>CM049427.1:3696876-5015356 GCA_026929855.1 Poa annua | reverse complement strand
CAATCTTGGAGGCCACCTTGTATGCGGTCATCTCTTGCATGACTTCATTGGATGTCATGTTCGTGAAGTCATGTCTCCCTTGGAGTGTCTTCAAATCCGTTTCCTCAAAGGGCAAGAGAGCGGTCACGAACTTCCTCTTGATCCAAGCGTCATCAATGTAGACCGCCCCGAGGTTCTTGAAGGTGTTAGCAACCAACACCAACCTACGGTACATGTCCTCGTGAATTTCTCCATCCAACTTGTAGAACCCTTCCACCTCATTGCATAAGGCATCATACCGGTCTTTCTTCATGCTCTCATTCCCGACGAAGATGTCGGAAAGAGCATTCCAAACTTCTTTGACGGTGGAGAATTGTTGAATGAGCGGCATGTCCTTCTCTCCAACGGCCATTTGGAGTTGATGAAGAGCGGTGGCGTTTAGTTGGCTATCAACCACCTCTCTTTTTGTCAAGTTGGTTGGATCATGGGGCTTGAATACTTCTTCAATGATGCGCCATAGCTCAATGGAGGCACTACATAGATGAGACTTCATTAGAAATTGCCACTGAGAGAAATGAGTAGGTTTGAGCTTAGGAGGATCACTTCTAAAGTTTACATGATGGTGAGGGATAGGAGGGTTAGGAGAGTAATTATGGTTGACATTATGAAATTCCTCTCCTTTGGGGGTGTTAGAGGAGCTAGGTGATTCATCCTTTTCCGCCTTCCCGAGGGAAACACTTGGAGGAACATCTTTGGACCCATCCGAAGATGACTCCTTAGAGTTCTCACCATGCTCCTTAGGAGGAGGAGAGGGAGAAGTAGCCTCAGGCTCCTTAGACTTCAAGAGTGCCATGAGCATCTCATTCATCTTGAGGAGTTGGGCCTCCAAGGACGATCTCATATCTATAAGATCGGCCATGGTTGCCCCTTTGGATAACGCCTCCTTCTCCGCCTCTAATTTCTCACGGGCGGCCCTCTCGGCATCGGATTCCGTCATCGTTGCACTCAGGCGGTTAAGCCCTTAAAAGTGAACCTGGCTATGATACCAATTGGACGGGAATCCGGCACCTAGAGGGGGGGTGAATAGGTGCTATTACAAATTTTAGGTCTTTCAAATTTAGGCTCAACACAAAGGTAAATTCTCTAGATATGCAACTATGGTGAATTTACCTAAATGACAACCGAAGCAATAACAAGATAAAAGCTAACAAGACAAGCAAGTAAGGGAGTAATGATAAGGGGAACCGAGTGAAGCACGCGGAGACGAAGATGTAATCCAGAGTTCCACCCAAGGGTGTACGTCTCGTTTGGAGAGGTGTGCGCTACCACAACAGGTTAGCCGCAACGCCACAAAGGCTCACCTTCTTCTCCGATGAACTCAACCACAAAGGTTGCGAGTTCACCTTCCACTATTGATCCCCTTTTAGGGCGGAGATCGAATTGAAGGAGATATGCCCTAGAGGCAATTAATAAAGTGTATTCTTTATCATATCTCGTTTGTTCATAATAGGTTTTTGTGTCATGCTAGAACCGTATTAAGCGAAAACATTAATGCGGGTGTGATACGTAACCAACCAGGTCCCTAGTAGCCTCTACTAAGACTAGTTTCGTTGTGCGATTGATGATCGAGGTTTCCCGGTCATGGGGCATGGTGCCGGTCGGCAATGAGAGTCATATCGCTAGAGAGTGATGTGATGGACATACCCAGATTTGGAGAACGTAGTCGTTACACCTTTGACCGTGAGATCAACTCTTATTGATATTCCCGGAAGATACTTTGATTGCACCAAACGTCGTATCTTATTTAGTATGACAATAACGGTGATACTTTTGGATATTGGAAAGGAGTATTGAGACGAGGGGTCAAGAGCGGGATTTGCCAGTCCGCATAGCAGGATAGATACTCTCGGGCCCACTCGGTGAGATCATGTCTAATGAGCTTGCAAGCATGTGACTAGGTCACGGAGACATGAGATCATGAACGAGTAGAAGATAGCGTCGTCGGTAACGAGGTCGGGATTAGGTATGGAGATATCTATGGAACGACGCTCGGACGTGCTAAGTATCGCTATGGCAAAAGGTCTAAGACTTTACGTTCAGGTTTGATAGATGAAAGTCATTCGTTATATCTCAGGGATTAATTCATGGGGTCCAGGCCTACGAGTTAGTCGTTGATCATTGAGGAGTCTTGATCATACCTGATATTATATCGAACCGCTAGGGTAACACACTTAAGAAGTTTCGACAAGACAACCGGAAAGGAAGGAGATCACCGGGAGCGTCCCGGGAGAGGTCCGATGGAGATCGGGCAGCGCCGAAAGAGTTTTCGGAGCTAGGAATAATTATATATATTATTTTTGATATTAATTAGTGTTATTAATATGCAAATATGATTTTATATATTTATTTTCGAATTTATTAAGGCAGATTTCCCTAAATGGGCCTTCCGGACGAAAGAAGGCCCAAGAGGGGAAAATTCCCTAGGGGAATTCGGTGGGGGCCAGGAGGGCTACCCCAGCTGGGCCAAGGGCCCACCAAGGGGGCCGGCGCACCTCCCTAGCCGCACCAGGCTATGTGGGGATAGTCCCACATTGCCTGGCTGGCAAGGTTGGCTCCCCCTGGGAGCCTATATAAGAAGGGGCACCCCCAGCCTTTTAATTCACCAATTAATTCCCGATTTCTCTCTCGTTCTCGTGGTTCCCAAGTTGGAGCCGCGCCGAGCAAGAGGAAGAGGGGATCTCCTCCACCATAGCCCGCTGCCGCGCTGCTGGTGTTCCGGTCCAAGTCTTCCGCTGCTCGTCCTGGACTGGAGCTTCGGAGGCGTCGTCTCCACCGTACGTGTGCGACTCCCTGCGAGGTGTTGCGCTAGCGGTACTCGGAGGCCTGCTTCCTCTACACGACCTTGAGGTCGGCTTCGTCGGTCTTCATCGACAACGTTTGTGCGGGAACGTAATCCCCGCTTTCGGTCTACAAGGGTATGTATTCCGATCTCTGTTCGTACTACTATATCTGCATAGAATTGATCTTGGCATGCTTTTAGGATATCGTCGGTAGGAAAATTATTGTTTTCTGCACACGATCCCCTTCAGTGGTATCAGAGCCGATCTATCGTAGATATAGCTGTACGCTGTTAGAACCCGTGCTCTGCACGGGGGCACCGTTCTTGTTATTTGCTACCCTCTAGCGTGCACTTGTGTATTCCAGCGGCATTGAGTTGATGAAGCGGCCCAGACCGACTTTACGCGTACGCTTACGCGAGACTGGTTCCACTACTGACATACGGCTTGTACCGTAT
This sequence comes from Poa annua, assembly GCA_026929855.1. Lineage (NCBI taxonomy): Eukaryota > Viridiplantae > Streptophyta > Magnoliopsida > Poales > Poaceae > Poa > Poa annua. The sequence continues at coordinate 5,012,082 of CM049427.1, read as the reverse complement.
CTGTGGCTGGCGGGTGACAATTTCTCTCTCTTTAGTTGGTCTTCGCAATTTCAATGGAGGGCCCGAAAGGGATGCTTAAACATGCAATTATTGGATCGTTGTTGTGGTCATAAGATTCGTAGGTATGAAGCGGTTCTATTTACGAAAGCCCCAAGCCACGTAAAATATGCAAAAGATAAAGTAGAAGCGTATAACTTTATTTTGCAGGGGCTATGTGATATGGTCAAGGTAGGTTTATTAAATTTTTTATAAACTGCGGGCGCCAAGAAGACCATGGCGCGATGGACTATATCACATTGCATTACATTTGATGTTTTGTGTGCATCTTATTTTTGTGTGATTGTGTGTTACACGGCGGTAGCTGAATAAGATGATCCCTTCAAAAATACCACTAGTGTTCTCCCTCCAACGCGCACCACCAAGAAAGTTCTACGTTATGAGGCATGTCGTGATGATCGGGTGTCACACATCTCGTCGTTTGCATACAGTGGGTGTAAGCCATGTTGCACAAGCGTCAGCGTGGAGGTCTTTGGTGGCGAGCCTAGCATACTCAGAGGTATGGCCTCGGAACAGGAAGACCGAAAGGTCGAGCACGAGTCACAAAATTGGTGTGGCGGACGATTTTGTCTACTCTTGAAGTTGTGCCGCCGGCTTTGATGATGAGGGGTGGTGCAATGGATGGGGGTCGTGTAATCGCTTAAACGACCAGGAGGGATGTTCGTTTGAGTGGGAGTTATGTTAGCTATTTTCTCAATACTATAACTCAAAATTATTATGAACAAAGTCTTATGTTGTTGCAAATTCCATTGTAGATGTCTCACCCCTCCTTTAACCTAAACCTGTTCATTGGGAAAGAGAAGCTCAAGACCGATGGGTCTAACTTCGTGTCCTGGCTCCGCGATCTGAAGTCCATCCATGAAACCCACAAGGTGGCCTACATCCTTGATGCCCCCTTAGGTGATCTTCCAAGCACCGCCCCGGAAATCGAAAGGATTGTCCATGGGGTCAAGGCGGAGATTTCTTCTTGTGTCCAGAGTGGCATGCTCTTTGCCATGGAGGCTGATCTGCAAAACCGCTTCATGAACAAGGGTGCTTATGATATAATCACTGAACTCATGGCTGTTTTTGCACGACAAGTCAATGCTGAGACGTACGAGGCAACTGTGCTTTTCTTCTCAGCCCAGATGGAAGAGCACGGCGATATCAGTGAGCACTTGGCCAAGTTGTTTGGCTGCGCTCGACTTCTGAGTGATCTGGGAAGTGTGATCCCAGAGGAGATGGTTATTGATAGGGCGCTGATTTCTCTGCCCCCTAGCTATAAGAATGCCATCGTGGACTACGACATGAAAGGGACGTCAAAACCCATGTCGGAAATCCTGAAGATGCTCGAAGTAGCCGAATTAGAAATCAAGCTGGAGAAGATGGTGGTAACCATCGGATCACCTGAGCGCAACTGCCCCAAGTATCTGGAGGATAGGAAGTCTGGCAAGACGGTCGACAAAGAGCAAGGTATATTTGATATACATGTTATAGATGTGTACCTTACATCCGCCCGGAGCAATACGTGGGTATTTGATACTGGTTCTGTTGCAAATATATGTAACTCTCAGGAAGAGTTACGGAATAGAAGGCGGCTGGCGAAGGATGAGGTGACGATGCGCGTCGGCAATGGATCGAGAGTCGACGTGGTGGCTGTCGGCACGCTCCCTCTGCATCTACCATCGGGATTAGTTTTGGTTTTAAATAAATGTTATTTTGTGCCATCCTTGAGTGTAAACATTATAAGTGGGTCTTGCCTGTTACAAGACGGTTATTCATTTAAATCAGTGTCAAGCAATTGTGCTATTTATATGAATGATATCTTTTATGTTGATGCTCCCGAGAATAACGGTTTATTCTTGTTAAATCTCGATCGTAGTACTCACATCCATAACATAGAAGCCAAACGAATTAAGTGTAGTGACGATACCGCCATGTTTTTGTGGCATTGCCGTCTTGGTCATATTGGTATAAAGCGCATGAAGCGACTCCACTCCGATGGACTCTTGGACTCGTTGGATTTCGGATCCCTCGATACATGCGAATCATGCCTCATGGGCAAAATGACCAGGACACCGTTCAAAGGTTTCGTTGAACGGGCGTCGGATTTGTTGGGGATCATACATACAGACGTATGTGGACCAATGAGCGTTTCGACACGCAATGGTTATCGTTACTTCGTCACCTTCACTGATGACTTGAGTAGATACGGTTATATCTATTTGATGAAACACAAGTCTGAAACGTTTGAAAAGTTCAAAGAATTCCAGAGTGAAGTTGAGAATCAGCTTAATAGGAAAATCAAGAATCTCCGGTCCGATCGCGGTGGAGAGTACTTGAGTTTTGAGTTTGACACACATCTGAAGAGTTGTGGCATAGTGCCCCAACTTACGCCCGCCGGGACGCCACAGCGTAACGGTGTGTCCGAGCGACGTAATCGTACTCTACTGGATAGTGTCTGATCTATGATGTCTCTTACCGATCTGCCAGTGTCCTTCTGGGGTTATGCGTTAGAAACAGTCGCATTCATTTTAAATAGGGCTCCGTCCAATTCCGTTGAAACGACGCCGTATGAATTATGGTATGGCCAAAAGCCTAAGTTATCGTTTCTGAAGGTTTGGGGTTGTGAGGCGTACGTTAAGAAACTATAGCCCGACAAACTCGAACCGAAGTCGGAGAAAGTCGTCTTTGTAGGATATCCGCGGGAAACCGTTGGGTACACCTTCTACAACCAAGCTGAGGGCAAAACTTTTGTCGCGAAGACCGGTACCTTTCTAGAGAAGGAATTTCTCGCGAAAGGAGTAAGTGGGAGGAAGGTAGACCTCGATGAAATCGTTGATCCTGAACTCGAGATTCCGAGTGGCGCAGCGGAAGCAATTCCGGAAACGTCCTCCGTGGAAGGAGTGGGAGAAACTGTCGAGGAAGATGTTCTACCTCGTAGGTCTGGTAGATCTCGGATCCCACCAGAATGGTATGGCAACATGGTTTGCACCGTCATGCTAGTCGAGCAAGACGAACCTACGAACTACAAGGAGGCGATGGAGAGTCTAGAGTCCGGGAAATGGCTTGAAGCCATGAAATCCGAAATAGGATCCATGTACGATAACAAAGTGTGGACTTTGGTGGATATTCCCGAAGGGCGCAAGGCCGTCGAGAATAAGTGGATCTTTAAGAAGAAGACTGATGCTGATGGTAATGTGACCGTCTATAAAGCTCGACTTGTCGCAAAGGGTTTCCGACAAGTTCATGGAATTGACTATGATGAAACTTTTTCACCGGTAGCGATGCTTAAGTCTATTCGGATTTTGTTAGCGGTAGCTGCCTACTATGATTATGAAATCTGGCAGATGGACGTCAAAACGGCCTTCCTGAATGGAAACATTGAGGAAGAGTTGTACATGGTACAGCCGGAAGGTTTTGTCGATCCAGGAAGTGCTAACAAGGTGTGCAAGCTTCAGCGATCCATCTATGGATTGAAGCAGGCATCTCGGAGCTGAAATCTTCGCTTTGATGAGGTAATCAAAGGTTTTGGATTTATCCAGAATGTGGAAGAGACCTGTATTTACAAGAAAATGAGTGGGAGCTCGGTTGTGTTCTTAGCACTGTATGTTGACGACATATTGCTAATAGGGAATGATGTGGAACTTCTGAATAGCGTGAAGGAATATTTAAACAGTAAATTTTCCATGAAGGACTTAGGAGAAGCTGCGTATGTTTTAGGCATAAAAAATCTATCGTGATAGATCAAGGCGCCTATTAGCACTAAGTCAGAGTACTTATCTTGATAAAATACTGAAGCGTTTTCATATGGAGAAGGCAAAGAAGGGTTCTCTGCCGGTTATCAAGAATAAGATATTGCGTAAGGCGCAGTGTCCGGTGACGGAACTGGGTAAGGCCGAAATGACGAAACATCCTTATGCTTCAGCCATAGGATCGATCATGTATGCAATGTTGAGTACTAGACCGGATGTGGCATTAGCTCTAAGTTTGACAAGCCGGTTCCAGAGTAATCCTGGAATGCCGCATTGGGTAGCTGTTAAGAGCATTCTTAAGTATCTCAATAAGACAAAGGAAATGTTCCTTGTGTATGGTGGCTGCGATGAAGAACTTGGCGTAACGGGTTACGTAGATGCAAGTTTTTGCTCAGACCCCGATGACTGTAAGTCACAGACAGGTTACGTGTTCAAGGTGAATGGAGGCGCCGTGTGCTGGAGAAGTGGGAAGCAGCCCATAGTCGCACAATCTACAATGGAGTCGGAGTACATTGTTGCCTGCGAGGCCGCGAATGAAGCTGTGTGGCTGAGGAAGTTCGTCATCGAACTTGGAGTGTTCCTGAGCGTGCAAGACCCCGTGGTCCTCTTCTGCGACAATACGGGTGCCATTGCGAACGCCAAGGAGCCAAGGTCTCACTCCACCGCCAAACACATTCTCCGACGCTTCCATGTGATACGTCAGTACGTACAAGGAGGCGATGTGAAGATTTGCAAAGTGCATACGGATCTGAATGTGGCAGATCCGCTGACGAAGCCTCTCCCGCTTGATAAGCATGAACAGCACCAGTTAGCTATGGGTGTTAAGCTTTTACCAAGTTGTAATCTAGATTAAATTGTACTCTAGTGCAAGTGGGAGACTGAAGGAGATATGTCCTAGAGGCAATTAATAAAGTGTATTCTTAATCATATCTTGGTTGTTCATAATAGGTTTTTGTGTCATGCTAGAACCGTATTAAGCGGAAACATTAATGCGGGTGTGATACGTAACCAACCAGGTCCCTAGTAGCCTCTACTAAGACTAGTTTCGTTGCGCGATTGATGATCGAGGTTTCCCGGTCATGGGGCATGGTGCCGGTCGGCAATGAGAGTCATATCGCTAGAGAGTGATGTGATGGACATACCCAGATTTGGAGAACGTAGTCGTTACACCTTTGACCGTGAGATCAACTCTTATTGATATTCCCGGAAGATACTTTGATTGCACCAAACGTCGTATCTTATTTAGTATGACAATAACGGTGATACTTTTTGGTATTGGAAAGGAGTATTGAGACGAGGGGTCAAGAGCGGGATTTGCCAGTCCGCATAGCAGGATAGATACTCTCGGGCCCACTCGGTGAGATCATGTCTAATGAGCTTGCAAGCATGTGACTAGGTCACGGAGACATGAGATCATGAACGAGTAGAAGATAGCGTCGTCGGTAACGAGGTCGGGATTAGGTATGGAGATATCTATGGAACGACGCTCGGACGTGCTAAGTATCGCTATGGCAAAAGGTCTAAGACTTTACGTTCAGGTTTGATAGATGAAAGTCATTCGTTATATCTTAGGGATTAATTCATGGGGTCCAGGCCTACGAGTTAGTCGTTGATCATTGAGGAGTCTTGATCATACCTGATATTATATCGAACCGCTAGGGTAACACACTTAAGGGGTTTCGACAAGACAACCGGAAAGGAAGGAGATCACCGGGAGCGTCCCGGGAGAGGTCCGATGGAGATCGGGCAGCGCCGAAAGAGTTTTCGGAGCTAGGGATAATTATATATATTATGTTTGATATTAATTAGTGTTATTAATATGCAAATATGATTTTATATATTTATTTTCGAATTTATTAAGGCAGATTTCCCTAAATGGGCCTTCCGGACGAAAGAAGGCCCAAGAGGGGAAAATTCCCTAGGGGAATTCGGTGGGGGCCAGGAGGGCTGCCCCAGGTGGGCCAAGGGCCCACCAAGGGGGCCGGCGCACCTCCCTAGCCGCACCAGGCTATGTGGGGATAGTCCCACATTGCCTGGCTGGCAAGGTTGGCTCCCCCTGGGAGCCTATATAAGAAGGGGCACCCCCAGCCTTTTAATTCACCAATTAATTTCCGATTTCTCTCTCGATCTCGTGGTTCCCAAAGTTGGAGCCGCGCCGAGCAAGAGGAAGAGGGGATCTCCTCCACCATAGCCCGCTGCCGCGCTGCTGGTGTTCCGGTCCAAGTCTTCTGCTGCTCGTCCTGGACTGGAGCTTCGGAGGCGTTGTCTCCACCGTACGTGTGCGACTCCCTGCGAGGTGCTGCGCTAGCGGTACTCGGAGGCCTGCTTCCTCTACACGACCTTGAGGTCGGCTTCGTCGGTCTTCATCGACAACGTTTGTGCGGGAACGTAATTCCCGCTTTCGGTCTACAAGGGTATGTATTCCGATCTCCGTTCGTACTACTATATCTGCATAGAATAGATCTTGGCATGCTTTTAGGATATCGTCGGTAGGAAAATTATTGTTTTCTACACACGATCCCCTTCACGAATCCCTTACAAACGCTTGAGGCACGCACCCACAACTTAATTGGGGGCTCTCAAAATGACCACAACAGGTCAAGGACCACAAAAGGTCAAGGCAACACCAAGATTACAACAATGGTGAACTAGGTTTTCCCACCGGAAACCCTAGCCACGAAATCCCCAAGTTAATGGGGAGGAAATGCAAATCCCTTCGGTGAAGATGTAGATCCGGGCCTTCTCCTCCAATCCTCCAAAGATCAACGAATTTTGGTGGAGGGATTGGGAGATCTTGATGATTTGAGCTTTCAAGAATAGTAGGAGAGAGAAAATCTGAGAGCTAACTGTTCTTGAGTGAGTGAGGGGGTATTTATACCCCCTCCCAAAATCTGGCCGTTGGCTGTCTCGAAGACCCGGAAATTCCGGTATAAGTGGACACCGGAAATTCCGAGTCACTCGGAATATCCGGCTCTGTGAAATATCCGAGTTGAATTTCCGGTTGAGATCAGAACGTCTTCGACATCTTGACTTAGCCAAATTTCTTCAAGTTTCTGAGGGTTGCCCGGAAATTCCGAGTCAGTGAAATTTTCGAGCTGATTTTCCGGTTGGAGTCCGAACGTCTTCCTCTTCTTTCCTTAGACAAATTCTGGAGTGGTTTTCTGGGTGGCCCGGAAATTCCGAGCTGATGAAATTTCCGAGTTGATTTTCCGGTTGGAGTCAGAACCACTTTCTCTTCTTTCCTTAGCTAAATCTGGAGTGGTTTTCTGGGTGACTCGGAAATTCCGAGTCAATGAAATTTCTGAGTTGATTTTCCGGTTTGAGTCAGTCCCACTTCCGAACTTTTCCTTAGCCACTTTTCTGTTAGAAATAGGAGACCCGGAATTTCCGATCCTGTAAATTTCCGGCTCCAATATTCCGGTTCTGGGAAGAATTCCAGAAACTTTTTTTCTTTGCATTTTGGCTTTGGGGTATGTGATATGCAACTCACACAAACTGAAATACTTAGCAATAGGATTAGTACATCATTGGTATTGTTAAGTAACACTCAAAACACTAGGGATTAAGAAATGTTCTTTCACCGGTTACTAATGTACCAAAGAATTATGCAACTTCTGCAGAAATTCCAGCCAAAATGATCAAGAAACGAGTGAAGTAACTAATGTTGAAGTTCAATCACAAGATGACGAATATAGCACAGAAAGCAGTGTTGATTCGGAAGCTTCGGACTCCGATCCCGAGAGCCCAGCATCCGGAGCTGATGCTTCCGCCTCGCCTACGTCACCTATGTCCAGCGCGCGTGGTCGCCATACACCTGTCGGGGACCATCCGCATGCATCGCATAGCGCGTCGCCACCTGGCGGTCCGGAGCAAGATGACGAGAGAGATGATTCCCTGTCCCCTGCTGTCTCCCATGGATCCTCTGTGGCTAGCAGCGGTGGGGGCAATTCTGCTGACAATTCAGATGATGAAAATTCAAATTATACTGAGAATTCAGATGATGAAAATTCAAATGTCGGCCCTGCAAATTCGGATATATCTCTGTCTTTATCATCACCTGATGTACCACCCCCTTCACCACCTGGTGTTCGTACTCGTCTTCAAAAAGGTATACATCAGCCGAGAATATACAAAGACGGTTGTGTTCGATATGGTTTGCTCTCTTCTACAGGTGAACCAAACACACTCATAGAAGCGTTCAATGATTCCAACTGGAGTCAAGCAATCAAGAGGAGTATGATGCATTGTTTGAAAACAAGACATGGCACCTTGTTCCTCCAAGCAGCAATAGGAATTTAATTGACTGCAAGTGGGTATATCGCATAAAGAAGAAAGCAAATGGCTCTATTGACAGATACAAAGCATGTTTGGTTGCAAAAGGATTTAAACAAAGGTATGGCATTGATTATGAGGATACCTTTAGTCCAGTGGTTAAGATTGCTACTATTAGAACTGTCTTATCACTTTCTATATCCCGAGGGTGGAGTTTACGGCAGCTAGATGTCAAGAACGCGTTTTTACATGGTGTTCTGGAAGAGGAGGTATATATGAAACAACCCCCAGGTTATGAAAATCCCCATGCTCCGCATTATATCTGCAAGCTTGATAAATCTCTTTATGGACTAAAACAAGCACCTAGAGCCTGGTATTCTAGGCTCAGTTCCAGGTTAAGTGGTCTCGGTTTTGTACCATCAAAGGTTGATACGTCATTGTTTCTTTACAACAAGTCTGGTATCACGGTTTATGCATGTGTTAATCTATGTTGATGACATTATAGTAACAAGCTCTTCAGATGATGCCATCACTGTTCTTCTTCAAAATCTCAATGAGCACTTTGCTATTTAGGATCTAGGAGACCTACATTTCTTCCTTGGCACTGAGGTTAAAAAGGTACCGAATGGGTTAATTCTGACTCAAGAGAAATATGTTACTGATTTAATTGCAAAGGTTGGTATAAGTGATTGCAAAGCTACACCTACACCCTTATCATCTACATAACAGTTGTCCCTTACTGATGGTACACCGTTGGGTCCTCTAGATAGCACTCAGTATGGCAGCATTGTAGGAGGTTTGCAGTATTTGACATTGACACGTCCAGACTTATCTTATTATGTGAACAAATTTTGTCAATTTCTTCATGCTCCAACCACTTCACATTTGACAGCTGTAAAACGTATTCTAAGATACATACAAGATACTGGGAAAGTTGGAATAACATTTGGTAAGTTATTATCCACATTCTTCAGTGCTTTCTCTGGTGCAGATTGGGCAGGTTCTCTTGATCATAGGCGATCCACTGGTGGTTTTGCCATTTTTTTTGGACCAAACTTGATCTCTTGGAGTGCCAGAAAACAAGCTACAGTGTCCAGGTTCAGTACTAAGGCTGAATATAAAGCCTTAGCAAATGCAATATCAGAGTTGATTTGGGTTGAATCTCTCCTTGGTGAACTTGGAGTTAAACTAAAGGAAAAACCTTGTCTTTGGTGTGACAACTTAGGTGCTACCTACTTGTGTGTAAATCCAGTTTTTCATGCTCGTACAAAACATATTGAGATAGATTTTCACTTTGTTCGAGAAAGGGTTGCTCAAAACTTGTTGGATATCAAGTTCATTTCAAGCAAAGATCAAGTTGTTGATGGCTTCACAAAGGCACTTCATGTAAAACAGCTAGATGAGTTTAAGCGTAATCAAAGGTTTAGATTAAGGGGGAGTGTTAAATGTAATAGCTAGTTGATAATTAGTTGTTATGTTTTGTATACCGTATGAGTTGTATACAGATACGACTTCATGTACAATACGGCCTTAGTGTCTATGGCCTTAGTGTGCCGATATCAACACGCAAACGATGTGGCCTCAAGCATCGTTCCGGTAATTACTTTGATAGGAGGGAGCTGAGCAGTATGAGTTGTGAGGTTTATGAATCCGGATAACCAGTTTTCTCCACTAAAGCGTCTCCAATCGGGCAAGGCTCATTTTAGCCCGGACGTATCCGTGAAGAGGGTTAGCCGCCTTGTCCTCTCCCGCAACCGCATCCCCATATCAAAACACTCAAATCCATGCAAACACATGCACATCGATCATAAATCATGCAACGATTCAACGCAAATTCAAAATAAGTCTCAGTTCCACACATGAGCTAAGAATTTTAAGAATGCATACATAAACAATACAAACATGAAAGAAAGGCCTCCAAGGTCGTGCTCGTTGATCTTTTTTTTTATGTGCGGTTGATCCACTTTGTGCTCTCATCATCCAAGAGGCTAGCACCATGAAATGTGTGCGATCCTCGACTCCCTCCGTGGATATAGCATGAATAAATTCTACCTTCCCAAGAACAATGGTATAATTTTATCTTCACCCTTTTCAACTCTATTTTCATCCAATCATCATGCTTCTCCAATTCTATCATTGCCCTCTCCAACTCCATCTTCTCACAAAGTCTCTTTCAGTCAACCTCAATTTTCCCCATTTGCACATCTAAGAAGAGTTTGTACATCTCATCGTTCTTCTCCTCTTTTTCTCGTAACATCTCTTCGAGGTCTTACCTTTAGTGGAGAAGATATTTGTCCATATGGTGGAAATTTTGCTTGCCACGCCCTCTTGAGTCACCCTTTCCTTCTCCCCCTCTTACCCATCAAAATTTAATTTTCAGTTTTGATGCACAGACCATTGTCCGTATGGCACCACGACATTGTCATCTACTTCAATAGGCGATAGTCTCCGGCTTGAGGTTTGTCGACAACCTCTCCTCCATCGAACGGACGAGCCATTCTTCTCCATAAGCTTCACGATGATAAAATTTCTTCTCCCTCACTTTCCTTCCCTCGAGGGCGGATGGTGGCTAGGACGGTAGTGTCTGGACATGTCTGGATAACCCCATTTCACCTCACATATGGACTAAGTATATATGAGAGTTGCTAGGTTGAACGTTTGAGATGAATTTGGGGTTCTGTTGCTAGTTTAAGCTTGCCGGTTGACATATTCCTGTGGCTCTATCCGGTTCATTGATTGCTCAAGTGCACGTAATTACCGACGTGCACAAGAGAAAGTATACATTAGGCTCTTTTTTTAAATAAAAAAACTATACATTAGGCTCGATGTCAATGGTCAAACTCTCCTTGCCCATCGCTCTTTCTTTTCTTTTTTTTTAGGGAAGAAGGAGCTTTATAAATTAGGTATGATAATGTTTTGGGAGGGTGGGACACAAACTCATGATCGATATAAACGAAATATAGGACGACCTTTATTCCTTGCTGCTGCTGGAAGCCTGGAACCGCTGCAGCCGGAGCGACGCGCAGAAACTGATGCGACGCTGCAGCGAGAGCGACGCTTCAGTGTGGACGGATCATCATCCATGGATCGATTCGTCGGCATAAACAACTAAATCCCTACCGGCTCCAAATTATTGTAATTGGATGCGTAACCGCTTGCTTCTTCCCCTCCCCCCATCTGACCGTGTCGTCGGTCGGCGGTCGCAGCATGCTATGCTTGACGACCTTGCAATGCCGATCGACGCCATATCCGAAATCACCATGCCTATAAGTACCAGCTCCAACAAGCAGTTCACAACTACACAACCAAGCTTGTAGCACTCCAGCATTGACAGATCAACCATGGCGAGGCTTCACCTTTCCGTCGTCTGCGCCGTCCTCTTCGCGCTCGCCGCCCCGTCCCTCGCAGGCGACCCCGACATGCTCCAGGACGTCTGCGTCGCAGACATGGAATCCAGTGAGTTCATTAATTAAAAAGTTGAACCTTTCGATCGTCGTAACTTGCAGTCTAACCTCGATCGTTCCTCCTGCATATCTTAATTCATACTGATGTGAATATTTGGTGTGCGCGGCATGTCAGCGGTCAAGCTGAACGGATTCCCGTGCAAGGCCAACATCACGGCCGACGACTTCTTCTTCGCCGGGCTCAAGAACGCCGGCAACACCAACAACGCCGCGGGCTCCGCCGTGACCGCCGCCAACGTGCTCACCTTCCCGGGGGTCAACACCCTCGGCGTCTCCATGGCGCGCATCGACTACGCCCCCGGAGGCCAGAACCCGCCGCACACCCACCCGCGCGCCACCGAGATCATCTTCGTCACCCAGGGCGTCCTCGAGGTCGGCTTCGTCACCACCGCCAACAAGCTCTTCACCAAGACCCTCAACGTCGGCGACGTCTTCGTCTTCCCCCGCGGCCTCGTGCACTTCCAGCAGAACAGGGGGTACGGCCCCGCCTCCGTCATCGCCGGCTTCAACAGCCAGCTCCAGGGCACGCAGGTCATCGCCAACACGCTCTTCGCCGCCACGCCACCCGTGCCCACCGACGTGCTCGCAAAGGCCTTCCGCGTCGGCAACGAAGACATTGACGCTGTCAAGGCCAGGTTCAAGTAATTAGGGCGGCTCCGTCCGTCTGTATCGCTTTCTGAAGAGAAGAATTCTATGTTGTTGGTTACTGAATAAGTCATACTACCCAAGACAAGTGGGCTGTGCGCGTAATTGACTTTTTGTTTTTTGTTTTATAAAATCGATGAGTGGTTTTGATTTGTTCATCTGGTACTCTGTATTTTCATTAATTCGTTTGTCTTTGAAATAATACATACCTACTTTTGTTGTTTAGTGCATGTTTCAGTAGCTTATAATTGATTTCATGAGGCCTATGTTACATTTCATGACCGACTTTGTTAAGGGAAACAGTGAGAGAATGCACCACTGCACACAATTGTTTTCAAACTTTCCGGAAGGTCACCCATTGTTAGACCGCTGCAGACCAAGTACGCTTAACTATTTAGTTCCTTCCTTATAAGTTTTCACATTTCATAACTCGTTATTATTAGTATCCTATCAATCATATTAACCATGGGTCATGATATTACGCTTCATAATTATTTGAATTTCAAAAATAATATTTGAATAAACAACAATTATTATGTAATAATAATATTTGAATAATAGGAATAAAATTAATTGTACTTTATTTGTACCAGGTTCAAGTAAACGCGGCTCCGTCCGTCTGTATCGCTTTCTCTAGAGAAGAATTATATGTTGGTTACTGAATAAGTCATACCCAAGACAACTGGGCTGTGCGTGTAATTGACTTTTTGTTTTTGTTTTACGATCGATGATTGGTTTTGATGTGTTCATGTGTACTGGTACTCTGTATGTTTCATTAATTCGTTTGTCTTTGAAATAATACAAACCTACTTTTGTTCTTTTTAGTGCATGTTTAAATTTAGCTTACAGTTGATTTCATGATGCCTATGTTACATTTCATGAGCGACTTTGTTAAGGGCAAACAATGAGAGAATACACCACTGCACACAATTGTTTATTTGTTTGAGTATTTTTTCACTTTTTTAAACGACTAAAATGATCACCATGGCTATTCATTGAAATTGGTCAAATTTTTCAAAATTCTCGACTGTTCTGTGATGTAAGCACTGCTTTTGTATCTGAAAATTATTTTTATGAAAAAATCAGAGCAAACTATCACACTCTTATATTTTAAATGTGAACTACTGTCGGAAAATCGGCATAAAGTCATTTTAATAAAAGAATTAAGATAGAAAGAAACAAAATTCCTACTAATATGTATGTTTTTTTTTGTTTTGAGAAACACAGTACAGACGTAGACGCTCACAAACACACACGTACAGACACCCATATGAACGTACGCACGCAAACCCTACCCCTATGAGCACCTCCGAGAGACCGGTCCGGCAGATCTTGAGGTTGACGAAGTCACCACAGGCGCCTCGCTGTTGACGGGCACGTCACCTACCACTGAAAGCAAAGCGCCGGTTAATTCCTGGAAAATCCAGGAAAGTGTGACCACCCATGTCAAGTATAGGATTTGAACCTGGGTGGGCTGGTTCCACCACAAGGAACCAACCAGTTGAACTAGGCCCACTTCACTAATATGTATGTATTGTACATTAAATATGGAAGACTTTATGAGCTCAATATGAGCTCTTTGTTTAAGAGTATCATGGAAGAAACAAATCAAATACAAACATAAATAAAACATAGAAAATAGGAATATTAATGTTGAAAAGAAAATAAAGCTATATATACCGCACTACAGGAGTAACAGCCCAGACCGACGGCATTTGCCGTCGGGCTCAGCACAGAAACCCTCGGCCTCAGTGAGCCCGACGGCCACTGTCGGCCTAAGGCCGTCGGGCTGTGATCCATCGGGCTCACGCCGTGGCCGTCGGGCTCGCAAATGCCGTCGGGCTAGCGTGCGACGCCGACGGTGATTTTAGGCCGTCGGTGTTAAAATACCCTCGGCGCAGAAACACGTAACGCCGCTCCGTCACGACACACGCGTCAGCTGCTGGAGCTGCACAGGCCATACGGTGAGCCCGACGGCATAGCCGTCGGCCTCACCATAGCTTTACTACGCCGACGGCAAATACCGTCGGCCTCACCACTGCATAATAATGCAATACAGCGTGACGCCGACGGCATTGCCGTCGGGCTCATTGTGGAGTGAAAACAGCAGCATTTTGCTGCATTTTAATTATTTCCTGCAAATTTCAATTTTTTTCTGGGATTCACATATAATCTAACACATTTGGATGCTGCACGTAATAAAACTTAAATTGTTCACACAACATAACACAAATCATCATATATCACACAACATCCATACATAAACATCATCAAACTCATGAAGCTACCAAATATATCACACGTTTCTATATCACACAACATATATCACACGTTTCTACATGATCAAGCTCATGAAGCTACAAAATGATCTCTCCGAAGGAACTCTCAAGCACGAATTCCACCGCCAAGAGCATGATCACTACAAAATGAAAACGAACTCCGGTTAGCATGGCAAATGTATCAAGTTCAAATTCATGCAAGAAAAAATGATCAAAGTTATGCAAACCTTCTAAGTCCAAATTCATGCAAGGAAAAATGATCAAAGTCATGCAAATGTTCTAAGTCCAAATTCATGCAAACGTTCTAAGTCCAAATTCATGCAAACATTCTAAGTCCAAACTGAATCATGAAAAATAGTTCTAAGTCTATGGTTGGTTTATGTCAGAGTTTTTCATGAACTAACCGGGTTTGGCGATTGTCGACGCATCTCGCGGCTCTCGTGGTGGGGTGATCGACGCAGCGAGGTAGAAGCACCCGGGCTAGGACCTTGTGAGTGAACCGGAGTGGCCATGGGTGAGGCAGAAGCTCGACCAAACGGAGCCATTGCCCGTGAAGAAGACGATCCCTACATGTTTGAACAAAATATGACTAAGTGTAAATATCTAGATGTACAAAAAATGACTTAGTGAAGCTTTAGTGAAGTACTAACAGGAGTCGCCTGGGTGTAGTGTGCGACGAAATCGGCGTAGCACGGCCGTGGAGGGTACGGCGGTGGTGGCGGAGCCGGTACTGGCTCGGGTAGTGGAGTACCCTCTCTCATTGCCGTACTAAGCGCCTGCAAGTGAGTTTAGATGCCATGCATTATGAAGTACAAACTCGGACAATGAAATTTACTGGCTAGGATTGGATGGAACACAACTCACCGTCATATAGGCAAACTGATGCGACTGCTGAGCTTGATACACAGCCGCCGAATGATCCTGCATCTGCTGCATCCAAGCATCCTGAGCCTCTTGCCAGGCTTGTTCCATTTCCTTAAATATGACATAGTGAATCTCATGAGCATACCCATATATGAATGGGAACTAAGAATGAAGAAGAAAAATGAGAGAAAGCTTACATGGTCCACAGCATGGGCGGCTCTAGCACGCGGTGCACGAGGTGTAACAGAAACACCCGTGAGTGATTTGACACGTGTGTAGTTGGTGGTAGGCTCGATCACCGTGTCAAATGTGCGCGAGCGGCCATGTGGCCTTCCATGTCCTGCGATAATCACGACCCTCTCGTCGACTGGCTCCTTAACAGGGTCAGAATCCGGTCCATTCAGCTCCTTGTACCTGATGGCATTCATAACAAGTAAACAATTAGTAAGTACAAATTATTTCTTACTTGCATTTAGTAAACATGATCTTGAAAAATAAACCTGGTCTTGTACTCCTCAAGGTTTTCAGTGGTTGTGCCATAGTATTGATCATCGCCGTCCTTGACCACCTTCTTCTTATGAGCCCATTGCCACACTTCAAACTCTCCCAGCTCCCGCCCTTCATTAGCGGTCATCTAAAATACATACAACAAATGGTATGCATTAAAAAGAAAACACTGCCAGGGAAAACGAGTAGGTTGTTCCATATTTATACCTGATGATCCTTGTAGTGGTAGAAGTGTCGGTTCCCTTAACAGTGAGTTCCCTCATGACCGCGATTGAGACTGTTCTGAATGCTCTTGGCCTTGAAATCTAGATCTTTCCCGGTCCACATGTCCACCAGTTTCTCCCAGCCATCCTTCTTTCCCAGAGCCCACTTTGGACAAATCTTAAGATGAAAACATCTCAAGTCAACATCTCAATTGAAGAAAGATAATGCACTTTACGATGGACATGGAATAAAAAGAAAATTTCATTACCCCCATGAAATCCTCGTGGGACATCTTCTCACCAAGTTTGAGCTCAAGGATTTTCTTCTTGTTGTATCTCGTGCCTTTCTCGGCGTAGAACTGAGCGATAGCTGTAATTTTAACATCATACCACAGCTGGCGTAACTTGATCCTCACCATCGTAAAGAAGACCTCGTGGCTCTTGTGCTCGTGCTCGGGAGGCACGCGATAGAACTCCTACAATCATATAGACAATCTTATTATGGTGAGAATCACAAGTTAACAAAACTATGGTTAACTATGGTTGAGAATAACAAGTAAACAAAACACCATATAATAGTTCTTACCCAGAACTTGTGAACCACAACCTCTGCACAGCTAGGCTTAAAACCCTCACCCTCCACAGTCTCCATGTAGCCGGAGCCCTGAGCGGCCTCGTAGTCCTCCCACCTCATGGCTAACTTCTTCAGAGAATTTGGATCCTCAGGATTCTCCTTGTAGAGGCCTGGCCAATGCCTCTTCAGAAGGCCCACAAGTACACCACCTGGAAGATTTCCCGAACTGGTGATGAGTTGAAAATTGCTGCACATGAAAGAACAATATTAGTATGCAAGGAGAGTTAGCCACATACTTATATGATCAAAAGATAGCCACTTACTTTCTGTTGACCGGCTTAATAAGAATTTTGCCCTCTTGAGATCTTGATCTTCTTGGAAGATTCTTTATTCCTCGAGTCCACAAGGGCCCAAGATCCTGCCCCTCGTGCTGCAAATTAAAATTAAAATGCAAATTAGAGTTCAAATAAAATGTAAGTGAACAAAACTAAGTGGTAGGAATAGGAGAAAATAGCGTACATCCTCCTCCTCCTCCTCCTCGCCGTGCTGCTCCAGGTCCTCGTCAACGGGCTGCTCCGGGTCCTCATCAACGGGCTGCTCCAAGTCCACCCCAAAGTATTGATGCTCGACGTACTGCTGCTGAGGCTGCTCCACCCTAAAGTACTGCTGCTGAGGCTCCTCCCCCTCGAAGTACTGATGCTGAGGCTCCTGCACCACGAAGTGCTGCTGCTCCACCTCCCTGTCCTCCGAGTGGGTTGCTGCGGAGGGTACCTAAATAAAATAGCAGTTAGTGAGTATGAGCATGATAGTAGACAGTAGGCATGATAGCAATTACCTCACTGAAGTAAGACGTCGAAGGTGTCATCATCCGTGAAGATGAAACCTCCGACAAAGGTCTAGTCCTCGAGCCTCGTCCTCGTCCTCGAGCTCGCGGTGCAGGTCGCCCTCGAGGCTCGTCCTCATCCTCGACCTCGACCTCAACTGTGGTCTCCCTCGAGGCTCGTCCTTGACCTCTAGTGGGGTGACCCCCGCCTCGTCCTCTAGGGGGTAGGCCCCCGCCTCGTCCTCTAGGGGGTTGACCCCCGCCTCGTCCATCGTCCTCGTCGTCACTCTCCCCTAAGCGTTTAGGGGGCTTTCGCAAACGACAAATGTTCCTAAGCATGGATGCCGTGGAATTCTTGCTCATGGTTTAGTCACCTGCATTGAGAACATGTAAAATGTTAGTAAGCAGAAATTACAATTTCATGCGAAAATAAGTAAAAGAAAGCATTGAGAACTCGAAAATAAGCAAAAGTAAGCATTGAGAACATTGATGAAAAAATAAGACGTAGTAAGCAAGTTGGAAATAAAACATAAAAGACGCTCACCAAGTTTTGGGTTGTGTTCGGGTCTAATCATCATCAGGGTCACTATCACTATCACGTGAGTAGTAGGGTATGCCATCGAACGGTGGAGGCTCATCCTCGTCACTTTCACTATCTAGATGTAACTTGCTGAGCATATCTATGTCCTTTACATTCACAACTGCCTCACCTCTTCCATGTCTTTCACTATCATCGACTTCATCAAGACCACCCATAAGGACATCAAAGTCACCGCCATCCTCTTCCTCCTGGTAGAAATCTCCCTCGTATGTGATGGGGTTTATATTGTTGTAATCGTCCACGTTTGGCATGGGTAGCTTACCACGTGGCGATACCTTGAACACAACTTCCCAACCCTGTAGTTCCTCGTTCTGGCATGGGTATGGTAGATAATAAACTTGTGTTGCCTGCTTAGACACAACAAATACATCGGACCCGCTATAGGTGGTTGAAGGCCTCACTTCCACTAAACCAATGGAAGGGGTACTTTTTAGTCCAACCACTGGGTCGAACCAATGGCACTTGAACACAACAAGAGTGAGAGGATGGGCCCCTTTATCGAATTTCACCTCATATATGTTTTGTAACCTTCCATAGTACTCATCCTCATTTCGACCTCCGGTAAACACTCCAGTATTTACTGTTTTCGCATTTGGCCGAGTATTTTGGTGTTTCTCGGTATGGAAACGATACCCATTCACATCATACTTTTCATAAGTCGCCACCTTAGGGTCGAAACCCTGCGAAACCCATCTCAATTCATCTGTCATAGATGTTTTCTGTTGATTTCCCTACAAGTTTAGTCAAAATTGTTAGTTTCGTGTTTACATAAACTACAATAGACAAGGGGGTGAGTTAGAAATTACTTTTTCCATGAACAAAGCCACAAAATTTTGCCTTCTGGGGGCACCCTTCCTTAAAAGAGTATTAAATTCCGATACAGTAGGATTTTCTATTCCCAACCACTCCTCATCCAGAAATTGAGGCACGAATGTATCCTCTACTTCATCTATGTTCATCAACACATAGAGCATGATGTCCTCCCACTCCTGCTACGTCACAGTGTAAATATGTTGACCACCAGACTTACCGCCTTGGCCTTGGAAGAGATGAAGCTTGGGTTTATAGCTGGGGTTATCGGTATTGTACCGAGAGAGCGGATTATGCATATTGGGAACATCTTCGGGATAGTATGTTGTAGATACATCTGACACCTCCTCGATGATATATGCCTCGGCTATGCATGCTTCAATCTGATTTTTGTTTCCACATTTGGTTCGCATATTCTTAAATATTCTCTCTATACAAAACTGCCAACGGTTCTGAACCGGTCCCCCCAATAATGCCTCGTTAGGTAGATGCAATATGAGATGTACCATCGGAGTAAACATGCCTGGCGGAAATATAATCTCTAACTTGCATATCAACTCTGGGACTTTCTCATGAAGTCTTTTCATCATTTCCGGACATATTTCTTTGGCACACAGCGTGCGGAAGAAATGGCTCAACTCCGCAAGTGGCCGCCAAACACGATCAGGGAGATAGCCTCGAAGCATCACCGGCATTATTCGCTCAATCCATATGTGATAGTCATGACTCTTAAGCCCGTTGACTCTGCCCGTTGTTAAATTGACTCCGTTACTCATGTTAGAACAATAACCATCTGGGAACTTCACATTGTGTTTGAGCCAATTGAATGCCTCCTTCTTTTGGGCAGCTAGAAGGCAGAAGTCAGCATTTGGCTTGACCCAATTTCTTCGATTGCCCTCAGGACGCTGCATGTTTAGTTTTATTCTGTCACAAAGCCTCTCTTGATCGACCCTAGCCTTCACATTGTCCTTCGTCTTCTCAGGAATGTCTAGGGTTGTGTGAAAGACGGACTCTGCGACATTCTTTTCGGTGTGCATCACGCCGATGTTATGAGGAAGTTTGAGGTCCTTGTAATAGGGGAGTTGCGTCAAACCTGGTATGTGAGTCCAGTTGTGCGTCTCACCATATCCAATAAAACCTTTGCCTTTGGTCTTAGGCTTTAGAGCACGTAGCTCCGCATCAACAACTTTACCATCAAACGTTGGTATCTTGTTTACTTCACTGACAACTTTGTCTTTCAAGAAGTGTTTTTTGTCCTCTCTGAATCTATGAACTTCTTCGAGGAACTGTCGATGCTTGTCAAAGGCGGAATACTTGCCACCCTTCTTCAGCCATACGAACATAAGAGCATGCCTGCACACGGGCATGGCATCTTTCCGGCTGTACAGTGTCCGCAGAATAGGGCATACCCGGGTAGGTCATGCATGGAATACTGGTACCAAACTGTCATGCAGAAGTTTTTCTCCGTTGCCCGGTCATATGTCCATGTGCCGTGTGCCCAAGAATGTTCCAAATCATCGATTAGCGGCTGCATGTACACACTCAAATTCTTCCCCGGATATTCAGGCCCCGGAATGATCAGAGACAACAATATGGTCTTGCGTTGCATTAAGACTCCGGGAGGGAGATTGAGCGGCATAACAAACACGGGCCAACAGCTGTACGACCTAGCCGACATACCAAATGGATTGAAACCATCGGTTGCTATCGCAATTCTGACATTTCGAGACTCTCGGGCTTTATCAGGGTATACTCTGTCGAAATGTTTCCACGCTTCACCATCAGCCGTATGTTTCATCTTCTTCTTTTTATCACTAATATCAGGGTATCTCTTCCCCGTCTTGTGCCATGTCATCTGTTTGGCAGTCTCCTCATCCATGTAAAGGCGTTGGATCCTTTTTATGAATGGGAGATACCGAAGAATCTTTACAGCAACTTTCGTCTGCACCATTTCACCTTCGGCGCCCTTCACCTCTACATACCTAGAGGCCCCACACTTGCTACAGTGAGTGTGATTCACAAACTCTTTCCGAAACAGAAGGCAACCCTTAGGACAACAATGTATCTTCTCATAATCCATGCAAAGCGATTTCATGATTTTCTTCGACTCATACATGGTACGAGGCAGACAATGTCCCTTAGGGAGCATGTTACCCATTGTTTTCAAATGATCTTCAAAGCTTGATCGGGTTTGGCCGTGTTTGGCCTTATCAGCTAACAGTTGCGATATGGCATCAAGCTGAGAGACTTCTGCACCCGGATAAAGAGGTTTCTTCGCGGTGGCCATCATTTCAAGGAAGGCCTTCGCGGTTTCCTCTGGTTCATCCGGTAAATCCGATTCCTCCTGTTCATCCGGATCTTCTGGAGGTGGCGAATGTGCCTGATTTGCATAGTGAAGATCAACAAGCATGTTTGCAATGCCATCGTGGGCACTGCCATCGATGTGTTGCCGCATCACCACCTCTCTAACACGGTCACTCTCAGGAAAGTTGATTTGCATGTTAAAGTCGGGCATATATCCGTAAAGCCAAAGGTGTTTTGTCATCTCTAAACTACCCTGACGGTTATTCATCTTGCACCGAGCACAAGGGCAAAGCGGACGAACTGTCTTAGAACCACGGTGTGCGTCCTTCACATAATATTCAGTTTTCCACTGCCACTCAGCTGTCATGTCAGTCCTACTAATACGACCACTGTACATCCACTCACCATCAACCATCTGCACTTAGAGTTAATAACAGCTAAAAAAACATTTGATATCAAATAAATGGCATTAAACTAAATACAAGATATTCTCTAGCGGGGAAAACGCGTGCATCATCCTACATCTCTAATAGGATAGCCTCCTAGCAGCCGCCGGATCCGTAGATTGAGTACGTTCTCCGTGCTCTACCCCGATCCGAGACAGAATTTCGGCAGCACCTCCCCGCTGCTCTCCTGATACACGTCTCGGCAAAAAGCCGAGAGGATGTGCATCCGGAGAACAACGGGGAGGCACTACCGAAATTCTGACTCGGACCGGAGCAGAACACAGAGAACGTACCCAACTACGCATCCGCCGACTGTCCCGTTGACGAGGTTCTAACTCGGCAAGTCCCAGGGTTGTGCACCCCGGGTTGATTGATGGGGAGAGTGAAGAGTGCAAGGTGATCACGACGGCTAACAGGCGAGGTTTTACCCAGGTTCGGGCTCCCGGAGGATAACACCCTACTCCTGCTTATCTGGATATTGATGCGAGTAGCGATTACAATGGCGAGATTGCGATCTCGCTAGGGTTTGTGGTAGTTCTGAGCGTGTCCTCTAGGACGGGCAACCCTCCTGGCTTTATAGGCAGCCAGGTCTCGGGTGGTTGATACAGATACGGCAGGTTCCAGGACCTAACCGAGTTGGACTAGGATATGAGATACCCCGAGTGGGCCTTCTGCGGGCCTTTCCATCCTTGGCGCGGCCCAGGTAACCTCATCGTGGGCTACCCGATCGTCAGCCCCACGTCAGTAGCCCCCGAGTGCTTGGTCGAAGCGTAGAGTCGAGCAAAGGACTTCTTCCTCCTGGACGCGCCATTGGATTGCTTGATCTTGAGCTTGAACTCGATTTCTTCAGTCGAACCGGCCACTCCCAATGGGAGTAACCTTTGCAGTCGAATTACTTTGTCTTCCTCTTCCGTAGTGTACTTCTGTTCAGCCCACTGGCCTACTTGTAGATGGGTTCAGCTGATTGAGCTTACTCGCTTTTCTTTGCCATCCGAAAAATTCCTTCGGGTTCTCGGATCAGCAGTCGATCCTACTATGTAAGTTTCAGCTTAGAAGCTTACTTCTCGAACCACTCTGTCGAGTTGTCGAGCTATTTCACTTGTGCTTGTAGCCTTGAATTTTCATTGGGTGCGCGATCAGCGCTCCCAATGGGAGTAGCCCCCGAAGGTGGGGGTGACTAGTATAGTCGCCCGCAACTTTATAAATATCTTGCTTTTGTTTCAGCCCCGATGGCTTACTCGTGTGACTCGAATGGGTTCGAGTGTTTGCTCAGCCCGACGGCTTACTCGTGTTACTCAAATGGGTTCGAGTGTTTGCTCAGCCCGACGGCTTACTTCTGGAACTCGAATTACATTCGACCGTTTGCTCAGCCCCGTGGCCTACTACGTTGCACTTTTTGTGGCGCAGCCCCCGAGTGGCTCGGGTGGCGGCCTAGGATTTTGGCTGTGCTTGTACGGCGCAGCCCCCGAGTGGATCGAGTGGCGGCCTAAGCTGTTATTTCAACCTGTGGGGCGCAGCCCCCGAGTGGCTCGGGTGGCGGCCTAGGATTTTGATTGTGCTTGTATGGCGCAGCCCCCGAGTGGATCGAGTGGCGGCCTAAGCTGTTATTTCAACCTGTGTGGCGCAGCCCCCGAGTGGCTCGAGTGGCGGCCTAGGATTTTGATTGTGCTTGTATGGCGCAGCCCCCGAGCGGATCGAGTGGCGGCCTAAGCTGTTATTTCAACCTGTGTGGCGCAGCCCCGAGTGGCTCGGGTGGCGGCCTAGGATTTTGATTGTGCTTGTATGGCGCAGCCCCCGAGTGGATCGAGTGGCGGCCTAAGCTGTTATTTCAACCTGCGTGGCGCAGCCCCCGAGTGGCTCGGGTGGCGGCCTAGGATTTTGATTGTGCTTGTATGGCGCAGCCCCCGAGTGGATCGAGTGGCGGCCTAAGCTGTTATTTCAACCTGTGTGGCGCAGCCCCCGAGTGGCTCGGGTGGCGGCCTAGGATTTTGATTGTGCTTGTATGGCGCAGCCCCCGAGTGGATCGAGTGGCGGCCTAAGCTGTTATTTCAACCTGTGTGGCGCAGCCCCCGAGTGGCTCGGGTGGCGGCCTAGGATTTTGATTGTGCTTGTATGGCGCAGCCCCCGAGCGGATCGAGTGGCGGCCTAAGCTGTTATTTCAACCTGTGTGGCGCAGCCCCCGAGTGGCTCGGGTGGCGGCCTAGGATTTTGATTGTGCTTGTATGGCGCAGCCCCCGAGCGGATCGAGTGGCGGCCTAAGCTGTTATTTCAACCTGTGTGGCGCAGCCCCCGAGTGGCTCGGGTGGCGGCCTAGGATTTTGATTGTGGCCTGTGCGGCGCAACACCCGGGAGAGCATCAGGTGTGGCCAAGGCGAATTTGTTTGTGGTGCCGTAGGGGCAGTCGACGCGGCGGACCGGAGTCGACGCAGCGGAGTGGTGCCGTAGAGGCAGTCGACGCGGCGGACCGGAGTCACCGGAGTCGACGCAGCGGAGTGGTGTCGTAGAGGCAGTGGACGCGGCGGACCGGAGTTGACGCAGCGGAGTGGTGCCGTAGAGGCAGTCGACGCGGCGGACCGGAGTCGATGCGGCGGAGTGGCTGAGGTAGATCTTGATTTGATCGACCGCACGACCGAGGTTGGGGTAGTAGACTCGATTCGCACGGCCGTTGCCGGGATCGTCGATGCAGACGCCCTCTTCGCGGGTGCAGCTGGCGCAGCCTTGCGGGTGCGGCAGATGCGATCCTCGTGGGTTCGGCGGGCGCGATCTCCGCGAGTGCGGTAGATGCGATCTTGACGGGTTCCGCGGGCGCGATCTCCGCGGGTGCGGAAGATGCGATCCTGGCGGGTTCCGCGGGCGCGATCTCCGCGGGTGCGGCAGATGCGAT
The DNA here is from genome assembly GCA_026929855.1 of Poa annua. Lineage (NCBI taxonomy): Eukaryota > Viridiplantae > Streptophyta > Magnoliopsida > Poales > Poaceae > Poa > Poa annua. The sequence goes on along the minus strand of CM049427.1, from coordinate 4,987,615 downwards.
CTTGGCGGGTTCCGCGGGCGCGATGGTCGGCGATTTTGGTGACGCCGTCGCGCGTAGCGCGGTAGTCGTAGACCTGAGTATGCCACGACTTTGTCCAGATCGGCGTACGTCGACTGGTGGGCTTGCGAGTGGATGACGTACTCGAAGGAGCCGAGTCGGATCGACTCCCTGATGGCGGATGCGCCGATCTTCATTGCGGATGGAGCCAGCGTGACCATGATCCTAGCACTTGTTTGATTTCCCACAGACGGCGCCAATTGACGAGGTTCTAACTCGGCAAGTCCCAGGGTTGTGCACCCCGGGTTGATTGATGGGGAGAGTGAAGAGTGCAAGGTGATCACGACGGCTAACAGGCGAGGTTTTACCCAGGTTCGGGCTCCCGGAGGATAACACCCTACTCCTGCTTATCTGGATATTGATGCGAGTAGCGATTACAATGGCGAGATTGCGATCTCGCTAGGGTTTGTGGTAGTTCTGAGCGTGTCCTCTAGGACGGGCAACCCTCCTGGCTTTATAGGCAACCAGGTCTCGGGTGGTTGATACAGATACGGCAGGTTCCAGGACCTAACCGAGTTGGACTAGGATATGAGATACCCCGAGTGGGCCTTCTGCGGGCCTTTCCATCCTTGGCGCGGCCCAGGTAACCTCATCGTGGGCTACCCGATCGTCAGCCCCACGTCACCCGTAAATGCCGAAGCGTTACGCATCATAATATGCTGACCTCTAATGCATATTTATCCACGTAACGCTTTCGGACGGGAAAAGACACCTAGGTTACGTGACTTGACGTGAAACTAATATCTAGAACATAAAAATACAAGAGAGGAGAAGGAGTTTTATCTCACCCTCCGCTGTAGAGTAAGTAGTCGAACAACACGAACACGACGACGGCTCCGACACGACGGCTCCGAGAAACCTACATGATAAAATATAATGCAGATTAATACTAGCAAGCATTGTTCTAGAGAAGGACATAGCTACTAGTTTATTACTAAAAATACATGCATAAGAAACTGCTGATTGCATACTAAACCTCGCAGTTTTGGGCCACCATATTGATGTATAAAAGTAATGACATGTATGTCTAAACAAATGGTGACAAACAACATTGCTACAAACATTCACCCGTTATTAGCCTCCTTAAAAGTTGAACAAAAACCGACGAACATCCTGAACCTATCATCTCATCACATACTATTTCAACTAATAGAGAAGTTTGGACTAGTAATGCAAGCCAAGCAGAAAACTTACTAATTTTTCAAATGCAATTCTGTTTTCCTCACAACCAGAAGGCTCCGAGGGCAGGCGCGGCGGGCTGCGGGCGACGGCGGCGTGCGGGCACGCGTGGGCAGGGCGAGGCAGGCGCGGGCAGGGCGAGGCAGGCGCGCGGGCGACGACGGCGAGCGGGCAGGCGCGGGCAGGGCGAGGCAGGCGCGCGGGCGGGCGATGGCGGCGTGCCGGCGTGCGGGATGCGGGAGGGCGTCGCGGCGGGACGGCGTGCAAAGGGCGGCGCGCGGGCGGGCGACGGCGGCGAGGTACGGGCGGCGTGCGGGCTGGCGCGGCGGCGTGCGGGAGGGCGGCGGCGGCGGGGCGGCGTGCGGGATGCGGGAGGGCGTCGTGGCGGGACGGCGTGCGAAGGGCGGCGCGCGGGCGGGCGACGGCGGCGAGGTACGGGCGGCGTGCGGGCTGGCGCGGCGGCGTGCGGGAGGGCGGCGGCGGCGGCGTGGCGGCGTGCGAAGGGTGGCGGGGAGCTAGCTCGCGGGATTTGGTTGGATGGGGAATAATCCCCAATCCCGCGGCTTGTTGACTTATTTTTCCTAGAGCTAGCCCGACGGCATTACCGTCGGGCTTAGATTGTTTTTTTCCAACAAATAAATTCATTTTTTATAACATTAATCTATTGCAATTTTTGAATTAACAGTTACAAAATATAAATTATAATTTCCTTTACTAATATTGTTTTAATAACATATTTGAACACCCCCGACCGACACGGCGATACCTCTCTCGGCGACCTACCTCTAAACATTTACTAATATGTTTTAATAACATATCTTAGGGTTCTATGCAAGTTTTGATGGGGTCTTGACGCTCCGGACCCCCTCTACGGCGAAACCCTACTCCCGCTGGAGAAAAGTCTGACCCGTCGATCTACCCCTCTAAACGACGTCGGGAGGGGGTAGACGCATGGATTTTTTTGCTTGGATGTGTTAGGTTGGTATAATTGACCATAAAAAACAAACATTTCATGTGTTCCGTCGCACGGTTCCATGCCCGGCACCCGAAACGGGGGTTTTCACCTCTATGTGCAAGAACTTACTACGGAGAAAGAGGGGTCAGTGAAGCGAGTCACACCTCGGAGATGTATCTTGGTTCGCACAAACTACCAACACACTAGTATACATATATTAGGGGTCTATGCAAGTTTTGATGGGGTCTTGACACTCCGGACCCACTCTACGGCGAAACCCTACTCCCGCTGGAGAAAAGTCTGACCCGTCGATCTACCTCTCTAAACGGCGTCGGAGGGGGTAGACGCATGGATTTTTTTGCTTGGATGTGTTAGGTTGGTATATTGGACCATAAAAAACAAACATTTCATGTGTTCCGTCGCACGGTTCCATGCCCGACACCCGAAACGGGGGTTTTCACCTCTAAGTGCAAGAACTTACCACGGAGAAAGAGGGGTCAGTGTAGCGGGTCGCACCTCGGAGATGTATCTTGGTTCACACAAACTACCAACACACTAGTATACATATATTAGGGGTCTATGCAAGTCTTGATGTGGTCTTGACACTCCGGACCCACTCTACGGTGAAACCCTACTCCCGCTGGAGAAAAGTCTGAACCCGTCGATCTACCCCTCTAAACGGCGTCGGGAGGGGGTAGACGCATGGATTTTTTTGCTTGGATGTGTTAGGTTGGTATATTGGACCATACAAAACAAACATTTCATGTGTTCCGTCGCACGGTTCCATGCCCGACACCCGAAACGGGGGTTTTCACCTCTAAGTTCCGGAATCCCGCCACTACAAAACTCCGGAGATACCCGCATATGTGTCCTTATATTATGGCCACATATGATCAAATTAGTTCTTATGTTATTTATTATGATTTAGTACCCTTACGAATAATATTTTTGAATGTAACCTAATATTTCAAGAAAAACTGGAAAATAGTTCAATGAGCCCGACGGTATTGCCGTCGACGTCAGTGTGGGTGGTTACGGCGCCGTCAGGTCGCTTCGTCCAGACGCCCACGCGGGGGAGGGGGGAGAAGTCCGACGGTGTTTTGACGCCGACGGTGGCCGTCGGGGTCACGTTAGAACGCCGACGGGGTTTTGACCCCGACGGTGTTTCTCTGGCCGTCGGTGTTAGATTGTGACGCCGACGGCCCCGACGTTTGACCGTCGGCGTTATAATTGCCGTCGGGCTGGGCTGCCACTCCCGTAGTGCCGCTAATATGGGCGGGCGGCCAGAGAGCTATGCCGACGTCTTTGCTGACAGCATAGCCTTGTATGCCCATGGCTAATCTGAGCTGATATCCAGTTTGCTCGGCAGCACAGCTCGGCCCTGACAAAATGCCATCGGCGTATTGAATCTTTCTTTTAGTGTTATGTTGTTCCCAATTCTAGGTAGAGTATTTCTGTTCCTGTTCCTAGCCTCCTAGGTGAACTCGGAGCCCGACTCAGTAACCAACTAGGTTACTCTTTTTTTTTTTTGTGAATAACCAACTAGGTTACTCGACAGTTGAGCAGAACTCGGAGACGGATAGTTCGACTCGCCCTACAAACTCAGCAATACCTCGTTCGTTTCCACCAGCGGCCGATTTGATCGTCTCCACCAGCGCCTCCTCTCGTGCGCGCACTACGTACGGATATGGAGCACGGTGGCAGCTCAGAGATGGATTCGCGCGTGGCGTCGCCGTCGCCTTCCACGTTCAGCATCGACGACATTCTCGCATGGCTGGAACGCGCGTATCCCGCCCGCATGACGACCTTCGGCCACCGCGGCACGCCGGCGGCCCCAGCGGCACTCCTCGTGATGCGCTATCAGTCGGGTGTTTGGGAGTACTTCGACGAGCACGGGGCTGTTACCAGAGTAGAGGTAGAGCACGCCGACGACTCGTACGGCGGCGGCCGTTTCGGCGCCATCCCGGCCTCGGAAGCAGCGATCGCGAGGCTGCCGGCGGCGACCGCGTGCGAGCTGAGGGGGAAGGACTGCGCCGTGTGCCTCGGGAGCTTTGAGGAGGGCGAGGAGCTGAGGAAGATGACCTGCCCCAGCTCCCACGGCTTCCACGAGGGCTGTATCTTCAGGTGGCTCCGGGTCAGCAGGCTCTGCCCGCTGTGCCGCTTCGCGCTGCCGGCCGAGCATGAGGAGGAGGAGCAGGACGACGAGGCTGATGAGAGTGACGAAGAGACCGAATTTGAAAATAGTTCTGTCGAAGGGCCATATACACCATTACTTTAGCCAAAAGGCCATTTTTTTATGAAAAATACGACATCGATGGAGCCGGGCGGAAGAAGAAGCTAGCTGACGCGTGTCATCACAGGGGAGTAGTAGTGAGATCCGCACATCGTACGTCATCTTTATACACAAGTCCGCACGACTACTGGAGTGGTTGTTCATAGGCTCATACAGCTGTATGTGTTTGCAAATTTTGTAGTTCATATACCTTGTCAGTGCATTAGCCGTAGATAACCAAAATTAATGAAATTACGGATATGCTTCGTCTCGCGCGCGCGCTGTTTGGTTGAATCGAACGGCCGCGTGTGGGCCGTCCGTCCTTCGCTACGCATCATCGGTTGACCGGGCCGTCCGCATCGTCTGTTTTTTTTTCAGGACTCGCTGTTCCACATCTCTCTAGCTCACATGTGCGTGCTCCATCTCAAATCGACTGCTTTGCATCTTCCTGGTCCTCCCCACAGGCCCAAATCATCGTCCAGCTGAGCTTCAAAGCTGCTTCCGGCCACCATGGCCATGGTATAGTGGGCGAAGAACTCGACGACAGCGAAGGGCCCGAGGAAGGCGTCGAAGCTGGTGGCGTTGAGGTCGACGACGGCGTCCCCGTGCGCTGCTGCGGCGGTGGCGGCGGAGTCCCTATCGCTGACGCCGAGCGAGCGGAGGGCGTCCGCCCCTGCTCCTCGCAAGTGCCCCGCCCCCGCGACAAGCTCCGCGGTGAGGAGGCCGAGCTCGACGGGGAGCGTGCCGACGAGGTCGCCGTGGTTGAGCCGTTGAGGTCCAGGCCGGCCACCGTGCGCGCAGGGGTCCTCGAGGGACGGCGTACATGACACTCTGAAGTCTGAAGTAGGCGCACACGTCGGGACCGCACCAGCTCTGCTTCAGGTTCTTGGGATCGTCGGTGATGGTGTGCTTCAGCGCCTGCACTTCCGTGTACGCCCGCTGCTGCCGTTGCTTTTCTTTTTGATTTTTTGCTTTTTTTTATTAGGGCAGTTGTTTATTTCAGTTTGATAGTTGCCCACCAGCGCATAAGTATTGTTTAATCATGCTAATTTGTTGCTCGCCATTTAATAATAGTTGCTCAATTATGCTACTTTATGGTATAGTGGTGTAAAATAGTTGTAGTTTTACAAAATTATGGTACTACAAAAAAAATGCTACTTCGTAAAATCGATAAGCAACTTTTGGAACATGGCTATTGTAGTACAGTCTGAGCAAATTTGTAAAAGAAGTGTTCTTAATTTTTTAGAAGTTAATTACCGCTATTGTGAAATTGGCTCATGGCATATAAAGATTTTTTCCGCACCGCATTAAAGTTGCTTTTTATTTTTCCGCACCTCATTGTACAAAATTTGCTTTTATTTGTTATAAATTTGCTTTCTAAATGGTACGAGATGAAATTATTTTGGTGCGTGAATGACAAAACCCTCACAACTGCGACAATCAACTTCGAAATAAATAAAAGAAACTTTTGATTCAGGGCGAAACAATTTTGGTATTCGTTGGGACAAATGTACAACACTAAGCAACTTTGTGTGCGTCGAAATGATTTCATAACTTTGGCAAGCAACTTTCATATGCATCGAGACAACTCTACAATTGTGGTAATCAAATCAGAGAACAACTTAAGCCAACTTTAATACGAGAAAATCAATTTAGACGGGCAAGTCTGCATTTTTAAAACATGAAACACTATGTTAGGTGACAAGTTTGCATTATTTTATGAACATATTCTCTAATTTTGTTGTCCAACTGCGCATATTAGTTGATTTGACCAAAAATGTCTTTTTAATTTGTATGGAGTTGTGAAATTGTCGTCTCACACCCCCAAATTTCTTATCGGTGTACCAAGTTGTCTCTGACCATCAAAGTTGCTTTCACGCATAGCAAAGTTGTTGATTCTTGTGTACTTGCTTACCCTATTCTGAAGTTACCTCATCACACACCAAATTTGTTTATCATTGTTGTTAATTACCTAAAATGTACACACAAGTTGCAAACCGTTATTGTAAAGTTGACTAGCGTCGTTGGGAAGTTGCTAAACGTTCCTCTGATGTTGCCTCGTCGTAAAAAAAAGTTGCTTGTGTAACCAAATCGCGTTAAACTGTTATGGAGTTGGTTTTACCACTATTGTGCGCGACGAAATTTGCATTGTAGCATATCAAAGATGTTTTTAATTGTTCTGTAGTTGCTTATTGTTGTTATGAAAATGTCTCACTAAACACCAAAGTGAGTTCTCATCTTACCATAGTATCTTTTAGATGTTGTGAAGTTGCTTACCGTTGTTGTGAAATTGTCTCTTTACACTTCAAATTTGCTTACATGACGGTCGAAAACAAATTAGAATTATTTGTGCAACTTGTAAAGAGTTATAGGCAACAAATGGGCAAAATTAAGCTTCAAATTTGGTTAGATGGTAGTTGAAAACAAATTAAAATAATATGTGCAATTATTACATAATTATAGGCAAGAAATTGAAACAATTAAGTTTTCAAATTTTCCTATACAATGGTCGAAAAAAGTTTAGAATATTCTGTGCAACCATTACACAATTATCTAATGGGATCAGATTTGTTGCCTAAAATCATATATACTTGCTTAAATTGTGCATAAAATTGTGGAATTGCTCATCAAATTTGTCTTCACGTAATTGCTTTGTTAAGAGAAAACAACATGGACCATACTATGTTAATCTCTACCATCGGTATTTCAATGTTGCCTATGATAAGTTTATACTTGCCAATTAATTTAAAAAATAATAGAAAGTAATTTTTACAACAGCGGGGCAACTACACATCCTTGTTTAAGCAATAATTGAATAGAATTAAGCAACATTTGTATGCATTTGGGTAAGAGATTTCTCAAATAAAACCAGCCTAATTTTACAGAAGACTAGATGCAGCCCACCGGCCCAATCACACTCATACCGGACTGAAGGAGGCCACGATCCATGTACTACTAGAAAAACCACAATTTTATCAACAAAAAAAAACTAGAAAAACCACAAGACCACAATCTCTCATGACGTTCATCCCGGTCGATCCCCACCTTCCTTGCCACTAATCCACCTCCTGGGAGCCGCCGGACCTCTCCGGATTTAAACGTCGCCGCCGCCTCCGCGTACTCTGGCGCCGCCGCACCTCCACTGGCGGGCACCTCTCCTGTTGCGCCATGACCTTGCACTTGTGCAGCATCGACATCCCCATCCCGCAGAGGCAGCAGCAAGCTCATCCGAGGTATCCATGACCGGCCGATCGACCAAGAAGTACTAGGTCCCAGGGAGGGATCTGATCAGGTAGGGATCGATTAAGAGACCGGCGTGCTGGACTCGATCGATTAAGAGACCCGGTGTGTTGCGCCGCTTGCACTGATCGAGTGAATTCCGGCGAAGCCGGAAGCTCTAGTGCGGCAACGGTGGGGTATGGTTGCGCTTCCCCGTGAGATTAGCAGGATAAGATGAGGGCAAGGACGGTGGCGGCCGCCGCGCGCCGGGGTGCTGTGATTGGCCGGTGAGTTCATGGACGGCGTAGCCGCCCGTCGCTATGATCGGAAATGAAGAAGAGCACGAGCTGAGTCTGCACGTGGGTGTGTCGCATGTTGGGTAGAACTTTTCTTTTCTGGGCTGCCGTTAAACTCAGCGAATTAACGCTCGGCCGTTGGCTAGACGCGTCCATGAAATTAATTAGGATAAATGCACTTGCTGCCTTGCTGGGTTGTATTATATTCTCTACTTCTTGCTGCTTGTACTACATTATTCTATAATCAATTTCGTTATCAATGTTTGTGCTACCGAGCAACACATGGTTATGTACATATATGTTTTTTACTATATATATGAAGATTTTTTTGGAATGAAGCATGCTTGCATCTTTTAGATGGCTAACAAATTTGTGTTGTACGTTCTGATGATCCGGCACAAACGTATTTTGATCGTGTCAGATTTGTGTTTGTATGTTTATTGCACTTCAATCACTACGGGAAACACAGCCAGCCTGACGGCCATTTCAACGCCGACGGGGGCCGTCGACGTCACAACGTGAAACCGACAAAATGAAAAAACCGTCGGCGTCGTTTTACCGTCGGCGTCCTAGTTGTAAGGCCGACGGCCACCGTCGGGCTCGCAGTAAGTCTAAATACATTGTAAACCCAACGGTATTACCGTCGGGCTCACTATACAGTTTTTTAGTTTTTCTCAAAAAATTAGATTACATTCAAAAAAAATATGAAAAAATACTAAAAAAGGAAACCCTTTGGCATGAAGTCTTTTGACGTGTACTGGTTTTTAGAAAAATGATAAACTTGAGTTTTGGCAACTTTTTAAAACCAAACTTCACAAAAAATATCAATCATATACAAATATGCAATAGTTTTAACACATATGTGTGACCATTATCATGTCATAGTTTGTGATAAAGTGCTCATAATCAGCACATATGTGTGTCATGGTATGTAAATCAACGTCGCCGAAGCGATTTTCAAAATTCCTTTTAGAAATATCATTTTCCATTTTTTAAGTGTGAAAAATGATTTTTTTTTGTGAAGCAAGTACATAAAATATGGTCCAAAATGACACCCATTTAATTTTCAAAAAGAGTAGAACAAATTTTATGGATAATATCTGAATATGAGGATTTTCCTTACTTTCTATCTAAATTCGCCTCTTTAATTGACTTTATGTCAATTTTTCGGAAGTAATTCAAATTTGAACTACAACTGTGTGATAGTTTGCTCTGAAGTTCTTACAAAAATAATTTTAAGGTACACAAGTAGTGGTTACAACATAGAACCGTCAGTAGTTTTGAAAAATTCGACCACTTTTGATGAATAGCCATGCTCTCCATTTTGACCATTTTTTGAAAGAAATGGAAAAATATGAAAAAGTACTCAAAAAAAGAAACCCTTTGGCATGGAGTCCTTTTACGTGTACTAGTTAATAGGAAAAATGATAAACTTGATTTCTGGCAAACTTTTCAAAACGAAACTTCACAAAAATGTCAAACATCTATAAACATGCATAGGTTTCAAGACAAATGACCAATGTATGACCATTATCATGTCATAGTTTGTGATAAAGTGCCCATATTCAGCACATATGTGTGTCATGGTATGGGAAACAACGTCACCGAAGCGATTTTCAAAATTCTTTTTAGAAATATCATTTTCCATTTTTTAAGTGTCAGAAATGACTTTTTTTATGAAGCAAGTACATAAATTATGGTCCAAAATGACACCCATTTAATTTTCAAAAAGAGTAGAACATATTTTATGGATAATAACTTAATATGAGGATTTTCTTTACTTTCTATGTAAATTCGCCTGTTTAATTTACTTTATGCTGATTTATGTTGGTTCTTGTTTGTTTTAAAAGACATCATTCATTATGAAAATGATGGCATGGATGTCATATTTGGATTCCTCTCATTTTTATGATCGACATAGATATTTTATTTATTAAATTCTGATATATCAATATGAAGATATGAATTATTTCTTATTAAATGGAAAAGACAAAACAAAAATAAAATAATTGATTATTATTATTATTATTCAAGTATTATTAAACATAGTTATTTTGTTCATTCAAATCTTTTTTTTGAAATTTTAAAGATTAAAACGTATAATATCTCAGATAAGGGTTAATATGATTGTTATCATAGTAATAGCAACAAGGTATGACATCTCAACCGGAATCTCATTTGAATAGAACTCAATAGTTAAGCGTGCTTGGTCTAGAGCACTATAAAGATGGGTGACCGTCTGAGAAGTTTGACTAAGGATGGATAGTTTGAGCTAAAATTATGATTAAGTGTGTGATATGAGATTAAATATATGACTAAATTGGAGTTAAAATAATAATAAAAAAAGTTGGAAAAAAAATTTGAAAAATTTTTTGGTAGAGCCATCTATGAGCCCGACGGCATTGCTGTAAGCATCCTAGTTGTAACGGCGTGAGCTCGATGGATTACACGCCGACGGCCTTAGCCCGACATAATAAAAAAAGTTGGAAAAAAAATTTGGTAGAGCCATCTATGAGCCCGACGGCATTGCTGTAAGCATCCTAGTTGTAACGGCGTGAGCTCGATGGATTACACGCCGACGGCCTTAGCCCGACGGCCACCGTCGGGCTCGTGTACGTCGATGGTTTTTAGCGTGAGCCCGACGGCAAATGCCGTCGGGCTGGCCTGTTAGTCCCGTAGTGAATCTAGATAATGCAATAAATATACTAGTAAAATGTCCGTGCGTTGTAACGGGCTTATAACTTTTTTATTTGACATTCAAATTGATCAAAACTTAGACGGCACGTAGTTAATTTATTCATGTTGGTAGCAGTATGCCTCAGTTTAGGAGTTCTAGATAACTATATGTTCGAAACCATTTGTCTATGTGACCCATGATGCTGTTTTCTGATCTTCTAAGATTTTGAATGATGTAAAATTTGCTTGCCCTGATGTCAACTAATGGGTATTGTCTTAAGAAGGTATCTTTTGAAGCTCGACTTTGGTAAAATTGTATATCCCTTGAAAGTTGAAACTATGATTATGCATAGTAATCATTTAGCTCGATGAGATACTTAATGAACTTGGTTATATACGGAATACCCATAGTATATAATACTGCCTCACTATATATATTCAGAAGGAAATTTATGATATGTTTGGCTTTGATTAGTATTAAAGATATTGGATTGCATACATTAACATAATAATCGACATCGGGTTATTTTCATTCAATTATTACTCTAGTATAGCTCAATCTGTTTTTGTTGTGCTCTACACCTTTAATCCAATCAAATATGCTAAAAGAAAAGTAGCCATAATCACCAATCTGTACCACATATTTTTTTTAATCCTATCATGTTATATAGCCATGATCCTACATTCCTGTGCCAGCGTGATGCCATTCCAGCTAACTTCAAGTGTTCCTCCTAATTCATGTAGCCCCTGTACACTCTTTCCTATTTGTAAATTATCCCTTTGGTGGTGAAGACGTGCAACCGTGCCATCTATAAGGCCGGAGAATCATTTGGCAAGTGGCATCATGTTTTTTTATTTTCTTACAAATTTCTCTGCTGCTATACACAACCAAATTCTTTCAAATCTTTGCTATACCATGCCAATACTTCAGAAAGACAAACTTAATTAAGAAAAGACATTACTAAAATCAGAGACAGTGCAAGGAGAATATTGCAAGCTGCTTAAGTAATTCTTGAATTGCTTTATAGTCAAAATTTTGCACAGCTGAAACTACAACGAAAGGAAGAGAAAACAACAGAAACATTAGCAATACGAGCTAGCTAGCATTCAGCCTCATCAGCCCTTCTCCCTAGCAGGCTGCGATACGCCGGTACCCATGAGGCCATGAACCAAATGAACGTGAGTTACCAAGGTTTTCTTAGGTTTGCAAATTGCAAATACACGACGAATCCAACCTTCACCACTGCCCATGTTGCGCTGGTGCAGACAAGAGATAGCTGATCCTGAGACGGCTCCACATCGGGGACGACTGCTGTTAGAAGCTAGCTACGGCAGATGGAATCTGAGTTGCAAAGGGATAGGCGTCCTGGTGGCACACCTCGATGGACTGATGGAGGCGGCGGACCGGCGGTGGGTACTTGAGGAAGCGATGCACCCGGGTGACAGGGACCGGAGGGAGGCAGAGCATCGAGGCGGCGGGACACGCTGGAGTGAGCGGCTTGCTCGGAGAATCTCAGTCGACGACATCTACGGCGACCACCCGAGCGCAGCCAGAGCTCCACCGCTCTACTGACCCCTCACGCCCAGGAAATCGACATCTCGGCTCCCTCCGATCTGGACGATTTACACATACACAGACGTACCGACGACGGACGAAGGAAGAAACACCCCTCAGGCCCGACCGGAAGACTTTGGCCGGGCCGACGCCTTGCCGGTACAGCCGCACCTCCACGGACGGGTCGCCGGAGCTCGCTGCTTGCTCCATCAGCGGCGTGGTCAGCTGCTCCTCCGGGGTCGCTACGACCACCTCGTCTTCAGCCATTGACGTCTCGCTCGGACCTTGGGGCAAGCTTGCTTCACTGCGTAGTGAACTGGTGGAGCTAGAGCGACTGGAGCGAGCTCTACGAGGACCATCTCTGCATCCCTTCAGCACCACCCATCTCACAAAGGGGAATAGAGGAAGAAGACGAATAGAGGAAGAAGACGGGTCGAGGAGCGTTTGCGTCGGCGTTTTTTCACTTAGTCGGGGAGTGCGGGTTAATTTCCTAGTTTCCGAGGGGCCAAAACACAAAACAACCGCAACGTACCATGGACACGGTAAGGCATATTATATAGTAGAGATACTCTGTAAAAACGCATGATTTATTATATATGCTAGAATAGGAAACGGACCGACAATAATCGATCAAAACACGCAGACTCACAGTCTCACACACGTAGCTGACTAGCTGCCCTTGCATGCATGCAAATGCAATGTGGACATCAGTCTCTCCCTACGGACATGGGAGGGAAAGAACTCGAAGACTGTCCAGGATTGGAAACCCACTGGCAAGCAAACCCTGCACCCATATCGAAGGGCTGCAACATGTCATCGTTGGTGACGGCGCTGGCACCGGAACCGTCGTGGCTACAATTTGAGCCATTGTAGATGACGGCACTTAGATCACCTCCTCCAGACCTCGGCATGTCGAGCCACCTCTCCTGGTACATCGACAAAGCCCCCATGTCCATGCCACCGGGAAGGGTGGGATCCGGCAGTGGCAGCGACTGGTAGGAAGGCTGGTGGATGTACGGATGGCCTCGGATCTTCATGATACGGTCGTCGATGCTTTTCAGGAGAACCTCCACCTTCCAGCCGACGCTGGTGAGCTCCTCGACTGAGAGCCCGCCGAGGCCCGGAAGGCTTCCCGTCATGGACTTGTACAGGAGGAACCTGATCTCGCGATCTCGACTGTCACGCCCCATCTTGTGAACCTGGTCACAGAGCTTGTCGATGCGCTGGCGGAGGAAGCCCTCCTGGTTCATCTTCTTCTTGCACTGGTCCATCTCCGGCATGTTCTTGAAGTGTTTTAGGAGGGTCGCCGCCTCGGCCTCAGACGGGAACACCTCCGGAACACTCTCGCTCTCGCCGTACACCACCACGCAGGCCTTGACGTCGCAGAGGATGGATAGCTCGCTTGCTTTCTTCATCATTCCCCGGCGGCGCTTCTTGAAGGTGCCGCGCCGGGTGGAGTCGTTGGGGATGTACTGGAGGGACACCTTCTTGCGAGCCATTGCCGGACCAGCCGCTTAAAGGAACCAAGCAGGAAACGGCAAAACACAACAAAGGAAGATGTTGCTTTTGATCGATGAGTACAAAGCAAGAGAGGAGATGTTGATTTATAGTAGAATCTCAGGTAGGATGAGCGGGCTGCAAGCAGGCGTGCCGGAAATGATAATATGGTAAGGGGTTATTGTTACAGATATGGATGGGATTGCATGATTTAGTGCTTATTAAGGTGATCATATAGCTAGCACATGTTCAACCCTGGTCTTAGTTGTGCCCATCTATTCTATGTTTTGGTATCCATTTATAGCTTTTATCTTTACCTTCATCATATGGGGAGGTGCTAGCTAGCTTGATGAATGCATGATCAATCACCAGAGATTTTTCTATTACAACATTTATTCTCAATATCGACGAAAATGGGAGGAAAAAGGATTCCCTGGAAATATGTGGCTAAGTAACGTTATGATAATAAGTCTTGTAATAGGTGGATCGCCATACCAACACACCGGCTAGTACAATAAAAGCTTTGGAGCTGGATTTGTCCAGTGTTAAATATAATCACAACATTCACGGCACCGTGGTGCTGGCAGGGCCGGTCCTAGGGGGTAGAGAGGGGCAGCCACCCCGGGTCCAGAATTTTTCAGGGCCCCTCCCGCGGGCTCATCGTCGCCTGTTTTGTCTCCTTCCGCTCTCACCCGCCAGCCCAGCTCTCGGCTGATTATATCTATGATTTGTTCCTTATTCCCAATCATCCAACTGCCGCATCGATGAGAGGTCATCTATTTGACTAATTTTGATCTTCTCAATTTCTCCAGTTTAGATGGTTTATGTTCTAATTTTGATTATTAGTTATTTTCTATATTTAGGGTTGTTATGTCTTATGAAGCTTCTACTAGTAGTGCTTCGAGAAACCTAGATGAGTTGGCAGTTTGGCGCTAGTTTTTACGGGTAACAAATCAAGTAGCGTTATTATATGAAGATGAGATTCATTTAGAAGACAACGTTGACATCAGTATGCACGATAACAATAGCTAGCATATTTTCAATCCCAGTCTTAAATGCGCCCATCCATTATTTTCACTGGTTTCCATTTGTAACTTAAATTTTATCTTCATTACTAGGTAAGGATGTGCTAGCTAGTTTTATGAATGCAGAAGAGAGGTTTTTACACCAGCAAGTTATCGAGAGAAATTTCAAACGTGGAAAACACCACTTGTACAAGAAAGCATGTGGCTCAGCTGCTCTGACGGGGCTCTGAATTCTTATCCGAATTTCTTGATGGATCATTCCATTTCATCTACCACTGAAAAAAGTATCATTTCACCCTGTATTCATCCTCGGGGGAAAAAACTGCACCATGTAACTATCATCAGTCTCAGCTAGTTGTGGATGACTGGATGTCAGTTCGCAGACAGTTCATCCACCTCTTTTGGGCGAAGAGTTCATTCACCTGACCATGTATCTATCCCCAAACATTGTAGATTTCTTGTTCACTATAGTCCTTTCCAGCCGCTAAATAGACAAAATCGATAATGCCTTTCATACAGCAGCTATATTGACCAAAATTTCTGAAGGAATGACTGCACTAGCAAACCTCTGTCCGTTCATCCAAGCAAGCACTCTGACTACACACAAGCTCCAATGCATTAGAAAAACCTTCACAGACATCTTTCCACAAACCTCACATCCTTGTTACAAACAAAGCTACGGTCCAAACCAAGAAGACGTAGAGGGAAATGATCGAGAAGCTACGGCTTAATTTACAAGCTTCCCCTGACCCCTGGGACACTCTGAAACACTAGGTACGAAGTGCCATGAACAGGTTCTGCCTTCTCGCGTGCTCTGGAACTAGGCGCTCGACCACTTCCGCTGGTACGCCATTTAGCTCTGCCAATGTCATGAAGAAATAGCCGAGGGTCATCTAGATGCATATAAATCGCTGGATGTGAACTGTGAAGGCCTGTCTGTCTGCTGCTATTGCTATTTAAGTATAAAGTTACTACCTTGAGATTTGAAGTTGAAGAGAGGAGGAAGAGGGCGGCCGTTGGGTAGACGGGTGTTTGGATCTCTTAGCTCATCGAAGAAGGGGTGCATGCAGGCTTCCATCTGAAGAATGCTCCGCGGTTAGAATGTGTAAGATCATAATGTATCGACTCGCACAATGCGTGGAAAAAAAACGAAATGATCGTGTGGCCTTACTGCAGTGCACCGAAGATCTGGAGAATATTGCAGAAACCTGCTAACGAGGTCCATTGCTTCGGGTGGAAGCTTCTTCTGGAAAACCTAGATAATAAGACACAAACCTTTAAGGTAACAGAGAAACAATGAGAGAATTTGTAGGTCTAATTATGTGCCTGATCTTATACATGCCTTGCTATTTGTGTGTATTATTATTTTTCACATTTTAACAGCACGGATGTTGTGACAAGTGTTTGTGCAGGGAATAGCAAGACAGATACCTTTCCGATTGCGATAGGTCTACATCAAGGGTCAGCCTCGAGCCCATACATTGTTTACTTGGTGTATGCTCTTTGCTGATGATGTGGTACTAGTAGATGAGAGTAGGGTGGGCGGCAATAGAAAACTGGAGCTTTCGAGGTAGACTTTAGAATCGAAAGGTTTTAGACTTAGTAGGACAAAGACAGAGTATTTGTGGTACGATTTTAGTAGCGATAGATGAGAGGACAGAGAGGTTAGTCTAGGAGGGCAATTAGTGCCTAAGAGGTGGGATCAATGCTGCAAACTAATGGTGGCATCGATGAAGATGTTAGCCACAGGATCATGGCAGGGTGCAGTGGCAGAGCTAGCTTGCCAACAGAGCCTGGGCAATGTCTCGTTGAACAGCATTTGACAGCAGATTTTTTTTTCTTTGGTCGTAAATACATGATACCAAAACAAGCGAGTGCATCAGCTTAGCCCGGGCAGCCGCCCGGGCATGCCGGGCTGTGGCTCCACCAGTGGCAGGGTGGATGAAGTGGAGGCAAGCATCTGGTATCCTATGCGACAAGAAGGTCCCCCCAAAAAAAAGTTTTATAGGACGGCAATCAGACCTGCCATGCTTTATGGAGCAGAATGCTGGCCCAATAAAAGACAATGTGTATGCCTAGGACACACAGGGAAGGACCGAATCAGGAACGAGGCGATACGTGAGAGGGTTGGAGTGGCGCTGATTGAAGAGAAGCTGGTCCAACACAGGCTAAGGTGGTTTGGACATGTCAAACGGAGGCCACCGGAAGCACCGGTCAAGAGTGAGACTCTAAGGGGCATAGATAACACAAAGAGGAGTAAGGGCAACCAAAATTGACATGGGAGGAAGCAGTTAACGGGAACTTGAAGTACTGGAATCAACGTAGAGATTTAGCTTTTGATAGGCTGCATGAAGATCAGCAATCCATGCTCTTTTGTTGTTTTTTCCCTTCACGTTTTCACAAGTTTTTTATGTGGGTTTCATATCTAGCCTACCCCAACTTGCTTGGGACAAAAGGCTTAGTTGTTGTTGTATTTTGACAGCACGGCAGTCAATGTTGGATTTCTCCTTGTCGCAAAATTGTGCACCCAACTAAAGCAGTTTAAAGTGCATACCAAGCAACCATGCATTAGCTTTGTCTGAAAGACATATTATGTGGATTACCTTGTGCCATGGATGAGCCTTAATTTGCGGGAACTTGAACTCCGTGTAGTTTGGATTCATGCACTTGATCTCTTCCCTTGTTGGAGTACCCAAGACCTGCAAGGCACTATGACTGAACATGTCATTGCAAAGAATACATGTCACAGGAGAAGCATTCT
This sequence comes from Poa annua, assembly GCA_026929855.1. NCBI lineage: Eukaryota > Viridiplantae > Streptophyta > Magnoliopsida > Poales > Poaceae > Poa > Poa annua. The sequence continues at coordinate 4,970,123 of CM049427.1, read as the reverse complement.
AAGATGTCATACAAGATTTCACCTTGATAATCTCAACCAGCTGATCAACTCCGCTTTCCCCGGGAAAAAGAGGCTACATAGATGAATATTATGAGAACACGCTAGGCAGTAATCATAGTAAAATTATATGCATGAACAAAACCTGTCCGAGAAGCAACTCTGCCATGACACAGCCTGTGGACCACAAATCAATGGCAGTAGTATATTCAGTTGCACCAAATATGAGTTCTGGTGCCCGGTAATATCTTGAGCATATGTAGGAGATATTTGGCTCTCCCTTGACCTGCATGTATGCAAGACATTACATATGGGCATGTTTTTTTGTTCTTATCAAGCAAGTTTAGTATGTTCTTTCAGAAATCAGCACGACCCGTGGACGGAACTTGTACCTAATAATAATATAGAAGATAACTTACCAAGACTTTTGCACTGCCAAAATCACAGATTCTGAGCTGGTGTGTATGTGGATTAACCTACATTGGAAAGATCATTAGGTTAGGAAAGATGTATTAGTGATTATTGAGAGGGAGGCAAGCTCTTATTGGTGCTGCGAGAACCTCATTTAATTCAAATAGCTGACCAAGAAAATAGTATAGCTGAAATGCTAACAATTTATCTGCTTAATTAATCTCTGTTTGATTTGGCTTTAACTACTTTTCATGATCCAGAAACAGTACACAGCATGATATTGTGTAGCCTAGGCACCAAACAATGCACATGGGGTGGCTCAGCTTCAGGGAAGTAAATAAAGCATACATGCATGATGCATTGATGACTTTAGTGTCCCTTATTCGGATCCATATTAGCTAAAAATTCGGATACATATCAGATGTGTGGAGCCAATTAATGATCGGGATATTCGGATGCATATGAGCTACAAATTCAGTCCCACACTCCCACTTGCATGACAATCGACATTCCTTTCTAATGGTGTCCCCTTATCATAAAAAAATGCAATAAAATGTACATGAGGAATGCCTTGAACAAAAATGCACAACAATTGCGTAAGTTATTATGACTTCATGATGACTTCAGTGGAGTATTGCTTTCAATGGGACTGGTTAAGAACATTGAAAGCAGTTTGCCTCTATTCTTGAATGGAAATTCCGAAGTGAAGTAAACAAGGACTACACTAGAACCATTTGCACCTTCACAACTGGCTATAGAAGGGGAAATCGATGTGTTATTATTTCACTTAGTTGAACACACAGTTGTCATACATGCTGAACCTCTTCTTAAACTAAATCAACTCTGTTATATCCCACAAGACCAACAAAATAACATATTGACATCATACATACATAATATTGTCAATGATGTGCACAACACAACATAATAAGCATATAAAAGGGGTAAAATCTCACAAGAACGTTTTGTGGTTTGATATCACGGTGGCAGATGCCAACACAGTTATGTATATAAGCAAGTGCTCGGCATATCTGCAAGTGATGAGATTAGATAACGGTGATTAGATGAATTTAATAGTCACATATTGTGCTAATACTCAATACTAAAAGAAAAATGAAGAAACAATTTTGTTGCATGGCCGAGACTTATATTTCTGATTTCCACAACTAGAAAGAGCAAACAGATGTATGGCAGATCTCGTTAACTAAAATTCTGTCTGCAGTAAGAACAAAATCCAGCAGAACTAAAGTATTATTAAGGCATGTAAGACATTAAAATGCACTATTGTGTGAATAATCAGTTATACGGTACTAGATGATCTACTGTAGTCTCTACTCTCTAGAGATAAACTTCATCTTATACTGCCACAAAAATGTGCAAGTACTTACCTCATGGAAAAAGTGGTACCATCTCAATTCATGTGTGATTTATATTTATAAAATAGTACCTTGTGGTTAACTAAAGCTACAAAAAGTTGTAGAACATATATCCAAAGACAGGACAACTGACAGGCTGGCTCGGTTGTATGTTTGAATGTCTCAGATTTTGTTTTAGTTTCTTCGTGAAGCAATCAACAGGAGTAACTTATCTCAAACATCTAGCTAGGTCCCAATGCAGTACTCAATTATTGGAACATAAGTTTTGAGCAGGCACGTGGACAAAAGAGGGATACAACTAAGTAGGGGGCATATAATGCAGTAATGCATTTAGTATTTGACAAAATTCTGTAAAACTGGAATCCACATGACAACATGTAGATAATCTTGGTAACAAATATGCCTAGTGCAAAAATGAATGTTAAAAAGGTTTTGTTAAAAACATAAGAAAAGCATAATATCATTCAGAAACATAACACCAAGTCAGGTCAGACCTGGTAAGTATATAACTTGACATAGATGAGGGGCACTCGTTGGTTCATTCTGTTGTACTGTCTTGCCATCCGGTTTACTGTCTCTGGAACAAACTCAAGGACAAGGTTGAGATAAAGCTCGTCCCTTTCAGTGGTTGAAAAGAAGTAATGCTTAAGACCAACAATGTTAGGATGGTCAAGCATATGCATAATTTGCAATTCCCTGTTCTTGTACCGCTTATCTTGAAGAACCTTTTTTATGGCAACAACTTCTCCTGTTTCTCGACATTTGGCCTGAAGAGTTGACGATAACATGTTATATGCCTTCAACAATCAGTTAGGCATAGACCACTTTGCACAGTGCAAAAAGTCAGAAGTTTACCTGATACACAACCCCGAACGAACCAGTTCCAACAACATGTTCAGCGATGTAACTGACGGACTGTTTCATTAACAAACCATATCAGCAAATTTTGCTTCATGGCCAAACATTACAGCTTGTAAAGATAACTGTGGCATTGCCATTACCTGTTTAGGCAGACCATTTCGGCCACGGATCGTGGTTGAAATTATGTGACCAGCTTCGGCGCCAGTATCCGCAACCACATCCATCTCAGTGCCCTGCAAATGAAGAACTGAGTATCTTCATCCAGTAAAACAAGCTGCAAAGTTGATTGGAAATTTTCCCTAGGATTGATGTGAATATGCATGAGCCACAAGAGGTTCAGTATCAAGTCAGTCGAACAAGAGGAGAGTAGAAACCAGTGGAGCAAACGTACCCTTTCATCATCAGCATCTGGCTTGGCATCCCTGAGCTGCATCCCCACCATCCCCCTACCTAGAAACTCAACCGAGCTAGCCTGCCCCTTCAGGCCACTCCCCTGCCGCGACGAGCTCCCGGCACTAGCACCGGCACCGCCGTGCCTTTGCCCAGAATACGCCATCTACCCACTGACCGGTAAGGAGGACTAATGGAGATCACCAAGGCCAGTGCCTGTCTGCAGAAGCAGAGGGGTCATCTCGTTGCCAGCAGAAGATCAGCCTGCCATTGCCAATGCAGTCTCCTCCACCATTTGCTTTATCAATAACTGCATACACATACAAGACAAAATTCATGTAAGTGAGCTCACATTGATAACTTGAACTGGAAAAAAACAAATTTTCAGCTTAGCTCATAGTTCTTCAGTCAGAGACTCGGAGTACACATCTCCAAAAAAAACAGAAAAAATCCTAACCACCAAGAGACCAAAAGAATCCACCGAACGGGAGAAAATCCAGTGCCTCCCTCCAAATCGCGAGGGGCCGGTCTGAGAACTGGACTGAGATCCTCCGGGATGAGCCCGGCAATTCATCCCGAATCCAGTACCTCGATAACTAAAAGATGAATTGTCTATCTAATCCGGGGGATCAAAGAACCCAAGAAGCAGTAGTACCTGAGCCAAGCCCGCGCAGAGTTGGATCGAATGAAGACCGAAGAATTTTCGTAGCGGATCAAGCCACGGCCCCAAGAACAGTTCTTGGGAGGGCTGCTGAGTGCCGGGCCACGCACCGGAGTAGGAGGAGGAGATGGTCAGCAGGGTGGCTCTCCAAAGAGCTCGTGACTCGTGAGTGAGGGAGACCCAGTGAGAGGGAGTGCTATGCTGGCTAGCTCCTCCTCTTCTTTCCTTCCAAACTTTTCCTTTTCTGGCAAAAAATAATTGGCACGGAATGGAGTAGTAAATAAAATAATTAAGGAGGTGATGGCATGTGAACTGAAAGGAAGAAACATTTTTATTCAAAAAATAATCGAAGGAAGTGATGGCATGCGAGCTGAAAGGAAGAAGCATTTTTTTAGGGAAAAAGATGGGAAGAAACAAACTGGGTGTCAACTGTGAAGAGCTGTGGATGTGAGATGATGTGACACCTTTGATTTGAGGCCTTTTTTGGTGTGTTGCAATGCTTGCTTGTTGCAGTCAATTTGGCAGTGAAAAAAATTGTGTGGATTGACTGATGGATGGGATCTTTTTTGTTTTTACTTAGTAGTGAGTGACTGGTGATGTGAGAGGATTATCTTATTTTCTAGTGTAACTTGTGTCACTTTAACTGACAGTGAAATGATAATGTTATTTGGAACATCACTTTCTTGGTTAGGAAATGGAGTTAATTTTGTTGTTAGAATAAAAATACATGGGATTAGTAAGAACAACACATATAAAAGATGGTACAAAATATTAAAAGTACAGCTCAGTGTTTTCTGACAAGCTGATGTTGTTGAAAAATAAGTTTCCAACTTAACTGTGACTTTCGGCTGCACAAAGTAATATTCAGAGCTCCAACAGTACAAAGTGATCAGGACAAGGAAAGGAGAAAATGGACCAGAAGGCTGCCTGCATGTGCCACCACAACTTTCGGTAGAAACAATACAGCATAGCATGATTCGCTTCAGGAGACCACTTTGTCAGTGCCGGATAAGGAACAGGAACTCCATGTATGTATTATACATGTATAATCAATGTTGTAAAGACAGCATTTAGGACTTATCTACATTTCGGATCATGATCCTTTGTATGTAATATCGGCTAGGTTACATGCTGAAATCCTGGCTATTTCCTATTCATGTTTGTGCTGATAGATTCCTGGCTATTTCTTCTGTATAACTGTATGTATACTGAATAAAATGTGATGTGGTTTTTTTCCTTCTGTATATACCGAACAAAATATTCCATGCTTCTTATTTTCTCCTATATGTACGTATGTATTCTCATATCCACAGCTTTGCTTGCCTGCCTGCCTGCCTGCAATACAGGAGATAAACAAACTTGATGTGATGAAACTTGAAGCGAGCAAAGCAAAGACATCGCCACATGCCTCTGCTTTGCCCCAGAACCAGAAGAATGGCAAACAAGAAACAAGTGGTGGCAACAGAAAGGAGCACTCAAAAGGTCCACCAGGGAAAGATAGCCACGCTGTTCATCTTCATCATGCCAAGGACACCCTGCGTGCTGTCGTTCTCCCGCTCACTGACCGGGTCAAATGCCAGGGCAGCTCTACTACAGTTCTACAACTTCGGTTTGAATATGCGGAAAGTGCTGGTGTGTGTGTGCTGTGACCGTGAGAACCTGATTCACAGCTGGACTCTTCCAAGGCTAGGTGGGTTGTGCTGTTTCAGTGCGCCAAGTTTATTCCACATGATGGGGCTGGCTAGTGACTAAGTGTGTACTTACCGGCACCTGTTATGAACTTGGACGGTTAGATCCCGACAGCGTCAAGGAGCTCCGAGTGCTGCGACACGGAGACCAGCGTGTTGGCAACGATCGCGCCGCTCGCCGCAACCGCAGGCACCCCGATCCCCGGGAAGGTTGAGTCGCCGCAGCAGAAGAGCTGCGGGATTGGCGTCGCCTGCCCCGGGAATGTTGCCTCTCCGGCCTTTATGGCTGGGCCATAGGTTCCCCTGTTCCTCCGAAGGAACCTCTTGTGCGTTAACGGTGTCCCGACCAGCTTCACGTCGCATTTCTCCCTGCGGAACTTTGGGCCGAGGGCCAGCTCAACGGCTTTCCACATCACCTGGAATGGAAAAGTTTTGGGTTAGAAAGTTGCTCTAAGACAGCAGGTAACAGCAGCTCAGGATCAGTAAATGGAGGTGCCCTTTGCAAAAAAGGTGTGCTTAACTTTTGGAAAAAGAGTTCTTTGCTAAGCTTTCAGAAAAGGAGTATGAGAAAGATGTTAAAGTGCACCAATTTCGAGGTGCTGATTCGAAGATATCAGGGGAAGAAAGCTAGATGAAGAGCAATTCTACTATGGTGTACCTCAGAACGTTCTTCTTTCAGGCTTCGATACTCCGCGCTTTTCCGATCTAGCCCCTCCCACAAACTGAAAGGTTCTGTTCCCGGTGTATACGCATGGAGGATGTGCTTTCCAGGCGGCGCCAGGCCCTCGCCAAGAACACTAGGAACTGATATCAAAACAACGTTCTGCTCACCATCAACTCCCTTGTTCCAATCATTGACCACGATGTGATGGATTCCGAGGTCTTCTCTAGCATTCTGTTCAGTAACATTGATGGTTACAGTGAGAAAATGTAACTAAGTCAATATGGAAATAGACATGGTTATAGAGATAAGTTTGTTAGGATGAAGCATATGACGACAACCTCAGCATCGAAACCCAAGTGGAGATGCATAAACGAATCACATTGTGGAGTTGCTTTCACATTATCTTGGTATGATTTTGGGACAGCATCTGGTGGTAGCAGATCCAAAGTATCCCACATTGATGCGTTGCTAACAACTGCTTTTTTTGCACGTACAATCTGCAAGAGGAACAAATTCCTGACAGGATTTCAGCAGCTGCATCAATCTTCAAAACATAGGTATCATCATGGAAGCCAATACTAGAGAAAAGGCTGCCATCTAATGACGAGAAACGATATGTGGCACAATCATGACATACAAAAACAGATGCATAAGACAACAAAGTCATCTTGGCCTACAAGATTTCGATGGTCTGCCACTACACCTAATCTAAATAGGATATCCAGTACAGAATACACCACTTAGTTTTCTTGGATAAGATAATATAATATCGATTATTGTGGACTGTACTTTCTGATTGAAGGATTCTTGGCATCTAAAAGAACAAAGATATTCCGAGATATCTATACTTGATAAGTTGATATGATAACCATATGTCATCTGAATCAGAGCCTTACTAATTATTAATATTATTGGCTGTGCTCAAGTCATACCACTCTTGCTCTCTTCTTACTTAGTGAGGCAAACAGAAATGCCATCCACGCAGACAGATATGACGAGCCGGTCATTTCAATGAGTTAATATTTTACTTTATATTTTGGCAATAAATATCCTTCGGAGCTGCTTACTTGTCCACCTCGTAGCTTGACACCAACAGCCCGGCCATTCTCGATTAAAATCTTTTCCACATGAGAATTAAGAGCAAGTCTTCCTCCAAACTTTTCGATGCCTCGTACAAGCGCATCAATTATTGCTCCACTTCCACCCAGAGGGTACTCAAGCGAGCATCCTGGTTTGTACCATTCTGCAAACATATAAACCTGATATTATAGTTAGACCAAATGATGAACACAAAACTTCAGAATTATAAATTTAAAATTATCTCTCTGAGTTTGAAGGGAGAGTTCAGGCGAGTCCCCAATGCTCATAGGTAAAGACTGATTGATATGGAAAAGCTAAGCCTCACTCTTACAAGCTACAAAAGCCAATGGTCTAATGCCATGCCCTGGTCCAAAAAGACAACAAAGGCCATGTCGTGATTCATGTAGCAGTCACTGCCATCCACATCTGCAAAATTATGCTAGCAACCCATAGAATTGGTTTCCAGTACAAAATGCAACCACTACCAAGGGGAACTGCATTGACTGGTTTAGGGGACCATGACAGTAAGGTGGTCTCAAAACAATTATGGCCATGATGGTGAGGAAAGTAGTGATGTATCCCATATCAACATCAGTGAAACAGTTATGTGCACCATTTGGAAGGATGGCAATGTTGCATGTGAACAACAGTACCACCATTCCATGGCTTACACAACAATGGTTCTTGCCATCATGATCTACGAACACACTAAAATAAATGCATACTGTTAATTTCGTTCAGTTGATTCTCCAAGCACAGTGTTGTTTTAATACAGTTCACTTTCATGCATTCCGGACATAGATTAATTACAATGCAAGAATCCTGGATATGGTCAGATGCAACGTGTTCTGCATTTCGATACCAATTATCGTATGTTGTCATTTTAATATTGCACGGCTTTGATGTAATGCAAAATGTTTGGATCGGACAAACACAGAAGTGAACAAGAATTTTAACCTGGTGGAAATTTATTAGCTTACCATTTCCGCAGAAAGAGCACTGTCAGATTTGACTCCAGCAAGTAGAAAGCACAGGAGGTCGATCCAGTTACGAACGAAAGGATTTTTCAGCTCCAGTGAATCAACGATTTCTGAGAACGGGCGTAGAAGTTTTGTGGCGCCTAGAGCTCCCTTAGGTCCCATTTTTATCAAGGACTGCAACAGAGAAGGAGCGTATCTACCAGCTGCTGTGGAAAGAATGCCCAAATCACCTCGAATAGAAAGTGGAGGCAAAGCCATTGCAGCGGCAGATATAGGAAGAACCGCATCCTGAGATTGTTTTTAATATTGTATTAGCACAATGGGACATAACATTGACGGACTGATCTTGGTCTCACAGTACAATATTGTTCTATTTGCACAGACTTACACGGCAACTCTACATGTTATTTAAAATGTACAAAGAAGCAATGCATCATCGCCCATTAGCAGCATCATGTGTCTCTTGAGCAGTTCAGTGTGTCTAAGGTACAGCTGAAAACTCCTAAGAAACTAAATATCGAATATAGTGAACTCACTAGAAGCTTTTGCCACTCTCTGGTTGCATCAAGACCAACATAAGTCTCCAAGTCCTGCAAGAATCATATATAGTAATCACTATGGAGCAGAGCATCCGTACATGGCAAGCATGAAAGAAATGTGAAGCACTAGTACAGTTACTCCGGCCTCCAGGAACTATCAGCCAATCATAAATCATGCAGATTAGCAAATTCTAGTCTAATCGTACCGGCAAATCAGAGAACATCATAGTAACAAGTATACAATCCGCTGCACGGATATGTGCTAAAAAGGTTAACACTGAACCTTGAGGAAATCAGTCGGCCCTATGCGCGACTCGAATTGGCCTTCAGGGACATGCACCATCCAGGAGTCATAGGAAGCACACGGAACCGATTCGCCTAGCGCATCGAGGACCTGCATCATCATCACATTAGTACATCAGATCTCTCAGCACAGTTAGTACAGACACAACTGATTTCCTCGCAAAAGTAAAATTTGTTGTTTTTATCTGTTATTTGCAGCGGAAGAAAATCGAGTGTGACCTGGGCGAGGGGATTGGCCTGGGGCCCTCTGGACTGGAACCCGGAGAAGAGCGAGGGGCCGGAGTCGAAGTGGAAGCCCTTGACGTCGAAGGAGTGGGCGGCGCCGCCGGGGCGGTCGTGGCTCTCGAGCACCAGCACGTCGAGGCCGTACCTCGCCAGCAAGCCCGCGCAGCAGAGTCCCCCGAGCCCGCTCCCGATCACCACCACGTCCGCCTCCGGCCTCTCCGCCACCCTGAAACGAACCGACCGACGATGACGAACGAAGCTCTCTGTCACACGGTTTGAACGGCGGGCGAAAGAGAGTTGGTGCCCGTGCGGGTGGTCTGAGAGCGTGGTACTTACCCGGGTGGCCCCGAGGGGCCGGTGGGGGCGTCGGCCACCGCCCGGCAGCGCGCGGCGGCGCCGAGTCGGCGGCGCGGCACTGGAGCGGAGGTGGCGGCGGTGGCGGGTATTGGGCGCGCGCGAGGAAGGGGAGGTTGGCGGTGGCGGCGCGACAGTGGGCGCAGCGCGCGGGAGGGAAGCGCGGCGGAAGCCATTATCGGCCGGCGGTTGGACTCGTCGGTCGCCGGTGAAGAGGAGGTGAGTGAGGAAGAGGCTGGGGACACGTGGCGCCTCGCCGGCCGTTCTCCCCTCACCTACTAGTTTCTAGTCGTGGCCTCGTGGACTGCTCATAAACAATGGTTTGCAAGCATTATGCCAAGTATGATTTCCTTCACTTGGATTTTTCAAAATGAAAAAACAAACAAACAAAATCTTTCACCCCAATTCCTATTATTCTCTCATCATATCCACGATATTTCGTTTACAAAGGCAAATACAAAACCGAGCAACAAGTGTATCCAGGCAATCTCGAAGGAGCTCTGGTCACGGTCGTCGGATCTAGGAAGTACCTGGCTAGAACTTGAACCCTTACTCACGTCGAACATCTCGTCTCCGCAGCAAGTAAAATGTGTAATTTCCGAGGATGTTTTGTAACGCATCAAGCTGATGCAAATGGAGCAACACAGCGCTGCCTAGATGTACTTTCCTACAGAAAGGCGATACAGAGACGATAAACATAAGTTATTTGCGAGCATGTACGCAACAAAATATTAGGTTCTGGTGTACTCACATGCAATTCGATTCGTGTGGGATTTGTCGCGATGCCTTCCATTCACAAAGCATTTCCTCGGATTCTTAATCATGAATCAAAACTTAGCATTCCATAAAATGTCGTATTGGCATGCCCTGATATTAAACGTCTAGTTTTTTCCTACTGTTGATGCTAAGATAGATGCATGTAATGTAGACTACAAAATTTATCAGCTAACAAGTGAAAGGAGTATATAGGTGAGTGGACGTTGATATGGTTATATATGGTAGCAGCACAAGTTGGTGAAGAAATAATGTACACCATGTTACACAAAAAGATACCTGGCATTACTTATTACTTGTAGGTATGGGTGGAAGGAAAATTGGTTGGCCCCATGAATTAATTTCGACAACAAAAAATTGATGGTAAATATACTCCTATCGATAGGTTGGAAGGTATTGTTTCACTACTATGCGGATAATTATTATCGAAGCTCGTATGAGAATGTATCTTTTCTTCATGAAGTGTAGATACAATCTCTTTAATTTTCTTCCAGTAAGATATCATAAATAATAAAATTCAACCTAGGATGTAACCATTAATAGTTTGGTTTAAGAAGACGGAACATGGGATGTTAAATAAATGTTTGTGCACTCAACATAATTTTTGGGAGGAAGTCGGAGGGGATTGCTCCCCATAGTTGCACGTGACATTACTCAAGAAGATAAATCTTATTTAAAGGGTTGAATTATTTTTTAATACGACAATTCATGAAGACATGTGTGATTAGTTGATTATTACTACATACAACAATTCATGTTCAACACAACGTCAATTCTACAAATGTTCATAGAGTGCGTGAGGGCAACGCGGCAGATGCCATCCCAGCGGTTGGTCTCGCCTATTTAATCGCCGGTGAAGCGGGGAGAGTTTGGAGAGGCGATGAATCCCGTATGAGTGAGGCACTGAGGCAGCGGTTGGGTACACGTGGTGCCTCGCTAGCCTTTCTCCCTCACCTTGTTTGGTCCGTGCACCGATAAAATGAATAAAATTACGTAATGATGAACAAAAATTATTGCACTATTATGCCGGTTGTGGTTTTCTTCCGCTCGGTTCCTCATATCATTTCATGTCCAGGTTGTTTCTTCTAAGAAAATAAGAAAAATGAGTAAGCAAAAACATCCCATAATTGATAGGCATTCCGATCGATGGTGAGCGAGGCATCTACGAAGTTGCATGTTAGAACTTGCACACTAGCTACTCTCGAGCCGATAAGACCTTACGTCCAACAGGCCAACACAAACGATGCGCATAAGGTGTTTTGCAAGCATGCGCAAGACAATGTGCAGGAAACTGAGGTTCACGTATACTCAGTTTATAAGGTTATACTATGTGGAACTCTAGAGGGGGTCTCTACCTTATGGTTACAACGTACCCAAGTGGGTAAAGTGCGGGGAACGAGACGATGGAAAATTTCAGAAGAAAAGAAAAGAAAAGAGAAGAGAAGAAGAGTAAACAGAACGAAAAAGAAGTTCAGAAAGCTTAAACCTAAAAAATAAGAGACTGATTCAGGAGGCTAGATCATCCGCCCACTCACTGCCTGATTTGGTCTTTGTTCTTCTCTGCCCTAGCACTCCAAAGTTGTAGCTCGTTTTGTATCGTTCTCAGGAGTTGGTGTTGTGTTCCGTTAGCGTTGTTGAAAATTCTGTCGTTCCTCGGTTTCCCAGCCCCATACAAGCCGTGAAGCAAACTGGCCACACTTTGGAGTTGTGAGGTGTTAGATTGCTCAGCATGGGCTGTTGAACTGTGCTGGAGGCCCTTGCACCGGTGGTGAGACCAGCTTTGTCCCATATCCACTACGGGAGTGGCAGACCAGCCCGACGGCAATTATAACGCCGACGGCCAAACGTCGGGGCCGTCGGCGTCACAATCTAGCACCGACGGCCAGAGAAACATCGTCGGGCTCAAAACAACGTCGGCGTTCTAATGTGAGCCCGACGGCCACCGTCGGTGTCAAAACACCGTCGGACTTCTCCCCCGTCTCCCCCGCGTGGGCGTCCTGGACGAAGCGACCTGATCACATTGTAAGCCCGACGGTATAACCGTCGGCCTTACTATACAGTTTTTCAGTTTTTCTCAAAAAATTAGATTACATTCAAAAAAAATATGAAAAAATACTAAAAAAAGGAAACCCTTTGGCATGAAGTCTTTTGACGTGTACTAGTTTTTAGAAAAATGATAAATTTGAGTTTTGGCAACTTTTTAAAACAAAACTTTACAAAAAATATCAATTATATACAAATATGCAATAGTTTTAACACATATGTGTGACCATTATCATGTCATAGTTTGTGATAAAGTGCTCATAATCAGCACATATGTGTGTCCTGGTATGTAAAACAACGTCGTCGAAGCGATTTTCAAAATTCTTTTTAGAAATATCATTTTCCACTTTTTAATTGTGAAAAATGACTTTTTTTGTGAAGCAAGTACATAAAATATGGTCCAAAATGACACCCATTTAATTTTCACAAAGAGTAGAACAAATTTTATGGATAATATCTTAATATGAGGATTTTCCTTACTTTCTATCTAAATTCGCCTCTTTAATTGACTTTATGTCAATTTTCCGGAAGTAATTCAAATTTGAACTACAACTGTGTGATAGTTTGCACTTAAGTTCTTACAAAAATAATTTTAAGGTACACAAGTAGTGGTTACAACATAGAACCGTCAATAGTTTTGAAAAATTCGACCACTTTTGATGAATAGCCATGCTCTCCATTTTGACCGTTTTTTGAAAGAAATGGAAAAATATGAAAAAGTACTCAAAAAAAGAAACCCTTTGGCATGAAGTCCTTTTACGTGTACTAGTTAATAGGAAAAATGATAAACTTGATTTTTGGCAAACTTTTCAAAACAAACTTCACAAAAATGTCAAACATCTATAAACATGCATAGGTTTCAAGACAAATGACCAATGTATGACCATTATCATGTCATAGTTTGTGATAAAGTGCCCATATTCAGCACATATGTGTGTCATGGTATGTAAAACAACGTCGTCGAAGCGATTTTCAAAATTATTTTTAGAAATATCATTTTTCATTTTTTAAGTGTGAAAAATGACTTTTTTTTTAAGCAAGTACATAAAATATGGTCCAAAATGACACCCATTTAATTTTCACAAAGAGTATAACAAATTTTATGGATAATATCTTAATATGAGGATTTTCCTTACTTTCTATCTAAATTCGCCTCTTTAATTGACTTTATGTCAATTTTCCGGAAGTAATTCAAATTTGAACTACAACTGTGTGATAGTTTGCTCTGAAGTTTTTACAAAAATAATTTTAAGATACACAAGTAGTGGTTACAACATAGAACCGTCAATAGTTTTGAAAAATTCGACCACTTTTGATGAATAGCCATGCTCTCCATTTTGACCGTTTTTTGAAAGAAATGGAAAAATATGAAAAAGTACTCAAAAAAAGAAACCCTTTGGCATGAAGTCCTTTTACGTGTACTAGTTAATAGGAAAAATGATAAACTTGATTTTTGGCAAACTTTTCAAAACGAAACTTCACAAAAATGTCAAACATCTATAAACATGCATAGGTTTCAAGACAAATGACCAATGTATGACCATTATCATGTCATAGTTTGTGATAAAGTGTCCATATTCAGCACATATGTGTGTCATGGTATGGGAAACAACGTCACCGAAGCGATTTTCAAAATTGTTAGAAATATCATTTTCCATTTTTTAAGTGTCAGAAATGACTTTTTTTGTGAGCAAGTACATAAAATATGGTCCAAAATGACACCCATTTAATTTTCACAAAGAGTAGAACATATTTTATGGATAATAACTTAATATGAGGATTTTCCTTACTTTCTATCTAAATTCGCCTCTTTAATTAACTTTATACTGATTTATGTTGGTTCTTGTTTGTTTTAAAAGACATTATTCATTATGAAAATGATGGCATGGATGTCATATTATTAAACATAGTTATTTTGTTTATTCAAATCTTATTTTTGAAATTTTAAAGATTAAAAAATATAATATCTGAGATGAGAGTTAATATGATTGCTATCATACTAATAGCAACAAGGTATGACATCTCAACTGGAATCTCATTTGAATAGAACTCAATAGTTAAGCGTGTTTGGCCTGGAGCACTATAAAGATGGGTGACCGTCTGGGAAGTTTGACTAAGGGTGAATAGTTTGAGCTAACATTATGATTAAGTGTGTGAGTGGATAGTTTAATCTAAGATTATGATTAAGTGTGTGAGTGGATAGTTTGAGCTAAGATGATTAAGTGTGTGATATGAGATTAAATATATGACTAAATTGGAGTTAAAATAATAATAAAAAAGTTGAATTTTTTTTAAAAAATTTGGTAGAGCCATCTATGAGCCCGACGGCATTGCTGACTAAATTGGTAGTTATAAGGCCGACGGTTATACCGTCGGGCTCACTATGAGCCGGACGGTATTTGCGACGCCGACGGCCACGACGTGAGCCCGATGGATCACAGCCCGACGGCATTAGGCCGACGGTGGCCGTCGGGCTCACTTAGGCCGAGGGTTTCTGTGCTGAGCCCGACGGCAAATGCCGTCGGGCTGTGCTGTTACTCCTGTAGTGATCCAGTCCAAGAATTTGCAGTGTAGAACAATGTGATGGATAGATTCAGTATTTTAGTTGCTGGGCAGCAGTCACGGCCATTGCTCTGTGACCATTTTTTTTGCGACCAAGTTATCTCTCGTGTTTAGCTTGGATATATAAGCCAGCCAAAGGAAGATTTTATGCTTATGTGGAATTTCTCTGCGCCAAATCCACCTCACAGCACTTCATTTTCTTGCGAACAATCTGGTAGGATTTATCCTGGTGCCTTCCATTCTCACAGCACTTCATGAGTTCATCATGTTCTTGATTAGGAAGCAATTAATACTTTGCATTCAATATGTTTAGTATTGTTTTATCTAAAAAAATATGTGCAGTATTGACAAGCTCTTTAATTAGTCATGCAGATTTTCTTGGTCGATACAAACATTGCGAGCTCACAAGTGAATGGGGTATATAGCTAGGTAATTGTGAGCTCGATCACAAGTGAATGGGGTCTATAGGTAGGTGAGTCGATGTTGTTATGAGCATATACCGTGAGAAGATACTGGACGTTACTCACCTATTGTAGGTGCCTGAAATAAATTTCGTTTTTCCTCGTGCGTCAATTCTAACAACAAAAGATCATGGTACATAGGCCCTTCCATAGCCTCATTAATTTGGAATCAATGATGTTTGTGGCACAACAACATTGTTCCGCTGCATAGGGGATCACTAGCTAGAAAATACACATCTATGCACACGCGGGTATCTATGCCGTTTAAGAAAAGCATTCCTAATGTACAAAATCAAAAACAATTACGGGCATACATAACCACTTTTAAACGCATATAGAAGTTTTTTTGAAAAAACGAATTTTTATTTGGTCTGAGTAAAAAGACAAAAGTATGTCTAGTGAAAAGCCTTTTTTCTAGCACCAAAAATTATATTTTTGTGGAAAAAAATATAAAGTTATTTTCCG
Organism: Poa annua; assembly: GCA_026929855.1. Taxonomy (NCBI): domain Eukaryota; kingdom Viridiplantae; phylum Streptophyta; class Magnoliopsida; order Poales; family Poaceae; genus Poa; species Poa annua. Next base: position 4,954,289 of record CM049427.1, on the reverse strand, counting down.
AAAAACTTTGTGCCATTCGCATATTTTTTGGAGGTGTGCCATAAAGTTTTGTTTCGAATATTTTGTACATTTTAATCACGTTTAAAATACATCTGTTTTTGAAATGGGGCATATGTCGAACCGAGGTTTGGAACATCTGCTCCTTTGACTTTGATTGATGCTTCCTTTATTCACTTGGGGCACCCTTTAATTCTCCTTCCAAAAACAGATATGAAACTTACAACTTTGTTATTGATAAATTTAAATCTAAACTTGCTATGTTCAAAGCAAACTCCTTATCTCATACAGCTAGGCTTGAGCTCATCAACTCGGGTTTTGCTTCGATCCCGGTTTATTATATGTCTAACATCATTTTCTCTAGGAAGTTTTTCGCCAAGTTGAATGCTATCATTAGAATTTTTTGGTGGACATGAGTTTCTTCATAACCCACAAAAAAGGATCTTTATTTGAGAGCTTGGAAGAACATTTGTGTGTCAAAAAAGAAAGGTGGACTTAGAATTCGAAATTTGCAGACTGTCAATCATGGCCTTATCCTTGCAATAGCCCGGAGGATAGCCCAAAACCATCTGTTCTTCTCTCAAAAATCCTACAGGCCAAGTATTTCCCGCACTGCTTCTGGTCCTCTATCATTAAAGTGATTGCACTTTTGCAACACATTTTTTTATACAAAATCTTAAATGGTAATATTTCGATTTGCAGCACTCCAAGAATCTATGATGATCTCATTATCCAACCTCAACCTTTTATTACTCATCAACAGTGTCATGTGTGGTTGGGTCAAGGTGGATCTGCAAGTGTTGTCAGGACCACCGGAGCAAGTCCGACCAACCACACAAACATACCTGGGAACAACAGGTCTCTTGCCATCGATGCATTGGCCCTCCTTCGCAGTCCGATCTTCGTCAACGGGCCAGATCTTTATCAAATGACCTCCTAGATCTGCTGGTCGACTGCGGTGGTGGAGTCGAGCTCGAGGAGAAGAGCCGCCGCCGGCATGCTCCAGCCACCGCCGCCGCAACGAGAAAATGAACGGGGCGACGTCGGGAGGAGGTTCCGGACGGGGGATGGTGCGGGAGGTGGTGGAGGTCGTGAAGGAGATATGCCCTAGAGGCAATTAATAAAGTGAATTCTTTATCATATCTCGTTTGTTCATAATAGGTTTTTGTGTCATGCTGGAACCGTATTAAGCGGAAACATTAATGCGGGTGTGATACGTAAACAACAAGGTCCCTAGTAGCCTCTACTAAGACTAGTTCCGTTGCGCGATTGATGATCGAGGTTTCCCGGTCATGGGGCATGGCGCCGGTCGGCAATGAGAGTCATATCACTGGAGAGTGATGTGATGGACATACCCATATTTGGAGAACATAGTCGTTACACCTTTGACCGTGAGATCAACTCTTATTGATATTCCCCGAAGATACTTTGATTGCACCAAACGTCGTATCTTATTTAGTATGACAATAACAGTGATACTTTTGGGTATTGGAAAGGAGTATTGAGACGAGGGGTCAAGAGCGGGATTTGCCAGTCCGCGTAGCAGGATAGATACTCTCGGGTGCCCACTCGGTGAGATCTTGTCTAATGAGCTTGCAAGCATGTGACTAGGTCACGGAGACATGAGATCATGAACGAGTAGAAGATAGCATCGTCGGTAACGAGGTCGGGATTAGGTATGGAGATATCTATGGAGCGACGCTCGGACGTGCTAAGTATCGCTATGGCAAAAGGTATAAGACTTCACGTTCAGGTTTGATAGATGAAAGTCATTCGTTATATCTCAGGGATTAATTCATGGGGTCCAGGCCTACGAGTTAGTCGTTGATCATTGAGGAGTCTTGATCATGCCTGATATTATATCGAACCGCTAGGGTAACACACTTAAGGGGTTTCGACAAGACAACCGGAAAGGAAGGAGATCACCGGGAACGTCCCGGGAGAGGTCCGATGGAGATCGGGCAGCTCCGAAAGAGTTTTCGAAGCTAGGAAATATTATATATATTATGTTTGATATTAATTAGTGTTATTAATATGCAAATATGATTTATATATTTATTTTCGAATTTATTAAGGCAGATTTCCCTAAATGGGCCTTCCGGACGAAAGAAGGCCCAAGAGGGGAAAATTCCCTAGGGGAATTCGGTGGGGGCCAGGAGGGCCGGCCTAGGTGGGCCACAAGGGGCCCACCAGGGGGCCGGCGCACCTCCCAAGCTGAACCAGGCTGTGGGGGGTTAGTCCCACATTGCCTGGCTGGCAAGGTTGGCTCCCCTTGGGAGCCTATATAAGAAGGGGCACCCCCAGCCTTTTAATTCACCAATTAATTCCTGATTTCTCTCTCGATCTCGTGGTTCCCAAGTCGGAGCCGCGCCGAGCAAGAGGAGTCGGGGATCTCCTCCACCATAGCCCGCTGCCGCGCTGCTGGTGTTCCGGTCCAAGTCTTCCGCTGCTCGTTCTGGACTGGAGCTTCGGAGGCGTCGTCTCCACCGTACGTGTGCGACTCCCTGCGAGGTGCTGCGCTAGCGGTACTCGGAGGCCTGCTTCCTCTACACGACCTTGAGGTCGGCTACGTCGGTCTTCATCGACAACGTTTGTGCGGGAACGTAATCCCCGCTTTCGGTCTACAAGGGTACGTATTCCGATCTCCGCTCGTACTACTATATCTGCATAGAATAGATCTTGGCTAGTTTAAGGATATCGTTGCTAGGAAATTTTTTGTTTTCTGCACACGATCCCCTTCAGTGGTATCAGAGCCGATCTATCGTAAGATATAGCTGTACGCTGTTAGAACCCGTGCTCTGCACGGGGGCACCGTTCCTGTTATTTGCTACCCTCTAGCGTGCACTTGTGTATTCCAGCGGCATTGAGTTGATGAAGCGGCCCGGACCGACTTTACGCGTACGCTTACGCGAGACTGGTTCCACTACTGACATACGGCTTGTACCGTATCTGTGGCTGGCGGGTGACAGTTTCTCTCTCTTTAGTTGGTCTTCGCATTTTCAATGGAGGGCCCGAAAGGGATGCTTAAACATGCAATTATTGGATCGTTGTTCTGGTCATAAGATTCGTAGGTATGAAGCGGTTCTATTTACGAAAGCCCCAAGCCACGTAAAATATGCAAAAGATAAAGTAGAAGCGTCTAACTTTATTTTGCAGGGGCTATGTGATATGGTCAAGGTAGGTTTATTAAATTGTTTATAAAATGCGGGCGCCAAGAAGACCATGGCGCGATGGACTATATCACATTGCATTACATTTGATGTTTTGTGTGCATCTTATTTTGTGTGATTGTGTGTTACGCGGCGGTAGCTGAATAAGATGATCCCTTCAAAATACCACTAGTGTTCTCCCTCCAACGCGCACCACCAATAAAGTTCTACGTAATGAGGCAGGCCGTGATGATCGGGTGTCATACATATCTTCGTTCGCATACGGTGGGTGTAAGCCATGTTGCACAAGCGTCAGCGTGGATGTCTTTGGTGGCGAGCCTAGCATACTCAGAGGTATGGCCTCGGAACAGGAAGACCGAAAGGTCGAGCACGAGTCACAAAATTAGTGTGGCGGACGATTTTGTCTACTCCTGAAGTTGTGCCACCGGCTTTGATGATGAGGGGTGGTGCAATGGATGGGGGTCGTGTAATCGCTTAAACGACCAGGAGGGATGTTCGTTTGAGTGGGAGTTATGTCAGTTATTTTCTAAAATACTATAACTCAAAATTATTATGAACAAAGTCTTATGTTGTTGCAAATTCCATTGTAGATGTCTCGCCCCTCGTTTAACCTAGGTCTGTTCCTTGAGAAAGAAAAGCTTAAGACCAATGGGTCAAACTTCATGGCCTGGTTCCGCAACCTGAGGATCCTCCTCACTCCCCATAGGGTGGCCTACGTCATTGAGGCCGCCATAGGTGACCCTCCTGCAGATGATGCCTCTGAGGATGAGAAGAAGGTCTTCCAGACCCGATCGGAGGATTCTGCCTTTGTCCAGAGTGGCATGCTCTACGCCATGGAAGCCGACCTGCAGAAGCGCTTTGAGAAGATGAGCGCCTTTGAGATCATTTCGGATCTTAAGGCTGTCTTCGCGCCGCAGGCTAAGGCTGAGAGATATGAGGCTTCTGAGCTTTTCTTCTCAGCCAAGATGGAAGAGCATAGCAGTGTGAGCGAGCATGTAGTCAAGATGTCTGGCTGCGTTCAACGCCTGAATGCTCTGGAGTGCAAGATTCCCGATGAGCTGGCGATTGACAGGGTGTTGCAATCGTTGCCACCAAGCTACAAAGGCTTCGTCATGAACTACAACATGCAGGGAATGGCTAAGTCCCTGGGTGAAGTGTTCGTGATGCTCAAGACTGCTGAGGTAGAGATTAAGAAGGAGCACACGCTGTTGATGGTCAACAAGACCGTTGATTTCAAGAAGTCCGGTGGCAAGGGAAAGCAGAGCTGGAAGTCCCGGAGGGAGGCAAAGTTGGCTGCCAAGTCCAGGACTAACAGGTCTGGTCCCAGAGCTAGCGTGGAGTGTTTCTACTGCAAGGGGAAGGGTCACTGGAAGCGCAACTGCCCCAAGTATCTGGAGGATAGGAAGTCTGGCAAGACGGTCGACAAAGAGCAAGGTATATTTGATATACATGTTATAGATGTGTACCTTACATCCGTCCGGAGCAATACGTGGGTATTTGATACTGGTTCTGTTGCTCATATATGTAACTCTCAGGAGGAGTTACGGAATAGAAGGCGGCTGGCGAAGGATGAGGTGACGATGCGCGTCGGCAACGGATCGAGAGTCGTATTGGTGGCTGTCGGCACGCTCCCTCTGCATCTACCATCGGGATTAGTTTTGGTTTTAAATAAATGTTATTTTGTGCCATCCTTGAGTGTAAACATTATAAGTGGGTCTTGCCTGTTACAAGACGGTTATTCATTTAAATCAGTGTCAAGCAATTGTGCTATTTATATGAATGATATCTTTTATGTTGATGCTCCCGAGAGTAATGGTTTATTCTTGTTGAATCTCGATCGTAGTACTCACATCCATAACATAGAGGCCAAACGAATTAAGTGTAGTGACGATACCGCCATGTTTTTGTGGCATTGCCGTCTTGGTCATATTGGTATAAAGCGCATGAAGCGAGTCCACTCCGATGGACTCTTGGACTCGTTGGATTTCGGATCCCTCGATACATGCGAACCATGCCTCATGGGCAAAATGACCAGGACACCGTTCAAAGGTTTCGTTGAACGGGCGTCGTATTTATTGGGGATTATACATACAGACGTATGTGGACCAATGAGCGTTTCGACACGCAATGGTTATCGTTACTTCGTCACCTTCACTGATGACTTGAGTAGATACGGTTATATCTATTTAATGAAACACAAGTCTGAAACGTTTGAAAAGTTCAAAGAATTCCAGAGTGAAGTTGAGAATCAGCTTAATAGAAAAATCAAGCATCTCCGGTCCGATCGCGGTGGAGAGTACTTGAGTTTTGAGTTTGGCACACATCTGAAGAGTTGTGGCATAGTGCCCCAACTTACTGAAGGAGATATGCCCTAGAGGCAAATAAATAAGTAGTATTTATTGCATTATCTCATAAGTTTATAATAGGTTTGTGTATTATGCTATAACTGTATTAATCGGAATTGTTAATACACGTGTGATACATAGACAACCAGGTCCCTAGCAAGCCTCTATATGAGCTAGTCCATTGGGCAACAGTTGATCGAGATTCCCGATCAAGGACAATGACGTCGGTTGACAATGGGGTCATCTTGTTAGTTGAATAAGGTGGTGGACATACGCAGAGTATTGCAATAAGATCGTATTACGATGTTTGTCATTTGCAATAGATAAGAGTATGATAGCTTAATCCTTAGACCGTGAGACCGTACTTATTGTTGCTTCGTAGGAGTGCTTTGAGAGCATCAAACGTTGTGTCTTATATAGCATGACAATAACGGTGTCCATCTTGGGTATTCCGAAAGAGCATCGAGACGTAAGGATCAAGAGCGGGATTTGTTCATTCTTGTAATGGAAAGATACTCTGGGCCCACTCGGTGATATTGCATCTATATAGCTGCAGCTTATGACTAGGTCATGGAGGTGTAATATCGCAGACGAGTTAATAACCTTCGTCGGTAACGAGATACAGCAAAGGCATCGGTGTGTCTACGATCATATCTCGGACAAGGTAGTATCGCAGAGACAAAGGGAATGAATATCATACTTATGGTTCAACGACGATATTCGTGGAATGCACAGGGGTCGTCATATATTTCCAGGTATACCTGACGATCATTGGTGAGCGGAGTGTCTCGACCATGTCTGGAGTGTTCCCGAACCGTAGCGTAACAAACTTAAGGTCTTAGCGACGCTAGGAGATAGGTTCTGGAATTTTATAGGTTTTTGTTGGAGAGAGAGAAATGATCCGGAAAGAGTTCCGGTGGTCCGGAAGGAGTTCCGGAGAGGTCTGGAATGGTTCCAGGAATGTCCGAAAGTTGTTCGGGTGGTCCGAAAGAGTTTTCGGAGTCACGGGATATTGAATTATATATAAATATATTAATTATGAATTAATGGAATTTTTATATTAATTAAATAAAGGAAAAAGGGGGCTCCCACCTATATGGCCCCTAAGAGGGCCCAAGAGGGGGAGCCGCACCTCAAAGGGGGGTGGGCCCCATTGGCTGGTTCGGCCAGCCCATGTGGGGGCCGAACCCCCCCCTCCCATGTCCTTTGTTTAGTCCCACATGGGGGAGCCAAGGGGTTTGCACACCCCCTTCCCCCTTTATATAGCAAGGCATATTAATTGATTTAATACACAGGAAATTCAATTAATTCCCGATTTCTCTCTCGATCTCGTGGTTCCCAAGTTGGAGCCGCGCCGAGCTGAGGAAGGGGGTCTCTCTCCACCTAAGCCATACCGCAGAGCGCCGTTGCTCTGCGGGATTCCAGATAAGATCTACTCCTGCGATTTGGATCTGAATGACCGGGAGTTGTCGCTAGGCTCCGTATGTTTGCGAGTGCTCGGATGCTACTCTATTGAGGAGCTTGGGCGACGTCGTCTCGCCCCCTGCAGCCGCCGCGCCACCCCCCTCTGCTGCCGGCGCGCCAGCCCCGGTGCTGGCACTCTGCCTTCTTCCGCCCGACGCCCGTCGACGCAGATCATCGTCGACACCCCGGCGTCATCGACTCCGACATCGCGGCAAGTTCTCCGCGACCTCGAGGTCGGCTACGTACGACTTCATCGTCAACGCTTGTGCGGGAGCGTAATCCCCGCTATCGGTCTACATGGAGGTAATGTAACCCGTTCCGCCACCGTTATCGCATGTACTAGATAGATAGATCCTGGCTAGTTAGGGTTTCGTTCGCTAGAAAATTATTGTTTTCTGCACCGTAACCCCTACAGTGGTATCAGAGCCGATCTATGCGTAGTACTGCTGGTACGGTTAGAACTCATGTTAAATGAGGGCGTCTTTCTTATATTTGCTACCCTCTAGCTTGCACTTGCGATGCCTTCGGTATTGAGTTGATGAAGTGGCCCGGACCGACTTTACGCGTACGCTTACACGAGACTGGTTCCACTACTTGCATACGGCTTGCACCGTATCTGTGGCTGGCGGGTGTCTGTTTCTCTCTCTCTAGTCGGCAAAGCATTTTCAATGGAGGGCCCGAAAGGGATGCTTAAACATGCAATTATACGATCGACGTTGTGGTACAAAGTTCGTAGGTAGGGAAGCGGTTCTCCTACGAATAAGCCTATATGCCACGTAAAACTTGCAAAACTAGATAAAGCTAGAGGCGTCTAACTTTGTTTTGCAGAGGCGTTATTTTATGTGACATGGTTACGGTAAGTTTTGATATTACTCGTACTGTCGGAGGCAATGGAGGGCTCTGTAGACTCAGAGCCATGCCGGGGCACCGGGGGCCAGGCACATGGCGCCATGAAGGTCCAGGCGCATCGACCATGTCACATCGCACTTCATTGCATCATTATTGTGTGCTGTTGTGTGTGCATCCTATTGATTGCTTATATGCTAGATATACAACGGTAGCATCATAAATAGGATGATCCCTAACAAATACCAAAATTGTGTTCTCCCTCGTTGCGCACCACCAAGAAAGTTCTACGTTATGAGGCAGGCCGTGATGATCGGGTGTCACACATCTCGTCGTTCGCATACAGTGGGTGTAAGCCATGTTGCACGCGCAGGTCTTCGAGGTTTGATTGGCGAGCCTAGCATACTCAGAGGTATGGCCTCGGAACACGGGAAGATCGAAAGATCGAGCACGAGTCACAGAGTTGTTGTGATCGACATGTTATGTCCACCTTTGAAACTGTGCTGCCGGCCGTGATGATCGGGGGTAGTGTGGTGGATGAGGGTCGTGTAATCGCCATTATTATTTTTAGGGATAATAATCTTGGTGTGGTGTGTTTTTGATAATGAGATTATAAAACTAAAACTCACCTATATATTATAAACTTATCTTACCTCTTTTGCGATCACATCTGGAGACTGCGGAACTACGCTTCGGTTACTTCTTCAAGAGCTCGGATTCTACCTTGGAAGCCGACGGGTCCAACTTCATCAGCTGGTGCATTGGTTTTAGAAACATTCTCCAAACACAACAAACATCCTATATGTGCTAGAAGATTAGTTAGGAATTAAACCAGATGATACTGATAGCAAGGAGAAAGATGATGAGTTCCGTAAGCATCATGATATTTTCATGGAAGTGAAGGTCGTCATGAGCGTATGCCTAGCACCAGAGTTGAAAGTTGTATTCAACACCTGGAGCCATATGTTGTGATTGATGCGATCAAAGGTCACTTCAAAGATGAATTGAGTCTTGAGAAGTTCAGACAGCTTAGAAAGTTCCGGACCATTCACATGGGGATCATACCTGTCTGGAGACTCAGTTGAAGAAGTTGTGTGACATCTACTTCAGTCTTACGAATATCTACGATTTCTAGATAGCGAACTCCAGTGCAATAGAGATTGCGCTTTACCTCCTAGCTGTGAATAGCATGTGCGTGAATATTCTATAGAGACACGGTGAGCTTCTTCATGTTCGTGAACAAGTTCAAATCTCTAAAAGTTGATTCATCGAAGAAGAGTTCTTCGACGCTATGATGAAAAGTGTTTGATAATTGTTCTGTTTGTGAAACAGTCCCTGATTATCACAAGTATGTGGCGAAGGGTGACGTGACAGTGCACAAGTGATGGCAAGTTAATGGCCAGTAGTGCTCACGCCCTCGAGATATCATATTAGTTATCATCAATAGTTTTTGATAAGACATTTTGTAATAGTGAGAGTGTGATCTAGTTTGGTGTCTTGGATGTTGCAAGACATAATTATTCATATAGAACACATCAGTTGTTCTGTGTTATGAAGCAAAGCAGTTGTTTCATATTATGAGTAATTTGCATCACATCTCAATTACATTATGCGTATTATATACATTTATAGCGGGAATGATAAAAATATGTGTCCAAAGAACAAACACCATCGACTTTAGTCATAAAGGCAGTGAAAGAAGTAATGGATAATTTTTTGGTCCATTTAAGTATTTCGAGTGCCAAAATAGATTAAGTTTGAAATGCAGTATTGAAGTTGCAATACTAGAGGAAATTGATTGAGAGTCATTTTTAATGATTAATCAATGGTGTTTTGCTTGATCCGAATTCCTCTATGATTTTGGTAAATAGGAGTATTTGCCCGATAAATTATGGAGTCTGAAATTAATTTGATACTAGATCAAATGGGGTTTTTCAGAAGAAAGATTAGTGAATGTTGTATTCACAAAATTCGATCAAAAGGACAATATTTTTGAATTATGGTTTCAACACAAAAGACTTGTGGAAATTCGTTTCACAATATTATAATATCATATATGGTGATATGTGGGGAATTATAATCATGCTCTATTTTAAATAAAGTGTGGTCTGTCAGAATCAGTCTTAGAATCTCCTAATATGTTCGAAACATTATAGTCGATGTCCACTTTAGAAAATAGATATTTTTCTCAACAAAAATTCATAGGATCGACAGTAATGTCGACTTGTATATGATTATGCGATAATTCGGAATATACATGAGTAGTTCTTTGTAGATTGCTCGCATTGGACGAGAGTGTATTCCAGAATCAATTAGAAACAAAGTTCAGTTTGTTGTCTATGTAATTCCGAGAAAAGATGACTTTTCGAATTATGGTTTATGGATTGAAATTAGAAGTTTGGAATAAAGTGTCAGACTTATGTTGGAAGATGTTCCAAAGAGTATATGTCTGCTAATGAAAGTTTAGTGATTAAGAGCGAGGGAGACTAGAAAATTGTTTTCTGTTTGCAATCCTCTTCATAAAGATCATAATATTTTCATGAAAGAAACTTCTAAATAAAGTGTTGTTATATTTAATATTGCTGTCAGGTCACAGCACTGTATTAAGTATTTCAGATCTTGTTGACAGATCAAGGTGCACTTTATGAATACAAAGAAAGTTGAGAAAATATTGGAATACGAACAAAGGCTTTTTGAGCCTGGAAATCCAAAGTTGCATTTGAAAGGATTAAGAGAGTAATTGTTGCTGCAATTCTTATTAGAGGAATAAGATTGTTTAATCGTCATATAAGGTGTTATATGAGAAATATGACTATAAGAAAGACGCGGTAGCATGTCTTGTCGAGAAATGTGTCTTGGACAAGATCAAATTTGTTGGCTACATTTATGTAGACATGCTTGAAGTCTAAGGGATTTGTATTAATGTAATACTGTAGTTTGTATTAAATTCGAATTGATAGTAGATCAATGATTTTGGTTTAACCAAGATGTCGATTTAAGTGGGAGTCATAGTTACTTCACTCAGGAGAAATATGTGAAGAACATATTTTTGAGTGGGAGCTTGGGAACTCAAATATGTGGATAACATGTTTTTGAGTGGGAGCTCGTGTTATCAAATATGTGGAGACATAATTTGAGTGGGAGCCGAATTCATCTTGTGTAGTTAACACATTGTGAAAATGTACCAATAGAATAGGATGAAGTTGTAAAACTATTTAAAAGTTAGTGTCTATTTTGAAATAGAACGGGAATTTTAAATAGTTAGTCGAGTTGTGTTGGATTATATCTGAGGAGTCAGAATAGAATCAAAAGGATGGTCCTTTGGAATCCAATTGGTCATTAAGAGTAGTGATGCATTAAGGTAATGGTTGTATGACATGTGGGTCTATTATGTATATATTAGACATCATACAGAAACCATATTATCTGCTCGATAAAATATAACCGATGTTCTTGGAGTAAAGAACAGTTATGAAAGTAAATTTGGAATTTACTGGAAGTAGAAGTGCGTTAGTTAAGGGATTGACATTTGAATGTCAAGTTTTCTACATTGGTGTGAAGTATGTAGATATCGCGAGTTTGTAATTGTTACAAGGGGCTCTGCATGGCTGAGTGTGTTTTTCAGGGCAGTTATCTGGTTAGTATAATCAGAGTAAGCGCTGGGAAGCAGAAGTCTCACTTAGTTACGGTATTTGCATATATGTTGTTAGACAACATGGTGATATCAAACAAGTTGATGCCAGTGAATCGCAAAAGCATGTACAATCATGGATTGTACAGTAACACTTTTCCACGAGCAAGCATTATCAAATGATTCTTATTTGATAAGGGATTCTGATAAAGTAAAATGCAGCTAGTTTATTTGTACTCTAGTGCAAGTGGGAGACTGAAGGAGATATGCCATAGAGGCAAATAAATAAGTAGTATTTATTGCATTATCTCATAAGTTTATAATAGGTTTGTGTATTATGCTATAACTGTATTAATCGGAATTGTTAATACACGTGTGATACATAGACAACCAGGTCCCTAGCAAGCCTCTATATGAGCTAGTCCATTGGGCAACAGTTGATCGAGATTCCCGATCAAGGACAATGACGTCGGTTGACAATGGGGTCATCTTGTTAGTTGAATAAGGTGGTGGACATACGCAGAGTATTGCAATAAGATCGTATTACGATGTTTGTCATTTGCAATAGATAAGAGTATGATAGCTTAATCCTTAGACCGTGAGACCGTACTTATTGTTGCTTCGTAGGAGTGCTTTGAGAGCATCAAACGTTGTGTCTTATATAGCATGACAATAACGGTGTCCATCTTGGGTATTCCGAAAGAGCATCGAGACGTAAGGATCAAGAGCGGGATTTGTTCATTCTTGTAATGGAAAGATACTCTGGGCCCACTCGGTGATATTGCATCTATATAGCTGCAGCTTATGACTATGTCATGGAGGTGTAATATCGCAGACGAGTTAATAACCTTCGTCGGTAACGAGATACAGCAAAGGCATCGGTGTGTCTACGATCATATCTCGGACAAGGTAGTATCGCAGAGACAAAGGGAATGAATATCATACTTATGGTTCAACGACGATATTCGTGGAATGCACAGGGGTCGTCATATATTTCCAGGTATCCCTGACGATCATTGGTGAGCGGAGTGTCTCGACCATGTCTGGAGTGTTCCCGAACCGTAGCGTAACAAACTTAAGGTCTTAGCGACGCTAGGAGATAGGTTCTGGAATTTTATAGGTTTTTGTTGGAGAGAGAGAAATGATCCGGAAAGAGTTCCGGTGGTCCGGAAGGAGTTCCGGAGAGGTCTGGAATGGTTCCAGGAATGTCCGAAAGTTGTTCGGGTGGTCCGAAAGAGTTTTCGGAGTCACGGGATATTGAATTATATATAAATATATTAATTATGAATTAATGGAATTTTTATATTAATTAAATAAAGGAAAAAGGGGGCTCCCACCTATATGGCCCCTAAGAGGGCCCAAGAGGGGGAGCCGCACCTCAAAGGGGGGTGGGCCCCATTGGCTGGTTCGGCCAGCCCATGTGGGGGCCGAACCCCCCCCTCCCATGTCCTTTGTTTAGTCCCACATGGGGGAGCCAAGGGGTTTGCACACCCCCTTCCCCCTTTATATAGCAAGGCATATTAATTGATTTAATACACAGGAAATTCAATTAATTCCCGATTTCTCTCTCGATCTCGTGGTTCCCAAGTTGGAGCCGCGCCGAGCTGAGGAAGGGGGTCTCTCTCCACCTAAGCCATACCGCAGAGCGTCGTTGCTCTGCGGGATTCCAGATAAGATCTACACCTGCGATTTCAGCTGGATCTGAATGACCGGGAGTTGTCGCTAGGCTCCGTATGTTTGCGAGTGCTCGGAGGCTACTCTATTGAGGAGCTTGGGCGACGTCGTCTCGCCCCCTGCAGCCGCCGCGCCACCCCCCTCTGCTGCCGGCGCGCCAGCCCCGGTGCTGGCGCTCTGACTTCTTCCGCCCGACGCCCGTCGACGCAGATCATCGTCGACACCCCGGCGTCATCGACTCCGACATCGCGGCAAGTTCTCCGCGACCTCGAGGTCGGCTACGTACGACTTCATCGTCAACGCTTGTGCGGGAGCGTAATCCCCGCTATCGGTCTACATGGAGGTAATGTAACCCGTTCCGCCACCGTTATCGCATGTACTAGATAGATAGATCCTGACTAGTTAGGCTTTCGTTCGCTAGAAAATTATTGTTTTCTGCACCGTAACCCCTACACTTACGCCCGCCGGAACTCCGCAGCGTAACGGTGTGTCCGAGCGACGTAATCATACTCTACTGGATAGTGTCCGATCTATGATGTCTCTTACCGATCTGTCAGTGTCCTTCTGGGGTTATGCGTTAGAAACAGCCGCATTCATTTTAAATAGGGCTCCGTCCAAGTCCGTTGAAACGACACCGTATGAATTATGGCATGGCCACAAGCCTAAGTTATCGTTTCTGAAGGTTTGGGGTTGTGAGGCGTACGTTAAGAAACTACAGCCCGACAAACTCGAGCCGAAGTCGGAGAAAGTCGTCTTTGTAGGATATCCGCGGGAAACCGTTGGGTACACCTTCTACAACCAAGCTGAGGGCAAAAATTTTGTCGCGAAGACCGGTACCTTTCTAGAGAAGGAGTTTCTCGCGAAAGGAGTAAGTGGGAGTAAGGTAGACCTCGATGAAATCGTTGATCCTGAACTCGAGATTCCGAGTGGCGCAACGGAAGCAATTCCGGAAACGTCCTCCGTGGAAGGAGTGGGAGAAACTGTCGAGGAAGATGTTCTACCTCGTAGGTCTGGTAGATCTCGGATCGCACCAGAATGGTATGGCAATATGGTTTGCACCGTCATGCTAGTCGAGCAAGACGAACCTACGAACTACAAGGAGGCGATGGAGAGTCTAGAGTCCGAGAAATGGCTTGAAGCCATGAAATCCGAAATAGGATCCATGTATGATAACCAAGTGTGGACTTTGGTGGATATTCCCGAAGGGCGCAAGGCCGTCGAGAATAAGTGGATCTTTAAGAAGAAGACTGATGCTGATGGTAATGTGACCGTCTATAAAGCTCGGCTTGTCGCAAAGGGTTTCCGACAAGTTCATGGAATTGACTACGATGAAACTTTTTCACCGGTAGCGATGCTTAAGTCTATTCGGATTTTGTTAGCGGTAGCTGCCTACTATGATTATGAAATCTGGCAGATGGACGTCAAAACGGCCTTCCTGAATGGAAACATTGAGAAAGAGTTGTACATGGTACAACCGGAAGGTTTTGTCGATCCAGGAAGTGCTAACAAGGTGTGCAAGCTTCAGCGATCCATCTATGGATTGAAGCAGGCATCTCGGAGCTGGAATCTTCGCTTTGATGAGGTAATCAAAGGTTTTGGATTTATCCAGAATGTGGAAGAGACCTGTATTTACAAGAAAATGAGTGGGAGCTCGGTTGTGTTCTTAGCACTGTATGTTGACGACACTTTGCTAATAGGGAATGATGTGGAACTTCTGAATAGCGTGAAGGAATATTTAAACAGTAAGTTTTCCATGAAGGACTTAGGAGAAGCTGCGTATGTTTTAGGCATAAAAATCTACCGTGATAGATCAAGGCGCCTATTAGCACTAAGTCAGAGTACTTATCTTGATAAAATATTGAAGCGTTTTCATATGGAGAAGGCAAAGAAGGGTTCTCTGCCGGTTGTCAAGAATAAGATATTGCGTAAGGCACAGTGTCCGGTGACGGAACTGGGTAAGGCCGAAATGACGAAACATCCTTATGCTTCAGCCATAGGATCGATCATGTATGCAATGTTGAGTACTAGACCAGATGTGGCATTAGCTCTAAGTTTGACAAGCCGGTTCCAGAGTAATCCTGGAATGCCGCATTGGGTAGCTGTTAAGAGCATTCTTAAGTATCTCAATAAGACAAAGGAAATGTTCCTTGTGTATGGTGGCTGCGATGAGGAACTTGGCGTAACGGGTTACGTAGATGCAAGTTTCTGCTCAGACCCCGATGACTGTAAGTCACAGACAGGTTACGTGTTCAAGGTGAATGGAGGCGCCGTGTGCTGGAGAAGTGGGAAGCAACCCATAGTCGCACAATCTACAATGGAGTCGGAGTACATTGCTGCCTGCGAGGCCGCGAATGAAGCTGTGTGGCTGAGGAAGTTCGTCATCGAACTTGGAGTGTTCCCGAGCGTGCAAGACCCCTGGTCCTCTTCTGCGACAATACGGGTGCCATTGCGAACGCCAAGGAGCCAAGGTCTCACTCCACCGCCAAACACATTCTCCGACGCTTCCACGTGATACGTCAGTACGTACAAGAACGCGATGTGAAGATTTGCAAAGTGCATACGGATCTGAATGTGGCAGATCCGCTGACGAAGCCTCTTCCGCTTGATAAGCATGAACGGCACCAGTTAGCTATGGGTGTTAGGCTTTTACCAAGTTGTAATCTAGATTAAATTGTACTCTAGTGCAAGTGGGAGACTGAAGGAGATATGCCCTAGAGGCAATTAATAAAGTGTATTCTTTATCATATCTCGTTTGTTCATAATAGGTTTTTGTGTCATGCTGGAACCGTATTAAGCGAAAACATTAATGCGGGTGTGATACGTAAATAACAAGGTCCCTAGTAGCCTCTACTAAGACTAGTTTCGTTGCGCGATTGATGATCGAGGTTTCCCGGTCATGGGGCATGGCGCCGGTCGGCAATGAGAGTCATATCACTGGAGAGTGATGTGATGGACATACCCATATTTGGAGAACGTAGTCGTTACACCTTTGACCGTGAGATCAACTCTTATTGATATTCCCCGAAGATACTTTGATTGCACCAAACGTCGTATCTTATTTAGTATGACAATAATGGTGATACTTTTGGGTATTGGAAAGGAGTATTGAGACGAGGGGTCAAGAGCGGGATTTGCCAGTCCGCGTAGCAGGATAGATACTCTCGGGCCCACTCGGTGAGATCTTGTCTAATGAGCTTGCAAGCATGTGACTAGGTCACGGAGACATGAGATCATGAACGAGTAGAAGATAGCATCGTCGGTAACAAGGTCGGGATTAGGTATGGAGATATCTATGGAGCGACGCTCGGACGTGCTAAGTATCGCTATGGCAAAAGGTCTAAGACTTCACGTTCAGGTTTGATAGATGAAAGTCATTCGTTATATCTCAGGATTAATTCATGGGGTCCAGGCCTACGAGTTAGTCGTTGATCATTGCGGAGTCTTGATCATGCCTGATATTATATCGAACCGCTAGGGTAACACACTTAAGGGGTTTCGACAAGACAACCGGAAAGGAAGGAGATCACCGGGAACGTCCCGAGAGAGGTCCGATGGAGATCGGGCAGCTCCGAAAGAGTTTTCGGAGCTAGGAAATATTATATATATTATGTTTGATATTAATTAGTGTTATTAATATGCAAATATGATTTTATATATTTATTTTCGAATTTATTAAGGCAGATTTCCCTAAATGGGCCTTCCGGACGAAAGAAGGCCCAAGAGGGGAAAATTCCCTAGGGGAATTCGGTGGGGGTCAGGAGGGCCGGCCTAGGTGGGCCACAAGGGGCCCACCAGGGGGCCGGCGCACCTCCCAAGCCGAACCAGACTGTGGGGGGTTAGTCCCACATTGCCTGGCTGGCAAGGTTGGCTCCCCTTGGGAGCCTATATAAGAAGGGGCACCCCCAGCCTTTTAATTCACCAATTAATTCCTGATTTCTCTCTCGATCTCGTGGTTCCCAAGTCGGAGCCGCACCGAGCAAGAGGAGTCGGGGATCTCCTCCACCATAGCCCGCTGCCGCGCTGCTGGTGTTCCGGTCCAAGTCTTCCGCTGCTCGTCCTGGACTGGAGCTTCGGAGGCGTCGTCTCCACCGTACGTGTGCGACTCCCTGCGAGGTGCTGCGCTAGCGATACTCGGAGGCCTGCTTCCTCTACACGACCTTGAGGTCGGCTACGTCGGTCTTCATCGACAACGTTTGTGCGGAACGTAATCCCCGCTTTCGGTCTACAAGGGTACGTATTCCGATCTCCGCTCGTACTACTATATCTACATAGAATAGATCTTGGCTAGTTTAAGGATATCGTTGCTAGGAAATTTTTTGTTTTCTGCACACGATCCCCTTCAGGTCGGGGTCGGGCCTTGGGGGCGCCGTCGGTGTGAGGAGAAGAGATTAGGTGGGGACTGCGACTAGGTTTTTTTTGTGCGCTCTATGTTTATATATACCATGGTGGCCTACGGTTTGATTTGTAAAAGTGCAGGGTTTGTTTTGTAAAATAATAGTCAACCAACTAGCCCGAATCTTGATGCAAGATCGACGGTTTTTGAAATAGGAGGGAGTCCTCTTAGTTGTGGTTTTGCATTTTAGGAGCGGAGCGCGTGAGTGAGGCAGCGACTGGGGACACATGGCCCCTCGCCGGCCGTTCTCCCCTCACTTGGTTTGGTTCGTCAAGGTGAAACGAAAGTCCACAGTTAAACCAACATTATTTGCGATCATTATTTCCGATGTAACCCAGACAAGTAAAGAGCATATTTTACGCTAATATTGTTTGCAAGCATTATTCCAAGAAGAGATTGCTAGCAAACAAACACACTTCGACTCACTAGCATTACGCCAATTGTGATTGTCTTCACATCGCCTCTTATTATAACTTAGTATCCAGAGCGTTTCTTTTTCTTCTCAGTCTCAGCAAAATATAAAGTTGAGAAAAAATACAATTGTGGATTCTTGAAGATCCACTGGTCAATATTGTAGCGGATGCTCATACTCATCATGCTCACGGTACAAGAGCCGACAAGACCGCATGCTCCATTGGCCGTTTTATTAGCGGATGACAAGTGTAATATCCGGCGTGGTATTATTATAGCTCATCATGCTCACACTACAAGAGCGACCAAACACCACTTGGATGTACTTCCCTGTAAAAAAGGCAATACAAGACAATGTGCATAAATTTTTGTAAGCATGTACAGGAAAAAAAGATTCCGATATACTCATATATTATAGTACTCACTTGCATTTCATCACTTGCAGGATTTTTCCCGGTGCCTTCCATTCTCATACCACATCGGCATGTTCTTGATAAGGTACATATACTTAGCATTCAATACATATTGTGTTGATATGTTCTTGTAGTAAGTCGTCTACTTTTTGCTCGTGTATCCTAATAAAACAGTTATATATACTGATGTTAAGATACATACATGGAACGTATACAACAAAAATCACAAGCTAACAAGTGAGCGGCTATACAGGTGAGTGGATATCGTTATGGGTATATATGGTAGCAGCACAAGCGGGTGAAGAAATAATGTACACCCTAATCAATGAAAATATATTGGGATTTATGTTATTACTTGTAGGTGGGTGAAATGAAAATTGGTTTGTCTCATGAATTAATTCTAGCAGTAGTAAATCATGATACATATACTCCTGATCGATAGATGGAGGTTGTTGCACGTAATATGCAGCTAATTATTATTGAAGCTTTATTGAGAATATATATTTTCGTCATAAAGTATGGATACACGCTCTTTCAATTCTCATGGAGGAAGATTACACATAAGCAATACATTATGGCCTACCAAGCCACCATCATGAGTTTAAGAGACACAACATACTAGTATTAAATAAATAATAAATCTTATTTATACCTCTTATATAAAGAAATTCCACTAAGTGCATTAATTATTTTCTATCTCAACATGCAGGCTATCCACATCATCCACTATTTTGGTCAATCAATTATCCATGTCATTTCCACTAACAATATTAATAATAGTTTTCATGCAACCTATCCATGTTTTTTCAGCCATATAATTATACATGTCACTAATAATATTTAGCCTCAAATATTCATTAATCTAGCATGATTTAAATTTAGTGTAAGCAAGTGAATCTTGACAATTGAGTATTTCATGCATCTTATACCATTTCTTTTTTAAAGATATCCCTGCTGCAGCACGCGGGGTATTCTTCTAGTTGAGTAAAAGTTTTGGCACGAAGATGAGAAACATATAGTACAATATAAATGATAAGAGCTAGGTTTTGCTTCACCGATTTGAAAAGCACGTGAAAACAATACACAACATATTCATGGTTTTCTTAATCCTAAATGACAATTTCATTGCACCATATTAAACACATGGATATTTTTCTAGGGAGATGGAGGTAACTATATTTATTCTTTACAATACATTTTTTTTCTGGGGTAGTTGTAGCTCTTGAGCCCCACCAGGTTGAGGCTGTACCTCACGAGGAGAACTGCACAACAGTGCCCGCCAAGCCCGCTCCTGATTACCACCATGTCCACCTTTGGCCTGTCCGCCACCCTGAACAATAGTAGGATAGCATGGAAGCCAATATCAGCTGGTGGCCGGTCTCATTGGTCAATGGTGGAGCGAAGGTGGTGTGCCGCGCGGGCCTAAGAATTTGGGTGGAGTCTTGGAGTGGATGGATTCGGAGCTGAGCGGGTGAGTGACTCGGCGGTTGGGCAAATGTGACGCCTCGCCAACCCTCACCCAATTTGTTTTGATTTTCGAGGTGTACCGAGAAAGAACGAAAATCTACCGTTGATCATAAAAAGTGCAATCATTCTTTTATAAATTTCAAAAATCTTACTTATAACTTCCCAAAAAATATGGAAATTTTTTCTAGACTCAATGAGTTTGCTTACGAAGTGCTAAATCTCACTTTAAAATATTTTGTATTCAGAAAACTTTCAAACTATAACATATTTACCTTTATGATCTTGCATGCTTGTAGGATACATCGACCACTTTTTCTTCTATTTATTTTGAGCTTCTAAATATGAGCGCCAACTTTTCTTTAAAAAAATACAGGGAGTACGGGACGTCAGGAGCCAAAAGGATTATTCACATCATCATGCCATAAGGAGTGGACTCACTAGTATTATGCCCAATGTTATTTCTTAACCTCGCTTCTGCTTACACCTGGTATCCAGGCTGTTTGCACGGATACAAATATGAGATAAAGAGTGCAACTGCTGAAATTTCCAAGGCACTTTTATGGCAGATGCAACACTTTTATGGTATCCAGGCTGTTTCTTAGCGAGCCGACAAGACTGCATGCTCTACTCGCCGCGTCAGTGACTCACCAAACATCGCTTGGAGGTACTTAGACCATCCACTATGTGGAGAAAAAGTGACTCATATCACTCTCTCTCCTCAGTTTGAATCGATTCCATACATACATAGTAACAAACTTACAAAGTGAACCATAAAAAAAAAAGCGAACCAACATATTGATGCGGCTCATAAGATCATCCACTATGTGTGCTAAAAACAATTTAATGGAGTGTTTGAACCGATGTCACACATAGCATGGCATCGCTTTTGCTATGTAAGACAAAGAAGCGAACCAACAATCTGGTTCGGTTCAAAAGAATCTGCATGCATGAGGACCCATATGGCATGAGGACAAGAAGTGGAGAGAGAAGCTTGAATGCATGTACTTTTTTACTGCATATGTGAACAGTGAAGCGATTCAATACATAGCAAGCAAGCACAGCCGATTCAAAGAAAAATATCTTTTTTACTTTGAACCGCATACACATAGTGCATGGCCTAAGAATCTTTGTAGCAGGACCATGAGCAAAAAACACACTTGGCAGTGAGAAAGGAATGAGTAAGAAGGAGCATGTAGTGGAATAAAATAGCATTGCATGGTGCATGTGCCCTCTGACGGAAGCGATGCTACACATTGCAGGGTATGGGAAGCGGATCAATTCTCTGCCAACTTTTTCTTTGGGCCGGAGCAACATAGTGCATGGTCTAAACTCTTAAGTGCAAAACGACGATATGCAAATAAATGCACGTAAGTTGTTTGCAAGCATCTACAATACACAAAATGAAATAGATTCCAATATACTCCTATACTGCAATACACACTTGAATTCCATCACTTGTAGGATTTTTCGCGATGCCTTCCATTCTCAAACCACATCGGCATGTTCTTGATAAGGTACCTATACTTAACATGCAATACATGTTGCGTTGACATGTTCTTGCAGTAATTCGTCTACTCTTTCCTCGTGTGTCCTACAACTGATATATTGATGCTAAGATACATACATGGGATGTATACTACAAAAATCACAAGCTAACAAGTGAGGCAAGTGTACATGTGAGTGGATATCGTTATGGGTATATATGGTAGCAGCACAAGCGGGTGAAGAAACAATGTACATCCTGCTCAATGAAAATATATTTTGCTTTTATGTTATTAGTTGTAGGTGGGTGAAATGAAAATTGGTTTGCCACAGTCGCTGGCGAGTATCTGGTGAAATGCCACACTTCACATTGTCCATTTGCAAAACTTCCCCATTTAGGGGATTTACTTGTTGAATTGCCCCGCCGAAACGCATCTTTGTCTATCTCATGTATGAATGCGCACTTCAGGAAAGAGATCACTATATAATGTCAAAATAACAAAGAAAGTACAATTAAAATACATACTCTCTACATGAATTTTTTTTTGGTGGAAACTACAGGGTTCGTAATCAATGAGTGTGTCGCACTAGGCAATTAATTATGTGAGGGAATTAGCATATACTCCCTCCGTCCACAAGAGAGTGTGCATATAGAGATTTACACATGGATCAAGAGAAATGGGACTTAACTCCATGGCATAATTTTATAAGTGGTTGTGACCATTGAGAGAAGTCGATTAAATGAGGTTTGTTGCATGCACTAATTAAGACAGGACATGCAACCAATAGCTATATCTCAAATTATTGCATGAGTCAATTAATAATGATTAAGTTAAAGGTAAAGTGTATTGAGAGTGTAGATGGACACTCTTTCATGGAATTTTTTGGATGTTAGATGCACAGTTTCTAGCGGACGGAGGGAGTATGCTTAGTCGTGACAAAACCATTGTGGTGGACAAAATTTATTGCTTCACGCTATAACTTTAAAGGAAAATAAAGATGATATATTAACTTGATTGATAGAATTACTCTACACATGAAAGGTGCAAGTATTTGGGCATATAAATGGCTTGATTTCTTGAGAATTCTTTCCTTACTTATATCTTATCACGAAGCCAATTTTTTTTTGCAAGATAATCTTCGGTTAGGAATACCTTCTATCAAGGAACCATATATATGAAAACTTTCCAGATAGCAGCCCAAAAGTTTCACAATATTGCCGTGAATCTTGGGACATGCTCCTTCAACCTAGCAACAATTTCTTCCACTACTAGACACTCCTTCAGGTCAACGACATAGGTGGCAACGTGCCGTCTTGGTCACACCAAGCACCAACTTCAAGATGTATCATCCGGTAGATGAGCTTCAGTGATGAGGTGATCTTGCTCATCACGACAAGGAAGGGCTGATCCCATGGCACCATATTGACCTGGTGGATGGGCCTGTTAGGGTCATAGGTATAGAGACCCAAAAAAAATGAAGATTATATGTTGACTGGCCTTAAAGGGCCAGTTTCTTTTTTGAAATGTGTAAAAATAGAGTAATTTCTTAAAAGGCCAGTTTCTTTCAAGAAGGGAGGAGGCCCAAAATTAATCGCTGATGTCTCGTCACAGCTTGATGGTTTGAAAATAAATTACTCCCTCCGTCCCAAAATAAGTGTCACAACTTTGATAGTTGTGACACTTATTTTAAGGGTGGAGGGAGTATGAAAAGGCATATTTGTCCCGGTTCATACGACAGTATCACAACATACCCGATTACAACCACCACTGTATCAATGAGGCAGAGGAACCACGTTCATGAGTCGATGAACCCCGTCTTGCTCATATGATCTCCACCAAGCATTAGTTCTTCCTCCACCTTCTCCTCTCCGGTGCCGAGTTGAATTAGCAAGTAGCAACAGGTGGAATCCTATCTTTTTCTATGTCACATGAATTATTTTTGCACACATTTTTTTCCAGCTGGAACCATATTTTTTGCATTTGGGGAAGGGTGCCTTTTATTTATGGGAGGAAAAATAATTAGCTTTTGTTTGTTTTTTCAGGTGAGAATTTTTCTATTGTTTCTCTGGAAAGGGCCTGGTCGTTGCTCCTGGGCTTGAACTAGCCCAGCACCCAGCAATTTCAGCGTCTTCTTCTAAAAAAAAACAAATCAAGTCAGCGGCCATGGCTTCCCAGCTGCAGCCACCGTCGCCGCCGCCATAACCGGTCTCACCGACGATCTCCTCCGCCTCCCGGCCCTCCCGAGCCTCGTCTGCGCCGCCTTCGCCTGCCGCGCGTTCCGCCGCGCCGTCCGTTCGTCCCCCGCCTTCCGCCGCATGCAGCTTCCGCGCGCTCCACGCGCCGCCCCTCCTCGCGCTCTTCCTCGACAACAAAATGGAGGCCCTCCCGCTCCCGGTCTCCCCATGGCCGCTCGGATCCGGGCCTCGTAGACGCCGATTTCTTCGGCATCCACCTCTATCGATTTCCTCGATGGAGGAAGAAAGTTGTGACGTCAGGCTGGACATTGGCATTCATTTGATGGCTTTCTGTACCTGCGTATTTTCTACTGCAAGGACACACAAGGTTACGACTTGTATCTATCCATATGCCTAGAAACATCGGAGATCAGCGAGCTCTTTCATGGTGCATATCGGAATACCGTGGAGGCCCATCCCTACGTCATGGCATGGCCTCCTCTTTGTTACAAACCAAGGTAAACTTGTGCTCATGTGTGAAATTTTTCTTCTTCTGAGTTGTGCCTTGTTTGTTGATCCTGTAATTTACTTGAGAGCATTTGATTACTGCGCTTTTGTGAAAAGCTTCTATTGGTTCTTATCTTGGGTTTAGGCACAGTAACATGCTTGATTTCATAAATCACAGTTCAAGAGTATGAGGATGCAGTATTATAAATCTGTGCCACAGGTTATTGTGCTGGTTACGTGGCAGCACAACGATATTAAATGACGCTGCATTGCAAATATTTGTGGTTTGGATTTTGTTTTCCCCACTAAAGCCCTGTTATACATACTTTGTAGTGCTTCCCATTATGAGATGGCACTGATGGAACGGCATCTATTTCTAGCTTCACTTGTTTAGTAGCTTAAATTAATTGATGATGTATCATGCCCTTGCACAATTTGTCTATACTGACTCTCTAATCCTTACTCACGTGGAAATCTCTCTGTCACAGGAGGAACCAGAAACTGAATTCACTGGAGACAGCGTTGCAGGCAATTGTCCTGTATGCACAGAAGAAGCCTCCACTGTCCTTGTCAATGCATTGCAGTCATTCAGCCAAGCTCTGATGGATGACAGTGACGGTAGCAACGAAATAGTGGCAAAGTTAGATGCCTTTTTGGGTCCTGCAGAGGATGACGAGGGCTCTCTTATTAAAAAAATAAATACTTTGATATAATTAGGTCTGAAGATGACTGTGAAGAATCTATCAGTATGCTAGTTTGATATAACTAGGTCTGAAGATGAATCTAACCATCAGTCCGTGTGTAGGATGTCTTTACCTTATAGATCCATTTGAGCCCAAAGGGAAGCTCTAGTTAAATGTTTGAGGGAGGGTGAAAATGAAACGTAAATTACATCCAGATGCAAGCTTGTGACCCACAGAAAGAACTTGGCATGGGAGCCCACTGTCTGTCCTTGTTCTGGCTCTTAGTTGATCGCACATGCCCAAAGTAGCAGCACATCACTCACCGATTGGAGCAGCCGCCTTCAGTTGCAGTGCTTTTTGAAACCAAGATCCTTTCTTTCTTTCTTTCTTTCTAGAGGACAAAATCTTTGATTTGTTTCTTCTGTGACTGAACACTTCCACAAACTCATTCAGAGTTGATGCTCGTGCCGCTGTTGCCTGGCATCCAGCTTACCCCAGATATATTGCGCGTTCTGGACATAAAGGGCGATGTGCTGGCCTGCTACATGTATTTGTATTGACTACGAGGTTATCACAGGTCAGTGCTATTTTGTATATGTAGCATAATCCATATATTCAGTGCTTCAACTATATGGAGTAGTCATAAAGCCATCATTATGATATTAATAAAACTTTGGACTGAACATTTAGGAATTGGATTTGTAATGATTTGTAATGCACAACCTGAAGATAGTTTCCTGAATTTTAGTGCTTGTCATGCACCTGAATCCAGCTATTTATTTGACAGTTGACTTTACATGAGAAATTGATTTCTGTTCTTGTGTACATGTATACCCGCAATTATATACAAATTGGGGACATCCTTCTCGAGTCTGAATATTTCTACATGAAACAGACAACATAGACACACTGCGTAAATTGTTGTTTTCTGTAGTACCCCTGTGCACACATGTCCAAGTTGATATCTTGTCTTTCTTCTTCTAGAAAAGGTTGAATAATTCTTTGTTTGCTTACTGAAGTTTTGCACTGGTTTACCATAGTGAAAAGTGATGCTGGGTCTTTACGTCTCTTTACCATACACCATGTTCAACGGAAAAGGTAACAACTTATATTTTGATACGGAGAGAATACTTATATAGGTATGTGTTAAAAGAAAATGGGGAAGATGTTTGTATTTCCAGGAGGGGAAATACCTATGGTTTAGCTTTTGTTTGTTTTCACCGGAAGGTCCCATTTGTTTCTTCCTGGGTTGAACTTGACACCACTCAACTAGTCCTGGGCCTGCAAGCTTCAACCTAGCAATTCACCGGCTTCTTTCTAAGAAATAAAAGAAGAAAATCAGCAGCCATGGCTTCCGAGCTGCTGCCACCGTCGCCACCGCCCACTCCCCGCCGCCATACCCGGTCTCACTAGACGACCTCCTCCGCAAGGTATTCCTCCGCCTCCTGGCCCTCAATTTCAATCAGCTTTGTAGCTTGTTTTTGCTGGATGAAGAGACTCAATTCTTCATTTGCAGGACACTCACCCGGATGTGGTTGCGGATTCTGGTGCTGAAGCTGGTCATGTAATTCCAACCACAATCCGTGAGCGGAATTGCCTGCCTAAACAGGTAACTGCAATGCTATAGGTATCTTTACAATCTGTTATGTTTGGCCGTGAAGCAAATTTGCTGATATTGTTAATAAAAGAATCGGTCAGTTACGTCACAGAACATGTGGTTGGAACATGTTCAACTATCTTAACATTCATCTTTAAAGCAGGTCTATTTGGTGCTAAAATTTTCTACACGGTGTCCTGTGGAGCTCGGAGGTACAGAATATTCTCAAATACTTAATATCTTTAGTACATTGTATGTTCCTACTTAGTTGCAGCCATGTTTTATCCTCATGCCTGCTCAAAACTTATATTCCAATAATTGACTATTGTATTGTGACTTATCCAGAAGTTTCTGCGTGATGTTATTCCCATTGATTGCTTCTTAAAGAAACTAAAATAAAGTCCAATACATTCAAACATAAAACTGAGGCAGCCTGTCAGTTGACATGTCATTTTTTTTGTTCTACAGATTTCTTCTTGTATGTTTAGTTAACCACAAGGTACTACTTCCCTTTCAATTATTGAGTATTTTATAATTATAGATCATGGCACTTTTGTTTGTTTTTCATTGGAAAGGTCCCATTCGTTACTTCGCGGGCTTAAACTTGACAGCACTCTGAACTAGTCCTGGGCTACAACACGTTTTTCATTGGAACTCTCTTCTCCAAAAAACACAAAAGAAGAGAGTCAGCGGCCATGGCTCCCCAGCTGCTGCCACCGTCGCCGCCGCCCACTTCCGCTGCCATAACCAGTTTCACCGACGACCTCCTCCGCGAGGTGTTCCTCCGCCTCCCGGCCCTCCCGAGCCTCGTCTGCGCCGCCTTCTCCTGCCGCGCGTTCGGCCGTGCCGTCCGCTCGTCCCCCGCCTTCCGCCGCAGCTTCCGCGCACTCCACGCGCCGCCCCTCCTCGCCTTCTTCCTCGAGCCCAAGATGGAGGCCATCCCGGTCGTCCCGTCCGCCTGCCTCCGCTCCTACCCGCTGTCGCCCCTCCTCTCGCTCTTCCTCGAGCCCACCATGGGCAACGATTTCTTCGGGGTCAACTTCGGCGACCCCGAAGAAGCCACCGGGTGGTGGGACATCCAAGACTGCGATCCCAGCATCGACGGCTACCTCAACCTCGAAAAGGTGAGCACTGAGCAGAGAGCCGCCTACAGCCCCCTCACGCAGGCCCTGAATCTGTATGTCGAACAGCCGCACTATACTGTCCCATTTGAGTTCTACACGCTCTGCTCCGATGATGGCCAGGGGCCGTCCTATGTGGTCTGCGTCCGTCACGAAGATCACGCTGCGGAGTGCTGCACTTTGTCGCAGAGCACTGCCGTCGTTTTCTCATCGGAAACCATGGAGTGGCAATTTTCACGCAAGACTACCCTGCGGCTTCCTAAACCTGACGGGATGAGGACCGCCATGGTGGTGCGTGGGCTCATCTGCTGGCGAGGCTGGATGCCTGACCAGATTGTGATTTTCGACAGCGCGACCTATCAGTTCTCCCTGATCGATCTTCCCATGCTGTTGAAAACGGATGATGAAGCAACCTATAAGCTTGGTGAGACCAAGGATCACAAGTTCTGCATCGCGGATATTATAAAGCAAGAAACGCTTGTTTCCTGGTTCATGACATCCGCCGCCGACGACGATGCCAAGATTTGGATCACGTATAAGAACTTCTCTTTGCACCCGATTGTTAAGGAATTCACCGGGTGCTCCATGGATCAGGAAGACGGTTGTCATGTCAGGGTGGGCCTACTGGCGGTCATCGATGGATTTGTGTACCTGTCTATTTTCTACTGCAAGGGCACAAGAGAGTTTGAGGTGTTTCTATCCTTATGCTTGGATACATCGGAGATCAGCGAGCTCTTTAAGGGTCCACATCAGTATAACGAGCATGCCCATCCCTACATCATGCCATGGCCTCCCTCTTTGGTGCAAAGCAAAGTGAGCTCTTGTTTTCTTACCGTGCCTTGTTTGTTGATATAATTTTCTTTTTGAAAGCATTAGATTGCTGCCCTTTTGTAAAGAGCTTCTATCGGTGCCCATATCTTAGGTTCTGATTTCGTCAATCTTAGTTCATTAGTATGATGAGGATTTCCACCTTCGCTCCTTGCTTAAAAGCATAAATAAATTGATGCTTTAGCCTTCCTTACTCTAAAATTCCTCTTTGCCACAGGAGGAATCAGAAACTGACTTCACTGCAGACCGTGTTGCAGATGAGAATGTTCTGGTGGGCACCAGAGAAGCTTCCAATGTCCTGCGGAGTGCAGCACTGCAGTCAATCAGCCAAGCTCTGATGAATGACAGCAACGGGAACGAAGAAATGGTGGTGGAGTTAGATGCCTTCTTGCGTCCTAACGTGGATGGTGAGGGCTCTCTCATTGAAAAAATAACTACTTTGGATGCACAGCTGAAGACCGCGAGGGACTATGTCTTGCGAATATGGCTTGAGGATAAGGGCATGACCAAGGAGGGAACTACGACTCTTTTACCAGGTGGGCCAAGTGAACGATACAGAACTTGGAGGTGGCCATATGAGTAATTTTGAATGAAATTTGGTGTCAAATCCACATATTAATATAAAGGGCAATTCAGATTTTTTTTTTGTCAAGTACATAAAGAGGACCCTGGTAATGATGATAAAGAGTGTCCAACGGGAAGCTGTTACAAGGTTGTTGCCGCTCGTTTTAAGCGATCATGGTGTATTACGTGTTGGTTGTGATGATACGAGCTGTTGTTGAAATGGTTTGGTGCTTCGGGTTTTTGGATGGTGTGAAGAGTGTGCGTGTAGCTAGGAGCTAGCTCTGAGATGTAAATAGAACAACCAGTTCGTTGGTGTTATTATTAAGTAGTTCGCATTGGGTTAAGCCACGAGTGAGCTTTTTCCTTCCCAGAGGTTCCCATCTATCTTGCTGCAAGAAAAAAGGCAGGGAATAGAGCTGTGAGTGAACATGTTTTACTTTTAACCTGATTTCATTTGTATCTGCCAAAATAAAGAAAACTTGATTCATTTATGAGCCTCATCATCATTATTTTTATTTCACTTGCAGCCTCATCTTTAGAAACTGATCACCCTTTCTTTTCTCTTGAAACTGAAAATCATTTTGTGTGCGAGCGTGCGTGGGTGTGTGTATGTGGTCGTGGGTTTGAGCCCTGCTATGTTAGAGAAATGCCACGGAACATAGTTGTGAGTGATTAATCCTACTTGTGTGACTTTATGTATTTATTTTTGTTGAGTGTTATAATAAATTGTATTCGTGTAGATTGTCATGTTGTGATATTCGAAAAATGATTAGTTGCCCTACGCTAATGTGAAATGGATCTGCCACTACGAATCTACGATGCACTACCTGACGACGAGTGGTTTTCTCGTCACATGGTCCATCGGGCTCATGGCGCATTCATCATGGCTAGTTTACGACGGCGGCGCTATGGCGCTCCTAGTTGCCACGTTGCGCGGAGGGAGAGAAGCTCCGTGCACCTGCTCACTACATCGTTGCGCTAAATGGGCTGGCTCAAAACCTACTCCCCCGAACATTTTTTATTTTAAATATTTTTTAGTTTGAACATTTTTTAAAACTGAATATTCTTTAAGTAATCTTCGAATTTGAAATTTTCAAAAGCTGAACAATTTTTAGTTTTGAACAATTTTCTGTTTGAACATTTCTAAATTTTAATAATTTTTAAATTTTGAACAATTTTCAAAATATAAAAGAATTTAGTTAAATTTAAATATTTTCGAAAACTGTACATTCTTTATTTATACCAATTTATGTTTGAACATTTTTTATTTTGAACATTTTTTACAAAAAATCATAAAAACAGAAAAGAGAAAGAAAAAAAAACAACAGGAAAAAAGAAAACAAAAAAAAGAAACAAAAAGAAAAATGGATGAATTTAAACATTATTGGGCCGGCCACTGCGCGCGCGGGGGTGCGCGGAGCCTTCTTAGGTCCGCGTTAGGCGGCAACTAAGGATTGGCGGCGCCATGTGTGTCTGTGTCCAAGTGTGTAAGCGGCCTGCACCATTTTTAGAGTGGACATACACGATCTTCAAGCTATCATAGTGTTTCAGCCCACGTTGGGACAAACTCGACCCGCATATTATTTTCCAGCCTGGTTTGTTTACTAGAAAGTTTGCTACAAGTTGTGTACAATTTATCACATTTTAAACACTTATTTAATCAAGTTGTTATTCGATCATCATCCTAGAACTCGGCTTCATATATGTACTATAGTTGGGTCACATTGTGTTCCAACTTTCACACTTTTAATAATACATCATAGTGTGGTATGTAAATAGGATTTGTGATAATTCTACGAACTGAGAATCCATAAAACTGCTCTTTATTAAACTACCATTCATTCATTAGAAATATAATATATTATAACTCCTAGTGTGACCAGTTTACGCGTCAAGGAAACAACAAAAAACAATCATGACCGGAAAACCCAACTAACCTAGAAGACTGCATCCAAGGGCAACAAAACGTAACTTGAACTATATATAGTCGAGCCCATGCACGTCACATGATCGTCGTGTACGCTTTTGCACATTGTCGATTCACAGCATGACCATAGAGGCTTACACATGTCTATCCATAGATGCTTCTGAGTGCGTCACAAAACGATCATTCCACTAATGCATGAAGTATATCAGACTGCATAGACACAGAGCATCAAATTGGTGAGTCAAGTTTAGAATTCTTACGGGAAAGAAGACATGAATTTAACTAACAAGATGATGCAATAATATATACCTTGCCAAATGGTAACGTATCCTTTCAAAAAGGATGCATTGAACGGATCAGCCGTCGATAGATCATGGGTATGCCTGCTAATATCTATGAAGGTATTCCTGGCAAACTTTTTGAATTCGAATCGAGCATCACTAGAAGCTCTGTCTCCTACCTGCAGTAGCATGTTTTGACTTTCCCTCCATGTGTCTTTGCAGTCGTTAATCAGTCCAAATTCCATTCTCTCTAGCACTTTTGCATTCAAAACAAAAAACCTGGCGAAATCAATTTCTCGAGGTGTGCCTTTGTAGACCTTCAACGCCACTTTCTTTAGCCGAAACTTTAGACATTCAATTGGATCATTTGGTAAGGTGTACTTTCTCACAGTATTTATATTCATTGGCGGGTTAAACCCATCTCCATCTTGATCAAAACCTAACTACATATTCAAATAAAAGAAGATATAGAGACCATAAAAAACAAGTTGATTGACGACATGATAATTTCTCAAGGAATCTATGAGATATGAATAATACTCACAATGATATACATCCTCTCCAAGCAAGGGAAGCATCTGAGGAAGTCAAGGACCGCATCTAAATCAGGGCCAACATAATTAAGAGCTAAAACCTTGACGGTGGGCATTGTGGTTGTCAAGCTAGCGGCAATCATTTTCTGCAAAAGCAATAGAGCTGCTTAAAGCAAATTCATATAGTACGACAGAAACGCAACAACAAAGATTCATCAAGAATTAAGGCCGCACCGCAAAACTACCTGGAAATTTGTTGTTCCAAGATGGAGTTGTGCTATGCCCTTGCACAGAAAACCCAATATCTCTAGTTTAGGAGCCCGAAGCAGCTGGATGATGGGCGGACTGTTGTTGTACGGGTTGAGCGGTAGCAACCTCTCGAGGCAGGGCGCATCCTCAATGAGCAGCTCATGGAGCTGGACGGTTCCAGTTCCAGAGTCCTCTCGTGATTTGTCCCAGGGCACGGAGAAGCATATGCTGCGTAGAGACGGAGAGTTGATGCGGAGGCGGCGAGTGCCTTGGATATACTGCAGCAGGAGGCTCCTCAAGGCAGGGCAGCCGCTGAGGAGGGCGCAGAGAGTCTCCTCCGTGAGGCCGGTGACATTGACCAGGCTGAGTCTCTCGAGGCTTGGGAGACTGATGACGGCGACGAGGGCGAGATCGGTCGGCAGGCTGCAGCGGGTGAAGGTGGCGACCTGGAGCGCGGTGGCTAGGCTGAACATGGATGCTGGAAGGACTTCATCGTACAAGTCGCAAAGATCAAGCACCTGGACGCTGGCCATGACGTTGGAGTAGCCGCTGAGCCAGCTCCCGACGTTAGAGTAGCGGTACCGCGGAGGGAGGGGGCCAATCTCGGGGATGGAGATGGTGATGCGGCGTACCGGGCCGAGATGGCCGGAGAGGACGTCGGAGATTGTCTGCTGAGTTAGTCTGTCGCGGCCGGTGTCGAGATGGAGCGGCGCCGACCGCCAGATGGGGCGCCATCGCCGGGAGAGCGCCTGCGAGCGGCAGCCGTCCTTGATGGACAAGAGGGACACGATGGTCTCCAGCACTTCGTCGGATTGGTCGCTGAGGAGATCGGGCGCCTCTGCCGCCGCCGCCATGTGCGGACGTGAAACCGCCATGTGCGTATGTCTCGCCGGCGCGCTGGGAGTACACGTGAACGCGACGGACGGGCTAGCTTCTTAAGAGTTTCTTTCGAACACAAACAACAGATGGCTTAGGGCCCAAGTACTTCCATTGGCCCACATCAGCATACTATTGTTTTTTGAAATTACCCACATCAGCATACTAAGTGGATTCCACTCGTTCATGGATACTGTGAGATGACGCCCCATAGGGTCTCTCTTAACTTTTCTAAATGGTTGTCATCCAAGGCTCTTATCCAGACCGAAGAAAATACTAAATTAAGCTTGCGACATACTTAACTCAATTGTGACAGTTCTATTATTTTGAATGGTACTGTGTAAATTTTATCTTTTTACACGATATTTGTACCATGTGTTTTGTACCGGCCGACAAATTCAGCAGGCAATTCACTACGGGAGTGGCAGCTCAGCCCGACGGCAATTATAACGTCGACGATCAAATGTCGGGGCCGTCGGCGTCACAACGTAACACCGACGGCTCGCGAAACACCGTCGGCCTCAAAGTCCCGTCGGCGTTCTAGTGGTGAGCCCGACAGCGTCGTCGTCAAAACACCGTCGGACTACTCCCCCGCGTGGGCGTCCGGACGCAGCGATCTGACGGCGCTCAATACACTATTTTCCAGTTTTTCTTAAAATATTAGATTACATTCAGAAATATTATTTGTAGGGTACTAAATCACAATAAATAACATAAGAACTAATTTGTACAAATATTGTGATCAAATGTGGCCATAATATAAGGACACATATGCGGGTATCTCCGGGGTTTTGTTGTGGCGGGGTTTCGGAACTTAGAGCTGAAAACCCCCGTTTCGGGTGCCGGGCATGGAATCGTGCGACGGAACACATGAAATGTTTGTTTTTTATGGTCCAATATACCAGCCTAACACAACCAAGAAAAAAAATTCATACGTCTACCCCCTC
Source organism: Poa annua (assembly GCA_026929855.1). Taxonomy (NCBI): domain Eukaryota; kingdom Viridiplantae; phylum Streptophyta; class Magnoliopsida; order Poales; family Poaceae; genus Poa; species Poa annua. Next base: position 4,920,707 of record CM049427.1, on the reverse strand, counting down.
CCGACGCCGTTTAGAGGGGTAGATCGACAGGTCAGACTTTTCTCCAGCGGGAGTAGTTTTTCGCCGTAGAGTGGGTCCGGAGCGTCAAGACCCCATCAAAACTTGCATAGACCCCTAAACTATGTATACTAGTGTGCCGGTAGTTTGTGGGAACCAAGATACATCTCCGAGGTGCGACCCGCTTCACTGACCCCTCTTACTCCGTAGTAAATCCTTGTACTTAGAGGTGAAAACCCCCGTTTTGGATGCCGGGCATGAAATCGTGCGACGGAACACATGAAATGTTGGTTTTTTATGATCCAATAAACCATCCTAACACAACCAAGTAAAAAATATCATGCGTCTACCCTCTCTCGGCGCCGTTTAGAGGGGTAGATCGACATGTCAGACTTTTTTCCAGCGGGAGTAGGGTTTCGCCGTAGAGGGGGTCTGGAGCGTCCTTGTGCGGCTATGTTTGTGCGTGTGTTTAGTGCTAGACATGTAGTGAGGTTAGGGGGAGGAGGTACACTATTTTCTCCTATTCCTTCCACTTAGTTTTGTTCACTTACATTTTATGTGAACTCTAATTAGCATTTTAATTTTAATTTGTAGCACGAGGGGGAGGAGCTTGGGCCCTTGTGGACTCGAGGAATAAAGAATCTTTCAAGAAGATCAAGATCTCAAGAGGGCAAAATTCTTATTAAGTCGGTCAACAAAAAGTAAATGGCTATCTCTTGATCATATAAATATGTGGCTAACTCCCCTGCTTTGTAATCTCCTTGTTGGATAAACCTCTGGTTTTTCCACCAAGCTCTATTTAATAGAAAATTTACACCGTAGGGGTTATCCCTTACGGTAGCACGGTAAAAAAAAAAAAATTCTTTTCATGTGCAGCAATTTTCAACTCATCACAGGTTCGGTAAATTTTCTATGTGGTGTACTTATGGGCCTTCTGAAGAGGCATTGGCCAGGCCTCTACAAGGAGAATCCGAGGATCCAAATTCTCTGAAGAAGTTAGCCATGAGGTTGGAGGACTACATGAAGGAGATATGCCCTAGAGGCAAATAAATAAGTAGTACTTATTGCATTATCTCATAAGTTTATAATAGGTTTGTGTATTATGCTATAACTGTATTAATCGGAATTATTAATACACGTGTGATACATAGACAACCATGTCCCTAGTAAGCCTCTCTATGAACTAGTCCATTGGGCAATAGTTGATCGAGATTCCCGATCAAGGACAATGACGTCGGTTGACAATGGGGTCATCTTATTAGTTGAATAAGGTGATGGACATACGTAAAGTATTGCTATAAGATCGTATTACAATGTTTGTCATTTGCAATAAATAAAAATATGATAGCTTATTCCTTATACCGTGAGACCGTACTTATTGAGTCTTCGTAGGGGTGCTTTGAGAGCATCAAACATTGTGTCTTATATAGCATGACAATAACGGTGTCCATCTTGGGTATCCCGAAAGAGCATCGAGACGTAAGGATCAAGAGCGGGATTTGTTCATTCTTGTAATGGAAAGATACTCTGGGCCCACTCGTTGAGATTACATCTATATAGCTGCGCAGCTTATGACTAGGTCATGGAGATGTAATATCATAGACAAGTTAATAACCTTTGTCGGTAATGAGATACAACAAAGACATCGGATGTCTACGATCATATCTCGGACAAGGGAGTATCGCAGAAACAAAGGGAATGAATATCATATTTATGGTTCAACAAGGATATTCGTAGAATGCACAGAGGCCGTCATATACATCCAGGTATCCCTGACGATCATTGGTGAGCGGAGTGTCTCGACCATGTCTGGAGTGTTCTCGAACCGTAGCGTAACAAACTTAAGGTCTTAACGACACCAGGGGATAGGTTCTGGAATAATATAGGATTTTGTTGGAATAATTATTAAAAAAATAAAGGAAAAGGAGGGGCCTCCCACCTACATGGGCCCTAAGAGGACCCAAGAGGGGGAGCCGCACCAAACTTGGGGGAGGGGGCCAAGCCCAAGTCCGAATTGGACTTGGTTCGGCCGAACCCCCTCCCACCTCCTTTTCTTTAGTCCCACATGGGGGAGGCAAGGTGTTTGTGCACCCCCTCCCCACTTTATATAGCAAGACATATTAATTGGATTAAACACAGAAAAATACAATTAATTGTATAGCAGGCCGGCCGAGTTGCTTCTCCGCCCGTTTTGCCCCCCTCTCTCCACCTAAGCTATACCGTCGGACGCCGTTGCCCTGCGGGATTCCAGATAAGTTCTACCCCTGCGATTTCAGCTAGATCTGAATGACCGGGGGTTGTTGTTAAGCTACGTATGTTTGCGAGTGCTCGGAGGCGACTCTTTTGAGGAGCCTGGGCGACGTCGTCTCGCCCACCTGTAGCTGCGCCTCCCCCCCCCTTGCCGCCGGCGCACCCCCCAGCCGCCGATGCCAAGCCATCTTCCGCCCGACGCCCGTCGACGCAGGTCATCGTCGACACCCCGGCGTCATCGTCTACGTCATCGCGGCAAGTTCTCCGCGACCTCGAGGTCGGCTACGTACGACTTCATCGTCAACGCTTGTGGGGGAGCGTAATCCTTGCTATCGGTCTACATGGAGGTAAAGTAACCCGTTCCGCCACCGTTATCACATGTACTAGATAGATAGATCCTGGCTAGTTAGGGTTTCATACGCTAGAAAAATTATTGTTTTCTGCACCGGAACCCCTTCACTACGAGGCCGCTCAGGGCTCCGGCTACATGGAGACTGTGGAGGATGAGGTTTTAAGCCTAGCTGTGCAGAGGTTGTGGTTCACAAGTTCTGGGTAAGAACTATTCTATTGTGTTTTGTTAACTTGTGATTCTCAACCATAGTTTTGTTAACTTGTGATTCTCAACCATAGTTTTGTTAACTTGTGATTCTCACCATAATAAGATTGTTTACATGATTGTAGGAGTTCTATCGCGTGGCTCCCGAGCACGAGCACAAGAGCCACGAGGTCTTCTTTACGATGGTGAGGATCAAGTTACGCCAGATGTGGTATGATGTTAAAATTACAGCTATCGCTCAGTTCTACGCCGAGAAAGGCAAGAGATACAACAAGAAGAAAATCCTTGAGCTCAAACTTGGTGAGAAGATGTCCCACGAGGATTTCATGGGGGTAATGAAATTTTCTTGTTATTCCATGTCCATCGTAAAGTGCATGATCTGTTCTTCACTTGAGATGTTGACTTGAGATGTTTTCATCTTAAAATTTGTCCAAAGTGGGCTCTGTGAAAGAAGGATGGCTGGGAGAAACTGGTGGACATGTGGACCGTGAAAGATCTAGATTTCAAGGCCAAGAGCATTCAAAACAGTCTCAATCGCGGCCATGAGGGAACTCACTGTCAAGAGAACCGACACTTCTACCACTACAAGGATCATCAGGTATATATATGGAACAACCTACGTTTCCCCCGGTAGTGTTTACTTTTTAATGCATACCATTTGTTGTATGTATTTTAGATGACCGCTAATGAAGGGCGGGACATGGGAGAGTTTGAAGTGTGGCAATTGGTTCATAAGAAGAAGGTGGTCAAGAACGGCGATGATCCATACTATGGCACAACCACTCATAACCTTGAGGAGTACAAGACCAGGTTTATTTTTCAAGATCATGTTTACTAAATGCAAGCAAGAAATAATTTGTACTTACTAATTGTTTACTTGTTATGAATGCCATCAGGTACAAGGAGCTTAATGGACCGGATTCTGACCCCGTTAAGGAGCCAGTCAACGAGAGGGTCGTGTTTCTCGCAGGACATGGAAGGCCACATGGCCGCTTCGGGATGTTTGACACGGTGATCGAGCCTACCACCAACTACACACGTGTCAAATCAATCACGGGTGTTTCTGTTCCACCTCGTGCACCGCGTGCTAGAGCCGCCCGTGCCGTGGACCATGTAAGCTTTCTCTCATTTTTCTTCTTCATTCTTAGTTCCCATTCATATATGTGTATGCTCATGAGATTCACTATGTCATATTTAAGGAAATGGAACAAGCCTGGCAAGAGGCTCATGATGCTTGGATGCAGCAGATGCAGGATCATTCGGCGGCTGTGTATCAAGCTCAGCAGTCGCATCAGTTTGCCTATATGACGGTGAGTTGTGGTCCATCCAATCTACTAGCCAACAAATTCATTGTCCGAGTTTGTCCTTCATGATGCATGGCATATAAACTCACTTGCAGGCGCTTACTACGGCAATGAGAGATGGTACTTCACTACCCGAGCCAGTACCGGTTCCGCCACCACCGCCGTACCCTCCACGGCCGTGCTACGCCGATTTCGTCACACACTACACCCAGACGACTCCTGTTAGTACTTCACCAAAGCTTCACTAAGTCATTTATTGTACATCTAGATATTACACTTAGTCATATTTTGTTCAAACATGTAGGGATCGTCTTCTTCATGGGCACTGGCTCCGTTTGGTCGAGCTTCTGCCTCACCCATGGCCACTCTGGTTCACTCACAAGGTCCTAGCCCGGGTGCTTCTACCTCGCTGACTCGATCACCCCACCACGAGAGCCGCGAGGCGCGTCAACAATCGCCGAACCCGGTTCGGGAATCGAAAAAGAGACAACGGAAGCCGTACAGATCTAGTTGGGAATGCTGTTCATGCAGTGGAGAGCGTAAATGACCGGCCTCAGACATAAACCAACCGTAGACTTAGAACTATTTTTCATGATTCAGTTTGGACTTAGAACATTTCTATGAATTTGGACTTAGAACGTTTGCATGAATTTGGACTTAGAACATTTGCATGACTTGATCATTTTTCGTTGCATGAATTTGGACTTAGAAGGTTTGCATGACTTTGATCATTTTTCCTTGCATGAATTTGGACTTGATACATTTGCCATGCTAACCGGAGTTCCTTTTCATTTTGTAGTGATCATGCTCTTGGCGGTGGACTCCGTGGTTGAGATTTCCTTCGGAGAGATGTCACTTCATGAGCTTGTAATTCATCCGTGTAGAAACCGTGTGAAAGTTTATGTATGGTACTTGATCATGTAGAAACGTGTGATATAGATGATGTTTGTGTGGATGTTTACGTGATGATTTTTGTTATGTTGTGTGAACAATTTGAGTTATATGATGTGCCGTATTCAGATGTGTTAGAATTATATGTGAATCTGTGCCCAGAAAAAAAATTAAAATTTGCAGGGAATAATTAAAATGCATCAAAATGCTGCTGTTTTTTCACGCCGTGGTGAGCCCGACGGCAATGCCGTCGGCGTACTGTTGTACTGCATTATCGGGCCGTGGTGAGGCCGACGGTATTACCGTCGGGCTCACTGTGTGGCATGTGCTTGACGGAGCGCCAGCAGCTGACGCTTGTGCCCTTAGCCCGATGGCATTGCCTCGGGCTAGATGCCGTCTAACGGCCGGAGCGCCTTTTACGCGTTTCGTGCGCCGACGGCATTATGAGCCCGACGGCCGAAAAACATCGTCGGCGTAGTGCACGAGCCCGACGGCATTTGCGAGCCCGACGTCAACGGCGTGAGCCCGATGAATCACATGCCGACGGCCACCGTCGGGCTCGTTGACACCGAGGGTTTCCGCTGTTACTCCTGTAATGATTATAAAAGATGAAGTTTTCCGAAATAATTGTAAACAAGTTAATATTATTGTGCTGGAAACATATCAAAACCATCATCGTGATCTACTTCATGCAATGGTGGAGTGAATATTTTGTGTACCACTATCAAGCATGTATGTAGACGAGCGTGTCCAAGATTAAGCTGATCAAGTCAAGAATGTGTGGAAGTGTACATGATATGTGAAGGGGATCGTGTGCAGAAAACAAAAAATTTCCTACCAACGATATCCTAAAAGCATGCCAAGATCTATTCTATGCAGATATAGTAGTACGAACGGAGATCGGAATACGTACCCTTGTAGACCGAAAGCGGGGATTACGTTCCCGCACAAACGTTGTCGATGAAGACCGACGAAGCCGACCTCAAGGTCGTGTAGAGGAAGCAGGCCTCCGAGTACCGCTAGCGCAGCACCTCGCAGGGAGTCGCACACGTACGGTGGAGACGACGGCCTCCGAAGCTCCAGTCCAGGACGAGCAGCGGAAGACTTGAACCGGAACACCAGTAGCGCGGCAGCGGGCTATGGTGGAGGAGATCCCCTTGCTCAGCTCGGCGCGGCTCCAACTTGGGAACCACGAGATCGAGAGAGAAATCGGAAATTAATTGGTGAATTAAAAGGCTGGGGCTGCCCCTTCTTATATAGGCTCCCGGGGGGAGCCAACCTTGCCAGCCAGGCAATGTGGGACTATCCCCACATGCCTGGCTCGGCACATGGTGCGCCGGCCCCTGGTGGGCCCCATCTGGCCCACCTAGGCCGGCCACAGCTCTCCCACCGAATTCCCAAGGGGGTTCCCCCCCTCTTGGGCCTTGTTTTGTCCGGAAGACCCATTTAGGGAAATCTACCTAAATAAATTCGAAAATAAATATATAAAATCATATTTGCATATTAATAACACTAATTAATATCAAACATAATATATATAATTTTTCCTAGCTCCGAAAACTCTTTCGGCGCTGCCCGATCTCCATCGGACCCCTCCCGGGACGCTCCCGGTGATCTCCTTCCTTTCCGGTTGTCTTGTCGAAACCCCTTAAGTGTGTTACCCTAGCGGTTCGATATAATATCAGGTATGATCAAGACTCCTCAATGATCAACGACTAACTCGTAGGCCTGGACCCCATGAATTAATTCCTGAGATATAACGAATGACTTATCTATCAAACCTGAACGTAAAGTCTTAAACCTTTTGCCATAGCGATACTTAGCACGTCCGAGCGTCGTTCCATAGATATCTCCATACCTAATCCCGACCTCGTTACCGACGACGCTATCTTCTACTCGTTCATGATCTCATGTCTCCGTGACCTAGTCACATGCTTGCAAGCTCATTAGACATGATCTCACTGAGTGGGCCCGAGAGTATCTATCCTGCTATGCGGACTGGCAAATCCCGCTCTTGACCCCTCGTCTCAACTACTCCTTTCCGATACCCAAAAGTATCACCGTTATTGTCATACTAAATAAGATACGACGTTTGGTGCAATCAAAGTATCTTCCAGGAATAACAATAAGAGTTGATCTCACGGTCAAAGGCGTAACGACTACGTTCTCCAAATCTGGGTATGTCCATCACATCGTTCTCTAGCGATATGACTCTCATTGCCGACCGGCGCCATGCCCCATGACCGGGAAACCTCGATCATCAATCGCGCAACGAAACTAGTCTTAGTAGAGGCTACTAGGGACCTGGTTGTTTACGTATCACACCCGCATTAATGTTTCCGCTTAATACGGTTCTAGCATGACACAAAAACCTATTATGAACAAACGAGATATGATAAAGAATATACTTTATTAATTGCCTTTATGGCATATCTCATTCAATATGCTACCTAAGAGACATGCAAGGAAGGTGTTTTCCGAATAGTACATTTTTTTTAATGTACATGATGATGCAAGGTTTGGTTGGGTCTTCTGATCTTAGTTTGGTGCAGGTTCTTTATGTGCTCCCTTGGGATTCTATGAGGCTAGCACTAAAATCTACATTACACGAGCTCGCTCTCATGAGTATTTCTGTATTAGTATAAATAGTACCATTTTATTGAATTCTCAATTAGTAGTATACAAAGGGTGGAAATTTATCAATACGGTTCAGATTTTTAATTGTCTTTACTATTAAATGAGAGTTCGTAGGTAGATCAACCAAAAAGTGAAAAGTCCTTCCACCACACCTTCGCAGCGCGACGCGGTGGATCGGTAAAACGGATCCCGCCTAGCTCCATCGCGCACATGGGCCTGGCCCAAGAAACCATCCCTCGCGACCTCTCGCGTGTGCGCCTCCATCTCTCTCGACGAATATCACGACGAACCCTAGCTGTTCCGACTCCACCCGTGCCATTCCCCGATTCACGACGACCGCTGGCGAATCGAGATCTCCGACGACGGAATCCATTCGTAGATATACGGTTCCTCATCGTCGGTGCTCGAATCAAGTACCTGCTCGATTCCGCCGCCAAGATTACACCCCGCCCCTGCTCACAGCCGAAGCCACGAGCCCGTGGATCTGATATTGGATGGAGATGCCGCTGGTAGGTGGTGGCAGAGGCATCCAAGGAGCTGGCGCACGTGATGGAGGGCGACGGTGTGGAGCTTCATCAGCACTGCCGCAGCGGTCGTGCACTTGGAATCGAGACGCCGCCTCGCCTCCTCCTCACCGGCTTACTACCGCCACACACAGCCCCCATCACCGGCGCTACCGCCTGGCCTGATGTACCTCCTCTGTCACCTGCTAAGCCTCCCACCTCCACCAACGAGATGCAAGAAGAGGGCGAGGAAATACGATATGCTCCATGCCAGGAACCCAATATGCTAGCACGCACACAAGCATCGCAGCTGATTTACGCTAACCCGAAATTGTCTTTGGCATAGCTTTCCATTTGTTTCATGCAATAGTTTTGCTAATATATCACGACACTATTCGGCAGGTTTGGAAGTACCAAGGCAATACCGTAGTTCCTGGTAGGCATGGTTCATTCAGTTAAGCGTTGGAACTTTACATTCTATTGCCCAAATTGCTATTGCATTTTCTGATACCATGCTATTATTGCATTTTCTGCTCAGGTTTACTCAAATCACTAACAAGCTATGTAATATAATTTAAATAAAATTATTAAGTTTCAAAAAATTATTAAGTTACAAAATACAACAATTTATGTATCTTTTCTCTTGGAGGTAGAGCACATGTTGCTTCATAGGTTCAAAATTTATTTGATGCGTTCATATTCAGTTGTTCTATATAAAAGTAGTGGTGTTTTGCGTCCCGTGAATATTTTTTCCTGAATTTATCTGGTGGTACTTGTAAGTGATATATGAATATTGATATTCTGTGATCAGTTTGCCAAAGAGGATTCAGACATAGTACTTGTTGATGCTGCAGTTGGTAAGGAATATCTATTTACAACGACATGAAAGCTTTTTCATAAGGTTTGTGCAGTAAAAGCTTTGTTCCCACTTCACTTGCAGTTTTCAGGTCGTTGCATGCATCATTAATTCATCTACAGTACTTGGTAAAGCTGATATTCCTGATTCTGTAGAGAAGGCCAGCGGTGATGGTGGGGAAGGTGAGGCGTGTTGAGGACGATGAAGGGGAGATCCGGGAGCTCTGGGATTCCTGATTCTGTAGAGAAGGCCAGCCGGGGAAGGCGATGAGGTAACCAACCACCATCTTCTTCAGTCTTTTTTATAGTTGATTATAAGTTGCAGGAGCTTGTATGTTGTAGTAAAGAGCCACTCCTTTGCCTTTAAATTATACTTTAGAGAGCTTTGTTTCAAAGGTGTTCTGGAATGTCGTTTGTATGTTTAAATGTGTGTGTGCTTATTGTTGAATCAGCTGTGCATTGGCAGTGGATCTATTCTGGGTACATCAAAACTCCAATGTCTTAATTTTGCAAATTGCTGCTTAGGCTATCAAACTGTTTTCCGGACCTGTTTTTATAATTATGGATACTAACTATTGTTTAATCTATTGCTCTGCTGCTACTAAGTGGAACACTTGTTGACCTGAACTCTATATGGATATTATCTTAACTTTTGAACAATGCTTGATTGAGGATGTCTTACTAGCTGAGTTTGTGTGTTTGCCTCATGAGTGATGAACATGCATTCAACCTATTCTGTTTAGCTACCCATGACTCCAGAAGATGAATAACTATTGCGTGATGATGATGATGTCCACTCAGTACGACACAGGCAAAGGAGAGGCCAACATACAAAGGCATGTCTTGGCTGATCAAAACACATTATATTTCTCCACTCAGTACTGATTCCAAAATGGTATGTCAATCAGATTCGTCTGAAAATATGGTTACAGTCTTATATGCTCAATTTACGTGTATTATAAGGTAATTTGGTATTTCCAGTCCATTACTTGAAAGCAAGCGAAGGAGATGCGATTTTTGTGGGAGGTCTTGGTATTGTCCTTGATCATAATGGCCTCCGTGACTTTTTGTACATAGTATTTTCTTCAAATTCTGAATGGCTATCCTATGTTGCAATCTCGGTGCAGCCATGCAATGACATGACATTGTGGTTGTGTACATACAGAAACAACAGATAAAAGCCATCTTAGAATCCTCTTGAGCGGCTAAATCACAATATGTTTAGCAGGACAGAAGGATTTTGTCCTCCCTCTGATACTTGATTTTGATAGGTTCAGCTTTTCAGATGTTATTTTTGCCATGCAATTAATTCTGTTGACCTCTGTAAGTTTGACGGTCCATTTGTCATGGTGATTTTTTATGAGATCCTACAGCTGATTCAGAGCAGTCTATATGGAATTAATTTGAATCCCAGGTGAGTTGCATTTCTTCTGCCTTTAGCTTTCTATATTTTTTGAAACGTTTGTTAGAATATTCCCGTGGATGTGTGTCGACCTAAAATTAAAGGATAAAAATTTAGAAATCCCCGCATAAGAATATAGAGATGTGGATATTCTCCTAACATATAGTGTTACCGTAGGATCATTTACTATGTTTAGAAACAACTTGTGGGGTAATTTTAATGCTTTATGTTAATCGTAGTCTTGTCTTTTCTATTCAGAAACTTCTGTGACATATTAATTTAAGCTACCCAAATTATCAACCTGGATGCAATTTGTTCTTGCATTATTTTTCAGGCGTGGTAGCTTATTCGCATGGGCACATTAGGGCACTATGTGTTTTTTACCATAAGACATGTAAATTACTTCTAAAACTGAACTAGCCATTTAATATGTTTTTGGAAATAGAAAATTCCTAACTTACTTGATTTCTAGGTTTTATGAAGGGGTGTTTTCTCTCGAAAATAAATGTTGTTTTTCTTGATGTTGTATCCACCAAGTGAGCAACATTGTGATAAGAGGGGAGTCCAAAAATAAATGGGAAGATAGAACGCTTATGTAATGAGCGTGCGGACCAGTGATTTTGAATGTAGAAGGCACCTCGGTTGAACACGCACTACAATAATGATGAAAGGAAAACTATGGGTATTCTGCTCCAGTCGCCAATTTAAAATCACATAGTCTACTATAAGAGATGCCAAGTAAAAGATCTACCTATTGAAATACTTGCATTACTACCATGACATCTAATGTTAGGAAAATTGGGATGGCGAGGAACATTACTGGTTTGTGAAAGCCTTCAAAATCACTATAAGAGTTGTCAAGTAAAATATCAACCAATTGAATACTTGCATTATTACCTAGATATCTAGCTTTAGGTCAAATTGGAATGGTGAAGAACGTTACCGGTTCGTGGAAGCCTTTAAAATATCAGTTGATTAAATTTGGGAATTTTCATCCAGTCATGTAAATTATATTAGCAGCTCACAAACGTACTTCACTTCGGTCACTGGCTATGATTAGGTGCCACTACGGGGTCAGTAGAAGATCCTCGTTGCCAATTGCCTCAAGGTATTATCTTCATGCACTGAAAATTAGTACTATGTTCTTCCGTTGTTGAGAGCCTTAGTTTCTTTCTATGAATTTATGTGTATGAAACAAGTTTTGTTACTTGAATTATGTGCAAATGTGTTTGTAATAACTGTTCAACTAAAAAATGGGATCTCCTCATGCAACATTCAGTTCATTTATTTGACTACTTTGTGTCCTGATTCATATAGCATAATTCAATTAGCGTGGTAAATATTTAGGTCATGAATTGTGGAATGTGATGTTTGTCCCACTTGCTCAGCAACTGTATAGTACCGCCGTAACTGGTAGCATGCTAAGACATTTACCATAATAAAACATGGGGCAATGCAGCAACCTACGTATAGATTATGTCACCCTCACTATCTTCATTAATTTATTCATAAATAGTTCAGTAAGTTTTAAAGTAGTTGTAAACACAATTGTTTGTTAAACGGAAAATGCTTTGGGAAGTACTTTCATGTTTCTCCGTTTGTAAGCTATTCACATGGAAGAAAGGAAACTAAGCTACTGTTTCTAGACTCTTAGTGCTCCTAGGCGTGAAGTTCGTTAAGTGAGCTGGACTCCGGACGAAAGCGAGTACAAAAAAAGAGAAAGGTAGTGGAATGATGCAGTATCGGAGATACCTAATTTATACTGTCTAGCGGTTTTCCGGCCCTCACCTTTAGTATTTAGCATTACCTTTCTCCTTCATGTTTGACAACTGAAGATTTTTTTTCCAGATGCATCTCAAATGAAACCACTGTCACAGTGGTATATTTCAACATATTCATAAAGATAATTCAATACTCATATAATTGCTTTATGATCCAAGAGATAACTGCTTTCATTGAACATATAATTGCTTTATGATCTACCAATTTTTTCAGTGTAAGTTTAGTAGTATATGGATTACAGGGCACATGTGGTCAGATCTGAGTGCGAGGAGCACTTTTCACCCCTCATTTCCATGGACGACTAACGACACAAAATCCATGTTCAAGCCCATCCGGTACTCTTCCCAAGGTTGACCTGCAGATAGGGAGATCAGACCAGAGCATCACAAACTTGGTGGCGCCATATTCATTGGGCTAGGGCGCGAGAGTTTTTGGTCTGGGGAATTGGGTCATCGACGGGTACTGATGATAGGTGGTGGGATTTATGCCTAGCTGGTCATATGACCCTGTGGGCGGAAGACTGATGAATTGTATGTATGTCAGCCGTGTACTCTTTACTTTGGGCAAATGTGGCTGCACTACTTTTCTTAAAAGTTCCGTCTGTACTTTCCTGCCTTGAGTGACACAGGTGAGAGTGTGCAACTAAGAAAAAATTCTTCTATACCGAATTATAAGATGTCATTGATATTTAACATGGACTACATTCAAACTAAAATAAGTGAACAAACAAATTAAGATATCTAAAACTAAAAAGTTAGAACTTATAATTCAGAACGGGGCGAGTAGACTTATGTACACAACTTCAATTAAATTTGTCTTCTATGATGAATGAGATCATTGTGCTTTGTTTTGTTCTGCTGGTGAATATGTGATGTACAGTTTTTCTTGTAAATTAAGCTAAATATTATATTTGACATGTGGAAATTATAAACTTGAACTTGAGGGAAGTGTGGTGAATGGATTGTAACAGAAGCAAGCCTATGCCTTTATTTATCACGGACAACTAAATCATAAGACTGTTATGATATTATGGAGAAACAAATACAATACATACACCTTTTATGGCAAATAGGAACATATCTCGGTGACCCGTAGCAACGCACGGGCATTCTACTAGTAAGAAACTAAAACTGAGCCATGTGGGCCGGAAAACGCTTTGTTTTGAGCGTGGGCCGGAATATCTTTGATTTGAAGTATGTGCGGCCCGCTTAAACCCGGAGGCAGTCATACTCATACGGAAATCCTTAGAAAAAGGGTTCCCTTCGTAACGGTCCACGCGCGTGCGCTCCGGTGCTGACAAGTGTCACAATTTCGTTCGTTTCTGCTCCCACCTTTTCTCCACGCGGTGACAAGTGGCAGCTCCCGGTGGGCAGAGGGTTGTACATGCATTTATTTTGAGATTCGTTTTTTAAAAACGAAATATCTTGAGAACCGTTTATCCGATTTAAGAACCGTTTTCACTTTTAAACTCCTCGCGTCGAGATCTTTAAAACTAGATCCCATATTGATAGGTTTCGACAAATTTTTTTTTGTACTTCGGATTGTGTATGTTTTGTACACCCTAAGTGTAGTCGTACGTACAAACTGAATTTTGTAGTTGTACGTACAACTTGCTATGTGTAGTTGTTTGTACAACCCGAATGTATTTCTACGTACAACATGTCCTGTGTTGCTGTACAACCCGGTCTATGTTGCTGTACAACCCGGTTTGTGTGTTGCTGTACAACCCGGTTTGTGTGTTGCTGTACAACCCGGTTTTTGTTGCTGTACAACGCGGTCTCCGTTGTTGTACAACCCGGTCGGGGGTTGCTGTACGTACAAACTGATTTGTGTTGCTATACAACCCGGTCTGTGTTGTTGTACAGCCTGGTCTGCGTTGCTGTACATCCCGTTCTGCGTTGATGTACTATCATAGTTTCTGTTTTGTATAAATTTAATAATAGATCCAGATCTGCATCTGGATTTGAATCTGGATCTGTCCATGCGCGGGACCGCCTCAATTTGCGTGTCCACGTGGCGACAGCAGCTCACGCACGGGGCCACGAAATAGACCTTCGTGAAGGCCGCGCTTTCCCTAGTCCAACCTTACTCATACGGAAATCCTTAGAAAAAAGGTTCCCTTCGCAAAGGTCCACGCACGTGCGCTCCGGTGCTGACAAGTGTCGCAATTTCGTTCGTTTCTGCTCCCACCTTTTCTCCACGCGGTGACAAGTGGCAGCTCCCGGTGGGCAGAGGGTTGTACATGCATTTATTTTGAGATTCGTTTTTTAAAAACGAAATATCTTGAAAACCGTTTATCCGATTTACGAACTGTTTTCACTTTTAAACTCCTCGCGTCGAGATCTTCAAAACTAGATCCCATATTGATAGGTTTCAACAAACTTTTTTTTTATACTTTGGATTGTGTATGTTTTGTACACCCTAAGTGTAGTCGTACGTACAAACTGAATTTTGTAGTTGTACGTACAACTTGCTACGTGTAGTTGTTTGTACAACCCGAATGTATTTCTACGTACAATATGTCCTGTGTTGCTGTACAACCCGGTCTATGTTGCTGTACAACCTGGTTTGTGTGTTGCTGTACAACCCGGTTTTTGTTGCTGTATAACGCGGTCTCCGTTGCTGTATAACGCGGTCTCCGTTGCTGTACAACCCGGTCGGGGTTGCTGTACGTACAAACTGATTTGTGTTGCTGTACAACCCGGTCTGTGTTGCTGTACAGCCTGGTCTGCGTTGTTATACATCCCGTTCTGCGTTGATGTATTATCATAGTTTGTATTTTGTACAAATTTAATAATAGATACAAATCTGAATCTGGATTTGAATCTGGGGCGCGGAACCGCCTCAATTTGCGTGTCCACGTGACTACAGCAGCCGCCGCCCTGCGATCCCGGCCTCCGGCTCCTGCTCCAGCCTCGGGCCCCCCTACCCCGGCCTCGAGCTCCAACCTCCGGCCGTCGCCCAGCGAAACCGGCCTCCAGCCTCTGTCCCCTGCCCAGCGACCCCGCGTCGGCGTCTCCACGCACGCCGTTGGCCCGAGGTAAAAAATCCCCCTTTGCTGCTCCTAAATTTTTCTTAGATAGACTAGTCTAGACTTGCTCAGTTCATATAGCATCTAGCAGGCGATTTAGTACATCTTGCTTCATTTTCAGCACACACACCCAGCCATGACGGACGCGCCGGCCGGAGACCACGAGGAGGAACCCACTCGCCGCTGCGTATTTACGGACTTCATGACCAGGTAGCGCGTCGGCCGCCCTCGCTAATTTCTCTCCTGGATGCGGGAGTTCAGAGTTCCCTCCATGTGTGATGCTTGCTTCGATCATTGCAGGGTGGCGCGGTACGAGGATCTCGTCGACGGCGGGAGGCGAGTCCTGGCGAGATTCCGGCATGAGCTAGGTTCGGTTAGATTTTGTACACGATGATTATGCCTTCTATCTGTAGCACATCTCTGTCAGATATCAAAGTTAATGAGGTACCTTGTTTTTCAGAGTACTTTCAAAGGCCGCCTATTCCTACTGGATCAGATGTTATGAGGGAGATACTTGGATCAAACTGCACCGACAGGATGAAGTCGTATCTCGACGCAGGCTGTGGCCTTCATCGCCGGAACATCTCGAACTTGAATCAGTGTGAGTTATTCTGCATGCCTCGAGATATTTATTTCTCTCAGGAGTTGATTGTGATGATTTGCTGAAATGGAGCTAATCAATATAAATCAGTTCACAAGTTCTTGTGGGATGCATGGTATGCTTATCTTGAGACCTGAGGCAGTCAAACAGAAACAATTTACCAAACGTGAGCTTGCTTTGGAAAAACGGAACTCTGTCGAGAAATTTGAAGGCCTGTCTGATTAAATTGTTTACCATATTCCAAAAAATTGCATCTAGTTTAATCAGGAAGTAGCAACTATTTCTGTTTTTCCAAAACTGCGTTATCAAAAATAATTTTCCACTCCAGACATCAGCTATTAAATATTGAACATTACTATTGCAGACCAATACAAATTCTAAGTAATTCAAAATGATTTGATGAAATAGCCTTCCACAGCCTTCCTGACATATAATGTGAATATTAATACCGGTGCAAAACTGTGTCAATCATTTCTTCTACTAAAATACATCTAGATACATCCATATTTAGATGAATCTGTGTCAATCTTTTCCAATCGGAGGCAGTATTATTCTTTGCCCCTTTTGTTTGTGCTGTTGCCATTTTTCACTTGTCAGTAAAGTTTGACACTGAGAGACATGGTAATCAACAGAAATCATTTCACAAACTTTCCAAATGAGGTATACATGCTCTGTTTCAACTTTTCCCTTGTATTAGTAAAATTTAGACACTGAGACATGGTACTTTAGTTTTACCTATGTGTGAGGTCCAACTTTCTGTGAGTTTGATATAATTTTCTCTTCTCTTCTAGAAGTAAATTCATGCGAGCATGAGCTTGAAGAGCATATAAACAAAGGTATTTTACTATCCTCTATTCCATGATAATTACCAATAACACAACTTTACAAGCATATTAATATTTGTTCTGTTTGGAAAAGATTGTGTAATGCACAACTACGCTGTATCTCTGATGCAAAATCACCAAATCGCCTGACTTTTTAGATTTGCACCCGACTGGTTCATTTGAATAGAGATACTTATTTCCATCATTTTTTCACCTTTGGTATCGCTTTAAATTTTCTTTTAATTCTAACCTCCAAGAGTGTATGCAAAATATGCTCATGTTGAGAGGAAACTAGAGTAGAAATGGACAGCTTTAATAAGATGCCGAGCAATGCCACCGAGAATGACACCCAGCGATTCTGCACCTATGAGATGTCTGGAAGTTTGGCAAAAGATCTCTGTCAAAATCATGTTAATGAACTAAAATCAATAGCCAGATTGAAATCCCCCATGACCTAGCTCCCGCGATGGCGCTCCCGCGGCCGCCGCCGCTGCCTTCCTCCGCCCTGGCTTCCACCCTCCCTCCACCCCTCCGCCCGCCACCATTGCTCTCGACCCCGAGCACTTCTGGCCTGCCCAAGCTCGTCCCCAGCCACCACCGACCCCTCCCGGCGGCGGCCACTCCGGATCCGTCGTCCACACTGTCCTTGCGACCTCACCAGACCCCCCCACCTCCGCCGGCCGTCGTCCCAGCCGGCTTCACACCCATAGTGTTGCTGCTCCCCCCGGATTCGCCCCGCACCATCCCTAGCTCCGTGGTCGTCGACGATCTCGGCGCCATGCCCGACGGGGTCGTCGTGTCGAAGGTACAGTTGGAGGAGGCCCCCGTGCTCGTGTCGCGGCTGGATCCGTCGGAGATGGAGGATCTCGTGCAGGTGGATGGTGATGCTTGGCAGGTGGTTCGCAACAAGAAGCGCTTGCCGCGGAACTTGCCGCTGTCCTGTCCTCTTCGCGAGCGTGAGGAACGCGTCTTGGCTTTCAGGCGACGGGTGCGGGGTCGGTGCTTCCGTTGCCTTGAGCCCGGACATCGCGTGGCCGGCTGCGAAGGCGATATCCGCTGCCTCGCCTGCCGTGGCTCTGGCCACCGTGAGCGCGACTGCGAGCAGCGCAAGAAGAACAGCCATGTGCCCCCCGCCTCCATATCTTCAGCTTCCGGAGCTCGCTGTCCTTCGGGCCGCTCCTGGGCCGTTGTTGCCGCCCCTCATCCCAAGCTTGGGGACATGGGGGGCCCTTCTCGTGTGCAGCCAACGTCGAACTCGGCGTCTGCAACCCCGGACATGGACTGCCCTGCGCCTGCTAGCCTGGCAGCTTCGTCAGACACGTTGCACAACCTCGAGGAGCAGGCGTCGCTGTTGCGGAATGAGCAGGAGCAGGCGAAGCTGATGCGGGCAGAGCTGCGAGGCTTGGTTGCGTCTCAGCTTCATGAGATGGCCATGGCTCAGCTCAAGATGCAGGAATCTGTGCAGGGATTGATGGAGCGTGTTGGAAGTTTGCTGGAGCGGGCTGAGGCCGCTCTCGAGAGGTTGTCACTGCCGCCGGCTGTGGTGCAGATTGAGCCTACACCATCTCTGAGCACCGAGGACGATGCTGATTGCAGAGATGGAGGGATCGAGCACTTTGGTTGCTACTCTCCCAGGAGTACGAGCCTTCCTGAGTCGCCGCTTGCCCTGTACTCCACCCCTGCGCCTTTTGCTGCTTCGGAGCACTTTTCCCCAGTGATGCAGGGCCCCCCGATGGTGGACCTTGGAGTGGAGATGTTTTCAGATTTGGAGGACTTGGTGGGTTCTGATGCCCCTAGCTCGGAGGAGAAGATCGCGAAGGTGATGGCTCTATATGACACCACTGAGCCACAAGAGGTGATCTTGCCTTCTTTGATGATGGAGCTCTGCCGTGAGATTGCTAACATGCCCAAGGACAAGCAACTTCGGATGGATGCTCCCTCCTTGCCCGAGCGACGAAGCATCCGGTTGGACAAGAAGAACAAAGCGTGTGTCATTCCAGTTGCCAAGCGCGCCGAGTTCAGATTGGCAGGGTCCTTTGGAGAAATTCCGAAGGGACATGCCTTGAAGAAAAGCTCAGAGGAAGATGTGCAAGACAAGATGAAGCCTTATCTTCTATTGTGCAAGCAACCATCTTCGCCGAGCGCGATGGCGCTCCAGGCAATCCGTAAGTTGGTACAAGCTAATGGTTAGAGGTTGCACTCCTATGGCTAGGCGCAACCTCTCACTTTGTCGGGTGAGTGATCTTCGGATGATGTTGCCGGGTGTTGCTGACCCCAAGGTGTCTCCGATGGACTTGGGCCTAGGGAGTCTTGTTTCCGGCTCCGATGATGTGCCTTAATTTATTTTATAGGGTTTGGAGTGTTTTTCGCCGGTTCCCTTAATTAACCGTGCTTTGTTTGGGTTTGGGTCCGGTTTCCCCTTCTAAACTGGATCAGTTCTCTCTTCTTATAATGAAATGGCAGAGCTCCTGCCGGTTACAGTAAAAAAAAATCATGTTAATGCTCACTAGTTAGCAGATAGTTAGCAGAATCCCTGTTACGTGAAAGATAAGCAGAATGCTCTGCATAAATTTCCTCTCTGATTCATCTTCAGTTCATCTTACTTATAAATTATAGTTATGGGTGCATAGGACTGGCTATTCGGCACACTGAACAGTAGCAAACTCTCATGCCTGAATTAACTGATGTATTCTCCTTTTTTGTCATGCCCAGTGAATGTGCTGCTTAAAGAACTTGAATGCCTAATGGAAGCTGCTTATGACTCTGCAATAACCAATTTAAATACTACAGAAGTCCCAGACGATCGTACTGCTGATATCAAGATGAACGATGAATCGCAGCTCATGGAGGTAGAGGCCTCTATTCCAACTCTTTTGCCACTATTTACTCCTAGTGTTCAAAGGAGGAGAACATGTTGTTTGCACTGATGATAAGCTTATTACTATTGTTTCACGTTGCAGGGAAAGGAGCAACTTGCTGATCAGCTCGACGCCGCTTCATCCCTTGTTACTGTGATGATCCTTGTTCATAACATGCTGAAGCTTGACTACTTGATGCAGGTAAATCCGCATCCATCCATCCATCTGTGAACATGTGTTGGGTTTGCTGTCTTTCTTTCGAACCTACTTAGTGTGTCCTGAATCATGCATAGGACAATGCAGATCGTTTCATCCTTTCATTTTTGCTGATTTTGCCTACAGGAAAAGATTGTCAGGTCACTGTCCCTTAAATCGTCACCCACGGAGCTCGAGAGCTACTGCCTTATGTGGGATCTGCGTCCCTACATCGATGATAATGTGACGGCTCTCGCGTGGAGATTGTGCACATAACTCTTGCACCCATGGTTGTTGGTTGGCAGATGTCGTGTGGTGTAGAGAGCTACAGGAGGGTCCGCGTTCGAGACTCCAGCTGTTTCTGAATAGGTCTTTAGATCAGTTGTTTAGAAGTATGAACAATTATGACGGTATTTGCATATGTTGTTTACAGCCTGGGTATTTGCTATCTTGTTCGCATTGGAAACGTCATACCAGTTTGTAATAGTTAAGATGTGTTACTAGCACTATAAAAGAAGGTGGAGTTGTGATCGTTGACACCAAGAGTTGTGAAGGTTGCCATCAGTAATGATTATCCAGTGGCTCACAGTTTCAGTTTGATTCTTGAAGGTTGCCACCTAATTACAAACTTGTGGCACAATCAATCAGCAGATCAATTAGTCGTAGTGACAATGTTATGGACAGTGTTTATGACCAACTCTTTCTCTTGCATTTGCTTACACAGTGTCTGCCGTCCTTGGGAAGTCATCTGTAGTCGGTTGAAAGCCACGGCAAAGCGCACAAGAAAAGAGAAAGGCAAAGGTCCGTCGCGTTCACGTACTCCCAGCGCACATCACATGGCGGTTTCCCTCAAGAAAAGTCCGCACATGTCGGCGGCGGCGCCGCCCGATCTCATCAGCGAACAACCCGACGCAGTGTTGGAGACCATCGTGTCCCTCTTGCCCACCAAGGACGGCTGCCGAACGCAGGCGCTCTCCCGGCGGTGGCGCCCCATCTGGCGGTCCGCGCCGCTCAACCTCGACACCACGGGCCTCGGCGTCGGCGAACAGACAATCTCCGACATACTCTCCGGCCACCTCGGTCCCGTACGCCGCATCTCCATCACCGACATCGCCCCCCTCCCGTCCGGCTTCCGCCGATGGGGTGGGGCCAGCAGGGTCAAGGATAGGTTCGGAGGCTGGCTCGGCTCCTGGAAGGTCCTGGCCAGCATCCAGGAACTCCATCTTGGTTACCAGCAGGTGCCTCATCTTCTTCTTGGTCACAGCTTCTTATCCGGCTTCAACGTCCTTCCGTCCTCCATATTCCGGCTCGCGCCCGCGCTCCACCACGCCACCTTCGCCAGCTGCAGCCTGCCATGGCAACTCCATCTCCACGTCAACTTCCCGATCCTGGTGAAACTCAGCCTTTACTGGGTCACACTCACGGAGGAGGAGGCTCTCACCGCCGTGCTCGTCGGCTGCCCCGCGTTGAGGAGCCTCCTGCTAATGGAGGTCGTGGGCTGTGCCCGCCTCCGCATCTCTTCTCCGTCCCTTCGGAGCATAGCCGTCTCCACACCTTGGAGGAGCATACACGACGTCGACTCCAGGGTCGTCCAACTCCAAGAGCTGGTCATCCAGGACGCCCCTTGTCTCCAGAGGTTGCTGCCCGACCATGGTCCGCCCATCGTCCGCCTGCTCCGGGCTCCTAAACTCCAGATATTGGGTTGGCTGGGTGAAGACACGTCACAACTCCACATTGGAACCACAGTTTTTCAGGTAATTAATCGTTGTTTCTTCTCACATTCTCAAATTAAGGTCATGCGCAGTTTTTGTCGTACGTGATAGTTTTTTATACATTGATTAAGCTTTGTTTTACTTTTTAGAAAATGATTGCCGCCAACTTGTCAACCACAATGCCAACCGTGAAGATTTTGGCTCTTGATCACGTTATCCCTGATTTACATGTGGTTCTTGACTTCCTCAAGTGCTTCCCCTGTTTGGAGAAGTTATATATCACCGTGAGTATACTATTCATATTTGGTATGGTAGCTTTCTTGACAAACTAATTAACGTGTAAATTATTGATATATGGTACTTATTTATAGTTTTTTTGCTTGCTATGCGCAGTTAGATCCCCTTCCGTCATCTGAAAATGAGTTTTACCAGCGTAAGTATGTGAGAACTCCAAGGAAGTACGTCGTCTTACCGAATGATCCAATCGATTGCCTCGAATTTCACCTTAAAAAATTGGTGTTGAACTATGCTACATGTCGAGATGTTGACTTCGCGAGGTTCTTCGTTTTGAATGCAAGAGTGTTAGAGATAATGGAATTTCATGTCGTGAATGGCCGCAATGAAAAATGGTGGGATAATCAGAACACGCAGCAGCTGCTGGCGGAGTTGGAAGACAGAGCTTCTCGTGATGCTCAATTCAAATTCAAAAGGTCATCTACTTGGACTACCTTCGTAGATATGAACAAGAGCAC
Organism: Poa annua; assembly: GCA_026929855.1. Taxonomy (NCBI): domain Eukaryota; kingdom Viridiplantae; phylum Streptophyta; class Magnoliopsida; order Poales; family Poaceae; genus Poa; species Poa annua. Next base: position 4,898,557 of record CM049427.1, on the reverse strand, counting down.
CCATGATCTGTCGACATCTGATCCGTTCAATGCATGACTTTTGGGCGGATTCGTTATCATTTGGCAGGGTATCCTTCACTCATCTTGTTATCTCAAATTCATGTCTCTTCCTTTTCAAAATTCTAAAGGTGACTCACAGATTTTATGCTATGTCTCTGCAGTGTGATATACTTCATACACTAGTGTTGAATGAAGGTTCCGTGGCCTGCTCAAAACGTGCAGGGATTCCCTTATAGATCAAGTTATGTTTTGTTGTGGTTGAATGCAATCTCCTAGGTTTAGTTGTTTTCCTTAGTTTCTTTGCTGTGTAAACTAGTCACATTTTTGTTGGGTGAGGTAAATAAACTAGTCACATTTATAGTTACATTATACGCTCGCTCTTTCTAATGAATGAATGAATAGTAAGGTGTTTAGTTGTCCGACTCATATGGGGCGCAGCCTGGTTTGAACTTCGAAGCCCAACAGCCAATTAGTTCTGATATGGATTGTCAATAAATAGTGCATGTGTGTTGGAGATGCTCTCATGTTTGCGTGGATGCCCTTGATGTCAGATTGACGACACCATCTTCACGCACCTGCCTGCACCAGGACGCCATGTCGGATGGTGACCAGCGGCCATGCCGTCACCCCCAGGCCTCCCCGGAGGAGGCACATATTGATGGCATGGTACTCGGAGCCTAGCGGTGCCATCGAGGTTGAGCATGTTGAGGTTGGCACGGTGGATATGGTATGGAGATGTCCCAACCCTCAATCAGCTGATGCTGGAACCTGCTGATCCTTGTTTCGGTAGCTCCAGTGGGCGGAGCCAGACAAATCGGAGAGCCTGGGCAAAAGCTATACACATCCATGGCAGCTAGCTTTTGCCCCATAAACATGCTTGCTAAACATTGTTTTTATACTAATTCTCAATGGACAGTTGCCGGTGGAGCCCGGGCAGCTGCCCCGGGTCGCCGGGAGCTGGCTCCGCCCATGGGTAGCTCGTTAGCTTCTGAAGGTGGGCATGCATGGAGATTGCCGATTCGAAGATCAGGACGACGAGTGAGTCTGCCAGGTTCAACTCGGCGGTTTATGGACAATCCGGCTGGTGTAATTGGTGATTTTGAAGCCCAGCTGCCAGTTAGTTCTGGCAAGTACTTGCCAATTAGTTTTTTAAATAAAAGGGTGTAAGTATGGCTTAGTTCGATGAACTAAAAGGGAGAATTCTGATATGAACCTAGCCTTCCAGGATGGTACTGATGGTGGGTGACATTGAACAATAAATCGTTCCTTTCCTTTTAAATGCTCCATGCGCTATGTGTGAGAACCTCCAGGAAGAGCGGTAAAATAAAAACCCTCAGAAAAAGTGGCTTGGTCCAAGAACATTTAGCTTCAGAAACTAGATGTAATGTATCTCCATGCTGCTGCCAAGAAATACTCACCACATTCCAGCAGGAAACACTAACAGGGCAGTGGAAAAATAGATTTTCAAGTGTCTCTTCTGGTGGGTTGTTAGAGTGATTTCAAATTTCCAAATCCAGTTGAAGGTCACGCATGAGACACCACATTTTCTGAAGCAAAACTGATACTAGATAGAGTGATTTTTTGCTGCTAGTACTCCCTCCATCCACGAGTAATGTACATCTAGGTTTTATACCAAGTCAAATTTATTAAAACTTGACCAATTTTATAGAGGAACGTACCAATATTTACGATACTAAATTGGTATCACTAGATTCTTTTCGAAATGAAGTTTTGCAGTATATCAATTTAATCTCACTTATGTTGCTACTCTTTTCTATAAAGTTCGACATATTTAGTAAATTTTACCTGGTACAAAAACTACTAGTAGACGTATACTATTCTTGGATGGAGGAACTACACTCGATTAGTTTTTGGATATTCAGACTGTTCTTATTTTATTTTTAGAGAGAAATTCAGACTGTCATTTTTTAGTACAAAAGGAATTCAGACAATCGGCAAAAAATTGGAGAAACGAACCTCGGTTGTGTCTTTGTTCCTTGGCTGCTCCGTCCAAATCCGACGATGGAGAGCCCGACCTCGGCGGCGTCGCGGGTGGACTTCTACGGCTTCCTCGACCGCATGCGCCGCCCCGCCGCCGCCGGCCTCTTCCGCGCCATCAAGAGGTCAGTCCACTCACTCACTCAGCCGTCCCTCCCCTCACCTCGTACGGATCTGACCGGAGCCTGCCCCTGCAGCTTCCTCGCATCCCTCGCGCTCGACGAGCCCAGCGCCGAGGAGGACGGCGCCAGGGTCCAGGCCTTCTACGCGGCCATGGAGGCGGCCTTCAGGGACCACCCGCTCTGGGCCAATGCCACAAGCCAGGAAATCGACCATGCGCTCGAGGTCTGAAGCATAAATTCCTGCCGAATTCCTTTCAATCGCTGTCGATGCTAGCATTGCGTTGAAGGCCTCTGCTTGATTAGATTATTGTGCTAGTGCCTGGAGAAGTACATCATGACCAAGCTCTTTGATCACGCCTTCGCGGCGTCGCCCGAGGACACGGCCGCCGACGCTGAGGTCTCCGAGAGGATTGGACTCCTGCAGCGGTTCGTGAGGCCTCGTCATCTGGACATCCCCAAAGTCCTCCACAACGAGGCCTCCTGGCTGGTAAGGCCATGTTCTCTGTTCTCAGTTTGGTTTAAGCTCATCTCTTGTGGAAACAGCAGGAGTACTTTTGCAGTCGGCAACTTTTCGTCATGTATGTTAGTATGTGGCTTTACAGGCTGCATTGTCATGACATGCTTTTGTCGACAATGTAGCCAATGAATGTATATTGCTCTAATATGTGTCTACTTATTTGGATAGCCTTATACACCGGTCAAATAAATATGATCATATGAAGGATCGAGTTCTCGATCTCATGCAGAATTTATGGTGAATTCGATTGATGATAGTTAATTGCTATTTTGTTCCAGATTCTTTTAGGTTGCTCAATTTTTCTTGGAATGACATAGCAAAAAGCCTCTGTTTTGTATCATGCGATATCCATCCGGTTCATTAACATCTAATGTTCTCTGATACTCACTGTTAATTAGAACTTCCAGTCATATAACCATCATGTTCAAAAAAATAGTCATACAACCATGACCCGGGCTAACTATGACTTCACATGCCACTCTAGCTTGCAGTTAAAGAGTTACAGAAGATTAATTCCTTCAAATCACCAAGAGATAAGCTTCTGTGTGTTATGAGCTGTTGCCAAGTCATCAACAACTTGCTACTAAACGTGTCTATGTCGAATGACCGAACACCGTCTGGGGCTGATGAATTTCTTCCCATTCTCATTTATGTAACTATCAAGGCAAGTTCATATTTTAAATATTTATTTTTCCTCTATTGTTCTAATTCAGATTTCTAGCAACAAATCAAAATATTATTGTTTAGACTTGGCTTAGGATTTATGGTTACAGCTTAGAATCAGAAGAACTCTTCACTCTGCAGTAGTATATCATGTTTATTGTTACTGTTCTCTCTACAGCTCAATTCAGAAGGACACCTCATAAACTGCAGTACATGACTAGGCTTGCTGCTTCATTCTCCTTTTTTGGTGGTGAATGATTCTTTAGTTATCATTGGCGTCCCAACTAGATTCATTTGTTCATTCAATTTTTGTTGACCAGAAGGCAGAAGATAACATAGAGCCTTCTTCTCCCATTTAGTCGTTACTATAAAACTTTGAAAAGGAGTTCGTTCACTTCCATTTAGCCATGTGCTCGCTCTGAAATGAATGTCTCTTGGTCTTACAGTGCAAACTGACTGTATAATCTGTTTTCCTTGGTGTTGTTGGTTGATAGTTGGAACTTATTTTTCATTTTACCTGGACGTTTATCAATTTTAATTGTAAAGTTTGTTTTCCTTCGATTTTACTAATTAAATGAGCTTCACTAGGGACTAGGGAGCATAGAAATAACTTAACACCAATATGTGTCCGTGTCTTTGTGATACTTTCTGTGGTCTGCTTAGGCAGAACTGGAACTTATAATTTTTCCAAAAAAAAAGAAAAACTAAACTGAGTACAACTCACAAGCTACCTGAAAAACAAATGCAGGCCAATCCTCCTCACCTGCACTCAAATCTGAAGTTTGTTCAGCTCTTTAGAAGGGAAACTAAGCTTGTTTCTGAAGTCGAATACTATCTCACAAACCTCATTTCAGCAAAGATGTTTATAGTTAATGTGGATGGTCGCTCACTATCCATGGAAGAAAATGAGTTTCAGTTGCATATGGAAACTGCAAAACTAGGCACTCAAATATGTGTTGCCAGCCCTAGTAGTTCGCAAGGGTCAGCTACATCTACGAGTGGACTAAAAAAGCAACCTGATACAGAAGGTCTGTTGTTAACACTTTCTGCTCATTTGAAACAGTTTGTTTTTGTATAAGTTTGCGTTCAAGCTTATAAGCAGTTTATTTTCTGCTCATTTGATCTTACTTTTCATTAGCATCGTGTTGTCCCCCACTTTGGTGGTATTAAACTCTTCTGCTAGCTTTCAATGCAATGAAACACCAGCCTTCTGCTTTCGAGGAAATAAAGCTGTCATTGCATAATGTGGTTCTTCTGATCTTATCTAAGAACCAATGTATCTAGTAAATAGCATATATACTCAAAGTGGTTGCAGATGAACTTTTTCACTGAAACTTTAAATAGTCTTTCAATTTCTCTTTTAGTGATTGTATATTCTTTATCTGCTTGACGATTCAGATATACTTTTACTTGCTTTTGCTGCATAATCAGAGTCTTTCAGTTTAGCAGGTTCCAGATTCCCATTCATGGACTCCGAAACTGAAAGTTTGACTACAGCAGAACTCAAGCAGTTGCATGTGATCTACAGGCAGGTTGTCACCAGATACACGTTGCTCTCTAAAGCTTTAAGAAAGTTATCCATGGATGAGGACCAGCTCCTTGCATCAGTAGATGATGATTCCTGAACTGATGCGAAGATGCTGTCCAGAATTTTTTATCGAGAAAACATAAAAGACCTTTGCGTTTGATTTTATTGAAAAGGTAGAATTTGCTTAACAGCCCTCCTGGGAGGAAGATTACAGCAAAGAAAAAATATTAGTAGACGTCCCAGGTCGTCGGTAGAAGGGCTCTAGGCCCTTGGGCACTGGTCCTATCTCAAAGTGAGGCTTCCTCCTTGATCTTGGCTACTGCGGTGTTGATGGAAGGCGGAACTACATCAAAGATGCAGGCTTTCCGTTGTTTCTACATCATCCACGGCACAAGCAGGTTTGCAGAGGCAAGACCTTGGCGCACTGGCTTGGGGGTGCCCTGAGTGGCGTCATGCCAGCATTCCACCAGAGAGGAGGCAGAGCCAGGAGGGCCTGGTCACACAGAGGACAAGTGGCATGGTGCTGCAGGCCACGACGAGCCAGACGTCGGCCGTCCAACATCGATCTCGATCGGTGAGCCAATGGAAGAATTTGACACGAGGAGAAGGGAAAACACCGAGCCATGGATGCCGCTCGCTGTCCAATTCCAGTAAAGCCTGTCTGGCTCTTTTGATAGTGTAATGTGCTATATACCGTGTCATAGCTGCAGGTACTAGCCGTTCTTGTGAATGCCCAGGCTATGTGAATGCTGCGCAGAGATGGCATCAATCAGTTTACAAAACAGCTAGCCTCCATATCCATGTCACTCAACCGGAAGTATTTAGACGAGGTTTGACGCCATGCCTGCTCATGCTACCGCAATCCATGTATCTGCATCAAGTCTCGGGATGTGCTGTGTGTTACAGGTATGGCCACAAATAATCTTCAGGTTTACGGATGAATGTTTGTTCCTTTCCAAGCTACCTGATGGCTGCTGTTTCTGCCATATCTCTGCAGATTGGATGGTGTTCTCTCTATTCGGGCACTGGGTGTTGCGTCCAGCACCTGTGGCTGCTGCCAAACTTTGCCAGTCACCCTGCCCAACTGCAAGTTCTACGTTCTGAAAAGTGCAACCTTCACCTGTGTCCTATGGCTTGCCAACGAGGTTGCCTGCAGCAGTGCGTCGCAGACTGCAGACTGATGCGGCCGACAAGGCATCCTATCTGAGTGAACTACCAAGTGGGATGTTTAGTGGGCTTGACTCATGTGAGCGCATTCTGTTTGTCAAAGAAAATAAAACGTGAAAGCAATCTGTCAAAAGATACAAATGTCTGAAGCTCTTTTTACGTTTGTTTTCTAGAGGTCGTGTTAATCCATGTTAAACACTTGGGAATTGAGCACATTTTGTTTATCTGCGAAGGTGTAAGATGCTGAAATTGTACTATCTGAGTAACATTTGATCGATGAGTCAACTTCCGGAATGTTCTCAAGTAGCGGCAGTACCGCTGTAAAAAAACAAAATTTCGTGGTCGGCAGGATTCGAACCTGCGCGGGCAAAGCCCACATGATTTCTAGTCATGCCCGATAACCACTCCGGCACGACCACTTGGATGCAATGGAATGCACACTTACCTTTCTACTTCCAAGCATTAGCATTCCACATTTCTTGTCATGCATTTTTAAAATAAGTTCTCTGACCACATATGCCATGTGGTGCATTTGTTCGAATTTGAACTGAAACCACGACGAGAATTAAGAAACAGAGGGAGTAATCACCCAAGTACATAAACCTACAGTGCATCAGAATATCAGATCCTGATTTATTTAATTAGTCACTATACATTACATAATCACATAACGTTTATATAGAATGCAGACTTTACCATAACCCCTTTTCCCCATAATGAACCTTCTTGAGAGTTTGACTTACATACGCATGTTGTTTGCAGGTTATAGCTCTACACAAATTCGTTTGACAAAATGAGGGACTTCAGAGCAGCATGTCATCTCATCTCAATCTCATACACTGGGATCTCCTTTTTCATACTACAGTACTGTAGTATTATTTATTGATGAAATAACCATCAAAATTAGTTCATAGACAGCACACCACTCGTGATATCATCTCACTCGAGCTTGTGCAGCTGGGCCGGCCTCCGAGCAGCAGCCGCCGCCGTGGCCGGGTACTCGAGCAGCGGCCGGACAGGCGGGGCCGGCAGCGCGGCGGGAGGCGCGAGCGCGAGGCGTACTCCGCCGGCCGTCGGCGGAGCAGGCGCCGTCGCCGTCGCCGTCGCCGTGGACAGCAGCAGGCGGAACGTCCAGGCGAGCACGTCGGGCGCGAAGGCGCGGAAGACGAGGAAGACGTCGTACCAGCCGGGCCGCCGCACCCGGGCGTCCCCGCGGCACGCGCCGTCCACCACCGCTCGCGCGTAGGCCTCCACGGCCTGCCCTCCCGCCGGCAGAGCCGTCGTCTCCACCTTGGTCCACTGCTGCTGCTGCTGCGTCTGGTCCGCCGCCGGCCCCGCGCTTTCCTCGAGCGCGAACCTGCCGGCGCCGGGCTCGCCGCCGACCCAGCCGTGCGTGGCCACGGTGATGCCCACGTCGTCCTTCACCTCGTACCGCAGCGTCTCGTAGAAGTCGGTTACCGCCGCCTTCGCCGCCTGCCACACAGAGTAAGTGTACAACTGTACATACATGCAGAGATCGACAAGTTCCCGTAATGAAGCTGGTTCGTTCGGGGCTTACGGAGTAGAGGCTCATCCTGGGCATGGGCAGCCAGGGCTCGACGGAGGCGTTGACGACGATCCGGCCGTGGCTCCGGCGCAGGTGCGGCAGCGCGGCGTATGTCGGGTACACGTTCCCCCAGAAGTTGATGTCCTGGACAGCGAGCACCGTTCATTTCTTTCCGGTTCAGGTCAGGAGCCAAATCATGGACAGATATCTCAAGAAAGAAGGCGTACCATGAGGTGAGGGAACGCGGCGGTGTCGCCGGCCTCCTCGAAGTAGAAGTCGTGGCCCAGGCTCACCGTGTTCACCAGATGGTCCACTGCAAGCAACGCCCATCACAACGTACACATAGTTAGAGGAAGAAAGAACAGAGCTGCGGCAGGGAGGTCGAACAGAGCTCACGCTGGCCGAAGTAGCTGATGGTGTCGGCGACGAGCCGGCGGCAGTCGTCCTCCCTGACGACGTCGGCGGCGACGACGAGCACCTGGCCGGCGCCGAGCGCGCGGGCGTTGTCCCTGACGGCGAACAGCCGGTGCTCCCGCCGCGCCACCAGCACCAGGCCGGCGCCGCGCCGCGCGTACTCGTAGGCCACCTGCTCGCCGACGGCGGAGGAGGCGCCCGTGACGAGGACCACCTTGCCGCGCATGTCCTCCTTGGTGAGCGCCTTGACGGCCCACTCTGCGGCGCGCAGGAAGGCGAGCGTGGGCCACGCGAAGGCCAGCATCACCATGCTCGCCGGCGGCACCACCAGGTCCAGCAGCGCCGTCAGCGCCTGCTCCATCTTCTCTTCCCCGATCCAACGTACGTCCGGCACTCCGGTGTCTGTCCTCGGCGGCAACAGGAGAGCAGAGCGGCACGAAGAATCGAGAAAGGAAAGTCTGAGAGGTGTTTACGGGTACGGTGGGCGGATAAGGGAGAGCCGTGCATGGGTGGCAGCTGCCGCCATGGACACGACATGATCGAACTCGGTGCCACGACTATGTACTAGGAGGCAGGGTTTGGCAGCTTCCTGACCAAGACAAATAAATACCAGCAACAGAGTTTACTAGCGAGCACGCATCGCCCACACACGATCGACTCTTTCTTCCATGGCCGGCGAGCTGCGAGACCGCGGCTTAATCGAAATCGCCAATGGCGGCGACGAAACAAGTTTAAAGGACATAGCAGAACTCAAAGCGAAATCCGGGCCACCGGACCATTGCAGCATCGAATCGAAACAATTGATTTTATCAAAACTGGGTCTCGCCAGTGTTCTAGTTTCTCCTCCGTTGCAATGCAAAGGCATATTTAATACTCCTGTAGTAGTTATAAACTCTTCTATTACAACTTAAAAGTATAACAATATCTTACTATCTGCTAACAAAAAAACTTGCTACATTGTAGGACGTACTAATTCACCTAGAAAACATAGAGTAATGAATAATGTGGAGTACTAAAAGCAACTATGCGACTAAACCGACGTAGTCGAGTTCGACGGAGCCCAGCCAGAGCGTCCCGTTCCTCTGGGTCACTTCGCTGAGCGTCACGCCCTTGGCCGCCGTGAACTCCTCCACCTGCACCCCGTTGCCGTCGAGCCGGACACCCACCAAGTGCTTCACCGGCGCCGTGGTGGCGCCCGGCCGCACCTTCTCCTGGTTGAGGGCCACCCAGTAGCCGCCGTTCCCGTCGCGCCTCACGTTGTCCGGGTAGCCCGGCAGATCGGCGAGCAGCTCGTACCGGCCGGCCTTTGGTCCCTCGAGATGGTACCGGTGCGCCTGGCACGGCACGGTGTGCGCCACCACCACGGAGGTCCTGTCGTAGCTCACCGCGACGCCGTTGGGGTACGGCAGGCCGTCCTTGAGCACGGTGACCCGCTTCGTCATGGCGTCGTATTTCAGCAGCCTCCCCGTCGCCTCCGCGTTCATCATTATCTCAGTGTTGAACCTTGCAGACAAAATAACAATTTCGATTTAGCTTCAGCTTTTTACCATCGATCTAGTAGTAGTAGTAGTAAAACTAAGTAATATGAGGTTTTATACCTGCGTGGATACGTGACGCTGCTGTCGGTGAAGTACACGTCACCGGTAGCCTGATCGACGTCGATGCCGTTGACGAAGTTGAACGGGACGCCGCCAGCCCCGGTCGCCAGCACCTCGGCCTCGCCCCCGTCGGGGCCGACCTTCATGAGGCCCTTGTACGCGTCGGCGATGTAGAGGTCGCCGGACTTGCGGTGGAAGGCGAGGCCCAGCGGGCGGCCGCACATGCTCTCCGTCTCCTCCGACGGCGCCACGGGCACGGTGCAAAGCGGGAGCTTCCTGTAGCTGGCGTGGTGGGCGAAGGTGGTCCAGCCGACGGCGCTGCCGCCCCACCTGAGGACGCGGCCGTCGGAGACGCCGGCGTACGGCCCCTGGCCGCGCGCGTCGAAGGCTAGGCTCTCGGCGCCGTAGACGCCGCTGGGGAGGACGAGGCGGAAGCTCCACTCTGTGGAGGTCGTCTTGATCTCTGCCGCCGCGCAGGACGGGGCCAGGGAGGCGGCGAGCAAGCCCACGAGGAGGAGGACGAGCGACGTGCTCGACAGGCGGCGAGGTCCCATGATCGAACGCGCGGTTTACAAGTCGCGGGTATGTGGCTTAATTTCCCGTAGGTAGTTTCCGTCATATTTAAAGGCCCCCACGTTCTGGTGTTCGAATTGCTCTTCCATCAGAGTTGTAATCAGAGGTCAGACTAAAAAAAAAGAGTTGTAATCAGAGTTTCTAAAAAGGAGTTGTAATCAGACAGTCAATTTTATGGACGTCTATTAATCTTTCTAAACTGAGTCTGTTTTATCTTCTGAGCAGCGTCCTGTTCCTAATACAGATTGGGCCGAGGGAATTCGTTGTGTGGTAGACCTCGTGACAGTAATGCTTGTGATGTGCTGCTCCATTAGAGCAACTCTAACAGATCCTCAAATCGTAAACCCCAAATATGCTACCTGGAATGCAGTTTAAAAACAGGCGACACAGATCAGACACCATAATTAGAATCTGCATAATTTAAATTTTGATTTCACGGAGTTTTTACGACAAACATCTACAACTACAGTCAGCAGAGTTCATCGATCGTTCAGTAAAATCACAAAACCTAGCTACGCAATTGCCGACACGGCATGTTGGTGCCAAATATCATACCGGAGCCTTTGCCCCGACGACGATTGTTTCTTCTTGTCCTCCTCGAGGCGGCTCACTCGTCGTCGGAGTCGAGGTCGATGAAGATCTTCGCCTGCTCTGCCGCTTCGAGCCGCCACTCCTCCTTCTTGTCCTCCTCGCGGCGACTGCGGTCAGAGACCGAGGGAGATGACGGTCGGGATGTGCTTGTCGTCGACGAATTCGTCGGGCGAGAAGCCGTCGTCCATCTCTGCCAGCTCCGCGGCGACCATCTCGAGGTTGTTGTCTTCGATGTAGTCGCCCTCGGTGAACATGCACCTGATCGGCTATATCGACGCGTGGATCTCCGGTTGTCGCCGGATTTCGTCAATGCAAGGTCCGCAATTTTCTCCTATGAAGCTCTACGTCCAGACCGGAGCTGCCTCTTCCTCGACGTGGTGGGTCGACTATTTAGCATGGGCCAACATGAGTTCCGACATCGTTTGCGACGACGGGTTCGTCGTTAATGTTCACTGAAAGCAAAGTCAGATTCGCAGACTCTGGTGGGTGTGATGACGATTACACTTGATGGCATCGATGGTGGTTTCAACTCGACGACATGTGTGTGTTTCGTGTAGGTGGCCAGGTTGGCTGAGTACACAATGTGGTTCCATGATGACATTGGTGTATCACATTTATAACGGTTTTTGACCGGTTCCCCGTTAAGTAGCTGGTCAATTCTCCCTACCATTTTAATAAAATGAGGCAAATTCCCCGTTTTGTTCAGAGTGCATGCTGGACAAAGAAAGCAAAGATGTGGCGCAAATGACGTCGGATAAAGGTGAAGCAAATTAAATCAATATCGGTGGTAGGTTTTGAGGCATATCCAAAATGTTACTTTTTTGGTGTACTTCAGGTGAGTAATAACCACAAAAAAGGACTATGAAAAAGGCTTACGACCTTAGAATCAAGGATATATACAAAACAAAATGCAAGAAAAGTGGACAGTTTATAACATGGAATCGGAAATAAGAGAAGGACTAAGAAACACTTATGCTCTGAAAATCAAGGATACTCAAGAATGTAATAGTATAAATCAACCTTGTTCCGAATGTAAGTGCATGGATCGATGCACCAATAACCATCCCCGCCAGACCGAACGAAAACAAATGATTCGTAGCCACACTGTAACTGCTATTTAGAAGTGAACTTTACATGGGGCTGTGCAGCAAATCTAACTTGCTATTCTTACAAGTTTATAGGGGTTGACTCTATCACAGCTTGTCAATGACCGAAAAGTTACCCGACCTAAGAAGGATTTGCCATCTGTGACCTGTTTGACCACCATGTCTTGCTCTTCCTTGTTCTTCGGAGTGGCACAAGATTCGTCCCATTTCTCTTCATCCTTGATAAGAATCACCTTCTGCAGATTGGGAGCCCGGTCCAAGATCGCTCTGATAAACGTCAGCTGTTGCTGTAGAGGTCTGAAGCCGGCTATGTGGAGCTCCCTCAGTACCATGTTCTTGGAGCCACGGAAGTCCAGCTCCCACTGAGGATTGACTCTTTCATGGGTGAGCCACGGGGTGTACTCGTATTGCTTCTTACATGGTTCAAATACCTGTTTTTGGATAACAAACCGGAAAAAAAACATTCGTTGGGCTCTTCGGATTCAACATCACTTCTCTTGTTTTAAGAGAGTTCAAACAAGGGGTGACGAAGATGTGTTTATGTATTGGATATAAAGGAAAAGCTTACACAATGTCATTTTGAAGATGAAAATCGTACTCAAACTGACAAATAATTACAAGATAGAAGCAATACCCACCTCGATATGCAATAATTCAATAGAGGGAGCGGCCTCAAGAAAGGCTGTACTCCACAGAAGGTCAAACTCAACAAAGACCCCTAGTATAAACAACTTCCTTAGCATACTGAATGCGGAGGCGAGTTGTTTTATTTCAGGCTGCAGCCAAATCTGTTCACATGACAAAAAGATGAAAAATTCAGATAATTATATGCACTATGTACGTATCTAGGAGAAGTTTTCAGACATCCACAAATGGATTTGCGTAATGTATCGTTGAACTCTATTCTAGAAACATTTGGAGCATGGGGCACAAAATAAATTATTAAGGGAAAACGAGTTCTTTTGTGACAAACAAACAATTTTAGCCAAACTTACTTCTAGGACCGATCGAGATCATGCTAGCATATCATCCAAAGCTTGCTTAAAATGTAGTTTTATGGCCCTACCAATCTTTGTGCGGTTTTCTGAAAACCATCATTAAAGTAGCAGTTTCATGGTAGCTCTTGTATAATACTATGCCATATAAAAGCATGTCTATATATGGTACAACTAAGATAACTGTGATAAACCCAATATATGCAAACAAAAATAACTTGAACGAGTACTTACAATGTTTCCTATGAAATTCAATGTGAGAGTATGTATGGCTGGGGCTCCGTGTAGAAGCTCACTTAATGTGAGGGAATGCTGGTCCAGGTACTGAAAATGTTCAAGTTCCAATTCCTCAAGGGATGGGACACAACCAAACGACAAGGAGGGGTCGTTAAATTTCCACGTGAACTGTTTGACCTTCTTGAGTTTTGGAAGGGATATCACCTCAATTCTCTCGAACCAACACCTGTCGAGCTCAATAACACAGAGTTTTGAGTTCGGTGCATCAATCTTCCACAGACCGGCGGGACCGGCATGACAAAAACAAAGCTTCAAATGCTTGAGTTGTGTGCAGCAGTCAAACAAGATATGGTCCATGTCCAATTGGAGAAAATCCAGGGTGTATAGAGAGAGTGTCGTGAGGCGATGGGGGACACTAGGGCAGGCACGGAGAAAGGCATCCATGTCTTGGACACGCTTCAGTAAGTCCGAGGAAGACCGTGTGAAAGGTTCCGCTTCGTCGAGAATGGCGAGATCCAAATCCTTGAGCAGACGACGGTCAATTGCTTCACATAGCAGTGTGCCGATATCACACGATAAAGAAGTGTCGGTCAGAAAGAGCTTAAGCTGCAGCCTTGTGACGATGGATTCTCTTCTAGTGGGTTTACTGAACAACAAACTCTTGGTCGCCGCGGTTATAGCGAGCATCGCCTTGTGTACGGCACTGGCCTCATTAGGCTTTGAGTATGGATCAGCCATGAAATTCTCGACATTAATTTCGAGCTCGGGCAGCAGCCAAGGCAACAGCCTCCACCTTGTCGACAGCATACTTGTCCTCACAGCGGTTATCAGGCCTCCAGCCCTCCCCAAGATACACAATAAAACATCATCTGGAAGGATGCTCAGCTGATCTTCCTTCTCCGACAGCTGCAAAAGCAAAATTCTGGATCAATCTTCTTAGTTACTGGATAATTAAATTCAAGAAACACGTTAATCCAACAGATAAGAGTTGCATAATACGTACTGGAGTAGTATTTTGTAAAAATAAAAGTGTGCCGTATTTTACAATCGATCTGTGTTCATGATTGAACTGTTTTGTACAAAACATGAGAACACCAACAAGGCAATTATTGGGGGTGCAAGAATAAGCTTACTCGGCGACGTGCATTATCATCATTATTGAACTCCATGAAGAATCCAATCCAGTAGGGGCTACCTTCTGCACACGTACTAAGCTTAACCGGCTCAAACTAACGGGAAGGCCGGCCCTGATCAGATCGAGTCGAACTGCAGCTAGGTTGCTTGCTGCCGATTGCTTCGAAGATCAGATCATACACTGCAGCCAAACCGAATTGTTATGCGTTAATCTAAAGTTGTTGAATCTAAACGGAGTTCGAAGGCCGGACGGCGTTACCTTGGAGGAGGCGGCTCTGGCCAGGACGCTGCTTCAATGGAAAGCGGCTCAAGGAGAAGAGACAAGACCTTCTTCCATCGATCAGCAGAGACAAATCATTTATTGGGCCCCGTGGCCTTCTCAGCCTGGGTAGTTTTAACACATAACATCATTTACTTATCTGTCTATAAAGAAAAACATAACAACATTTATTGGGGCTTTTTTGCACGTCACGAAAGTAGTTGTCCAGGCCGTGCAATTTTTTTGGGAAAATGTTGTTTAACAGTCGGCTGTAGTTATAGCCGGTCTGTACTCGCGGAACACATCCCATCTTATCACATCGTATGACTACACAAAACGATAGCCGCCGTCTACACTAACTCCCCGACCAACTCCCCGACCGCCTCCTCTTCTTCGTCGTGTCCTTCCTTCTGCTCCTCACTCCCGACGTCAGCGCCCGTCTCCCTCTAGCGCCCGCCAACAAATCCCACCTCCTCGCCCCAAGTCACCGTCACTACTTCCTCCCCTGCCTCGGCTGCCACGTCCCGAGCTCCACACCACCGCCAAGAGGCTCACGTCCGCCGCCAGCCTCCATTCGTATGCATCTCGTCCGGTGCTCCGCGACCCCATGTTGGCTGCTGCTATCACATGCTATCCCCTGCACATGAGTCGGCCATAACCCGACGCGCCTACAGCTACACTGAGAAGATGACGGTCGTGAGCCAATTTCGTCGAGATTCAACCGATCTAGCTCGAAAGAGCTTCAAGGACGCAGATTCATGGGCGATGAGTTTAAAACAGCCATGGATGTGCCTCAGTTATGATGGTAGAGGTCATCCTTTTTAGGTATTTTTTTATGTTGCATACACGGTGCATTTTTGCTACATGAGTGTATCAGTTTTGTTGTGTGCGCATTGTCGAAGTGCTTACAATTCAATGCAATTTTTGTAAAAGTGACTCTGTACTCACTTTGCTACAACAAAATTGGGATTCACTGGACCAGATGGGTTATTGCTTTTGCTACATGGCTATGTTTAAAGTGCTACAACAGTTTTTTTCTACATGTTGCAATTTTTACATGTCCGATTTTTTTGCTACACCCATGCTGCATGCTCAAACAAAAACTGTTGCATCAAAATCTTTGCTACCTTCATCAGACACAACATTTTCTAATTCTTTTTTGCTACTGAGGATGTTTCATACACATACAAATAGTGCTAATGATTTCTTATTTGAAATGGATTGGATGGCTTACGAGACTGACGAATAAAGCTTGCCAATTTTGTCTAGTACAACTACTCGCCAATTATGATGCCCAACACAAATCTATATATGTATCTGTACTTATATCTATACTAGTTATATTTAGAAAGCAAACTTGTTGACATACATTAAATTTAGAGTTAAACATCCCAAAGGTCATGAAGTTGCCATGAATGTGTGCATTGGTCACGAACTTAAAAAACGCTAATAACTAGTCACAAAGTTGTGAGTTAGAGCCCCGTTAGTCAATCCGTTTGTTCGTCCGTTAAGTCTGACGAGTTTTTATAAATAGACCTTTAAATTTTTTTTCTTCTAATTGATCAGACCTTTTATATAAAATTACCAATGGCGATGGAGATGACCAGAAGGTCATCCACGCCGGATTCCAGCATGAACTCGCGCTTGCTGTTGAGGATGTGCCGTTCGGGTCCACAGCTCAACACGCTGGAGCTGGAAGCTGCATCGCGCGCCGAGGTCACAAAGGAGACCGAGGAGCGGCTGTGCGCATGGCTCGGAGAGGCCAAGTGCGAGGTCGTCGAGCTCGCGGGGAGCTCGTAACCGCTTCCACGGCTGCACCGCTGCCGCTGCGTCGGCGCGCTTCCCCGGCTGCCGCCTCGTCAGCGTACTGTCCCGGCCACAGGCTTCTCGCGCCGCGGCTCAGCTCGAGGTGTGGTCTATCGCGGCCCAGCTCGAAGCAAGCGCCACCGCCCAGATCAGGGGACCTCCGCCAGCTCCGAATCTCCGATGAACGGAGACCACTGCCATGGTCACGGAGCTGCGCCGCTCTGATGCAAGATGCAGCCAGTACACCTGTACACGACGAGGAGAGGAAGACATCACCACTCCGGTGGTCTCGAGGACGTCGAGCAAGGCGCAGAGTCACGTCGAATTTGAAGAGGACGAGTACGATTCCATGGCCTTGGGATTGATTGGCACGATTCTTTCAACATGGATGCTAAGCGGAGCGAGGCAAACCAACTAGCCAAGGTCTTGGAGCTCTGCATTGACGTTGGCCGCGAAAATGCTGAAGAACGCCGGCAGCAGCATGAACTGGACGCATGTCACGTTCTGTCAAGTCGGACACATCGGAGGGCTCGGGCGCGCTGTGGCGCCGCTTGTGACAGTGACATCAGCTCCTTGATCTCCTCCTTCACCCGCTTAGACGCCCAAGGCAGCAAAGGCGCCCAGGTCTGGATTTCCTCTGCGGTTCGTCCTCCGGTATCAGAGGCGCCCGAGGCTGGATTTCCTCGTTGTCGGAGAGCATGAGCGTCATCGCTTGGATTACTTCGTTCTGGGATGGCAACTTCACTAGCGGTCCGAACTTGGCGAGCATCAGTGCCTGGTAATCATCCTCCTGAAGGAGATATGTCCTAGAGACAAATAAATAAGTAGTATTTATCGCATTATATTATAAGTTTATAATAGGTTTGTGTATTATATTATAACTGTATTAATCGGAATTATTAATACACGTGTGATACATAGATAACCAGAGTCCCTAGTGAGCCTCTATATAAACCATTAGGCAACAGTTGATCGAGATTCCCGATCAAGGACAATGACGTCGGTTGGCAATGGGGTCATCTTATTAGTTGAATAAGGTGATGGACATACGCAAAGTATTGCAATAAGATCGTATTATGATGTTTGTCATTTGCAATAGATGAGTAATATGATAGCTTATTCCTTAAACCGTGAGACAGTACTTATTGCTACTTCATTGGGGTAATTTGAGAGCATCAAATGTTGTGTATTATGTAGCATGACAATAACGGTATCCATCTTGGGTATCCCGAAAGAGTATGTTAAGATGTAAGGATCAAGAGCGGGATTTGTTCATTCTTGTAATGGAAAGATACTCTGGTCCCACTCGGTGAGATTGCATCTATATAGCTGCGCAGCTTATGACTAGGTCATGTAGATGTAATATCACAGACGAGTTAATAATCTTTGTCGGTAACGAGATACAACAAGCACATCGTATGTCTACGATCATATCTCGGACAAGGTAGTATCACAGAAACAAAGAGAATGAATATCATGTTTATGGTTCAACGACGATATTCCGGTGAAGGGGTTCCGCCACCGTTATCACATGTACTAGATAGATAGTGAAGGGGTTCCGGTGCAGAAAACAATAATTTTTCTAGCGAATGAAACCCTAACTAGCCAGGATCTATCTATCTAGTACATGTGATAACGGTGGCGGAACGGGTTACATTACCTCCATGTAGACCGATAGTGGGGATTACGCTCCCGCACAAGCGTTGACGACGAAGTCGTACGTAGCCGACCTCGAGGTCGTGGAGAACTTGCCGCGACGATGTAGACGATGACGTCGGGGTGTCGACGATGACCTGCGTCGACGGGCGTCGGGCGGAAGATGGCGAGGCGCCGGCGGCAGGGCAGCGACAGGGCTGCTGGGTGGGCGAGACGACGTCTCCAAAGCTCCTCAAATGTGGTGCCTCCGAGCACTCGCAAACATATGGAACTTGACAACAACTCCCGGTCATTCAGATCCAGCTGAAATCGCAGGGGTAGAACTTTTCTGGAATCCCGCAGGGCAACGGCGCCCGACAATATAGCTTTGGTGGAGAGGGAGGGCAAAACGGGCGAAGAAGCAACTCGGCCGGCTTGCTACAAATTTAATTGTATTTTCCATGATTAATCCAATTAATATGCCTTGCTATATAAAGGGGGGAGGGGTGTGCAAACTTCCTAGCTCCCCCATGAGGGACTAAACAAAGGAGAGGTGGGGGTTGAGCCGCACCACCCATGGGCTCCAAAGCCTCATTGGTGAGGCTCCCCCCTCTTGGGCCTTCTTGCCCTATTTAGGTGGGCTGTCCCTTTTTCTCTTTTTTTAATTAATATTAAATTAATAGAAAATATTATTAATTCATAATTAATATATTTACATATAATTTGATCTCATGTGACTCCGAAATATTTTCCGGACCACCCGAACATCTTTCGGACATTCCTGGAACCATTCCAGACCTTCCGGGAACTCTTTCGGGGTCATTTCTCTCTCTCCAATAAAATCCTAGATTATTCCAGAACCTTCTCCAGGTGTCGTTAAAACCTTAAGTTTGTTACGCTACGGTTCGAGAATACTCCAGACATGGTCGAGACACTCCGCTCACCAATGACCGTTAGTGATACCTGGATGCATCTGACGGTCCCTATGCATTCTACGAATATCGTCGTTGAACCATAAACATGATATTCATTTCCTTTGTTTCTGTGATACTACCTTGTCCAAGATATGATCGTAGACATCCGATGTTCTTGTTGTATCTCGTTACCGACAAAGGTTATTAACTCGTCTGTGATATTACATTTCCATGACCTAGTCATAAGCTACACAGCTATATAGATGCAATCTCACCGAGTGGTCCCAGAGTATCTTTCCATTACAAGAATGAACAAATACCGCTCTTCATGCTTACGTCTCAACATACTCTTTCGGGATACCCAAGATGGTCACCGTTATTGTCATGCTATATAAGACACAACGTTTGATGCTCTCAAAGTACTCCAATGAAGTAGCAATAAGTACGGTCTCACGGTTTAAGGAATAAGCTATCATATTACTCATCTATTGCAAATGACAAACATCGTAATACGATGTTATTGCAGTACTTTGCTTATATCCATCACCTTATTCAACTAATAAGATGACCCCATTGTCAACCAACGTCATTGTCCTTGATCGGGAATCTCGATCAACTGTTGCCCAATGGACTAGTTTATATAGAGGCTCACTAGGGACTCTGGCTGTCTATGTATCACACGTGTATTAATAATTCTTCCGATTAATACAGTTATAACATAATATAAAAACCTATTATAAACTTATGAGATAATGCAATAAATACTACTTATTTATTTGTCTCTAGGGCATATCTACTTCAGTCTCCCACTTGCACTAGAGTACAAATAAACTAGCTGCATTTTACTTCATCAAAAAACCCTTATCAAATAAGTGTTATATTATAATACTTGCTTGTGGAAGAATGTTACTCTGACAATCTGTACAATACATAATTGTGCGTTCTTTTGCGATTCATTGATATCAACTTGTTTGACATCATCATGTTATCCAATAACATATATACAAATACTGTAACCAAGTGAGACTTCTTTTTCCCAGCGCTTACTTAGATTCTGTGAACCAGATAATTGCCTTGAAAACACACACTCAGTCATAGAGAGCTCCTTGTAACAATTACAACCTCGCGATATCTATACATACTTTCACACCTATGTAGAAAACTTGACGTACCAGTGTCAATCTAAAAACTAATACACTTCTACTTTCAGTAAATTCTAAATTCACTTTTATAACTGCTCTACTTCTTAAGAACATCGGTCATATTTCATCGAGCTGATAATCTGGTTTCTGTATAATGTCTAATATCACATAATAGACCAACATGTCATACAGCCACTATTACCGTGTACCATTACTTTTAATGATTAAATGGATTTCCAAGGACCATCTTTTGATTTTAATCTATTCTGAATCCTCAGATATAATCCAAAACAACTCGACTAACTATTTAAAATTCCCGTTCTATTCCAAATAGACACTAACTTTCAAATAGTTTCACAACTTCATCGTTCTAATTAATTCTACTGGTATAATTCACAATGTGTCATTTACACAAGATGAATTCGACTCCCAATCAAATTATGTCTCCACACATTTAAGAACACGAGCTCCCACTCAAAAACATGTCATCTACATATTTGAGGGTCTAAGCTCCCACTCAAAAATATGTCCTTTACATATTCCACCTGAGTAAACTAACTTTGACTCCCACTTAAATTCCCAATTTATCTCGACATTTTGGTCAAACCAAAATCATTGATCTCTTATCAATTCGAATTCAATACAAACTACCGTATTACATTAATACAAATCCCACATAATGTAACCATGTCTACATAAATGTAGTCAACAAATTTGATCTTGTCCGAGACACATTTCTTGACAAAATATGCTTTCACGTCTTTCTTATAGTTACATTTCTCATAGAACACTTTATATGATGATTAAACAATCTTGTTCCTTTAATAAGAATTATAGCAACAATTACTATTTTAATCCTTTCAAATGAAACTTGAATTTTCGGGCTAAAAAGCCTTTGTTTGTATTCTGATATTTTCTCAACTTTCTTTGTATTCATAAAGTGCACCTTGATCTGTCAACAAGATCTGAAACACTTAATATTATGCCGTGACTTGACAGCAATATTAAATATAACATCACTTTATTTAGAAGCTTCTTTCATGAAAATATTATGATCTTTACGAAGAGGATTACAAGAAGAAAACAATTTTCTAGTCTCCTTCACTCTTAATCACCAAATTTTCATTTGTAGACATATACCTTTTGGAACACTTTCTAATATTCTACTTTTATGAATATATGTCTGACACCTTATTTCAAGCTTCTAATTCCAATCCATAAACAATAATTCGAAAAATCATATTTTCCTCAGAATTACATAAACAACAAACCAAGTTTTGTTTCTATTGTGTTTTGGAATACACTCTCATCCAATGCGAGCAATCTACAAAGAAATATTCATGTATACTCTGAATTATCGTATAATCATATACATAACAACACTATTATCGATCACATGAATTCTCATTGAGAAAAATATCTATTTTCTAAAGTGGACAACGATTATAATGTTTCGAACATATTAAGAGATTCTAAGACAGATTCTAACAGACCATACTTTATCTAAAATAGAGTATGATTATAATACCTCACATATCACCATATATGATATTATAATATTGTGAAACGAATTTCCACAAATCTTTTGTGTTGAAACCATAATTCAAAAAGTATTGTCCTTTGATTGAATCTTGCGACTACACTATTTACAAATCTTTCTTCTGAAAAACCCCATTTGATCTTTTATGAAATTAATTTCAGACTCATGATTTATTATGCAAATACACTTATTCACCAATAATCATAGAAGAATTCGGATCAAGCTTGGACACATAATTTTATCATTCCCGCTATTATAAATGTATATCATACGCATAATGTAATTGAGATGTGATACAAATTATTCATAATATAAAACAACTGCTTTGTTTCATAACATAAAACAACTGATTTGTTCTATTACATATATGAATAACTATGTCTTGTAACATTCAAGACACCAAACTAGATCACACTCTCACTATTACAAAATGTCTTATCAAAAACTTTTGATGATAACTAATATGATATCTCGAGGGCGAGAGCAATACTGGCCATCAACTTCCTTGCTTGCCATCAGTTGTGCACTGTCACGTCACCCATCGCCGCATACTTGTGATGATCAAGGACTGTTTCATAAACAGAACAAGTATCAAATACTTTTCATCAAGTATGAGAAGAATACATTTATATCTTCGTATATCAAATATACCCGTAGCGTCGAGGAACTCTTCTTCGATGGAATCAACTTGTAGAGATTTGAACTTGTTCACGAACGTGAAAAAGCTCATCGTGTCTCTATAGCATATTCACGCACATGCTCTGCATAGCTAAGAGGCAAAGATATAAGCGCAATCTCTATTGCACTAGAGTCCGCTATCTAGAAATCTTAGATATTCGTAAGCCTGAAGTAGATGTCATACAACTTCTTCAAATGAGTCTCCAGACAGGTATGCTCCCCATGTGAATGGGAAGAAACTTTCTAAGATGTCTGAACTGCTCAAGACTCAATTTATTTTGAAGTGTCCTTTGATCGCATCAATCACGACATATGGCTCCATGTGTTGAAACAACTTTCAACTCTGGTGCTAGGCATACGCTCATGACGACCTCCACTTCTATGAAAATATCATGATGCTTACGGAACTCATCATTTTCCTCCTTGCTAACTGTAACAACCCGTAATTATTACCAACAATAATTATTCCATAAGTATAATTTATGTAGTACAACTCATATCACAACAAAAATATTTACATTCGCTCAACCAATAATTTATACATGCCTTTAAATGGTATAGTCTTTTATTACAGTTTTGGATAGTATATGAAAGGAAAACTTGCTGGCTATTTGACTATCCAGCCAAATGTGGACACATAGAAGACACATGATGACCACATAAAATATCTTCCCACTAGAGCAGAAGTCAACTAGAAAACAGTGGCTTAGGCATGGGCTCTGCTTCCAACCAATCGGAACACACCACATTTCTCTCACAGTGAGATGGGGATGGGCAGCCACTACCAGCCAATCGGAAAGACTTCCTGGTGTTAGATAAGGGAGTAGAGCAATCAGGCTAAGGCAACACTCGTAGCATTCAGACTCTGTCTCCAAGCAGCCAGACCAAACTTTCTTCCTCATAGCTCTTCGTCTCTCTAGACACAGACAACAAAAATCCAAGAACAATAAGTGAAGATGGTGACTTGAGTCCACCAGCACTGAATCGTAGGGGAGCAGGCCTGGAAGGGGGCTTGTCTGCATTGCATTGAAGAAAGGTGTTTCTCTCCCTACCACTTCTTTTTCTCACTCTCTAGTACGACTCACTTATCACATAGATTTATCACCAGCAAATAAGCTAGAAGCAACAATAGAAAGAGGTAGCAAATCTGGGATTTAACACCCTTACACTAGTCTGCACATTAGTGACATTTTGAGAAGTTATACTAGCCTAAATACTGACTTTAGACACAAGAGTTTGACCATGGATGCACTTGCAGGCTAGAACACATCTTGAGTACTAGGTACTGCAGGATTTAGGGCTAGAGTACTCACCGGTAGTTGGAGTCGGAGAAGCTCCAGTGCAGCCGCGCGCCGGCGACCTGAACCTGGAGCAGAGGTAGAATAACATCCCAGCCGCGCCCAACCTGCAACCAGAAAACAGAGCAAAATTAGAGGATTCGTGGTGGTAATGGAAGGGGAAAATTAGAGGAATTGGTTCAGAGGAGAGGAGAGATTAGGATCCAGTAGCCTGTAGGAATCCATCGCCGTTGCTGGCGATCTGGGCAGGAGCGACCTGGGCAAGAAGGAGCAGCAAAGAGCTGAGAATTAGAAGTGTAGGGGCGTTGCTTCTGTATAGAGCAAGGACAAGCAAGAGAGAAGAGAGTGAGCAGCACGTGCACTTGTTGACTAGCAGTACTAATCAGCTAGGATGATTTAAATAATGCTAGTTGTTCAAGATGTAAACAAATTACAAATACATGTTTATTATCCAACTAAAATATATAATTTCTGGGTAACTAATTGTAGGATTACGTCACTGTGACGACGTAGTTTATTCTTATATCCAGTACTCGATTTAGTCTCGGTATTTATTCGCCGAATTTCAGGAAGCGAGCAAGCGTCGGTGGAGAAACGGCTACTGAATCAAACTGAGTCTGGGTTCGAACACGACAATTCAGGCAAGCTCTCCTTGGTCATGTAGAGTAGAATTAATTTCTAAAAACCTATTTTCTACCGTATTATCATCAACTTGCATAAAATGAATTTGGAATAATTATTTGGTGGGTAGAGAGCGTCTGGATGGAAATCAATGGAAGGTGGGGCTCTCTACATAGGATTATCATATAGGATAATATACTTACTGTCACTTGTATTTGTGGACCGTACAAATATCGTATCGACCATAGACTTGTCAATTAATGGCAGGCGAAGCTTATTTCTATCAAATCATTTTACATCCACAAGCTAATGCCGGATGGGTGCATTAGTTGTCTGCTAATGCCGGATGGGTGCATTAGTTGTCTGCTACTATATTAAGCAGGGTGGAGTGTTGAGTACTTTTGCTCGATACAACGTCTAGGGAATACCTAGCCGTGTGGAGGTAAAATGTATGCGATGGGGAAAGGTTTTGAACTCTGTCAACATCAGAGTTAATATGGGTAAAGTGATACAGCCTGCGCAGTGCTAAATAAATCATGATCATGCCTGTCTCCTGGATTGGATGCTACGGATATCTAACTTGGGTTCTATTTCGCGAGACAAGTGATAAATAGAATTTCTCTAAATTATAACCGCGTTTTCTTGGGTTAAGCTGGTGTAGGACTTGTGTTGGAAGATATGCTATCATGAATATTTGCATTATGTTATTTAAGCTTGCTGAGTACTTTGTACTCACTCTTGCTATTAATCCTCTCTTTCCTAGAGCAAAGAAAGTGTGAGTTTCCTACTGAACCAAGTGAAGCACACGTTGGGGAGGGCTACTGCTGTGCATTGAACCTGAATGTGAGTCCGATAGATGGGATGTACGATCTGGACACCATCTATGGGGGTTGGGATGAATAAATATCATGTGAGCCAAAGCTATGTGATTTAGTGGATACTACTACTACCAGCCTGTTATCTAGCATATGGCTTGCGGGTACTCCATTATGAGATTATGTAATAAATGGCAAACCTGTGAAGCCTAGTCGACATTAAGCCCTGCGTGGCATGGTATTGTAATACTATTGAACCACTCTAGCTATTCTCTGTTGCATATCTCTGAGGTGGCTTATTATTTGACAAGACAGAGTTTTGTCAAGCAATAATCCACAGACCGGTGCCATTATCCTTGTTGTTAATGGCGGGTCGTTACAGGTGGTATCAGAGCAATGGTTCGAGGGCCACACAGATAGTTAGAGATGGTTAGGTTACCTTAGTCTAGGCCAAGGTTTGCTATATTGCGATATTTAATAATCAATCCTTATCATCAAGTCATCTGGTATATTGCACTACCATTTAATCCCAGCCCGTGTTATTTTGTAGATGACTACCATACTAATTAGACACGTGTTGCAGGATGGTTAGAATTAGAATTCCACCATCAAGGGTTCGTGGCCACCACGTACTTCTGCTTTGGCAAATGATGCAGGAACTCGGGGCTCCATGTCCTCAATTCTTTGAGGAGATACCAGATGATGGGACAGTCTCTTACCGACGTGTGGGAGTGATAATCACGGGTGTTCCATCAGACATGGACTTCTATGTGGAGCTCTCTACAATGCAGCGATCGTACGACGATAGCATACCCATGCAAGAAATTGCCAAGGAAGCCATGCATGGACTGCGATCACGCTTTGGAGGCCACCTACGCACCACCAGCTACCGTGACCTGCCAGCACTTGATCTAGGGAATTTTGGACAGAGCAACAACCAGGAGTCTAGTGGTACAGAAGACGTCGGATCCTCATCATCTCAGCCAATGCCAGCGCCTTCCGCAGTTAACACCACATCGAGTATGACAATGATCGCAGACATGATGATGTTCCATACCATGAAGGAGGAACTTATTAGGCATCAAGAAGCTACTCATTTCTGGTTCCACAGCTTCCAGATGAGCGAGCAGCATAGATCAGCCCTTCATGGAGCTCTAAACATGTTGGTGCCTGGAGGTCCCCTTAATCCTATACTGGTACCAGATGACGTTGAGGAGGATCCAGGGGAGGAAGAGGAGGATCCAGAGGAGTTAGTACCAGAAGAAGAGCTTGAGGGAGAGGAGGAAGTAGAAAACCCAGTGGAACCACCAGTTCCATCCCCACAAATGGTACCACCTACACCACCAGCATCACCTCAGCTACTACCTGAAAATGGGGTTGCACCAGCACAACATCAGCCACCACAACCTCCTATTCCAGAACAACACCAACCTGTTCACACCCAGCCACGCATGAGTGTTAGCTTGAGGGAGTATAGAGAGGCTTTAACTTATGCACGTGAACTTGGGATTGACCCATGGAGCCACATAAGTGGAGGTGGTACTAGCAGCAACAATGGCAATGGTGGCGGAGGCAACAACGACACTGCTTGATCGAGCTCCAACTTATCAGACTACGCGTGGAACACTTCTACCACATATTAGTATTTTGGGCCTGGCAGTAGTCTAGTGAACTAGCACCGTGTAGAGGTGTGAGTGTGTAAGATAAGTGCTTATGTATGGACTGCATGTAAAGCAGAGTATGTCTCTTATGTATTAGTCGGAAGCGTAGACCCAGATCCTATGTATGACCCTATATGGCGTAGTAGTGTACCCAGGACCTATGCTCTACTGATTGTAATATAAGTACTTGTTATGTATCAAAAGGCCAAGGATGCCATGTGCTAAATTGGGTGCTTTTAAAACAAAATATGTTGGTAAACTGGCCATTCACTTGTAGCTGGCTCTTATATCATCAAAACCAAGATTATTTTGTTTAAAAAAAAAGTGTTGTCGTACATGCATTTTATTGCTCATGCCTCGTTTTCAGTAGTTAATGCAATTCCAGAACAGCAACATTCTGTAATTGGAATCACTTGCACTTGTGCTTGTTGACATAAAATTTATATCCTTGCAAAGAAGTAACAAAGCAATTAAAAATCATGCAGGATGGACAATCATCACTTGACTGAGCAAGACCTCATCTTTCGCTTGGGATCAAGTGGCCATGAACAGCATGGAGGTACTCCACCTTCGGAGAATCAAAGTGCTCTACCTGGTCAGGGACAACCTACAAGCAATCCAGAATTTGGCAATGCTGGAACCTCTGGAGTTGTGGGAGGAGAAGGAAACTTGGGAGATGTCCTTAGGTTTCTGGAGAACTCTCGGAGGGAAACCCAAGAAAACCAGAATCGCTTCCTGGAGACAATATTGACCAGACTAGTTCCTGGAGGAGCACGCCAGCATGGTGCAAGTGTTAGTTTAAAAGATTTCTTGCAAACTCAACCACCGACATTCTCCAAGGCAGTGGATCCACTTGAAGCAGATGACTGGCTACTAAAAATAGAAAGAAATCTGGAAACTGTGGGGTGCTCAGATGGAGAGAAGGTGCGCTATGCATCGCACCAGTTGGAAGGGCCAGCAGCAAGGTTGTGGGAAAATTTCACCTATAACCGAGCTATTAATCACCCAATCACTTGGGAGGAATTTAAGGAAAACTTCCGAAGGTTCCATGTGCCAAAAGGGAAGATGGACATCAAAAAGAGAGAATTTCGCCATCTAACTCAAGGCAGCAAGAAGATAACAGATTATATGGATCAGTTTAATGACTTATCAAGGTATGCTCCAGAAGATGTTGATACTGAAGCAAAGAAGGTAGAAAGGTTCATGGAGGGACTCCATCCATTTCTGAAAATGCATCTCTCAGTTCACGGGATCACTCAGTTTCAGGACCTTGTGAATAGGGCCATCATACTAGAAAATGAGCATGCCAACCTAAGTGAGGAAAGAAGAAAGAAAGCAAGGGTAGACCCACACCCCATGGGGCAGCACTCACGCCCTATGATGCAGGAACGGGAGCGTTTCCAAATGCCACCACCACGGCCCAACTTTCCTAATCAGCAAATGTTTTCTCCTAAGTGTGGAAAATGTGGAAAAGGGCATGCTACTCGAGATTGCATGACGGGTACAGGAGCATGCTTCAAGTGCGGAAAGCCAGGACACCACAAGATCAATTGCACAAACCCTCCGATGCATACCGGACCACGCGGGCAGCAGATTCAAGTGCAACGTCCACCAGCTGGACGAGGACAAGGAGGACCGATGAACATGGCCGCAAGAGGAGCAGGTCGTGGAGGACCAGTGGGAGGACAACCTAGGCTGAACTATGTGGCTGCAGAACAACTGGGACAAGCTACTGATGTTGTCATTGGTAAACTACTCATTCCTCCTTCAGTTGGTACAGTTCTTTTTGATTCTGGAGCCACACACTCTTTTATTTCCCAAGACTTTGTGACCAAGAATGGACTATCATGTGAAAAGTTGGGAGTAGCATTAGGAGTTAACTCACCTGGGGGAAAAATCACAGTAAAGGAGATGCGAAGAAATCAACCAATAATAATCCACAATACCAAATTTTCAGCAGACCTTCATGTCATAGAGTCGTCGGGTTTAGAAATAATCCTTGGAATGGATTGGCTAGCTGCTAATGGAGTATTAGTAGATTGTGAACTAAAGAGTGTGTCTATAAGGAAATCAGATGGCTCTAGGCTGACATATTTTGGCAGTAGAACCAATGCTAATGATCCTATAGTAACGGCAGCAAGTCAACAAAAGATAGAAATAAAAGACATACCTGTGGTTCAGGAGTTTCCTGATGTATTTCCGGATGAGTTGCCTGGTATGCCGCCTGATAGAGAGTTGCAATTTGGCATTGATTTAATACCGGGAACAGCAGCCATCGCCAAAAGACCCTACAAAATGTCACCCTCAGATTTGGTGGAGCTAAAGAAACAGTTAGATGAACTAAAGGAAAAGGGATTCATTAGGGAAAGCATATCACCATGGGGAGCACCGGTATTATTTTCATGGAAGAAGGATGGAGGACTAAGGCTATGCACAGACTATCGAGACCTTAACAAGGCAACCATAAAGAATAAATACCCGCTACCACGAATAAATGACTTGTTTGACCAACTCAAGGGTGCATGTGTCTTTTCAAAAATTGACTTGAGATCTGGATATCACCAAATTAAAATGAAAGAAGAGGACATTGAGAAGACAGCATTTGTATCCCGGTACGGACACCATGAGTATACAGTTATTCCATTCGGATTAACCAATGCCCCAGCCATGTTCATGAACTTAATGAATAGGTTGTTTATGGAATATCTAGATAAGTTTGTAGTTGTCTTCATTGATGACATCTTGATATACTCAAGAAGCAAGGAAGAGCATGCTGAACACTTGAGAATAGTGCTGCAAACCTTAAGAGAAAACCAGTTGTATGCAAAATTCAACAAGTGTGAATTCTGGTTGGACCAAGTAGCCTTCCTTGGACACATAGTCTCAGGGAGAGGAATTGAGGTAGACCCCTCTAAGATTGAGACAGTTGTGTCATGGGAGCAACCGACGAATCCAAGTGAGGTAAGGAGTTTCTTGGGTTTTGCTGGATACTACCGCAGATTTATAAAGGGATTTTCTCAGATAACAGCACCACTCACTAAATTGTTGAGAAAAGAGACCAAGTATATATGGACTGAAGCGTGTGAGCGGAGTTTTCAGGAACTTAAGAACAGATTGACTACTGCACCGGTATTGGCACTACCTGAGAGTGGACAAGACTATGTGGTGTATTGCGATGCTTCAAAATTTGGGTTAGGATGTGTTCTAATGCAAAATGACAGAGTAGTGGCTTATGCCTCTCGGCAGCTAAAGACACATGAGGTTAATTACCCCACACATGACCTAGAGCTGGGAGCAGTTGTGTTTGCACTTAAGATTTGGAGGCACTATCTGTATGGTTCCAAGTGTACATTGTACAGCGACCATAAGAGTCTCAAATATATCTTTACACAAAAAGAATTGAACATGAGGCAAAGGAGGTGGTTGGAACTCATAAAAGACTATGATCTAACAATTAATTACCACCCTGGTAAAGCAAATGTAGTGGCGGACGCACTTAGTAGGAAGAGACACTGCAACCACATCTCACTTGACGAATATGACAAGAAGCTGCTACAAGATCTGGCAAAAATGGAAATAGAATTTAGTGAAGCTACATCAATAGCCAACATAGCGTCCATGACGTTTCACCCTACTTTATTTGATCAGATCAAAGAGAGACAAGCATCTGATGCATTCATCAAGGAGGAAATGAGAAGAATTCAAGCTGGACAACCCTCACAGTTTAGAATGGACAAGGATGGAGTTCTTTTTAATCACAGTAGGATATGTGTGCCAAATGACATAGAAATTAAAGAAGTGATTTTGCGTGAAGCTCATGACACAGTCTACACTATCCATCCAGGGAGTACTAAAATGTATAAAGATGTGAAGGGAAACTTTTGGTGGCCTGGTATGAAGAGAGAAATTGCGGAATATGTTAGCAACTGTGACACTTGTCAGCGGGTAAAGGCTGAACATCAACGGCCTGCTGGATTATTAAAATCACTTGAAACACCAGACTGGAAGTGGGAAGATATATGTATGGATTTCATTACTGGTTTGCCCATGACTTTAAAGAAGAAAGATGCCATCTGGGTTGTAGTGGATCGACTCACTAAGTCAGCGCACTTCATTGCTACAAACCAGAAGTATTCTTTTGATAAATTGGCTGAATTATACATAGAGAGGATAGTTACTATCCATGGTGTGCCGAAGACGATCACTTCAGACAGAGGGTCTGTGTTCACATCAAGTTTTTGGAAAAGCCTACAAAACTCTCTAGGAACCAAGTTAAATTTCAGCACGGCATATCATCCGCAAACTGATGGTCAAACCGAGCGGGTTAACCAGATTCTAGAAGATATGTTGAGGGCATGTGTAATGAACTTTGGGGATTCATGGGATAAGCATCTACACCTAGCAGAATTTGCCTATAATAATAGTTATCAGTCCAGCATACAAATGGCTCCATACGAAGCATTGTATGGGAGGAGATGCAGATCACCTATATGCTGGTATGAGGTTGGAGAACGACCATTACTAGGTCCTGACATAGTGCGGGAGAATGATGAGAAGATTCAGCTGATTAAAGAACGACTTCAGGTGGCACAAAGTAGACAGAAAAGCTATGCCGATAGGCACAGGAGGGACTTGCAGCTAGCAACAGGAGATTTGGTCTACCTAAAAGTATCACCTATGCGAGGAGTTCGACGGTTTGGAGTTAAAGGGAAGTTGAGTCCTAGATATGTTGGGCCGTTTAAAGTTTTGGGACAGAAGGGTGCTTCATCTTATCAGCTAGAGTTACCCAAACAATTGTCTAGAATTCACAATGTCTTTCACATATCACAACTCAAGAAATGCAACAAGCCTCCACTACAAGTATCAGACCTGGACATTGATCTACATCCAGACCTGACTTATGAAGAGCGTCCACTGAAGATATTAGAGGTTGAAAACCGCAAGCTGAGAACAAGAACAATTCGGTTCTGCAAAGTACAATGGAGAAACCACTCAGTTCGTGAGGCGACTTGGGAGAAGGAAGAAGATCTACGAGTGACCTACCCCAACCTCTTCAAGTAAGTGTTCGATTTCGAGGACGAAATCTTTTTCTAAGGAGGGTAGGATGTAACAACCCGTAATTATTACCAACAATAATTATTCCATAAGTATAATTTATGTAGTACAACTCATATCACAACAAAAATATTTACATTCGCTCAACCAATAATTTATACATGCCTTTAAATGGTATAGTCTTTTATTACAGTTTTGGATAGTATATGAAAGGAAAACTTGCTGGCTATTTGACTATCCAGCCAAATGTGGACACATAGAAGACACATGATGACCACATAAAATATCTTCCCACTAGAGCAGAAGTCAACTAGAAAACAGTGGCTTAGGCATGGGCTCTGCTTCCAACCAATCGGAACACACCACATTTCTCTCACAGTGAGATGGGGATGGGCAGCCACTACCAGCCAATCGGAAAGACTTCCTGGTGTTAGATAAGGGAGTAGAGCAATCAGGCTAAGGCAACACTCGTAGCATTCAGACTCTGTCTCCAAGCAGCCAGACCAAACTTTCTTCCTCATAGCTCTTCGTCTCTCTAGACACAGACAACAAAAATCCAAGAACAATAAGTGAAGATGGTGACTTGAGTCCACCAGCACTGAATCGTAGGGGAGCAGGCCTGGAAGGGGGCTTGTCTGCATTGCATTGAAGAAAGGTGTTTCTCTCCCTACCACTTCTTTTTCTCACTCTCTAGTACGACTCACTTATCACATAGATTTATCACCAGCAAATAAGCTAGAAGCAACAATAGAAAGAGGTAGCAAATCTGGGATTTAACACCCTTACACTAGTCTGCACATTAGTGACATTTTGAGAAGTTATACTAGCCTAAATACTGACTTTAGACACAAGAGTTTGACCATGGATGCACTTGCAGGCTAGAACACATCTTGAGTACTAGGTACTGCAGGATTTAGGGCTAGAGTACTCACCGGTAGTTGGAGTCGGAGAAGCTCCAGTGCAGCCGCGCGCCGGCGACCTGAACCTGGAGCAGAGGTAGAATAACATCCCAGCCGCGCCCAACCTGCAACCAGAAAACAGAGCAAAATTAGAGGATTCGTGGTGGTAATGGAAGGGGAAAATTAGAGGAATTGGTTCAGAGGAGAGGAGAGATTAGGATCCAGTAGCCTGTAGGAATCCATCGCCGTTGCTGGCGATCTGGGCAGGAGCGACCTGGGCAAGAAGGAGCAGCAAAGAGCTGAGAATTAGAAGTGTAGGGGCGTTGCTTCTGTATAGAGCAAGGACAAGCAAGAGAGAAGAGAGTGAGCAGCACGTGCACTTGTTGACTAGCAGTACTAATCAGCTAGGATGATTTAAATAATGCTAGTTGTTCAAGATGTAAACAAATTACAAATACATGTTTATTATCCAACTAAAATATATAATTTCTGGGTAACTAATTGTAGGATTACGTCACTGTGACGACGTAGTTTATTCTTATATCCAGTACTCGATTTAGTCTCGGTATTTATTCGCCGAATTTCAGGAAGCGAGCAAGCGTCGGTGGAGAAACGGCTACTGAATCAAACTGAGTCTGGGTTCGAACACGACAATTCAGGCAAGCTCTCCTTGGTCATGTAGAGTAGAATTAATTTCTAAAAACCTATTTTCTACCGTATTATCATCAACTTGCATAAAATGAATTTGGAATAATTATTTGGTGGGTAGAGAGCGTCTGGATGGAAATCAATGGAAGGTGGGGCTCTCTACATAGGATTATCATATAGGATAATATACTTACTGTCACTTGTATTTGTGGACCGTACAAATATCGTATCGACCATAGACTTGTCAATTAATGGCAGGCGAAGCTTATTTCTATCAAATCATTTTACATCCACAAGCTAATGCCGGATGGGTGCATTAGTTGTCTGCTAATGCCGGATGGGTGCATTAGTTGTCTGCTACTATATTAAGCAGGGTGGAGTGTTGAGTACTTTTGCTCGATACAACGTCTAGGGAATACCTAGCCGTGTGGAGGTAAAATGTATGCGATGGGGAAAGGTTTTGAACTCTGTCAACATCAGAGTTAATATGGGTAAAGTGATACAGCCTGCGCAGTGCTAAATAAATCATGATCATGCCTGTCTCCTGGATTGGATGCTACGGATATCTAACTTGGGTTCTATTTCGCGAGACAAGTGATAAATAGAATTTCTCTAAATTATAACCGCGTTTTCTTGGGTTAAGCTGGTGTAGGACTTGTGTTGGAAGATATGCTATCATGAATATTTGCATTATGTTATTTAAGCTTGCTGAGTACTTTGTACTCACTCTTGCTATTAATCCTCTCTTTCCTAGAGCAAAGAAAGTGTGAGTTTCCTACTGAACCAAGTGAAGCACACGTTGGGGAGGGCTACTGCTGTGCATTGAACCTGAATGTGAGTCCGATAGATGGGATGTACGATCTGGACACCATCTATGGGGGTTGGGATGAATAAATATCATGTGAGCCAAAGCTATGTGATTTAGTGGATACTACTACTACCAGCCTGTTATCTAGCATATGGCTTGCGGGTACTCCATTATGAGATTATGTAATAAATGGCAAACCTGTGAAGCCTAGTCGACATTAAGCCCTGCGTGGCATGGTATTGTAATACTATTGAACCACTCTAGCTATTCTCTGTTGCATATCTCTGAGGTGGCTTATTATTTGACAAGACAGAGTTTTGTCAAGCAATAATCCACAGACCGGTGCCATTATCCTTGTTGTTAATGGCGGGTCGTTACACTAACAGAATCATCTGGTCTATCTCCTAACTAATGTTTAGGACATATAGGATGTTTTTTGTGTTGGAGAATGTTTCTAAAACCAATGTACCAGCTGAAGAAGTTGGACCCGTCGGCTTCTAAGGTAGAATCCGCGCCCGTGAGGAAGTAACCGAAGTGTAGTTCTGTAGTCTCCAGATGTGATCGCAAAATAGGTAAGGTAAAGTTTATAATATATGTGAGTTTTAGTTTATAATCATATTATCAAACACACTCCACTCAAATTATTATCCCTAAAATAATAATAGCGATTACACGACCCCCATCCACCATACCACCCCCGATCGTCACGGCCGGCGGCAGAGCTTCAAAGGTGGACATAAAATGTCGATCACAACAACTCTGTGACGCATGCTCGATCTTTCGATCTTCCCGTGTTCCGAGGCCATATCTGCATATGCTAGGCTCGCCAATCAAACCTCGAAGACCCTACGCGTGCAACATGGCTTGCACCCACTTTATGCGAACGACGATATGTTTGACACCCGATTGTCACGGCCTGCCTCATAATGTAGAAATTTCTTGGTGGTGCGCAACGAGGGAGAACACAATTTTGGTATTTGTTAGGGATCATCCTTTTTATGATGCTACCGTTGTATATCTAGCATATAAGCAATCAATAGGATGAACACACAATAACACAAAATCAAATGATGCAATGAAGTGCGATGTGACATGGTCGATGCGCCTAGACCTCCATGGCGCCATGTGCCTGGCTCCGGCGCCCCGGCATAGCTCCGAGTCTACGGAGCCCTCCATTGCCTTCGACAGTACGAGTAATATCAAACTTACCGTAACCATGTCACATAATATAACGTCTCTACAAAACAAAGTTAGACGCATCTACCTTTATTTAGTTTTGCAAGTTTTACGTGGCATATATGCTTATTCGTAAGAGAATCGCTTCCCTACCTACGAACTTTGAACCTCAACGTCGATCATATAATTGCATGTTTAAGCATCCCTTTCGGTTCCTCCATTGAAAATGTTTTGCCGACTAAAGAGAGAGAAACAGACACCCGCCAGCCACAGATACGGTGCAAGCCGTATGTCAGTAGTGGAACCAGTCTCGCGTAAGCGTACGTGTAAAGTCGGTCCGGGCCGCTTCATCAACTCCATACCGAAGGCATTGCAAGTGCACGCTAGAGGGTAACAAATATAAGAAATACGTCCTCATTCAACATGAGTTCTAACCGTACCAGCAGTACTACGCATAGATCGGCTCTGATACCACTAAAGGGGTTCCGATGCAGAAAACAGCCATGATCTATCTATCTAGTTCTAACCGTACCAGTATTTTTTCTAGCGAATAAAACCCTAACTAGCCATGATCTATCTATCTAGTACATGTGATAACGGTGGCGGAACGGGTTACATTACCTCCATGTAGACCGATAGCGGGGATTACGCTCCCGCACAAGCGTTGACGATGAAATCGTACGTAGCCGACCTCGAGGTCACGAAGAACTTGCCGCTTGTAGACGATGACGCCGAGGTGTCGACGATGACCTACGTCAACGGGCGTTGGACGGAAGATGGCGAGGCGCCGACGGCTGGGGGGTGGCGCCAGCGGCAGGGCTGCTGGGTGGGCGAGACGACGTCGCCGAGGCTCCTCAAATGTGGTGCCTTCCGAGCACTCGCAAACATACATAACTTAACAACAACCCCCGATCATTCAGATCCAGCTGAAATCGCAGGGGTAGAACTTTTCTGAAATCCCGCAGGGCAACGGCACCCGGCGGTATAGCTTTGGTGGAGAGGGAGGGCAAAACGGGCGGAGAAGCAACTCGGCTGGCCTGCTACAAATTTAATTGTATTTTCCATGAATTAATCCAATTAATATAAAGAGGGGAGGGGGTGTGCAAACTCCCTATCTCCCCCATGTGGGACTAAACAAAGGAGAGGTGGGGGGTTGAGTCGCACCACCCATGAGCTCCATAGCCTCATTGGTGCGGCTCCCCCCTCTTTGGCCTTCTTGGCCCATTTTGGTGGGCTCCCCTTTTTTCTCCTTTTTTAATTAATATTAAACTAATATAAAATACTATTAATTCATAATTAATATATTTATATATAATTTAATCTCCCGTGACTCCGAAACATTATCGGACCACCCGAACATCTTTCGGACATTCCTGTAACCATTTCATACCTTCCCGGAACTCCTTCCGGTCCACCGGAACTCTTTCGGGATCATTTCTCTCTCTCCAATAAAATCATATATTATTCCAGAACCTTCTCCAGGTGTCGTTAAGACGTTAAGTTTGTTACGCTACGGTTCGAGAATACTCCAGACATGGTCGAGACACTCTGCTCACCAATGACCGTCACGGATACCTGGATGCATATGACGGTCCCTGTGCATTCTACGAATATCGTCGTTGAACCATAAACATGATATTCATTCCCTTTGTTTCTGTGATACTACCTTGTCCGAGATATGATCGTAGACATCCGATGTCCTTGTTGTATCTCGTTACCGACAAAGGTTATTAACTCGTCTGTGATATTACATCTCCATGACCTAGTCATAAGCTGCGCAGCTATATAGATGCAATCTCACCGAGTGGGCCCAGAGTATCTTTCCATTACAAGAATGAACAAATCCGCTCTTGATCCTTAAGTCTCAACATACTTTTTCGGGATACCCAAGATGCACACCGTTATTGTCATGCTAAATAAGACACAACGTTTGATGCTCTCAAAGTACCCCTACGAAGTAGCAATAAGTACGGTCTCACGGTCTAAGGAATAAGCTATCATATTACTCATCTATTGCAAATGACAAACATCATAATACGATCTTATTGCAATACTTTGTGTATGTCCATCACCTTATTCATCTAATAAGATGACCCCATTGTCAACCGACGTCATTGTCCTTGATCGGGAATCTCGATCAACTGTTGCCAAATGGACTAGTTTATATAGAGGCTCACTAGGGACTCTGGTTGTCTATGTATCACACGTGTATTAATAATTCCGATTAATACAGTTATAACATAATACAAAAACCTATTATAAATTTATGAGATAATGCAATAAATACTACTTATTTATTTGCTTCTAGGGCATATATCCTTCAGTGTTGCCGGCTGTGACGATCGGGGGTAGTGTGGTGGATGGGGGGCTTGTAATCGCTATCATTATTTTAGGGATAATAATTTTAGTGGAATGTGTTTGATAATATGATTATAAACTAAAACTCACATATATTATAAACTTTACCTTACCTCTTTGGCGATCACATCTGGAGACTACGGAACTACACTTCGGTTACTTCCTCAAGAGCACGGATTCTACCTTAGAAGCCGACGGGTCCAACTTCATCAGATGGTACAATGGTTTTAGAAACATTCTCCAACACAACAACATCCTATATGTCCTAGAATATAAGTTAGGAGATAGACCAGATGATTCTGCTAGCAAGGGGGAAGATGATGAATTCCGTAAGCATCATGCTATTTTCATAGAAGTGGAGGTCATCATGAGCGTATGCCTAGCACCAGAGTTGAAAGTTGTTTCAACATATGGAGCCATATGTCGTGATTGATGCGATCAAAGGACACTTCAAAGATGAATTGAGTCTTGAGCTGTGCAGACAACTTAGAAAGTTCCGGGCCATTCACATGGGGAACATACGTGTCTGGAGACTCATTTGAAGAAGTTGTATGACATCTACTTCAGGCTTACGAATATCTACAATTTCTAGATAGCGGACTCTAGTGCAATAAAGACTGCGCTTATATCTTTGCCTCCTAGCTATGAAGAGCATGTGCGTGAATATGCTATAGAGACACGATGAGCTTCTTCATGTTCGTGAACAAGTTCAAATCTCTAAAAGTTGATTCCATCGAAGAAGAGTTCTTCGACGCTACGGGTATATTTGATATACAAAGAAATAAATGTATTCTTATCATACTTGATGAAAAGTATTTGATACTTGTTTTGTTTATGAAACAGTCCCTGATCATCACAAGTATGCGGCGATGGGTGACGTGACAGTGCACAAGTGATGGCAAGCAAGGAAGTTGATGGCCACTAGTGCTCACGTTCTCGAGATATCATATTAGTTATCATCAATAGTTTTTTATAAGACATTTTGTAATAGTGAGAGTGTGCTCTAGTTTGGTGTCTTGAATGTTACAAGACATAGTTATTCATATATGTAATAGAACAAATCAGTTGTTTTATTTTATGAAAGAAACCAGTTGTTTTATATTATGAATAATTTGTATCACATCTCAATTACATTATGCGTATGATATACATTTATAATAGCGGGAATGATAAAATTATGTGTCCAAGGAATAAAAGATTTTGTTACTAGAACAAACACCATCGAATTTGATCATAAAGGCAATGCAAGAAGGAATAGATACTTTGATTTATTTAAGTACTACATGTGCCGAATTGATTAAATTTATAATTAGTATTGAAGCGTGAATACAAAAGGAAACTAATTGAGAGTCATTTCGAATGATTATTAAATTAATTATATGGTGAATTTTTACTTGATTCAAATTCTTCTATGATTATTGGCAAATAAGTGTATTTACATAATAAATCATGAGTCTGAAATTAATTTGATAAAAGATCAAATTGGGTTTTTCATAAGGATAATATTTTTGAATTATGATTTCAACACAAAAGACTTATGAAAATTCGTTTCACAATATTATAATATCATATATGGTGATATGTGAAGTATTATAATCATACTCTATTTTAGATGAAGTGTGGTCTTTCAGAATCTGTCTTAAAATCTCTTAATATGTTTGAAACATTATAGTCGATGTCCACTTTAGAAAATAATATTTTTCAACGAGAATTCGTGTGATCGACAATAGTGTCGTTATGAATGTGATTATACGATAATTCAGAATGTACACGAATAGTTCTTTGTAGATTGCTCACATTGGATGAGAGTGTACTCCAGAATCCAACAGAAACAAAACTTGTATTGTTGTCTGTATAATTCCGAGGAAAATATGATTTTTCGAATTATGGTTTATGGATTGGAATTAGAAGCTTGAAATAAGGTGTCAGACCTATATTCATAAAAGTAGAATATTGGAAAGTGTTCCAAAAGGTATATGTCTACAAATGAAAATTTGATGATTAAGAGTGAAGGAGACTAGAAAATTGTTTTCTGCTTGCAATCTTCTTCGATGAAATCATAGTATTTTCATGAAAGAAGCTTCTAAATAAAGTGCTGTTATATTTAATATTGCTGTACATAATATTAAGTGTTTCAAATCTTGTTGGCAGATCAAGCTGCACCTTATGAATACAAAGAAAGTTGAGAAAATATCAGAATACGAACAAAGGCTTTTAAGGCTGAAATCCAAGTTGCATTTAGAAGGATTAAAACATTAAATGTTACTATAATTCCTTTTGAATAAATAAGATTACTTGATCATCATATAAAGTGTTATATGAGAAATATAATTATAAGAAAGACGTGAAAGCATATTTTGTCAAGAAATGTTTCTTGGACAAGATCAAAT
Source organism: Poa annua (assembly GCA_026929855.1). Taxonomy (NCBI): domain Eukaryota; kingdom Viridiplantae; phylum Streptophyta; class Magnoliopsida; order Poales; family Poaceae; genus Poa; species Poa annua. The sequence goes on along the minus strand of CM049427.1, from coordinate 4,858,665 downwards.
TTGCTGACTACATTTATGTAGACATGCTTGAAGTATGTGGGATTTGTATTAATGTAATACTGTAGTTTGTATTGAATTCGAATTGATAAGAGATCAATGAGTTTGGTTTGACCAAAATGTCAAGAAAAAATATGTTTTTGAGTGGGAGCTCGTGTTCTCAAATATGTGGAGACATAATTTGAGTGTGAGCCAAATTCATCTTGTGTAAATGACACATTGTGAATTGTACCAGTAGAATTAATTAGAAAGATGAAGTTGTGAAACTATTTGAAAGTTAGCGTCTATTTGTTATAGAACGGGAATTTTAAATAGATAGTCGAATTGTTTTGGATTATATCTGAAGAGTCATAATAGAATAAAAGCAAAGGATGGTCCTTGGAAATCCAATTAATCATTAAGAGTAATGATACAAGGTAATAGTGGTTGTATGACATTTTGGTCTATTATGTGATATTAGACATCATACAGAAACCATATTATCTGCTCGATGAAATATGACTGATGTTCTTAAGAAGAAGAGCAGTTATAAAAGTGAATTTAGAATTTACTGGAAATAGAAGTGTATTAGTTTTTAGATTGACACTGGTATGTCAAGTTTTCTACACAGGTGTGAAAGTATATATAGATATCGCGAGGTTGTAATTGTTACAAGGAGCTCTCTATGACTGAATGTGTTTTCAAGGCAATTATCTGGTTGACAGAATCAGAGTAAGCGTTGGGAAACAGAAGTCTCACTTGGTTATGTTATTTGTATATATGTTATTGGATAACATGATGATGTCAAACACGTTGATATCAATGAATCACAAAAGAACGCACAATTATGTATTGTACAGATTGTCAGAGTAACACTTTTCCACAAGCAAGCATTATCATATAACACTTATTTGATAAGGGGTTTTTGATGAAGTAAAATGCAGCTAGTTTATTTGTACTTTAGTGCAAGTGGGATACTAAAGGAGATATGCCCTAGAGGCAAATAAATAAGTAGTATTTATTGCATTATCTCATAAGTTTATAATAGGTTTTTGTATTATGCTATAACTGAATTAATCGGAATTATTAATACACGTGTGATACATAGACAACCAGAGTCCCTAGTGAGGCTCTATATAAACTAGTCCATTGGGCTACAGTTGATCGAGATTCCCGACCAAGGACAATGACGTTGGTTGACAATGGGGTCATCTTATTAGTTGAATAAGGTGATGGACATACGCAAAGTATTGCAATAAGATCGTGTTACGATGTTTGTCATTTGCAACAGATGGGTAATATGATAGCTTATTCCTTGTACCGTGAGACCGTACTTATTGCTACTTCATTGGAGTACTTTGAGAGCATCAAACGTTGTGTCTTAGATAGCATGACAATAACGGTGTCCATCTTGGATATCTCGAAAGAGTATGTTGAGACGTAAGCATGAAGAGCGGGATTTGTTCATTCTTGTAATGGAAAGATACTCTGGGCCCACTCGGTGAGATTGCATCTATATAGCTGTGTAGCTTATGACTAGGTCATGGAGATGTAATATCACTGACGAGTTAATAACCTTTGTCGGTAACGAGATACAACAAGGACATCAGATGTCTATGATCATGTCTCGGACAAGGTAATATTGTAGAAACAAAGGAAATGAATATCATGTTTATGGTTTAACCACGATATTCGTAGAATGCACAGGGACCGTCATATGCATCCAGGTATCCCTGGCGGTCATTGGTGAGCGGAGTGTCTCGACCATGTCTGGAGTGTTCTCGAACCGTAGCGTAACAAACTTAAGGTCTTAACGACACCTGGAGAAGGTTCTGGAATATTACAGGATTTTATTGGAGAGAGAGAAATGATCCGCAAAGAGTTGGTTTCAGGAATGTCTGAAAGATGTTTGGGTGGTCCGGAAAATGTTTCGGAGTCACGGGACATTAAATTATATGTAAATATATTAATTATGAATTAATAGTATTTTATATTTATTTAATATTAATTAAAAAGAGAGAAAAAGGGGCAGCCCACCTAAATGGGCCAAGAAGGCCTAAGAGGGGGGAGCCGCACCAATGAGGCTTTGGAGCCCATGGATGGTGCGGCTCAACCCCCCCCCCCCCCCACCTCTCTTTTTTTTAGTCCCACATGGGGGAGCTAGATAGTTTGCACACCCCCTCCCCCTTTATATAGCAAGGCATATTAATTGGATTAATTCATGGAAAATATAATTAAATTTGTAGCAGGCCGGCCGAGCTGTTTCTCCGCCCGTTTTGCCTCCTCTCTCCACCAAAGCTATACCGTCGGGCGCCGTTGCCCTGCGGGATTACAGAAAAGTTTTACCCCTGCGATTTCAGCTGGATCTGAATGACCGGTGGTTGTTGTTAAGCTCCGTATATTCGCGAGTGCTCGGAGGCACCACATTTGAGGAGCCTGGGCGACGTCGTCTCGCCCACCCAGCAGCCCTGCCGCCGGCGCCGGCGCCTCGCCATCTTCCGCCCGACGCCCGTCGACGCAGGTCTTCGTCGACACCCCGGCGTCATTGTCTACATCGTCGCGGCAAGTTCTCCGTGACCTCGAGGTCGGCTACGTACGACTTCATGGTCAACGCTTGTGCGGGAGCGTAATCCCCGCTATCGGTCTACATGAAGGTAATGTAACCCGTTCCGCCACCGTTATCACATGTACTAGATAGATAGATCGTGACTAGTTAGGGTGTTGATACGCTAGAAAAATTATTGTTTTATACACCGGAATCCCTTCACCTCCTCCTTCGACATGGCTGGCCTAGTCGTCCTCCTCCTTCGACATGGCTTGGCGCAAGGACGTCCATGACCTGTTTGACAAAATGACTAGCATAATTTTTTTAATAGGATTAAAAGATGTAAAGAGGAAAAGGCATGGGTTTATTTTGTAAAAAAATAAACAGTCTGCCACATCAGCATCCTAACGGATTGACTAACGTGGTTCTAACTCACAACTTTGTGACCAACTATTGGCGTTTTTTAAGTTTGTGACCAATGCGCACATTCGTGGCAACTTTATGACCTCTGGGGCGTTTAACTCTAGAATTTATCATGATGCAAAATCTTGTGTGTTTTCTTGTTCGATGAGGTTTTGAAAATCGTGCGCAACCAAATAGACGAATATAAAAGATCGATCAAAGAATAAAATATTTTACGTAGGTACCAATTTTTTTAAAAAATATGTTGTATATTAGGCTACACAAAAAAACAAATTTTGGGGCAAAATAGGGGATTTTTACTACTTTATGCGGTCATAAATTTGCTATTTCTATAGCCTAAAACAAAATGTTTTTATGACGAAACTTCGCACAAATATATATACCATGTAGACGTACGTCTGGGTCGAAAGCGTACCAAATCAGCGTTCCAACATTCATAGTACCAAACACATATAACATAAAAATATACTTTACAAAGGTTATAGTATTACAGATTTTACATGAGGAATGTTGATTTTTGTCTAGACATTTAGTCAAACTTAACAGAATTTGACTTTGAATAAACCAGAGAGTAAGTAAAGCAAATAAAAACGGAGGAAGCAGTTGTATTGTATGGCTGAACGGTAGGCGACGCGAATCACGAGGCACCATCGGACGGCGCGGAAGACCGTTACGTCCTCACAAGCCACAGCGACGGCGCTCTGACCAGGCGACCACCCGTTCCTCCCCAGTGGCAGTGGCACCCACACCTCTTCCTCCCTTCCGCCGGCCTCCACCACACGCTAACTCACACACGGCGGCAGAGGCGGGACGGCGTCGGCGGCGGCGGCGGAGGTGGATGCGGAGAGGCATGGTGGGATCGGCGGCATACTCGGCGACCTCCATCGTGGTGGTGATGGCCAAGGACAAAGGCAAGGGGAAGGGTACAAAAGGCGGCGGCGGCGCCTCCTCCGGTCAGGTCGATCCCCTCCCCCTACACCCAGATTCCTGCCGCAACCCAGTTAGCATTCAGCACAGTCAAGTCGGATTAATGCTCCCACCGGAAGAAAAATCTGATGTTTCTCACTCTTGTTCTGTCGAACATACAGAAAAACAAAGAACTGTTTGTTGTTCTGCTGATGAGGAAAAATATTTATGTGGCACACATGTCAATGCCCATCTGTGGAAACCACCATTGTTCGCGGTTAAGTTGTGGTCGAGAAAACTGGGGAATCAGGGTTTTTTGTGCCCGGACTGAGTGTCCTTACGTACATGCTCTCGGCTCTCTGTTTGCAGGTCTCTGACCGGCGGCCTGCTCCTAGGATTACATCCAACGTGAAGCACAACCTGAGGATTCTCAAGTTCTGGAAGGTACAATGGCTGTCCTGCGCTAAAGTCACCTCAATTTTACCTTGTTCTAAGCTGTGTGACCTTGTTGTGTTGCTTCAGTGTCTAGTGCCAAGTCTTCAGAAAATATGTTGTTACTGCATCAAGCGAAAAATGCAAGTTTCTAGTCGATGACAGATCCTGATGTGTGTAGGGATAAAAGATATGGTGCCGAAGTTGGGTCGTCAGATAGATGCATGTATTGCGAACTTGTGCTTTCACGTGTGCCTGAAACTCACAGGAGGGTCGTTGATTCGTCAGATATATATTTGCTATAAGTATAAGCTTGAGTATTTGACCTCTTGCTTTCAGGATTTTGAAAGGAAGCAAACAACTGGGCGTCAGCCTGCTACTAGGTTCCGCAAAAAGAAAGTAATGAAGGACGTGCTTCCCGATGACACGGACTTCTACGAGGACCCTTCTGCCACTCTTACCTGGTCAGGCTTGTTCTTCACTTTCATATCTAGTGCCTTTCTTAGTCTGTAGGTTGCTGATTCGATGCCTCTGCTGACTTTGTGCTGTCGTTTAATCTAGCACAAATGACGGCTTGGAGATTGCCTCCCCGGTTATTCTTGTGGATGGTTACAATGTATGTGGCTACTGGGGAAAGCTTAAGGGTGACTTCTTGAATGGGAATCAGGGAATCGCAAGGCAAACTCTCATTGATGAGCTTGTATCATTCAGTGCAGTAAGAGGTTTGTACCTGAGGACTAAAGCATTATGTATGGTTCAACTATGATTCATCAACAAAAAAAGGTCACACATCTCAATACTATATGATGTATATTTGCTGTTAGAAACTGATAGGGTAGTGTTCTGCATATTCTCTGATTTATAGTGCAAGAAAATCAATCTTAACTTACAAGTGTACGTATTTAATTAATTGTCGAGCATAATCTCCTTTAGCTCTGTAAGACTGTAACAACAGTGCATAATTTCCTATCATATGCCAAACCGTGTTCTACGTCAGCTATCTTATTCTTATTATCTTATATCATTCCTCACTATGATCCTTGCAGAGGTAAAAGTCGTAGTTGTATTCGATGCTGCATTGTCTGGGCATCCTACACATACTGAAACTTATAGAGGGTAAGGTATTACTGTGTTAGACCATTTCCTAACATCTAAATTGACTCTTTGTGCTAGATATCTCCCTTAAATGTTGATGCCGCAAAAGCTCATATTTATGCATATTTCAACTATCTTTCGAGTTGGTTTACTAGGTGTGGAACCTTGACAAACATTTTTTCTTCATGGAACAGGGTTGATGTGGTATATTCTTCTGACCTATCTGCTGATTGTTGGATCGAGAAGGAGGTAAATTGTGAAAAAATTCAACAGAAGGAATGATGCTCTAGAGCTCCTAGTTAGTTATGCCAGTGCAAAGTTCATGCAAAGATTTAATATTATAGAAAAAGTCCTGATTCTATGAAAAATGCATGGCTAAACTATTAAGATTAGCAAATAGTAAGGGACAGGGATGTCCTGGTTATAAGCATATTTACTAGCTGTGTATGCATGCCTAACTGTTCATATCTCTATTTATTTTTCAAAATAAATTGCTGTAATGATTGTTATACTACAACATTTTACGCTAATATGAAATTGATGCACTCTAGGCTCATATCTCTATTTATTTTCTGAACTGTGATCATATTAAGCTCAAGCTCAAGGATGGTACTGCTAAATTTCACCCCTGCCACCAATAAGCAATTTCTTAATCAAATAGAAATGTAATGCGATCGAACTGAATAGATAGCATGTGTCACCAAGAGGTTTCTCATTCTGGTTCTTACGACCAACGTAGGTTGAAGCTTTGGTGGCAGATGGATGCCCAAAAGTCTGGGTTGTAACGTCGGATGTACTGGAGCAACAATTGTCGCATGGTGAAGTACGTATTCGCCTCATGATTACCTTGGTCTGTTGGTCTCTGTCTGCCATCCGACATTGTTGCACTTAGATATTGTACCTTTCTTGCTAAGTCCTGATGCATTTCTTATTTGGAAGCATTAGAAAATTTGATGGGTAGCATAGCTCTTCTGTAAAACATAAGGACTGGTTCGTATGTGTGAAAACAGAACAAAGTGTTTGCGAAAGAACATGCCATTGAGGATAAGTTACAGAAATGATAACATAAGATAGGTGTGTTCATTTGTAAGGGTGTTATCAACCTGAACTACATGAATCTGGGAAGCATTTGAAACTTTATACCTAGGCAAGGATATTGCTTGGAGTTTTCTCATCAGATTTTACTCTTGATGATCTAAATTTGGTCTCGTCGTGTGATTTGTAGGGTGCTCTTATTTGGAGCTCAAAAAGACTGGTCAAAGAGGTTAGTTGTTACTATTTTGCATCACTGGACATCACTTGCTTGAATAACTATATTTGACTTGGGTTTCTTGTATCCATCTTGCTGACGTTATCTGTATATTCTGACCAATTGTCACGATGTTGCTATGGTAGCCAATTTTGTTCTTAAAGACATGTGTAGTAAATATGATATTAAAAGGTCATAGTCGGGCCATTTGCATGATTGCGTTAATGTCAACATGAAGCTGGAACTGCAAATCTGCTAGCAACACATTACTGTTACACCTATGCAATTATCTAACAGGGCAGTTCCATATTCCCTGTGCAGATTGCCTGACAGCAAATTGTCTGCTGTATGGTTCTGCAGATAAAAGAATCAGAACAAGAGCTTGACGAAGAGCTGAAGGAAACCAGGTTCAGAGTCTTGCTGGTTTAGTTTGAGGGTCCAGGCAAAATCACTTACAACTCAAATGTCTGCGAATTAACTGGAACGCCTCTCTGGATTTTGTATTTGGCAGGTCAACATCATTGCAAGGAAAGATTTTTCAGAGCAAATTGAAACCTAAAGTAGTGCAAAGTTTAAAAGATCTCCGGAATCGGCTCGACGAACAAGAGCGGAGAAAGAAGTGACCATCAAACATGCTTTGCTCCGCAAATCTATGTGTGAGGTACACATCAGGTGGGGAGAGGGCGGGAAGAGAAGAGGTGTACATTTCTACATGTGAGGATCACATCACATGAACTGACGTTTGTTGGGAACAACAGAAATATCAATCACGCCAGCTGCGTGTGACAGGGGGACATAAATATCAATCACGCAAGCTGCACGCGATCAGGCCAATCGTGCACATGAACTGAGAGTGGTCAGTTTGCAGGCTGACATCATGTAAAGGAAAATCCGGTCTTTGTAGGGATGTAGTTTTTAGAGACAGAAGAAAGGCAGACTGCAAGATGCAGGCTCCTTATCTTTTTTTCTTTCTATTTTCAATGAGTTGTATAGAAATGTAAAGAAGCTGGATTTCATGTGGGGGCAAGATAACAGTACATATGTTTATATTTGATAATGAATAATCATTTGCTAAATAAACATGTGGCTGGTGATCGAAAACTATATTTGTATCGAAAAGATAGCAGACAGACACAATATTTGGCTAAAAGGGCTACAGGAAAAACCCACAAACAACAAACGGGTGATGCAATTTATTCTCAGATTTGTTTCCACATGACAAAGTTAACACTGGAAGAATACACACTGGATGAATTTCCACAAAGGACACTGGGCACCGAAGCATAAAACGCGGAAGATGGTCGGACAACGACACCAGCAAAGGTAACCTAAGCTAGAGCAAGAGTTCAGTTGGCGCTAAGGGCATGGGTAGGCATCCCCTTGCATGTTCAGTAACAGCACTTCACTCCTGCAAGGTTAATTCAAATGAAGAGATTAACAAGGCTCCAGGTTCAGTCCATTGAAATTCAGCTATATTATGTTTAAAAAAAAATCAGCTATATTATATATATATATTAAATGAGTTGGATTTACATAGTGAATACCTGAATACATTTCTAATGTTTTGTCGCATCGGAGTAACTGATTTTAGATTGAATCCGACAATATAAAATTAAGGCATTTTAAGTTCATCAGCAACAGATGGCACAACACTTTCAATACTGACATAGAATCTGCCGGTGACAGGCAGAATTTCAGCTTAACATGAGTTTCTACCAGTGAGTTTCGATTGATATAAAGCTTTAGGTGAACAAAACAAGCTGAGCGGCAATGATTAAGATTGTACAGAGCTTCAGTGCAGCAATGCTTCAGTACAGATTGTGTGCTATTTTTAGCATTGGATTACCATGAAATTTCAGAAGAGAGCTACGATTCAGCTGTATTTGGGTTCTTATAGCTCAACAGCATATCAACACTATTTCTTCCATTTCTAAGTCAAAAAGGACCAAAATCATCTAGCTAGTACTTATTTGGTGAATGCACAAACATCATCTAGGTATAAAGGTAATAATCAACAGAAGACTAAATTCATCTAGTACACTCCTGTAACTGAAAAGCAAATCAATGCTTGGTCCTAAGTCTTAATCTATATCCTCCATTGTCAATCATCGTAGTCATCACAAGACTGCACTGGTCTAGCTAGTAATGTGATGATTGTACAAACATCAACAAGGAAGATGTAACTGCAAGAATCAACCCGAGGGCTATAATTCAGCTATTGTAGTTTTGTAACTGAAAATCTATGCATCAATGCTTGGTCCTACAAACTCTTTAATAAGGTGGTATATCTTCCAATGTCAATCATCCTAGTCAATACAAGACCAAGCTACTAATGGTGTGATGATTGCACAAGCAGCAACAAGGAAAGTATAACTATAGGGACAATCAACCAAGAGCAGGCCAGGCACAGGCATATGATGGAATTCAATATGAGATAGAGATAGTACCTCATCATCGTCGTCGTCCTTCTTGAGCGTAGTGGTACCGCCGACTTTGTCGATGGGCAGCTTCATGTTCCCAAAGGGAGTATCAACATCGATCTTCCCCTTGATAGTGTACCCAGTTCCCCTGCCCCTGATCATGTCCCATACGGCGGAGCCGAGGTCCTTGGGCCTGAACTTGAAGGGGATCTGCATCTTGGTGATCCCCTGCTTCTCGATCTTGGTGGACTCGGTGAGCTCGGCGTTGACGACGCTGTCGTCGCCGAGCCACATCTCGTACTGGAGCAGGTTGAGCCCCAGGTCGAAGTCGTTCTTGTTCTCGAGGCTGAGGTGGATGGTGGCGGTGGTCTCCTCGAAGGAGAAGTGGTGGAACTTGATCTTGTCGACGTCGACGTCGGGCTTGTAGGGGACGGGGATCTCGCCGGCCTTGTCGAGCGGGATCTTGATGCGGCCGAAGACGGGGACGTCGACGAGGAGGGTCACGCGGACGAGGTAGGGGATGATGCTGCCGGGCTTGATGTCGCCGTAGGTGTCCCGGATGTCGTCGAAGGAGATGGAGATGGGGATCTTGACGGTCTCCTCCCCGTGCGCGCGGATGGTGCCGGCGTCCGGGATCAGGCCCGCGATAAGCTTCCGGCCGTCGCTGTCGATGAGGTAGTCGATGTCGACGAGCGGGATGGGCACCGGGTTGGGGTTCTTGATGAGCACGTCGATGACGAAGTCGGCGCGGTGGAGGTCGATGTGGGGGACGTGGATGTGGGAGACGTCGGCGGTGGGCTTGCCGAACCCGACGGCCTCCTCGATCTTCTCGCCGATGTCGTGGATAAAGTCCTTGACTTTGTCGATGAACCCGCCGCCGCCATCCTCCTTCTCCTCCTCCTTCTTGTCCTCGTCCTTCTTGCTGCTGCCGCCGAAGAGGCCGCGGTCGGTGACCGTGTCGGGGTTGTCCGAGGAAGACATGGCTGGCCGGCCGGCCAAGATCTGAGAGCAAAAGCGGATGAGATCCGGAGAATTGCCTGGAATCGGGAGCGGATGATGACTTGATTGATTGATTGATTTACCTGAGCCTTGATGGGAGGACGGATGGAGATCGCGGGCGGAGCCGCAGCGTGGCGCGGAGGTGGGGGCAGCTGGAGCTGACAAGTAGCGGAGGAGGAGTGGAAGCCAAGCAGTGCGATGATGAGGAAATGGGTCATGCACAACCCTGGCAACCTGGCCCGTAATAATGGGCCGGCCCGCAAGCACGTGCGCTCGGCCCGTCAGGGGTCGGGCATGACACGCGCCCAAACAGGCCGTGTTTGGGCCGGCCCATAAGCACGAGTGTACGCGGCTAAACGGGTCGTGCCTGGGCTTGGGGCGAGGCTGGCGTAGCGGCACATCACTCATGTCGCGCCTTGCGTCAAAACAACCTACATATCTGAAAAACAAGGATAAGCGACACATGGTGTTCAAACGAGTCATAGGTGGCTCATCCTTCTTAGGTCCGATAGTTTCTGGTACTTAGAAGTTTTAAGTGTGGTTAGAGTGATCATGCATAAAGCAAAGGTCTTCTTTGGATTGAAGAATATTTATAGGAATATGGGAGGATTCCAATCCATAGGATTATTTCCTAAGAAATGTCTTTGTATCAAAGAAATGACACCTTCAAATTTCTATATATTGCATTCCTACATCCCAATTCTATAAGAATTCTAACATTCGTACTCTAATCTCTTTTTTACACTCATTCGCGTAGCATCGAGACATTTTTTCTGTGTTTTTATGTGTATCATATACACGATAGTTATTATAGTTTTTTCTCTGTTTTACACCTGCAATCATATCAAATTCATATGTTTTTGCAATTCCTTTGTTTTTCTAATCATTGAGAAAGCCCTAAAAGAGTTTATAGAAAGAGATGATGCTCGATACAGCAACCATGCATAGGCTCACTTGTGAAATGACTTCACTGGCGCATGTACAGCGGCACAATAGTGAGCCCGCATTTTTGTTTGTGACATTGGTGCCAAGTAGAGATAGAGATGGAATATGTTTGGTTTTGTCCTGTTCCTGGAGGAATTCATTCATGCTAGCAGTTTTTCGGTTTATTTATTTAAAATCAGGTTAAATTTTTACTTTTTATAATGATATAGGAGAAGCAAACATGAAACGGCCGAGGCCAAAGGAAAAAGGCAAGTTACAGCACGCTAACTACGCGATACTCCATCAAATCTTGCAGAGAGAAACATCGTCATTGGCACGGTTTGTGTAAAGGCACTCCTTATTATAAGGTAGCGACCTTCTGTGTATAGTGCTAGTCCCTGGATCGACTTGCTAGCACACACAGTTTAAGATGAAATACCATAACATTGCGTCAATATTCATTATACGATGATCCAGAAATAAAAGGGTTTGATACAAGGTGCATAGCCCATGGCTAGCTCAAACCGAAACACACAGCGGAAAGCAAATGGATAAGTGAGCTTCATCTTCATCATGTGCCACAGGCAAGGCATGTTGGTTGGAGATTCGCGGCCCTAACAATCCTTACTCCTCGTCTAAGGGTCCTGCAATGGTGAGTTGCAGCCCAAACTATATTGGGTCAGCACAATTAAATTGTGGTGGCAAGATGACACTTTAAAGCTAAAATTTACTAAGACTATATCTACATACATATTTGGCTCGGTAGAGTTTGAGCCTGATTTGCATAAAGTCAGTTTTGTCCTATCATTTATAAAACAATTTTCATCTTAGATAAAGAGTACCACTGATAGAAAACAGTGAACACCTTTGACAACAAAGAGTACCACCGATAGAAAACGGTGAACAACTTTGAAAACTACTCACAACGAGCACCACCGATAGAAAGCGGTGAGCTCTCCCAAACCCTTGTTCACCCATCAAATTTTATTGAGAAATTGGGATGAGGAGATCTTTAACATCTGCCCTGTCTAGTTGCTCAAATGTCCGTAACCGGGGACACGACTAAGTATACTTAGTTTTAACTCTCGAGAGGGTGTGCACTTTCACCACTAGACCCAATCATTCCGTCGTCCATGTCACCCAATTGTGAAATGGAAAAGAGAAGACCGAGACGAGACCTTTCCAAAGTTATTCCCCGAGTCACAACGCGTGACCCGAACCAACCTATCATTCCCCTACATCTGCTGGTCACGACGGATCGGGGTCTCACAACATGTATGGTCAAGACAGAGACCATTTGACAAGTGGTTACACTAGAAGCTACTAAACAAGGTGCGCCTACAATCTCTTTGAGCCTGGGTGACTTTCCACATTTGTGTGCTTCCACCAAGGGTAATTACCATAGACATGGACCCCCTGAGTAGCCACCCACCATGGTTCTCCAACCAGCACCCAGGTGGTTTATTAATTAACTTCATTAATTTTTCACTATCCAACTAGTCAAAACATTTTTCATTGCTTGGCTAAGCATCCTACTAAGTGTTCTTGCTTCTAAGCTCAGGGTGGGGGATAGCTAAACACTACATAGGAGCATAGCATAATAAACTAACTGCACACAACTCCTAACATGCATACTACAGAAAAACACTACTATGCATATAGTGAAAATAATAGGAGGTTTATGAGCGTCACTTGCCTTTTGGAAGTTGTCGTTTCTCACACTCTTTTCAAATATCGTTTCACTTCGTTCAATCTAAACGATGAAAGTGAAATACAATAAACAACAATTCGACAAACACATAACACAAAAATCAAACATCACAATAATGTGTTCAACATTAGTTGTTTTAGTTCATTTATTTTATTGTCAGGTCTTATCACATAATTCAATTTACAAAAAGAATCAATGTGATAGGACTTAGGGTTTGCTGGTTGTGGTCAGGGATGGTCCAAAATTCAACTTGTACATTTCAATTTGAATAGGTATGAATATTATTTCAATATTGTAATGTTTGGTCATGTTCAAAATATATGCACTATACTTTTATCAAATGGAAATAATAAAAGTTCCAAACCATGGTTGTGATTTAAGGAAGACACAAGATTTTAATCAACTTCACATGTTTATGAATGATATGGATCTAATGAAGTTTAGCATTGGCTCCTCAAAGACTATAGTTATTTTAGTGACATTTTGCAGAAGATTTCACATTAAAAATGATTTGTGGAATTTAAGTTATATCTAATTTACACCAGTTATATCTCTGATTTATAAAACCATATTTAATTATACAAAAATCATTTCTAGTAGTAGCATCATGTTATACTAGTTGAAAGGTTTGTACAAATATTTATTTGCATTTTTAGGATCCATGAATTTATATTTATGTCAAATTTGCCTAATTCTTCCATTTGAAATTTCAATACATATAATCTTGAAATCTAATAGGTTTTAAACATATCTTTATAGGTTTATATGAAAAAAGTGTTTGAGTAGGCTTAGTTTTATTACCTCTAGTCAAAATATAATACTTGTGTTACTTTTGTAAAAGAAACAATTTAATATGGTTAATAGAATTTAAACTATGTTAAAAACATACAATTAGGGTTTCTGATTTTTAAATTCAAATGACATTGCTCAAAATTAATTTTAACTGTGCAACATTATTAGACAGACCCTATAGTTTCCAAAAATAATTTATTTGCAATTTTTGGACTTATGGATTTGAACCTAGGTCAAACTTACTCAAATCTTCTATTTGAAATGTAAATTAATGTAAACTAGCCAAATTTCAAATTGGACAGTTCTAAAAGATTATACATGTCAAGGGCTTTCCAATGATATAAAGTTTGTCAAATTTGGATATGTGGATAAAAAGATATGATGTTTTGAAGTTATAGGGGCTTTTCTGCTAAATAACCATTTTATTTAAAATTGCGATAAATCCAGAAAGGGCTGGGCTGACATGGCGCCGACGTGGCATTGACTGGACGCTGACGCGGCACGTACCGGTTCGAGTTAAAAAATATATAATCGTGACAGTTCGTTTCCGATCGGACGGATGAGAGGAAAAGGTTCTCACCGCGGCGGCGCTGACTTCGCTGGAGAGAAGAGGGACGGCGGCGGCGACTCGGGAGTGGACGCCGTCGACGTTCTAGGACTTCCTCGTACACGAGAGTATGACGACGAGGTGCGGCGCGAGTTGGCAGAGTAGATGGGAGCGGCGCCGTCGTTCGGTGCGTTCCGTAGCGGCGTAGATGCGTTGCCGGAGTCGAGGGAGGCGGCGGCGCAGCCACGGGCGTGGACGAATCGGTGCCTCCGATGCTCCTTCTTCTCCGGGAAGGCAATGAAGAGGTGAAGCGTGGCGCCGTTAAGATTGTGGAGGTGGTGTCGACCACGCTCGCATCTCGGAGAAGCTTGCGGTGTGGCTGGAGGCACGCTTTTCTCCGGCGACCTTCGGTTGTGTTGCGCCGCTCGATTTAGCTACGGGGAGAAGGTGTGGAGGGGTTAGGGAGGCGCGCAATGGAGAGGGGAGTATTTTGGGAGGGGTCTCTAGCTCAGGCACGTTTTACTTTGGCCGGAAATGGAGGACGACGGAGGCGGAATGCGTGGGCTTCGACGAGGAATTTCACCAACCCTGGGGCACGAATCGGAGGGCAAAGGAGGGGGAAAGGGGGCGGGGTTGCGGGGATCAAATAGGGGAGCGGGGTGGTGTGGCTCGGGCTCTGAAGAGGGCGGGGAGCGTGGCGGAGTGGGGTGAGGTCGTGCGGTGCGGTCATGGGGTCGTGGGGGCACCGGGCGGTTGGGGAAGAAGACCCCGACAGGTGGTCCCCACCTGTCGGTGAGAGTGAGAGGAGAGACGCCGGGACTGGGCCGTTGCTGGGTCGGTGGCGCTGCGCACGCGGCTGGTAAGTATGGGCTCGGCCCATTTGGCATTTTTTTTATTCCGACTCTTTTCTATTTTGCTTCTTTTTATTATATCTTTTGTTTTAATTATTCAAATGTCTTCAAACAACTTTCTACAAATTTGTAAAATCTAGATCTTTCTCTTAAAACATTCTTACACTTATTTCCAATACATTTAAAATCATAAAATGTTCAAATAACATAAAGTGACACTTTTGTAGAATTTAAAAATAGAGTTTCCATAAATAATTATGTTTTAATAAAATCAAGAAAAATATCAAAAATCTATATGTTTAAAATAAGTCTTTCTAAACACTTTTCAAAATCAAACACTTGATTCAAACTATATTATAAAATAGAAAATACTCCAAATAGTTTTGTGATCATAATTATTGACCTAGGGTTTATTAAGAATCCAAATATAATGTTTTGGAATTAAATAATTTATCCAAAACATTTTGAAATAGTCATTCCTTAAATAATTGAAGGTACTTTAGAAATATGGTGTTAGGGTTAAATAAGTATTTAGATTATTTATTTATAGCTCAACACTCAAGTTTGAAAATAAAGTTTACTTGATTGAATTAACATCATAATGCATTTGACTAAGTCATAATAATCATTTTTAGTCGGCCCTCTAGGACATTGATGGATTTTATTTAAATGTTTTAAAATTTAGTTATTTTTTTTAAACATTTTAAAATTTTGGGATGTTACAGTTTGGGGATCAGGATGCAGATCAGACGAAGACGTCTAGCGCCGCCGGTGGTGGGAATTCGCTTCCCCCTGAGCCAAGCCCAATCAAAACTTCATCTTTTGCCGTCATAGACGGCAAGTTCAGCCTAAAGAGGGTATTCAACCCCTCAATCGCTGAAGCAGAGAGCACACTTAGGTGATCTTCTACTACCAAAAACTGCAAACGGCATAAATATGAAATGCGTATTGAAGTAGTACTGTATTTGCATTGTTCACGCATAATTGAACCAACAACTGAAACCTCAGGTAGGCCTTCCTCTCGTGGTGCTCGTCGTCCTCCTCCTGCTTAGGCGGCGACCGCGCCGGCAAGGATGGAAGAGGCGGGCTTCCGGGACGCACTGCACAAAATTCTTGCGAGCTTCAGGAGCTGTCAGCTGTGGTACGTAGATTCCAACTCATCGATTCGGGTTTGCTCAACCAGCCGTGTATGATTCGGTTTAGGAGTAATGCCTCTACTTCGAGTCGGACCAGAGTACGTAATAGCTCTACGCCCTAGCCCTTATGTATTCCGGTGTCACCTCTATTACTTGCAGTAATTTCTTTTGTTTCTCGTGCTTGTCGCCGCCTCGCCGGCCGGACACCGGCCCGTCGCTGCGCAAGCACCACTAGCTAGGATCTTTTTCATGGGGGCACAAGGCCAAGTAAGTTTTTCTCGTTTTCCCCCCATGGCCTCCGTTCTCCATTTTGATCTTAATTTTTAGTGGCTTAGTAATTCGCAATACAATAACGAATGCGTTTTTCTTTTTTTGCACTTAATTAGCAACCAAAGGGGGAAGACCGGCTAAGTGTGCTCCCAGATCCTCTTCTTCATATTATCCCTCGTTAAGATAGCATTTTGCATAATTTGCCACAAAAATATTTTAATCTTCAGAGGTATTTTAGCCTTCCAAATCCATTTATAATTAGGACCAAAAGAAGAACTTTCCAAGGCTTCATAACAAGATCTCGTAGTAAAACATTTGTTACTTGTAAGCTTCCAGTAAACAATATCATTCTCCCCCACCGTTGGAATATTCCTAGCCTTTTCCACAATAAACTTCCATTGATCCTCCAGATCAGAAAATAATCTCCTACGAAAAGGAAATTCGAAATTCCCTTCCATCCCTTCCTTAAAAGTTTTCTCAGGAGCTTGACAAATACTATAAAGTTGAGGATTACTTTGCATAAGAGGAATATTGTTTAACCAGGGATCTTTCCAAAAACGAGTGAGAGACCCATTCCGCATTTTAATCCCTCTACCACCCAGATAGATATCTCTCACTTTCATGATTGCTTTCCAACAAGGAGAATTGTTGAATCTCGTTTTCACCGTAGAAATAGACTTGTTTGTCAAGTATTTCGCTTTAACTATTTGTTGCCACAATCCTTCCTTCGTCTCCAACTTCCACCACCATTTAGTAAGGAGGCATAAATTTTGTCTTCTAAGATCAGTGACACCCAGACCCCCTTTCTTTTTTGATTTACAAATACGTTTCCAATTAACCAAGTGATACTTTCTCTTCCCAGAAATCCCTTGCCAAAAGAACCTCCTCATGTGCTTATTTAACTTCTCAATAAAAGTTTTATTCAAAAGAAACATCGACATATAATATGAAGGAATACCAGCCAAGCAAGCCTGTAGCAATGTTAATCTCCCTCCAGAAGATGCATTTGCACAAATCCAGGCAGCTAAACGTTTTAAATTTTTTGCATCAACAAAATCCCAGTCCACATTTTTTAAGCTTGAAAAGGTTACCGGCACACCTAAATATTTCAGCGGCAAACTCCCCACTTGACAAATGAAAAGATCAGCATAAAACTCAGTAATTGAATCATCACCACCAATAGTAATCACTTCACTTTTTAAAAAATTGATCTTAAGTCCCGACATCATCTCAAACGCATAAAGCAACAACTTCACATTAACAGCTTTCTCAGGATCATGAGAAAAACATAAGACCGTATCATCCGCATATTGCAAAACGGCAATACCATTCTCAATCAGATCAGGAGCCAAACCTTCAAAAAGCCCATTTTTCTGAGCCTCCAAAATCATTTTTGTTAACACTTCTCCAGCCATAATAAATAACATAGGTGATAAAGGATCTCCTTGCCGGACCCCTTTCGCACTTTGAAAATAAGTTCCCATCTCATTATTAATTTTTACAGAGACTGTCCCATTATGAAGAATTTGACGAATCCAAACGCAAAACAGCTCAGAAAAACCCCTCTTTTTAAAACAATCCAGTAAAAAACTCCAATTTACTTTATCATACGCCTTTTCAAAATCTAACTTCAAAACAACCCCAACTTGTTTCTTGACATGAGTATGGTGTATAATCTCATGCAAGGACATAATACCATCAGTAATGTCTCTATTTTTTATGAAAGCATTCTGTTGAACACTAAACAACTTACCAGCTAAGGGGTCCAGCCTAATACATAAAGTTATTGTAATCAACTTGTAAATGCACCTAAGCAAGCAGATAGGTCTAAATTGTTGAATCTGATTAGCATCATTGATTTTCGGAAGTAAAGTTATTACTCCATAATTCAATCTATGAACATCCAAAATACCTTTGTGAAACCAGTCGAACATATGCATAATATCAGGCATAACCACATCCCAACATTGTTGAAAAAATTCTATAGGAATATTATCCGGACCAGGAGCTTTATTCAGTTTCATAGAAAAAAGAGCATGTTTAATCTCCTCGACCGTAAAAGGCTTTATTAAAATCTCATTATCAAGAGCATTTAAATGCTCATGTACAGCCCATAAATCTGAGGAAACAGGAAAAAGGTTTCCAGGAGCAGGTCCAAATAATTCCTTATAATACTCTGTAGCATGTACTAATAAATCTTTAGTCCCCTCAATCAGCAAGTTATTATGTTTTAAAGAATGCATGCTATGTTTCCTTCTTTTACCATTAGCCACCTTATGAAAGAAACTAGTGTTATTGTCCCCCTGTAACAGCCATCTCTCATTAGACCTCTGATGCCAATATGTCTCTTCCACACATAACATATCCATTAAAGCACAACTGATCTCATGTTGTCTTTTCATTTGTTCTGGGTTTAAATCAGCCACCTCTTCTAACTTCTCCAGCTCCTCGAGCTCCAATTCCAACTCCTTCTTAAGTTTCTTTTGGTGTCCAAAAAGATTAGCACCCCAACCTTTAAAAAACTTTTTAAAGCGTTTAAGCTTGATATTAATGATATCAATAGGATTTTCACTGCTAACATTTTTCTCCCAAATGTCCTCTACAGCAGGCAAGAAATTCTCATTTTTAAACCAAGAGGAATCAAACCTAAATTGGTTTTTCCTACCAGGATTACTCCCACACCCTGAGTCCAAAAGCAACAAATTGTGGTCCGAGATCTCCCTCACAATTTTTCTCACCGAAACCAAAGGAAACATACTCTCCCAATCAGAGGACATAAGCACACGATCCAATTTCACCAAAATAGGAGGAGATCGATTATTTGACCAGGTATACATGCCCCCTGACATATGAATCTCCCTCAGGCCTAGAGTATGAATAATAGAATTAAACAATTGTGAAGAATGAGGCAAAGGAGTCTGCTTGTTCTTTTCACCACAATGTCTAATAATATTAAAATCACCTCCCACCACATAAGGAATATTGACCATATTACACCACAAAGATAACTCAGATAAAAACTCTTCTTTAAACTCCTCATGGGCAGACCCATAAACACATAATAAAGCCCATTGACATTTTTTCTTTTTATCCCAAAGATTAAATTGTACAATATATTTGCCTATTCTGACCCCCAGCACATCCAAGGTTTCACACCTCACTCCCACCAGGATACCACCAGACTTGCCAATAGAAGGAGCCCATTTCCAAAAAAACTCTCCACCCGGATCAAATCTTCTAAAAAACTTATCAGTGTACGTTTGTTTCATGGTTTCCATGAGTCCAATAAAATCCAAACCATGCATTTTAATAGTATCAGTGAGACAAGCAGCCATGCCAGCTTTGCTTATCCCCCTTGGGTTCCAAAAGGCACCAATCATTTAAATTTATCAGGTGTCCTTCTCCTCCTAGTACTTCTCCCAGGATGCAGGGGAGAAGCACCAACCTTTTTTTGACTTCTTGTATTGGGTCTACAAACATTAATATCTTTATTCATTTTTTGTTTCCTGTTCTTTCTAGTTTTAACCATAGTAAAGGAGTCAGATTCAACCTCACTGTCACTACTCACATGCCAATCAATATTTAAAGGAGTTTTAGTACCTAAATCATGGTCCACATATAGATCAGAATTAGGATCAGCCACTTTCTTATTTTTCCAAGCTAATTGATTTCTAGCATCTTCTAATTCTCTAAGGATATCAATCGACTCAAAATTATTGTTAGGGACATCCACCCCCATCTTAGAACCCTTCTTGCTCTTTCTGTGATATGACAGAATCAAAGAACCATATTTTCTTCGAATGTGTCTCAGCAAAGGTGGTCTGGGGGTGTATTGGTTCAGTTCTTGGAACCAAGACATGTCCTAACTCTATGTGGCAATGTTTTGCTTGGTTTTATGCCTTCTGGCCGGTGGGAGAACGTTTTTATGCTTTGCTGATTGCTGCAGTGTGTTGGTCAATTTGGATTACGAGAAATAAAATTACGTTTGAGGATTACAAGATGAAAACTCCTGTTAGTAGTATCTTCACGATTGCTGCTTTTCTTAAACACTGGTCAGGTCTTCACAAGACGGCGGACAAGGGAGTGATAAGAGCTGGAGCTGATCAGTTGGTGCAGAAGGCGATGGAAGTGTTGAAGGCAACTAATCCGGCTCCTGGGAATTCGGTGATGTTGCGGATCAAGAATAACTGAGGTGATCTTGTTGCTGTCTTAGGTGGTGGTTCTGGAAGGAAGCTAAGATGGAGGTGTTTGTGTTCGGGTGGTTTTGGTTACTCCTGAAGGATTTCTAGTTTCGGTGTTGTGGTGGTGATCAGTGTGTTTGTTTGGATAGTTTGTTCGTTTGTGGCAGCAGGTTTTTGCCCTACAGGTTTACTCGAGATCGAGTTCTCTAGTAGGTTTCCTGCTGCTGCACCAGCTCGCTGTCCCTCTAGCTAAATTTCTTTTGGTTTTGTGGTTCGGCTTTAAACTTTGTATTTCCGTTGATGAAAATTAATGGAAAGGGGGTCAGCCCGGTTGGAAGTGTGCTCCCAGATGATCTTCTACTGTCTATCTTGGCGCGAGTTGACGTGAGGACGTCTGCCAGGACAATCATTCTATCAACACGCTGGAGGCGTCTGCCTTGGTTGCTGCCCGAACTCAACATCAACGTCAAGGATTTCGTATCATCCGACGTCCCACACTTGGAGGAGGAGGCTAGTCTCATGCACAACGCGATGCTCGCGCTAACAGAAGCGGCCAGGAGCTTGTTGGCTAAACCTCGGAGGGAATCCGCCATCACAAGTTTGCGACTTAAGCTCGACTCTCTCAACACTGCATCGTCGTCCCAGATTGGCCCACTACTACGTGACGCGGTTGACAATGGTTTGCTCAAAGATTTGCACCTTTCCGTTCTCGTTCTCGACCACACACACACAGACACAACGCCTTATTTTCTTCCCGAGAAAAATGTGCAAAAGCGTGCCCAAGAGGTGGATGCATTTCTCCGTGCCTACCCTAGCGTCCTCCATTGCCTCACGCGTCTCTCTCTGTCCCATCTGTGTTTTGCCCAACTCGACATCCTGTTTCAGCACTGCAAGCCACTAAAGCATTTAACCCTCTCTGAATGTGGACGTGAATATGATGAAGCTGCAGATGATGATTCCTCCGTGTGGAAGATAGATGCACCAAACTCAAACCTCCGTCTTCTTAAGCTCAGCAGGTGTTGGTTTGACAGAATTGAGTTAACATCCGTTCCGAAATTGGAGGAGCTTGATTGGGATACTTGGGAAACTGAATTTTGGCCCTTGTCTTTTGGTTTTGTCCCATCCCTTGACAAATTGTGCCTTTCAAATTCTTTTCTTCCTCGTGGGAATGTACTTAAACTAAGTGTGCTACTACATGGAGCTGCAGGCATACACACACTCACCCTGGATTTCCAAGGAGAAAATGTAAGTACTAGTTCATGTTGTTCTATATTTTTTCGAGAATCATATTATTCTGTCTTCACTATATATGTTGTAAATTTATCCTAGTTATTATACTGTGGATAAGTTTATTTTTGACGAGAGAATCGAACAAAAATAACTGCAAATGTCATGAAACACTTTTGTACTACATTTAACCAAAACCCTGCTATGTTAAATGTTATGCCACCATGATGTCACTTGTCAGTCCGCATACTAAAATGAAGTGTGGCTAGTTTGTTTCTTTTCTGGAATTATGGTGTATTAATCTTAATATCTTCATTGGTTCCCATGCTATATATCCAACTGTTTCCTGGAATTAATATATAGAGTTCTGTACCGGTGTAGAATTTTTTGTGATGTGACATTATTGTTGGTCTTGAGAAATCCTCTACTACAAAAATGTAGTTTCCAGAGTAGGTATAACTGCATGGAATTTATCCGTTATTTATCCTGTGACCAGATTTGGGTCCAACGTGAAGTAGTGCAACTCACATCTGCATTCAGCAAGCTAAAGAAGCTGTTCGTGCATGGTATCTTTGTTGAATTTGACCTTTCATGGACTACAACCTTCCTTCAGGCAGCTCCTTCTGTTGAAGTATTGCATATTAGGGTGAGCTATTTTTTTCGTCTCATAATTATTTCTCTATCTAGTCTGTTTCTCCGTTTGAAAATATTATAGGGTAAGTCATTCTTTTGTATGCATTTTATAAATATTGTAATTTGTACACTTTTCCATTACAGAAAATACTGTTATGTCTGAATTTCTAAAATTTCAATACACGAAAATTAAATTGTCTTTCCTTCATTC
Source organism: Poa annua (assembly GCA_026929855.1). NCBI lineage: Eukaryota > Viridiplantae > Streptophyta > Magnoliopsida > Poales > Poaceae > Poa > Poa annua. The sequence continues at coordinate 4,836,137 of CM049427.1, read as the reverse complement.
TTGGCATTTTGATAACTGAACTGCCGCTGGATGCATAAAAAATCCAACTAACATGTAACTAATTTCTCATCCAATTATAGATATGGGAAGATGATGCATGTGAGGTGGATAGAGATCCTCGTTTTTACTCTGAGAGAAGTAGTCCTCGGTGGGAGGCGGACTTCCACGGCTCCAAGAACTTGCTACTAAAAGAGTTGCAAATCGTCGGCTTTAGACCCCTAGAGCAGCAGCTGACATTTATAAGAGCGATTCTGGAGCGAGCTCCGAATCTACAGGCGGTTGTTCTAAAGGAAGACCACAAGAACTGCAAAGGATGTGATGCCATCACTCATAATGCGCCGCCTTGGGCATTCCCAAAGAAGAAGGATGCGCAAGACATGGTGCTCAGTCAAGTCACACATGGCACATTCTTCTCTGGCCAGATACTTTTTTCTTGATTGGCAAGCTAGCTGTATTAGTGTAGATAGATAGACTGATATTATTACCTAAATATAGTTGATCGCTAGAAGTGTATCGAGAGAGAAATGATTGAACCTGAAGGCTTTGCATGTGCAGGTAAATCGTTTGCAGGCTAAACTGCGCGGCTCGATCCTGACCAGGTGAACATGCATGCGATATGACCATAAGATCTAATTAATCGCTTACCTCCTGAGCGGCTGAGTAATATTTCTGAATTTTTTGTTTGCACAGTATTTGTAAAGTTTGATAAAATATAAACATAACAAAAATAAGAGTCCAAAGAGTCGTGTGTGGGCTTTGTCTTGTTCAGAAAGCGGATGGGGGCGCCGCCAAGGACTACATCAGCGAGCTCCCCGGAGCGGATGATGGGGGCGCCGCCAAGACCCACATCAGCGAGCTCCCCGACGCCGTCCTCCACTGCATCATCTCGCTCCTCACCACCAAGGAAGGCGCCCGCACCCAGCTCCTCGCCTCCGGGTGGCGCAACCTATGGGGTTCCGCGCCGCTCAACATCGACCACCACTTCTGGCGCTCCATCGACGGGAAGAACCTCGCCCATGTCGTGTCGCGCATCCTCTCCGCCCACACGGGCCCCTGCCGCCACTTCTCCACCCCCGTGTACCACCTCCACGGCGACCGGCCCGCCACTGCCGACGCCTGGCTAGGCTCCCCCACCCTCCGCAACCTCGAGGAGCTCGAGCTGTGCGGCTTCCAGTCTGGGTTACATACATGGACGCGGCCCTCGCCGGTGGCTACATTTCGCTTCTCTGAAACCCTCGTTGTTGCTACCTTTGGAAATTGCAACTTCCCCGACATCAAAGCCCAAACCATTCGCTTCCCTAACCTTAAGAATCTCGCCCTTGAAAGTGTCAGCGTCTCTGAATCCTCGCTGCACGCCCTCATCTCGGGTTGCCTTGTTTTGGAGTGCTTGCTGATCGAGTTTAGTGATGGCTTCCGTTCTCTCACAATCAACTCCAATACCCTTAGAAGCATGTGTGTGAAAAAATATTCTGGGAAACTCATCATCCAGAATGCCCCTTGTCTGGAGAGGTTGCTCCAACTAATTTCTATTGACCCGGATACATCAGTAGTTTCCGCCGTGCCTAAACTGGAGACCTTAGGTATTCTTTCTGGACATTATTATAAGACCAGATTCGCGCTTGGCTCGTCAGTTTTACAGGTAACTGTGCCGTTCCTACTCGCATTCTAACCTACATTTCTATGTGCAAGTGTATTACATACATTCTGCACTGCACTTATAGATGACCTAATGTTGTCTTCTTACCTACGTTTCTATGTGGAATTGCATTACATACATTCTGCACTGAACTTATAGATGGCCTAATGTTATCTTCTTGCCTGCATTTCTATGTGCCACTAAACTGTATATTTTCTGCACTTAAATATGGCCTAATGTCTGTCTTCCGTATTCATGAAGGGGTTGATTGTTGATACCCTGACGGCAGAGGTGCGCACCGTCAAGATTTTATCTGTTGATATGGGTTTTCTTAATCTCCATACTACTATTAAATTGATGACCTTCTTTCCACGCTTGGAAAGGCTATACATCAAGGTGACGCTTATTTTCTGATGGCTCATACAGTACTTTTCTCAGTGCTTGCTTGAAATTATTTGGTTCTAAATTATCTATTTTATTTTTCAGTGTGTGGTACAAGGGGAACCCAATTTATGGCGTGAGAGATACAGAGTTCTTTTAAAATCTTTTGACATCCGTCTGAAGAAAATCTCTTGGCGATATTATGGGGGCACCAAGTCAAATGTTAGCTTCGCCACATTCTTTGTGGAAAACGCCAGGGTGCTAGAGTTGATGACTTTTCAGGTTGATGGTAAACATTACAATGAGAAATTCTTTGCACAACAACGTAAGGCGCTTCAGCTAGATAGCAGGGCCTCAGAAGGTGCTCGGTTTCGTTTTACACCACATAACTCTCATGGTGACGGTGCAGATTTTTGTCTCCATGATTTGGATCTAGCTGATCCGTTTGAAAGGAAAGATCGAGATCCATACGAGTTCCATGATCTGTAACTATGCTGGTTCTCACAATTGTAGTTCTGTAAGTTCCTATTACCTTAGAACCTTGGTATTCATGTTGTTAGTTGTGTCGAAACCAATCTGTGCTGATGTGCACAATGAGAAATTATGGAGATGTGTGGCTTGTGAACATCGAATGTGATGTCTATTAGCTGAGCTGTTTGATGAAGCCATCCAAATTGATTGTATTCTATCAGTTCAAGGTGCTAATGTGGTGATTGCTTTGATGTAAACATGTTGTTTTATGTTTATTTAGAATGGTATGTCTTGTCTCCAGTTTACATAAACTATTTGAAGTGTGAACCTTTCACTTCAAAGGTGGCTTCATCTTGGAAGCATGGAATCATTTTTGTTTCTGGCGTAAATGGTCTTGATGTTTAACTGGGATTATGCCCAGTTTTGGCTGCTGGTTTGCTGAACTTTTTTTTGGGTTTGAAAGCTCAAGTTTATATTTCCATTAGAAGCAAGATAATGGTATCAGCTTGTAGGAATCATATCGGCTTGTAGCAGGGGATCTTTGAAGCATGGAATATATACTCGGTCTTTGGAGCAGGGGTTGGATCGGGCGGTGGCATGGATATTTTCATGCTTGGACTGGTATGTCTTGACTCGAGAATTGAAGTTCCTGATCTACCACTTCAGCAGCAACATTCATCTTTGAAGAATGTAATTGTTTTTGTTTTGAGCATAAATGGTCCAGGTGTTGCATTGATCTGGCTGCTTTGTCGCTGATCGGCTGCCTTTTGTTTTTGGACAAATATATTTCAGAGTATCATTATATTAGCTTGTAGAAATCATCAAGCATTGGTAGGATTGAGTGGTGGCATGGTGATTTTCCTGCTTGACCTCGTCTGCCAGGAAGGTTGAGTTTGGATGGCCCTTTTATTTTCCATTTGTTTTCAGAGTTCGTTGAAATGCCGAATTTGTTGCATTTCAAACCTGTTGCCCGTTGTTGCAACTCCAGTACGTCCTCCATCCTATCCCGGAGAAGGCTTAATGGCGGACTCGGAGAAGGCTTAATGGTGGACTCGTGATTCCAGATTTAATACATAAAATAATCTCTCACACATCAATCTTTATTGTTGTTAGTAGCGACGGACCCGCTGCATGTGTGGGCGACCATGGCGACGCACGGTGAGCTGCTGCCGCCGCCGGCTTGATCTCCCTTCCCCGACCTCCTCTCCCACCGCCGCTAAAAACTATGTGATCATCAGGAGCTATACCTTTGCATGGGAAAACTATGGAGCTACACCTTTGCTATACCTTTGCTAGGGAAAACTATGTGATCATCTTCCATTACTTCAGCTGTGCGTCCTAGATTACCTGTTACTTCAATGATAGTGTAAAAATGCATGCAGAAATTTTGACAAAATTGGCAAATATAAAGGAATGCTTATATGAGAATGACCTTGAATTTCAGAAAAAGATTGTGAGTGTACTTGAGAAACTAAATGCATAAACTGGCAGGGTTTTAATGAGGCGGCTTGCTAACCTAATATATGTGTGGAAATTTTCAAAAGAAAAACTTGATGATGGATGTCCCACCAATGAATCAGTAGGGCACTCTGATGCAATGGAATCCATGCATCATGATGCATGGAATATCTCGTCTAAATACATAACTTGCATTATGTCGAGCTAGAAGTATCCTCCACTCATCAGGTGGTAGGCTTTGCCGACACACTCGCTGGCGTGTGTTTCTTTCTTGCATCTCCCTGGAGTCAAACTTTGCCTTCATGCTCGCTGGCTTGCATTCCTCGTCATACGTTATTTTTTCTCTCTTTTTCGTGCATTAATCTCTTCCTTTTCCTTAGTAGGACTGTTATATGCAATCTAACAAAAGCAAACTATTCTTTGCCAGAAGTCAAAGAAACATCCGTGAACCGAATGGCAGTTGATCATAACTATATCCAAAATTGAACAATATTGGATGAATAGGATCAGCATTACGTAAGTAGCATGAATTAAAAATAAATGATATGCACAAGCATGGCAGCCAAACAGTACAAACCAAAACATAATAGAATGCGTCAGGTTTGCAGGGGGGCATAGACAGAGTAACAGGGCAAAACACCATCTGATAAGGAGGTGTGCTGCTCACTGGAATGGAAAACTAAGCAAAAGGTTAGAAATATATCATTGAACAGCATGTCCTGAACGGGTGTTACATGATGTTAACTTGACAAAGTATGAGAAGGTAACGGATTGTAAAATAATGGAAATCTTCCTTCAAAACAAACAAAACGTTGTGCCACTTGCAACTTAGTTAATTGAAAACAGTTTCTAATAGTATATAGGTTTGCAAGTAACAAAGGCTGGCATTTGTACGAATTTATTCCAGCTTTAATTAAATATGAAATACAATGTGATGCAAATGAATGAATGGTGTAAGATAGGGAAAAAACTACAAAGCAAATAAATAGATTCACTCGTAATCATGAAAAATTGATGAATAAGACAAATTAATGTGGCAAAATGAACTGCTAGGCCAGTAAAGATGTAACATTGGTTTTGATAATAACATTGATGATATGTGTTTTCAGGGTTCCAGCATGAATACATATGAATTTTGCATACTATTAAATAAACTAATCCACCCACATAGTTCAGTACTTTGATTGTACCCAACAGACTAAGCTTACACGATATATACCAACATTTTTCCAACTAAAAATTAAGCAACTTAGCTCTCTCATAAACATCAGAAATTAGCAATATATTTGTTTTCACCTGCAATTTTCAACCAAATTTGAAGAGCGTCATTCAAAACCTAACCAAGGTTGAACCCTTATCTGTTGCAATCATTAGTAAATTTTGGATTGCATAACACGACATACATTTGTTCTTGGAGAAGCAAATTAAAGGGGAAGGACAGTAAATCCACTTCCTCACACTCTGTTCGTTCTGAAGATTTAAAAGAGTGAGCACCGTGTTGCTTCTTGGGATTTAGTTCGAGCAGCGTGAGTGTCATCTGCCCACTCAGGAACTCACTTCCTGTATTTATACTAGTTGAATGCCCGTGCGTTGCTACGGATATGAGCAACTTTCGTAATATTTTGTCCATATAATATGTGCAAAAATGAATGTGTAAGAATATATAAAACATCCACTCGATATTAAAAAAAATTAAGATTCCAATGCAATTGAAAAGTATAAAACATCCACTCGGTATTTAAATTAGCACCCCACCAATGTCTACGCATTCTCATTGATGCTAGTTAGATATTGCCTACTCATTCTCATTGATGCTAGCTAGATATTGTCGTATAATCTCAGGAATGTTGTCTTGCACTTTATTTTCTTGGTATTTGAGCAAGTGTAACAGAAATTTCTTTCTCAACTTAAAAGCATCCTACACAAATAATACATGTCATTAGCTCCATGCTACTGAACATGGAAATAATAAAAATTTGTAGTGTAAAAACGCACCGTGCATACCGGATGAACCAAGATTTTACCATTCCACGAGAACATTATGTAAAAAACAATATAACCAGATAAATTCCTGTAGATGGATGCATGAATCGTTATGTTGAATAGAAAAAATAAAACACTCTTAGTTTATTTTGTAAGATAGTCACCTTGATGAGATTGTTGGAATACCAACTGATGTTCTACGTGGCCAAAAAAAGATATCAGAATCCCAACCGGGTTGTGCTATTGCAAGCGCATCGTTGAAGTAGAAAGAGATTCTTTGTAATTTCATTTGCATGCCATGAGTTCGCATCATTTTATCCTCCAACGATGAAGATACAGAAAGAGGATCCAAAACATATACACAAGATATGTGCTTGTCGATACAAAACAAGACAAAGTGGTCTATGGATGCATAAGGAAGAAAAACCTACATATGGACAATCATTAGAAAGAAATAAAACATGACAACAATGTGCAAGTAAAGTATTTTTACCATTTTGCGAGTTGAGATTTTGTAATCTATCCCTGGCCAACTATGGAACAACGTTGCCAAAAACTTAACATTTGGCTTCACGCGCCAGTTGCCGCCTCTTGTGGAATCAACCATAGCCGTCTAACAAAAAATTATACTTAGAAACATAGTGATACAAATGATAATACATTATTGCAACAACTTACACAAAACCGCAAATCCATGTAATGAATGTCGGTCTCAACCAGCTGCAACAATACGTCGCATGCTGTTATGCGTATGGCCAGGTTGAAACACTCATTGTTCATAGGCTTGTCCATCCTGATTATATCCTGAATTTTCTTAAGATTCAAACCTGTAGGATAAGGTTTTGAGCTCCGCACCCATTCCATTCTGCAACATAAATATTAAGTTAAGTCTTACGAAAATCACAACAATGCATATGACGAAAATCATTGTAACATATTATAAATAGTACTTACTCCAAAGACTTGGCGTCTTGAATCGACATTATTTCCTTGCAAAGCTCATTATATAAAACGCGTGGGTCCGTGGGCATGACTCTCTCAGGCGGATATATTGGTGCTCCTTTTATCTCATTCAAAACAGATTCATACAGAGTTACAACTACATGCTCCCTAAAGGGTTTGATACCCGCCTGTGAAATATTAATTAGAATAAATTTATTGTAGAAGTGTATTTTATTAATTATTTGAAAATACCTGTGTTACAACATGTGCAAGACCTTCACCCGTAAGGTATTCCATAAATTGCAGCATGAACAAGCCGCATGATGAGATGCAAATGTTAAGAAAACAATTTCTAAAATAAGTATACATGTTAATATTCATATGCATATTTGATCATATAATAAGTTTTTAACGTACCCATCTGATTGAATTGGCTCATGAACACACTCAAGTATAGGCCATTTAGTCACTTGAAGGTCAACCCACTTATCACCTATGTTAAATTCACTCATTTCTGAAGCAATCATAAAGTGACGCTCGAGCCCTAGAAGCTGTTAAATGAAAGAGTAAATAATATGTAGAATTAAATTATTATGAAAGCAGGAAAGATGGTACAGTTGTAGTACAATACTCACCGTATAGTGTAGGTCGTACCGGCCCACCGCAGAACCCAATGAATCAAATACCTCTATGAAACATTTTTTGGCATCAATACGACATACATACCAATGAAAGTCTGTCACATTAATTGGGACGAAGAGCTGACAAAAATAATGTAAGTCATACCAGAATAAATAATAAACTAAACTCAAAAGGTTATCTACTTAGTCTTACCATGTCATGTTCTAGATAACTAAGAGCTCTTCGAACAATTTTGGTATGATTTTTTGTACTTATGTGAATTTTACCATCTCGTTTGAGTTTTGCAGAAATATGCGTATCCACTAAAAATACATATCCACCTGCTCTTTTAAATAGATGTTCCTGAGTCCGCAGGAAGTAGATATGTGCCGTGACAACCTATAATTTTAATGAAACGTTATAAAGAAAATATTGTGCAAAAACATATTTTTGTATGCGAAAATATTAACTTACTTCACCATCCAACCATTTACCATCATGTAACAAACATTCCAGATCTGCACGTGTCAACCAAACATCCTGAATCTGCACCAATATGGTTTTTGGTGGGAAGGACATGATGTTGTCCTTCATTTTTGCAAAATCAACTTCAACATCCACAAATTTTTCTATGGGATTGTCGGTTGATCTCATCTATAACAATTTAAAAAAAATTATGTGAGCAAGAGAAGCAAATTATGAAACGTCTCTAGGAAAAAGAAAAAAAACTTAGCACACACCTCTTTTGATTGTGCGAGACTCTTTGTGGTTTTAGTCTCTTCCAACAGCACCCCACCAGACTCTATATCCGTTGGAACTTCAGTAGTGTCAGCATTGTTAATTTCAGTCTGGTCTATGATCTATATAATTGAAACATACATCTAAGTATAATATGGATATATATAACATCTATGTATTATATTAAAATAATAATATAATTTTGACCTCTTTCGATTGTGTAGAACTTGTTGAGTTTTCCGTCTTTTCTACCAGCATTGCATTGGAGTCTTCGTCCGTAGGTTCTTTCAGAGCGTTGACATTATCTCTTTCTATCGCGGCAACAATCTACAAAACCAGAAAAGCAAAAATATCACAAAAATTAAATATGTCAATATACAATTTGTATATAAATAACACCAATGTGTATAACTCTCCATTGCACCTCTTTCGATTGTGTAGAACTTGACAATTGTTTGTTCTCATCCAGCGCCATCATGTCGGTGTCTACCGTCTCCATAACTGTATATAATTGAAAACAGTATACATTAAAAGATGGGATTATTTGTGACCGTGAAAAGTAATAAAGAAGACAAGCAAACCGTGAAAAGTAAAAAAAAAGACAAGAAAACGGTGTGTCTCCGTTTCCCCCACCCAGCCATCCCCATCCAACCAAAGAAAAAAATTCCACTCCTCACTCCTCACTGTCTTCCATGTCCTCGCCGCCCCCCTGCCCGCTCGTCGACCGCCCTGGACTCGCCGCCGGCACGCCCTGGCCTCGACGCCGGCCTACCCGCTCGCCGCCCGCCCTTTGCCACCCGCCTGCCCGCTCGCCGGCCCGCCCTGGCCTCGCCGCCCGCCTACCCGCTCGCCGCCCGCCCTTCGCCACCCGCCTGCCCGCTCGCCTCCCGCCCTGGCCTCGCCGCCGGCCCGCCCTGGCCTCGCCGCCCTCCTGCCCACTCTCCGCCCACCCTGGCTTTGCCGCCGACCGCCCTGGCCTCGCCGCCCGCCCGCGGCCCGCCTGCCATCTAGCCCGCCTCCAACAATACGACACCATCCCCACCACGCCTGCTCACCTTCTGCTCGCCGGCCGCACGCCTCGTCTCATGGACGGCCGTGGCTCGCCCGCGCCTCCTTAAACTGTGCCTCTTCCTGCCCGTCCCGGTGGCGCTCGCCCGTGGAAGTCATTCGACTCCTCACGGACGGCAGCTCTCCTAGGATGCGGCCCCCATCCACCCGCCTGCTTCCCACGCCCCCTCCCGCTCCTAACGCTGCCGCACACCCACGCCCCGTCCTCGCTCGTACGGATGGGATCAATGGTGGCTGAGAAGATCAAACCTTGTCGCCGATTCATCGTGGTGCCAGATTGACGCCGATGGTGAGGATTGGTGAGCGAGAAACCTCTCTATTTATGTTTGTACCTATTCTTTACTATATGGTTACGAATATGATTTTGTATTTGGTAGGTGTCGAATCACAGAAATCTCATGTTTCCTTCTTTATTTGATTTGACCCCTCATTTAAATCCTCGGTAATCTGGCGTAGCGATACCAACGAACCTTCCTCGTATATTTTCTCATAGTTCCTTTTCCATGTTAAGAAGATTAATTTCCTCATGATTTTTTTCTTTAATAATGGAAGCTTGAATTCTATACGGATTTACTTTATCTTTTGTGTTTATCAATGGCAGAACGCCGTAAGGTTCCTTCATCCTTTTGTGTAAAGTGCAGTAACATAACTTTTTATAATTTCACACCGAAGGTTCATCCAACCTTCTGTCTAATACATATCTTAATGTAAACTTGCACATAGACACGCCCACGAGGATTGATGGGTAAAACAAATTGTATGTACCCATGCCCACAATGAACTGACTATCTGCATTTTTTATGAAACCATAAGAAATATAATTATATTTTATAGTTTTTGTTTATCATGCACCGTGCAGGTGATGGGTGGTTTATTCAGACCATGGCTTATGTTTCCCTTCAGTGAACAACTCTACTCCCCAACGTGCAGCAGCCATAGAGCCAGTTGTGTCTCCAGTGCTGTCATGTCCCTTGTCCGGGGACCACCTTACATTCTGTGACTTCACATGACCTTACAACTCTATTCCCTAAGGTGCAGCAGCCATAGAATGCATAAACTTCAGCTAAACAATTATTTCCTCTCAACTTATATAATTTTTTTACAGTTGGTCACTTGCACACGCGATTCAACAGAGCAAAATGTGGAGAAGATTGTGGCTTATAACGTTTAACAAAGTTCAATGCGCAGTCTTATGGTTTTGTTGATCAATATAATTATTGGCTGAAGTACTACTGCATATGTAAGAATTCGCTATATATTAATCGTGGGTAGACCAATATTTGCTATCACATGATTATTTTGTCATGTTTATTTTCTGTTCATGTAGTGGTTTATAGAGAACTACATGTGCAGGTTATGCGACATGAATCTTATCTGTTAATGTGATATTATTGTTTGCATAAGCAGTTTTTAATATTTGTAACCACTATATGCTCAGTGTAATTATATATTTTAGATCAGCCTCATGTTCCTGTTTATACAGATTGAAGTTTTCGAGTTACATTATTATACAACAATATTTCAAATAAACAAACTACATATAAGGTATTTTAGAAAAAATAGAACTCTCACTTGCATTTTGATGTATATATATTTATGTCCTTGCCGAGTCAAGAAATCACACACTTTCTATGTGCATTGTATCAAGCTGTTAGCAAGCTTTGTGTAGCTAGTAAATCTATTTGATGTCACCATGTCGGCATCCTCCAGTGCCGAAACTCATAATGTTGAGGCTCTACATTCTTGTGCATTTCTATATCTTGCGCACACTCATCAATTGTGTCATTTTTTAACATTTTCAGATTATCGAAGCACTCTCATGTGTTCCTTGTCCAAAACAGTCTCTCAGATTATATCTACAATGCGCGGAAGAAATTGCGGTATGACCCCCACCCACCTCTCTCTTACTCTATGCCTGCCATTGACCATTTCTTAAATTTCATTTGTTGTTCATGCATTAGGACATTTGAGTGCTTTAACATATCTTTTCCTTCTAATGGCTCCATACCACGGGCAGGATTCTAAGGCTCAAATTACTGCACTACACCTAATTATTGGAACCCTCCAACTGATGAGTATATTTGGGGTGGAAAACTGAGACACCCTCACCCATAAGACAACATGGGTAACAATTTATTGCTTTGTTGTTTTGATTTTGTATTTCTGTTATTACCTAGACCTTCAGGCATGAGAGTTGTGCACGCCAGGCATAATATTTAAAACAAAAGACGACTTTAAACATCGTCAACACATATTTAACAACCTGAATTTAGTTCTGAAGGCATACAACCATTTGTATGCATGGTAGATGAAGGAAATAAGTCACACCCTGTCCATACAGTTATTTCTGAAATGTAAGGTCCTCGGCGCTATATTTTCTATAGTGTGCTTTCGACGAGGTTGTCATTTGCTGCTTGCATCCTCCTTAGTTCAATGGCAGTCCTAACAGGATCCCAAAAAGACCGTTCTTCCGTAAACAGTGATGCACGAAATGCATCTAACTGTACGTTTGGTTCTTCCAGCACAATATGGCTCTCGTCCAGCGTGGACAAACCTCCTACAATATTTTTATAAGGTGATTAGAGTAGATTCTATCAGTTATTATGAGAGAAGATATAATTATATCAGTTAACAAATTACCTTGTTGATAATTCGTCACCAACAAAGTAGCAGCCAGAGTCCATAAACGGTAGTCTGCAAGTCTCCACAGGGTGATGTGTTTTCCGACGTGTCGTCCCGAGACACGAACAAAGAGAATTTCCATCTTGTTTTGGCGAAAATGATTCATATGAACACACATATCTCAAAGGAAACAATTAGTAATAACTGACATAATAATCTTGACATACCTTGTGTTTATTATTGCAACATCAAGGTATGGAATGTGGTCTATATAGTTTCCATGCTTTTTGAACATGATTTTGCTAACATTCGCTACCAGTCCAGTGACATCTATCAAAAGTAATGAATTAGTTAACGGATACACAATTTAGTTTAAATTAAAAACAATGCGTATTTATTCAAATTACCTGCAAGCATGTTGTTCCGCAGATGATACACCGTTCTGAAGTCATTGAATCGCTGTGGTAGCCTAGGGATGTAGGTTAGCGACCCTGCTAGCTGAATTTCCGTTTTTGCACGTAATATGATGATGTAGTCTGACGGTATTGCTATCCTAAAGGGCAATGGGAGATCTGCCGGCTGAAAGACTATACGCTTGAACACATAAATCGTGCCTGACTGAAATTGACTTTTGAACCGATCTACCAAAGTGTCGTAGCAGATCGCCTCCATCTTCGCCCCCTAGAAATAGCTTATATTAGAAAATGTGACACTCATTTTTTGAACGAACAAGACGACATGCATATGAGTTTAAAATAGGCTTACTCTAATGTCAGATAGTATAAGCGACAGGAACCGTCCATCTGGAGTATCCTTTGTGCGAGTGCACACAACTTCAGCAGTTGTTTTCCAAGGGAAACGTAGATGTAGATGTTCCTCATTGATCTCATCAAATGTCAAATGTCTGCAAAGTACCGGGGATGATCATACATTAGATATAAAAATACTTCGCTAGCATTGATAGTAAAGACAATGAACCGAAATGAACAAATTAATGTAGTTATCATAATGTCTTCAGTTTATATCATGATTTTACTCCCTGGCCGTTTTGCTAAGGTCTAGCTTTCCTGATGCTCCTAAAATATGCTAAATGGCAGAAAAAAATATTAACACTGGAAAACACAGGTTAAAAAATTATTAGCTAGTATCAATATACCGAATTGACTTGTGTTTTTTCTCAGCATCCATTGCACTACAGTGTCCCAAAAGGAGCTTCACCGATAAGTTAAACATGATTTGAACAGATTAATCACTCCGTCAGATTGTCCAGTCAAACATACTGCATAAATGTCAGGCTTTTTGCTATCATACTCCCTGTACCTTCTTCTAAGGTGTAGCTTGGCTCGATTTCATAGAACATGCTAAAGCGTATTATAAAACATAGGTTAATAAAGCTCTAGCTCATGTGAACACATAATATACTATCGTTTTTGTTTCAAAACTCAAAAAGGCAATCCAGATAGTTCAAGTTAACTATGCTATATTGGTATCGTGACCGTTTTATAAAGCACAGGTTAACTATGCTAACTACCAGTCATCCGAAATTAATCACTCCATATGCTAGCTAACCTTGAGAAATAACAGTTGTCATATGCTAACTATCTAAGCTTGAGAAAGAACATAGAAGTAAAAAACGGAGGGTACTTGAAACATACATGTTCGCAGGCGGCGGCGAGAAGGCCGGAGGAGGCAACGTGACCCTTCTTGAGCATGGGTATCGAGCTGCCATGGTTTATCGAGCCGAGAAGAGGCGAAAATGGCAAATGCAAGTAGATAGGAGGCGAAAATGACAGACGCAAGTTGAGATGAGGCGAAAATGCATTCAACTTTGGTTACGGTATTTATAGTGCCGTGATACATCCTTTCGTCTTATTTTTGCTTTCCTTTGAGTACGTTTGCTAGCAAGGAAAGAAATCGCTTTCCTTTGAGTACTTTTGCTAGCAAGGAAAGAAATCGGGTCGTGATTGATCCGGTAATTACTATCATGGCTGCAGTTTCCTTGAGTAGTGGCTGCAGTTTCCATTGAGTACGTTTGCTCTCAAGGAAAGAGATCGGGCTGTGATTGATTAGGTGATCGAGCGATGATTGATTAGGAATAGATAGGTTTATGCATCATTCCAAATATGATTTTCGTATGATTTTTTTTATCATTTATTGTCAGCACGAGGAAAGTTGATTTAATGCTTTATGTAGCACATTGGTGCGACACTTTAGGTAGAAATTAGCAAAATCACCTACTGTTACTGCCATAGCATGATTTTCTACTTCTTTGCAATACATCTGGATTTTAGTTACCAACAGCCAAAATATTAGGAAACTTATATTGCCTCAGAAGACCAGACCTTATAGCAACAAATATCTCTAACAACACCCGTAGACATCTTTGTAATATTTTTACCATTAAGTCCAATCGATTTGTAGGGCCTACCTGTCCTCTTATATCTGCATCACCTATGATCCAGAAATGGCGTCCCTGAAATATACTCTCTAGAATTGCTATTCATTTCTGGATCCTTCATGTATAATTTAGTGGTTCTGAAACAACCTTGGAAATAATCCTCTCAACAACACCAACACTATTAAGAATAAGTTGTTACAAGCTGCCGCTCACCCCTTGAAAGACTGCTGCTACTTCTATTTCTCTATGTTGAGCTGCCTTCTATGACTGTCACATTCATGCCCAGCATCACGACTTCACGAGAACCATGATTACATGTAGGTGACAAGACGCCAGAAGTCCCATTGTTCTGCATATTTACACAGCCAAAGTGTCATCCGAATGACCATAATGAAACTGTAGCTTACAAAATAATCAGCAGACTTCTTAATTTACATGCACACTTGAACGCGTCTTTATACTTACTTAGATAAAAATATTTCTTTACCATAGCTACCAAACAGTGAGGAAGGAAAATAAACTAAATATTTTAGAAGGACATGTTGGAATGGATTATTCATTTCACTAAAAGGATACACGGGAGAGTGAGAGATAACTAAAAAATAAGTCATCGCTTTAGTTCTTTCTTTACTGCACTGAGACTGTATTCCATGATTAGTTACAATTTTCAAGATGACCCTGATAACTGAAGATATGTTTCCTGGATTAGCTTTGAATAGTAGAAAACAAGTTTACAAGTCTGGGCATGAGCACTGATTCTACATAGATAGCACTCAACCAAGATTTATAGCTTCATGTTTCAGATCAAAGCAACAGCCAAAATATTAAAACATCTAGACTTTTAATTGAATAGACACTATCTCTTCATAGTCAGTAGTATTACTGGTATTACATTCCTATATAGCTGATCCTGGTACCAGTCGCTGGTGGTCAGTATACGTTGATAGTCCAGTAGCTGACCCACTTCTCTCTTCCCATCCACTATGCCGGCCTCCTGCTTCCGGTGGCCTACTTTGGCAGAAAAGTAGCAGAAAAGAACGAGAAGATTAGCAGATGAAGCATCATTATGCAAAATTGACATATAAGAAATCTGTGAGAAGTCTTAGTGTTTTCCCAAATTAGTTGTGGTGCAGCTCGTCATCAAACCACATAGATTGCTTCAACCCCTTCAGCTTGTGGCGCTGCCGCTCCTTCCTCGACTGCTTCAACACAAGTAAGAGATCAAGATATGCTAAATCTGAATTTATCTTTGACAAAACTCACTTGCGAAATCATTAAACTCCATGATCAAATGGTATTTGATATCCAGGAACAGGTGCCCCAGCCTAGCTTGATCGAAAGTAGAGGACGGAAAAGCTTGTTTCAGGAGTTGTGAGTCAGTGGCGAGAATGATCCAGCTGATCCCCATCTCGTCGACAATGCGTATACCATTTTCCAGTGCAATTGCTTCAGCTTGTAGTGCGTCAACATGATGTGAGATCTTGCCGGCAACAGCAAAAATTATTTCTCCTTCACTGTTACGCGTAATGCCTCCCAGCCTCCATTTTTGTTTGCCTCCAGAAAAGCTCCATCAGAATTGATCTTCACAAAATCCTCCGGTGGTGTCCAGGAAACAGTTTGGCTAGTAGCTGGCTTTGGATTTGGTTAAAAATATTGTGCCCACTCCTCCTTATGATGCATAACCTGTTAAGAAAGCCCTTCAACAGGCAGCCTTGACTCATTGTGATTCTCTTTATTTCTCTCATTCCACCATGACCAGAGCAAGGCTACAGTCAACATTTTCTTCTCATAGGGCAGCTGCATTATTCTCGCTGGTTACAGCCCTGGGGAAAAATAATAAAAAGCTCATAATTTCCGGTACGTCTTAAGAGATCATGTCTTACTTTCTGATTGAACCTCTCTAATTGTAGTTCTGAAAATAACATCTCTGACCCAATAAAGTACGAAAAGATGCATGTACACCAGAAAATACAGATTTAATAAGACTATGTTTATGCATAAAAAACACTTTGCATAACAATGGTGGGAGAACAGTCTGACTATCAACTTGATAGTTTAAGAAATATATGTATCTGAACCAGAAAAGACATAAAATGTACATGCTCCCCTCTTATTGGACACAAATTGTTGGGCCTTCTCACCGCATTAGGAACCAGGTTGTATGGCCAGCATATAAAAGGTTAGTTCCATGTCGTTTTGCAGGGTTCAACTCCTGATGCTCCTTTTTTATCCATGATGCTTTAACAAACTGTTCAAATCCTATTTATACACTGTACACGACACACATGTAAAAGAAAAAGAAATTAACAATTAGCTATTACCATGTTGCATCAAAAGGAGCAGCAACTCGAAAGTTGAGTGAGGATCATAACCTGAGAATCGCACTAACCTGATGGTGTATGCAACATTGATTCAAGTGTTAAGGACTTCCTTGTAGACTATGTTCTTTGTGGCCGTTATTAAGTCTTCAGATCTTTTTCTCTTCTTTGGATTTTGGGTCTGATCCTTGCCATTGCCACTGTCCTCTTCCTCTTCTTTGGTAACGAGGATCTTAATGTTAATCTTAGCAGTAGCTCTGGACAAAGCGACATACAACTGTCCATGTGAGAATACAGGCTCTGGTAGGTAAACACCGACAATAGAGATTGTCTGCCCTTGCGCCTTGTTGACCGTCATGGCAAAGCTGAGCCTGATCGGAAATTGCTTCCTTTTGAATCTGAAAGGGAACATGTCGTCATCAGAGGGACAGAGAGGTATGCGAGGAAGGAACACCCGCTGTCCGGCATGTTGTCCTACCACGATCTCCGCGTCGATAGCGTTCATCTGAAATCCCCTTACAACAAGCCTCGTCCCGTTACATAGGCCGTTAGCCGGGTCAAGGTTTCTGAGAAGTATAACAGGACAATGTATCTTCAATTTAAGCTCGTGTGGAGGCAGCCCATTAGGAGCTAGTGAGTTTAAGAACTCGGGAGCATAGTATCCATGTGGATCATCTTCTGCACTGTCGAAGTTGTGGTAGATCTTCTCATCACCAGTAAACCGCTCTATCATGTGTTTATTTATCTTGTCGACACTGTCATTTTTGGTTGCGAGGATTGCTCGAGAAGTCATGTAATTGGGATTATCCATGTTGTCTCCTAGAGCAGGATACACATGCTCGATCAGCTTATGTAGATCCTCCTTCCCCCCTGTGGACGGTACACATATATCTTCGGGGAGACGTATGTTCCCTTCCACGTCAGCTTCTTCTGTGCCATTCCCTACCCTCAACAAGTAATTTGCGAACCATGGATCGCTTTGTGCACTCATGTTGGTGACAAGCCTTAGCTGCCGCATGCCCATCCAAAGGTGTGAACTCCGCAGGGAAGCGTCGACTATCTGCCCCCGTGATCCCTTTCTGACGACAGGAAGCACTTGCCTAAAGTCACCACCGAAAACGATAGTCTTTCCGCCGAACGGTATGTCCCGTCGACCCATGATGTCACGCATGCTCTTGTCCAGTGCCTCAACTGCTTGTCGCTTCGTCATTGTGGCCTCGTCCCATAAGATGAGCGCAGCTCTCCGCAGGAGCTTGGCTGTCCCACTTTGGTTCGTGAAGTTACATGACGTTCCATCTTCACTATTTAGTGGGATCTTAAACCTCGAGTGGGCGGTCCGACCTCCAGGCATGATGGAAGCGGCGACTCCTGATGTCGCCGTTGCCACAGCGATCTTGCCATCACCTCGAACTGTAGCAAGGAGCGCCTTGTATAAAAAGGTCTTCCCTGTGCCTCCAGGGCCATCGACAAAAAAGACACCTCCTTCAGCACTGTCAACCGCCAACAATATTTCATCATAGGCATGCTTTTGCTCTTCATTTAACGAAGACGCTAGATTAGCATCACTGGGGTCAACCTCGATGTTGGTCTCTTCGATGATCTCGCTAGGCTCGCCTCCAGTGTTGTCATACGCCTCGTCCATGTCAGGCAGAGGGAAAGTTCGTATGTCTTTTCCCATGGATTGCAATATGGCACTGATATCTAGCAACACCATCTGCTCAACTGCGTTCGGGCATGTGTGTTGTCGCCGGTAGTCATCAGACATTGCCTCTAGGTGCCTATCCCACAAACCTCGCACGTCGCCAGGCTCACAGAATACGAGGATTGTTGCGAATAGTCTCCTGAGCGAAGCTGGCATCGCAAACTGTTCAGACTCGGTCAAACACTCGTCGAGCGTGTTGTCAGCCTCGATGAGTCCTCTCCTCTCATCAGACTCGCGAAAGCTATCACACAAGACACCATCTACGGTTCTCAGATCTTCGAAGGACGTCGATCCTGACACGTGGTTTAGCAGCACCCTCAAAAAATATCGCTCCCCCTCAGCTGGATGTGCTGACACAATTCGACCTACTTGATGATGTTGCTGCCTTGGCTTCCAGTGTTTTGATGCTTGCCATGTGAAACTCCCTGGAAAATTTCTGTACAAAATACCTCGAGCCCACTCATAATTCTGGTTGGCCACAAAATACTCAGTCAGCATGGACCTCGACACATTCTCTCGGGCTACAACGTCATTCAGGTCATCTCCTGCCTTGAACGTGACCCTGTGCATATTTGGGAGATGAAGTGGCATCTGTAGCACCGAGGGGGAGTTCTCACAGAGCTTGAAGCCAAATATCCTCCACATCGCCTCTGGTGGAGTAACCCACCTCGCGTCAATGTATCTCTTGATCTCGTCTATGTTACCATCGCTGTCAGGCTGATCGATGTTGAACGACGCTTTATCATGGCCCTTGTATATGTACTTATAAAGGTACTTGACGGCCTTGATGCTGGAGCACACCTCAACATTGATGTGGCAGTTAAACATCCGCAGAAGGCGAGGGTTGTAAGGCACAGCCCATCTATTGTCCAGAGTCTGACCACGGACCTTCACTTGAGGACCGTTCCTACGTCTACGGTAAACAGGGTAGGAGTCCTTTCCTTGCACGGTGCTCTCGTTGAACGGTCGGGGGTATCTGCACTTGCACACCCCATCTTGCATGCAGACGTTGTTGGGCTTGAGAACACCGCACGGGCCGTGCATCATATGCTTTACAACCATGGCATAGAGCTCCGGGTACTTATGCTTGTCAGGGAGCTCAGCAGATATGAGCCGGTCGTATTGCTCTAGCACAAGAAGCTTATGTGTTGAGTCCATGATCAAAAGAAAGTGAGCATGCGGGAGGCCTCTCTTCTGGAATTCAACAACATATACATGGGCTTTCACAACACCAAGGATGTGTTTCTTGAGGAGCATCTCTTTCATCACCTCCAGCTTGGCTCTAAACACACGTGCAACAAGATCTGGTTGGTCTTGCGGGGTCTGACCAGGATACAACTCGTCAAGTATCTCCGGCCAATTCGGGTTGCACGTCATTGTCAAGAAGATATCGGGTTTGCCGTATGTTTGAACCAATGCCATGGCGTCCATATGCCTCCGCTTCATGTCTCGATAGCCCCCCTGGAATGACCAAGGAAGCACCGTCCTTATGCCCACTTTGCTCCCTCGAGATTCTCCTGCAGTGATGCTATCAACAATTCCTTTATATAGATCAGCACGTATCTCCGGCTGGTGCTCCTTTACCCAGTTCAACCTGCAACCCTCAATCTTGATATACATGTCGACCACGAACTGCTGCAACAATCGTCCTCCATGCAATATAGGGTTAAATATCGCAGGACGCGTCTGTAGCCTGTAGCAGTAGTAGTCCCTTACTGAGACGCACAACCGGCTATTCCCCTTTGTGCAAAGGAGAGAAAGCAAAAAATAAGTCAACATACACAACAATGATAGGAAACACATATAAAAACATATGTAACGCAAGAGACGGACCTGCATCGCTGCGATTAGCTCTTGTCTGATGTGCATCTTCCCAAGACACCTTACGTTTCGGGATATTCGGATGCCAACCGAGTTCGCCCTTTGGGAAAAAGAGGGGGTACGAGAGCGGGCCATAGCAGCCTTGTGTGGCCTGGATACCGTATCGTTTATTGTCGGTACCATGTAGGGTGATGCTGCGATCAAACCTTTTCGCTAGGTTGCTGCCCTCTACCCAGATAGCAGCCACCTCGGATGAGACAGGTTTGTTATATCTCCTCCGATCTAGCTTCTGGTCGGTGTTCAGTTCTATCCGGTACTCATCTAGATTTTCCCTGTGAGCTCCCAGACTCCTAAACTGCTGCGAGTACGGGTTTTCTTTAAGGATTTCCTTCACCGAATTGACGATTGTCTGATCTAACGTCTGGGTCAACGACGCACGATGGTTTAGGCTAGGGTCATCATCGTAGAAATACAACTGTAGATGTTCCGGTCGTGAGCCTGGCCCAAACGAGTACACGTTATGGTACATGTTGCCCTGCGCCCGGAAAGTGTATGTCCCTGACCTCATGTTCGTGTACTTTTCGTCGAGGGTGACACCAAGGGTTGTGAAGGCAAAGTGACCGTTGAAGTACCGAATGCTCTCACGAAAATGCCGGGAGTCATTATCGGATGCAGACCAGAGTTTCATCAGTTCTGGTATAGGCTCGGGTTCAAGCAACACCGTGTCCCCGCCCCGACAGCGGAAACCGTCGGTCTCATACTCAAATCTCTTGGCCTTGCAGATTTCACAGTCCACTGCATGCTTAAGGATGTGTGTGCTGTCTGGCAGATTTGAGTAGACAAAGTCAAAAGGATCATGTTGTTCATCGGGGTTCATCGGGGTCGGCTGAGCAGAATCACATGGTTCATCGGGGTCGATGCCATCATAGTCATCACCTGCGATGAAATGTTGAGTTATAGTCCACTCATAAGCAATAGTTGTACATACTGAACGGCTATGCAGTAATACATTCATTGTCAAATAAGTAATACTCATCATCCATGAGGTCCGCGGGATGGGGATTATCCTCCATTAGTCTGCTTAGCATGGCCTCCATTTCACCTTCAGCATTTTATAGTGTATAAGGGACCATTACTATTAAGGTCTATACATAAGAATCGAAAGTGAGGAGTGTTACCGTCAGTTCCGATGGTGTAATCTTGTGTGTTTCCTGAAGCAGGGACAGTATGGGAAGAAGTTGTGGCATTCTCAGCGAAGCGCGCATTAGAGCGTTGTTGTTGTGCATGCCTCTCCCCGTGTGGGATGTTTTCCCTATTTGCTCTTCGGCTGGCACATTTATCTCGCGTCTGTTCTGCAGCCAAAATTTCTTTATGAGCTCGCTCTCGAGTTCTACGCTGAGCTCTAGTTTCTGGCCTCTGCTCTGTTACTTGATCGTCAGGTGTGAGATCATCGTTGAAGGTCCTGGAAAGGTAATCACCTGCATCATGGTTGAACTGGTAAGATTTAGCTTGATACAGTATGTCCATACAAAGGTGTTGAAAAGATGTCAGTTTTACCGTCGTGTTCTAAGCTGTAGTTACGCCTTTGCACCAAGGGTGAGCCTTGAGGTGAAGCGTCATCTGATGTGTGTGCGCTAACTGTCGGACATGGCATTGCAATAGATTCAGCACATGGGGTCTTCCGCCTAGTCTCGTAGCTTGCCCTTTGCCGCGATAGAAACTTTTGCTTCTCATCGTGTGTGAGGCTATTGTGGAGTGATCTTCGTTCCGCTGACCTTTTGTTCTCTCTGCTCCTGTGTTGCTAAATCTCGTTTTTTCCTATCTCGTTCTCGTCTCCGCGCGTTAATCGCCTCCCTTTGTTCGGATGTCAATTTATTCCTGCGTTCTCTCTCACGTAGCCGCCTGAGTTGATTTTTTTCAACATTGACAATGGTCCTTGTTGGAACATGGTTTGTTGCCTGCTTTGTCACTGATGTTGCATGGGAACAATCATTTTCAGTAGTAGTCAGATTTACGTTATAGCACACAGTTTCAAAATCGGAATGTATTCGAGCTTCATAAATAAACAAAAGGCAACTCATAATTAATATAAGAACATCTAGCCAATAGTTAGCATCTTTTGGTACAATTTTGTGTACGGTCATACCAATTGAATTTTCTGCACGATCTGTGGCATAAGAACTGTTGGGAGTGCCCCCAAGAGCCATTGAAGAAGCCATTTGGGTAGAAAGATCATCATCATAGGAGGATGTATCATTCCAGCTGGGAGGGTTGATTGTTTCATTTATGCATAGGTTGCTTTG
This sequence comes from Poa annua, assembly GCA_026929855.1. Taxonomy (NCBI): domain Eukaryota; kingdom Viridiplantae; phylum Streptophyta; class Magnoliopsida; order Poales; family Poaceae; genus Poa; species Poa annua. Next base: position 4,813,675 of record CM049427.1, on the reverse strand, counting down.
TCGGTTTGGGCCTGATCTTAATGGCGATTCATCTCGTTGAACAATCACTGTGTAAGTATTTTAAAGAACAAACAATAATCCACATGAATAAGTATTAAAAAAACAATAATCCACATGAATAATATCATCAGATAGGATTTGTGTAAACTAAAGTTGTCAAATACAAACCTTCTTTCCCTTTATCGGCTTCATGCGTGTAATCAGAAATCCACCTATTGGATTTCTGATTCGAAGGTGTCTGTAAAACATCTGTTGCTTCATAAGGGGTACGTAATGGAGAAGCAGGAGAAGCACATGTCTGCAGATTTGTTTTGGCTATGTCTGCACAGAGTTTAAGCGAACAACATTAATTAACTAATTGTGAGTAGTATAATTATTCTCATTATAAATAGTTGTGAGTGTCTTGTATTCCCATTACCCAAAGAATTTATGGGTGTAGCATTTGTTTGAATACCACATTCAGGCATAGACCCAATACTATTAGCTTCACCATTTAACACATTTTCCTTGTTGGAATAGGCACTCCCATTTGAACGATATGGAGTCGCTCCGGATGACATGACAACAATAGGCATGCCTACAACAACAGCTAATTATTGCACTATCAATAGTATTAAGCAAACCATGATGCCCTTTGTGGTAGTTTACCTTACCTTCTGTAGTCTTACCAAGTAAACTTTGTTGTTGGGTGACAGTTGATTGCCCAGTAGCATTCTCAGTGGTGCAAAATCCTGAAATGAATAACGAATCAAGAGCGCACCATCATGTTTTTGATAGTAACTCATATGGGGTGGAAGAAAAAACTGAACGTACCAGATGATATGGCCTCTGTTGTGATAGATGTAGTATGTTTCCCCTTCATATTAGCTGCGGCATCTTTCTTCAGTTTATATTCCACCTTCTTCCTTCTATTAATGTCATCTCTATTTCGCGCATATCTTCCCGTTCCCTTTGTCTCTTTAATTCCTTTGGATCTGGTCTTTGTCCTGTGATGCAAAGATTATAGGATCTCCAAGGTACAAGCAAGTACACCACTGATGAAGATATTTCTACCTGATGTTGTGTTGTTGGTAAGGTCTTGGAATGGTGTCCGTACCCCAGGCGATTGTGATGATGACATAAATTGACTTGAATTGGTGCATTTGCTTAGGTCTTGGACCCGAGTAGGCTTTGATGATGACATTTGCAGCTAACCTGTAAGTAAGAGAAAAACCATTTACATTACCCTAAGCATATATTCTATATCTTAACATTTTCATAACCTGAGTGTGACATTGATACGTCACCAATACTGGAAAGGCTTCTGATTTTGCATAGTGATTTACATGACTAATTATTTTGACTAATCCTAATAGAGTCCGTATTCCAATCTGTTGACATCAATAGAACAATTGTTGTACTTTCACTATTTTGAATTATAGGGTTTATAATTGAACTTGACACCAGGTATAGATCATAGCGGAGGCAGCCATTTACATGTTACAGAGATGATAGCGGAGGCAGCCATTTACATGTTACAGCTAAAAATCATACCGAGACAACCTATAGCATTTCCAGTTATTCAAAAAAAACCTGAAAGTGCGGTAGTTGCAACCAGCATATCTAAATGTTTAGTACATAAATTCTATACACAGATCATTTTGCAGGTTTAGTTAAACTACTGTAGGTATGAAAAATGTTTAGAATCTAAGATTTGGTCGTCAATTTGCATGCAGGAGCTAGCTTAGCATCCGGCTGGCTTGTATGTACATATCAGGACCAAATCAATAGGCAATTGCAAATTTGATCATCTTTGTGTACCTCTAAACAGATGAGAAGATGTTGATCAGCAGCCGGCGGAGAGAAAACTGGTGCAGCAGCGGTTAGCAGATGATGATTACCAGCCGGCTCGGCCGCCAGAGAGGCAAATAGCGCCTTTTTACCGTGTACTGATCCACCGCGTCCTGGTGATATGAAGATCAGGTGCAGATGGGTATGAATCGTAGCAGTGATTTGCCTCGTCTTTTTCTGCGAACTGGTTTGCCTCGCTTAGATTGATTTGTTTGAGATTGAAGCAAGTCTCAATTTCGTACATTGATTGGTTTGTTTGAGATTTGGCAAGCGTACGAGTGATTGATTGGTTTGTTTGAGATTAGGCAAGCGTACGAGTGATTGGCGCTTGTACGAGATTCTGTGACAGATGATGGGCCGTGCCAGGTTAGACGGGCCGTGCCAGGTTATTGATGGCAGACGATTAGCGATGGCAGACGACAGACGACGGGGGTTGGACGTACGTACGTTGAACTCCAATTTAATAGTAAAGATTGGGTTCTAGACAGTTCGACCTAGGCGTAAGAATCGGGTGACGAAAATTTGAATAAGGAGGCGGCAAGTGTGGGAAAGATGAGGTTTGGGATGGATAAGAGGTAGCTGAGCATACCAGAACATTTCGGAGGAGGTCGGCATGGACGTACGGCGCCGCCCGCGTGAAGCCAGAAGAAGACTTCGGCATGTACCTCTGGAGGTCGGCATCTAAAGAGAGTAAGAGACGAGCGAGGAGGGCGAAGGGAGCTAGTGACGAGGAGGAGAGGGTGGTGGTGGCGATGCTTGGTGGGGGCACTGATCTGGCAAATGAGACAATGAATTCGTGTATGATTCGATTACGGAGTAATCCGTTCGAGACTCCGAGTCGGATCGGACGAGAGACGGCAGGGTCGTACGTACTTTAAGTATTCATCATATCCGATGCCACTTAATTCAACGTCCTCCAGACTTGGCATTGCTTCTCGTCCAAACTTGAGATCCGAAGCTGCAGAAGCACCGGCCATGGGTGCGGTCTTCTCGTTGCTCTTCTCAGTTCAGTTCTTCTTCAACTCTCCTGTTATCAATTTATTTATATAATTATTACACTTGTCTCCTGGACAAAACTGCAGTACTATGTGACTCGGTTGCTCCATACGAATTTCTAAACTTACTTATCTGGTCAGTAAACTTATGCGAATCTAATATTTTTTTTGTATAGCATCGACGACAGAGGGATGATCTCCTCAGCGCCCTTCCCGATGATGTTCTGCTGTCCATCTTGGGGAGAGCCGACCTAAGCACCGCTGTAAGGACAAGTGTGCTCTCAAAACGGTGGAGCCGGATGGCTTCGTTGCTGCCCGAGATCGAGATTAATGTGGAGGATTTCAAGTCTGCAGACCTACTGCACTCAGAGCCTAATGATGCTGATGGCACCCACGACGCCATGCTAACTGTAACCGCAGCCATCAAGAGTTTATTTGCTGAACCTACAAGAAGAGAATTCACTGTCGCAAGGCTGCAGCTTAAGATCTTCATGGCCGACACTCTCTCTTCCGATATTGGTCCTATGGTATGTGAAGCAATTGACTCCGGTTTGCTCAAGGATCTGGAACTAGCCATTCTCGAAGAGAAATGTTGGTTGGAATATTCTGACTCGGATCTGCTAAGACGTGCCCAAGACATGGATGGGTTTTTCAGTGCCTACCCTAGCGTCCTCGGTTGCCTCACAACACTCTCTCTGTGCAACATGAGTTTTGACGGATTGGACATGCATCATATCCTGTTTGATTGCTGCAAGCAACTCACCCATTTAACACTCAATTCTTGTCATGTTGTTCCTGACGATACGTGGAAAATAGATGCACCAAACTCAAAACTCCGCGTTATGGACCTTCAAGGTCAGTGTTCCTTCGAGAGGATTGAGTTGATATCTCTTCCAAAACTTGAGAAGCTCAAATGGTTGTTTTCTACATCGCAATATGCCCCCCTCTCTTGCGGTTTTGTCCCATCCCTTAGGGAATTAAACCTCACTCGTTATATGAACCCTGAGGAACATTTACTTAAGTTGAGCGAGAGTCTACATGGAGCGGCAGGCATACACACTCTCACATTGGATTTCCTTGGAATGGCAGTAAGTACTCGTTCAAATTTGTTTCACACGGTCATATTATCAAAGTTATCCTACTTATATCATGGATATGCCTCTATATAACACAGAACAAAGAGCTGTAAATTTCATTAAAGTCTTTTACAAGACTGTCGTCAAACTACTCTTGTAATTAATATTGTTTTCGAAAATTGCACATAGATCGGTAGTGCCATGCATAAACCATTATTTTATGCAAGGATAATTGTATTGGATGACATGCTAGCATGATGTTAGAGAAGAGAGTTTGGCTAAAATTGTTTCTTTGTTACAAATGTAGTGTGGTACTCTTAAAATGTTAATTTGATACATTGTGGTGAAATCTTTTTTTGGATCTCCAAAATCTTCACCTAAATATGTAGTTCGCAAGGAGTGTATATAACTGTCTGAATATTTATATCTATTTATCTCTTGACCAGATTTGGCTGCAACTTGAAATCAAACAACTCGCCTCCGCATTCAGCAAACTAAAGAAGTTGTCCATATCAGGTGTCCTTGTTGAATTTGACCTTCTGTGGACCACGGCCTTTCTTAGGGCCGCTCCCTATCTTGAAATCTTTCAAATTGAGGTGAGCACTATTACGTCTCAAAATTATCTGTCAGTTCGAGTTTGTTTAACATTTCGAAATATCATTGTGTTAGCCTTTCGTCCATACGCAATTCATATATAAATCTTCATCACTTTGATATTTTCCTGTTCCAAAAGGATGTAATTGTGAACACATTCGTACCTGTGCAATTCATATTACATAATTTAGGAACATGGTACGTTGCCTTTCATTTAGTTAAGAGAAGTGATGCTGAATCTGAAGAGCCCAACCATTTTTTAATGGTTTATAAACCAAACACAGGTTTATCAACCATGTGAGATGGAACAAGTGCACAGTCCGTGGCGTGCCCATGGCCATGAAAGAACCAATCCTCCGTGGAAGCATCACTTCCGTGGATCCAAGAACATGGTACTGAGGGAGCTTCACATCGACTGCTTCAGGCCGCTAAAGCAACAACTGACGTTTATCAGAGCAATCCTGGAGCGGGCTCCCAATCTGCAGACGGTGTTTCTGAACAAATATGGCGAGGAATGTGACCAGTGTCGTCATGCCATGGCCTTCGATGAGTCTCCCAGTGTGTCGGCACGACCTGCATTTCCAAAAAACGAGGAGGAGCAAGACATGGTGGTCAAGCGGGTCACGGATGGCAAATCCTTCTCAGGCCGGATAATTTTTTGGTGATTGATAAGCTCTAAGTGTAGATAGAGTGATGATGCCTAAACATAAAAGTGTAACAAGATATTTGATCCCACGGTTTCAAGAAAAAACTTTGTAGTTTATAAAACTTGGAAGTCTTGTAAGTATGATAAACTTTTCTTTGGTGGAAAACAAAACTCCATGTCGCACCAAACCGTGGTCACAGGGCTCCAGTCAGAGTTTCTTGAGAAGCGCACCATTGGTCTCGAGCATAACTCTGAGCCACCTCAGAGTCTGGATGTAGGCCAAGGTTTCATAATGTAAGGCATCAAACAGACACAGTTCCGCTGATTTCAGAACAACGGGTAGACATACAGCAAATAGTTGTGGTTGCGTGGCGTGGACAATATCTAACAGGCTTTTGTCTTTGATATACCTTACACTAATATTTTCATCTAACTGTCTTCATAGTTCATCCCAGTAACTATTGTACGTTTGCAAAAAATAAACCATCACACTTAATGAACAAGAATGGATGTAGAACTACATGAAAACATGAAGGTACGCCGATGGCCAAATTCTATGTCGACGACCATTTACCATGGATACCGATATGCCGACGGTTTCCTCCAGAATGCACTACATCCGGAGGAAACCGTCGTCATATCTGGACCTATGTAGGGTGGTTGTCGGCATAGCTCCGCCCATGTGGCGTTGACGACCTAGTAGGTAATAGGCACTTGACGGGATTTGTCCTTGCATTTTCTTTTTTCCTTTTCTGATAAAAAACGGTTGGACCTACTCGATAACGATACAATCTGGATTTGATTATCAATTGTATGTCTTAAATTTAAGAGTTAAACGCCCCAGAGGTTATGAAGTTGCCACAAATGTGCGCATTGGTCACGAACTCAAAAAACTCTAATAGTTGGTCTCAAAGTTGTGAGTTAGAGCCCCCGTTAGTCAATCCATTAGGATTGACGTTAAGTTGCTGATGTGGCAGACTGTTTTTTTTTACAAAATACACCTTATACCTTTTCTTCTTTACCTCTTTTAATCCTATTAAAAAAATTAGGCTAGTCATTTTGTCAGACCGGTGATGGACGTCCTTGCGCCCAGCCATGTCGGAGGAGGAGGACGACTAGGTCAGCCATGTCGAAGGTGGAGGACGATTACCAGGAGCTGATGCTCGCCAAGTTCGGACCGCTAGTGCAGTTGCCATCCCAGAACGAAGTAATCCAAGCGATGACGCTCATGCTCGCCGACAACAAGGAGATCCAGCCTCGGGCGCCTCTGCTGCCAGCGGACAAACCGCAGAGGAAATCCAGCCTTGGGCGCCTCTACTGCCTTGGGCATCTAAGCGGGTCAAGGAGGAGATCAACCAGCTGATGTCACTGTCACAAGCGGCGCCACGCGCGCCCGAGCCCTCCGATGTGTCCGACTTGACAGAACGCGACGTGCGTCCAGTTCATGCCGCAGCCGGCGTTCTTCAGCGTTTTCGCGGCCAACGTAAATGCGGAGCTCCAAGACCTTGGCTAGTAGGTTTGCCTCGCTCCGCTTAGCATCCATGTTGAAATAATCGTGCCAATCAATCCCAAGGCCATGGAATCGTACTCGTCCTCTTCAAATTCGACGTGACTCTGCGCCTTGCTCGACGTCCTCGAGACCACTGGAGCGGTGATGTCTTCCTCTCCTCGTCGTGTACATGTGTGATGATGGTTGGTCGGTTCGCACTATCGAAAGTCTTCTGATTAGCGCGAATCGTAAAGCACAACCAACGATGACGATGGTTGGTGGGTTCGCACGTAGTCGTGCAATCACTGCGTTGCAGAGTTCTCCAAAACGTCAGAAAACTCTTTTGGACCAAAAAAAAGGTCATCCTGCTTTAGCCCACTCTTGTGGATTTCAATGAATCAATGTGAAATCTCTGTGGACTTACATGGATGATGGATCGATGTCCATGACTCCATTCAGGTATATGCATGCGTGTATGCGCATGTTTGTTTTTTCTTGTGCACGATACGTCCGCCCAATTTTATACAAAAACTATTGAGAAATCAGCCACGTTGGTTGCTCTGGTGTAAACCTTTTTGAAATCCTTTTTCATCAGGTTTTGGATCCTCCCGTGTCGCCCATCAACCACATACTCCTGGGAGTATAATTTATCTTACAATCAATCAATCAATCAACCAAATCAATCACACTAGGAGTTTAGTTTGGTTAAGTCAAACAATAACTTAAGCTGTAACCGATCGACGATGCTTTATATTTTCTGTTAAGAGGATGTACAATGCAAGGTGCTTATGAGAGGTGCTTAGAAAATAAATTAAATTTTATGTAAGCATCGGTACTTATTTGTACTAGACAAATACTTAGCTACGCACCCCTCTTACAGAAATAGGCATCAGTGCTTATACAAGTATTTGATTTATTTTTATAAACACCTATCTAAACACCTTACATTATACATGCCCTAAGAACGATACCGAGATCATCTTCCCAGCTCAGCAAAGTGAGGTCGCTGGCAGGATTTATCCTCGGATAAGCAATGGCTCCAAACCGTGCCTTTGGTTTCTGGAATCTTTTCTTTTTTTTTCCTTTATCTTAGTGGGATATTGCTAGGCACACATTGCACTACACATCATGGTGCGTCCACATCTCCACACGTAAAAGGTGTGTGATAGACTGATGGGACCGTGCATTTGTGATTTTATTTCTTTACATGTATGTTGTTGCTTTGTTGGATGTAAATGATACAATTTGTTAATCTCTCTCTTAACCTAGTCAACGACAAAGGGCAGCCATCGTCGAAGTGCCCAACCGTGAAGTAAGGCATCGTGAGAATGATGATATGATTATTGGCATAACACATAACAATAGCAATCATTGGCGGCGCACCAATCATACATATGCATATATCTAGATTGATATGCTAGCTACACAATTAGTTGTGGTGCATAAACATGATTATGCCGCCGGATACATAAGTAAGGCAAGAGTAAAGTACTAGGCAAATACAGTACTCGCGTGGACGTAGCATTTCGCATAGGCCGCACTACGTCCAAAATAAAAATCAACTCCCTCCTCCTGCCGGAGCAGCCAGAGCAGAGAAGCTGCAGCCAGCCAGCCGCCTTCTCCTCCGAGGGACCGCCGCCAGACCGGGACAGCGGCCGATCGGGAGGCGGCCGGCGGACGCTCCGAGGAAGCAGCCTCCACCTCCACGAGAAGAGGGGCCGGAAGGCTTGATTCGGATTTCGGATGGCGCGTCGTGGGGCGGCGTGGGAGCAGGGCGGGGACGAGTACGACTACCTGTTCAAGGTGGTGCTGATCGGCGACTCCGGCGTGGGGAAATCCAACCTCCTCTCCCGCTTCACCAAGAACACCTTCTCCCTCGACTCCAAGTCCACCATCGGCGTCGAGTTCGCCACGCGCACCACCCAGGTCTGCTCCCCTCTGCTCTGCTCTGCTCCCCACCCCTTCCCCGATACTGTCGAATCGGATACTCAATCAATCGATTGATGATTTTTGGCTGGCAAAAGCAGCAATCTTTGCTTCCTTTTCGTGGTTAATTATTAGTCATCTCGTGTCGTGTTGGGCGGATGTGATGTGCAGTAGGAAATTTCTTGTTTTTGATAAGAGTTTCACACTCTGATCATTCTAGCGGCTTAGGCTATTGTTTGCCTGTTTGGGCGAGATTCAACCTTTTTCTGCACTATGTTGACTCGACCGGAATAGGATACCGTAGAAAATTTACAGAATTTAAATTAAATTCTCTTACAAACAAACAGACACTTTATATGTCGCGCAAAAGATCAGACGAACGTAGCCCAAAGTGTTTCTTCAGCAGAGAAGTTTACCAGAGGACACAAGTTACTGCACATATATGTGATTTGACAAAAGTTATGATGATCCTACCCTAGAGTTGGTTGCTTTGTTCATGGACTGTATATTAATCGTGTAATTCATGCATCTTCTATGTTTTTTTTAACTAGTTGTCAATAAAACAAGTGTCAATCTTGCTGATGTGCTGGCTGCAGCATCTGCAACTTATATACCATGAGCCGCTGCCCTGGCGCTGCGGTGGCTGGCACTCTGTCAAGGCCATGTCAATCAGCACTGGCATCATTGACATAGTCTGTTAGGAGGCGGTTGATATATACTAGTAGTAGCATAAACCCACAACAGATGGCCTTGTTGGTAGTCAGTCATGGCGTCATTACATTCTACTAACATATGTTCCAGATGGTTAAAGGGCTCAATTATTGTTATTGACCTTCCTTCAGTTGTCAGTTGCACTTATACTGTGTAAAACTACAAAATAAAACTCCCGGCTTCCTGTCTCATTAATAAAGCAGTGTCAAGCATTCCTTTTTCTGAAGAAAATGATCTTACCACTAAAGGTCTCTATAGTTGACAACATTTCTGCATGCTCTTGTGCTATTTATTCAGGTGGAAGGGAAGACCATAAAGGCGCAGATATGGGACACGGCGGGGCAAGAGCGGTACCGGGCGATCACGAGCGCCTACTACCGGGGCGCCGTCGGCGCACTGCTGGTCTACGACGTCACCAAGGGCACCACCTACGAGAACGTGAAGCGGTGGCTCAAGGAGCTCCGGGATCACGCCGACGCCAACATCGTCATCATGCTCATTGGCAACAAGACCGACCTGAACCACCTCCGCTCCGTGGCCACGGACGACGCCGCGGGCTTCGCCGAGAGGGAAGGCCTGTCCTTCATCGAGACCTCCGCCCTGGAGGCCACCAACGTCGACAGGGCGTTCCAGACCGTGCTGGCCGAGATATACCGGATCGTCAGCAAGAAGGCGCTGTCTTCTTCGGACGATGCCGGTGCCGGTGTCGTCGGGGAGGGGCAGTCCATCCAGATGTCAGCGGGAGACCCCAACGGCGTTTCGTCGAGGTGCTGCTCATTCTAATTAATGACACAGCTCGATCTCGGGTGTCAGCACGTAATAGATTGTCTCAGTTGGAAATGAACGCCAGTGTCAAAATGTGAAGAAAAATAAATTCATGAGATTTTTTTAGCACGGTTGCCAGATTTGAGAGAGTTGGTCACTGAATGATACCTGTGTTACTATGCCTAGCTAGGTGGTGTACAGTGCTGTTGTATTGAAGATTTGAAGTACCGGGAAGGAATATATGAACTGACGATGACTCTCTATGAAGCTACAATAGCTAGGTGGGGTTCACATTGCTCATGTGAAAATTAGTGAAGATGCAAAGTTCATCTCCGAACTGGTGAGACAACTCCCGATAAAACAGTACACAGATCGAAAATTCTACTCCTAATCAAAACCGAGCTAAAGTTGAGCTCAGTTCTGATAAATTCTCTTTCCCACAGATAAATATTTCGTAAGTTTTTTTTGTAGTTGAAACGTTGCAATAAGGAATACTAATTTTGTAGAGAGAAATGAATAAACATTTTATAGGGGACATAAATGTTTTCTTGTGAAACAAAAATAATATGTCTGGCCCAACTAGTGGACAGAGCATACTGGGCTTCAATTCCTTGTCGTCTTCGTCTTCGCCCTTGTCGTCTCTATAGCTGGCCAAATGGGCCGTGCCAAACGGGCCAGCCCGAGGCACGCTTGTTTCAGCACGGCCCAGGCACGGTCCGGCCCACGACCAACCGTGCCGTGCTGGCACGTGGCCCGTGCGTGCTCGTGCTGAGCTTGGCTCCGCGGCACGTGGGCCGGCCCGGCACGGCACGCCAGATTTTTTTTATTTTTTTTATTTTTTTTATTTTTTTTAATTATTTTAATTATTATTTTAATATTTTCCGGTGTGCCGTCGTGGGCCGACCGTGCCGTGCCGGGCCAACATGCGGCCCACGTGCCGGCGTGCTCGTGCCCGGAAGCCGAGCGCAGCACGTGGGCCGGCCCGGCACGGCACGAATGCTGTCGTGCCCTTTGTGGGCCGTGCCGCTCGTGGGCCATGCCGAGGCCGGCACGCGACGGACCGTGCCGGACGGTCCGTTTGGTCAGCTATAGTCGTCTCTCTCTCTCCCTAGTCACTAGTGGAAGGCCGCCGCCCGTGTATGGAGGCTGGAGCGGCCTCGTCAGCGCAGCCTCCCTCCGCCAAGGTAAAGCCCTCGTCTCCAACTTCCATCCCCATTATACTCATCGAAAGCGCCCGTGGTTGATTCGAACTCATCAGTTTGGTTTTTATCCAGTCAGAGTCATAGTATAGGATTCGATTCCGGACGGGAGTAATAATCCCTTACAATTCTCAGGGGCAGTTCAGTTAATTCTCAGGCTCTGCATCTTAATCCATCTTTTCCAGATCGGGATTGCTTCTCTTAGTCGCCGGACGTGCATTGAATCTTCATGTATACGCATGGAACCGTATCTACTTGAAGTACCTTCAGTAGTTCAGTTCAGTGTACAGAGAGTTCTAGACATGGCCTGTTAGAAAACACTAGATGCATTATAGATTTTTTTCACCATGCAGGATGTAGCATCTTCATCGCTCCTCTTACTGTTTTTACTTCAAATCTCATGTTATTTCTGCACACAAATAGTTGTCTCCTCAACACATATGGTGCAGGACATAAATCTATATAGGATATATAGATCATAATAATGATTTTGAAGGATGAATTGAGTATTATGCACAATAGACCATTATTGTGCCATCGCTGAAGTATTATGCAACTCTTTTCTGTTTCGTCCTTAAGAGTTACTGAATCTAGTTATTCATCCTATTCTCGAAAAAAAAATCTAGTTATTCATCAAGTAACTCAATAGACCATTATATTAAAAAAACTCATTAGACCATTATTTTCTGTTTATACAGGAATGGGACGAGGACGACCGGCTAAGTGCGCTTCCTGAGGATGTCTTGCTGCTTATCTTGGGGAGAGTTAAAGACCTATGCACCGCTGTGAGGACAAGTGCACTGTCAACACGGTGGAGGCGGCTGCGTTGGTTGTTTCCCGAGCTCATACGTGACGGTATGCTCACTCTAACCGCAGCGACCAAGAGTTTTTTTTTTTTTTTTGAGAATTACCACTGCTCTTTATTGCACAATTAGGAAGTTTGCTGGGATACATAAACCATCAGGAGGACGCAGGAGCCACAGGCGGCGTCCAACTCCCCTGTCAACATTACTACGAGCTAGTCTATTAGCCTCACCATTGGAGGTTCTCTTTTCATGCTTGAACATAGTCGTCCGGAAGCCGGACGCCGTCTCCTTGATCTCAGAGAGGACCATATGATATCCCCCAGAATATGGTTTTTTCATATTGGTGATCACCTCCAGGCAATCAGATGCTATGCAGACACTTGATAGGGCCAAATCCTGTGCTAGCGCTAGGCCCTCGCGACAGGCTAAAGCTTCAAGAGTTGCCGAACTCAATCCTCCAGGGACTGTAAGAGACGAAGCCCCAAGATACACTCCTCTCTCGTCCCTGCATACTGCAGCAATTGCTCCACCGACTCCATTTTTTGCTGTTGCCGCATCAACATTAATTTTGGAATACCCCATTGGTGGGGGAATCCACTTCTTCACCCCTTCAACTGGCATGCCCGTCACCTTCGCTGGTTTGGGTGCCATTGATAGATCCTCGAGGAACTTCCTTGTGAACAAGAAGGTAGATAATGGGCTCTGATGCTCTCCATCATGAATCAACCGCCGTCTTGCAAACCAAATCGCCCACAACGTCACCGCTACCTCAATGAAATCCTCATGCTTTAATGTTGCCATCATTGCAAACAGCCATTGTTTCGCTGAGGGTTCTTCATTTAACACCAAATGCTGAGTAATCTCCTCACTCAAAAGAGCCCAAACACAGCGAGACATGTTACAATCCAGCAGGGAATGACGCCATGAATCCGCCGCTCCGAAAACTGAACAAGACGCATTCTCGGCCATATGTCTTTGATGCCGGACATCACCAGCTAGCCTCCACAAGAAACCCCGCAGTTTGGAGGGTACTTGAGTTTTCCAGAGCTGAGTCCAATGCTTCTCCTCCGCTGCTGTATCCGAGGCTGCTGGTCGATGCTCCAGCCAGTCCTCTCTCCTTTTCTTTGTTCTGACCAACATCTTGTACACTGAGCGGACTATTAATATTCCGGTTTTCTCGTAGTGCAGGACCAAATGTCATCTTGTCTGTGTGTGCTTAAAGGAATTTTGCATATGCAGTCAACATCCATGGGTAGGAAAAATTTATCAAGAGTTTTCTTTATTCCATGTAACTGAGTCATTCTGGATTAGTTCACCTTCCGGCGGCTCATCAGCTAGGCAAGCGAGTGGCCGTAGCATGTGATCACGAGGGAGCCAGTTATCATTCCAGATATTAGTCGCTTCCCCAGATCCAATCCTGCGGATCAGTCCTTGTTTCAGCACATCCCTGCCTTCCACCAACGATCTCCAAACTTGAGATGGATGCGAACCCAGCTCGGCATGAGGCAGGTCAGAAGAAGGAAAGTATACCGCCTTAATGATCCGAGAGCTCAGAAGTTCCGGGTTTTGCAGCAGCCTCCAGACCTGTCTAGCCAGCAGGGCAAGGTTAAACAATTCGATATCCCTAAAACCCAAACCTCCATCAGCCTTCGGTAAGCACATCACCTCCCATGCAACCCAATGTGTTCTCCTTTTGCCTCGCTTACTTCCCCACCAGAAGTTACGAATCAGAGAGGTTATATGGTGGCATAGTCCTCTCGGCAACTTGAAGCAGTTCATAGAGAAAGTCGGTATAGCCTGGGCCACCGATTTAATAAGAACCTCTTTGCCTCCTGCCAAGAGTATCATCTCTATCCATCCCTGAACTTGCTTCCACACCCTGTCACGTAAATATTTGAAAGCACCATTCAAGGATCGGCCAACGTCTGAGGGCATGCCTAAGTACTTTTCATTAAGTGATTCATTTGGGACCCGGAGGACTGCCTTGACAGAATTCCGTACAGCTTCGGGACAGCCCTTGCTAAAGAAAACAGAGGACTTGTCCAAATTTATCCGCTGGCCCGATGCTTGACAATATTTATCAAACAAACGACTGGCTTCTCGTGCTCCCTCTTCACTTGCTCTGACGAACAGCAGGTTGTCATCCGCAAACATAAGATGGTTTACCGCCGGGGCAGTTGGGGCCACCTTGATGCCTTGGAGATGGGATGACTGACGACTCTTGTTTAGGAGGCCTGAAAGGCCCTCTGCTGCAATCAAAAACAAATATGGGGATATTGGGTCACCCTGGCGAATACCTCCAGTGGGGTGAAATTCTTCCAACGGTGTTCCATTGAATAAGACCGAAAATGAGACACTAGTAACCATCTTCATAACGATATGTATCCAATTGGCATGAAAACCCATCCGGTGCATGATCGCCCGTAAATAGCTCCACTCAACACGATCATATGCTTTCCACATGTCTAGTTTCAACGCACAGTGCCTATGCTTCTTTGCATCATTCTTCTTCATAAAGTGCAGGCATTCGTACGCTGAAATAATATTATCTGTGATAAGTCTCCCGGGAACAAAGGCAGATTGTTCTTCTGAAATGATCTCCGGTAAAATGATCTTCAATCTATTTGCAAGAACCTTGGATGCAATTTTGTAAATAACGTTGCATAAACTAATAGGTCGAAACTTGCCCAGATCGTCTGGCTGGGCCACTTTAGGAATAAGCACAATGAAAGTCTTATCAATTCCCTCCGTACTCTCCTCCCCCCTCAGCACACGCATCACTGATTTGGTGACCTCCTCGCCACAAAGGTCCCAGTGCCGCTGAAAGAAATGCGCAGGGAAGCCATCAGGCCCCGGGGCCTTGGTAGGATACATCTGAAACAAAGCTGTTTTTATCTCCTGCTCTTCAAAGGGCTTAATCAGCTGTGCATTCATCTCGGCAGTAACTGTAACAGGCAATGCCGCCAGAACCTCCTCCATCCCGCTCGTCCCTTCCGAGCGGTATAAATCTCCATAAAATTCCCGAGCCAGGCGTTGGAGTTCATCTCTATCTTCGGTGACCGATCCATCCGATCGCTTTAGCCGAACAATCATGTTCTTCTTCCTCCTCCGGCTTGCTCTCTGGTGGAAGAAGTGCGTATTTTTATCTCCTTCCGAGAGCCACTGAACACGCGCCCGTTGACGCCACATGATCTCTTCTCTATGCTGAAGTTCCACCAGTCGTGCGGCAACCTTGATCTCCTCATAGCTTGGTCCCACCCGTAGAGGTGCAGCACGTAATTTTTCCAACTCCCACTGGAGCTGTTTTATTTCCTTTCGGACATGGCCAAAAGTATTCGATCCCCACGTTGACGGAGAACTTGATAGAGAACCAAGTTTTTCCTGGAGATCCTGCATAGTAAAGCACCGATCCCCATCCAACCATGCTTGTTTAAGCATCGGGTTGAAATCCTGATGTGTCTCCCACATAGTCTCATAACGGAACAGACCCCGGGGCCTTACCGATTCCGGCCCAGGTTCCCTCTTCAGCAGGATCGGCAGGTGGTCAGATGTTACCGATGCCGAGAGATGTTCAACTACAGCTAATGGGTATCGGGAGGACCAGCTTGGCGTTGCCACCGCCCTGTCCAGCCGTACTCGGCAGTATCCTCCTCCCGAGACTCTCTTCTCGAAAGTCCAATGCACTCCTGTGAATCCCAGATCAGCCAGACCACATACATCAAGGGCCTCGCGGAATCCTGCCATTTGTGCATTGCTTCTTTCTTGAGCCCCCTCATGTTCCTCCCTTCGAAGCACCTCATTGAAGTCTCCAATACATAACCAGGGATGAGGGTATGCCGATTTCAGAAATTTTAATAAATCCCACGTTTTGTAGCGCTCATTAACTTGTGCCTCCCCGTACACAGACCAAGAGTTTATTGGCTAAACATAGGAGACAATTCGTTATCACAAGGCTGAAGCTATGTCTCTGCTGGAATTTTAGTTTACTTGGGCTAAGGCCCAACTAAAATCCGAAATTCTCATGGCCCATTCTGGTTAACTGGTTGTGCATGTACGTGACTAATGTTTAGTCTCATACTGCTTGTGGAGAGTGAGCTGCACCACTTTATATAGTGGGATGTTCTAGTACTAGTATGAGCTAGTAAGAATATGAGAAGATGAAGAGTGCCACACGCGCGCTCCTCCTCCTCGCTCGCCTCGTCACGTCACGTCACGACGCGCCGCGCCGCGGGTTGCGGGAATCTCGCCGAGCCGAGCTTATATTTTTGCAGTCTGGGAAAATTAATGAGTCATTGATTAGTAATTAACAGACGCGTTAATTACCTTGTCGTTTCCGATTCCATGGGATTGTGGGGCGTTACCGACTCGGTCGTGGCTTACTGCCCACGTCCTACCCGACTCGCTCCATATATACAACCCGGGGCAAACCCTAGCCGCCACCACGAGATACATGGTCTCACACCGTTCCAGAACATTGTGCCGCCGTCTACCAAGTCTTCTCCATCCCGTCTTCCGGCGTGCAGCGGTTGAAGGGACAGTAGGCCTCCGGAACCCCGCCTCTTGTGATCCTGTACGGGAGAGGGGCGATCAGGTTTTTGGGAGCGCACTCGCGCAACTACTGGCTTCGAGTTCTTCCCCAACGACGACTTCTTCCCCGACATCGTCAGCCTCTTCATCGACGACATGGTCGACGACACGGGGAATTCCAGCGGTGCGACTACCGTTGTACCGTATGTGTTCTTGATCTTCCTATATGAAGTTTTACTAGAGTTCCTACTTGTAGTATGTGCTCTAAATTCAATCTGTTCATCTACTGTTTACGTAGATCACATGATTAGTTTAATTTGCATTATTCTAGTCATGAATTGTTCTTTGTTATTGGGAATTAAATCATATGCTAAATCGCCTAATTATTCAACAATCCAAAAACCTGATTATAGGCAATTAGCAATTGTTGGCTTTATCGCGTCAACGAGACCGTTTCCCTTTAAAGGGGTTATGTATAAGCGGTGGCACATGAGAGCAGTGTTATGGTTTCAGAACATGAACTGCTATGCTGCCACCAAAGGCAAGCCTGATGGCGAGCTTGACCCTGCACAGCAGTCCTTTGAGAGGCTCGACAACATGTTTAAGAGTGCCCTTTTGAGTATTCTTGACGATTCCATTGTGGACTCGTATATGTCGTTTTCTAACGGCAAGGGCATGTGGGATGCGCTTGAGGCCAAGTTTGGGGTCTCAGACGCTGGCAGCGAGTTGTATGTCATGGAAACTTTCAATGACTACAAGATGACTGATGAGCGCCCTGTTGTTCAACAGGCTCATGAGATACAGTCACTAGCTAAGGAAGTTGAGCACTTTAAATGTATCTTACCGGATAAGTTTGTCGCCGGTGGAATTATCGCCAAGCTTCCACCTTCGTGGAGCAACTTTGCTACCTCTCTGAAACACAAGAGACAAGAGTTTTCCGTTTCGGAGCTCATTGGGTCGCTTGATGTAGAAGAGAAGGCAAGAGCGAAGGATACACGTGCTCGAGTTACCGATGCTGGTTCTAGTGCCCATGTGGTACAAAAGAAGAATTACCAGCCGCCCCACAAGCCCAAGTCTAACAAGAACAACTATGGGGGCAAGGGCAAGCCTGATGGAAAGTTCAAGCCATCACAGCCTACCAACTTCAAGAAAAAGAACAATAAACCGAGGAAGGGTTCATGCCATGTTTGCGGTGATCCTAATCACTGGGCACCCCGTTGTCCCAACCGCCATGAGCTGCGCGAACCTGAGAACAATGGCAAGAGTGCCAATGTTGTCATTGGCGGTACTGAGATGAAGGATCCAGGGTACGGAATATTTCCCACCATCCTTTCAGTTTGTCATTCACCTGAATGGTTGATTGACACTGGTGCTAATGTACATGTTTGTGCTGATGCCTCGATGTTCTCTTCTTACCAGATCACAGGGACTTCCCCCGTGCTGATGGGTAATGGGTCACATCTTTTGTTCGTGGAGTCGGTACAGTCGATCTGAAGTTTACTTCGGGGAAGACCGTGCGTCTGAAGAACGTTCATCATGTGCCCGCCATCAATAAAAATCTCGTCAGCGGATCATTGCTGTGTCGAGATGGTTTTAAGTTGGTTTTCGAGTCCAATAAAGTTGTAATATCTAAATATGGACAATTTATTGGAAAAGGCTATGAGTGCGGAGGCTTGTTCCGCCTATCTTTATCGGATATTTGCTCCAAAGTTATTAATCATGTTTGCCACGAAATTGAGTCTAATCTTTGGCATTCACGACTTTGTCATATTATCTTTGGTAGCATGACGCGACTAGCTAATTTGGATTTAATTCCGAAATTCACTAATGTGAAAGGTTCCAAGTGTCAAGTGTGCGTTCAAGCTAAGCAACCTCGCAAGTCACATAAGGCTGCGGAGGCAAGAGACTTGGCACCATTGGAAGTTATACATTCAGATCTTTGTGAGATGAATGGTATATTGACGAGAGGCGGAAAGAAATATTTCATGACGCTTATTGATGACTCCACTAGATATTGTTATGTGTATCTCCTGAAAACAAAAGATGAAGCTTTAAACTTCTTCAAAAACTATAAAGCTGAGGCAGAGAACCAACTTGATCTTAGAATAAAACGGCTAAGGTCTGATCGTGATGGAGAGTACTTTTCCAATGAGTTTGATTCTTTTTGTGCGGAACATGGTATAATCCATGAGAGGACGCCTCCCTATTCACCTCAGTCAAATGGGGTAGCCGAAAGAAAGAACCGAACTCTAACTGATTTGGTTAACGCCATGTTAGACACTTCGGGTCTCTCCAAGGCATGGTGGGGGGAGGCGCTATTGGCAGCTTGTCATGTTCTAAACCGAGTTCCCACAAAGAACAAAACCGTTTCTCCATTTGAGGAATGGGAAAGGAAAAAGTTGAGACTCTCTTACTTACGTACTTGGGGTTGTTTGGCGAAAGTCAATATTCCAATTCCCAAGAAGCGCAAGCTAGGACCAAAAACCGTGGATTGTGTTCTTCTGGGCTATGCTTTTCATATCATTGGCTGTAGATTTTTGATAATCAAATCTGAGGTACCCGACATGCATGTTGGTACGATTATGGAGTCGAATGATGCGACTTTCTTTGAGGACATTTTTCCCATGAAGGGTATGTCTAGCTCATCAAATCAGGATATACCTAATACATCTAGTCAGGAATTAGTTGAGATTTCTGATCCTACCATTCCGATAGAACACACTGATAATCTCGTGGAGGATGACAATGAAGTTCCTGTTAGGAGCAAGAGACAGAGGATTGCTAAGTCCTTTGGTGATGATTTCATTATGTACCTTGTGGATGACACTCCCAGTACCATTTCAGAAGCTTATGCATCTCTTGATGCTGACTACTGGAAGGAAGTTGTCCGTAGTGAGATGGACTCCATCTTAGCTAACGGAACCTGGGAAGTTACTGATCGTCCTTATGGGTGCAAACATGTAGGATGTAAGTGGGTGTTCAAGAAAAAACTTAGGCCTGATGGTACTATTGAGAAGTACAAGGCGCGGCTTGTGGCCAAGGGTTATACCCAGAAAGAAGGAGAAGACTTCTTTGATACTTACTCACATGTGGCTAGACTGACCACGATTTGGGTGCTACTTTCATTGGCTGCCTCGCATCGTCTTCTCGTTCATCAAATGGATGTTAAGACAGCTTTCCTAAATGGAGAGTTAGAAGAGAAAATTTATATGGATCAGCCTGATGGTTTTGTAGTACCGGGTCAGGAAGCAAAGGTGTGCAAGCTATTGAAGTCTTTATATGGCCTTAAGCAAGCTCCTAAGCAGTGGCATGAGAAGTTTGAAAGAACTTTAACTGCTGCAGGTTTCGTTGTTAACGAATCCGATAAGTGTGTATACTATCGCCATGGTGGGGGCGAGGGGGTTATTCTATGTCTGTATGTCGATGACATACTGATATTTGGAACCAATCTTGATTTAATCAAGGAGGTTAAGGATTTCTTATCTCACTGTTTTGAGATCAAAGATCTTGGAGTAGCAGATGTAATCTTAAACATCAAGCTGCTGAGAGATGGTGATGGTGGGATTACACTGCTTCAATCCCACTATGTGGAAAATATTTTGAGTCGCTTCGGCTATGACGACTGCAAGCCTTCTCCGACACCATATGATCCCAGTGTGTTGATTTGAAAGAATTAGGGCATTGCTAGGGATCAACTGAGATATTCTCAGATCATTGGCTCGCTTATGTATTTGGCTTGTGCCATGAGTCCTGACATCTCTTTTGCTGTAAGCAAGTTGAGCCGGTTTGTTTCCAACCCGGGAGATGATCATTGGCATGCGCTTGAGAGACTTATGCGCTATTTAAAAGGCACTGCGAGCTATGGAATTCACTATTCTGGTTATCCTAGAGTACTGGAAGGTTATAGTGATTCCAATTGGATATCTGATGTTGATGAGATTAAGGCCACGAGTGGTTATGTGTTTACACTCGGTGGTGGAGCTGTTTCCTGAAAGTCTTGCAAGCAGACCATCTTAACGAGGTCAACTATGGAAGCAGAACTCACAGCATTAGACACAGCCACTGTTGAAGCAGAGTGGCTTCGAGAGCTTTTGATGGACTTACCTGTGTTTGAAAAACCCATACCCGCTATCCTTATGAACTGTGATAATCAAACTATGATAGTTAAGATTAAAAGTTCTAAGAATAATTTGAAGTCACCAAGGCATGTGAAAAGGAGATTGAAATCTGTCAGAAAATTGAAGAACTCCGGAGGTATTGCGTTTGATTATATCCAAACGTCTAAAAACTTGGCAGATCCTTTCACAAAGGGTTTATCACGTAACGTGATAGATACTGCATCGAGTGAGATGGGTTTGAGACCCACCGTATGAGTTGTCCACAGTGGTAACCTACTCTATGTGATCGGAGATCCCGTGAATTAGAAGTGGGAGACAAGCTGTTGGTCGGCTAGGAGGAGAGTATCCTTACATTTTACTATCCCACTCCGCAAAGATGCAATACTCTCCTGATCTGCATGGCAGGTTGATATTTATCTTAATGTGTTCCAAGCGGCTTACTTTTATAAGCGGAGATGTTATCCTGCAGAGCATCTCTTGAGGAACACACCTATATGAGTCTGACTGTTAAACGTCGCAGTCTATGAGAGTCGGGTGCTCTTTAATAAACTCATGAAAGGCCTTGGAGTATGACGTATAAGCTCCACACCGCGGGGAAGCCTTGCGGTAGCCTAGTATCGGTCAAGGGCTTGTGTGAAACTAGGTCGCATCAAACTTGTAGTTCAAGGCACAGTCCACTATTCAAGTTGCAGTCTAACGTAGCATAAGTTTCTAAGTGGAGTTCAACTTAACAGTCCCCACTAAGCACCGGTATATGAAACAATGTTTTGGAACAAAGTGGTACAATGTGCCAATGAGACTTTGTGGGAGATTGCTGGAATTTTAGTGTACTTGGGCTAAGGCCCAACTAAAATCCGAAATTCTCATGGTCCATTCTGGTTGGCTGGTTGTGCATATACGTGACTAATGTTTAGTCCCATACTTCTTGTGGAGAATGAGCTGCACCACTTTATATAGTGGGATGTTCTAGTACTAGTATGAGCAAGTGAGAATATGAGAAGATGAAGAGTGCCACACGCGCGCTCCTCCTCCTCGCTCGCCTCGCCACGCCTCGCCTCGCCTCGTCACGACATGTCACGACGCACCGCGCCGCGGGTTGCGGGAATCTCGCCGAGCCGAGCTTATATTTTTGCAGTCTGGGAAAATTAATGTGTCATTGATTAGTAATTAACGGATGCGTTAATTACCTTGCCGTTTCCGATTCCATGGGATTGTGGGGCGTTACCGACTTGGTCGTGGCTTACTGCCCACGTCCTACCCGACTCGCTCCATATATACAGCCCGGGGCAAACCCTAGCCGCCACCATGAGATTCATGGTCTCACACCGTTCCAGAACATTGCGCCGCCGTCTACCAAGTCTTCTCCATCCCGTCTTCCGGCGTGCACCGGTTGAAGGGACAGTAGGCCTCCGGAACCCCGCCTCTTGTGATCCTGTACGGGAGAGGGGCGATCAGGTTTTTGGGGAGCGCACTCACGCGACTACTGGCTTCGAGTTCTTCCCCAACGACGACTTCTTCCCCGACATCGCCAGCCTCTTCATCGACGACATGGGCGACGACATGGGGAATTCCAGCGGTGCGACTACCGCTGTACCGTATGTGTTCTTGATCTTCCTATATGAAGTTTTACTAGAGTTCCTACTTATAGTATGTGCTCTAAATTCAATCTGTTCACCTATTGTTTACGTAGATCACATGATTAGTTTAATTTGCATTATTCTAGTC
This sequence comes from Poa annua, assembly GCA_026929855.1. NCBI lineage: Eukaryota > Viridiplantae > Streptophyta > Magnoliopsida > Poales > Poaceae > Poa > Poa annua. Next base: position 4,791,268 of record CM049427.1, on the reverse strand, counting down.
ATGAATTGTTCTTTGTTATTGGGAATTAAATCATATGCTAAATCGCCTAATTATTCAACAGTCTCCACTTGATTGTCCTGCTGGTACGTGGTGCAATTGACTGTGGGGTGCTGAAAGATTTGGATATCGCCATTCTAGATGACACAAATCATCTCTAACAATACTAAGCTCCCTAGGTATAGATGCCTCTCCTCCCCCCCACATGTCCACATCATGGTGGACCCCACTCATATTTCACTTTATATTTAGTTATAATTCATAATTTTAAATTTAGTTTAAAAAATATTCAATTGGATATATTATATATACATATGTTTGTACTTATCTACTAATTTTTTGTGAAATAAGAAGGGATTCCTATCTTTAGAAACAAAAAACCAGCTTCATTTCCCTTAAAATTATTCTTTTTGTGTAGACAAAAATATAAAAAAATCTAGAGTTTGTACAATATGTGCACGTAGTGTTATTTTTATTTCAAAAATTTAAAGCTAAACATGTCGTTTTGATTTTTTTAAACGAAAGATGGTGAGTTCGGAGCTACCGGAGAGATATCCGATAACCCTCTCTCTTATCTTTTCCTATCGTCCACCATAGCGCCATGCCGCTTGTGCCACACGAAACCGTTTCTCTCCCTCCGACTCCCTCGAGTCGTATTGTACCGAAAACAACCGTCCCTACGCAAAATTTGTCTTTCTCTCCACATACACCTCTACGCAAAGTTTGCACTTCTCTCCACACACGCACCTCTGGCTTCGTAAAGCACTTGGAACTACATGGCACCTCATCCCTGATGCCACGTGACATCATTTCTCTCCCTCCGCCTCTCTCGAGTCGTATTGTATCGAAAACACGTCATTGAGCTGACTTCTACGATCCTCACAGTAGTTGCATGCGAACACCCATGTCGCCTCCCATACCGGCCACCGCTATCACACGTTTCTATTAGTAGCGGTCGTCTCTCAAATCCTAATGTTGCCCCTCAAGTCTATTGGTAACTTGCATGCTACATGCGCTTAAACTATATGTCAAAAAGAAGTGTATTTCTACCATTCAATATATAATGGTTGGTTGTATTCATACCATTTAATTTTTATAATTTATTTTATACAATCTAGATGTAATGCACAGATTAATATTGCATTAGTTTGCTCTATATTTTTGTGAATTATTTAGTATTTATTGATGAAATGTTACTCTATTTTTATAGAGTATCGGCCGTATTGGATGCAATTTATTTAAATAAATAAGGACATAGTTATGCCAACTATTACTAATTTTGGGATAATTTATGTCGAAAATATACTTAATTTCATTATATTAAATCAATGACCATCACTGATGCTTAATCTAGCTCTTTGAGTTTGTAATGTTCGTCATATAATATCTCTAGATTGTCAGAAATTTGATCAAATCATTATATAACCATGTACACAATTTAAATTTCATAGAATTACAGCTAAATAATTATATCCATTCTCTAATTCCATGTAGTGATCGAGTTGTACTATTTTTTCATCATTAATATTGTTTTATAAGTATGTTTCGCTTAAAGTATTTTTTTTATTTATCGTTGATCGTATTGGACGGACCGCGGCAACGCGCGTCTTTTCCTTCTAGTACCCACTATTCTCCCTCGCATGGTCTAAGGCGCGCCAAAGACATGGAAGGATTTTTCTATGCCTGTCCCAGTGTCCACCACTGTCTCACAACACTATATTTGTCCGATATGGAGTTTGACCAATCAGAACTGCCCCATATCCTGTTTGACTGCTGCAAGCTACTGCAGCACTTAACCCTCTGCGATTGTAATGTTGGTGATCACTCTTTGTGGAAGATAGATGCACCCAACTCGAATCTCCGTGTTCTGGAGCTCATCTATTCTTTTCAGAGAGTTGAGCTGAGACATCCCTTCCGAAACTGGAGAAGCTCGTTTGCTCTGTTTGGATACCTTCCTATGCCCCCTTTGTCTTTTGGTTTTATCCCGTCCCTTGAAGAACTGCACCTTGGAAATAATTTCGACCTTGATCAGAATATCCTTAAATTAAGTGAACTTCTACATGGAGCTCCAGGCATACAGACTCTCGCTTTGGGTTTTAAAGGAGAAAACGTAAGTATGAGCTCATATTGTTTGTATTTACTATGTTTAAATTTTATCATACTGATATCATGTGTGTGCTTCTATTCGATGGAGAACAACATAGCTGTTAATTTCATAAAAGATATAAAAACTTAACAAGTGCTAAGAAAGTTGCACCCTCAATGTTACTTTATCTGCAGACTAGTAATGTTGCACGTGTAATGCACATTATATCAAATATCGAAGAAAAAACTTAGCCTATGCTTGATAACACAACATTCAAAAAAATTATCTATGCTCAAAGTCATAGAAGAAGATATCAATGTCAACACATTATATTTCCCCCCTAGCTAATATGGACAGCATTCATGTTTTCCAAGAAAAAAGTCAAGGAACATAACTGTCTAGAAGAATAGCTACATCGACCCATTGTATATCAAGCTTCACCCCCAACGAATCGGTGTGTTGAAGTTTGAAGCAAATAACTCCCTTCGTCGTGTGTAGCAACTTTCGTTTGCTCCGTCGGCGGTTTTTCATCTATATTGCCACCACCACTGCCAGGTCTGCTAAATTGGAGGTAAATACAAGAGTTAAATTGCAAGAACTATTAGACTCGAGAAAGAAACTTCTTTCCATTCTTTCAACATCCGAAATGGGTACAAGCAGTTTGAGAAGCATCGCCTTGATGGCAGGGTGAGTCGGTCTTTCTTGTATCTAATGGACCATTTCATAAATCTGCAACGTCATATCCATAATTAGTAGAGATGATACACATACAGATCCAATTATGACCCATCGTGAATTGTGTTTCCAAAAACAATAATGACATGACAAAGGAACTTGTTTAGGGTTTAGAGAATAAAATAACGTTAATCGACCATAATAGTTTTGCAGAACGATGAAGGTCTTTCCCAATTCTTCTCAATCTAGTACTATAGTGTAAACATCACGTCATAGAAAAAACTTGCTCAAGTTTCAAGAAAGTATAAACTTCATTGGCGGTTGGCCATAGATATTCTTCAAAATGATTGACAAATCTTGCCCAAGCCTCATCGATCTTGTACAATTCAATAAACACAGTGAGATGGATACTGCTTTAAACATATAACAAATTAACAAGTGCTAGGAAAGTTGCACCCTCAATGGTACTTTGTCCTGTTCTTCAGATAGATACATTTTATTCAAACCTCGCTATATTGAATGGCATGCCAACATGATGTCTACATCTTAGAATAGATTTTTGATAAATTGGTTTCTCTTTTGCAATCATGTTGTATTTGTCTTGTAGTTTCCTTGTGCCCATATCCATCGATTTCCCATAATGGAGTTAATTCCAGTGTAGTTTCCTGACACATTAAGTCAATTTATCTATGGATCTCTGAAATCTTGTCCTAAATGTGTTGTTCGCAGAGAGTATGCATAACTGTAAAAATATATATTTAATTATCTATCTCGTGACCAGATTTGGGTGCAGCCTGAAATAAAGCAACTCACCTCCACATTCAGCAAGCTAAGGAAGCTGTCTGTGACCGGGATCTTTGTTGAATTTGAGCTTCTTTGGACTACAGTATTCCTTGACGCCGCTCCTTCTCTTCAAATATTCCATATTGCGGTGAGTTTTATTCTTGTCTCGAAATCATTTGACAGGAGTGTATGTGTTTCATTTCAGAATATTGTTGTGTTAGCCTTTCTTTACTATGCTATTTCTAAACATGAGTTCACCACCATCCTCTTCAATTTTTGTTTTCCTTTTCTAATAAGATTGTTGTAGCTTGCCTTTCTTTCAATCTGTACATTTAGATAAGTGAATTGGTGCTGAATCCTGCAAAATCCAACTACATGTGTTATTAATTGCTCATCAAATTATAGGTAGAGAAACATGCATGTGTGGTGGATAAACAGAATAATTACCGTGAAAGAAGTAGTCCTCAATGGGAGCTGGACTCCCGTCGCTCCAAGAACTTGCTACCGAAAGAACTCCAAATTGTTGGCTTCAGGCCGCTAGAGATGCAGCTGGCATTTATAAGAACGATGTTGAAGCGAGCTCCCAATCTTCGGGCGGTAGTCCTGAAAAAAGATGAGCAATGCAAGGACTGTGTTGCCATCACCCTCAGTGAGCCACACTGAAAGGCGGAACAAAACACTAGAAATGCTCTGCATAATTTAGAAGAAATATGCGATGAAACAAATTATAGTATCAAAGAAAAGGAATATGACATACATAATCTTCTGAGCTCCATAGAACAAACTAATTATTCCCTGTAAGAAACAAAATTAACTCGGTACTGCAAGACTCTCCTTGGTTTTAGCATTATAAGTTGTTATAATTCTATTGACACTGAATTGGAAAATATTACTCTATATATTAAGAGCGGAGGAATCCCCGCGCTGTGAGCGAACGATTTACTGTTCATTATGAACAGTGCGGAACAGTACATCGCCTGTTTGGTTCGGCTTCCTGTTCGCTCCGTCCTCTCCCGAGCGAACGGTTCACGCGGAACATTTGCAAAAAAGTCATTGTAGTTTCCGGAATTAATGAATCAGTCCTCCGTTATAAAACACAACACCTTAACCCTAGATCCCTGATTTTACTCATTCCCCCACCGCCGGTAGAGAAAGCGGAGCTGCACAACCTCACCACCTCTGCACCTCCCCTCCTCTAGCTCTGGCCAGCGCGCCACCCAACCTGCAAGGCCAGCCGCCGCCCTGGATGAGGCCTCGAGGCGCCGCCGACCAGGAAGGTCTCGCGCCGCCGCCCTGGACGAGGCTGGGAATCGCTGCCGCCGCGGTAGGTGAGGGCAAGAGGAAGGGGACCGGTGGCACGCACGGCGGAAGGTCCAGGAAGGAGGTCTGCGGCTCGCTTCCCCGAGGTTTCCTACCAGGAATAGCACATGGAAGTGCCTCCCACAACAGCCCATCCCTCCCCTTTCACGCGCGACCATGAATCAGAGGACGACGAATAAGGTGTGTCTCCCCCTTATCCACCTCTTCTCTCTCTGCCGTCTTAATTCCTCTTGGCCTCTCTTTCTCTCAGGAGATACGTGGAGGCAGCGCACACGAGGTGCTCCACGAGCAGTGGCAAGCCCTGATTCTATGTCGACCGGCAGGGCCGGCATCTGATCACCACGACCCTACATGTGTGTTGAAGGTCGTCTGCCCGCTATCCTCCTGCACCGAACCTCAGGTGATTTTCTTAGCTTTCTTATATTCTGTTTGCTGATTAGGGCATGTACACTGCAGGCGCTAGGAAAGAAATCATATCTATCTCAGTGGTGTCCCCGTTAATTCCCGGACGTTTTGCTGGCACCGCTGATTAAACAAGTGATGGGTGCTTTGGAAACACACATCAATTTCTGACCTAGCGTCACACGCTTACCTGATGGTCGGTTGTTGACTTTTTTAGCATTTCAGCAAGCGTTCCTGGAGTGTACATGGTCTAGATAACTTTGTATAGTTAATTAATAACATTCAGCGATCTGGTGATAAGCAGTGTATCATAGCATTCAGTTTGGTAATCTGAAACATTTAGTTTTAGTGTATCCAAAAGAATATCACCTTTATTTGTTAAGAATTGGAGATGAGTTAATTCATGCGTTTTCTAAGCAAACACACATTCCATGACTTTTTCCTTGGATGTACATAGTGTTTGGATGTTGTAACGATATGATTTTATCTTCTACAGGTAACTTTCTTGCAAGTATAACTATACAATTCTGGGTTTAAAGGGATGCTTGATTGAGTTCGTGCATGGTTAAATTCATGTATTAGGCTGTTGAAGCAACTGTGTGTGTAAAGGTTGGTCCTTGATAATAATTAATCATACAGATCCAAATATAAGTAATTTCTTGAAGATAGAAAATGTAAATTCATCTGATGAGATGAATTTTCACATCATAATTCTACTGGGTTAATTAGTGTCACCTCATTGTAGGATGGTTTATTGATATTTTGAAGGATCGTTAATTTTATCATCATAGTTAGATTTTGTGTGTCGTGGTCTGGAAGAATTTCACTGTTAAAAGTCCGTTTGTCTCTTAATTTTGATGCATCGGTCTATTTGGGCAATTTTAAGAAGTATATTTGTCTCTCTCGCTTCCTAATTATATTTTGCATTTCTATTTCTGCCTGTATATTTGATTTACCCTCTTTTTTAGATTCAGTTGTATTCTGAATATAAACAATGATGTTTTATAGCAGTTTAGGCCCACCTCATGTTGTTCGAGCAGTTGTAAATCTGAACCAACATCAGAACTTTCATTTTGTTGCTTATGTTGTGTCATATTTATTTTTCTGGTATCTCAACCTTCAAAATAAGTCTCCTATTGCCCCTCATATGAACACCAGTATCCACAAATTAACTAAGGTTATCCCTGTTTTATATTAGATTATTTCACAGATTGAGAAGAAATGGATCCTATGTTGTGACCATTCAACCTTTTCACTTCTTGGTCGGCAGTTCCATGTTCTGCCATGTTCCTGATTATGTGTCTAACATGTCCTCTTATAGCATTATATCTAGGATACTTGACCCCTACTTAGGCCTCTAATCTCTAATTGAATAATAGCTTATCTCATGAGCAATTTTTTGGAGAACTAAGGAGGGCCTTCAGTTTTCTGTGTGTTCTACTTGCCGAATAACAATTTTAAGAAAATGGATTTTTCTCATAGTTCGTCGGTTTATAGCTACAAATTTACTATGTAATATAGTACAGTGGTCTTTGTTGTTGTCGTCGTAGGTTGAGTAATTTGGTTATAGTAGGTTGTTGCCCTTCTTTCCTTCATCACTTTGAGTTCAGTCTTTTGTACAGTTATTTAGAGTATATCTAAATGCTTTATTCTTTGCTAAGCCTATTGTAGTGAGCTGATAGTTATTAGATTAAAAAAAACACTGCCACGCGTAAATATTATTTGCTTTCCCTTGGCAACCAAGTTTGTGGTTTGTCTGCCTATTTATCCACCATTATGCTTCCAGTAGCTAGCCGATGGGTTTTTAATAGTCCTATACTTGCCTACCAAGTTTGGCATGGGATTGACATGCTTGCCTTTTTTTTATGTGCACATGGTTTGGGCAATGAGAAGGCTTATGTGTTTAAAGAATATGAAGTACACTGTTTTTTATTTGCGTTCTAAAGGGAAAAATATGATATGTTGTGCTATTTCTGTTCTTCACTTCTACCATCTCATGTTTCTAGAAATTTTATTTCACTTTTCTCTTTCTAGAGTCAGATGAGTTAACAACTATTTTTTGTGTGCACTTTCATAGATGTTGTGATATAGATCAAGAAAAATAGGAAGGAGTTGATACTCGATATAACAAATTGCACCGTTCAATTCTCATTATCAACTATTATTCGGCTGTCATTGTAAGCCTTTGGCCAATTCCGTGAACTAGACTCTTGGAAAGTTGTTCATGAAAAAAAATCTCAGTAGTACAAACTTAGTCCAGTATGTAGTTGCATAGCGTCTTAGGTGCATGTCAGTCTTAATCTAGATTGTTTATTTGAGCCTACAATCACGTTAGTTCTATCTTCGATGTATGTTTATTAAGCTAGCTGTCTTAAATTTCAAAGAAATACAGTTGTTTCTGAATTGAAGAATGCTTAGCTTTCTTTGGTTATTACTCGATTTGTCTAGCTATGCTTAAAGCGGTGGTGCTAAGCCGACATGGGAACATTATTGTTCAATTTGTATTGCTATGCTTAAAGCGGTGGTGCTAAGCCGACATGGGAACCAAAAATTGGTCAAGCAAGCCAGCAAGGATTTAGCAAAGTCACGAATATGTGATAATTATATTTGGTTGTTTAATGTTTAGTGAAGCCGTCCATGGACTAGAAGAACTCATACTTACTGACAGCATTGTGTATAGGTCTCTCAAAAACAAGAGGTATATGTTGCGACCAATATTTTACAATTTCAGAAATGATAGTCTGTGTCGGGTACTAACGGTTTGACAACATCATGTATTGTCTAGAAATTAAGAAAGCCGCGATTTAATCTAGCATGTTCCAATCTGCCTATTTCATTCTTATGTTTTTGTCTTTTTTTTACAAAATCTTGGTGTTCTATTGCATGCATATTCTAACAGTATGCCTGTTAATACCTATTGGTTTCAGCATAAATATATTTGTGATTAACTATGCATCCTAGAGTTGTACCATGTACTCCAATCCTGCCACATGAAGACAATGAAGCACCGGGCCTTTGAAGAAAACAAAAGAAGTGGACAATTTGGTTTGTGATTTACAAGAGCTTTCAGATTTTTTTTCGATGTTACGGACCCGTGTTAGCCAGCAGAGTTAGTTTATATTGTGTATGGATAAAGGAAGTTGGCTATTTTCTACCGTTTCTAGCTAATCTGAACTGTATCTCATATTATTTGAAAGATGTTTAAATCTCATACCGTAAAGGGGGGGTAGAGGGTCTACTGCCTATATTTATCCATATATTTTACATTAATATAACCTTTTTAGACTTCTCAATATCATGTCTAATAGATTTTATGATCTTGCTTTGCTTTGAAGATCCTAAGAAATTCACTACATGATAGAAAGCTACATCAATGTCACTCTGAATTTCAACATGACACCAAACATTGAACATAATAACTCAAACCGTATACAAGATTTCTCACGAAGGGTGCGGCGTACCGACGCGCCGAATTCAACTAGTATGGCCTTATGCATGCTTGATTTCAGTTAGCAAATCAAGTGTCTATTTACCGTGTCTACTAATATTCAGTTAGACTTTATAGTGTTTTTTGCTATAGAAAAATCATACCAACCATTAGTGTTCTTAAGTACTGATATTAACCTCAGCTTAACTTTAATAATCTATTTTTTCTATTCTTAATTCCCAATCTTTCTGGACCATGACTGATCGACACTTTCAAACAACAATTCATCCTTTTACCTGAATAATCACCATACAAACATAACTGTAAAGCAAAAGAAGGATATTTATGACTCGAAACTTCTGAAGCTAAGTTTACTTGAAAAAATATGCTACTATCACTCAAATGGCAGATAGCAAGGTTATGGCAATAATGTTCAATATGCGCATTTAGCAAGTAACGATTAATTCTAATACAACATTCCATCAGATTTACCTTCTACACGAGTAGCCCTCATAGATAGCATTTAAATATGCCATTGTGTGATTGCTAAAATTGGACCCTGTATCACTCTAGGAGCACAATAGCAAACCAAACAAAGAACATGTACAAGTAGAGGCATGTGCTCAAAGCAAGCTGAAGTAGGTATCCAATCTGAACATACCTGTCGACGACTATTTCCAGGATAGGTTTTTGCCCTTCCAGCTTCACGTGGTAAGGGATCAAATCATTTATCTGGTGCTCCTTGATTGTGGCTACGGGTACTTGTACAGAATTGTAGCCTAAGAAAAAAATCTGCATCAGACTGAACAGAAGTGAGTATTTAAGAAAAACAATGGTATATCGTGAGCAGGCAATGGGGAGGTAGAGGTCGCATTAACTAACTTCATATCGTGACAACATGGTTCATGTTTACCTGAATCCCGTAATTCTTCTACTGGAGTCAATTTGAATGACCACCACTCGGAAGAAATATTCTGTATCATATATCCTGCCAAATGCAATTTCACAATGATATATCAGCGCTGCTACCTGGTAGCCCACAGGTTAGTAGCACAATCATTGGCGAGCCAAAGAGAATGAATCATACCGTTCCATCTTGTAGGCCCTAGTTATCATAACTACTAGTGGAATTGGCGCGTCGATACGCCACGCTGCGCCCTTGATATTAAATTTTATGTAAATTCTATTCTGTTATCGTGATTTGCACTTATCTGTTTTGTTAGTACGTCTAGAATGTTGATAGAATAAATGTTGAACATAATTGTGGATATGTTTAAACAAATACTGTAAAATATTTTCTATAAATTGTTTAAAACATGATGCAGTTTAAATCCGCTTTTTCCCCGATAAGAGAACTCAGAAATTCATTTTCTCAAAACGGTATAAAGGGGTCAAATGAGCTCCTATTTGTTGTCAAATTTTAAGATTTGAGTCACTTTGGAAAATATCCCAACATAGTTACAATGTCTATGTTGATTTACCCGATTTTTTTTAATTTGCTCTGAATTAATTTGGAGTTGTGTTTAAGAAGTTATAAAAAAAAATCAAGATTTGAATCAACTTGAAAAGGATCCCAGCATAGCTAGAATGGCTATGTTGATTCACACATTTTTTTAAATTTTTGTCTAAATTAATTCGAAGCTATGTTAGAAAAGTTTTAAAAAATCTCAGGGAAACAAAAAAGGGAAAAAAGAAAAAAGATTATTATTTTTAAAAAGTTTTCTAAACATACATGAAGATGTATTGGTTGTAGAAAAAAGATTATTATTTTTTTTGAATTGCATTTGTTTCTAATTTTTACAGCAGCTGACAGGTGGGACACACGCGTCAGCCAGACCGTGCTGACATCAGCCCTCGACGTCAGCGGGTGGCGGACGCTGGCGGCGGCGCTCGGCCCGTGGCAGCGCAACGCAGGCCGCGCTCGACCCGTGGAGGCGAGGAATCGGTGGAGCGTGGCGCGGCGCGTCCAACCGGCGGCGCGGCGCGCCAAATGGTCGCGGCAGCGGACACCGCAGACGCCGACGGAGCGGCGGCGACTCCAGCCGCCCGAGCACGATTCCTCCGGCGCGAAGATAGAGGAGACGACAGCGCTTTCTCCCGGTGGCCGTGGACTGGAGCGGGGAGGCACGGGGAGGCACGGAGCGGCGGCGGCGGCGGCGCTGGCGACTCGGAGGTCGCGGGAGAGAGGAAAGAGGGGGGGGGGGGGGGTCCAGACGCTTTTGCGGAAAAGTCCCTGAAGTCTACTGTATTTTCGCTTAGGTCCTCGGCTGGGGAAATTGTAAAAATGTCTGGTTACTGCTCATAACTGTTCACCAGCCGAATCGGTGAAATTCGACCGTCCGATCTCGATCGAACGGCACAATTTCCGAGTGCGGAGAGAGCTCTAAAAACTTACCCCTGTACAGGTACAAGTGTTTGGCTTTTAGGTGCAATCTGAGTGCTATATAAGCTGGCATCTGTGACATGAAGAGTTATCGATCAATTAAATTTTTGTTCTATAAATTTTGTATTTGAACATGTCCTAATATATATGGAACAAAAAAGGCTACACCATCTTATAATTTTGGCACGGGGGAAGTACATAGAAATCTATATCATCACCCACGATGTACTGCACAACCATCTCCTTGTACTTCATGTGCAGCTCATCATCGCCCTCAAGCTGGTCATCCATTGCTACAATGAGTAGTCATGTAACTCAAAAGACAACGTGTCAGGGCATCTCAAGTCGTCCCCCAGCGTCCCAAGAGGTTTTTTTAGCGCCGGCGGAACGAAAAATCCACCAGTCGCCCCCCTCCCCCATAACTCGATTTAGCGTCGGTTAGCGCCGTTTTTTACTCCGTTTTGCGCCGGCGAACCCAGGCCAAACCCAGAAATCTGGGTACCGCCTGGGGGGGCAAAAGGCGAGCGCAGGCCAGATCTGCCGGCGAGACTGGGCGATTTCCCTCCACACACCCCCCCCTCCCCCCCCCCCAAATAGCTCGCCCGCCGCCCGATCCCGCCATTTCCCCCAGTTCATCAGGCCGCCATGGCTCCCGCCAAATTCGCCGGCCCCCGAGCTGCACCAGCAACCACCGCCAAGAAGCCGCGCAAGCCGATACCGCCGAAGCAAAGGCCGCCAAGCATGACCAACAAAGAGTGGATCGCCGAGCAGGAACGCCGGATGGCGGAGAACCTCCAGCGCCGGGGGAGGGAGCTCAAGCAGCGGCAAAGGGAGCTGGCCGCGAAGCTGAAGGCCGCGGGCGAAGCTACCGCCGAGGAAGAAGAGGAGCGGGAGGAAGAGGATGAAGATGTGGAGCCGCCAACTCCGGCCGTGTCTGCGGCGCCGCCAGCCAAGCGTAGGGCCGACATGTCCCCTCATCCTCATCTCCATCCCCAGTTCATCGGCTAGGGCCAATCATCTCCGTCGCCATCGTTGTCGCCGCACTGGTGCGCGTCGCCGCGGTACTGGCTGAAGGAGATATGCCCTAGAGGCAATTAATAAAGTGTATTCTTTATCATATCTCGTTTGTTCATAATAGGTTTTTGTGTCATGCTAGAACCGTATTAAGCGGAAACATTAATGTGGGTGTGATACGTAAACAACCAGGTCCCTAGTAGCCTCTACTAAGACTAGTTTCGTTGCGCGATTGATGATCGAGGTTTCCCGGTCATGGGGCATGGCGCCGGTCGGCAATGAGAGTCATATCGCTGGAGAACGATGTGATGGACATACCTAGATTTGGAGAACGTGGTCGTTACGCCTTTGACCGTGAGATCAACTCTTATTGTTATTCCTGGAAGATACTTTGATTGCACCAAACGTCGTATCTTATTTAGTATGACAATAACGGTGATACTTTTGGGTATCGGAAAGGAGTAGTTGAGACGAGGGGTCAAGAGCGGGATTAGCCAGTCCGCATAGCAGGATAGATACTCTCGGGCCCACTCGGTGAGATCATGTCTAATGAGCTTGCAAGCATGTGACTAGGTCACGAAGACATGAGATCATGAACGAGTAGAAGATAGCGTCGTCGGTAACGAGGTCGGGATTAGGTATGGAGATATCTATGAAACGACGCTCTGACGTGCTAAGTATCGCTATGGCAAAAGGTTTAAGACTTTGCGTTCAGGTTTGATAGATGAAAGTCATTCGTTATATCACAGGGATTAATTCATGGGGTCCAGGCCTGCGAGTTAGTCGTTGATCATTGAGGAGTCTTGATCATACCTGTTATTATATCGAACCGCTAGGGTAACACACTTAAGGGGTTTCGACAAGACAACCGGAAAGGAAGGAGATCTCCATCGGACCCCTCCCGGGACATTTCCGGAGCGTCCCGGGAGAGGTCCGATGGAGATCGGGCAGCGCCGAAAGAGTTTTCGGAGCTAGGAAAAATTATATATATTATGTTTGATATTAATTAGTGTAATTAATATGCAAATATGATTTTATATATTTATTTTCGGATTTATTTAGGCTGATTTCCCTAAATGGGCCTTCTGGTCGAAAGAAGGCCCAAGAGGGGAAAATTCCCAAGGGGAATTCGGTGGGGGCTTGGGGGCCGACCCAAGTGGGCCAAGGGGCCCACTAGGGGGCCGGCGCACCCAGCCATGCCGCACCAGGCATGTGGGGGTTAGTCCCACATTGCCTGGTTAGCAAGTTGGCTCCCCCCTGGGAGCCTATATAAGAAGGGGCACCCCTGGCCTTTTAATTCACCAATTAATTCCCGATTTCTCTCTCGATCTCGTGGTTCCCAAGTTGGAGCCGCGCCGAGCTGAGGAAGGGGGGATCTCTTCCACCATAGCCCGCTGCCGCGCTGCTGGTGTTCCGGTCCAAGTCTTCGCTGCTCGTCCTGGACTGGAGCTTCGGAGGCCGTCGTCTCCACCGTACGTGTGCGACTCCCTGCGAGGTGTTGCGCTAGCGGTACTCGGAGGCATGCTTCCTCTACACGACCTTAAGGTCGGCTTCGTTGGTCTTCATCGACAACGTTTGTGCGGGAACGTAATCCCCGCTTTCGGTCTACAAGGGTACATATTCCGATCTCCGTTCGTACTACTATATCTGCATAGAATAGATCTTGGCATGCTTTTAGGATATCGTTGGTAGGAATTTTTTTGTTTTCTGCACTCGATCCCCTTCACTGGCTTGGGTACGCCGACGGCGAGCTCCATGGCGACTTCGACCCCAACGTCACCTTCCCACACCATCCGTCCATGATGTACGCTGGCTAGCCGGGTTACGTTCTGTCGCCGCTGCGCCGCTCCCCCACTTTCGGGATGCAGTCCATGCTCGGGATGAGCAACGAGATGGACTACACCATGGTAGGTACTTGCCGACAGAAGAATCAGTCAACAAAGACCCCCTACGCTGACAGATACTCGGTTGGGAAGTGATACACCGACAGAAGATAAAGAGTCTGGGCAAAAGCAGTAGGTGAAACTTTCACCGATACATAATTAACATGCCGACAGATGTTATGTTGCCGTTTGTCATACCTACACCGACAGACAGCATGTCGGTGACCAGGATACCTACGTCGACAGAATGCCTGTTGGAGGGACATGATACATACGCCGACAGATAGCATGTAGCTAGTCCTTTTGCCAACAAACAAGTTGTTGTTTCTTTTCTCTAATTAATCAAGCAGAATACAAAACAATACATTCAATTCACAATCAAGCATACCATGTACCAATATTTCACATCATATCCATATATCTTATCACATCACAACAATACACAATAATATCAGGACAACAATGCATAGTAGTATACAAAGTAGTTGCACACACCAAGTATTTCAGCCAAACTCATCTCAGGTACATGATAAGCTTCTACATCACAGTTCAAAAGCCTAGCTACGATTGCAAATTGCATGTCCATGTGTCCACTTGAACAAGCCATGTATGTCTTGCTCACCCGGTGAGCTTGCAACTTCAAATTTCTAAGCACCTGCAAAGATCAATTGTGTTGCAAGTCATCTCCACATTCTCAACAGCCATGAAAGTAGACAGTAACATAATATCTATACAAATTCACATGCAAGGTATGGTTCATGTACTGAAGAATGCAAGTATAGTCCATATATGGTTCGGTTAGCATCTGATATGGTACAGTTCTTAAGACACAAAAACAATAGCATCTGATATGGTATGGTTCTTAAGACACAAAAACAATGTCAAAAGAATTTCACAACACATAATAACTAACTTTGATTTGTAGAGAAACACAATTAAGCTAACAAATGGAAATAAGTAAGCTGACCTAAATACTTGGACAAAGGTCAATATTGCTGCAGGATCATATAAAGGGCTCTATTGGTTCAGTAAGATATCCAAGCAGATCGATGATGTAGCCAAGTACTTCAGTAACTGGAAAAACTGCATGAAGACTTGGAGAAACCGCTATTGGTAAATTGCCATTAGCACTACACATCAAGTTATTTTTTTATCAATGCATCTACACATGGTTATTTATGAATCAGTGTCAGGATTTTATTATTTAGAGAACTTACTTTCAGGATTCAAGCAGCCAGAATGTATTTATTCTGCTTTTCAAACGAAATGTAGCCACAGTTAGATAACTAATGGAAAGTACAAATGCAGCAGGATGAGTATGTACATCCATGCAAACCTATCAGTGATTCACAAATGCCCACAACATGGTGAATGTAACACGAAACAATTAGAAGATCAATGATTAATCATAACAGTTTTACTTTTATATCTATTTTTGTTTGACAGAACCGTTTCCATATGAGAATGGGATTTGAAGGGGTTGCTTATAAATACCATAAGCAAAGATGGTCATATTTACCTTTCCTTGAATGGAAGTTGAACTTGATTGTGAACCATCTCAGCCCTTGGTCAACAACTGAATCCATTAACAGGGCTCTGAAATAAACAAAACAAATGATCTTTAAGGATAGAGGGCAGTGTATTTAGACATGCAACACTTTAATCTTAAAAGGGTGTTTGTTTCAGGATGTTTCTCAAGACCACTTAAAGCTAGCATCCTATCATGATTCGATACCATGATTGAGAAAAAAAATTATACATAATATTGGATAATGACCGACTCTCCCAGTCTATAACTCACCTTCAAGAACCTTCAAGAGTAGGAGTAGATATTATAAATATACAAGATAGGATGTAAATCCTCACAACTTTTTTGATACTAAAGGGAAACAAATAACAATTTCAGTACTCTAAACATGTAACTTTATTAAACACAACAGTCCACAGGATTCATCTTACCACAAGATAGATCAAACCTTCTAAAGAGTAACCCCAAATTACAGCTTTCCCAAACAATCAGTAATGACAGCAAAACATCATATCCTAAAAGGAAAAAATATGGTGAAAATGGTGGCGCTGGTGAGAGGATGGGGGCAGGGGCAGGCTACGGGATGACTTACCATATGCGTGCTTACATTCTGTGAAGCGAGGAGCCAGCGTCTCGCTGCCTGGTCCAGGGCGTGGGGGCGATGTCATCTAGCCAGGGGCAGGCGCTTGTCCGACGAATCCGGGCGGCCTCCAGTCCCTAGATCCAGGTCGATCTGGCAGTAGGCTGGGTCGAGACCTGGATTATCTGCAGTGGTCGGCCGGAGATGTTGCGGCGGCGATCAGAGAAAGGGCGGACGCGGTAGGGTTAGCGTTGCAGGCGGCATAGAGGATGACGCGAGCGGCGAATGGGCGGCCAGTGGTGTGGAGATGCGCAAGACAGCCGACGGAGATGGCGAGGCGGCGGTCCTGCAACATGATAGTGGTAGCCGGCGACGGCGGATAGTGGTAGTCTGGGGAAGGAGCTTCGTGTGCAGTTGGCGCAGCCTGCGCCGAGAATTCTGCGGGCACGGCGTCGCAGTCGAAGGAGAGCACAGGTAGCGGACAGGCGGCTGGCGGCAGATCTAGGCGAGGTTGGGTGAATGGGGGCGGATCCATAGCAGAGGCGGCACGATGGTGTTCATGCGGAGCTGGGCTAGGTTTTCGGTTTGCAGAAACTCAGATGGGGGATTTTGAGGTAAGAGGAGGAATATGCGCGCTAAAGTCACGCGAAATTTTCGTCTCTCGCGCTCAGCCACATGTTTTTCCCATCTCGCGCCTAAAACACGAACTATGTCTGTGTATCTGCCACGTGTCTAGCTAGCTCATACATATGCCAACAGATTCTCAGTCATAATATCTTTGCCCACAGATTATGTGTTGCTATGTGATTACCGACCCACATTCAGTTGCCAACCATAGACCTTTCCTGACAGTGGTATTGATGGCAAATCCTAAAGGATACACCGACACATAATCTGTCGGCCCTTCTGGGTTTTTACCTACAGAATTGTGTTGGGAAGTGCCTACGTGTCGGCGGCGGCAGCGACATCCCCGGGCTTCCTGTCGGCCATATCGTCCAATTGTGACGCTTTTTTTGTATGATCGCTCGCCCATCTGTGGCGTTTTTTGTATGATCGGCAACTGCGGCCGTGGATCACCGAACTCCGGCGATTTTTTTGGGGCGGGAAGAACAACTTTCAAATTTATGTTCCATCTGTTTTCTGGGCGCGCTGAACGGCTGGTGAAATCGCCCCCAGGTTTTGGTTAGTGCCGGCGTTAACGATAAAAAGCGCCGGATCAAAACCTGGGGGGGGGGGGCGAACGACTGGAGATGCCCTCAACAGTAGTACTCCATGAACAAAATCAAAGACAAGAAGACGGTCCAAAACCTGAACAAGCAGTAGCCGCTCGCGGTGACATCAACTATCTTGATCACCATATGGAGTCCAGCTGCGAACTCCTACATGTCTGTCTTCTTCCCTAGCTTCTTCACCGACATAATTCATATCGCATCACGGAAGAATTCGCCACCACATGCAAAAACCGATGGCAGCAAACATAGTTTCTACAATCTGCAATTAAAACAGATAAAAATTTAGCCAAAAAGAGTTATGTATGGCTGCTAGAAGGGGAAGGTTTCAGCGGGGAAGAAGATGGGCAGGTACGTCCCCGCCCAGCCAGGCTCCGTCGTAGTTCATCTTCCTGCGTCGTTCTGGTCCTGCCCGTGATCTAGGGTTAGGACCAGGCGGGGAAGGTAGCGGCGAGGGGGCCGAGGTCATGGAGGAGGGAGGGTTCCACTGGAAAAGAAGATGGCCAAGAAGAGGATGCTTAAAATGTCATCGGGCAACAGGCCGCCGCCGCAGTTCATCCCCCGCCGCCGTTCTGGGTCTGGCCATGATCTAGGGTTAGCATAGGGCTGGGAAAGGACCGGCCAACCGACCAGGGGTACGCCGGCACAGAGGAGGAAGCCTAAGGGCTCGCTTGAATCGTTGTATTCTAACCAAAACGATTGTGTAGTTTTACGGACCAGGTAAGGCCACGCTAAAAATCCGGCCCATCACGTGAAAGTTCCGATAAATTTTTACGGCGCGGAAATCTCGCAGACAATCCAAGCGTGACCTAAGGCATGAAGAGAAGTCGGGATGCTTACTAAGTTACTGCCGCTGGATTCGAGCTCCGTTGCCTCCGCGTCCTTCTCTGTCGCGAGCTCTCCATCCCCACAATTACCGACCTGACAACGGACCGACAAAACCTTTAAATGAGCAAAGCCCCGTAACAACACAAACAGATGGGACCAGAACACACCAGGCAATAAAGCCGCACACGATTTATCCCCTAAGCCACTGATTTGCGGGACCACAAGGCGATGAACGGGAGCGCTCCATTTCACGGGATTGTAAGTATAGGAAGGATTTGAGATGCTGTGTTTGAGAAAGAATTATACGAAACCATGTGGGTGCGGCGAGTCGAGGTTTTGTGGAACCGGTCCACCCGCACCGAATCTAGGCGCTCCTGTCGGTTTGCTGCCTAGTACAAGTTACAGGATAGGAAAGCGCTGAGCGGCCTCCGTGGGTTGCGAGCGAACCATCCGCCGGGTCGCTGGCCGTCCGATCTGCCTCGTCATGGCCGTCCACGCTAGCTACTGAGCTGTTCTCTCCCGCTTTTGCGTCAGGCAGCAAAAAACAGTCGCATCGTAGCAAAAAATAGTGGCAACGGGAAAACCAGAAAAATCCGGCAGGATCCCGTGGATCACGGAGGCGCGAGGCACGCGGCGGCGTGGGATCCGGCAGAAGACGTCGTTGCTCCCCAGATGAATCATCTTCGGCAACAAATCCTCTATCCTCCCCCTGGTCATACGCTCCATGTTGCTCCTCCCGCCATTGTTGCGTCCACCTCGACCTTGCAGGTTGCCCCACGGCGGCGAATAGCAGCCGGATCTGCCAGCGGCAGCGCCGGATCATCTTCGCAGCTGGGGATCCTGCGCCAGTACAACAACCCTCCTGTGGTTTTCGAGCAGAACCCCGAGATTCAGCAGCCTACAAAATTGGTGAGTTTCCGTTGATTTTGTTTCTGGTCTAAAGTGTGGAATTGATCTGAATTTGCTGCATTAAAAAGCTAAGCTAGGGCTAACTAGGTTGACACAAAATTGAATATGGATAGTAGCATTTCCGCAGCTTGAACTGAACAAAAAATGATTCTATGCCATTTAGCTAGACCACTCAAATTGCTGTCAGTTATGAGAATGAATTTGCTGATGTTAGTTAGAACACTGAATTTGGTACTTGTCGTAGTATCGGCATAATTGATAGGAGACGGGGGTTCTCTAGCCTACGTATGGATTGTGGGGAAGAAGGTTGGTGTCGTCGAGGACGGGATTGAACACGGCGAGTTTACCCAGCTTCGGATCCCACAGCGGTGGCGAGATCCTACGTGCTGCTATAATTCACTATGAGGCAATAGCCGTGAACAGGTTACAATGTGTATGATGCCTATTGAAGCGTCTGCCCTAAAGGCTCCCTGGTGGCCGGCTTATATAGGCGGCCAGACCCCAGGGTACAAGGTAAGTACTTGTCCGGCAAGTAAACAGATTCCTATACCTAGCCGGCTTAGTTGCCGCCTCCCGTCTTGGGCTTGGTGGCTTGATGGGCTTCGGCCTTCCGCCTTCCTTGGACCGTCCGCCTACTTCCTTGTACGTAAGCTATCTGGGCCGCCCGGCAGGCTTCGGCCTTACCACCCTTGGGCCACCCTGGACTAGTCGGATTGATCCATGTTGGTTATACCCCTAGTTGATATATCCCCAACATTAGCCCCCAGAAAGGTTGAAGTTCTCCAGACGCCGGCTTCTTCTTGATTCTTCATCTGCCAAAGTTGGCGGCTGCAGGACTTGAACCATTCTGAAAATCAACGAGGCATGTGTGTCTTGATATTGACATGCGGCCGCCTTTATCCAACATGGGAAAAGATGGCTGCTCTGCAATCTTGCCGAGCATTCTTCTTGACGGATTCCACTTAGCCGGCTCACGACAGTTTGAAAACGGCCTAGGCGGGAATCTCGCCATGATCACAAATTACGGGAAAAGAGGAGGCGTGGAGATCGTGCAATCGTGCGCTGCAACGGATGCTGGACACGTGTCCGACTAAAAGCGCCATTGCACAGGGAGCAACGCCTGGCCCTATAAATAGGTAACCGAACGGTCCATTTTCGCCACCCTGCCTTTGCTCTCCGTGCCCTCTTGCCCTTCCACTTCTCCGCTTCTTGCTTCCGAGCGAACTCCGGCGAGCACATCTCCTCCGACGACCTCCGCGCGCGGCGATGTACACCGGCCAAAACCTTTCCACTGCGTCGAGCGGTCCGGCGACCGAAACCGCGCCCGCGACGGCGATGGGCGGCGCGGTAACTCGTCCCGCGACGGCGGCGATGGGCAATGTCGCCACCGTCGCCCCTCGGATTTCTACCGCGCGCGCGCCAGTGGCGGTCTCCTCGGCTCCTCCGCCGACCACCGCGCGACGACGGCGGGAGGCGCTCCCGTCGACGAGGAAGAGGAAGCGGCGGACCTCGGGTCCCGCTACTGGCTTCCCTCCATAGTCGACGAAGACGCCCTCCAAGACTTGGAGGCCGTCGGCTACCTCCCCACTCGGGAAGATTGCCAGTGGAGGGCCGCCTTCGGAGACGTCATCCCGGCTCCGAGAGCCGGGGAACGGGTAATCCTCACCTCCCATTTAGTTAGAGGGGTGGCGCTTCCGCCTTCCGCCTTCTTTAGCGAGGTTCTAGATCACTATGGGCTTCAGCCCCACAACATAGCACCCAATAGCATCTTAGTCCTAGCCGGCTTCACAGCTCTGTTCGAAGGCTACCTAGGTATTAGGCCTAGTTTAGACTTCTTCAGATACTGCTTCCGTTGTCGGCGACAGACTGTGCCGGACGGCGGGCTGGCAACCTGCGGCAGCGTCACCTTCAACTGCCGCCAGGGCTGCCAATGGTATCCCAAGATACCATACCTTGAATCCGTCAAGGGCTGGACCTCCACATTCTTCTACTGCCAAGATATGGCAGCTCCGGGCCGCCAATTTGGCATCCCGGAATTCGTCAACGCGCCACCTATGCCCCGGCCATGCTGGGACGAGGCGGATTGAATTCCTCACACGGACGATGGCTCCCCCTCTGCTGGATGGGGTCGACACCGTCATCTGCTGGCTCGGCCGGCAGATCCTCCCCCTGCGGTACAGCCCGCACAAAATGTGTCAGTATTCGCCTACTGCCACGGCCTCTCTCCGCGTAAGCGAAGAGAGGTTGCCGGTTGCCGACCTGGCGTTCCGGCTCCGCAGCCTCGTCAAGGCGGGGCTGGTGAAGGCGGTGGAGGGCGTGCCCATGCACACCCACGACAACCCTCCCCTCGAGGTAGATATCTTGTTCCTTGCCCCTTGTTGATAGCTCTGCCGGCTAAAATTGAGCTCCATTAAACTTGTCTTCTTTTTTCAGCTCTCCGACTTGGGGGAGGATGACCTGGCTCCCGACTTCTACGAGTCGGAAGCCGGGAAGACGAAGAAGCGCAAGGCATCCGACGCCGCTTCCTCTACGGTGATTGCCGAGAGGAAGAAACGGATCGCATCGGCTACCGGGCCGGCTCTCGCCAACCTTGGCGAGAACGCGGGGATTAACATCCCCAGAAGGTACTCAATTCTGCCTTTAATAGACGACAAACTTCTTCAATACTGGCACCCAATTGACTGTGCTTGCTTTTTATTGACAGGGAAAGGGTCGCAACTTCCCGGTTGACGACCAGGCTTCTTCGCAAGGGTAAGCGGCCCCAAGGCAGCTCGCCGGCTACCGTGCCGCCAACTCCTCAGCTCCAAGCCGGCAGCTTTATGGGTGACGCTCGTCGTCAGCCCCCGGCTCCGGCTTATGGCGCTCCGCCAAGGGCCTCCTCCACCGACCGCGCTCCCAAGACTCCCATACTGTTGGCTGAGGCTACGACCGATGAAGCCGCCCAATCGCGCGCCGCCAAGGAAGGGTTGCTGGAGGCGACTGCCGGCGGGTCCCAGAGGGCAGCCCCGACTGCGGGAGGCGGCAAAGTCAGGGACCCTTGGTCCACCTTTAAGGAGGCCAAGGAGTCAACTTTGGCTTTTGCCAACTTCGCCTCCCAGGCCTTCGCCGACTTGGAGGGCGACATGTCTGTAAGTTTTTACCACTCCGGCATATACATAGTCTTTCCCCCGAGCACTTAGATGGCAGGTCAAAAATAAAAGAAAATTGACTGCCGGCTTAGTGGTTATTCGACAATATGTTTTATGCCTTTGTTTTGTCCTGCAGGGCCTTGTGTCCGCCAACGTTCAGCTTGTCTCCTCCCGAGTCGATATAAACCGGCGCTGCCGCGACCTGAAGAAGGAGTGCGAGGCTAAGGACCTGCGGATTTCCGAGTTGGAGGCGGCCCGCAAAAAAGATGAAGGTAGGGTTGATCCTCTTTGCCTTCAGCTATATTTTCGACTTATGTTGCCGTCAATCATTTAGTTAGCGAATCCATATTTGTAGAACTGCTAGACCACGCCCAGGATATACTGAAGGCGTCCACTGATATGCAAGCTCTTATGAATGAAGCTTCTGATTTGGCGGCCGCCAACTTGGAGTTGAAGGAGGCTCACCAGAAGGAGATGGAGGCCCAGCAGCTCAAATTTGCGCAGGAATCTAGCCGGCTCACTGGTGAGCTAGAAAGCATGCGCAAGAAGTTGGCGGAGGCAGAGAAGACGGCTGCCGAGGTAATCTCCAAGCAGACTTCTCGCGCCCAAACTGATGAGGATGCGCTGGCAACTCACATGATTGAGCTGTCCGCTTTCCATAACTCGGCCCTTGGTAATTTCTCACTCCTTATTTGACCAAACTGATGGCTTCATTTTTGACACAGTTCCCGCCGGTTTAGGCGACGACAAGGTTGTCAGCCTTCGCCTGGATCGCCTTGCGCGTCTAGGCGAACTGATCACCGAGACTTTGGCGGCGTCCAAGCGGTTTGCCGCCAAGTTCTTCACTTCCTCCGGCAGCCAGGAACCGACCGAGTTCAGCGACGTGCCCGCTATCTTGGAGCAAGCGACCAAACTACACAAGAGCTCGCTAAAGTCGGCGGCGCGGGGTGGTGCCAAGACCGCACTTGGGTTATTCATGGCGCACTACCCCGAGGCGGAGATAGAAGCCGTCACCGAAGGCATGCCGTCTACATATGAAGACGGCAGCGAGGTTGAGCCGGCCGCTGTTCTGGACAGCGTTGCCGGCTACGCCACGCGTGTTGCCGGTATGGTGGACACTTCAATCTTCTACCGGCGCCATCATGTGCCTGCTGGAGGGGAAGCTGGAGCTGCCGGCGCGGCCGAGGCGGAGGGGAGTGATAGTTCCGGGGCTGAAGTTGTCAGCCCCCAAGCCTGATGTAGACGCTCCCCCGAGCCATATCTTTCTGTCCTTGCCTCCTTGTAGCCTTATTTGTCGGTCCCTGAAACAATGCAACTTTGACTTGTAATATTTGTATATACTTTTGTTGTTGCTTTGCTAAGCGGGAACTAGCTGACAAGTTTTATTTTGTCTTTACTTATATGGCCCGCCTTAATTTTACCCTGACTTATATGTTTGACTTTTTGTATGTTGACGAAACCTCAGCCGGTAACTTTAGCTGAAACAACCAGGGCTAAACCATGCGTTTAGAATCAGAGACCAAAGCCAACATGTTGGTGTCAAAGTCATACTACTAGGCGAACCACATATAAGTAATCAGAGGTAAAGGAATTAGGCGGCGCAAAAAAGTTTATTTTTGCTTTGGGTTGGCTCGAAAGCTGCAAGTATCTACCAGTTTGAACCTTTGCACGGAGCTAGAAAAATAGGTAACTTAGATACATAGGGGAAATATGATTGCGAGAAAAGACAAAAGATGGCATGCTTCTCAACAAGATGAGGAACCATAGACTTTTATTTCATAATCATATTTAACTTATTACAATTATAAATTGCTAAGTGTATAAAGGACGTAGCTGCTCAATATTTCAAGGCCGTCTTGTTTGTTCGAACGGATCGTCAATGCCTCTTTTGCGCTTGGTTCCCCTTTTTCCTGCCGCCTTCTTGCGCATTTTCTTTTCGTCTTCGTCGCGGATGTCGGCCAGGTAGTAGGAACCATTGAGCAGCGCCTTTGTGACTATAAACGGTCCTCCCCATGGCGGGGATAACTTGTGCAAGCCTTTTCTGTCTTGAATTAGGCGGAGAACCAGGTCACCTGTTCTGAAGCTTCGCTTCCGCACTCTCCGGCTATGATAGCGGCGAAGTTGTTGTTGTTACAAGGCGGAGCGATGTAGAGCAACGTATCTTTCTTCGTCTATCAGGTCTAAGCTATCCTGTCTTGCACCTTCTACGTCTTTCTCGATGTAGGCTTGAACTCTTGGGGAATCGTATTTCATGTCGGTAGGTAGCACTGCCTCAGCGCCATATACTAAGAAGAAAGGGGTGTAGCCGGTAGACCTGTTTGGCGTTGTGCGCAAACTCCATAGTACTGATTGTAACTCATCTGACCAAGCGCCGGCTGCCCTGTGTAATGGAGCTTCGAGACGAGGCTTAAGTCCTGATAAGACTAGGCCGTTTGTACGCTCTACTTGTCCATTGGATTGAGGGTGTGACACGGATGCCATATCAAGCCGGATACCCAGATCGCTGCAGTATTCTTCTATGTCGCCTTGAGACAGATTGCTGCCATTATCAGTGATAATGTTGTGTGGAACTCCAAACCGAGAGATAATTCCCCAGAGGAAATTGGTGGTTGTTCGTGCGTCAAGTTTGCTGATCGGTTTAGCCTCGACCCATTTGGTGAACTTGTCGACAGCGACCAATAGGTGGGTGTACCCACCACACGCCTTCTTGAAGGGACCCACCATGTCTAAGCCCTAAATCGCGAACGGCCAGGTGATTGGAATCGTCTTCAGTTCCTGTGCCGGCAAGTGAGGTTGACGAGCGTACAACTGGCAGCCTTTGCATGTCTTTACGATGTTCTCGGCGTCTTCTTTGGCGGTAAGCCAGTAGAAACCTTGGCGGAAAGCTTTGGATACAATGGACCTGGTGGAAGCATGATGCCCGCAAGTGCCAATATGTATATCCTTCAGAATTTCCCGACCTTCTTCCGTCTGTATGCACCGCTGATAGATGCCGCACGTGCTTCGCTTATATAGCTCGCCTTTTATTATCGTGAATGTCTTGGCTCGCCTTATGATCTGCCTTTTTAGCACCTCATCATCCTCCGGCAACTTGCTGTCGATTAGAAAATCGAGATATGGGACTGTCCAATCCGGCTGTGTCAAGTAGATAGCAAGACTTGCCGCTTCTACCGGTTCTTCTGCATCGGGGTCCATCAAATCGGCGCCTTTAATGGATGGCTTGTGCAAATGTTTCAGGAAAATATCTTTTGGTACCTTTTTGCGTTCCGACCCTAGTCTTGCAAGTGTGTCTGCCGCCTCGTTCTCAGCTCTGGGAACATGCCGGACTTCGTAGCCCGCGAAGTTTTTTGCGAATTCGTCAACTTTGGCTCTATAAGCCGCCATTGTTGCGCTTTTCGCATCCCATGTTCCGCTTACTTGTTGCGCGACCAAATCTGAGTCGCCATAACAGAGGATTCTTTTGACGCCTAGGTCGTTTGCCATGTGTAACCCATGAAGCAAAGCTTCGTACTCGGCAACGTTGTTGGTTGCTGTGAAGTGGATTTGCAACACGTAGCTAAGCTTGTCACCTTTAGGCGTGCGTAGAACGACTCCAGCCCCCGAGCCTTTGAGCATCTTTGATCCGTCAAAGTGCATGACCCAATATTCTGATTCGGGGAGTGTCGTTTCCTCCATGGCTTCTGTCCAGTCGGCGACGAAATCTGCAAGCGCTTGAGACTTAATGGCGGTCCGTGGTTTATAGACTGTATCAAAGGCGGCAAGCTCGATGCCGCATTTGGCAACTCGACCTGTTGCCTCTGCATTGTTGATTATGTCTCCCAACGGTGCCTTGCTGACTACTGTTACTGTGTGTTCCTGGAAGTAATGCCTAAGCTTTCTGGCGGCGAATAATACACCATAAGCCAGCTTTTGGTAATGCGGATACCTCTGCTTGGAGGCGGAGAATACTTCATTGATGAAGTAGACCGGTCGTTGCTCACACGTCGCGTCTTCGTTCTCCTTTCTTTCCACAGCCAAGACAACGCTGACAACAGCTCCTGTTGCCGCGATGTACAGCAGCATTGGTTCCTGTGATCGAGGTGCTGCCAATATCGGGGCGGACATGAGGGCCTCCTTAATTTGTTGTAAGGCGGCATCTGCTTCTGTTGTCCACTCAAAGTTGTCAGATTTCTTCAATAGCCGGTAGAGAGGCATTGCCTTTTCCCCTAGGCGGCTTATGAAACGACTGACGGCTGCCGCCGATCCGGCTAGGCGTTGCACGTCCTTCAGACAAGTAGGTCTGGATATGTTTTGGATGGCCTTGATCTTCTCCGGATTAACCTCGATCCCTCGTTCTGAGACGATAAACCCGAGCAGTTTGCCGTCTGGAACGCCGAAAACGCACTTGGCGGGATTGAGTTCCATTTGATACCTCCGGAGATTCTGAAATGTTTCTTCCAAATCCTCTAGGAGATCTGCCTTCTTTTTTGACATTACCGCGATGTCGTCTACATAGACGTGAACATTGCGGCCGATCTGTTCGTGCAGGCAATTTTGCATACAACACTGGTATGTTGCCCCTGCATTCGTCAGGACAAAAGGCATTGTAATGTAGCAGAAAGTCCCGTATGGAGTGGTGAAAGATGTTTTCAGCTGATCTGACTCTCTCATCTTGATTTGATGGTATCCTGAGTAGGCGTCCAGAAAACAAAGCAGCTCGGAGCCTGCTGTGGAGTCTACGACTTGGTCAATTCTAGGCAGCGCAAAGGGATCCTTTGGGCAGCACTTGTTAACACCGGTATAGTCAATACACATCCTCAGCTCTTTATTCTTCTTTGGAACAAGTACATGATTTGCCACCCAATCGGTGTGTTCAACTTCTTTTATGAAATTGGCGGCCTTCAGCCTATTTATCTCCTTTCCTATAGCCTTGCGTCTCTCATCTCCAAAGCGTCTTGTTGCTTGCTTCACCGGCTTGGATCCTTTTATGACGTTGAGTGAGTGCTCGACAAGTTCCCTCGGTACACCAGGCATGTCGGAAGGCGACCATGCAAAGATGTCACGATTCTCACGGAGGAACTCGACGAGCGTGCCTTCCTATTTGCTGTCAAGGTTGGAGCCGATAACAACTTGCTTAGACTTTTCACCTGGGATGAGGTCCGCCTTTTTGGTGTCTTCTGAAGCTTCGAAGGTCTTCTTGACATCAATCTTTGGCCTTGGCATGGAGTTGTCTGAATCCGCTCTGAGCAGCGCGAGTTCTTCCTTGTGGATGACGGCTTCTACGAAGGCGGCCATGCCACGCTCGCACTCCTTGGCTTTC
Organism: Poa annua; assembly: GCA_026929855.1. NCBI lineage: Eukaryota > Viridiplantae > Streptophyta > Magnoliopsida > Poales > Poaceae > Poa > Poa annua. The sequence continues at coordinate 4,763,797 of CM049427.1, read as the reverse complement.
TTGAAGTTGCCGGAAATCGTGATGGTTTCGTTCTCCCCCGGCATTTTAAGCTTGCTGTATATGTAGCACGGCCTTGCCATGAACTTGGCGAAAGCCGGTCGTCCGAAGATTGCATGATAGGCGCTTTTGAAGGGGACAACTTCGAACCGGAGGAACTCTGAGCGCTAGTTCTCTTTTGGTCCGAAAGTTACCTTCAGCCTAATGCTCCCCATTGACTTTGCTTGCCTGCCGGGCACTATGCCATGAAAAGTGAGGTTGCTGTGGTCCAGCTGATCCTCTGATAGGTTCATGCGGCTTAGTGTGTCATAGTACAGGATGTTGAGGCTGTTGCCGCCATCCATAAGTACCTTTGTGAGTCTGAAGTTGTCGACAATGGGATCGACAACAAGGGCGTACTTGCCTGGGTGAGGAACGTGATCAGGGTGGTCGGACCGGTCCCAAGTGATCGTCGCTTCCGACCAGTTCAAATACTGAGGGACGTCCGGCATTGTCGCGTTGAGTTCGCGCATTTCCGCCTTATCCGCCTTAGCCGAAGGCGTGCCAACAAAGCACACAAGAGATTCTTTTGAAGGGGATCGTGTGCAGAAAACAAAAAAATTCCTACCAACAATATCCTAAAAGCATGCCAAGATCTGTTCTATGCAGATATAGTAGTACGAACGGAGATCGGAATACGTACCCTTGTAGACCGAAAGCGGGGATTACGTTCCCGCACAAACGTTGTCGATGAAGACCGACGAAGCCGACCTCAAGGTCGTGTAGAGGAAGCAGGCCTCCGAGTACCGCTAGCGCAGCACCTCGCAGGGAGTCGCACACGTACGGTGGAGACGACGGCCTCCGAAGCTCCAGTCCAGGACGAGCAGCGGAAGACTTGGACCGGAACACCAGCAGCGCGGCAACGGGCTATGGTCGAGGAGATCCCCTTGCTCAGCTCGGCGCGGCTCCAACTTGGGAACCACGAGATCGAGAGAGAAATCGGGAATTAATTGGTGAATTAAAAGGCCAGGGGTGCCCCTTCTTATATAGGCTCCCAGGGGGAGCCAACCTTGTCAGCCAGGCAATGTGGGACTATCCCCACATGCCTGGCTCGGCACATGGTGCGCCGGCCCCTTGGTGGGCCCCATCTGGCCCACCCTGGCCGGCCACAACTCCCCCACCGAATTCCCAAGGGGGTTCCCCCCCCCCTTGGGCCTTCTTTCGTCCGGAAGGCCCATTTAGGGGAATCTGCCTAAATAAATTCGAAAATAAATATATAAAATCATATTTGCATATTAATAACACTAATTAATATCAAACATAATATATATAATTTTTCCTAGCTCCGAAAACTCTTTCGGTGCTGCCCGATCTCCATCGGACCCCTCCCGGGACGCTCCCGGTGATCTCCTTCCTTTCCGGTTGTCTTGTCGAAACCCCTTAAGTGTGTTACCCTAGCGGTTCGATATAATATCAGGTATGATCAAGACTCCTCAATGATCAACGACTAACTCGTAGGCCTGGACCCCATGAATTAATCCCTGAGAAATAACGAATGACTTTCATCTATCAAACCTGAACGTAAAGTCTTAGACCTTTTGCCATAGCGATACTTAGCACGTCCGAGCGTCGTTCCATAGATATCTTCATACCTAATCCCGACCTCGTTACCGACGACGCTATCTTCTACTCGTTCATGATCTCATGTCTCCGTGACCTAGTCACATGCTTGCAAGCTCATTAGACATGATCTCACCGAGTGGGCCCGAGAGTATCTATCCTGCTATGTGGACTGGCAAATCCCGCTCTTGACCCCTCATCTCAACTACTCCTTTTTGATACCCAAAAGTATCACCGTTATTGTCATACTAAATAAGATACGACGTTTGGTGCAATCAAAGTATCTTCCAGGAATAACAATAAGAGTTGATCTCACGGTCAAAGGCGTAACGACTACGTTCTCCAAATCTGGGTATGTCCATCACATCGTTCTCTAGCGATATGACTCTCATTGCCGACCGGCGCCATGCCCCATGACCGGGAAACCTCGATCATCAATCGCGCAACGAAACTAGTCTTAGTAGAGGCTACTAGGGACCTGGTTGTTTACGTATCACACCCGCATTAATGTTTCCGCTTAATACGGTTCTAGCATGACAGAAAAACCTATTATGAACAAACGGGATATGATAAAGAATACACTTTATTAATTGCCTCTAGGGCATATCTCCTTCATCTTTGACCTTCGGATATGGCTTCTTTTTCTTGGCGGCTGCGTCATCTTCGCTTGAGATAGACATGTCGTCGTCATCCTCATCCTCCTTGTTGTCATTCTTGTCGTTCTTCTTTGACTTCTTTGACTTCCAGCCGACACCGGTGTCCTTTTTGAAGTCGTCTATGAAACGGCACTCGCCAAGCATATGGTTGACCTTGCCCAGTGAGGCGTGGATGGGACATGGCAAAAGTTTTGCCTGTTCATAAGTGATTCGCGCCACCTTAGGCCCTGAGCCGGCGTCGCGACCATCTTTCTTATTCTTCCACTTCTTTTTGCCGGCATTCCCTTGGAATGCTACGACTACCTCGTTGGAGGGTCCGGCTTTGTCATCTGCCGCCTGCTTGCGCTTGTTGTTCCGCTTTGGTATGATGTTGACGTCTGGGTCATCGTCCCGGGCGTCGTCATCCGTCGCCGCGTATTGGGCGGCTAGGTTGAGCATCTCACCAAGGTCCTTGATTTGCTCGCGGACGAGCCTATGACGGAGCAAGGACTTCTTCTGTAGGCCCGTGTAGAAGGCATGGATAACCTGTGCGTCCGAAACACCATGACAGTTGGCTTTTTCAGATATCCAACGGCTGACAAAATTTGTCATGATTTCGTCCGGCTTTTGGTTACAGCGTTGCAAATCCGTGTAGGTATTTGGACGCTTGTATGTTCCTTGGAAGTGTTGGGAGAAAACCTTTTCCATGTCGTACCACCTATGGATGGACTTTTCAGGAAGGTTGTCGATCCAAGCTCTTGCCGTGCCTTCCAACATGAGAGGTAGGTAGCGGACGGCAATATAGCTGCTCCCGCCGGCAATTATTATAGCCATGGCGTAATCGGATAGCCATGAGTCCGGCTTAACGAGGCCGTTGTACCTAGAACAGTTTTTTGACACTGATGTCATGTCCTTAGGGAACGGCTCTCTGCGGATGGCGTCACCGAAGCACTTTGGTCCAGAGTATAGCGGCTCCTTTCCTCTTGCTATGTCTTGTAGGCGGTGTCGTGCGTCTTTTGGATCGAGCTGCCGTGCGCCTCTGTTTGCGTCCGGCTCGTCCTGCGCTGCCCGGCTTATGCTGCGCCTGGGTCCTTCTGCCTCCTCTCTCTTCTTGCTGCCGGTGCTACGCTGCGGAGACCGGCTTCGACCTCTCCTGGGAGGGTCGTTGCCGACATCTTTCCTAGGCGGCGGCCTGTTGTTCCAGCTACCGCCGTTGTCGCGTCTTGGCTGGGATGGAGGTGGCAGGTCTCCTCTGCTTCTTGTCCTTGAATTCTCGTCCCGCCTTGGCTTTGGCGGTGGCGTCTTCTTTGGAGGTGGTGTTGTCCTTCTTTTGTCGCCATGGCTACTGGAGCCAGACGGACCCTCGGGGTCGGCGCCAGGTGCAGCTTTGCACTTTCCTGACATAGACTCTAGGTCTCCCCCGCGAGCATCTGCCATGTGGCCGTAGGAATCAGCGCGAGCTTGTTGTTCTAGGGCCTTGCTCACGAAGTGTCTTGCATTGGCCAGCTTTTCTTCCGCCGTGTAAGTGTTGTCGTCCAGGGTATCTAGCGCGGCGGCCGCGTTGAGGACGGGGGTGCAGAAGACAACATCTCCCCTTCTGTCCACGCGCTGTGGTGCCGTACGCCAGTCGAACCCGAGATCTTGAGCCGCTGTCGTTGGTTGCGTTGGCGGCTCTTTGCCACGGCGATTTTTTATGACCTTTTCTCCTCGAAGAGTTGCCGGCTTGTTTTGGCCGACATCTTCTCCTGTTCTTTCTCGATCTTCTTCGCAAGGCTCTCAACGTGCTCCTCTCTTTTTCGCAGGAAGTCAGAGTGCTTAAGCATGTTAAGCCTAAGCTCTTCCACTTCGTCAAGTGGGGTGTCTTTATTCACCGGAGTATTCATGATCTCGTCTACTTATTTGATGACGGAGAGCAAATCCGTGGGTTTGCTGCTGCCGCCTTTCTCGAGGCCAGTTTTCTTCTTTGCGCGCACCTTGTCGGAACTTTCAATGAGTTGACCGGCAGTGGTGTCCTCGGCATCTTCCGCCGGCTTGTTTTGCGCTTTCGAAGTAACTGGGGTTGTCTCGTGACCGACAACAACCATCATAGCCAGCTTGTCAGGCATGTCAGTATCCGCTGTGCCCTCTGAAGGAGCCGGATTACCACTGGAAAAGCGGGTTTTGATCTTCTCTTCGAAGAGACTAGCATCATCATCAGAGTCAGAGTCTACGTTGACTTGAACGGTAGATCTGGATCCGGCATCTGACATCGCATCCTCCTGTAGAGCAGGGAGGATTGACTCAGGATCGTTGTTTTCCGGCTGGGAGTCTGATCCCAGTCTGACAACTCCGACGAAGTGGAAGTCAGATTCGGCCGACTCCTGAGAGAAGGCGGATTCAGATCCATCTTTTCGGTCGACTGCTTGGTCGAAGGGTTGGTGGGTGGGGTTGTAGAAACGCGGTAGGTCGTACGACTCGGGCGTATACCCGATGAAGACGTCGATCCCTCCGATCGGTACGATTGCGCATCCGATAAGGTAGTCGTCCGCCGGGAGCCAGGACTCATCCGAGTTGACGTAGTTGTGGCCGCCATATCTTGTGACGCGGCCAACGGCGATCTGCTTGCCCACGCCGCCAAGTGTTCCCGCCTGGAACGTGACGCCAGGAACCTTATGCCCCATGGTGGGCGCCAACTGTCGTAGTATCGGCATAATTGATAGGAGACGGGGGTCCTCTAGCCTACGTATGGATTGTGGGGAAGAAGGTTGGTGTCGTCGAGGACGGGATTGAGCACGGCGAGTTTACCCAGCTTCGGATCCCACAATGGTGGCGAGATCCTACGTGCTGCTATAATTCACTATGAGGCAATAGCCGTGAACAGGTTACAATGTGTATGATGCCTATTGAAGCGTCTGCCCTAAAGGCTCCCTGGTGGCCGGCTTATATAGGCGGCCAGACCCCAGGGTACAAGGTAAGTACTTGTCCGGCAAGTAAACAGAGTCCTAGACCTAGCCGGCTTAGTTGCCGCCTCCCGTCTTAGGCTTGGTGGCTTGATGGGCTTCGGCCTTCCGCCTTCCTTGGACCGTCCGCCTACTTCCTTGTACGTCAGCTATCTGGGCCACCCGGCAGGCTTCGGCCTTACCACCCTTGGGCCACCCTGGACTAGCCGGATTGATCCATGTTGGTTATACCCCTAGTTGATCCATGTTGGTTATACCCCTAGTGGATGGTTGCAATGGATGGGCAGCACCCTGAACACATAATGACAGACCAAGATCAAGCGATGGCGACAGCAATTTCAGAGATATTCCCAAGCTCTATTCACAGATGCAGCGTGTTCCATGTTTTGCGTTTAGCGAGAAAAAACTTGGGAAGAGCCTGGCAGATGGGAATCCATTTGCTGATACTTTCTATGCATGCATATATGGCACTGACACAGTGGAAGAATTTGAAACTTGCTGGCAACAAATGCTGCATTACTACGAAATGTCTGAAAATAAACATTTGGCTAGCATGTGGAAGAGTCGTAAAACTTGGGCACCGGTGTATTTTAGGCGTTGCTTCTTCCCATTCACTAGTACAACAGGAAGATCGGAAGGCCTAAACTCATATTTCAAGACGCTCATCCGCCCAAATGACTATGTGTGGAATTTTGTGCAGCAATATGAGTTGTGCCAAATCTTGATGCTCGATCGTGAGGAAAATTCAGGATTCACAATGGAGACAACGACAACGTCACTTTGGGGGCAGGTAAAAAAGATGAAAAAGCTTGCTTGGCAGCAGAAAAAACAATGAAGAAAGCAAGCTTGTTTAGTAGCAACACATATCGATTTTCACCATATTAGGAAGCAAGTTTGGTATGTGTATTAAGCTTAATTTCATAAATTTTGCAGTTACCCCATCGAGAAGCAAGGTGTGGAATTCTACACGAGGGAGGTGTTTGACAGGTTCCAAAAAATGGTTTCCACTTCTACACGTTTTTATCCCTTGCAAGCAGAGGAAGACATAGGAGGCATTTGTTTTGATCTTATTCCGAACCCCGGATATGATATGAAAACATACCGGGTCCAAGTCAACTTTGTGGAGAGCATGTATTCCTGCGGCTGCAACAGTTTCGAGATGTGTGGACTTCTATGCCCACACATAATCAGCGTCATGGTGCATCTTAATGTGCATGAAATCCCATGAAGGTACTTGCTTCGGCGATGGTCAGCAGCAACAGCAACTCCTACACCTTCCCCAGGTGCAGACAATTTCAGATTTGGTATCCCGCCGACAAACACACTCAAGTACAATGCGCTATGCAGAAAAATGAATGTCCTGGCATCAGATGCATGTTACGCAGATGACACATATGAGGTTGTTTCAAGCATGGTGGAGCAAGCTGCAAATAGAGTTGCTGCGATGAAAAGAGTTCATGTTGAAGGGCAGCAAGTTGAAGCTGATGGTGGTCCAACAGCTACTGAAGCAACTAACACGGGAGCTGGAAACAAGCAACAAGATGAAAACCGAGATAGTAATGCTGATGAAGATCTGAAAAATCCTGAAAGGAGGAAACCTAAAGGCCGACCAAAGCAAAAGGAACCAAGGCGGAAGCCGTTGGTAGAATTGCTCAGCGAAGCAAATGCAAAAAGGAGGAAGCAGGCCAAAGACTCAGAGAAAGCAAAAAAAGTGGTGAAGCAACCAAGGGAGAAAAGGAAAAGGAAATGCCCATTCTGCTATGATGATGGACATACAGTGCAAGATTGCATGGCCATGAAAGCCAGGCTTGAAAAAGATGTTGAATTGGCTGCTGCAGCAGGTTTGAGGTTGTAGGTCAAAGCATTTTGAAGCCATATAGAAGAGATTGCTACAAATAATATATTTGTTTTATTTCTTGCATTTGTAATTTTGCTTTAAAGGAAGAATGACAAGAGAAATTTTACTTGTTAGTAATATTTGCTGCATAGAAAACAATATCAGACCAAAAATGGATACAATTTATTTTGTTGTTCTGAGATTCTGATAAATATATGTTTGATGTTCTGGAGCATTTGAAGCAACCTCTTTGTGATATAGTTACAAAAAAATTGTTATGTAGCAGCAACTTTCCTGTTCCTCAGCAGCAACATGGTGGAAAAAGCATCTTGTTTTTCGAAGTAACCTATTTGTGTTATAGTTACAAAACTTTTCTTATGTAGCAGCAACCTGCCTGTTCGTCAGCAGCAGCAATATGCAATTACAGAAGCTTTATTTTCAAACAAAAATGAAAAAATGGCCACCCTGATATTGACAGCTTGAATTATACTGATTTGCACCAAAAGCAAAAATCCTATATAGTAACTTAAAAGGCAGTACTTAGACCCTTGTTATAAAAACAGAAACCAGAACTGGAATTTATGCAACAAAAGCAGTAAGTACTTTGTAGCAATAAACATCTGATGTGATAACAACAAAACTATTCTTCAGCAACATTACTCCATGAAAAATAAGAACTGGAATTTATGCAGCAAGGCAGTAAGTACTTTGGAGCAATAAAAACATCCTATGTCCATCCAAGCATGTTTTCCAAGGGAACATGATTTATCCCAACTACAAAACCCAAAAACTGAACTACATCGACTACCCTGTTACAACTTGAGAGCAGAACTACATTTTGTGCTAAAAATGTCTACATAAGGTCTTCCTCCATTATGCTAACAATTTCGCCTTCATTCTCCCTTGCTTCGATGAGCCTTGCTGGGACGATCTTGCGGTACGACGGGATAGCATCGCTGTCAAACTCCAACAAGACTCTTGCATTGAAGTGCTCCATGTAGAGCATGCAGAAGTATCCGCAGTCGTAGCTGATAAAAAGGAGGAAAAACTCAGAGAAGCAAAAACATGATTGCTTTGCTGATATGATGCCTTGAACTATAAGCAACTAACATTGAACTTATCAAAAAAATAAAAACTTACATGGTGTTCTGTTGTGGGTGGTCAGGTGTAGTGTGCTGAAATTCAGTCCAGTTAATTTTCTTGACCACCTTTGATTGATGAACTAAGGTGCAGAAATTTGTGAACTACAAAACAACAAATGAACGATAGATTCAGATCTTCAAAAATACAAATTAGCAGTCAGAAAATGGCAACATTATTCAACTTTTGCAGCGTAGAAGTACCACTCTATTTGCTAAATTCTGCAAGATGCTTTGGTTCTTTGACCCCCTGTACGAGTCAAACGTGTGAAACTGCTTGTAGACCATGTTTACGCAGCAAACGATCCAATGATTGTTCGCAACAAGAGGAAAATACAGCTTCAAAAATTGCACCAACAAAAACAACCATCAGACTATGAAACAAAACTGAAATGCATGATAAAGGATGAAAAATGTAACAAAATAACTCACAAAGCCATCTTTAAGGAACTTGTACTGCGCATATTGCTGCTTAAATTCATTAATACAGTCTTTTGCATTAAAAGACTCTGTATCACCAGACAGCCTCAACTTTTTTGTGACATTAAACAAATGGACATGGGAGCAAAACAAATAGTTAGGTGACAGTGCGCAGGAAAAAAGTGTAAAATCACATAGTGATCGAAGTAGCTCACCGTAAGAAAACATGAGAAAGCATACTTCCCCTTTGAGCTCTTATTAAAATTCTCAAGCCACACACTCATAACTTGAGTGTCAAGATTCCGACGAGGCTTCAGAGACATTTGAAAACTCTTGTAAGAGCAATGATTGCGTCCAATCAAGATTAAAGGTTTTCTGCAGCAAAAATAATTATAAAAAGTATAAGACACAACAGCAGAAAACAACTATTTCAACATTTGTGTAGCAAAAACAAATGTAGTTCTGAAAACATTTTCAAAAACACATAAAATGGAAGCAGCAAAAATGAAAATGATAGCAAGAAGGAACTCACAGGATCTCATCATTCTTCTTTTTTCCCTTCTTATAATTCCGCCCATGTGCCACGAACTTCAAATATGTCTCATTGACATCTTCAGACACCTTAAGTTTTTTCAACTTTGGAGTTGAATCATCTGCTTTTGCAGCCCTCTTGTACCTATTCTTCCTATCAATTGTTGTTATCCCAGTACTGGCAGGCTTTTCAATTGCTTCAGTAGTGGCAAGATCTATTGTTGGTGCAAAACATGCAAAAAAGGAATGAAAAATGAATATTAGGCACATAAAACTAAGAGGGGGGACAAATTACTGAAGAAAAGACAGTGATAACTACACAATTGGAGCATCAAATTAAGCTAAAAAAGTTGATGAACCTTTGGGGTTTAGCAAATCAGGAGTTCCAACTTGCATTGGAGCATCAGCTGTAACGGTGCTTGGGACCAAGTACGGAACAACAACCTCGTTCGAAATATCCAGCTATTTACCTTGTTTGACACCTACAATTGGAAAGGACTCGACAAAATTGCAACACACAAAAAATAGCAAAAACAAATTGTCAAAAAAAAGCAGGTTGAGATGAATGAATGGTTCATACTTTCAGCAGCTCCCTTTGCCGCGGGCGAGATGTGAGTGCCAACTGTTGTAGGAGCAACAACCTCCGGTGTAGACGCTTCAATCCTCGCATCAGCACAAAAATCATCCTGACTAGAAAGGTTAAATGATGGATTATGATCCCAATACCCTGACCCAAAATCACTTGGGGACCTCGGAACAGGCATGACTGGTAGAGGGAATCTTGTAGGGCTATTGACATCATCCTGCAAACCAGAATCAACTTCTTTTAGTGTGGAATCTATGAGAATGGCTTCTTGTTGCAAATCTGGTGGGAAAACGTTGCGTGCAAGAACCGGAACCTCAACATCTTTTTGCTCCACAACACGCGCACAAGCGTCTCTAGCTGCAACCCTAATTACACTAACATCACTTGCTGTGGTGACAACTGTTTCCTCGACAACTTTTGATCCAGCTTCATCATGTGACCCTAAGCTAGTTTGCATGTTTGGCTGCTTGTCTGACGAAGCAAATCTCGGAAACACAACAGTAGGAACTTCTTCAGCTGATCTCAAAGCAGCATCCACATCAACCAACAAACTAGACATGCGCAGTGCCTGCATAGATTTTAACCCTGTAGCAAGCGACTTCAAAGTTGCATCCACATCAGAATCAAAAATGGCCTTGTGCTTGTCATATAATTGCTTAAACCGAGCAGGAACCTGACAGTAGAAACAAAAAAAGAAAAATAGCACAAATAAGCAATTAGTATATATTTTTGCAGCAAACCCTAAACATAAGAAAATGCAAGTAAGTTGTGCTATGGATGCAAAAAAAGGAACTAATGCAGCAAGAAAAGCATACCTCCAATTCCTGGCTACTGGGGAAAGCAAGCCACTCATTCAAGGATGCAGACGGGTTGACTTCAGTTTCTTCGACAGATGCGTCAACTTGGACATGATCATTGGCTAAAACAGTAGGAGCAACTCTACCATGGCCATCAACTTGCACTATTGCATATGGAGTATTTGATATATCTAAGAACTGAAAGAAGGAAAAAACCCAAAATGTAAAACAATGCTATTATGCACAAATGGACAAAAAAGGAGGCAAAACTGAGGCCAGTAAAATTACCGGGCGCCTCCCGAAGATAGATTTGTTGTTCAGAAGTAACTTATCAATGTCGGTGGCTACACCGAATGAAAAGTCGCTGCTATTAACAAAGCAAACCCTTGGAACAGAATAGTTGAAGATGTGCTCATTTGGGGGATAATCCAAGTGGTCCATGTAAATAGTCTATCAAAACACAAAAAAGAAGCATAATAAGTTGCAAAAATCACAAATACGTAGCAAAAACAGAAAAGTAATTTAAGCATTCCAAATTAGCTTGGGTAGCAAATAAAAAGGCAGATAAACAATACTTACAACAAGCAAAGGGATTGGACCAGAAATCCAAAATTCAGGTTTAGAATCATCCTTCTCAAGCACCATTGGATCTCTATTCTTTTTCTGAATTCTGTCAACAAATTGCATTGCTAATTCCAAAAGATGCTCATCCCATGCAAATTCATGCGTCTTCTTTGGGTCATACATGCTCCCCAGATAATCTAGAAGCATCATGTTCCCTGTGCCAGGATTCAGAACAGTAGCGACACATAACAGGTCCCATGTCCTGATTATAGAATCAACAACCTTGTCTTCAAACCCCTTCAACATCTTAACATCATTCTTTATTGGAAGCTTTGCGAGGCCTCCTTTGTACGCATCACGCATGGCAGACCGGATGCCATATACTTTACTGACCATCTGCTTGGTGAAAACTATTCTCTTGTGTCGAAAATGGAACTCACGCAGCTTTGGATCAGTGTTGAAAGCAACAAAATCATCAAGTTCATTGGGAACATTGAAAGGTGACACGTTTAGCAGAGAACTGAAAGCGCTATTCTTCTGAATTACATCTCTTTTGTCAGGAGACAGTTCGTCTGCAACAGTGCGCAAACGCTTTGCAGCGAATTTGTCCTTCGAACACCACTGAATAGCCTGTGGATACCAACAAATAACATGAACAAAAATATGAACACTAGGTATTGAGTAACAATAAATATAAACACTAGTGTTTTGAAGCAAAACACGCAGATCAATGACACTGAATCCAAAAATGCTATTGAAGCAAAAACACTACGTGTTGAGTAACAAGTGGCAAAACATAAAAACAGAACAAAAAAAACATGCTGCAACATCACACAAGTCAATGACACTGAATCCAAATGGTATTGAAGCAAACACACTAGGTATTGAGTAACAAGTGGCAAACATAAACAGAACAATAACATGCTTCTGAGCCACAAAAACTAAATACAGAGGGACATGTGGACGAAAAATAACAATAACAGCAACAAAAACCCTAGGAATGTCCCATAGGGTAGTAGATCTAACCGCCATGGTAACGTGCTGGAGGGGCCCGAGTTGGTGGCTGATCTCCCCGCCGTCCCTGATTTCTCCCTGAAAAAAGCAAATAGATAAAAAAAACAGGCATAAACAGCAAAACTAAATCCACCGCACGACGAGCGAGGGGATAGCAGAAGTGTGAAGGTGAGAGCGGTCGCCGGAATCGCTCACCGGGCGGCGCGAAAGGACGTCGACGTTCGCGGCTCGCAGCAAATCGAAGGCGGCAACAGGTGGGCGGAGAGGACGAAGCAGAAGGGGTTCAGACGGAGCAGGTGGCGCGGAGAGGCTCGCCTTCCGCCGGGACGCGTCCAGGCGAGCTTGGCGGCGTGGCGCGACGCTGTCTCCGCCGCTGTCGCCTCCTCCCTCCACAAGCGCGGCGTAAATGCGCTCGAAACGGATCTGACCCGAAACGGAACGGGCTCGCAGCAAAAATGGTTCGGAGGTCGCTGTCCAAAAATAAGGAGTACACGCGTCGCCACACAGAAGGCACGATGAGAAGAGATGGGACGCTCGCGAAGGAGGAGGCTGGAACGCTCGCAGCCTCCAGCTGTTAAACAACGTTTTCCTAGTCTACCAGTCCATCGTGCACCGCATCCACGAACCCCTCTAAGGCCCTGTTTGTTTCTAGAGTTTTTCGGGGGATTGGTGGGGATTATCCCAGTCAAATTTTAAAATCCCCACATACCCCAAAACATCATTTGTTTCTAGTGTATGTGACAAGTTTTATCCCCACATTTTCCTATAAATCCCCAAATTCTAGTTCATTTTTTATCAATCCCCTACGGGATTCAATACACTACCCCTACCTAGTGGATTGGATCCCCAATCTCCTAGAGGATTGGGTGAAGTTTGGAGTTTCACCCAATCCACTAGAGAATTATCCCCACCAAACCCCAAAATTACTCTAGAAACAAAGCCTAACCGTGTGCTTCTTAAGGTAAGATATCCACCGTCCACCTGGCTCGCGATCTGAGCCACCGCCATCCAACGAGTCTCCCACGCGGATCGGATGAAAAAAATAATCCGGCTTGCTTTATGGAGGGGAAATAGGATCCGGGCCTCTCCTCCTCTTCCTCTTGCTTGTCGAAAAAAGAAAAAAGATAGCACAAGACCGGATCTGGATCTGCTCCTCGGTCGAGCCATATCCATGGAGTCGCCGCCGGCGTTCCTGGTGTTAGGCGACGTCGTGCAAGACTACGCCTACATTGACCGCACGGCTTTCCGGATGGTCAAGTGCCGGAGGCAGGAGGCCTACGGCTGCGGGCACAACGGCGATGGCATCGTGCGCGGCCTCGCGCTGTTCGTGCGCCTTGGCCGAGACGACGACGCGCACATTAGCCCCAAGCTCTCTCTCTCCGCGAGCGACGAGGTCATGGAGCTCGTCGGGTCAGAGATCGACGACCACAGCGCGAAGCTCTACGGGAGGCAGCTCAGCCTCTCCGCTAAGATCTACACCGTCAGCGGGAGCGTGATGGTCATCCGCATCTCTTTCTCCGACAGCTACACCAGCCAAGACTTCAGGTCCTACTACCTAGTCTACGACTCTGCAGCCGCGTCGCTCTCCCTGCTCCCCCGCCGCCCTCCCTCCTGCCGGCCCAGCTGCACCACCACTCCTCTCAAGGTAAAGGTTCGGGAAGACGAGTACTCGCTGGTCCTGATGGCAGAGATGTCGGAAGAGAGATCGAGAGCGACCTCCGTTCTCTGCCTGTGGTCGCCACCATCACCTGACGACAACCGCTTCCACCACAACAGCAGAACTCCGTGGCAGCTCAAAGGCCGTCAGGGAGCCAAAGCCTTTCCCAACCCCTTCAAAGCGAACGTGGTGTTCATGTTCAAGGGCACTGCTGTCTGGGGAGATCTTTCCCAAGGTATCATGTACTGCGACTGCAGTGATCTGATTAATGGCGCAGATCATGTGGATTTCAAGCACATCATGTTGCCCAGGGAGTGCAGGATTTCTGCAGGAGAGATGGACGTGTTGGATCACTGCTCTTTGGTTGTGCACCGGACCATGGGCTGCGTCGGGGACTCCATCTGGTTTGTCATCATCAAACCCAACTTCACTTGCCCCGGCCAAACCGTGGTGAAGGTGTGGACTCTGGACCTCCTGGCTGCAGGAGAGAAGAAGTGGAACCCGCACAGGGAGTTCAAGATGCTAGAGCTCTCCAGGGCACAGGGGTATGGGAGGAGGCATCCAGTTCCAGAGACGGTACCCAAATTCCCCTTCCTTAGACGACAGCAGGCTCATTGCGGCGGCCTCTACATGCTGCTGCCAAAGCCCAACACTGGCGGAAAGCCATACTGTGACCTTGTGTGCATTGACTTGAGCAGCCACTATGAGGTGCGTCTTCAGTCGAAGAGACGTATGGTCATCCCATTGATGAATAACCCTGTTATCCTGGATCTGGATTTCTTTAATCCATGCCACCTGGCTGCTTGAGGTGAGTCAATCCTTCACTTGTTATAAGCTGCTACACTTGTACCGGGCAATCTGTCAGTTGTCATTTTTTCCTATTTTGGTTATAACCTCACCAGCTAGCGCTAGCACTTTCATGTTGTACCCTGCCTAATTTGTCATTTATTTTGTGTTACTTGATCAAATCACCAAGATATCATAGGTTCACAAATCTCAGTCTTGCAATGTTTCGTTTTGACAGTGTTGTTAACATGCATGGCTGGATGGATGACTAGGTGTGTTTGCATCGCGAACCCCTGTTGGCTATCAAGGATTAGCATAACAAGTTAGACTATTATTGAACGGTATGTGATCTGTAGAATGTATCTTCCTGTGTTATGTAACCCTAAGTTAAATGGACCTTCGTTGTTTGTTCAGTGCTTGCTAGCTGGTAAATTATCAGCTTTGCAGTGATTATGTAATGGATTATGTCACTAGTTTGTTATACTAATCTGCACTTATCTTAGTATTATATTAACTAGCATGACGGCCCTCGCAAATGCGAGGGCATTGTCTTTAGTATGCTGAAGGCTTCACATAATTGAATTATGTTTTCATCGACATCACATCATGCAGTAAGAACTAATACGGGTCTAACACCACAAATTTAAATATAACAATATCCAGATACATAATATCATCAAACAACATTAATTTCTAGGCAGTGAATTATTTGGCATTTCTATAATTACCCATATATGTTTTTGTGCAATATTATATTAGTAAACATAATTGTATATTCTATATGACGTTATATTAATAGGCGAGGTTAATGTCGATATTATTATACATGTGTAAGATTAGTTACAAAAGTTTTCGTATCTTGGTTGAAATAATAATAATAATAAGAGCTTTGGGTGCATCGACTTCAGTATATACAAATTTTCCTACAATAAAATTTGTGTTTTACTGATATCACATTACGTGAGAAGAAATAGTGAGGCTCTAACACCAACAGAAATGATATAGTAAATACTATATCATATATATCGGTAATATCTTTAAATTCTAGACCACCGATTATTTTGATGTAGGATATACTCAATATTCAAGATTCATATGTTCTTGTAAGTTTGAAATGATAATCATAAATGTGCATATCATAGACAATTTATATGTGGTTGTATGGCTAGAAGCGTGCTTGTATATCTAATCACCACGTTTCAACACCCTTGATAATAATGAGCATTAGGATTCCACCTCAGACCTATATTTTCGTGATCACTATCGGTGCTATGTCTTGTTTGATTCCTGCTTTGTAAATGTCTCTAATTTATAATATTAATTTTTTAAATATTTTCTCTTGATAATGTATTGGTGGTGATATTACTTAGGTTTTGTTTTAAAAAATGATCTAACAAATCAACAAATCGAAAGGTTGACGGTTTTATAGAATCTAATAGGGATTAAATATATTTGTTTGCACCATGTGTGTCCTGCTTAAGACGATTATCTTTTGAACGGCGAACGGCATTGTCGTTAATAGTGTTGACTTTGCTAATATTGAGACTCCACAATTCTGATCCTTATTAGACTATCTCGGAGTGTGTATACATATGGTGGTGGCAGTGTATTCATGTGTATGTGGATACGGCAATTTATGTTTAGAAAACAATCATGTAGTTATCTTGTCATTTTTTATCCACCTGTGTACAGATACAATATATTAGTATATTTCAACTACCTTGAAATATGTTTCGTCCCGCTTTATAAATGAAGCCCGACCGAACGTATATTCAAGTACTACTCGAAGTAATTTTCCTTATTTAAAAAAGTAGTTAATTTCCTTCATGTTTGTACGACCCTATTCTCAGCGAGTATTTGGATTTTTCCTTATTAAATGCATGTTTGTATGCCATGGCCACATCCATGTTTCTTGCACTGAATACTTTGGATGTGCCAAATACAAATACAAACTGTAATCAATTGCTGATCATATGTGGCAGAAGGCTGGAAGAAAAAAAAAGTCGGTGGTTCTTGTGAGGTACATGTGCTAGTCATCTGACGCATCTGATTTATTTTGTAGGAGCAACTTTAATGCATCCATTTTTTTTTTTGAGATCGGATAAGCCCAATCGCTAGTGCTATTACGTACCAGTGTTTTTTTTCTCTTACGTACCTGTTCGGGCTGCCTTTTTTATTAGAGATAGCACACATCTTATTGAAACGTGTCAAGTTACAAAAATCATTACGTAACTACATATCTCTTATTATATTTTAGCCATCTATTTTAGATCTAACCACTAAAATTAATTCAAATGATGTGGATTAACGTGGTGCCTCGAAAAATTAACTCATTTTGCTTTTAGTATATAATAGATTTGGCGTTGAAGTTGCCATTGTTCTTTCATATTCTTTTGTTAATTCTTTTCGAAGGATGCCACATGTTTGATTTAATTGATGTACCCCGCTCACTTTTATAACTTTATAAGGCGTGGAAGCAATCCACGGTCTGGTTTCCATTTTTGCCCCGATGTGGACATGGGTCCGCCGCTTCCCTTGCCTCGCTCGTCCGCGTGGTTGCCCTGGTCCTCTCGCCTAAGTCACCCACATAGGTATCGCTTCCTGCGCCTGGGAGTGGTGCTGATGGTGATGCTCCAGGCCAAGAAGCGGGCTAACTGCTGCAGGGCGCTCCGCCTCGTCCTCACTGGGCTCCGGGTGGCATCAGCCAAGTGGTGGCTCCGGGTGGCATCAGCCACCTTGTCAGGCATCGCGGCGGGTGGTGGCAGAGAGCTGATGAAGGATAAAAGAAGGGGAGGCCACCGGGTGGTGGCAGAGAGCTGATGAAGGATAGAAGAAGGGGAGGCCACCGGCTCGTCCTATTACCTGAGCTGAGCTGAGTTCTTACTGTGCTTTCTGGATTTGGTTCCCCTGCTACTCCTTGCTCGATAGAAGAAGGTGATGCCACCAGTTCGTCTTCTTCCCTGAGTTGAGCTGAGTTCTTGCTGGGCTTGTCGGATTTGGTTCCCCTGCTGCTCCTTGCTCGATAGAAGAAAGGGAGGCCGCTGGCTCGTCTTCTTCCCTGAGCTGAGTTCTTGCTGTGCTTGCCGGATTTGATTCCCCTGCTAGTCTTTGCTCGAAGCATTTGTTATATAGAGTTTTGATGTTTGTTGCCGTACTGATCTCTGTAGCTAGCTTCAAGTAGGACTGAGATGAGTTGTTCCGTGGTACTCTGGCCTCTGGGTTTGCTCTATCTCTGGGTAGCTTTAAGACATGTAGGTCGGTGTATGATGATACTGCTAAACTGTTGTAATGTACTCCTGTTAATCAAATTTGTTTGAAAACTGTAGGGAGTATTGTATATTAGTCCCAGTATTGTTTGTCAAAATAGTAAAATATCTCATTATTACAATGATGAACGGATACTCCTTGTTAAATACTCCAGTTTTTTTTTGGAATACTCCAATTAAAATCCATGTCTGAATATAATACCATAGCCATGATTCTTGATTGCTGTGATGTTCTCCTTCATGATCGATCTGAACTACTGTAAATTACTTGCTACTGTACTGAATTTTTGCTTGCTTGAATTTCGTATAAACTTGCCACTCCGGTTTTCCAGTAAACTGAATTTTGCTTGAACTTTAGTAAATTACTATTGAGTAGCTTGCCATTAGATACTAATACTCTGTTCATGTTTGTACTTTAATGTTCATAGATACTTAATCCTCTGTTCAATTTAGTACTCCTGCTTCTGCTTGTAGTGCTTCTCCTGCTTCAGTTCTTGCTGTAGTATCTATTGAATTTTTGCCCTAGTTTGAATTGTCACATTATTGCTGTTAATGGCTTTTAGCAGGTCTCATTGTTAGTTATCATTCCCTCTTTAAGATTCATTCAAATTGTTTGCGGTGTGGATGTATCTTGTTAATTACCAATGCTTCTATGCATGTCGTGATATGTGCACTGTATCTTGTTAATATGTAACGATCTATTTGTACCGAAGAACTTTTCCGTTTCCCTCTTACACAGAAAATTTGCATCACCTGCATGAAGATCTGATGGCAGAAAATTTGCTTGTCCTAAACAAGGGAGTAGTGCAGGAGAAACTGGAGTAGTGCAAGATGTGTAAACTGGAGTAAATTAAGCACGAGTGAATTGCTTTCTTGTTTGTGGTTGTACAGTTGTGATACACAAGTTTTGTTGGATCTTTAAACTGGAGTATGAAAAATGGAATTTGCAATTTTAAAACTAAAAGTACAAATGGGAATCCAATAAAACTAGGATGCAGGGATATGGTTCTCAAACCCTAAGGCTGTAAAGCCGGTGGCCTACCCGGCTGCCCAAGGCCTTCCCGCACGATGCATTCCCAACCGTTGGATCATCTCCAAAACTGATTTAAGACCATCAGATCGAGGCAGTTAGTAATATTTTTGTTATCGTGGTACTCCTCTGCTGCCATCGTTTCACCCACTAGCGGGCCCATTGGTCAGGGAGAGTCAAGATTAGCGGGTAGAGGAAATAGTCTCCGTTTATGCGCCTCCCGTCTCTATCACTGTCATGTGGGCCACAACAGTAGAGCCTGGTGCCCACCCCCAAACCCTATCCCGGTAGATTTGTCGAGATTCTTCTCTCCTCTTTTTGTTTCTCTTCATCTTCCTCATCTCTGACGGACCGTCCCCATCTCTGACGGACTGAGATCCCGTGCCCCCTCAAGGCCTTGAGGCCACATCCACCATCCGTTTCCCATCCAACCGGTTCTAACATGTCCAAATTTAGATCTCAAAATTAAAACTTTTCAGAAAAAATCGAAAATATTCTCACGAGTTCTACATGATCTGTAGTGTGTTCACAAATTTTTAGGACTTTTTTGGATTAATGGTTTACCATTAACTAAATTTTCTATGTTTTCAACTTGAAAAGCTATTAAATCGTAAAGATCCAAAAAAATCTAAAAGTTACCAGAATACACAACGTGACATATAGAACTCACGGGAATTTTTTCTGAGAAGTTTTAATTTTAAGATCTAAATTTGAACATGTTAGGACCGTCGGATATGAAACGGATGGTGGATGTGAGGCCTCATGGCACACTTGAGGGGGATCCAAGGATTCTATGGCCGCCGCGCTCCTCCAACTGCCCCCAAACCAAATCAGGCGAGCCACCGCCACGCCACCCGCAGATGGAGTGCAGTCCGCCACCCCCCGGATCGATCTTGATGATTCCCGCGTCTCCAGCAAGCGATGGACGGCGCAATCCCGAGCGCACCGACCCGGCGAACGGCAAAAGCTGTCCGGCGGCTACACCTCGTGGATCGGCGTTTGGGCAGCCGGCTGTTCTCTCCCGCCACAGGGGAGCTTGCCGTTTGGCTCTGGAGGCCCGGAAGCGATGATTACAGTCGAGGGTGAGGTGGAGCTCTGCTCGCGTCAGCTCGAATGGCCTCCGGCATCCCCTGTGTCGTAGTGACTAGGAAGAGCGCCAGGAGCTGGACGGCCTCCCCTGCCACAGAAGCTTGCTGCGCCCAGCAGTGGTAGACGATGGTGGTGCGCCGCCTCAAACCTGTTTGAAGAAATGCCCGAACAGACTAGGAAAATACCAGTCACGTAGTTTTCGCTACCCTCCTCCCTTGCTCGATGGCGCCGGATGTCCAGCTTCACTTCTCTTAGCCTGGCCAGCTCCGCCTCTGAGGTACATCGTTCCTTCACCTCTCTTATCCCCATTGATGTGTTCACTAATACTGGAACTGTTGATTAGTACGATCTAGGCTATCAATTAAGTTGCTGGCTCATGTCACCAACGTTGTTATTTTTCTTGATTGAAATAGCATTACTGAATAAGTGGATGGCTCACGTTGTGTAGTCATCGGATATTATTGAGAAAAAAAAGGCAGCTATTTTTGGATATGGACTTACAGTCTAGAGTTCTACACCATGTTCGTAACTGTGACAAAAATTAAATATTGGCTGAATTCTAAGCTGTATTAAGGTGTTGAGTCATTGTTGTGTTCAACTTCTTAAAAAAGAGATTTCTAAATATCGCACATTGTTCTAACAGCTTTCTAGATTCATTATTTGGAGATAATATGACGGAAATCCTAATTTGGTTGGTAACAAGATGTATTCACAGTGAGAAAATGATGCACCATCTTTGGTAGCTGCTGATGTTGGGATAGCTATGATCATGTCTCTTCAGTTTATTTATAGGGAATAGACATTCTCAGGTTTTCCTTACTTTGATTATTTATTAGGGTAATGGTAACGCCTCTTGAGTGAGGATAACACCTCTTGCACATGTTGTAGAATGCATCATTCCCGTGTAAGCAAGTATGGAAATAGTTCACCAGAATTCGGTCTAGGCAAGGCAATGACATATAACATAGTAGGAGTTAACTATCAGTGTTCAGCATGCAAAATTCAGTGTGTGTGTTTCAGAGCTTCAGTGATCAATTATAGGTCCATAGCTGACACATAAAATGTTTTCATGGTGTCTCTATGTCCAAGACAAGTAAGTAAGTATTAAAAGGAAAGAAATGATATCCTGTGTTGAGTTCATTCTTGTGGTCTGAGACTATGGTTTGGGTGTACTCTGGATGTCAAAGTGAAGCATAGTTCTACATGGCTTGTGATCTTTCAGTAACTGTCATCATATGACTTGTGGCTCTTGGGTCTTCACAAATTAGTGTGCTCTAAAATATGCCTTAATTTTTCATAGTAACTTTAGAGTCCAGTTTGATCAATAATTTCCTTATCATTTTGGTTTTAATTTTGCATAAGTACTACTTATGCTATGATATTATTTTACTGGTTGATAGAGTATGATAGCCTACACTGCATTATTGTCTTGGTATATTTTGTTTGTTTAATTCATTCCATATGACGATCAAGAATTTCATGCTTACTATTTTTAGTTACCATGGTTGAAAGGGGAAATTATTAGTTGTCCCTGAAAATAGAATTAGTTAGGTCCCTAATATGGTTTTATGAAGAAAGATATGACAACAACATGAACACCTTGAAGAGCCAACTTGAGTTTTTCTGGGATTTCCCTCACTGTTATCCAGCACCACAAGGATCGTAGGGTCATCTTATGCATGTTATACTACCTTTGTTACAAATAGAGAACCTTCCATGTCTCCACAACTGGAACAACAATTATGTTGAACATCTATGCTTAGCATTGTATACCATATATATTTTAAAGGAATAGGTAACACTCATGAAAATTTAATGCACACCCACATTCATTTTAAGTTAAATAATACATTTTCTGTTATATTAAGGCATTTTCGTCGTTAATCGATAATGATGCTATCTAAGTTGTGCACATAAAACTGGCTACACTAAGTAGAGGCACGTTTATATTTTCTTGCTTCTATATTACACCTGAATATGAACATTCATCTTCCTGTGAATCAAGTATTAAGATAAAATATTTTAGTATGTATGGGTAATCATTTCTTTCTTTGTTATTGCTTCTGATATGGCTGTTCTCGACTTGCTCTACAGTTGGATGTGGTAAATTGTCGTCATGTTTGTGGATATCATGGTGGGAATAAAATGCTGTCACTTCTAAAGGGATCTCGGAGTTTATCGTTGTTTCATATACCTGCCATATCTAGAAGAATTTGTATGTTAACGAGTGCATAAATCACCCCTTATCCATTCTTCACGCTATGACCCGCGATTTCTTTTTTACCTGTGTTGATTTCTTTTTTACCTGTATCGTTTCTTCTATGGGGTACTCTAAAGCTTGTGCCGTTGCACTAGTCTGGTATTTTTTGAAGAGGAAAAGTTACCCCCCATAAAGCTCGCAGGAACAGCTGACTATTAGTACTATCAACCGTAGTGCTACTGATAAAGATATTCACCCGATCATCCCACTTTATAGACCTGATATCAGCCAGTTCATCGAAAAGCACATGTCTTAAATTCCGAAAGTATCTCCTAAATGGCCATGCTGTGTCAGAATACAATGCAGGCGGTGAGGCGAAGCTCGCTGTTCGTCTAGTATACTGTACTCCTGAAAGTGGCCGGAGAATTTTTTTATGAGACATGGTCCACCAGCTAATCTCCATGGACCATGCCTAAAGATTGACTCGTGGCATCCCTAGGACAGGCAAGAGTATCATAGCTACATAGCCCAACTGTAACCGAAACCACTCTATACACCTATGTTCATTTATCGGTGCTGCTAAGTGTTTCGAAACAAAGCAAGTTTCCGCAATTGATGTCTTTAGAACTTTAATTCATACGGAAAGAAGAGAAGGTAGTAAATAAGCCTTTTGGAAAGCCCTTGATGGAGTAGTTCATCTGAAAGCATTTGATCCATTAGATCAACGTTTGATGTTCTACTGTTCAAAACCTAGGAATGAAAAAAAAAAGACCTAGGAGTAAAAACAGTGGCAAGATAGGCACGCTAGATGGAGAGTAAACAAACTACCTTGCTTTCATTGCATTCGTTAAACGGTAGCTTCCGCGCCCTTCGTGCCTGCTTCCCCAATGTTCGAGAATAACTTTGAGAATAACTTTTAGTCAAAGGGCTTTCCCATTGTTCGAGTATAACTTTTAGTCGAAGGAACGAAAGTATGCTTGACTGAAAGGAGAAGGAATTAAGGCTTACCCTACTTTTTTCGTTAGTCGTTCTCACTCCTTCGTCCATCATACTCCGTGCACTCCCCGAACTTTATGGGTTGAGCGGATTTATCACCCTCAGTTGTGCGATCTAGAAACTATGACATTTTGGTACCAATTTCTTTTAGAATTGATTTGTCTGAATCATTCTCAGATTCCTTGAGAGACATCTTTCCTTCAAAATAGTACTCCCTCCGTCCAACAAAGGATGTCTTGAAATTTTCAAAAAGAGCATGTATTTAGACATGATTTAGTGTATAGATACATACTCTTTTTGAAAAAGTCAAGACATCCTTTGTTGGACAGAGGGAGTAGGAAATAGAAAGAAAGAATTAAGAGGGCGAGGAAAGGGTCAGAAATGTATGCATGGTGCCTTTTCTCCTCTTTGATAGAAGTAGCTCTTTTGTTTATCCGAATGGCTTGTTAGCAATAAAAATCCTACTTAATACGGACCCGTATCCTACCGGGTCACAAAATCAATAGCTTCGACTAGTTACGTAGTACTACTCTGTTTGCGTGCAGCGCTCGTGTCAGTATGTTTGGTGTTTGGTGTTTTGTGTTTCCATTTTCTGTTTTTTTGTTGAGAAACACAGTCTAGGTGTAGACGGTTATAAACGCCCACACCCTATCCTTATAAGCACCTCCGAAAGCTGTGTACAGGAATGTGGAAATACCTACATGAACATGCATACATGAAGATTCAGGTAAACAGACCATATAGACAAGTAATAATTGAAATTCTTCACAAATGTGTCCGGTACAAACATAGCATCTTAGTAGTAATTTCCGAGTGAACTGAAGAAATCCGGATCCATGTAAACAGGGCGATTCATCACAGGAATGACCAGGCGTCTGGTCGAATGGAGACACGGCTCACGGCTCAAGTCAATACCCACAAGGTCACCACATGCCTCTTTGCCTTCTCTGTAGGGATCAGGAAGCAGCATGTAGAGGGCGCAATATTCATCAGGTTGTTGTCGTCTAACCATGGGAAACTTGGGTACGGTGTCTGGATGATGCCCTAGATGTGCCCTAAAGAGGTCCAGCATCTTGAACTCTTTGTGCGGGCTCCAGCACTTCTCCTCCCCTGCAGCCATGAGGTCTAGAGTCCACACCTTCACCACGGTGTCCCCAGGGCAAGTGAAGTTGGGTTGGATGATGACAAACCAGATGGAGTCCCCGACGCAGCCCATGGTCCGGCGCACAACCAAAGAGCAGTGATCCATACAGGCCATGTCGTCTTCAGAGATCCTGCACTCCTCGGGCAGCATGACGTGCTTGAAATCCACGGGATCCGGGCCGCGGCAGTCGCAGTAGAGGATTCCCTGCCCAAGGTCGCCC
The DNA here is from genome assembly GCA_026929855.1 of Poa annua. NCBI lineage: Eukaryota > Viridiplantae > Streptophyta > Magnoliopsida > Poales > Poaceae > Poa > Poa annua. The sequence goes on along the minus strand of CM049427.1, from coordinate 4,739,351 downwards.
CAGACAGCAGTGCCCTTGAACAAGAACACCACGTTGGCTTGAAAGGGGTAGGCAAAGGCGTCCACACGCACACGGACCTTGAGATCCCATGCACGTTTGGTATTGTCGTAGTCGAGTCGGCGATTGTGAGGAGACGGCGGCGGCGGTGGTGGTGACCACAGGCAGAGAACGGGGTGTGTGTACTTGGTTGAAGAAGGGTGGACCGACCTCTCCGCCATGAGGACGAGGGAGTACTTCTTGTCTTCGTCCTCCTGATCTCCTACGGCCTTGAGCACTAGAGGGAAGTCGGTGCAGGCCGGCCGGCAGGAGGGAGGCAGGCGGGGGAGCAGGGAGAGCGACGCGGCGGCGGAGTCATAGACGAGGTAGTAGGACCTGAAGTCTTGGCTGGTGTAGCTGTTGGAGAAAGAGATGCGGATGACCATCACGCCCCCGCTGACGGTGTAGATTTTAGCGGAGAGGCGGAGCTGCCTCCCGTAGAGCTTCGCACCGTGGTCGTCGATCTCTGACCCGACGAGCTCCATGACCTCGTCGCTGGCGTAGATACACAGGTTGGGGCTTTGGTACGGGTCGTCCTGGCGGCCGAGGCGCACCAAGAGGTCGAGACCGCGCACGATGGCGTCGCCGTTGTGCCCGCAGCCGTAGGCCTCCCGCCTCTGACACTCCACCATCCGATAACCCTCGCGGTCATGGATGTATCGGAAGTCTTGCACGACGTCGCCAAGCATCAGGAACGGCCAGACAGGATCCTCCTCCATGGCCATGGCTCGACCGCGCGCCGAGGTTTAGGGCTGATCGATCAGATATCTTGGTTTTCGTGGCAGATCCGGTCTTCCTAGTACTGGCACTAGTAGTGTTAAGGAAGAGAGACAGATCCGCCGATCCTATTTCTACTCGATCCGTACGTGATCTTCCAAGCTAAAAAAAAAATGAGTTGTGGATTCCGATCGGTACCCAGACTGGAGCAGCCTCGGGGAAAAAAACCAGCCGCTGTCCAATCGTCCGGTAAATCGGCCGGAACGACCCCTGCTCCGTTGCTAATGAAAATCGACTACTATCTAAAAAGAAAATTCCTCCTCCCATATTTTCATCCAATATCTTTTTTTTTCTACCGGTACATTTAATGTCAATTTCACCTGCCGGACGCAATCTCTATCTTCTCTATCTCTACTACTCCCTCCGATCCGAAAAAAGTGTTGCCGACGTTATTTGCAAAATCGCCCTCGAACGTTTCCGTGAATTAACCCGCAGTACATCCCGCTCTCCCCCGAACGCATCGACACACGTTCTCTAGTGTTGCCGACGTTATTTTGCAAAATCGCCCTCGGACGTTTCCGTGAATTAACCCGCAGTACATCCCGTTCTCTCCCGAACGCATCGACACACGTTCTCTAGTGTTGCCGACGTTATTTTGCAAAATCGCCCTCGAACGTTTCCGTGAATTAACCCGCAGTACATCCCGTTCTCTCCCGAACGCATCGACACACGTTCTCTCCCGAATCCCCTTTCCGTCCGCCACCGTCGCCGGCCGATCGCCGGTGGCTCCTCCCGCCTCCGACCACCGACACTCGACCAGGCACCACTTACTCCTCCTCCACCGGTTCCATGGCGTAGAGCCCCCGAGCCGCAGCCACCACGGCGATCCCTAGACGCCCAAGATCCCGGAAAATCGACGCCGCTTGACGAGCGAGCTCTCCGGTGACAGGGTGCGAACCGGGGCCGGCTGGAGGGGCTCGCTGCGGCGAGGAGTCCCGGAGACGACCTGGTGGTACGGCTCCCCCGTAATCTTCTGCCGGCAGCCCGGCCCGGAGCTGGTACCGAGTGACCACCTACTGCTTCTGCTACTCCCGGCCACCTACTACCGTGCTGGAAACGCAGGTCGACCGCAGCGCCCTCGGGTTGTTCCTTGCCCCCGTGAAGCTCGCGTTGTCGGTTGTCCTGCAAGCTCGAGGAATAGCAGCAATGGCCGGCAGCGCGGGAGACAAGCTGCAGCTACGGCGCGGGAGAGGAGCAGTAGCAACGGCAGCGTGGGAGAGGAGAGGCAACGGCGACATGGGAGAGGAGCGGCATCGCGGGATCTTGGCGGAGCTTCTCGCTGCTCTGCTTACAGGACCGTGATGGATCAGGGCGGAGCTGGTCAAGGGAGGAAGGACGGAGCTGCCATAAATGAATGTACACGGTTCTTTTTGTAAAATGGACATGTTAAGAGGCTGCGACAGTTTTTTCGGAGTATCTAAAAAGAAAATTTGGTTCCTCCTTCCCTCCCATATTTTCGTCCAACATCTCATTTTTTATCTTCTACCGGTACATTTAATGCTAATTTCACCTGCCCGACGCAATAAAGAAAACACGTGCATGCCTCGTACGCTCGCGATCCCGATCGTCTCCGTGGCGGCGCCCTCCACATCTCTATCTCTCTCCTTGCATGCGCCTTCGCTCTCGGCTCAAACTGCACTGCCCATGGCACAACCTGCCCTTGCTCCCGTTCCTCTCCACGGCAAGGAGTGGAGGACTCATCGTCCTCTGCTTATGAGGCTGTGCGCTGGAGCCGCTCTCTTTGTTTGTCCTCCGCTCATGGATAGTAGATGGCAGTAACATCATGTAGCAGATTCATCGTACTGAGGCTATTTTGTTTCCCTCCCGCCATAGCCAACCTTATCAACTCATGCGTCATCGCCAACAGCAGGTAGCAGATTCATATTGGGCGCCTATCATACGAATCAGTCTACTTCATTCGTGTATCCGTGCATCTGGCGATTTTCAGCCGGCCGATCTTAATCAGAGCTGATTCCGCATAATCTTCCAAGGACACCACTATCAAGCTCCATGGCTCTAATCCTCCATCCGATTGATAGCAGTTCGTATAATCTTCCAAGTCCCCGATATGCATGCATCCGCGCTCGCCGTCTCTTGGAGAGATAAGCCATTCTTCGACCGCCGTCCTTGATCTCTGTCGCGCTCTAGCCAGGGTATGTGCCTGCCCATCGTGAGATACACAACACTGAACTTTACCATGATATGAACTGCTACCCTAATCTCTTATTTTGGAGGTTCCACTCCGCTTTGTTTAAGCAAAAATTTCTCAGGTGGAACTTAAGAATTAAGGACGTAGAATTCTTGATTGCATCCCATCAATCAACACGACATGCATGTCACTGGCCAGAATTCCATGGCATGAAGGGAGCTAGCTACCTTTTTTTGTCGTTCCTTTACTGTACTGAATCCATCAACTTATTGCTCCAATCAACCTTTTTGCAGGGCCTCTTATGCCTTTATAAAAATAAGTATTTGGCATGGCAAGTTCAGAACCAACAGGTTCTACCTAGGGGCTGTATCATGCGAAACTATAGGCATTTTAGTATAGGTACTTTTCATTTATTTAATGGTAAGCACTACTAGCTTACAGTGAAATTAATCAAATGATTAGAAATGATAAATGATGTCAGTAAAACATATAATGCAAACTGTAGGAGTTTTGGATTTGCGGTGAAATTAACCAGATAATCATAAGTATTTGTGCATCCTCGATCAATATCTGATCTGTCAAATTTAAAACAAAAATCGGATCTGTCCATTAGTTTTGTAAGGAATCACTATTAGTTAGGAATGTCTAGACCACATATCATGCTGAGTAGTGTGTTTGTAACCGGCACTGATTTTATGAGCATCGTTTTCATATTTGAGTGGGATTGGTGCTGTAATTACATAATAGCTAGCAATGTATCTGTATGATACACTACTCTGGGAGAATGCTAAGGAAAAAAAGCATGCTTGGTTTTGAAAGTAAGTAGTATAAAAGCTCATGTCCAAACTAATGTTTAGGCTCTTTTATCTCCTTCTTTTCATTTTTCTTTTATTTCCTTGAACTTCTTCTAATCTAAATTGGTGTATGGGCTGTAAGGTTATTTTTGTGCCATGTTCTACAATGATATATTAACGTTATGTTTCTGTAAAGGGGAGGAGAACAAGTGCCACAGAGCTTAGGAAAATAATCGGTGTCCATTGATAGAACATGCCCTTGTTTTGAAAACAGTTTCGTAGATATGAAAAAACAGAAATAAATAAGGATGGGATACAAAAGCCAGCAAGGAGAGTCGGGAAACTTTTTCAGTAACTGCCCAAAATAATTACTACCTCTATTCCGATTTAGTTGACTCACGTATAGTTAAAAATTGATGTATCTAATTTAAACAAAAAAATGGATGCATCTACGTGTTTAAATGCATGTATAAGTGAGTCATCTAAATCTAAACGAAGGAGTAGATGTCAGTATCCTCAAAAATCAATTGTATTCTCCATTGAACCATACAATATAAGTGAAGAAATTAAAGAAATTTAACAAAAAATCAAAATTGGATGTTTTTTAATTCATTTTCTTTAGTTTACCATAATTTTTAATATGTGAAGACATGAAAAATAAGTTTCGATAGCTCGTAGCAACGCACGGGCATTCAATAAAAAGAACTATACAAGGCACGTCGAGCCGCTAGCTGTGCAGTGTCAAGAACCTGAGAGACGACTGAATCCACACGGACCTGCGAGACCAAGTGAGATAGATCATCGATGGCATGCATGGCATGGTGCCGTCCTCGTCCTGTGTGTTCGGGGAGAAGCAAGTCGCCATAAGCAGTTTGATCCAGACATCAAGCTAGCTAGCCAAGGATGATCGATCAACCACCAGCATGCTTCCCTCCCTCCGTCCGTCGACCTGAAGTTAGGATGCAAAACCTTACACTCCCTCCGTCCCAAAATAGGTGTCTCAAGTCTCTCAAAAAGGTGATGTATATAGACATGAAACTCATGTATAGATACATCACCTTTTTAAAAGACTTGAGACACTTATTTTGGGACGGAGTGAGTATATTTATTCTTTTTAATCAATGCACAGACAAGCAATTTGAAAGACAATATTCAATCATGGACAAGGAGATAGAAGGGAAAAAACAGACATAATCCACATGCAGGGATGACCAATGAAAAAAATAAAGAGGAGGTTATTGTATCTACTATTAATGATTAATCTATATCAAGACATAAATTTATATCAAGTTATCACAAAGATTCAAAATGTATAAATATATAGTTTTAACCATCGAGTTATTTTTACTGTTGTGTCAACTTGATACTCACCTGAGTGAAAATTATTACTATTATTCTATGTAGGTCATTTGAATTTGGGGTAAACCTAAACTGGTTTTAATTACTATAATTTAATTTCTCACTCCCGTAGCATTGCACAGGCATTTTACGTCCTGCTTCGTAGTGCAGGACCTAGCGAACGAGGTCGGACCCAGGCGACGCGCGGCCGATGTAGAGGAGAAGAAGAAGCTCCGGGGGCGACCACATCGTTGATCGTTGAGTTCCTGGATGGCGAGCAGTGTCTAGAGTAGCTGGAGACGTTCTGCTTGTGTGGTCACCTCTTCTTCCGTCGCTGCGTCCAGAACAAATAGGTTTATTAGAGCCCCACGGAAGACATATCAAGACAAGGACGTGCAGAGGCCAAGGCTGATTGTTTCGCGCTCACAGTTCAACTCATCTCGCGAGCCGTGGCAAAGATTGTCTCGGTAATGGCTTGCATCACTCTTATTTTGTTCTGAGCACAGATAATGAAAAATGAATATGTGTATGTTGTTGCAGGCAAGGTGTTTGATAAATAGGTGACCTGTCAATGGTTCATGTCATCCAATATATATATCTGTTGTCCTGTTTGCAACGTATGGGCATTTTACTAGTAAGGATAGGATGTAGTAGGTGAACTTCTCCTCGCCCGCCTGGAAGGTGTTGTCGCATTGCGTGGTTCGGTAAGGGTGCATTTGGTAGCCCGTGAGCCATTTTTTTGCAACTGGGGAGAAGAAAATTAGCCCGTTTGGTAGCCCGCAAAGGGTCCACGTTGCGGAACCGGTTCTAAAAGCTCCTCCGGGACAGGCCCGGAAGGAACGCCCGGATTGACCGTTTCCATAGGGCCAGGCCCGTTGTCGCCGAAAGGTCGCAAGCGCAGAGAAGGGAGAGGGAGACGCCGCGTCCCTTCGCGAACACGCGCCATAAATACCCTCACCGCCAGTCCTTTGTCTCACCTCTCTCTCCACTATCACCCCCCATCTGTCAAATCAAAGGTCGGCGGTTGCACTACCGCCAAGCAATCCACCGCTTCGTCATGGTGATGAAGGCCAAGCCCGGACACGGAGAGGACCGCGACGAGGTCCGCCAGCCGTGGTACCGGCGGGTGCAGCTAGGCCCCTCTTCCGCGATCTCGACCTCCGCCTCCTGGTAGAGCGGTCTCCAATGGCGGGAAGCACTTTCAGCCATCTCTCTTTACTTCTATCCACACGAAATCGATGAGTATAGGTTTGTAGATTGGCATGCACGTTAGATCTTTGTTAGGGGTTTCGATACGGTTTGGTTAGAATCTTCGATTTGGTGGACTATATTTCGATTCATGGCCGATTGGCCTCGGTTTTTCAATGGCTGCAATGTCTTCTTCGATCTTTTGCTCGATGTGTTGCATCTTCATAGCATGCATGCTAGATTTTCGTCATATCCAACTGATCTTTACATGCACGCTTGATCGGGACGATGATTTTTAAATGGGCACAATATTTTTTTCGACCTTTTGCCCGATTTGTTGCATCTTGATAGCATGCGTGCAAGATTTACGTTAGATCCGACCGATCTTTAGATGCGAGTTTGATCCGACTGATGATTAGAAACAAGACTGAGTGAACCGCAATTGGATCTATCCAACCCAGTTCACTTCACAAACATTCAAACTGTGCATACTACTTGGTTGGATACATCCAATTGTGGTTTTCTTTCAGTGCCTACATTATGTGGCCTCCCATTGTGTTCTTGACAATGATTAGAAGTAGGACTGCTTTCGTAGAACACTGCTAGAGTTGTTGCTATTGTAACCTCGCTTTATTGCACAAACACTAACTGCACAACATTTGGTTGAATAGCATCAATCATGGAAGTGCAAAAGATAGTGTCTGGCAGCAGTCCAATATGAGGCCTTACCTAGTTTTTTGTTGTCTTTTTTATGAAGATGCTTTGATGATGATTTTGGCCGATGATTAAACAGATGGTTGGACGTTACATCTTTATGGAGGTGTGAGTGAATCATGTTGTCTGTATGCAGTGTTCATTACACGTTTTTCGCTCACACCGTACCTGAAATTCATGTGTGTGATCAATTCCATATGAGACATTGCTTATTTTTGTTGTGTGCTTTTGTCCCATGATTAAATCGAGTGGAATTTGCATTCTTAGGGAATGGCCCACATTATTGACTTCCTATGTCTCTGTGTGTGATCAATTCTATATGAGAATTTCCTTTTTTGTGCACTGTGTTTTGCATTTCTGGCCAATGATGATAAGTGCAGTGTTAACATTTTCGGTAATAACCATTTAATTTGGTTCGGTTTCGGTAATAACCAAACTAACCATAGTTGACGTGAATTTTAGAATAACACATAACTTCCTTATATTTAAATTTTATATTTAATATGATCAAATTTGACGTGTTGCAAAAATAAGAGACAAAAAATCGAACAATGTAAAAGAAAAGACCAAACATGGGAGTCGAACTCTGCACCTACGACCTAAAAAATGTACGTCACGCTTCATAACTAGTAGGTCACCATGCTACTGTGCTTATAGTACAGTGAGTAGGATATATAATAGTTTAAATGAAGTTGGACCGGGAATCTCTTCCTGGTATTTCGGTTAAACCGTCGGGTTTTGGGTTTAATACCGAAATAACCGAATATCATATGGTTAGCATTTTTGCGAACCTAAACCTTAACCACTAACCGAAAACCGCTATTTTGGTTACGGTTAGGTTTTTTCGGGTTTGGTTTCCGGTTTCGGTTCGGTTATACACATAGCACTGTTACAATATATATAAACAAGGCGTGCGTATGATCCATCCTATATGAGGCCTTCTTTCCTATCGAATTGCATTGCATTTGTACATGACCGATTGATTATTACATCGGTCCTGATGGTTTATGGCAATGTTCTGAATGAATGTGCGGTTTATGATGTGATGTGGTATCCTCACCATCTTTGAAAAGAGGTGACCATACTCAGCACTGGGCAGGCTACCAAACAGCAGGAGCTCGATTTTGGTCTGGTTTGTCGGCTGCATCCAGGGCAACCAAACAGACACAGCTGAAATCTGGAGTGGGCAACAAAAATCTTCGCGATCTACCAAACACATGTCTTTTTTGGCCCATCTGCCTAGCGCAATGAGATAAAAATTAGGCAACCAAACACGCCCTAAGGTACAATCGCGAGCCCCGAGCGCTTTGACATGGACCGTATCCAGGTACAACACATGAAGGGGGTAAGGTTTGCCACGCCATCTACATTACATTTTGGCATAGGTTCAATTATACATCAGATAATCAGATATCAGATAAAGTATAAAAGATACCAACCAAAGAGATATATTTGAAAATTTAAATAGGACTTTAGAAGATCAAAACATCAAAACTTTTATTATTAGCTGTTATAAGCCGACAAGCTAACATCACAAGACTGCATCATACAATAGTTATGACGTGCACAATTTTCCAAATATTAGCTTGACATATACTTTCCTTTGCATCTTTCAAGAAAAAAAATGTTATGTATTGTCGAAAGCTATGGGGAAGATGAAAGCAGCTGCCGAGAAGTTATTACCTATAAAAAAACAGGGGAACCCTATCTGCTCCCGTGACGCGTTGGCGAATCCGCCGCCGCCCAGCCCCTCCTCACGCCCAGCCATGCTCTGCCCCGGCCACCGACCGCCTTCCCTCCACTCCTCCCCATCCACCTCCTCACTCTCCCGTTCGTGCTGCTAGGCCAGCCATGGAGGAGACGAGCCCGACCTCCCCTTTCCTCCACCGGCCCCTACCGGCGACGGCCGCTACGGCCCTGTCGTCCACCGTCTCCCTTCGCCTGCACCAGTCTCCTCCGCCCCAGCAGGCCGCGGCGCCGGCCGGTTTCGCCCCTGATGTGACACGCCCTCGGATCGAGTCCTTGGTCATCGGCGACCTCTGCTGCAGCTACCTGCTTGGCGTGGAGGAAGAGCCCGAGGCCCTGCTGAGGAGATGCCTAGGCCGCCTCTCGGGTCCTCTGAGGTTGTGGGAGAAGATGGAGCTCTCGTCTCTCCTCCCCTCGGGTGCTCTAAGGTCCACCTGCCGCCTCCCCCTGACCAGCTCCCCCCAAGTTTCACGGTGCACATCTCTGAGGTCCCTTTGGCGCCTGTAGAGGGGGGTTGGGAGGAGGTTGGGAGTCGACGGCGCTCGAGACTGCAGAAGGCGCCTGCTCCGCCGCCCAGGAAGGAAACGAGACTCTCCCAAGCCTTCAAGCAGAGGAACTTCGGCCTCTGCTTCCGCTGCTTGTCGCCGGACCACTTCATCGCCGTCTATCATGGCCCCGTTCGATGTCTTGGATGCGGTCGCTCTGGACATCGCGAGAAAGAGTGCACGGCTCGCTCTTCTGCCAGTCAAGTGCCGGACCACCGCTCCTGCTCGCCTCCGTGCCACTCAAGGGACAAGCCTGGTATCCGCTCGCCTCCGTGCCCTCCTCATCGACCTCAGGGCTCATGGGGAGCGGTTGTCGCTCCTCTGGATGCGCCCAATCTGGTGGCTGGACTTGGGGAAGCTGCTGCTGATGCTGACAGTCCGGTGACATATTTGAGACCTCTCGAGCAGGCTGCTTTGATGCGGACATAGGTGCAAGGTTTTCTTGCGTCTCAGCTATAGGAGATGGTTGCAGCTCAGGTCACGATGACAGAGTCTATGCTTAGCTTGCGGGAGCGTTGTGAGAGCTGTTTGGAGAGGGTTGTGAATGCTCTGGAGAGGATCTCCCTTGCGCATGATGGGGTTCCGTTGACTCTAGTGCCACCTTCGCTTGCTGAGAGCAATGTTGGCGGCATGGAGGGTGCCATTGAGCTGTTTGGTCCTTTCTCCCCTAGAACCGTGACCAAGCAAATCTTCGTCTTGGTGAGCTCGGAGCGGGACGTGTGCTACACCATGGAGAATGAGGTGATGCCAGCCAGCGCGCGGTGCTACATGGAGGGAGTGGATGGCGCCCTCTCGGAGGAGAACGAGCAACCTTGTCGGTTGTTGCTAGTTGATATGGGTGAGGTTGGAGATCCATTGTGCAATGACGGGCTTGTCGGCACATATGAGGATGTTGTGGTTGCTGAAGCGATGTTGCTGCAGCTGGTGCCTGGCCTCGCTGAGCTGACTCGAGAGGTGATGTTGATGGACAACGCGGTGCGGGCGCACGAAGGGGAGGGCAATGATGTTCCTAGTTCGGACTCCACCCTGTTGCCCAATCAGGGGGAGCATGTTGGGGAAGAGGAGGTCGGGAAGAAGCTTGAGTTGAGCACTGCCTCGCCGGTGCGGACTGGCCCTGAGCAGCAGGACGTGGAGGTGGGTGCACCTTTGTGCCCCTTGTCGATCTTCCTCGCCCAGATCACGGTGCCGCTCGCGACCACCATCTTGGGCACGCCGGCCACGACATTGGCCCCTAAGGTGGAGGTGGCGGTGCCGTCTGTGTGGAGGAGTGGTAGGCTCGCCAAGTTGCATCCGAATGGCGCCAACATCGAGCAGTTAGCCAGGGAGAACGTTGCGCGCCGTCTTGGCTCGCTGCCTGAGGAGGCCCTCTCGGGGCGCCGGTGAGAGGACTTCTTGGCCTTGTTAGATGTCTCGGACCGGCCCTTTTCAGACCAGTCGGTGGCAGCCATCGACGACCTCGTCCTCGCTGTGAACAAAACCAAGAAGAAGAAGAAGATGACGTCAGTGACCAGGATGGAGCGGCAGATGCTGCCGGGGGTGGCTTGATGATGAAGCTTATGATGTTTGGGCACCCCTCCTTACAATTGTTGAGAGGTGGTGCTTCCTGTGTATGTTGGGCTCGACTGCCTTCGGAGGTGGCGGATTTGGTGTTCGAGGAGTTTGCATTGCGGGCTTTCGCCCACACACAAGATCCTGTAGACTAGTTTTTGTTGCTTGTAGAGGATTTTTTTCCTAGCTCACAATTCTATACATAACACTCTATTCTATCTAATCGGACGGTGGATTTGACTGCCTTAAACCTCAAAAAAAAAACTATGTGGAAAAATATTTTACAGGCTGAGTAACACCAGGTTGCAGCTGCACCTCCCAAGTCCCAAGTCAACCGCCACCGCAGCCTCCTCCAGCCATCCACCCCACCATGAAAGTAATTGTAAAATTAAATACCAGAGAATATAGTCAAGGATAACATGAATGATCTACATTACACGCAGCACATATGCAATCTCAGGGGTGCCACCTGGTTACTAAGAGGAGGTGGCCGGTGGTTTTACATGCTGTTTATGCATCGCGACCCGGATACTAACACCAGAGACCATAATTTGAATTGATCCAGTGCAAGAGCCTATGTGTCCTTAAAATTTCACCTGCAAAAAATTAAATCCATATATAAAAGGTACTACCTCCTACTAGGGATACGGACCAAGTCCATATCACCAGGGGAAAAATTGCAATGCTCAGTGCTAGATGTGCGCCAACTATTTCCTGCAGCAGAAGTAACACCCCGCTAGCTAGGTGCAATCCTAATAAGCACTGTGAGCGTAGGGATTTAATTTGTGGGTACATATATCAGCTGGATCCTCAATTCGACGAACAATAGAGTTTACTAAACATAACTATAATCGAATATGAAATAAGGTAACAATGGGTAACTCAATGCATTATGCATAGAGCTTTAGGATCCATATGAAATATATTAATCACTATGACCAACATTGTCTAAATTTAGGGACATTAGGGAACAAAGGATAGGTCACTTAAACCTAAGCATCCTAACTTTCAGTGAAAAGTTATGCTAATCGAACCATGACATGTACCAGTAATGCTACCTTAAATCTGAAATAGCGAAATCAGTAATCCAACATATGAAGGATAGTTCTTGAAACATTTTTAATCAGACAAGTTCAGTACCTTATATAATACCCAGGCCTACAGCTATGTGCGGTAAATACAATCCTAGGCCTTCCTGCCATGTATGCGTAGCTCTTCAGTATGAATGCAATACGCCTATATCAAACCAAATCATTTCATAGAGAAAGAAATTAGCTCCATATTATAGCTGAACTAATGGGGAAAGATGGTACCATATTTCATAGTGAATTCTTTAAAACTACATATATATGTGAGAGTAAATGTTTGAGAAATATAGAAAGGAACGCATGTAAGTTTTGGGTTGGCTTGATTTATTTAAAACACAAAGTAAGAATCCATCCTCCAATAGCCACAGGGCAAAGTCGAGAAGAACACACATGTATTTTAGAGAGTAAATGTAGAAACCAAGAGCATTCTTGAATGGTATTGCCAAATCAAAGTCGTTTACATAGAGAGAGAACAGACGATAAATGACTTCTCCAAGAATGAAGTTCATGGATAACGTCTGGTTGTTAAATTCTATGAGCCCAAGTGGTGATGTCATCTCTCATAAGCTGGATGGATTCTTGTGTTCTCTGATCGCGGCTGTTGGAAAACCAGCGTGTTCCTGGAGTCTCGGATCCTCCAAAGAGCGGAGAGTAAAACAAAGGTCCATGTTTTGTTGGAGATTAGGCTGTGCCTTGATGTAGTCCAGAAGTCTGCGGCGGCGAAGGAGGTTTGCTGCATCCCGAGTGCGCGGTCCACACGTCCACACCTGTGTTGCAGCAGGGCCAGCGAAGAAGAAGTGCTGGCGATCTTCCGAGGCGGCCGGGCACCAAGGGCACTTGTGGTGGTCGAGGATGTTTTTATTGAACAGGTTTCTTCTCGTGTTGATCCTATCCATTTGGAATTGGAGGAGCCAGGCGAAGACGCGTATCCGCTGAGGGGACGTGATGCCCATATCGCATGTGTTGAGGAGGTGAGCGTGTAGCTGCTTGTACGCCGATCTAGAGGAGAACGGCGAGCCATCGAGCATGCTTCTGATGTCCGGGCCGTCGGAGAGGGAGAAACCCTGCAACAAATCAGACAAGGTCGGGCTCCGCCGCAGAGGTTAGCCTGCTACGTAGGTTAGCTTCCACTCCACACCCAAAATGTTGGAGAAGGGCTTTCTGGTGGGTGTGGTGTGGGTATAGGGTGGCTAGTGGCTCAGACGTAAGCCATCTGTCATCCCAGAGAGTAGACGTGCCGTTATGGACTTGGCATTGTGTAATTCGGGTGAGCATAGGCATGTATTTGGTGAGGAGGGTGGTGAGGTAGGACTGGTTTTGGTATGTGGTGTTGTGGCAAGGAGATTGCCCCTAGAATGTGACACAATATATTGTGTAGTCTACTGCTATGCTCACCATAATTTACAAACGTTATAAAATACTACATATTACATTAGTAGAAATAAGGTGTCTTTTATACTTTAGAACATGTCAAAAAAAAAAGGTCATCAAAGTATTGCAAGTTTCTTCTCAAGAAAAGTAGGTACAATAACATTGCACGATTCATGGTTCAAAAGAAGTTACAATAATATCTCAATTTGCTAGTAACATACACCACTGCATCAACTAAACAACTCTTGACTAAAAATCATCACATTGCATAATACATATACCTCTGCCTAGCAGCAGCAACAGCATAGTCACAATTTTTGGGCAATAGCAGAGCTGTCGTCCCTATCTTTACACTTAAGTACATGTATGAACACTCAAGTCGCATGTCAATTCTCCAATCAGGCCTGGAGACTCACAAATTTCAACTTTTTTAGATTCCATGTTTGCATGAGTGCACACTCTGAAGCGGAGTTGAAACACTCTGTGACATTAAAACTCTGAACTTCTCTGTTTTTCCATTGTATCCATGGCAACAAATAGCACAGATCAGAAAAGTTGAGAGGAGCGCCTTAGCTGGCCGGGATCCGCAATCATCATCTCCTTCTTTTTATGGAACAAAGCTAGCTGCAGAAAATGCGTGCAAGACACATCAATGGAAATGGACATATACATTCTTGTCTGCAGAGTTGTATCAGACTATTTAATAAATCACAGTTGAAGTGAAAATAAAGTTAAAAAATGCATGGAACACTAAATTTGTATAAAATGAAAATGTAATGGCACATATAAATTTTGAGCATGGGCATCTTTTGTTGACAAAAATGAAATACTCACTGGAACCTATCGAGCACCAAGATCAACTCTATGTCCAAAATAAGTCAAACTCTGACTTTACAAATACATTTAATTCATGACAACAAAGGTGTAAGGACATGCATCACGATAAGCTTCACCATGAGTGGCTATGTATTAACCATGAAAAATGGAGGATAACTGAAGGTAATCGACGCAAAGCGCCTTTATCATTGTGCCTAGTCTGCATCATCTCAATTATGAAAAGAAGTCCAAAAAAGCAAGTGAGAATTTATTACAACATTAAATCAGATGAGGACTCCATGAGTCCGTGACCAGTCAACTATGTCCACAGCCTTAATCTGGTGTGAAGATGCGCAATAGATACTTTTCAATCAGGAACCAACACAATAAAATCAATCTGCAATCCAACAAAATAAAAATTTGTGACAACGGTACTTTGCAAATGAAATAATCTGCATAACAAGAGTAAATTAGTGTTGCTCTGTTATCGCCAAAACCAATATGAATAAAGAAACACAAGTTCATCAAAATCTGACTTCAGTGCTCAAACTCGTCATATGTTACAATAGTAACTAAGGCACCAATAAGAATTAAATTGGTTACCGTTGTTGCTTCGAATCACTACAATCGCCAGTGAAACATGTGCATTATTACAGTCTCTATAGACAGAGCAATGTCCAGAGAAAAGAGTAAATAATGAGACCAAGAGTAGTTCATTGTCAATCAGACCTTAAAACTAAATAATTGAATATCTCTACACATCGGCGGTACTCACACATAAATATGACAAGTCGCACAGATCCTCATTTTCTTGTTCTATGCTCTAGGGAAACTTTGCAACCCTCTGTTCTCTGGAGAGATATACTTGAAGCATTACAAAACAGAAATAATTTTTCTACTGAATGCATATCAATATATCATTACTTATAGCAAATGGTGTATGTGAAAAACTTAAGAGTTTAGACCGCTAGAGTTATTGTAAATTCTGAAATTCATATGGTTTTAGAGCTATCTTACCATAAGTATATGTCTGTTCTAAAGATCACAAGTATCTTGTGCACAGATCATCATTTTTAGTGTATTATCATTGGATCTTCATTTCTATCTAGCGTACATCTGGAGGAGTGTTACTTGGGTACCTGCTCCTTCGTCGAGGATTCAGCTGGAGGGCAGGGGCAAGCGAGAGTGGCGTGTAGGTGCGGCGAGGGCACACGAGTGTGCAGCGATGACGCCCACGCGTCCAGGTCGGCGACACTAAGCCACTGCTAATTAACCCAACCTTGTAGCCGCTAGTGCCTCCCGTATTATGGGAAGCCCCCGCAGCCAAGTTGGAGTACCTATGAATCAATGTGTTCAAGGTGAACACGTCAGGAAGGTATCCTTTCAAAATGGCATGGTTCATGGCATCCAACAGCATATGATTCAAAGGCAGAAACATAGAACTGGGGAGTGGGGAGCAGCAATATTTCCTTGTGTAAACAAAAGAGTGAGTATACATCTTTCAGATCGAAATGAAAATATGTATGCAATTCACGTGCTACATAGTTGAGGTGAAGCATAAGAAGCCCAGATTTTGGGGTGTACGTGCTTATGACTGCAAATAGATGAATACCAAAATCTGACCAAAATAGCTTCGCTTAAGCCCGCATGCCTGATGTTGTTGAAAACTGCTTGGATGCAGATGGCATGCTTCAATGTAGCAGCAGCAGCACATAGCTAAACAACAGCGGTGTTGGTGCTAAACAACAATGGCCTCCGGGGTGTTGGGCCTTTGCCGTGGCGGCCACCACTCGCCTGGTCGCCACAGGATCGAGCTTGCCTCCGTTGTCCTCGCCCGCCAGGTCCAGCGGGCGTACCAGCGGGTGGAGGTGCAGCACGCCACCATGCTGCCATGTGATGTGGCCGCCCCGCCGGAACCCTAGCCAAGGTTGGCCTCGCCTGCACCATTATTTCTCCTCAAGTACGGTCGCCGTCGTTGGGGATCCCGGATCCCGCCGGCGGCCACTGTGTGTTCCATCGCGAGGAGAGACGAGGGAGGGGGTCAGGGAGAGGTGCGTTGTTTTTTTTGATAGAACACGCGAGCCACCGAAACACAGAGTCAATACAAGTTGTTTTGTTTAGTTTTCAAAAAAAAAAAATACAAATTGTTTCCCGGACGGATACTAGCCGGGGGCCGCACAGACTTACAAGACAACTCCAAAGAACGAGCTAAATAGTGATCGAGCAGCATAGTTCTGCAGACGACTACCATAACTAATCGAACACTTGTTGAAACCAGCGACGAGAGACTTGATATCTTGAATCACAGGGGCAACGGCACAAGCACATTCTCCATTCCTTCCTCACTCGCCCAGGAGAGAGCAAAGCGAATGGCAAAAGCTTCAGCCAACTCCGGTGACACCACATTTGGGAAACAAACGACCCATGATGATCACGAGCAACAGCAGCAGCCCTCATATTATTAGAGCCGGCGAAGAGCGCAGCATCTGTGTGTTGATCTTGAGCAAATCCCCCGGCGGCGGAGAACACGAACCTGACATACAAGTCAGGGAGAAGTGCGTTGTGTTCTGTGTTTTGTAGGGACTAAACTGCAAAACGGAGACCACGGTCTGGATCAATGGCAAATTCAACATGAACTCAAAAGCTCTACAAATATGGAAGATTGTATCACAACTATGCATGTAATCCTCATCTGTGACAACATTTTGGAATTAAAAGCGCTTGGTTCCCCCTTGGTTTTAACTTCACAATACACTTACTGTAGCCAGGCAAAGTTGTGGTCACCTGGGGCTTTTTACCAGTTATACTCTGATGGTGTTCTGCTATCAAATGTATGTGAACTCCTGCTGTGTTATTAATATGCAAGTGAAATCCCAGGGCTAACTCCGTATGAGAAAAAGGGTTGGAGTCAAGACTGAAATCACTGGAAAGATGTTTTCTGATCCATAGCAAATCAAACACACATATTAAAGTACATATTTACAAGGAAAAACCATGAGTCCACATTTTAGCTCATTTGGTCTTCAAACAGTGCTGCTCACAAAAAAAAATTGATTTCCACCTACTGATCACAAAATCCTCTTTCAATAGCACAAAATGAACTATCCAGCTTTCACTGAACCAGCAAATAGTATCACAGCATTCTAAAAGGTATCTCCTTAGAACCAACAAAAACAAGACAAAAACAGGCAACAGCTGCAGTCAGAGATGAAAAGTCACTGGATATAAAGGACAGAACCGTCTCACAACATACATTAACGTTGATCTTTAGTAACTAGCCTTAGATGCGAATTGAAATGCCCTCACGCCTCATTTCTTCGAAAACACCATTTTGATATCGACATGGTTGCACACGGTAATGTTCGGTACATCCTGAGAAGCAAACCGGCGTGGAACAGTCTTCTTTACTGCAGGTGTTGGACAGAAGCCCTTAGCCGCTGCATTCTTGTGGCGCGCCCATGGCACGACTTGAGAAGGACCAGAATCTTGTACTGCTGCTGCTCTGGCGGCAGCTGCCTTAGCTAGCGCAGCTTCTATGGCATTAGCTCGTGCCAATGCAGATGGTACAAACCTAGGGGTAGCAGGGTGGAGGACTGGAGCAGCAGCAATCTCCCGAGGTGTATAACTTACATTTTCTGTAGGTCCATGCTCATATACGCAACGGGAATATTCAAAGAATGACAGGACTGTGTCTGTGTAGTGACCCTCACCATGGTATACTAGCCTGCCAAATAGAATTGTCGAAGTTGTAGGAATTGTCCATATCCACTCCAACCTCCTTTCTGGCCCATTTGCTTGTGTCTTCAAGGCTGTCAAGAAATTCTTCCTATTTTGCATCTGCCCTTGAATGGCCTTCCAGTACCTTATAACTGCTGTTGATATTTGTATTCTTTTGTCAAAGTGCATCGTAGCAGCGTTATTGTGCAGTAAAGATCGCTTATCAGCTGAAGCGAAATAACCTTTTTCAACCTTAGCATTTTCAAGCTCTTTCACTAGACCTTCAACGAACATAGGGTACAATTGCTTCCCAAGTCCAGTATGATCAAACTTGAAGTGGGTCGATATAACCTCCATTACAGCTGTACAGTCCTCTCTAAACCCATCTTCGTCTATATCACTCTCGTCACAATCAATCTCAAAAATTTCATATTCCTTGTTATAGAATATGTTATCTTCGGTGAATTTCCCTTTAAAGGTTTTTTGGTTTCTCCATTTTCTCTCAAGGCACTCTAACAAAATTCTCAGAGTTGTGGTTCCACATCTCCCTAAGGTCACAACAAATGACTCCCCTGACGAAGACATCACATACAAAGTCCATGGAACCTCTACTACCTCCAGCCAGTCCCGCTTGGCCATCTGTTCTTGGAGATATTTCTTAAAACCTTTCTTCCCTGGTTTTAAGCTTGAACTCGCTCCATCCTCTCTCTTATCTGGTCTTGAACAACTTGCTCCGCACTCATTTGCTCCCTGCTCGCTTGAACTCTCATCATTCCCTCCCCTTAGGCGAGGATGTGCAACAATACTAAGTCCATTTGAGATCATAGAATCTGACAGCGTAGTGTCCAAATCAAGCAACCTTCCCCCAATCGTATAATACGCATCAAAATATATTATAGTATCCATATTTTCTAGAGCAGATCTTAAGGTATCATGTTCTTTCACTAGCAACTTTGAGGACCGGTGTGAAAAATATTTTCCCATCTAAAAGGCAGAAAAAAGAGAGATTTTTTTAAACCATAAAATATGTAAAGAATCAGGTATGTTAAGAATAAACAATCATTACATCATGACTACTAAAGCATACAATATACCACATTTGTTTAAATTAAAACATGGAATGTATAAAACAGTCAAAGTACAGTTGTAACACGTCAGCTCTTATGAACAAGTGTAATAGTAAAAATCACCTTTGAATGATCAATATCAATGGATAAAATCCCTGGTTTGCTTGTCTTTTGAAGGGGGTGACTGGAGATCTCAGTACATCTTTCAGGTTCATATATTGGAGCTAAAGTTGGAGTTACCTGACAATCAAAGAATTTGGTGTACCAATTAACGAAGGCACTAGCCAATTGGGTAGAAGTCATTAATTTATTTATTTATAAGCTGTCCTATGTATTAGAAGAGCCAGGTTTGACATACAAACTCCAGGTCATAGTTTAATTGATTGATAGGGACAAAAGAGTTCACACCTGTAGTTTCTCATGCTGTGCCAAGAGCACAGAATTACACTCTGATCCAGTGATCATGATACGATTAATACCAGGACGTATCTTCTTCCCATCAGGACTAAGTTCATCTTTCAAATCTGTATATCAAAGAAAGAGGTTCAGACTGGAACTGAAGACAAAAAATTATCTTTTGCATGTTGTAACAGGCAAAACCTGTTTTCCCATTTGTAACTGCTACAGGTGCAGGTCCAGCAGCTGAAATAGGAATCTGCCTTTCAGCTTGAGCCAAAAGTGTCCTAGGCGCATCTCTTTTGTTACTTGGTTGGGCGTTAACATGGCAAGCAGCATCATGCTGGAAATGGATAACAGCAGCTAGTAAAAATAATGGGCAGATGATGATCATGCAAATTTATAGGAAAATAACAAATAAGCATTTCTATCATTAATTTAAGGAATCTCCTATCCAAGTGATCCACATGGTGCAATGGAGCACCATTTATCTTCATAAGATCCTGGATGGCCTATGGATAACTAGCATGAAATTAAACAAGTTGTGCCTAATTAGACAAATTGTCCTACCAAACTGGCTAGGAATATAACTAACACAAACCATAGTCAAAGTACAATTGTAACACGTCAATCTCTTTCTACCAAGTAAATATAATAATAAAATTCACCTTTGAATGATTGATATCAACACATAACATCTCTGGTTTATTTGTCTTGTGAAGAGATTGACTGGAGATCTGAGTATATCTTTCAAGTGCATTGGCTGGTGCTAGACTTGGACGTACCTGACAGTGACAAACAGAGTTTAGCGTCCCATATTTAACAACTGACTATGAAAAAAAAATCTCATGCAGTATTCATATTAAGAAAAACAAATACAAAGGGGTAAAAGCCACAATTTATTTGACATGTCTGTATCTAAACTGATCCAAAAGGCGTTCAGTATGTAAGTTCAGAGAGGTGCAAAATAACTTCCTGGAAAGCACATGAGCACTTCTCTTTTTAGATTCGGGGTCCTGAACCTGTTTGAAATTACATCTAATCTAGAAACAACAAATTAAAAGAAAGAACGATGTCCGGTAGATCACCTCGGTTGGCAGATGCGTAGCGGCACCACCATCACCGTCACGCACATGCTCAGAAACCTATATCACATCAAAGTTAAGATATAGAGTACAATGGCAAACATTAATGGAATGGGAAGAAGATATATGAACTAGAATATGACAGATTTAAGAAACAACACTTCAGGTAAGGACAAAAAGTGTAGACCTGCCATTTCTTGACAAGATTGAAACCAGGACATCTCGTCTTCCCATTAGGACCCACTTCATCTTCCAAAGCTGTATATGAAGGAAAGAGGTTCAGAGTGAAACTAAAAAAGAGTAAAATTCTGCATGTTGCAATGGTGCAAACCTTGTGTAGCAGCTATAGGTGCAGGTCTACAAGCTGAAATAGGGATTTGCCTATCAGTTGGATCCAGTAGTGTCCTAGAATCATTCATTTTGTTCTTTATTTGGCAGGCAGCATCATGCTGAAAATGGGAACATCAGATTACAAAACAGTGAGGTGAAGTAATGTCATGCACATTTAAAGGGAAATAGTAGATAAAGCATCTCTCTAATCAATTTAAGTAATCTCTTATCTAAGTGATCCACAAACATGACATATCTAAATGCTTTCACAAAAATGAGTTAGATGTAATGTTACACAAATGAATTAGCTGCGATGTACTTCTCTTTTTAGATTCGGGATCCTGAACCTGTTTGAAATTACATCTAATCTAGAAATAACAAATTAAAAGAAAGAACGATGTCCGGTAGATCACCTCGGTTGGCAGATGCGTAGCGGCACCACCATCACCGTCACGCACATGCTCAGAAACCTATATCACATCAAAGTTAAGATATAGAGTAGAATGGCAAACATTACTGGAATGGGAAGATGATATAGATTGTGGGGCGACTCCATGAGAACGCCGCATTAGTTGGCCCGGTTGTCCGAGGCAGCGGGCTGGGTCTGCGACTGTTTCTTCCGCCGCAGCCTACATTTTCTTGTCTGACTCGAAAGCCCTGTCCTTTGTCGCCTCCTCCTACGCCGCCTTGCCCTCTTTGCTCGCCGCCCCCTTCTGGCCGCTGGCCTCTGCTGCACCCAAAAGAAACGGTGAGCTAGCTAGAAACATTAAAGATGTGAACTTTCACACAAAGACGGTTGTAAATAGATACTCAGACCAACCTTTTGTGATGATACGGTTGTGGGCGGGACGGAGCGGCCGGAGTCAGCTCGTTGTTGTCGATGGCAGTTGGAGCCTCAGCTGGCACTCGGAGAAGCTCCGGCTTGGGTCCCTGGGGCGGCCACAAGAGGCTCAGAATCCCAGATCGAAGGTCTCCATGAGCTCCGGCCGCACCGTCATGTCCTCGTCGAGGGCCATGCGAGCAGCGACCGGGAGAAGGGGAGACCCCGGACGCGGCCACGGCAAGCCGATCCCGCGGGCGCCAGTATAGATGTGCTGGTCGCCGTGGCCTTCTCCTCCTCCATGACCGGTGCCGGCGCCGCGGCGGTAGGTCATGAGCGCCATTGCGGCAGGGTGGTGGACAGTGGGAGAGAGAGAGAGAGGCGAGAAGGAAAATAAAGTAAGTGGAGCGTGCTTCCGGCTAGGGTTTATGCAGGGTATGTAATTGGTACTTCCGGAAGATTCCCGTCTGCACTTGGACCTCGTTATTCCTTCTTTCTTCCTCTACGCCGGCGCCGCAGCCCTGTCTACTGTTTGCATTCAAGATCGTGCCAAGTTTTGATTTTGGGGCCGTATATATACTCCTATGTGTGATGATCAGTAGTGCGTGGTTTCTTGTGTGCCGTTTTTAAATACATACAGGAGTACTCCGTAGTACAAGCCGGAGGAAGGATATGGTGTCCCTGAATCTCAACGTAAGGTCAAATCAATCGTGGTTGAGAGTTGTTGTGTGCGCCAAACTTTTTCACTGTTTCTCCGGAGAGGCATACACCGTTTGGTTCTGCATGCGGGAGTACAACTAGTAGGACTGGAACTGGATGCATGAGGATGGCTCTATCTGGCCGCGAATGGATAGGCAAATTGTCTCTCGTGTTGCATCTAACGAACATGGCGACACATACTGATTTTTTTCGAGCAAATTATAGAAATGCCGTACATGGGCAAAGTTTACTTATATAGGGATACAAACGGTCATTTTACACTAGTAGATAAATAAATAAAATGTCCTTCCACGCCGCCGGACGTCGGAGGAGGCTACTCTCGTCCAAAGGCTCGAGAATGAAATCTCCGACGTCTTGTAGAGGTGTTGCGGCCCCTGGCTCGGCTCCAGGACCACGTCTGCGGGGTTGTTGGTCCAGGTCCAACCCTAGCCGCACACTGGCGGCACCCTGTCGGGATCAGCCCCGGGCTGTGCACCCTTCGCCTCACGGCGGCACAGCTCCTCCGGCATCTGGAACGTCTCCTCCTCCAATTGCTCCCGCTACCACGCCAGCTCTGCAGATGAGGGCTGGTCCAAGGTTGATCCATCGGCCAAACTCATCTAAGTCCACCGTGAGCTTGGACTCCTCCAGCACTGACTTCAGGTCGTCCTCTAAGTCGTAGGTGGTCTCCTACACTGTGGTGACCATGTGGCGGTACACGAAATTGTGTCAGTGCGAGAGCGGGCGCCTGGACACGGTTTCGGCGGTGCGCGAGAGTCTGGTCGTGACCGCGCTGGCTCGTCGGCACTGGAACCCGCTGGGGATCCAAGTACGAGCCGCCTGGAAGCTTCACGTCGGCCCATGGTACGGCACACGAGTGTTCCCAGTATAAGAGATAGTCCTCCTTCCTGACGCTGCCTCTGACCTCGTATCCCGCGAGCTAGGCACCCAAAGGCGCAATGAGAAGGGAGCTGTCAGTGGTGGAAGTGGCGATAGCGGTAGCGGTGACGGGGAGCGTGCCGCGCCTTGCCGGTATAGGGCCATGGGAGCAACATGGGTGGCGAGCGTGGGTGGTGGATAGAGTTTGACGGTGGAAAGAGGGGAATGACAATGTTGTACCTTTCTCACATCCGCCCATGCAGGGTTGGCCACGGAGACGTGCGTGTGTGTGAGCTTGCTGGGTTGAGAATGTGCTAATTTAGGTAGACAACATCAATATTTATTTGATGATAAAGTTACACAGAAGGGAAGGCGTAATAAAAACAGTATCACAAGAGCAATGCAATGCGTGTTGATCCCTACGCAGGACACTAGTCTCTTTCATTCGTCTAGTAAAAAAACTCAAGGGACGGCGCGCAGCTAGGAACAAGCTAGATGAGGGATGACCTTAGAGACAAAAGATTTGCACGATCCCAGCTTTTGGCTTCTCTCCCGTGTCTGTAGTAGGCTTTCATCCTCCTCCTCTGTCTCTCTCTCTATCTGCGTTGGGCCGCGAGTCTTCACCTGCGACTCTGCCTCGGGTGTTCACCTCGGCCTCCTCGTGTTGACGGCGGCATCGTTGGTATGTGTACCCGCTGCCGTCGGTGTACGCCGCCGTTTCAAGATAAGTCTCGTTCCTGGGTTGCAGCAAGGTGGTTTTTTTTCAGAGAGACGATTTGAGGTGCTCGATCGAGTAGTAGATAGATTGATCTGATCGTTTTTGTTCGGATTTGTGTTTGACTGCGGGCACCGTTCGGAGAGTAGTTCGTCAGGCAGTTTTGAAGAAAGGTCTTGTGTCTGAACCATATGTGTGCAGTCAGAAATTAGCAGTCTTCTTGTCTGAAACTAAATTGAGTATTTGAAACTAAATTGAGTATTTGAAAAAGCTAACCTGGGATTCATTGAAATAAAATCAACGCTGCTAGGCGTCCGACGATTTTCGTCTGACGCTTGTCCGACAGTTTTCAATGACCCTTTGATTTCTTTAGGCTAATCAGGCTGGTCCGTCAGATGGTTGTGTCGGACAACTATCGGACAGCAAGCGTCGGACGCATAGCAATTCTGAAATAAAATGGTCTGGCACCTCCCCTGCCCTCGGCCTCCGCCGCCGTTCCGTCCCGGCGGTCGGCAGCTCGCCCGTGCGTGTACAAGCTGGAAGACGAAGGGCTACAAGAGGCTGATCATTCGTTTTTGGGCTAGCTGAAAACGTATTCCTGCCTTACGTATTCGTTTCGCGGAAGCGTATATCCATGCCGTGCGCGACCAGCCCAGCCCAGTCAGAACCGGCCCGATCTGTTTTTTTCTTTTTCTGGTGACCAACTTCGTAGGGTCGTATCTCCCAGACCGTACCTCCGTTTTAGTCGATTCAAATTTCTAAATTTGTATCTCGTCGAGATCTAGCCAGCAGCACTAGTTTTGTTATTTAGTACGTTGTTGTCGCTCCTTTTGTATTTAATTAGTACGTCGTTGTACGTCGTTGTCGCTTCGCGGTTTAGGGATCTTTGTTGAATTTCACCTTCTTTGGACTACAGTCCACTCCTTCTCTTCAAATATTCCATATTGCGGTGAGTTTTATTCTTGTCTCGAAATCATTTGACAGGAGTACTGTTTGTGTTTCATTTCAGAATATTCTTGTGTTAGCCTTTCTTTACTATGCAATTTCTAAACATGAGTTCACCACCATGCATCCTCTGCAATTTTTGTTTTCCTTTTCTAATAATATTGTTGTAGCTTGCCTTTCTTTTCAATCTGTACATTTAGATAAGTGAATTGGTGCTAGATCCTGCAAAATCCAACTACATGTGTTATTAATTGCTCATCAAATTATAGGTAGAGGAACATGCATGTGTGGTGGATAAACGGAATAATTACCGTGAAAGAAGTAGTCCTCAATGGGAGCTGGACTCCGGTCGCTCCAAGAACTTGCTTCTGAAAGAACTCCAAATTGTCGGCTTCAGGCCGCTAGAGCAACAGCTGACATTTATAAGAACAATGTTGAAGCGAGCTCCCAATCTTCGGGCGCTAGTCCTGAAAAAAAAATGAGGAATGCAAGGATTGTGTTGCCATCACCCTCAGTGAGCCACATTGTGCATTCGCTCGGCCTGCATTTCCTAAGAACAAGGATGAGCAAGACACGGTAGTCAAGCAAGTCAGGGATGGCACATTATTTCACGGTAGTCAAGCAAGTCAGGGATGGCACATTATTTCCATGCTAGATAATTTTCAGTGATTAACAAGTTCTAAGTGTAGCTAGAGTGATTATGCCTAAAAATATAACACTAGCAAAGGATGAAACGTTGTACATTAGAATATCCATTTGAATGTGCGTTGCTCTAGGTCTGAGTGCTGCAATATGAATTAAGTTTGTTATTATTGCTGACATGATTTGTTTTTCTGCGAGAAAACAGTTCAAATTTCGTGCCATTTTTCAAGCAACCTAATTTTTTTGGGCTTTCTTCATATTTTTTTTGGTGATGATATGGTTGGGAGAACGATAGAAACTTGATGCATTCCTAACGCTCGATGAAAAATGGTTACACCGTTGCAGCAGATAAGCAAAGTATGCAAGAACAAGATTGAAGTACAAATTGCAACGGCGTTAAGGTGTATGCAAATAAACGTTTGCGATAGTTTAAAAACATGCGCAGCATAAATCATTTACAAAATTACTACTCCTTCCGTTCACTTTTATAAGACGTTTTGGCAAGCTCTTGCCTGAAGTTGGGACTCGCAGCCTGGCCGCCTTCGTTTTCTCTGCATGCAAATCTCAGTTCATCACAAGACTCCCTCAGCCCCATTTTGGAAGGTAAAAAGCTGAAGCAAAGTTGAAGTTCCGCTGCTGGCTGCTCCTGCAAGGGTAGGGTATACCCTCCGCAGAACGGATACGAGAGAAAAGGCTCTAGAGGATCCTATAAAAATGCTATAATATTTCTACAATCTAAATAGGCCAGAATTTGTATGCACCAATCGAGTATACTGTAATGTCTTTAGTTATTTTCTGGAAAATTGAAACTTGCAAATTAGAACTAGCGAAATCCGTACAAAACGTCTGAGTGATCGATACTGGCCTAACTGAGAGTCCGACGTACGTACTCCAATCAAGGCTGGGCAGACGACGGCTGGCTGGGAGCTCCTCCTTCGTGGTTGCGCGTGCGCGGACGATCAAAGAATTCGGGAGACAAGAGCTCCGGCTGATCGCTGATAAACGGGACGGTGGCGAGGCGTCGGGGCGGCAGCAGGAGACGCGGCTCGCTTCTGTCGCGCACGTCGACGCCGATGAGGTGGCACCCTCTCTCGGCCTTCTCATCGGCCGGCGGCAGGAAGAGGTAGATGACGCCGGTGTCCTGCTCCCTGAGGAACGGCGCCCGTGGCACCCTCCTCAGAAGCCCCGCATCCACGAAGCCCTCCAGCGCCCAGATGCTCAGCAGGCTCAGCTCCATGTGCCTCTCCCATCGCCGCTCGCCGGCACCATCGTCGGACAGGGACAGGTCCAGGCTCAGCACCACCACGGTGGTGTCGCCGGGGTGCTCGCACGACTTGAGGGTAACGAACCAGACGCTGTCCCCGACGCCGACGCCCATGGCCCGGTGCCTGTACTCCACCTCCTCGATCAGGTACTCCTCCGGCAGCGCGACGAAGGTGAACTCGACGGCGCCGGCGTCGTCGTTGAGGAGGATGTCGGCGCACTCGCAGTGGAGGATGCCTTGGGTCAGGTCAGCCCAGAAAGCCTTGCCCTTGTACGTGAACGCCTGTGTCGCGTCGAAGTCGAACCTGTCTGGCAATGGCATCGCCGTGGCGTGCCTCCGCTCCCGTATCCTCCACGGCCCTAGGCCGTCGTTGTCGTGGAAGGACGGCGTCCACAAACAGACGACTGGCCGGCCTGGTGCGTCGCCGGTACTATGGTCAACCGCCGTGAGGACCAGGGAGTACCCGCCGCCGCCGTCGTGATGGCGCATGAGGAGAGGGCAGCTGGTGTAGACATCCCGGCAGTCCGTCGGCTCGTACGGGAGCAGGGAGAGCGACGCTGCGTCTCTATCGTAGACGAGGTGGTACGAACGCAGATCGATGCGCTCGCTGTGGTGGACGAAGCTCAGGCGGAGGACCAGGACGCCCCCCTCGTCGTCCACGGCCTCGATGCCGCCGCAGGGGACGACTCTAGTCCCGTGTCTCTCCATGATCCTGTCGGCGTCGTCGCGGCTCCCGTAGATCCTCGCCAGATCACCTGGGACGACCTCCTCCTCCTAGCGGTGGAGGACCTCATCCAGGACGTGGACGACGAGGCGCGGGGCTCCGTCGTCGCCGTCGTGGAGGTCCGCGACGAGGGTGACGCCCTCCCCGATACGCTGGCCGAGCGGCCCGCAGCCGTAGGCCACCCTGCTATCGCACTCGTGCTCCACCATCCTCCAATGGGAGTATTGGTGGTACTTGACTCTGTTGTCCAGCAGCACGAACGTTAACGGCAGGGGCGGCGCCGGCGGCTCCATATGGGATCGATAGCTAGGTCGATCTGACGAAGTACGTGGTTTTCTATAAGATTCTACGTATAAGGTGCAATATGAACCGCCTATAAAAGAAAATGAATTGATTTTTCTTACCAAGTAATCATCCTGCGGATCGAGTAGAAATAGGATCGGATCTGCCTGCCCTCTTGCTTAAAACTACAAGTCCTACAAGACCAGATCGATCTGGCCCGTATCTAATCCATCTGCCCTAAACCTCGGCGGTCGAGCCATGGCCATGGAGACAGATCCTTCCTGGCCGTTCCTGATGCTTGGCGACGTCGTGCAAGACTTCCGATACATCCATGACCGCGAGGGTTATCGGATGGTGGAGTGCCGGAGGCGGGAGGCCTACGGCTGCGGGCACAACGGCATCGTGCGCGGCCTCGACCTCTTGGTGCGCCTCGACCGCCAGGACGACCCGTACCAAAGCCCCAACATGTGTATCTACGCCAGCGACGAGGTCATGGAGCTCGTCGGGTCAGAGATCGACGACCACAGTGCGAAGCTCTACGGGAGGCGGCTCCGCCTCTCCGCTAAAATCTACACTAGCAGCGGGGGCGTGATGGTCATCTGCATCTCTTTCTCCGACAGCTACACCAGCCAAGACTTCAGGTCCTACTACCTAGTCTACGACTCCGCCGCCGCGTCGCTCTCCCTGCTCCCCCGCCTGCCACCCTCCTGCCGGCCGGCCTACACCGACTTCCCTCTAGTGCTCAAGGCCTTAGGAGATCAGGAGGACGAAGACAAGAAGTACTCCCTGGTCCTCATGGCGGAGAGGTCGGTCCGCCCTTCTTCAACCAAGTACACACACCCCGTTCTCTACCTGTGGTCACCACCGTCGCCGCTGTCTCCTCACAACCGCCGACTCGACTACGACAATAATACCAAACGTGCGTGGGATCTCAAGGTCCGTGTGCGTGTGGACGCCTTTCCCTACCCCTTTCAAGCTAACGTGGTGTTCTTGTTCAAGGGCACCGCAGTCTGGGGCGACCTTGGGCAGTGAATCCTCTACTGCGACTGCCGCGGCCCGGATCCCGTGGATTTCAAGCACGTCATGCTGCCCGAGGAGTGTAGGATCTCTGAAGACGACATGGCCTGTATGGATCACTGCTCTTTGGTTGTGCGCCGGACCATGGGCCGCGTTGGGGACTCCATGATTTGGTTTGTCATCATCCAACCCAACTTCACTTGCCGTGGGGACACCGTAGTGAAGGTGTGGACTCTAGACCTCATGGCTGCAGGGGAGGAGAAGTGCTGGAGCCCGCACAAAGAGTTCAAGATGCTGGACCTCTTTAGGGCATCATCCAGACACCGTACCCAAGTTTCCCATGGTTGGACGACAACAACCTGATGAATATTGCGCCCTCTACATGCTGCTTCCTGATCCCTACAGAGAAGGCAAAGAGGCATGTGGTGACCTTGTGGGTATTGACTTGAGTCGTGAGCCGTGTCTCCATTCGACAAGACGCCTGGTCATTCCTGTGACGAATCGCCCTGTTTACATGGATCCGGATTTCTTCTGTTCACTCGGACATTACTACTAAGCGCTGCTACCTTTGTACTGGACAAATTTGTGAAGAATTTCAATCGTTACCTTGACAGAACGCTACTGGAATCGCCTACTATGCCAACGGCAATTTATTGAGCCACTCGGCATATAAGGCCGCGCCATAAGCCTAGCCCCTACAAAACTCATTCAACTATGCAACTTGTGTCATAATTATTCTGGCTATAGAAAGCGCGCCGTGATGAAGACTGACATGGACCTCTGACGAGCTCTTCAACAGGAGAGCACGCCTTAAATATTGAGCCAAGCATCGAGGTCTCAAATCAGACATGAAAGATCAGATGCAAAGCAAATTCGAAAAATAAATAAGATTCAATCTAGACACTACAGAAATCACAGCGCGGCCCGACGGCAATTTGTTGGGGCCGTCGACGTCACAACGTGAGACCGACGAAATGAGAAAAACTGTCAGCGTCGTTTTGCCGTCGGCATCATAGTGGTGAGCCCGACGGCCACCGTCAGTCTTAGAGTGCCGTCAGCGTCCATAAATCTACACGGACATAATTCGTTGACAAGCACAGGAATATCTTCAACTTTTCCTATGGGTTTCTTTATGGTGCTATCTGCCAAGTGAATATCAAGAACAATTTTCTTAAGAGGTTTTAAACCAAGTCCATCTCCATCGTGTAGTTTATTTTTAGCAATTCTGAATACACTTGCATCACATCACAAGTAATTTTTGTAATGCTCTTTCGGGATTGCTCTCAACCATCTTCCAACTTCCTAGAAACGATAATATTATTTAGATTTTAGGGGAATAATACTACTTACATAAGATAATCCTACTTCCGAACTCGATAATTTAGATTTTGGGAAGATAATACTATTTATTTACATAAGCAATGTACATGTTTATATGAGGATATGACAAAATCTATACGTATGTACACATACAAAGTTATTGAGTCGACGATTCTCCTTGACTGTTACGGAGATATATATGTCATGCTGCAATTTTCGTAGAAGAAAATATACATTTTCTCAGATTCATGTAATGTTGCAGATTGTTTTATCTGTTTATTTTTATTTTTCATTTAGTTTGTGATTCAGAACTAGCAAAAAAACAAAACAAGTGAAGAAAAATGTCGTCAGAACTACTGCATGCTACAAACTGAAGAAAGGGCAAAACGTGTAGGCTCAATGTACGTCGAACTAATAATTAGATTAGTGTCAAGAGATATCATCCATTACATAATTCACTGGAAAGCTAATAATTTCATGATTCACCAGATAGCAAGCACTCGACAATAAACGAAGGTACATTCAGGAAGCACATGCATGCAGTTAAGAAAGCACCAGCACTGCCATAATAATAGTCTAACATAAGGATAAGATTATGGTAATCCATGATAACCAACTGCATGCAGCCAGGGGGTACAAATGTATTAAGTAGCAGAGCTTAGTATAATAGGATAAACTATTGGAAGCGACCTCAAAGTCAAACAGCAGTCATGTGGCATGGACTGAAGAAACCGGGATCCATGACAATAGGGCGGTCCATCCACGGTGTGACAGGAGACGCAGCTCCTCGTCACAACTTCTGCTCACGTCAATGCCCAGGAGGTGAGCATACAGGTGTCCACCTCTGAAGGGCTCAGGCAGCAGAATGTAGAGGATGCCATCATCCTGCTGCCTAAAGATGGGATACCTTGGTACAGTCTTGGGCAAGCTATGTGCTTTGAAGCCATCCAGGTCCCAGATGGTTTGCATCTTGAACTCCCTGCGTGGTTTCCACTCCTCCTCCTCCGACAGCCGGTCCAGAGTCCAGACCTTCACCATGGTTTCGCCAGGGCATATTGCGTTACATGTGGAACATGTGGAGCATGGCTCCTTGTCTGGTGGTGGTGGTTCGATGATGACAAACCAGATGGAGTCGCCGACGCAGCCCATAGTCCGGAACAGGTGGGAAGGGGGTTCATCCATCATGTCGTATGCTGCTACCCTGCACTCGAGGGGCAACATGTTGAGCTTGAAGTCCTCTGACGCCACCGGGCCAACATTCAGATCACTGCAACCGCAGTAGATGATACCTTGCGCAAGATCGCCCCAGACAGCATTGCCCTTGTACGAGAACACAACGCTGGGTGTGAACTTGATAGCATCGATCAGCATCCTGACCGATACGGCACGAACATTTGTTCGAATCCTCGATCAATCTGTGCTTCACTTTGATGCCAGTGGCCGGCGGCGGTGACCACATGCAGACAACACAGGGTACGTGGATGAATCGGTGGCCTGTCGCTCCACCATGAGGAGCACGGAGAAGTTGTCTTCTCCTACCTTGAGGTTGAGAGGGGACGAAGGGACCCGTGAGGCCTATCGGGGAGCAAGAAGAGCGCCGGCGCAGTGGAGTCGTATACGAGGCAGTAGGACTTGAAGGCGGAGCCCTTGTATCTGGCGATGAAAGAGATGTCGAGGACCATGACGCCGCCGGCGGCAACGGAGAGGACGTACGGAGGCGGAGATGAGGATCCTCCTCCCATAGATCCTCGCCAACGCTTCGTCGATCTCCCAGCCGACGAGGTTGAGCACGGCGAGACTAGCGGCGATGCCCATGGCGGGGTGGAGTTCTGGCCTGTCTTCGGCACCGTCCCGCATGTACAGGTCAAGGCCATCCACGATGCTCTTGCCCTTCTCCCCGCAGCCGTAGGCCTCCCTCCTCCCGCATTCCACCTTCACCCAATCTCCCGAGTATATCTCCTGCGTGATATTGACCACCAGGAAGGGCCGGAGAGAAAGCTCCTGCTCCTGCTCCTGCTCCGCATTGGAGGTCTAGGTCAGATGTTTGGTGACTGCAGAACCAGATCAGGCCTCCGTTTTCCTTGTTTTTGCTAGCTAGCTCAGGCCTCCGATCCTATTTCTACTCCACAACGCCAGCCCTGATAGCTGCCCAATTGGTCGATGGTACATTCCTTTTCCTAGACCATAACTACAACTTCTAGACGGTACATTAATTCCTTTTTCGATAACAAACAGAGTGACCTTTTTTCGGCCTTTAATTAAAAAAGAATACAAAAGTAGTACGTACATATTTACACATTTACAAAGTAATTAAACTAGATTACATTGTCATGATGAAACTGAAACAATCTGCAGTAGTACATGAAAATCCATACTGCAGCCTATGGAAGTCTGTCCTGCTCCTGCCTTGTTTGGTACATTTTCACTCTTTCTTGACTGTTTAGTTGGTCCATTGTGAATATGTCTGTATTTCCAGGCTTTCAGCTAACATGTTTTGTATTCAGTTGGACGATGTTGTTTTATAAGCATAAGTTTACTTTTTTACATCAAAAGGGTCCATATATATTGCGGAGATTATATACAATTTCTTTGCTATTTGTTCTTCTTACTTTCATTGCAGAATTTCTGGGTTTATGTTTTTTTTCCCAATCTCCATAGTTGGTTCCATTTTTAAATTTGTATCTGTGATGGTGTATTTGCGTACTAATTGGCATGCAATGATACTGATTGTTCGACGGAAGCTGATAAAAAGATACTTGGAGTATTCATTGGCATGCAAATCTTGCAGGATGTTTGACGAAAAACATAAAACATCATGCAGTTTTGCTAGGCGCAGATATCATGTCTATATGTATAGAAGTTGTTGTTTTGTGGTGATCCAAATTCCTATAACGTGTTTTTTGGTTTGTGGACATAGATATCATATCTATATATATAGCAGTTGTTGTTTTGTGGTGATCCAAATTCATATAAGGTGTTTTGCGGTTTATGGACAATTTGACCGATCCGTACGGGTCGTAGAGATATGAAAGAAGGGATTTGACGAATTGTTTCCAATTTGTGACAGTTAGAGACTCCTCTCTCCATTTTAAAGAGACAAATGAGTCCACCATGTGTTAAATTCTAACGTCTTAATCTATGTGTAAAAAACTATACACCCTACATATAAGAACGGATGGAGTACTATGCAACTAGACGTTGAATACTTATAATTCTCATTATATCCAATTTTATGTAACATATTATATATTAGAATTATTCTTTGCAATTTTTCATTAGTTCATTTTTGTGTGAGATAAAGGCCCCGTTTTAGAGTTTCTCATAGGCCCCGGATTTTACAGCCCGACCCAGTTTACCGGTGCACACATATTCTTCGTTCATGGTCACCTTACAATGTGAAGAGTTTAGAGAGATGTTTATGCAGATTGCTACACGTTTTTGTAGGATATGGTGAGAGATATTTTTATCCCACATGAATGTCGAGTCCCCGTGAATTCTCACATTCTTGTACTGGTCATTTTACCTTTTTCTATTTGTACTTTCTTAGTTGTGTGCATCCTAATTATGCTAAGTTCGGGTGTTTGATTTTTTGTATTTGTGTGATACTTGATTATAAATGGCATTTGTTAATAAATGTCAAAGGCAATGGCATTGTGCCAAATCAACAAGAGCCATTTTTTTTATTTCAAAGACATTTTAGATTCCACAAGCGTTTTAACTATACCTAATTTTAGGTGGTTGGAATGGACAGTGCATGACAGGGAGTACCAAAGTGACAGTGACACTAACATGCATGGATCATGCGTCCCAATAAATCAATGGATCTCGATCGGGAGCATCAAACTTCTAGTCAGCGTATATGGGCACCATATTTAACTAGATAGAGTATTATTTAATCTCACATGCATAATAGGTTGGAGTACACATCATGACAAACTAATGTGTTTTTTATCTACATTATCTACTCATCATAGAACTAGCGCACTGCATTATCTACTAGTCGTGATTCCCGAGTCTCCAAAACTACATGGTCGGACAGTATAAACCCCCCCCCAAATCGCAGAAAAACTATCTCCTCGATCGATCCCGATTCCTGATTCCCGATTCCCGGGTCTCCAAACTACATGGTCTCAACAATTCGTGTTTGTCGCTATAGAGTTTAGACTAGACGCCATCCATGTTGAGAAAATATCCCTCGCCACCATGTACAATCGTGTACAGACATCTCCAAAAAGCTCTTTGTTTTCCAAATTATGTACTGGCAAATGGCGTGAATATAGTGATTGTAGGATGTTAATTAATATTTTGGAATTGTAGTCAGCGGAAGTCTGGTAGCTAGTTTCTGTCTGGCCGGTCGTAGCTGCTTGCTTGCATGTGTATGCGATGGAGCGCCTTCATTTTAGGTGGGCCGATGGATAATGACAATTGAAAGGGGGTACTAAAAATGGCAACCACTATCCGTCCTGCATATACTTATAAATCTGCATATACAACAGCTTTTGAACATTTGCAGGACGTTCCCTTTGCTACTACCACTTGGAAAAATTTCGCGACTAATCGATGCAGGATGTTCCTCTGGCTGGCGGATCGAGACAGGCTCTTCATTAACCAGCGCCGTTTTAGGCGGGGAATCACAACCAATGACGCATGCCCTTTCTGCAATCAGTCAGAAACGATAGCTCATCTCCTTCTACAATGCCCCGCGATCGCAAATTTCTGGCACGCAATCCCAGCAATTCATGATGATGTTCTATCTTGCTTTCGTGTAAGGGATGTTTGGAGCAATGTCAACCCTTGCAAAGTCAGAACTACTGTACTCATTGCGGCCTTATGGAACATCTGGAAGAGAAGGAACGCAAAGGTTTTCAAAAACGAGACAACGCCCATCCATTTGGTTTTTCGGAAGTGCGCGGAAGATCTGGCTCTTTGGACAAACAGGTGCACTAAGCCGGAGTCCAAGTCGCTGCTAAATGACTGGTCTACAATGTTTCGCCACCTATCCGCGACCTAAATCCTTGTTGTACACTGTTGCTCTTTTTTTTTTCTTGTTTTCAGGGATACTTGTTTTTTCCTTCAGGACGGCGTTTGGGCCCATTTTTGAGAGCCCTTATGTCTTTTGGCTTGCTTTTGCTTTTTTTCTAGCTCCTTTCTCTTAGATAGGTTGATTTGTATGCCCTTGTTGGTTTAATGGAAAATGGTTCAGGCTGGCCCTTTGAGCCCGTCATTGATCGCTCAAAAAAAAATCTGCATATAAATCATATATTACCGAAATTTGCTCATAAATCTGCATGCATAGTAAAATTAAAAGCGATCAAGCTTTATTGCGACACAACAAGTTGGACAAATCGCCGATTAATAAGCACATCAATGTTTGTTGGGATATCAGTTTCCCACAGGGTATGACTAGAAGCACCTATCTGAGCTAGCATGGGCTACTTCATTAACAGCAAGTCTACATGTAGTACTAACGGGAGTATTTAGAGAACCAATCATGGAACCTGTATTACGGTTACTGAATCACATGAAATTCTAGGGAACTACACATATGTATTTCATAGTACATACGAATAGAGACAATTTTGACGAAAGTTCGAGTTTGCCAGGGGTACAAATGGAACGAAAATGAATTGATAAAACATCTCTATAAAAAAAACTACCACTTATACTTACTTTCATGATATTCGAATCATATTCTTTTTGGAGCAGTATTCTAATCAGATTGGATGGCAAAGATCCTCATTTTAGCTCATTTCTTGTAATGTAATAAAGCATAATTTAAGTGCGGCGTTGGACTTCGAGATCTTCTATGATTTGATCAGCTGGTGAGTAGTCAGAGGCAGGATTGTTCAGCGTACGTATGGTTCAGTACGTATAGTTGACTAGTTGGGCATCAATCTCGATCTCCACCCTTTATTGCTCTCAGGCTACTTGCATGCAGTCTCGATCTTCATTAGTTCCTTGACACGTTTTAGCTGTTGTAAAACGTGCCCTTTTCGACAACAACAATGGAGTATATATAGAACGTGCAGGAGAAGCCCTCCACACAAAATACGTGGCCTTCTCCTTCCTCCAGCTCAGTCGGCTTGGGCGCTTGGCGACTCCTTCTTCATCCTCCAGCTACGACCGAGCTCCTCTCTACTCCTCCCCGAACCACCTTCTAGAAGCCTCCCCTAACTCTTGCCCGCGCGTCGACCGAGGATGTGTGGCATCTTCGCCTACCTCAACTACAATGTCTCGCGGGAGCGCCGCTACATCCTCGAGGTGCTCCTCAACGGTCTCCGCCGCCTCGAGTACCGGGGCTACGACTCCTCCGGGATAGCCGTCGACGGTGACCTCCCGGCGCCGTCGTCCCTCTTCACGTACGCTGGGGCGCCCCCACTCGTGTACCAGCAGGAGGGCAAGATCGAGAACCTGGTGCGATACGTCTACTCCGGTCAGTGAGCTAGCGCACGCTCTCCACATTCTCCCTCGGCCTCTCTGGGCTCTGGTTATGCTCAAGTTTTAATCCATTGTTGTTCTTTGCAGAGGTTGATGAGAAGGATGTGAACTTGGATGCTGCATTCAGTGAGCATGCTGGGATCGCCCACACCAGGTGGGCTACACACGGCGTCCCTGCCGCGAGGAACAGTCACCCGCAGTCTTCCGGCGCCGGTGATGAGTTCTTGGTCGTGCACAACGGCATCATCACAAACTATGAGGTTTGCTGTACAGTTATGCATTATTGCAACTAGCTAGGACACACGTTGCCCTCGCGTGGACTACAATAAGTATGAAGGATTTCAACCAAAAAACAACAACTAAGAATCTCAACAGCTAGTAGCTAGGCGGGTTGCTTACACCATGTTGCAATTCGGAATAAAAGATTTCAGAAGATGATCATTCGTTTATGACACACATGTCCGACTCACACACCTATCTGAAACCGTACATGCATTCATGAGAACAATCACGTTTAACCTCCTGATATGATAACAATCTCGAATTAATATTGCACGGATAAGATGGAGAGAAATTCCTGCTCTAATTTGGTCTTTTTTATGCATGTTTTCAGGTTTTGAAAGAGACGCTAATTCGGCATGGGTTTACCTTTGAGTCTGACACCGACACCGAAGTCATCCCAAAACTAGCAAAATTTGTTTTTGATAAGGCTCGTGATGAAGAAGGTATGTGTATACGTTCTTTCGGTTGTGATCAGGTAGTCATGTGTAATGTTTTCTCTAGTTTTGTAAGTTTTCCGATGAGTTTGACATAATATTTGCCACACTAAAACCAGTTGAGGCCGAAAGCTATGCATATGTTACATTTTCGCGACACTTTCTACCGTCCACCTAGAAACATTTTAGAGGACGAGGAATTAATACCTAATAGGTAGGCTCGTGACGTATAAAACTGAGTAGGGCTAGGGTGGCCCATGGCATACTTATGACTGCCACCTCCGTCAGGCTTACTAGAACAAGGTTGGGCCGGTTCTCCCCGCAAGCCAGCCTTGTAGGAGTCCACCAGTACACGACAAATAGATGTTAGCCGACCCCTACATGGACTTTAGTATCTGAGCCGACTGTAACCCTATCTTGGTTGAAAAACGATGAGTCCTTTTCGATTTCTCAATGACTGGCATTGCTCGACATTTATTGTCGTTGTTTGTTGTGGATCCAACACGACGGTGGTTGATTGAGAATATATCCATCAATGGCAAAGATAAAAGAACACAATTCATGGAGTCGACTAGCCCTCACTTTCACGGACATTATCAACAACCCTCGGGAGTAGACACTACTGGCATACCCGAAAGTGTGGGAGAAGAGGAGATCATCATCCCATGAAAATAACTAAATCCCGACACGATTGTAGCGGTCGCCTTTCATCAGGAAGGTTATGGCCCCAGAGTCGGTGTTGACAATGTGTCTTGTTTTACTCTTGTCTATTTTCCTCTAGAGAGTAGATTTTAAGTTTTCTGCGGGTCTTTCGAGAGGCCAGATGAGAGGATGTCGGCTAGGGAGACAGTAACTATGTTGAGAGATTCGCTACATAACGGTCAGGTCAAATTACAAACTAAATATTTAGTGACTTGCCTTTTGAAGGATGAACACGTCGGTTTTAGTTCTAAGTAAGGCAACTTCTCACAATCCATTCATTTTTCAGGTGATGTGACATTTAGCCAAGTAGTTAACGAAGTCGTGAGACAGCTTGAAGGAGCCTATGCCCTTATATTTAAAAGTCCACACTACCCCAACGAATTGATTGCGTGCAAACGAGGCAGCACACTAATACTTGGTGTTAATGTAAGAAAAAATGTCAATATATCTTTATTTTACTACCTTAATTCTTCTTTCGCATATATAAGAGTTGTATGCGCCTTTTGTTTTTTTAGGGTACAATATGGTTTTGTCATGAATGAGAATGCAACATCTTATGCACTCCAATATTCGATGAAGTAACTCTATATTTAGCTGGTTCTGTTCCTCCTAATTCCTGCATAATAGAATTTGTATGTTTTAATTTTTATAGAGAAGTTTGCATATTTTTTTTTGCGAGAATAAGTTCTGTAATGATTTACCTTTTCTCCTATCATTTTTGTTGATGCCTTCCACTTTCTCTTAATGTAACGATAGAGATCTTGTCGTTCGGCTTCCGCTGAGTTGAACTTTGATGTTCTACAAATGGCGACTATTATGTTTGTGTTTTCAGGAATTGATTGGTCAAGAGAATGGGAAATCATTCAATGATGTCAAAGCACGGACAGCAAATGGAAAGCCCAAAGATATGTTTTTCTCAAGTGATTTATGTGCTATTGTGGAGCATACCAAAAATTATTTAGCTATTGAAGACAATGAAATTGTTCATATTAAGGTGATTTTTAATAAGTGATTTTTCGTATTCGTCATTAGCTATTTCTTTGCATTTTTTTAACTTCCTTTTTTCGAGCAATGTTGTTTAGGAAATGTGCTTTGTCCAACCTCAGTTTTAGTCACTCTTCATAACTACTATTTTCACTTAGTTGCTATACCATGTTCGAAGAAGTATGATTCACTACCTTAATCATCATCATTGTTTTCCCTCATTTTACAATGACCGAAAAAAAAAACATGGAGACGCACGAGGTGCAGCAGTTGTGTTGTTTCTTCCACAAAGCCTACAATTGATAATTTATGCCATACCCAATTTCTGAAAAAAATATTAAATGTTGCAGGATGGCAGTGTGTCTATCCTTAAGTTTGAACATGACAAAGAGAAGCCAGCGTCCGTGAAACGAGCATTATCTGTTCTTGAGATGGAAGTTGAACAAATACAGAAAGGAAGCTATGACCACTTCATGCAAAAAGAAATACATGAACAACCACATTCACTGACAACAACAATGAGAGGCAGATTGAAGGACGGTGGAGTTCTTTTGGGTGGACTGAAGGAGCACCTCAAAACAATCAGACATAGTAGAAGGGTAGTATTTATTGGCTGTGGTACTAGTTATAATGCTGCGTTAGCTGCGAGAACTTTTGTGGAAGACTTAACCGGTGAGTGAAATCAATTTTTCCAACTGGGTTGTTCCTTGTATGGAAATTTTAGAAATCATCATAAAGAAATACAGTATGTTTTTCTTGGCCACAGGTATTCCCGTGGCTATGGAGGTTGCAAGTGACTTGCTGGACAGGCAAGGGCCTATCTACAGAGAAGACACTGTAGTTTTTGTTAGCCAATCAGGAGAGACAGCTGACACCCTCCTTGCTCTGGACTACGCACTTGATAACGGAGCACTTTGTGTTGGCATAACGAATACTGTTGGAAGCACGCTCTCAAGAAGAACACACTGTGGAATTCATATCAACGCTGGTTGTGAGATTGGTGTTGCTAGCACCAAAGTAAAAATTAGTCCTTCTCATCATGCAATAGTTTCAGATTTTCGGTCTAGCTTTTTCCCTAACAGTTCCCGAAATCCATGCAGGCATACACCAGTCAAATAGTAGTCATGGCAATTCTGGCCTTGGCTATTGGATCTGACAAAATATCCACCCAACCTAGAAGGGAAGCTATCATCAGTGGTCTTTCCAGTCTCCCAAGTATGTATAATTGGTTCAACAATATATCATGCACGTCAAGAAAATGTAATTTCTTTCCGACATTTTCAAATTACAAATGTAATTAATGTCACTATGCAGGCAAAGCCGGTGAAGTTCTTAAACTTGATTCTGCAATGAAG
Organism: Poa annua; assembly: GCA_026929855.1. NCBI lineage: Eukaryota > Viridiplantae > Streptophyta > Magnoliopsida > Poales > Poaceae > Poa > Poa annua. The sequence continues at coordinate 4,699,144 of CM049427.1, read as the reverse complement.
GAAATTGCCTCTTCATTGGTTGACTCAAAGTCCCTCCTTGTCTTCGGAAGAGGTTACAACTATGCCACTGCCTTGGAGGGTGCCCTCAAAGTTAAGGAGGTTACCCTGATGCACAGTGAAGGCATGTTTGCTGGTGAGATGAAACACGGGCCGCTAGCACTAGTGGATGAAAACCTTCCCATCATCGTCATTGCCACACGCGATGCATGCTTCAGGTATGTGTAATTGTGCATTAAACCGAGCAAGGAAAATGCGATAATAACTAATTATCCTCCTCTTGCAGCAAGCAACAGTCAGTGATCCAGCAGCTCCTTTCTCGTAAGGGGCGTCTGATTGTCATGTGCTCAAAGGGAGACGCGTCTGTCGTCAGTCCCGGTGGATCTTGCAGGGTGATCGAAGTTCCACAGGTTGCTGATTGTCTCCAGCCAGTGATTAATATTATTCCATTACAGGTTCGTCCGAACTCTATAGTATCTTGTTTCTTTTGTCGACTCCAATTAAAAGCCTCTTCCTGCACCACTGCATTTTGTTGCAACTTTCACTGAAGAATGTTTTGTTACTTCTGCTTCAGTTGCTCGCATACCATCTCACCGTTCTTCGTGGATTCGATGTGGACCAACCAAGGAACCTGGCAAAGAGCGTAACTACGCAATAGTAGAGGGAAAATGTGTGCATGAAAATCTGATGCATTCAGATATTCTTCTCAAAGCAAAAAATAGAAACATACAAATGTTTGTATCAGGGTTCTATTATAGAGGGCAGGTTGGATACATGGTCCCTCCTGCAAGTTTCAAAAGAAAAATCATATCGTGCAGCATGGCGCACGGCAATGGTGATGAATTATAGGGAGGGAAGAAATGTCCACATTATTTTATAATTGTCAGCATCTACTTTTGGTCACGGATAAAGACGTAAAGAAAAACTATATTTTCTTATTTTGTATATATCTTTCACATTTGTATAAATATCAACTGATATTTCGAAAAAAAGTGCAATTATTTAAATATAAATGAGATTTGATACATGACGAAATATATTAGGGTTGCCCCCCTTCTGGGGTTGTGGAAGACGCAGCGCACCTTTTTGTTTCGTGTCCCAGGATGCAAGACATCTGGCGTGTGCACCTCTTTCCGATGAAAAATCTTTTTTGTGTAATTCCAAATGTGAAGCAAGTCTCCGTATCTTATTGGTGAAACTGAATACTTGAAATTCAACAGAACCCCTGTTTTCTTCTTTTTCTTCTTTAACCATAAATCGCAAAATGTTTCTACCTCCTTTCTTTTTCATATATTTTTCTGATCAGGAAAAATAAAAAATTATGTCAGTTATTTTGAAGTTATTCTAATCTCGTACACACACAAAAACTTGTGCCAAAATAACGGATGCGAAGAAGAACAAAAGGCCTTGGACGCGTACTGGATCCTGAAGCACTATTTCTGCGTCCCCCTGACCAAAACCTCCTACATTAGGATTGCTTGTTAATGGTTGATCAAGCTTGATGGATTCCCCCTCTGAAACAAGAAGTTCTGGCCCAGGAGGTATAGTATCAATCACTTGGCGTCCATCTGATGCATCAACTATGGATATTTCATACCCCCATTTTTCTTTACGTAGTATTTTTCTTACTATACCTGTGCGCCCCTTCCGCTCACTACGGGAAACACATCCCAGCCCGACGGCCATTTCAACGCCGACGGGGGCCGTCGGCGTCACAACGTGAAACCGACGAAACGGAAAAACCGTCGGGGGCGTTTTGCCGTCGGCGTCCTAGTTGTAAGGCCGACGGCCACCGCCGGGCTCACAGTACCGTCGGCGTTTATTTAGTAAGCCCGACGGCCACCGTCGGGCTTACAGTGTCGTCAGTGTCCATCTAATCACATTGTGGCTCACTATACAGTTTTTCAGTTTTTTTTCAAAAAATTAGATTACATTCAAAAAAAATATTAAAAAATACTAAAAAAAAGGAAACCATTTGGCATGAAGTCTTTTGACGTGTACTAGTTTTTAGAAAAATGATAAACTTGAGTCTTGGCAACTTTTTAAAATAAAACTTTACAAAAAATATCATTCATATACAAATATGCAATAGTTTTAACACATATGTGTGACCATTATCATGTCATAGTTTGTGATAAAGTGCTCATAATCAGCACATATGTGTGTCATGGTATGTAAAACAACGTCGCCGAAGCGATTTTCAAAATTCTTTTTAGAAATATCATTTTCCATTTGTTAAGTGTGAAAAAGGACTTTTTTTGTGAAGCAAGTACATAAAATATGGTCCAAAATGACACCCATTTAATTTTCACAAAGAGTAGAACAAATTTTATGGATAATATCTGAATATGAGGATTTTCCTTACCTTCTATCTAAATTCGCCTCTTTAATTGACTTTATGTCAATTTTCCGAAAGTAATTCAAATTTGAACTACAACTATGTGATAGTTTGCTTTGAAGTTCTTACAAAAATAATTTTAAGGTACACAAGTAGTGGTTACAACATAGAACCGTCAATAGTTTTGAAAAATTCGACCACTTTTGATGAATAGCCATGCTCTCCATTTTGACCGTTTTTTGAAAGAAATGGAAAAATATGAAAAAGTACTAAAAAAAAGAAACCCTTTGGCATGGAGTCCTTTTACGTGTACTAGTTAATAGGAAAAATGATAAACTTGATTTTTGGTAAACTTTTCAAAACGAAAATTCACAAAAATGTCAAACATCTATAAACATGCATAGGTTTCAAGACAAATGACCAATGTATGACCATTATCATGTCATAGTTTGTTATAAAGTGACCATATTCAGCACATATGTGTGTCATCGTATGGGAAATAACGTCACCGAAGCGATTTTCAAAATTCTTTTTAGAAATATCATTTTCCATTTTTAAGTGTCAGAAATGACTTTTTTTGTGAAGCAAGTACATAAAATATGGTCCAAAATGACACCCACTTAATTTTCACAAAGAGTAGAACATATTTTATGGATAATATCTGAATATGAGGATTTTCCTTACTTTCTATCCAAATTCGCCTCTTTAATTGATTTTATGTCAATTTTCCGGAAGTAATTCAAATTTGAACTACAACTGTGTCATAGTTTGCTCTGAAGTTTTTACAAAAATAATTTTAAGGACACAAGTAGTGGTTACAACATAGAACCGTCAATAGTTTTGAAAAATTCGACCACTTTTGATGAATAGCCATGCTCTCCATTTTGACCCTTTTTTTGAAAGAAATGGAAAAATATGAAAAAATACTCAAAAAAGAAACCCTTTGGCATGGAGTCCTTTTTCCTGTACTAGTTAATAGGAAAAATGATAAACTTGATTTTTGGTAAACTTTTCAAAACGAAACTTCACAAAAATGTCAAACATCTATAAACATGCATAGGTTTCAAGACATATGACCAATGTATGACCATTATCATGTCATAGTTTGTGATAAAGTGCCCATATTCAGCACATATGTGTGTCATGGTATGGGAAACAACGTCACCGAAGCGATTTTCAAAATTCTTTTTAGAATTTTTTTTTTTTAAGTGTCTGAAATGACTTTTTTTAAAAAGCAAGTACATAAAATATGGTCCAAAATGACACCCATTTAATTTTCACAAAGAGTAGAACATATTTTATGGATAATAACTTAATATGAGGATTTTCCTTACTTTCTATCTAAATTCGCCTATTTAATTTACTTTATGCTGATTTATGTTGGTTCTTGTTTGTTTTAAAAGACATCATTCATTATGAAAATGATGACATGAATGTCATATTTGGATTCCTCTCATTTTTATGATCGACATAGACATTTTATTTATTAAATTCTGATATATCAATATGAAGATATGAATTATTTCTTATTAAATGGAAAAGACAAAAATAAAATAATTAATTATTATTATTATTCAAGTATTATTAAACATAGTTATTTTTTTTATTCAAATCTTATTTTTGAAATTTTAAAGATTAAAAAGTATAATATCTCAGATGAGGGTTAATATGATTGCTATCATACTAATAGTAACAAGGTCTGACATCTCAACTGGAATCTCATTTGAATAGAACTCAATAGTTAAGCGTGCTTGGACTGGAGCACTCTAAAGATGGTGACCGTCCTAGTTGTAAGGCCGACGGTATTTGCGACGCCGACGGCAACGGCGTGAGCCCGATGGATTACACGCCGACGGCCTTAGCCGTCGGGCTCATGTACGCCGACGGTTTTTAGCGTGAGCCCGACGGCAAATGCCGTCGGGCTCGCATGTTAGTCTTGTAGTGGCTGCCACCCCCATTGTCGACAGTGTGGTAGGTGCTTTCTCATCGGAGCACCCTGCCTGGAGGCTTGCCATTCGCATGACTGTGACCGCTTTTCTGCGACCAGGAACCGTCGTGTGTTTGATGGCATAAACACGATGGCCTCGGAGTTCTTCGAAGCCGTCCGCGGCCACCTACGGCTCTGCGTGGTCAACGCGCCCCGCCACCTTGACTGCACTCTGCTCCTAGAGTGGAGTGCATCGCTCCCCCCTGACCTGACACCCCCCCCCCCCCCCTCTTTTGTGTACGGCGGGGTATGTAAAACCGTTGTCCCTAAATGATTAATACAATTCAGGTTGGCTTTTCGCACTCCGTTGTTGTCTGCTTAAAAAAAATATTAGGGTTGAAGCTTGAGCAACATCAACCAGCATGGTCTTGCGAATTCAAAATGTGTGCAATGGTTATTTAAACACACACAATTACGTTAAATATAAAAAAAATTGTAAGGGAGTGGATATATCTACTGAATTTTTTGAATTCTCAGTCGTGTTAGAAAAGTGTAACTATAGTTTAAAGAAAAGTGCAATACATCTTTATATCTAGCTATTGTACAAATGACTATATAGTTGGTTATAAATGACATGACAACTTTTGGCTGTACTATTAAACTTGCTTTAAAAAGTTCAAAAGTTCGAGTGACATTAAAAAAAAAACGTCGTTCGAATCATGCCTGCGTCGTGCCCCTATCCTTTCTCCTTATCTATCCACTCCGGCACAGGCCCTCCCCAGCTCGTCCCACTCCGGCACTCCCCTCCTCTCTCGCCGCGCTCCAATGCCGCCGCCCATGGCGCTCTCCATCTCCTCCTCCTCCACCACCACCACCCTCCCGCCCTTCCCCGCGCGCCACCGCAGCCTCCTCCTCCCCGCCGCCCCCGCGCCCCGCGTCCTCCGCGGCCGCGTCTTCTCCACGGGCTACGCCGCGAGCTTCTACGGCGGCGCGGCGCGCACCCGCAGCCGCGACAACGAGGAGGTCGGCGACGAGGACGGCTCCTCCTCCGGGTTCGGCGGCGGGCTCGGGATGTCGGCCTCCGAGGCGGCGCTGGCCCTGGAGGAGCGCGAGATGCCGCCCTGCCCGCCCGGCCTGCGCCAGTACGAGACCATGGTCGTGCTCCGCCCCGACATGTCCGAGGAGGAGCGCCTCGCGCTCATCCAGCGTTACGAGGAGGTAACTCGATAACCAATCCTCGAGCGACAAACATGCTAGCTAGCTCTAGCTGCACTACAACCCGATCACCTCTCCCGCTGCAGTTCCAGCATGAATTACTGTGTAGTTGCTAGCCAATGTGACACTGTGTGCCTTAAATCGTTTAGCTAAGCTACAGTTCGATCACCAGCGCCAGCCCCGATGCTATTCGCACATGAATCCCTGTGGAAATACCCGATTCTCCTTCCCTATCCAATGTGACAGTGTTCGCTCCGGTCTTCAGTCTTTTTGATGTATGTTAGTCCTAAGGATTGGGTGAAGTGTGGTGCATGAAAAATTGAAAATTCTATCTATCTTTGTTAGTCCTAAGGATTGTACTATCCATTTATCCAATGTGACAGTGTTCGCTGAAGTCCTCTATCACTGTTTGATGCTTGTTAATATGAAGGCTTTGGGGTGAAGAGTGGTGCATGAAAAGGGTATCTATCTTTACTAGTTCAAGATGAACTGGGTAGGGTGAGCGCATGATCTGTATTCAAACCGCCTATAATCGAAACAATGCCGTCTTATGTGCTCTCTTGGTCTACTGTTTCAGACATTGAGTTAGATGTTCTATCAGTTGGTAAAGAAAAGATTAGAGAATAATATCTCAGCTCTGATGATGATGGTGCACTAGCAGCACATTGCTACATTGCACGAGGCTGTCTTCAGAGCTTGATGACTAACAATGGTTACATTGACATTGTCCCCACAAATCCTGCAGCATACGGCAAACCTGCAAGATTGCATTGTATGGGATTTATTGTTTTCCATACTGCTTACTTGCTGGTGCTGTTTCTCCGTGTTTTGCAGCTGCTTGTCGCCGGAGGTGCCATGTACGTGGAGGTCTTCAACCGAGGGGTCATCCCGTTAGCCTACAGCATCAGGAAGAGGAACAGCAGGACCGGGTTGCCCTTCACCTACTACGATGGCATATACCTCCTCTGGACCTACTTCACAAAGCCCGAGTCCGTGGATGCGATGCAGCTGAAGCTCAACGCCGACGACGATGTCATCCGCTCAACCAGCTTCAAAGTGCGCAAGAGGAGAGTTTACTAGAACCACCGGGACTGTAAATTTGGTTTCATTTGGGCTGGACTGAAAGCTCCAGAAGGTTTTAGTTCCTGTTTATATCATACGAGAGTGCTGCTACTGCCTTCGGGTGTAGATGTATGCCTTCTCTTTCAGTTGTTGAGAGGAAATGGTGCCCTATGTTTTGTTTATATTCTAGAAATTCATGTTTCATTTTTTTGCTCCGCCGAACATGCATCATGGAGCTGTATGAATTGTGCTCAAGCTTTGGCATCATGGTCATGTTACTGCCAGTAGGAAGAGGATTATTTGACTCAGGTGGTGTTCGTGTTACTAGATAACTAACTGCGTTTTGTTTGAAGATCAAAGGGTAAAAAAATTTGTAATTGTTGCACTTCACATGCTAATGCAAGTAACCTACCTGTCATAGAAAATGGCAAACAGGCTAGAGAAAATAGATTGTTCTCGCACTTCACGTGGTGTTGAAAATCAAGGGGTAATGTATTATTGCTTTTGTTATTCTACTCTATGTAATGTCAGCTTGACAGGCTCTAAATAAATGATCAATGTGGATATGCTGCTATCTTCCCTCATTCAGGACGAGCTGGCTTTGGCATGGCTTTGCAGGATCCTCAAGGGGTACTTTCGGCAGCAAATAGATGTGCATCTGATCATATTCAAAGCCCACAAATGGCTGAAACTCTTGCTGTTCGTTGATAAATAAGGTGTGAGATGCTAGTTAAAAAAACAATGTGCAAGATGCAAATGCTTGATCTGCACAACATGATGTTGAGTCCTGCTGGTTTAATGACTGGGCTTATAAGATCAGGAACCAATTATGAAAGGGTGCTGCCCATTGTATCACAGAAAAAATAAGGCAAGAAAATTAGCTCGATATCATTTCATTTTATTTTTTTGACAAGTGAGCCCAATCAGGCTTTATCGCTGCTAAAAAAATGAGCGCTGATGGATACAACAACTCGACTGGTTTCGACACATTGTATTGTAATATATAAAATGGTATATTCTGGTACACCACATAGAGTCAAACAAACAAACAAAAAAGCACAAGGTTTTGACTGCACCAGTACAGTGACAAAGACAATATCACGAGTCTTTCCCATCTCCAGTACAAAGCGAGACTCAGACATATCAAAGCACCACAACTATCATGTAGGAAGACCAGAGTACCCCAAAATCAGCCAGCACTGGACTGACAGATTCAGTATCTATCCGGGCGCCTGAAAAACCAAAACAGCTGTCAAGATTGGCCAATGATGATAACGATGCGGAAGGCAGAGCTACCACCGTGATTGGAGAGAAATTAGATGCAAAAGAAACAACATAGCAGTACCTGCCACGCTCCCTAGATCGAGAACGCTCCCTTCTCCGTGAATCACTACCACGGGAGCGGTCATAGTCTCTATCCCGGTCACGGTCATGCCGACGGTCCCTGTCATGGCGTCTATCACGATCCCTATCGTGGTCTCTTCTGCTTTCCCGAGGTTCAACTCGATCCTTTCTTTCTGCATCCCTATCCCTGGATGCCCGCCCACTGCGGTCCTTGCTGTGCTCTCTTGATCTAGAAAACCCAAGTATAAATTTTCAGACTGCTGTTTATTTAGTAGTCCAAAAATAAACAAAGATGGGAAAGACCATACCTTCTGTCAACATCCTCAGATTTATCGGTCCTTCTTTTGTTCCTCTCCTCCTAGAATGCAATATGACACTGTTTTAAAATGACGTTTTTTCGCCAAAATAGTACCAAGTGGGGATAGCTTGATTCAAACGACCAGAAAATAATGAAGGGAAGCGTCGAAATGAAGGCAAGGGATACATTACAGTTGAGATCAATTCAGCAAATGACAACTTACATATTTGTGAAGCAGGCAGCATATGAACAGGTTGTAACTTACAGGTAAAGATGGCAAAAGGATGCGCTTTCAGAGTTACTTAACCGGTACTATTTATCACCAGCTCTACAACATATGGATCACCAAGCAGAAAGCAAGCTCCAGCTTCTGATCAACATAATACTAAGCTGAGTACATATGAGAAAGTTGACGCAATTAAGTAAACATGATTCGCCATACCATGATCTGCTCACTCCTATGCTTACATTTGTCAACATACAGTGGCAGCTGTTGTTGCCATGGGAAGGAGGATGATTGTCACATGAGATTCCACTTATGCAACACTGACTAATTCCTGTAATGACTATCGCAACAACCATGGCGCCCTCCAATGTGAGATAAAATAACATATAGAGAAAGCAAGAACCTGGAGGTTCTTCCTAGAGATAAGAAAACTCACAGATGCCAAAAGGCCCAAAACAGAGTAACTCTTTAAAGCAGAAAATGGGACATTACATTCAGCACCTGATAAAGATGTTCAAAATTTGCACCTTAACAAACTTAGAAAGAACATCAAAAACCCATAAACCAATTTGACAAAACAGAATGTAAGTCTGAACAAAATCGTGTGGATGTTTTTTGTTTTAATGTGTTTATGCCTTTATCAGGTGATAATATCTGAAATACTAAAACTTCAGATCAATCACTCCCAACATCGTACTTGTAGTTTCGGGCATGCAAAAAGAATGTACCTGGAGTTCTTTCAGTTTCTCACGAATCAGCATATAGCCCAAGTGTAGCTTCCCTCCAAAATGGTCAGCAAGACGTCGATCACTGTATACAATATGGGATGAGATACATCTCCATCTTAATGGTCCAATTCAGATAAATATTTAGAGAGTGGGGGCTAAGAGTATTACTTGTCATAGACACTCAGAAATGCTCCACATATATCACAGAGGCGCAACTTCTGATCAGTCTACAGAGTGGACAGGGAATACAATGAGCAATGCTAGGGCACATATGAGCATTAGCTGGAGATGTTTGGATATAAATAATATGAAATTTCTGCAAGGATAAGAATACATAACCCTAGGAAATAGTGCAGAGCACTGTGCAACCAAATTCTTGGAGCACATAACATATGACGACATTCTTAATTTACAGTATCAAGAATGACATGTGCATAATGCATCTATATCAATACAAGTTACAGCATACAAGAACATGATCATATATTTTATTACTTGCTAGCACATTAATTTTGGAACCATGCAAGTAAAAAAATTGAGCTGTCACTTGAAGGAGTATAAAACAAAGACTGAGATTTACAAATTATACAATAGGATCAAATTTAGCAGCAATTTGAACTTGCACAAAATACAAACTTTTTCATAGTACGTGATGAGAACACAACCATCACGGATATGACCAATATTACTACTCACAAACATAGGTATCAGGTGATTTCTAGTAGTAATTCTAGAATATATTATTTGATTATTAGAAACAGAACTACCACATATATGTTTTATACGCAGATACACTGAAGACATGTCTCCTTTGCCCTATCAGTACCGCGCGTTGCGGGGGCAATCTTTTTACAAAATATATTATGAAGATATAAAACCCATAAATATGAATTTGTTTACACAAAATATGGAATATATCACAATTGTCGAAAGCCTAATTTAATTGACGTGATATTTTTTTGTATTTGATGATTAAAAATTGGTGGCGTGGACAACTATAAGGATGAAAAATAGATGACGTGGATAGACCGCATGCAAAATATGTTGTCATCAGTGGGATGACATGGATAATTGGTTGGCTATAGTAAAGGATGATGTGGATATCTTGCATGTTGAGATAGAAAATCATAAATGAGCTTAGTGGGGTTTTGCTTTATAAGAGATATAGATAGATGGCTGGGAAATGCACAGGTCTAATTAGTATTCCAAATTATACAGTGCAATCGCATAAAAATCAAGGTTAGAAAAAAATTGCATGTAAAAAATACTCTGGAACAATCCTATAAATAAAGGAAACCATTAATGTTGAAGAATCTCTGTGGACTGTAAGAGAACTTAGCATATGCTACGACTAAACAAGCATCAAAGGACATTAGCAGAAAAGGCTAGTGCGTTAGTGATGTGTTAAATTAATGACATGCGATGAACATAAGAAATAAAAGTGGCCCTTTAAACTCACAATTCGAACATCAGCAACAGTGTATTTAGCAGGATCAGAAGCCGGCTCCTGCCGTGATGCCGCCAGCTGTTGATGAAGTCAACAAAACAAGACTTCAGTAATGGTTTGTACAGAGCAAAGAAAACAATCGAAGAATCGGTGACCTAACAATGCCAAGTTATCGGTACATATGTCTGCAGAGGTGACGCTGACATAAATAAATTAACCTACTAGTAGTGACTGGTGAAAAGCTGAACACGGTAAAGTACGATAATGATGGTAACAGCAACCTTTTTTAGAGCTTCTGCTTCTTCTAAAGCTTTCTGTGCTTCTTCTACCATCCCTTGTTCACCTACCAAAAGGACAAACAGGAAAATATCATTGCATGATTTTTTCTGCTTAGCGTGTACATATATAGTGAATAAACTGTCCATGAAAATTTAATTGTCCGTGCTACTGAAGACACTGATGTGTAAATAAGTAAAGATCTACTCCTATATAATACCACAAGCCTAATTTTTTATCAGACAGACACTGATTGTCAAAAAGTTTGAGCCATGCCTAAAAGGTCCCCCGAAAAAAAGTAACTAAAAGCTATAAAAGTTCATGGTTAACCCCAATAAGAGTTACTTTGTTAGTTTCTCACCTTTAGAAACACAACATATCAAAGTAACTTTTCCAGCTCATATCCTTACAAAATATCTTATTGTCATATGTAGTAATCAACTAACTGAGTGGGGGAATTCAAAGCTAGTATGTATCGGAGAAACTTTAGTATCTAGGTCCTCATCATCACACAAATATAAGCTATTAAAAAGAGGCAAAATGCTATATATGCTTTGTAAACAGAAATAGTATGAAACATACCAAGGGCTTCAGCTTTAGTTAGCTTTTCATTAATCAGTTCTTGAGTACGAGCATCAGGAGGAGGAGGTGGTGGCAGTGGTGTGATTTGAGGACTTGGATTAGACTGAGGTATTGAAGCTCGGTCCTTGTTGAAGGCATCAAGCAAGAGGGTAGCCTGCAATGAAGTAGGAAAAACAACCTATGATATTAAAACTACAGAAATACATATTCAGTAAGATGACCTCTTAACCCAAGATTTACGAGAACTAAGAACTATGTTATGCAGAACTCCAAAGAAATACCTGCATGTCAGCCCTTTTAGACCTTAATTCTTCCACCACTTCCATGGTCTTGATTTTATCATCAGTTTTCCCTTCAAAATCTGTTTGGCACAAGTTAACAAGAAACATTTAGTAACTGTATTTTTTCCTGCTACTACACTTTCTTATCCTATGCTGTTGGCCCTTAATAAGGGAACAATATAATCAGCTAGATTCCAATGGGCTGCTATTTTATGCCTAAATGAAATTATTGATGCACGTTTACATCGATCAACAGGCTGGACAACAGCGAACAAATATACTCTTAACAATTGGGCAAAACATGAACACGTGACATTACCGAAGGTATCAGCTTCTTTCATTTTCTCCTTGATTTCCTTTGACAGCTGTAGGACTTCTTCATCCTGCAAACATTAACAAGAACACAATCAATTTAACTGAAGCACGTAGCCTCTTACTAACAGATGAGCTCTGAAAAACACACGGGTGAGTAAGTACCAGAGTAACCTCGGACACGGATATTGCGATGGCAGCCTTGGCATCCTCGTCGGCGAGACGTTTGAGCGCCCTCTGGATCTTGCGCTCGCACTCCACGATGAGCCTATCTATCATATCCTCGAGTTCCCTGTCGAAGTTCTCCGACCCCTTGGCTTTTACTTCTTCATAACTACCAAAGAGCTCAGGAACGCAGCGCATAACCAGTAGTATGCGTGTGCAGAAAGGAGGAATTACTGAACCGAAACATGCACTGCTGGTCTGCTGCGTCACAACTAACAAGGTAGTAAAATGAAGGATACTCTTTCCGCAGCTGAAGCGAGTGGACCTTGGGGCAGGGTCCGAGATCCATTTTCTGCCACAAGCGAAATTAGCCAGTCAGATTGCAGCATCACGAAAGCAAAACTACTCCAGATCATCTTAGAGCAGAGCGCACGCCATAAAAAACCCTGGGGAACGGATTTCCTTCAAAGGCAACTAATTAGCCCAGGGTATCTGCTCCGCTTCGATTTTAAATAAACCTAACTAATCTACTGCGGCGGCCACCCTGACCGCAACAGTTACCAAATCGGCAGGGGAGACGGAGGCGCACGGGCACAGGGGAGCGGGGGGGGGAGGAGCGCGTTACCGTGAGCTGGAAGAGGTCGTGGGGGCAGAGGCCGGCGAGGAAGAGGCGGCAGACGTCGCGGTCGAAGTACTTGCGGTTGACCTCCCGCACGTCGCCGTTGCGGTTGGCCCCCATGAGCACGTCCAGCTGCTTCCTCATCGCGTCCATGGCGCCGGCGTCCTCTCCGGCGACGGCGACGGCGACGGCGGGGTTTATACGAGCTAGGGTTTGTACCGGGCGCGCGGGCCAGACGATGCGTGACGCTGTCCAACCAACCCCCAAGCGGCCAAGCCTAAAGAGGGAGGAAGGAGAAGGGGACAAGATATCGGGCCTCTTGCTTTGTTCAGATGGGCTTCGGACTCGCTTTGAGCTTCTTTCCGGCCCATTTAGAATCCATAGTCTTCTTTTTTTTCAGGTTTATATAAGTTGAACAATTAATTTGAATCGTTTCAGAATTCCTAAGGGACCGGATGATGTTCAGGGGCCTTTAATCGACTTGCGCAGCACAGGTTTACTGCCTGACTACACAACCTGCACCGGAACCTCAGCTTTACTTTTCAGACACCCCCTGCCATCATGCCATGACATGATACTCATTACTTTCTGAAGACAAACTTCTGAAATACCAAACACTATTACATGTTAAAATTCAGAATATATCTATGAAGCTACAGATATTGTGTCTCTAATCCAAACTGAAAACAAATTCAGCAGCTTAATTGTCCACGCCAGCAGCAGGATCAAGACACTCCGTATAGCACAAAAAAAAATCTCTTGCCTCATTGCTACTAGTATGATTGGAGCATGCCTGAGAATGCACCAATCTTCTGTTGTGTGTGCAATATCAATATCAAAACCATGTCTCAAATGCAGCAACACGAGCAGTTCACCAGCATCAGCAAGGGCCAAAACCAAGACATCAAAGTAGCAGGATAGATTGATCATCTGGCAGTAAAAATGGGCTCCGCATCAGCGCTTGGTTGCGTTCTTCTCGCATACTTGATGAGCAGTCCTTCCGAAGACACACCAGGTACACGCAAGTCCCTGAACCATAGAGGAAGAAATGCGTTTGCATGAGAATTCCAGTACAGAATTTGAACAAAACTTGCTGTGAGAAATTATACCTGATGTAGGGCTGCAGGTCTTTCCACTCCCACTTTGGCCGCTCCTTGAATAGTGCCGCAAACCTCTCAGCCGGTGTCAATGGCAGATCAGCAACCCTGAAAGCATGCACCCAGGTCTCAGCCCCAAGCTTCTCATACAGCACTTCCCCTTCGAGCATCTGAAGATCTGCACGCATTCCTGAAGGGATGCTTCGTTCCCATTTATCCATGAAGCTGTTGAGCTTCATCTTTCCTCCACTGAGCGCTCTCCGGGCAAATTGCAAGCAGACCAGTTTCTCATCAAGGCTCCAACAACTCATTGCTTCCTGCTCGACCTTGGTGCCGAATCTGTTGAGGCAGTGGGCTACAATCTTGTGCGTAAAACCGTCAGACTCCATGACAGATAGCACAGCATTTTCTGGCATAGCATTTAACAGCCAATCATGCAGCACTGAGTTGTGCAGAATCATGTCCAGGACCGTGTTCACGGAGTTGACATCGACAGTCCTCCAGAACCCATCAATTTCTACAGCCGAGAGGGAATTCAGCCCATCCAGCAGCTCGCTGTCACTGGCCTGAACAAGCAGACAGAGGTCTTCCCACGTGTACAGCCCCTTCTTATGCTCGGAGGCATCTCCAAGATCCTCATCAAGCACATAGGGCATCTCCCTGAGAAGGCTCCTCAGCTTGTCAAGCCGTGGAGCAGTTCGGACAAGCTCGATGCTCCCTGGCGCTGCTTTGATGATAGAAGCGGCCGAGTCAGATGTGGTAGTAGCATCCTCGTTGGCATGGTCTGGTCTTAAGCTTGGCGCAACCGCTTCGCCGGGCGGAATTAGGAACATAGAGTTGGATGTGCCCACGAACTTCATGGCGTAGGTCGCTGAAGGCGTGCAGAGGACAGCTTCTTCTTCGGGGCGTCCCCGTACCGTCACTCTGTAATGTATCAAGAGGAAGTCTTCGTTAAAATTTTCTCATACATATAACGGAGACACAATGTTTTTTTCCTACAGTAGTGCAGTTCTATAAACAGATAATGATTTCTCAACTGCATCTGAACAAGTTCTGCGAGGATCTGCAATAATAATAATATATCTGCAGCAGCCAGCAGATGTTCACTGTTTATTTTGGCCAGCCTCAGCTTCGGCTCAGGAACAATGAACGAACTAAAGTTTTTCCCATGGTAATGGATGCCCTTTTC
This sequence comes from Poa annua, assembly GCA_026929855.1. Taxonomy (NCBI): domain Eukaryota; kingdom Viridiplantae; phylum Streptophyta; class Magnoliopsida; order Poales; family Poaceae; genus Poa; species Poa annua. Next base: position 4,684,041 of record CM049427.1, on the reverse strand, counting down.
CACTGCTCGTGGTGTACTAATCTGGCTAATGGCAAGCATACAGCGAATCAAATCCAACCTAAGTATTACGTACTACATCAGTTGATCTAGGGATTTAACGGTGGATGGTCCTAATCGAAGATCTGAAGATTGAATGAAGAGCACGTACGGATCTAACTTTTAAGGATGGACTAAATCGAAAGCAGGGCAGTCGAGGATCGAGGGGCTTACTTACCGGCCCTGTAGGAGGTCGGGGAGGAGGTCGTCGGCGGCCTCGAGGAGGATGAGGTCGTCGTGGGGGCCGAACTCCTGGTGGTAGCACACGGAGAGCGAGGCGCCGGCGCCGGAGAGGCCCAGCACCGCGTCGGCCCCGCCGCAGCCGCCGTCCCATCCCCTCCCGGGTTGGGCCTCCGCGTCCTCCATCGCCGCGTCCATGGATCCGTATCGAGACGATTTCCCTCCCTCTCCCTCCCTCTCCCTCTCTCTCTCTCTCGCTCTCGCTCTCTTCCGCGGGATTTTTTTCCGTTTCTTTCTTGTGTCTGCTCCCTTTGGCGCGCTCTTTTGTTTTGGCGGACGAATTTAGCGCGGGAAATGCTATGGTTGGTATGGTCCGGTGGTCAGCCTGTGCAAAGGAGATGCCAACAGATATTTCCTAGTTTCCTACGTTAGCTTTTATAGGAAAAATGCCCGTGTGTTGCTACGGGTTGGTTTTATGAATATTGATATGCAATCTCAATATGAAAACTGGGCAATATTTGTGCCAATGTTTGTTGTGCATTTGCATTCATCACATGTACGACAAGTTCAGATGCATATATAGTAGAACAATCCAATTATTCACTTTTATGAAATTTATACCAAACAGAAGAAATAGTCGATGAACAATTTATTTTTGTGCTTATTCAGACGGCCTCAAGGCACTCTGCAGATCTTTGTGTATTCCCAACGAAAATTTCTGTGCGGACTTGCTTGGAAGGTAGGCGTGTACTTCCGGTCATTACCAACTGTACCTGTAAATGGATTATTGTCTTAACTTCGGACGTTCGTAAGCGTACTAATGCTCTAAACATCTACCGTACACCATAATTTGGGAGAGACAATACACGTCTGTACATCCTTTTAGTCTCAGCAGTACACATATTGAAATTGCAAGACGACCTTTACACTCTGATCATCCTCCCCGCCGATCCGGTTCAGGTGGCGAGGCTGCGTGCGGTTTCGGAATCTTTCTCACGCGCCACGGAACTGCACATCAACTTCCACAAGAGCACGTTCGTGCCCATTCGGGTGCCGCCATTGGAGGTTGCTACTCTTGCGGGGCTGCTTGGGTGCCCCGTGTCGTCGTTCCCCCAGACTTATTTCGGCCTGCCTTTGTCGGATCAGAAGCTCCCCGCGCCGGCTCTTGACTTCCTTGCCACCAGGATCTCCGGGAAGATCCCCGGATGGCGCGCCTCGTTGGTCCCCATTGGGGGGTGACGTGGGGCTGCCTTTCGGGTAACCCACGATAAGGCTACCTGGGTCGCGCCAAGGACAGGAAGGCCCACAGAAGGCCCACGCGGGGTACCATGTAACCTAGTCCAAATCGGTTAGGAAGCATAACCTGCCATATCTGTAGTTGCCATCGGCACCAACCACCCGAGACCTGGCTGCCTATAAAGCCAGTAGGGTTGCTCGTCCCAGAGGACACGCTCATAGCTACGGCCACAAACCCTAGCGAGATCGCAATCTCGCCATTGTAACCACAACTCGCATCAATAATCAGACAAGCAGGAGTAGGGTGTTATCCTCCGGGAGCCTGAACCTGGGTAAATCCTTGCTTGTCAGCCGTCGTGACCACCTGCACTCATCTCTCTCCCCATCAATCAACCCGGGGTGAACAACCCTGGGACTTGTCGAGTTAACACCTCGTCAGGGGGCGCCTCACGCTCGCCACGGCCGTCCTCTCTGCCCTCCCCACCCTGTCCATGTCAGTGCTGCCCCTCTCTAAGGGCACCATTGTCAAGATGGACAGGCCACGACGGAGCATGTTGTGGAAGGCGACGGCGGCGTGTTCCAGTGGTGATTGTCAAGTAGCTTGGGATTTCGTCTGTCGACTGAGGTCAGAGGGAGGGCTCGGTGTGGTCGATCTCGGCCTGCAGAACACTTGCTTGTTGTTGAAGAACCTGCACGGGCTTTTCACCGGACGAGACACCCCGTGGACGCGATGGGTGCGCCGGAGCTACCTGCTCCCGCATCCCCAGCCGTCTACCCCCTCTTGGCGTCACTTCGAGTCCCTGCTCCCTTGTACCGCTCCATCACCAGAGTGACCCCCGGTGACGGCGCCTCGACCTCGTTATGGTGGGACTCCTGGACGCCGTTGGGGCCTCTCTCAGCGGCATTACCGGCAGCCTTCTCTCACAGCATGCTGCCCCACGCGACTCTCGCGGACGCTGCAAGGGATGAGGTCCATGTGCCCGTTCAGGAGCGGCTGACTGATCAGGCGGTGCCGGAGCTCGACTTCCTCCTATCCCAGGTTCGCTCCCTTAGGCTTGTACCCTCGCCCGACATGCGCTCCATTGCCTTCGGCGCCGTGGGGGGGGGGGGGGGGGGGTCCGTACCGAAGAGGTCTACCGCGCGCTGCACTCCTCCGGCGTTGTCATCCCGCTTCAGGAGGTCAATTGGCAGAACTTTGCCCCCCCCCCAAGTGTGAGTGTTCTTCTGGATCCTATGCCTTGGCAAGACTCGGACGCGCGCTCACCTGTTCCGCCTGGGATGCGTCCCCACCCCCCCCCCCCCCCCCCCCACTGCCCGTTCTGCCATGGTCATGTTGAAGACCTGCGCCACATGTTCGTCCATTGTCCTCGCTTATCTCCCCTTTGGGGGCGCGCCACCCGTCGGGTGCATCCCGCCCCCGAGGATGACGTTGTGACGCTCGTGTACAAGGTGGCTGACGAACTACCCCCTATGCACCCCCTCGCCCGGAACACCGTCTTGTTGGCGATCATGTGGTCGGTGTGGAAGTCGCGAAATAGTATGGTGTTCGATGCTGACATGCTCTCTAGGCAGGTTGCTTGGGCTTGTTGTAGATCACCTGCGTCTGTGGGTAGTTCGTTCACCTCGGCGCGTTGATCTCAGCGCCCTCCACGCTTGGTGTGACTAGCTCTGATGTATCTGCTCCCCTAGTGTATCTCTTTCCCGGGGGCGGTATGCCGCTCCCCCGGGTGCGTCGCCCCCCACTGTTTTGTGCGCGGCGTCCCCCCACTGTTTTGTGCGCGGCGTCTGAAAGAACATTTCTTAATCCCTAGTGTTTTGTGTGTTAGTTAACAATACCAATGATATACTAATCCTATTGCTAAGTATTTCAGTTTGGGTGAAACTCATATCACAAATCTTAAAGCCAAACTGTAGAGAAAAAGAGTTTCTGGAATTCTTCAGGGACCCGGATATTCCGGTTCCCCAACCGGATATTCCGAGTCAACCCCAGAAATTTGGCCAAGTCAAGATCAGAAGTGGCACTGACTTCAATCGGAAAATCAGCCCGGAAATTTCAAGGACCCGGATATTCCGGTTCACCAACCGGATATTCCGAAGCAATCTCAGGAAAACTGGCTAAGTCAAGATTAAGCAGAGGCACTGACTTCAATCGGAAAATCAGCCCGGAAATTTCAAGGACCCGGATATTCCGGTTCACCAACCGGATATTCCGAGTCAACCTCAGGAAAATTGGCTAAGTCAAGATTCAAAAGTGGCACTGACTCCAACCGGAAATTCAGCTCGGAAATTTTCAGGGACTCGGATATTCCGAGTCAACCGAAGAAAATCGACTAAGTCAAGTTCATAATTGGTTCTGATCTCAACCGGAATTTCAGCTCGGATATTTTCAAAGGCCCGGATATTCCGGGGCACCGGAATTTCCGGTGCAACTTAAACCGGAATTTCCGGGTGACCAAGACAGCCAACGGCCAGATTTTGAGGGGGAGTATAAATACCCCCTCACTCACTCAAGAACATTTGAGCTCTCAGACTTTCTCTCTCCTACTATTCTTGAAAGCTCAATTCATCAAGATCTCCCAATCCCCCCACCCAAATTCATAGATCTTTGGAGGATTGGAGGAGAAGGCCCAGATCTACATCGTCACCGAAGGGATTTACATTTCTCCCCCATTCATTTGGGGATTTCGTGGCTAGGGTTTCCGGTGGGAAAACCTAGTTCACCATTGTTGTGTTCTTGGTGCTACCTTGACCTTTTGTGGTCCTTGACCTGTTGTGGTCCTTCTTGGGAGCCCCCAATTCAGTTGTGGGTGTGTGCCTCAAGCGTTTGTAAGGGATTCGATCTCCGCCCTAAAAGGGGATCAATAGTGGAAGGTGGACTCGAAACCTTTGTGGTTGAGTTCATCGGAGAAGAAGGTGAGCCTTTGTGGCGTTGCGGCTAACCTGTTGTGGTAGCGCACACCTCTCCAAACGAGACGTACACCCTTGGGTGGAACTCGGGATTACATCTTCGTCTCCGCGTGCTTCACTTGGTTCCCTTTACCCTTTACTCCCTTACTTGCTTCTTGTTATTGCTTAGATTCTCATTTAGGTAAATTCACCGTAGTTGCATATCTAGAGAATTTACCTTTGAGTTGAGCCTAAAATTGAAAAGACCAAAAATTTGTAATAGCACCTATTCACCCCCCCCCCCCCCCCCCCTCTAGGTGCCGGATTCCCGTTCATTTGGTATCAGAGCCAGGTTCACTTTTAAGGGCTTAACCGCCTAAGTGCAACGATGACGGAATCCGATGCCGAGAGGGCCGCCCGTGAAAAATTAGAGGCGGAGAAGGAGGCGTTAGCGGGCAACCATGGCCGATCTTATTGATATGAGATCGTCCTTGGAGGCCCAACTCCTCAAGATGAATGAGATGTTCATGGCACTCTTGAAGTCTAAGGAGCCCGAGGCTACTTCTCCCTCTCCTCCTCCTAAGGAACATGCGGGGAACTCTAAGGAGTCATCTTCGGATGGGTCCAAAGATGTTACCTCAAGTGTTCCCGGGATGGCGGAAAAGGATGAACCACCTAGCTCCTCTAACACCCCCAAAGGAGAGGAATTTCATAATGTCAACCATAATTACTCTCCTAACCCTCCTATCCCTCACCCTCATGTAAACTTTAGAAGTGACCCTCCTAAGCTTAAACCTACTCATTTCTCTCAATGGGTGTTTCTAATGAAGTCTCATCTATGTAGTGCCTCCATTGAGCTTTGGCGCATCATTGAAGAAGGATACAAGCCCCATGATCCAACCAACTTGACAAGAAGAGAAGTGGTTGATAGCCAACTCAACGCCACCGCTCTTCATCAACTCCAAATGGCCGTTGGAGAGAAGGACATGGCGCTCATTCAACAATTCTCCACCGCCAAGGAAGTTTGGAATGCTCTTTCCGACATCTTCGTTGGGAATGAGAGCATGAAGAAGAACCGGTATGATGCCTTATGCAATGAGGTGGAAGGGTTCTACAAGTTGGATGGAGAAAGCCACGAGGACATGTACCGGAGGTTGGTGTTGGTTGCCAACTCCTTCAAGAACCTCGGGGCGGAGTACATCAATGATGCTTGGATCAAGAGGAAGTATGTGACCGCTCTCATGCCCTTTGAGGACACGGATTTGAAGACACTCCAAGGGAGACATGACTTTGCAAAGATGACATCCAATGAAGTTATGCAAGAGATGACCGCATACAAGGTGGCCTCCAAGATTGCACAAGATGCAAGAGCTAGAGCCATAGGGATGCACAAGCATGCCTCAATTGCTTTGAAGGCCACCGTTGAAGAGGAGGATGAAGAGGAGTGTGATGATCAAGACGAGCTATCTAGTGAAGCTCTCTCAAGCACTCTCACTCAACACATGGGTCTTGCGGCAAGAACCTTTTGGAAGAACCCCGGAAGGGCCAAAGCAAGGATTGACAAGAAGTTTCCCCCCAACGGAGGAAAGCCATTCAACAAAGTGAGACTTTGCTATAACTGCGATGACAAGAGCCACTTTGTTGCCGATTGCCCATGGGAGAGAAGAGAGGATCATGGTGGGAGGCTCGTGGCCAAGACGAAGGGCAAGGGGCCCATGCTCATGAAGAAGCCTTTCTTCAAGAAGAACCAAAAGATTGTCTTGGTGACTCAAGAGCAATGTCCCACCGATGATGAAGATAGTGACAAGGAGGATACTCCAACGCAAGTGGCCGCACTAGCCATGTCTTCCACAACTCCATCACTCTTCTCCTCGCCAAACGAGAGCGTCATCGTCAAGAATGGAAGATGTCTTATGGCTAAGACATCCGAGGTACAACTATCCCCCAACTCCATATCACATGACATTGATGATGCTATGAGTCTAGAAGTCAAGGAAGAGATCATTGCTTTTGATAAATTCATGACTAACTTGCAAGGAGAAGGAAATAAACACTTTGGCTCAATCATGAGTCGTATAGGTGAGCTTGAGGATGAGCTTGAACTAAAAGGTGAGATTGAGAGAGGATGCACATGCTAAGGTGTCTCTCCGATCCTCTCTCGAAGATGAACAAGAAGCTCATGCTCTCCTCGAGGAGCAACTTGCTAAGATCACTAAGGATCGTGATCTCTACTTTGCTAAATGTAAAATTGTGCAAAAAGAAAAGTCTGAGCTTGTAGTTGCTCATGCTAGACTTTGCGAAGACTTCGAGTCACTTGACAATGTTCACAAAGTGTTGACAAGTGATCACGAACGTCTTCTCAAGTCTCGTGATCAACTCCAAACTCGGATATCTAATCTTGAGAAACCTAGCACCTCTACTCCTTTGAATGCTAATGCAAATGTTGTGAAGGGTATTGCTAGGGTTTTGTTTGTTCCTTCTATGGCAACCAAGCCCAAGACATCTCTTGATAAAGGTAAGGGGACACTCACTACTCCTCTTCACGAGCGAGTGCCCCACAAGGGTAAGGAAGGTCTAGGCTATGTTGCTAAGGAGAAGAAGGAGATCAAGAAGAAGACCAAGTCCGCACAATCCAAGAAGGTTGACATTGCGAGTGGAAATGCCACAAGGGGCACTCCCACTCGTAATGACTTTGCGGGCATATCTAACCCCAACTATGCTTTATATGTTGATTATTATGGGGATGTCTATGCTAGATACATTGGTCCTTTTGATGGTTATATTGAATATGCTATTTGGGTACCAAAGACCCTTGTTGCTAACCAAAAGGCACCCATTGCAAAATGGGTACCTAAATCCAAGAATTGATTGTGTGTAGGGCCTTGCTTCCGGAGGATCGAAATGGATAATTGATAGTGGGTGCACTAGTCATATGACCGGAAGCAAGGATATTGTAACGGAGTTGAAGCCCAATGATGATCAAATGACCGTTACATATGGTGATAATTCTAAGTCTAAGGTAATAGGGCTCGGCAAGGTGGTAGTGGCACCGGACATCATACTTGTGAATGTCTTGCTTGTCGAGTCCCTAGGTTTCAACTTGATCTCCGTCCATTCCTTAACTTGTTTGGGCTATACCGTTGTCTTTGAAAAGGAAATGGTCATTCTCTTGCGGAGCAAGTCTCTCAATGTGTCTTTCGTTGGGTACATTGAGAATGGGCTCTATGTGGTTGACTTCTCCGGAGTCACCACTTCCCATACAATGTGCCTATTCGCAAAGGCGGACTTGGGTTGGCTATGGCATCGCCGACTAGCCCATGTCAACATGAGGACTTTGCAAAGTCTTCACAAGGGTGGCCATATCCTAGGACTAAAAGACCATGTTTCTTTCTCGAAGGATCGAATGTGCAGGGCGTGTGTTGAAGAAAAATGCATGACATCTACCATCCAAGCAAGACCATCATTTCATCAAAGAGGGTTTTGGAGCTTCTCCATGTTGACCTCTTTGGTCCCATTCCGGAAGCTAGTCTTGGTGGCAAGAAATATTGCTTGGTGATTGTTGATGATTATTCAAGATACACATGGGTTTTCTTCTTCAAGACGAAGATGGAGACTCAACAAACTATCATCGACTTCTCCAATGAAGCTCAACGTCAACACAATGTCCCTATCTTGGTGATACGAAGTGACAATGGGTCCGAGTTCAAGAACTACACCTTAAACGAGTTCCTTAGTGAAGAAGGAATTCGTCATCAGTATTCCGCTGCTTATACTCCCCAACAAAATGGTGTAGCCGAAAGGAAGAACCGCACACTTATTGAGATGGCAAGGTCGATGATGGCGGAGTTCAAGTCCCCTCACAACTTTTGGGCCGAAGCCGTCAACACCGCTTGCCATTCATCCAACCGGCTCTTCTTTCGCAAAGGACTCATGAAGACACCTTATGAAGTGCTCACCGGGAACAAGCCCAATATCTCCTACTTCCGTGTATTTGGTTGTAAGTGCTTCTACCTCATCAAAGGTGTTCGTTTGGGCAAGTTTGATTCTAAGTCTCTTGAAGGGACATTTGTGGGCTACGGATCCGAATCCCACACTTATAGAGTCTATGATAAGGCCTCGCGCATAATCATAGAAACTTGTAGTGTGGTATTCGAGGAGAATGACGGCTCCCTCGTGGAGCAAAGTGGTGTTTCCGGTGTAGGTGATGATGAACCTCAAGATGCTATCCGAAGAATGGGGTTGGGAGTCCACCGCCCCGTTGAACTCTATTATGAGGATGATCATCAAGGACCAAGTTCTTCACAAGTGGTGACCACCCCAACACAAGAAACACCCATCGACAACACCGTGCCCAATGCTCCCTGCCAAGAAGAAGAACAAGACTCTACAGCTGCTCCAGGAATTTCCGGAGGACCGGATTATCCGGGTCAAGATGGACTCGGAAATTCCGGTGACCCGGAATTTCCGGTTCCTGAACCCGGAATATCCGGTCCTGCTGACATTCCCGGTGGCAGTTTGCAAGGCCAAGATCAACCCTCTCCCTCACCAATGGACACCACTCCAATGGTTGATCAAGGCCATCAAATCAGTCAAGGCGGAGACATGAATGATCAAGATGATCAAGCGATTCCTCCCACCACTCGGAGGGAAATCGAGATCCGCCGCTTGAATAGGGTTGGCACCTCACAAGAATTAAGAGCTCTATCTCTTGACAAGGTGCTTGGTGATGTGAGAAGCAAGGTCTCTACCCGAAGACAACTTGTAAGCTTTAGTGAACATCAAGCTCACATCTCCATGGTGGAACCCAAGAAGGTCTTTGAAGCTCTTGAAGATAAAGATTGGCTTGATGCCATGCATGAAGAGCTCAACAACTTCGAGCGCAGCAAAGTGTGGAAGTTGGTGGAAAGACCCAAAGATTGCCGCAATGTTATCGGCACCAAGTGGATATTCAAGAACAAGCAAGATGAACATGGCATGGTGATAAGGAACAAGGCAAGATTGGTGGCTCAAGGTTTGAGATGTCTATGATTGGTGAGATGAAGTTCTTCCTCGGATTTGAGATCAAACAATTGAGGGAAGGAATGTTCATCAACCAAGCAAAGTACATTCAAGACATGCTCAAGAAGTACGAGTTGCTTGATCTCAAGGGTGCCTCTACTCCAATGCAAACCAAATGCCACCTTGAGCTCAACCCGAAGGGTAAGGATGTGGATCAAAAGGTATACCGCTCCATGATTGGATCTCTCCTCTACCTTTGTGCATCTAGACCGGATATAGTGCTAGCCGTGGGAGTGTGTGCAAGATATCAAGCGGCTCCTAAAGAAAGCCATGATGTGGCGGTCAAGAGAATCTTTCGATATTTGGCTTATACCCCAACTTATGGATTGTGGTATCCCAAGGATGCAAATTTCTCATTATGTGGATTCACGGATTCCGATTGGGCGGGAGATCATGATGATAGGAAGTCAACCTCCGGTGCTTGTCAATTTATTGGGAGGTCCTTGGTGAGTTGGTCTTCTAAGAAGCAAAATTGCATATCTCTCTCCACCGCCGAAGCCGAATATGTTGCAGCCGCTAGTTGTTGCACTCAGTTGTTATGGATGAGGCAAACTTTAAAGGAGTACGGTGTCAATTGTGACAAAGTGCCTCTTCTATGTGACAACGAAAGTGCCATCAAGATTGCCTACAACCCGGTGCAACATTCAAGAACCAAGCATATTGAGATCCGCCATCATTTCATAAGAGATCATGTGGCCCGTGGAGACATTGACTTATCATATGTGGGCACAAGGGATCAATTGGCGGATATCTTCACGAAGCCCCTTGAGGAAGGAAGGTTTTGCTTTTTGAGGAATGAGCTTAATATCATTGATTCGAGGTCCTTGGCTTGATCGCTTGCACACTCACCTAGGGCGTAATTGCATCTTATCTAGTTTAGATGTAGGCATGGAAATAGGGGGAGTGCGGTCCTAACACATTGGACCATCCCCCCCCCCCCCATTATGCCGATAGCAAGTGTTCTTTTATCTCTATATTCATTCTTGTGACTAATGAGCTAAAACGACGAGTATTGGTTATGTACCCAAGATACATCTTCGCGGTAACATGCCATACACTCCTACACGGTGGCCTCGGCCACCAACCTCTTCTCCTTGAAGAGTTGATGTTATTTGGAGCTTTATGTTGCTATTTGCTCTCCTTTTCATGCATGTGGGAAACCTACTCAACTTGGCTCTTTTGATTCGATTTGGTTGTTGTGAGTTGAGTATGGTGTACCAATATCAGTTTGGAAATCTATCCCAAGCCTACTCCCCCCTGAAAACATTTCTCTCTATTGCACACAAGTCATCCGTTTGAAAACTGGGATTTTGGTTCAGCAGGTCGGAATATCCGGTTCATTTTGAACCGGAATATCCGGTGACTCGGAATATCCGGTGTAACTTATACCGGAATATCCGGTCTGGCAGTTTGTCCAGAAATATAAGGGCAGGCTCGGGGTGAAGGGCTCATTAGTGCCTTTCTTCCACCCCGACCTCCCTCTCCTCCACCCGCCGCCCCTGCTGTTCCCAACTCCCTCCGGAGCACTCCGTCCGCCGGGGAACCTCTTTCTCGGCCGGATCTGCTCCTCCTCCGCCCTGGGAACTCACTCCTCCAAGCAATGGCCTCAATGGATGAGGGTAACTTCACTTTTCTTCTTCCTCTTTTGGATCTTGATGTGGAGTTATTTGTTTCAATGTTGCTTGGTAGAGATTGTTCCTAGGACTATTCCCTGCCTTCTACATACATTAGTTTTGCATTACATTGGATCGATCTAGTTTTAGACCGAGTCAAATCTCAGATCTGTAGTTTCTGTCTGACTCGGAATATCCGGTCCATCGTGACTCGGAATTTCCGGTCATGACTGACCCGGATATTCCGAGCCAAACAGAGCAGTTTTAAGATTAACTCATGTTTAACTACATATGATCCATCGAATGCCTATCTAATGTGTGTATTTCCTCCTGACTTATGTGCACTTACCTTATGCTACCATCTATGCTCAAATTCACAGGTTCAGGTGGAAGTGAGTCCGCAGGGGGATCAAGGCACACTGGTAGAGCACCTGTTTCCAAGCAATATGTCAACAAAGGAAAGGGCATTGCACCTCCGAGAAAGAAGAAAGTTGTTGCCAGCAAGCCCTCATCTAAGAAGAGAAAGAGTGCCTCTAGTTCCGAACGTCTGAACTATTCCAAGATGCATGCTGTTGATTACTCTCAGCTAAGGCAGGGGGGCTGGTACCTCAATGTAAGAGACACATCTCTCGATGATCGCAGTTTTTGGTGCCAAGCACAAGAGCATATATTTGTGGATCTATACCTCTCTCTGTCGAAGCCAATTCGACCCATGCACCCGTTTGACTTTGCTTCCCTACAGAAGAAGACTGCTTTTTCTGAGGCCATCCATATTGTGAAGACCATGGGATTGGAGAGATTGGCGCTCATCCGTTGTGCCTACAACGCGCAGCTTGTTATGCAGTTCTTCGCCACCCTAGTGATCAAGGGTGACTCGCAGAAGACCATGAAATGGATGACTGGGGAATCTTACTGTGAGTCCAACTTTGAGGAGTTTGGCAAGGTACTGGGCTACAGGTTTGATGGTGATAATCCCCAAGGCACTCGCATGCACCACTCCTACAAGCTCAACAAGAAGGAGACAGCTCACTTATATGGTGTGGGAGCCACCCCTGGATTCTCTCGGAACTTGCTGCCTTTGTATGATGTTCTTGTGCGCATCCTGCGTGAGAACATTGCACCAAGTGGTGGCAACAATGATAATGTGGTAACCCCTCTCTGCAACCTGCTCCTTCACGCCAACCGCATTGTGGAGGACTCGGGTTCTGACACTGACTGGAGAGTAGATGTGATGGATTACATCTACAATGAGATGTATGAGGCTATGACCACCAGGGTCTCCATTCCATATGCTCCATACATCATGAAGCTTCTCCTGTTTAAGTTCCCCAACCTCAACGTCAGCAACAGTGATTTGACGCCACATGACTTCAAGAAGCTCTATGAGAAGAAGACTGTGGTCAAGCCCCCTCCTAGGCCTTCGACTACATCAGCTCCAGGTGGATCTTTCATGGGTGATGCTAGGAGGGTTGCTGCTACCTCTACTCATGTTCCCACCACTCATACGCATGTCAAGAAGCTAAACTGGTTCCAGCGCAACATCCTGTGCATGAATGTGGACATCCGTAAGGAGCAATACAATGCCTACAAGGATCGCCGTCAGCAGAATTACAAGCAAGACTTGATCCTTCACCATGCTTCTGGCTCCCCTGCTCCTGCTGATCTGTCTGAGCCCCTGTCCTTTGCTCAGTGGAACGAGGGTTCCTTGGCTCCATGGACCCTGATTGACCAGGACCTTGGTGGCAGCTCATACACCACAGGTTATGACTATGATGAGGAGGCTGAAGATGAGGATGAGGAGGCAGCGTCTGAGGACTATGAGGACGAGGATGATGATGATGATGAGGATGCTGATGATGATGATGAGGAGGAGGACCCCTCGGACTGAAGACTTCCATGGGACGTAGCATCGCTCTTCTTCCTTTTTGGCGTTTCGATGCCAAAGGGGGAGAAGTTGCTCTACTAGGACTTCTTCGGGGATTTGCAAGGGTCGGGCACAAGCTTATGCGTTTATCATTTATTTGCGCTTGTGTCCATTTATCGTGTTTTTAGTTACTTGTGAAACTCTCTTTTTGTCATTTGTGATATCTTTGTATTGAGACAATGGTTGATGCTATCATTATATTATGCTTGAGACTTGGAATTGATTGTGTTGGTATTCTCTTCATATTCTATATGCACAAGGTATGAAAATCTATCTAGTCTCAAGTACGTCCATTATCTTTCATCTTGTCTCGTTTCTCCTTTGTGATATCTTGTGGTTGTTGTTATAAAATTGCTCCTATCCTCTGTTATCTTGTGTTGCATACTTGCATTTATTTAGGGGGAGCCATTTTCTGCCAAAAACATGATATTGCTGTTTGTTTCTTTGCAAATCTTGGTATTGTCATCTAACACCAAAAAGGGGGAGATTGAAAGAACATTTCTTAATCCCTAGTGTTTTGTGTGTTAGTTAACAATACCAATGATATACTAATCCTATTGCTAAGTATTTCAGTTTGGGTGAAACTCATATCACAAATCTTAAAGCCAAACTGTAGAGAAAAAGAGTTTCTGGAATTCTTCAGGGACCCGGATATTCCGGTTCCCCAACCGGATATTCCGAGTCAACCCCAGAAATTTGGCTAAGTCAAGATCAGAAGTGGCACTGACTTCAATCGGAAAATCAGCCCGGAAATTTCAAGGACCCGGATATTCCGGTTCACCAACCGGATATTCGTATCCGGTTCACCAACCGGATATTCCGGTCACCAACCGGATATTCCGAAGCAATCTCAGGAAAATTGGCTAAGTCAAAATTAAGCAGAGGCACTGACTTCAATCGGAAAATCAGCCCGGAAATTTCAAGGACCCGGATATTCCGGTTCACCAACCGGATATTCCGAGTCAACCTCAGGAAAATTGGCTAAGTCAAGATTCAAAAGTGGCACTGACTCCAACCGGAAATTCAGCTCGGAAATTTTCAGGGACTCGGATATTCCGAGTCAACCGAAGAAAATCGACTAAGTCAAGTTCAGAATTGGTTCTGATCTCAACCGGAAATTCAGCTCGGATATTTTCAAAGGCCCGGATATTCCGGGGCACCGGAATTTCCGGTGCAACTTAAACCGGAATTTCCGGGTGACCAAGACAGCCAACGGCCAGATTTTGAGGGGGAGTATAAATACCCCCTCACTCACTCAAGAACATTTGAGCTCTCAGACTTTCTCTCTCCTACTATTCTTGAAAGCTCAATTCATCAAGATCTCCCAATCCCCCCACCCAAATTCATAGATCTTTGGAGGATTGGAGGAGAAGGCCTAGATCTACATCGTCACCGAAGGGATTTACATTTCTCCCCCATTCATTTGGGGATTTCGTGGCTAGGGTTTCCGGTGGGAAAACTTAGTTCACCATTGTTGTGTTCTTGGTGCTACCTTGACCTTTTGTGGTCCTTGACCTGTTGTGGTCCTTCTTGGGAGCCCCGAATTAAGTTGTGGGTGTGTGCCTCAAGCGTTTGTAAGGGATTCGATCTCCGCCCTAAAAGGGGATCAATAGTGGAAGGTGGACTCGAAACCTTTGTGGTTGAGTTCATCGGAGAAGAAGGTGAGCCTTTGTGGCGTTGCGGCTAACCTGTTGTGGTAGCGCACACCTCTCCAAACGAGACGTACACCCTTGGGTGGAACTCGGGATTACATCTTCGTCTCCGCGTGCTTCACTTGGTTCCCTTTACCCTTTACTCCCTTACTTGCTTCTTGTTATTGCTTAGATTCTCATTTAGGTAAATTCACCGTAGTTGCATATCTAGAGAATTTACCTTTGAGTTGAGCCTAAAATTGAAAAGACCTAAAATTTGTAATAGCACCTATTCACCCCCCCTCTAGGTGCCGGATTCCCGTTCAGCGTCCCCCCACCCCCCTGTACTCCCCGTGTTTTAATGAAAAAACCGTTCAGGTGGGCTATCGCCCCCCCCCGTTGCTTGCTTTAAAAAAAAGACAACCTTTGCACAATACCGAGGGAGAAAATTTCAATTCGGCGGTAATCCTTCTACTATCGAACAGTACACGACTGCTCCTGCAAGCCAATGAAAAGGAGAATAATGAAAAAGAAACTCTGACACGCAGGAGCGGCTTGCCGAGCCGGAGCAGATAGCAGTATGAATGTTCAGAACTTCAGATATCAATCTAGGTGTGATATCATGTGGTTCAACCGACAACATCCGGTTCCCCATGTCGTCCAGCCGTAGCGCCTGCGTATTCCTGAACCACGACGATGCACATCATTTGGGAGTAGTCGTGTAGATCTAGGGGCAAGACATGAAGAAAGGTAGTGGCGGTAGATGCAGGATACATGAGAGGCTCGGGGAGAGGAGTTGTGACCGTCACAGTAGCCGGAACAATGGCGGGTGGAGCCAGGGATCCGTGTTGGCATGGCGGGAGTTTATTTGGGGAGGAACCGGGGCTGCGGCGCACGGGATCCAGACGGCGGTGGGGCACCAGGTGCTTCTGCCGGTTTCAGGAAGGCCGCAGAGGCACACCTAGGCGGCGCCAAGATCCAAGCGTCGAGCGCAGCGGCGACCTCGACCACGTCCTAGGCAGGAGGGCACCATAGAGATTAAACCCAGTGGATATATACAGATATAAAGTAACAAAAATCTTCATAAAATAAGAAAACTAAGGCCCCGTTTGGAACACAGGAAGTAAAAACATAGGAATAGGAAAAACACAGGAATTGAGGTGTCATGTTCCCTGAATTCCTACAGGAATCAAAACCACAGGAATTTTTCCAAAGTGTCGTTTGGATTTCACGCAGGAAAAGCACAGGAATTATAGCCATAGGAAGATTAAAACATGAGGTGAGACCTCATGTTTGTTTTTCTCCAAAATTCTTATGGAATAGCCTATCCCATAGGAATTTTAAAGGAATCTCAGTTTCCTATTCCTCTGTTCCAAACAGCATCGTAGGAAATTTTCCTGTAAAATTCCTATCCTCCAAAATTCCTATGGAATTCCTTGGTTGGCCTAAACAAATTTTATGCGCGCAACAAGTCAACGACAAAGGGCGAATGATTCCACTACCAAACCATCGGGACAAACAAACGAACATCCCCTTCCTCACCCACTCGCCAGCGCCGGAATCCCGAGAATGCCGCTGGACCCCGACAGCTCGCCGCCGCCGCCTCACCGCGACTGGTTCTTCCCGCCGGCGCCGCCCTTCCTACCCTCCTCCTCCTCCAGGACCCCCTTCCCCTCCACCTCCCGCTCCCACAAGCCCTACTCCCTCGCCGACCGCCGACCACCCCCGACCCCTCGCTCCCGCTCCCGCTCCCCGCACCCGTCGCCGGAGCAGCCCCCGTCCGCGCCGCGCCGCCGGGACCCCCGGTACGCTGGCGTCCGACGCGGCGATGCACGGACGCTCCCCGCCGCCCCCGCGGCTGCTGCCCCGCCGGTGCCCGTGTGGAAGCCGCCGCCGGCGTCCCAGGCCGCCCTCCGCTGGTCCGGGATGCTCTCCGCGGCGGTGAGTAACGGTGAACACCGCGAGGTGTTTCTTCTGTTTCACTCTGTTGACCCTGCCCGATGCCTGACAGCGGAATGTCCCTAAATCCTTGCAGGCCATTATGGTGTGCTTCGCCTCCCTCCTCCGCCGGAACCTCTCCCTGCACGACCAGGTCCATCACCTGCAGGTACAATCCTAAGCCATTTTTCACCTGTCAATCATGAAAAGATAATAACTTTACACCGTCACGGATCTTCCATCCGAACTTCTGATTGATTGTATATCCAGGGACAGCTCGCGGCGGCCACCGGGAAGCTGCAGTCATGCATCGTCGCCACGGACTCGTCGCTGGACGTGAGCGGCATGTTCTCACACCAGATCGACGACGACGACGACGGCTCCGTGCCGAGCAGGGGCCTGAAGAACCTCTCCCTGCTGCTCTCGCTCTCGGCGTTGTACATGCCGATAGTGGTTCTCAAGTACATGGACCTCCTGTCCAGGCTTAGGAGGCCGCAGGACTCTGAAGAGGTCGCCATCAACAAGCGGCTGGCGTACAGGGTCGACATATTCCTGTCGCTTCATCCGTATGCTAAACCCCTGGTTCTTCTCGTTGCCACGATGCTGCTTATCGGTCTTGGTGGACTGGCTCTTTATGGGGTTACCGATGATAGCTTGTCGGACTGCCTCTGGTTATCGTGGACGTTTGTCGCTGACGCGGGCAACCATGCGAATGCGGAGGGCTTTGGACCTAAGTTGGTTTCAGTTTCCATCAGTATTGGTGGGATGTTGATTTTTGCCATGATGCTTGGGCTTGTCACCGATTCAATCTCAGAGAAGTTTGACTCTTTGAGGAAAGGAAGGAGCGAGGTCATAGAGCAAAGACACACTCTGATCCTTGGGTGGAGCGACAAGTTGGTAATCTTAGAATCAACCTTTGCTGATTTCTTTCATGCACCATTCTCTATTCCTGCCTGGCCGAACTGTTATTTTCCTTAATTGTTCGACTAAGACTATATGAGTGCTTTATCAGTAGCTAAGAACCTTATACGAAAGTGCCCAATCAGTTACATTGTTGCACTTGTTAGATTGCTTATTGCATAAGGGCACTCTTTAATTACTTACTGAAGTTTGAAGTCTAGAGCCATGTTATAGAAATATGATTAGATCTCCAACTTACAGTGTGAATGCCATGTGAAGTGTGGTCTTTTTTATTTTATTTTCTGGCATCTGATTTTTCGCAATTTTGGTGAGGAGGAAAAGACTTAATATAGCCAAACTAAGAGTAGAACACAGACGTGGTATTTTCACTCGCCCATTGTATTTTGCGCCGTCAGCTCCTATAAGCAGTATGGTAGGTAGTACATACTTGTAGTTAGTCGTATTACGTATTGTATAGCTATTTTTTCAGCCTCTCCGGAGTAACCTATTTCCCGTTATGGCACTAGGGATCTTTGCTGAACCAAATTTCTATTGCTAATGAAAGTTTGGGAGGAGGGACCATCGTAGTGATGGCCGAGAGAGACAAAGAGGAAATGGAAGCAGATATTGCTAAAATGGAGTTTGACTTGAAAGGAACAGCTGTAATCTGTAGAAGTGGAAGTCCTCTGATTCTGGCTGACTTGAAAAAGGTAAAAATATGATTACAGATTCAGAGACATATTATGATTCCTCTTTTAATTTGCTACATTTCTAAGTGTTAATATGCCATTGTGGTATCTTTACAGTAATTAAGAAGATGATTGTGGTGTTAATTAATGCATCATATCCTATTCTCTTATTCTGAATTTAATCTAATCTACCATCATGCGCAAGGTCTCAGTTTCTAAGGCGCGTGCAATTGTGGTTTTAGCTGTAGAAGGAAACGCTGACCAGGTTTGTTCTGCTGATTAAGTTGCACCCGTAAACATGAAATTTGCGCTTACATTATTTTCCCCTTCTCAGAGTGATGCCCGAGCACTGCGAATAGTTTTGAGCTTAACTGGAGTTAAAGAAGGACTAAGAGGTCACATTGTCGTTGAGCTTAGTGATCTTGACAATGAAGTGCTAGTCAAACTTGTTGGTGGAGACCTTGTGGAAACTGTTGTCGCACATGATGTGATAGGCCGATTGATGATACAATGTGCGCGTCAGCCGGGCCTTGCTCAGGTTTCTTCTAACCAACAATTTTTAATATATCTCGCTCCTTAAAAAGGAGCTCCTCTTGAGCATTTGGTTTAGTTCTATTTATTATTGCACTGCGGAATCCGATGTCACTAGGAGACATTTTTAGTACAAAGTCTGAAATTTCTTGCACTAGACTCACAATCTTTGCTTGATTTCAGATGCACATGAGCTATTTAATTCCAGTCATAGGTATGCACTTATGCTGTCGTTTGCTCTGCCACTTTGTATTTCAGAGTTACCTCCACACTGCTTTCTCTTAGCTCGGACTGCAGGATTTGTGTAATTAACGTAGCTTGTTTGCTGTACATTAGTGAAACTGACACTGACATGTTTACCTACATCTACAGAATGCTTATTATAATTACCTTACTGGTTGCGCATTTGATAGACTTCAGTAACTACATGTAGTCTTTCTACTTTCTAACTATACCTCCAAACATACACAGATATGGGAAGATATCCTTGGCTTTGAGAACTGTGAGTTCTACATTAAAAGATGGCCCCAGTTGGTCGGAATGCAATTTGAAGACGTGCTGATAAGCTTTCCTGATGCTGTTCCATGTGGAGTAAAGATGGCAGCTTACGAGGGCAAGATTATCTTAAATCCTGATGATTGTTATGTCATGCAAGAGGGTGATGAGGTGATAGTAATTGCAGAAGATGATGATACGTATGCCCCGTCACCATTACCCAAGGTGATTCGTTTATCTTCATAACCCATTGCATCAACTGAATTTTGTTTGTACATTGTGTTTATTAATAACTTTAATAGTTCCCGGTGTGTTTGTATAGTTTTTTTAGCATCTGCCATCTAATGCTATTTTGTGCCTACTGTTCGTCTGGGGACCGCCCACATTCATACATTTCACCACGTTCGTATTGTTCTTTATGCCGATCCAGCTCGTGCTTTTTAGGATATTCAACATTTTTGATTCAGCACGATTCTCGAGAATCGGATATATTGTCTTAATGTGGCCTGTTAGCTTGTGCTACATAATTTCCTTTAGAACTTCGCATGAACTCTTCCTAAGCACCTTCTGAGAAAACTTCTCTCAGAAAAGTTCTGTTATTAGGATACATGAAGTCAATCACAACCTGATTGCTTTGGCATTAAGATTTGAGAAGTATCCACCTCACGTTTTGTTCATTGAGCACGAAAACTGCAACTGCATAATACCGTTTTATGCTTTCCAGATGTCGGCTTTGAGGCTTGTCTTCACTTTCTGGAACTAGAAAACTATTTATCTTAGCTTCCTAAAATAGTTTAGTGTAGACACTGCACATATATAGAAATCCTGTAATGAAGTTTACAAAAGCAAAGTCAATTTTATTATTCAGGTTAAAGAAGCTGTTTACATAGACATTGTTCGCCATGAAAGAAACCCTCAGAAGATTCTTCTTTGTGGAATGCGACGGGACATAGATGATATGATTGTGGTAAGCCCATTCTTCAAGCCCCTAATTACCTTTTCTCTGTAAACTTGTGCAGGTTAGGAGAGGCTATCCGCCTAAAGATTTTATTGTTCCAAAGTCTCCAGAAAGAATATTATTTTGTGGTTGGCGCCGTGATATGGAAGATATGATAATGGTAACTTGATTATGGATACAAATTGGCATTCTCATGCTCTTCTGGAATATTCATGTAGATATAATGCAGTCATTTGTAGAACAGAACAGGACTGGACAAAACTGTACACAGAGAAGATTTTTTTGCTAAATATATAACTTCGTCATACTAATAATATGACCCTGTTGTCCCTTTGGGGACATACGATAAAAATATGACCCTGTTGTCCCTTCAGGGACATCCGACAAAAATAATATGACCCTGCTGTACCAACTCTAGCTTAAAGGAGTAAGCACAGTAAGAATTGTTTGTACATCAAAATATCATGCCATTATCAAACAATATACAAATATGCATTTTTGTAATAAAATATGTACAGATATGCGACAAGAACCTTTTGTTTATCTACTCAATTTTGGCCATAGTTCTTTTAGTTTGGCGCAGAACAGATCAACAACATATCATAACTTGATTTTAGATATTCAGGTACTGGATGCTTTCCTAGCCCCAGGGTCAGAGTTGTGGATGTTCAATGATGTCCCTGAAATAGACCGAGAAAGAAAGCTAATTGACGGAGGTCTGGACTTTAGTCGTCTAGAAAATATTACGTTGGTTCATCGTGAAGGAAATGCTGTCATTCGGCGTCACTTGGAGAGCCTCCCTTTAGAATCGTTTAATTCTGTAAGCTGTGCCAAAACAAGATTGTTTTTTCTGGATAAAGTACTCTGAAGTTTCCTACAAGCTGGAACGCTTGGTCCTTTCATCTGACTGAGCTCCCTATGACATTGCAGATATTGATTTTGGCAGATGAATCTGTGGAAGATTCAGCAATTCAAGCTGATTCGAGATCTCTTGCAACGCTATTACTGATCAGAGATATTCAGGTTCTTCTAGGAATGCAAAATCTTTGGACTTCTCTTTTGATTTAACTCATTATTGCTGCAGAAGTGCTATTTTGGTTTTCAATCATCTGTCCTCAACTCCTGATGCACCAAGGAGATCATTACCTGACCTGTTTATATCTCATGCACCTGTAAATTCTGCAGGCAAAACGACTTCCATACGAGGAAACTTTCCGAGGAAGCGTCTCAGAAGGTTCTTGGATGGGGGAGATGCAACAAGCATCTTATAAATCTGTCATAATCAGTGAGATATTGGATCCCAGGACAAAAAATCTATTATCCATGTCAAAGATCAGTGACTATGTTCTTTCAAATGAACTTGTGAGCATGGCGCTGGCAATGGTTGCAGAGGACCGGCAAATAAATTACGTCTTGGAGGAGCTCTTTGCCGAACAGGTATGTTTCTCGTGCTATTCTCAGTTTTTTTTTTCTTTCAAAGTTCTCTTTAATGAATCACATGAAGCATTAGAGTTTTGAACCTGATTACCATAGTGCACTAGGTTAAGTTTACCTATCATTACCTCCAGAGAAGGAGAGATCTCTTTAATGAATATATTCTGAAAGTTTTGCTAGTACTGTACACCTACATGCTCTCCTCTTCTTCAAAATGCCTGCAGCAAGAACTCTTGTCAGGTTGTTGTATTACCATTACCGAACGTCTTACGCTGCATTCGAACTCTTACGCAGGGAAACGAGCTGCAGATACGGCAATCCGACCTGTACCTCCGAGAAGATGAGGAGCTGAATTTCTTCGAGGTGATGCTACGAGCCAGGCAGCGGAAAGAGGTCGTCATCGGGTACCGTCTCGAGGACGCCGAGCGCGCCATAATCAACCCGCCGGACAAAGTCTCAAGGCGGAGGTGGTCGCGCAAGGATGTTTTCGTTGCTATAGCTGAGAAAGAATGAAGTAGCTCCAGATCATAGATCACATGAAACCACACGCCTCACCGACAACTCAAGGCGAAACCGACGGTAACCGCAGATGACCGACGCGCCGCCACGTCTGGGAGAGCAACAAGTCGCTGCGCACGTGAGGGAGGGAGAAAAGCATGAAGAAGATGGTAGGATCGATCTAGAGTCTAGATACGCAAGGTGGCATTTGCATATAGATTCAGTTTACACTATCTGGTCTGAGAAACTTTGAGGGGGAACATACATAGATCAACCTCCCTTTGGGGTCCAGGTTCTTTAGGCTGTTGTATAGACCAGACCACAATGTTTTTACTTTTTAGGCTGTTGTACTGTAGTACCAAGTGTACATTTCATATGTAGTGGCCCATGTCCGTCCCGTAGACTTCCCTCCTAGTATTGTGTCCCCCTTCTGAGAGCTCTCCCAGCTTCTCGGCGGTGAGCCTCCCCGTCTCGAAGTTGCCGTGTAGCCTGCATGAGCATGACGCCAGCAGTGTCTTCCATATCAGGGATTTGATGCTGCCTAGTTCCCGTTTCTGATTTTTCATGGATGCGAGTCAACTTTCGTCATGCCTTTCCAGACAATTGAACCCGTGGCAAAATGTATTTCATACTCTGAAATAAATTGTATTTCATACTCCGAAAATGTATTTCCTTCATCCCGATGTGTAAATACATTATAAATACAGTTGCAATGGATATCTATTATCTATACCTCTTCTCAAGCCAAAAAAAAAAACCCACAAACGGTAGTAATTATTTTCTATCTCAGTGTCCAACCTACCACATCTCTCACTTTCTTGCAAAACCAATTGTCCATGTCATCTTCACTAACAAAAATAAAAAAAAACAATAGTTTTCATGCAACATATGCATGTTTCTACAACCATATAAATATCTACAACACTAATATTTAGTCCTCAACTATGCAACAAATTCACACGATGTAAATTTAGTGTCTTCGCTAAGCGCAATATTCTTCTACTAGTATATTATAAACTCGAATACACCCATAAACACTAGAAATGGAAAGTGAATAATGAATGCAACTAAACGTGCTTAATATTTATCAAGAAGCGGAAGATTGTGAACTATCCCAATTCAAACGGATCCCACATCAAAACATGCCCCAACGGTTCTGTAACCGAATAGATCCTCCCCTGCTCGTCTCAATGGCATCGACGTGTAGGGACGGTGCAAGAAACGGATTGTTCAGGATTGCCCCATATCTTATTTTTTTTAGGAAAGATGCCCCATATCTTTCTGTTTAGTATGATACTATAATCTATCACCATTTTGGCATGTCTTAGGGAAAGAAATCTTGGTGCAGTTGCATTGAAACATGTATTGCATAGTATTTTGTTACATATCTTAGCTTAGGGGAAAAAACCACGATGGGGATTATTTTGTGAGGAAAGGTTCAAATCCATTATTTAACAAGATAAAATTATCGATAATTAATAGCCAAAGAGTTGGTAAAGTTAGCCTGGCCACAATTCAAATGGAGCTGTAACATGTAGTATTTGACATGTGCACTAACTGATCATTTCTTGCAATTAAAATGATGGCAATCTCTGTAGGTAGCAGATGCGGGAATTCTAAACAGAGTGCTACCAGCAGCTGGAGCTGCATGCATGCACCATGGCCAGTTCACGCATCCTGTGCTAATTGAGACACCAAAGCCTGAACGCCCAGCAACTTGTGAATTAAGCAAGATAGCCGGGGAAGGCCTGGCTGTCTACTCCTTGAGCACTGGTGAGGCCTCTGAGGCTCCGACTGTCTTGGTAGCAGATGCAGCTTCGGCAACACCTAGAACAAGGGTGGGGACGTGTTGTGCTGTCACACCAGATGTACTTCCACGGAAGAATAAGAGGTTGGCAGAAATGAGAAATCACTGAAGAACTGGAGGTGAAAGAGACGCAAGTGTTTAAAACTGGAGCAGCTCAAGGTGAAGTGACAGTTTGCAAGGGTTGCAATCTGGTTTTCAATGGCGAAACAGTTAAACCATCCCATATAAATAAATGGGAAGAAGCACAAGTTCAATGTATGTACGTGCACTGAGATTAATGATATGCTCTTCTGTTCTCTAACAAATTTCTTATCAAGTTACATATTATCTGAAGGAACATGGGCATCCTGCTGTGACGCTAGCTGTACATCGAGAGTCATGCCAAGAACACCTTGAGGCAAAGAAGAAGCGGGTTCTTGACCATGGAGCAGCTCAAGGTGAAGTGAGAATTTGCAAGGTGTACAATGTCGTCGTCAATAGCCAGGCAGTGTTAGAGCTCTCTGTTTGTGCTATGTCATGCATGCTTAGTAACTTAGTGTCAGTGTCTCTCTTAAAAGGAAAACCTATCTCCATTAAGACATCTCATGAACAACTCGTTGCTTGCATTTTCTCTTCAGTTGGATAACAATTTTGGGCCAAGTGTCCGAAAATGGGTGTCTCTTTTGTTTAGGAAATGTCAGTATCATCACTCTATCTGTTTCAGTGATGCTAATAGTCTAGCATGATTCACACTTTTAGAGTGTGCACGGCAGACATGATTTGGGCAGCTGCAGTCAGACAAACCTGCTGGCCTACATACAAGATATTGCCAGATTTGGGAGCGCCAACAGCTGAATGTAATCCATAGTACTACTGAATGAGTGGTTCATCTTCGATTGTATAGATATTGCTCCTTGCCAGGCATCAGTCTTTATTAAGATTGGTAGTATAGAAGTAATTTGAAACGAAATTTCCCCAGTGAACTTCATGTTAGCATAGATAATGTAGATTTGTGATTCCAGTGAACTTCACAAAGGTCATCGAAGCAATTGCGATCAATTAACATCACTAAATTCATCCAACTTAGTGACCGCCTGTAGGTGCAAAATTACCTCAAAGAGCATCCAAGCAACCGCCTGTACAAAATCATTATCTGAGCCAAACAATACAGGATCCTTACGAACAACTCAGGATTTGCCCTGTAAGTAATGTAGTAGCTTTTATAGTAGTAATAATATGGATGTGTGATCGACAATTCTTCTCTTTCCGCCTTTCAGGCAATTCTTTTTTGACATGCAGTGAGTGATAAACTTTTTACATGGGGTTTAAAAAAAGTATATGCACTTTCTAGTATATGCAAAATTATAAGATATCAGTAGAAAACAAAGGAAAAACAGTTGTTACTTTTGTGATGAAATGGAAAGATTCAATATCTCTTTCACGTCTGAACCAGTTTGCAGATAAAAATACGAAACTTATTTGCTCCGTACAAAAGGTACATCAATAAAATCTACTGTAAGATTGCATCCCTGCAATGGAGTGATTTTGACTTTCTTTAATGTAAAAGATGGAACTTTGCAATTGCTAGTTTTTGAATATTTTTTTCATAAAGGTGGCATTCAATAGAGCTAAGCAGTTAGCTTCCTTTTCTATAAATTGGCTATGTTGTTGCGTGTTTTTTCAGCACAACACTCCGAGTTAGATCTACTTAGTCCCTTGAACTTCACTAATAACAAGAAAAATCATCATTTGCAATCTCTCAACTCTTGTCTACGAACCATCTCCCCATGGATAAAACTGTCCAGAAACAAATGAGAACTCTAACAATGCTACACGATAGATCGAATGCATCACATGCACCATGGTACTCAACATGATGGGAATACATTTTAATTTACCCTGCATAATTAATAAGCATTATTGATCCATTATGACTTTAAGCTTGTAGATTCTTTCTTCGCCTCTTACTTTGGTGAAGCTTGTTGATGTCCTCTGTACTTTCTTCCTTGTATAGAGTCTAACAAAAAAGGAACCCTCATTGTTAAAGACGAAGCAGAAACACAACTCACCTACGAATAGCTATTTCATAGTAGTACTTACGTCAAGATGTTTCTCGAGAACTTCTAGATCTGCGATCCCAAGATCAGACGGTTGTTGTTTCTTCATGTCTTCAATGAAATATAATATCACCTCCTTTTTAAAAAATTCCTCATAAGTTATGCTTTCTTTTTCTAGGTCCAAGAAGTCCCCCTCCTAACACAAAATTCAAAATTTGTTTAGATTTCAAACTCATCCAACATGTTATGAATGCAGCTTAAATGTATATATAATCACCTCATATGTCTCAATCCAATCCTTTCTGTCATTTATTCTATTGTTTGAAAATACCAAATCTATTGCATGAGAATCCTGCAATCCACAAGACTCAAATTTCTGTCTGTATTGAATTTTGTTCTTAAAATATTCTTTGTTTTCTTCAACAGTGTGTGCACCAAGACTCTGTAAAGATTAAGGAATTTGTATGCAGAATTAATATTAATAGAGAACATGAGAAAATGATATTCATGCACACGGTTGCACAATCCAAGACAGAATGAAAGGTGTTATGAGGGCATGGATACTTCATAGTTGGAAACTAACCTTGTAGACCTTTGTTGTCCACTTCACATAATCTTTAGTAGTCCTTACCCATTTGTTGTATTCTCGAACAGAGAAGAATTCATGTTTTTCCTCATGATGTGTTGCCTGTATAAAACGAGGTTTTGAAATGTTAATTTTTAGTTTCACCAGATGGCAATAGATAGACAATTTTTTTCACTTTCCGCCACACAAACCCACTTTGATAACCGGGATAACAAATTGAAACAAGAAATTTTTGTGAAGAAGAAGAGATGGCCACCAACTGTGGAGCAAAGTTATGATAAGGCCTTTCATATGTGCACCATCATTATCCTGACATTGAAATTTGTAATAAACCGTTAGTACATATTAAATATGAGAATGTCAAAAGCATGTATAGGGTTAACACAACATGAACCTGATTCATCATGAGCATTACGTGGCCATATCTCAACTTTTTCGCATTTTTGTAACATGCCCCTTTTTCCAGACCAAGGCTTGCCATGATGTGCCTAACGTCTTTATTTCCAAAGACCGTGTAACTACTAGCTGTTTTGGCATTCGGTATCTTGCTTTCAAGAGACAAGACACCGTAAAATTTTCTATCACGATAATTGATTCCAGATAGCTGCATAAAGGAACTTATTAGCTAGTGCGTCTAGTAGAAGTAGAGTAATTACTTATCTTATAGGTATTACTTACAATCTTTGATTCTCCATCAGTTAAAATCAAGTAACATTTGCTCGAATGTGCTCGGCCAGCTTGATGTGCATCAACAAAATTTGTGATTCCCTCGGGCAATCTCAAAGGTCTCATCCGCATAATATATTGAGAAACTGCAAGTTATAAACAATGTAAGTATATAGCTAATTAAGAAAGTAAGTCTATGCATTTAAACTTTAACAAAATTGTGAATAAACGATATCACATAGAAAGGAATTCGCCGGAGAATCTCAATTCGTAGCCTTGTGGAAATTCATTGGCAAGACGATCTTTGGCCTCTGAATGGAAGATAGGCTTATATATGAATAAGTTGACGAAAATGCAAATATCCTCTATGTCAAACCTAGTGTCATAGCACATCCCACGTCGCTTCTTGGTGTTGGTGAGAGATCTACTATGTTTCTCCAAAAGTTCCTGTGCATAATTCATTAGTACTTTCTTTACAAGCTGGACATGAGTTCCACCATTGTTGGTCAATAACCCGTTGACAAAACTAATCTGTAGATTAAGAGAGGTGATAGGATAGCGTAAGATTTTGGTTCCAGAAAACGAACACATAATATATATATGTGACATTTTTATCGGAGCTGACTTATTACCTGCTCAAACTCCCCGTGGCTCCAAGAAACAGATATTTCCCAACGGTGATCCGGGTTGCTACAAGTGGGAATGACACCAATCCTGCAAATTCATATGCAGATATTGGAAATTAGATCACGGAACGCCGAAATAAATCATACGGTGGGCCTCAAATATATAGTATACTACAACAAAAAATTACCTTCTAGCAGGAAAGTGTCTTGTCGTCCTCTCTAACGTAAATAGTGGGTAGGAGTGGACGTATTGAGCGTAACAGGGCCATTCATCGAGATGACGCCCCCGTAGTCTGACCTTGAGACGGCGGCTTCCCTTGGTTACACCCATGGTTCCAGCAATGTCAACCGATCTCTTCCATACAGTATGTTGGATGTCTGGAACGTCGCTGTTAATTAAATTGAAAACGGTGAAGTCCGGCTTGAAAGTAACTTTGGTCCAGTTCCTAGTATCCTCGGTCCGTTGAATGGTGGGCAGCATATACAACAACATATTTCCGGATTGCCCATAAGCAGGCGACAGAACCTACAGACATATATATATGCAGCAAGCTGCTGTTAGTCGATGCATGTTTTAGTCAGAATCACAGAGTTAGGTCATATATACACAGAATCAATGTCAGTTTCACTCAAGAATTCAGCTCACGAAGACGATGAACTCAGAGACAGAGAACTCGTTGATTTGGCCGCATACTAAAGTACGGCTTTTCTCGTTTTCCCTTCTTTTTGTTCAACAACAGAAACATGCCGCAGCAATCGCTCCCGACTGGATCGTGCCATCCCATGATCGGAACGAGTCCCACGGCGTGCCTACAATGGCGGACGCGAGCGCACATACTGCATCGTCGTCCAACTGAAACAAAACGGCTAACTGAACCTAGACACTTATTACTGACGAAATAAACCTGACGACATGATTACAGAAACAACAAATCTCCCCCTAATCTTGTCGTCCTTCACTTTATTTCAGCAACGCCAATCCTGCTCCTTAGCCTCTGGAACTGTGTCTTCCCGGGAGCCTTGGTTAAGATATCAGCTAGCTATGCCTCCGTGCAGATGTACTCAATCTTCAGAGCACCCTTCTCCACATAGTCATGAATCAGATGATAACAGGTGTCAATGTGCTTGCTGCGATCATGAAACACGGGGTTTTTGCAGAGTGAGATTGCTGACTTGTTGTCCACCAACAATTCTGGCGCTCTCACTTATTCGTCCAGAAATTCTCCTAGCAATCTGCTTAGTTAGATGCCGTGACAAGCTGCGGTGGCCGCTGCAATATATTCAGACCCGCACGCAGAGGCCGCCACCACCCTTTGCTTTTGTGATTGCCAACTGATTGGGTTGTGTCCCAGGAAAAAGATCATGCCACTTGTACTTTTCCTCGTTGACATCACCGGCCAAACCAGCATCACTGTACCCTGCCAGCTTCAATGTTCCCCTTCCTTTCTCATAGGTTACGCCAAAGTTCAGAGTTCCTGCTATATACCTCAGCAGGTGCTTTACCGCAGCCAAATGCACAGATGTGGGCTTTTCCATGAACCTACTGACATAACCGACCGCAAATGTGATGTCAGGTCGTGTGTGCACCGGATACCTTAAGCTTCCCACGATGTTGCGGTAAAACGTCGAGTCTACAGGCTTGCCGTCGCCTGTCTTGCTCAGTTTCAACCTTGTCTCCAGAGGAACAGCAGTTGGATTACAGTCATCCATTTCTGCTCTCAGTAGCAGCTTCTTTGCGTACGACGTCTGACGGAGTGTGATCTGTCCGTCCTGTTGTTGCACTTCAATTCCTAGATAGTAACTGAGCCTGCCAATGTCACTCATCTTGAACATACTGGTCATCTCTTTCTTGAACCTTGTCACTTCGTCGATGCTTGTTCCGGTGATCACAAGATCGTCCACGTACACTCCCACCAGAAGCATCTCGTCATCGTTGCCGCGTCCGTACACGCCATGCTCGGCCTCGCTGCGTGTGAACCCAAGCTCGTGAAGGCTCGCATCGAGCTTGGCGTTCCACGCCCTGGGTGCCTGACGCAGCCCGTAGAGAGCTCGTTGCAGCCGGAGCCAGGAGGTTGGTTCACGTACACCTCCTCGATCAGCTCGCCGTTGAGGAACACCGTCTTCACGTCCATGTGCTGGATCGGCCATCCGTGGTGCACAGCCAATGCGATCAGAACTCGCACTGTTTTCATTCTAGCAACAAGAGCAAATACTTCCTCGAAATCGATCCCCTGTCGCTGCACATACCCTTTCACCACCAGCCGCGCTTTGTGCTTGATCACTTGTCCGTATGCGTCCCTCTTGAGCTTGTACACCCCTTTAAGCCCAATGGCTCGGTGTCCCGGCGGCAGATCGGTGAGTCGCCAGGTCTCGTTTGACACGATGCTCGCCATCTCCTCATCCATGGTTGTGCACCATCCTTGCTCCCCCTTTGCCTCGTCGAAGCAAGTCGGCTCCTCCGTGTACACCCCATGTGGAGGCAGCTCTTTCTCTTCTTTGCCCAGTAGCACATAATCGTTCAGCTGCGTGTCGGGCTGCACGATGCCGCCCTTAGCACGAGTGCGCATCGAGTGTCTGTTTGCTGTCGCGACAGGTATTTCTTCAGTTTTGTCAGTCGTGGCAGCGCTCCTCTCTGAACTTTTAGGCGCAGTTTCAGAGATTGACCGCAGCGGTGAGTTCGTGTCGTTCGCCGCGTGATCTCGTGTAGGAGTAGGAGCTGGCCGCGCCTCCGTGCGCGGCTCCGGACTCGCTGTGCTGTTCCCCGATGAAGGGAAACAGTAGTGCTCGAAGTTCTCAGGTTCAGTCTGCACGCCGTGTTGTTCGCCTGATGGAAGCGTCGTCGTCCAGCTCCAGCCGGCGTCCTCATCGAAGATGACGTCTCGTGAGACGTGGACGTGAC
Organism: Poa annua; assembly: GCA_026929855.1. Taxonomy (NCBI): domain Eukaryota; kingdom Viridiplantae; phylum Streptophyta; class Magnoliopsida; order Poales; family Poaceae; genus Poa; species Poa annua. The sequence continues at coordinate 4,653,414 of CM049427.1, read as the reverse complement.
CCGTGGCGGGATCATAGATACGATAGGCGGCGAAACCAGCCTCGTATCCAAACAGGACCATCTTCGTGCTCCTGTCCTCCAGCTTCTTCAGATTCGGGCACACAGTCTTGACGTGAGCCACACACCCGAACACGCGCAGATGCCGCATGCTTGGCCTTCGTCCATGCCATGCCTCGTGTGGCGTTATGCCGCTGACGCTCTTGGTCGTTCCGCGGTTAAGGAGGTACACAGAGGTAGTGACTGCCTCCCCCAGAACCTGACGAGCACACCCTTTGCCTTGAGCAAGCAGCGCGCCATGCCGACCACGGTCTGGTTGCGCCGCTCGACCACGCGGCGTGTATGGTGCCGTCAGTTGTCGTTGAACGCCGCGATCAGAAAAGTACTCGCCTAGCTCGTTGGAGGTGAACACTCCCCCCCGATCGGTGCACAACATCTTGAGCTTCTTCCCACTCTGCAGCTCAGCTGCTGCTTGGAACTTCTTGATCGCCGCGGATGCCTGGTCCTTCGATGTGAGCAAATGGATCCACATGTACCGGCTATGATCGTCCACCAAGAGGAGGAAGTACCTTTTACCTCTCGGCGTCGGTGGATCAATCGAGCCGCAGAGGTCTGCGTGTACGAGCCCCAGCTGTTCTTCCGCGTGGTTCCAGGCCTGACGTGGGAACGTCGCACGATTGTGCTTGCCGGGGAGACACGCGTCACAGACGCGCTCTATCTCTGTGATCAGGGCAGGCCGTGCACCATGTTGTCACGTGCGAGCCGCCGCAGCGCCTCGAAGTGCATGTGTCCGTAGCGAGCATGCCAGCGCCAGTTGTCCTCGCCGCCTTGCACTGCGAGGCACACGGGCCGCGCCAGCGCAAGGTGGAGGATGTACATGCGTTCGCAGCTTCGGGGCACGTAGGCGAGAATACGACCGTCGGGGTTGCGCAGACGCAGCTCGCCGTGCCTGATGTGGGTGTTGTAGCCGATTTCGTCCAGCTGTCCCAGCGACACTATGATGTTGCACAATCGCGGAATGAAGTACACCTCTGTCAGAGTGAGATGCTCACCACTTTTTCCTGCGAAGATGATCGTGCCGCGCCCCTGGATCTCCATCGAAGAGTCGTCGCCGAGCTTGACGGAGCCTTGTACAGTCGTGTCCAGCTCGGTGAAGAACTCACGCCTGCCGCATATGTGATTGTTGGCGCCGGAGTCCAGGAACCAGACGGTGTCGCAGTCGTCGCCGTTCCTTGCCGCTCTTGCCTGCGACCTTTCTTCGTTGAGAAGGACGCGTTTGGTCGGTGTCGCCATGCTCTGGCTCGCCACGGTGAGCGAGTCCAGCTGTGCCACGTACAGCGCCGACTTCTCCTCCTCCTGCACAAGGTTTGCGTGTTCCTTGCGCTCGCGTCGTGGTTCGGGGTAGTCCTTGGAGATGTGCTTGACGTACTTGTTACAGTTGTAGCACTTGATCTTGGACCAGTCGCGCTCGCCGTCATGTGCGTGATGGCCAACGTCACGCCCGCCGGCGGGTGCCTTCCCCTTCCACTTCGGCTTGTCCTTGCCGCCCGAGCTCGATCCCTAACCGGACTCGTGTTGTTTGCCACACGCCTGCCACTCTCGCTCCGTGAGCAGGAGCGTGCTGCCAGCACCCTCCATGGTGCCGATCAAGCAGCGCTCGGCGGCAGATCGGAGTCGGGCAATGAGCTCCTCGACACCGTGTAGATCGAGTAACGTCTTGATCGAGCAGGCGATCTGTGAGTACTGAGATGGAACTTCACGAAGAAATTGCTGAACTCCCTTTATTTCCTCCACAGTATCGCCGAGTTCGTGAAGGTTGTTGACGACGCCGAAGATCCGCATGCCGAATGCATCGAGCGATTCCCCATCCTTGAAGGTGATCTGCTCGAATTCTCATCGTAGTCGTTGCGCCGTCGCCTCCTGCACGCGGTTTATGCCCACGCGCATCATGCGGATCACCTCCCATGTCTCGTGGGCGGTGTCCTTGACGGCGAGCACTGGCACCATCTCCGGTGGTGCCGCGCGAAACAGTGCCGCCATGTCCTCTCGATCCCCTGGCACGCCCATGCCGGAGACCGCTTCCCAGAGGCCTTGCGCCCGTAGATTGATCTTCATGCTCAATGTAGTTGGTCGCCGTCAACGTCGGGTACACGATGTTGTTGTCATAGCTCGGACGCGTTCGTGGACGACGACCTCGTTGCCGTCACGCCTGACAACGCTGCGCCCCCGGCTCCGTTCCCGCAGGTTTCCCTGCCTTGCACAGCCGCCGTTGCGGCCGCAACTCCACCTCCTGTTGCGTTGGGTGGAACCGACGGCGTGCGATCACGATTAGCCGGTGGCGTCGCCCGACATGATCACTGGATCGTATCGGACTCTGATACCAAATTTCAGTTTCACTCAAGAATTCAGCTCACGAAGACGATGAACTCAGAGACAGAGAACTTGTTGATTTGGTGCCGTGTACTAAAGTACGGCTTTTCTGGTTTTCCCTTCTATTTAATCAACAACAGAAACATGGCGCAACGATCGCTCCCGAGTGGATCGTGCCATCCCCAATCGGAACGAGTCCCACGGCGTGCCTACAATGGCGGAGGGGAGCTGCGTCGTCATCCAACTGAAACAAAACGGCTAACTGAACCTAGACAGTTATTACTGATGACGAAACTGAATAAATCCTAAACCTGACGACAGGATTACAGAAACAACAATCACAGGGTTGTTATTGAGTACCTGTTTGTAGCTGAGCTTCTGATCGCCGTCGTTAGTCTCTATCTCGTAACGTGATGCCGGGAAGCCGTCGAACATGCTCATGAGGTCGGCGAACGGGCGGCCGACGGGGACGAACGGTATCCTCTCGCCCACGTGCGCCACGGAGACGGCGATCGCGCCGCCGCCGTCGAGGTCGTCGACCTCGACGCTGGACACGTCCGGGTGCGAGGCGGCGCGGAGGAGGACGGCGTCCAACACCTGCGTCACCTCGCGGGGGAACGACACGGGCAGCAGCGAGAATTGGCTCCCACAATAGCCTCTACTCGGCGGTAGGTGCGGTAGGAGCCACGACGGCTCGCCGCGCCGCCGCTCCATTGTTGCTGCTCAAAGCTAAGGATTCCGATCGACCACCGCAACCGCCGCTGATTTCGTTGTTCGCTATGCAGAAAGATTCGGTACCCTTTTTTGTAAGTGATTTTTTTTTGGCAAGGACTGTTTGGTTTCCAAATTAGAATGGCCTCCTCCGCGACGTGTCTTTTTTACTGCATGTATGTTGCTGTGACATTTGCTGATTTTAGGCTTTCTAAAAATCTTTGCTACATCTTACTAGATTTAAATTTTTGTAAATATGTTGGATGGAAGATGCATATGATCGTGCGCATTGTGCACGGTTCATTGCACAAGACAAGAAGGTAATAATGTTGGTTCATAAATTGAGTTGGCGTGGAATCGGTTTATCCCATTTGCTACGTCTTAGGCCTCACGAGGTACCAGACCTTAAGAAGTTGCCATATGACGAGAGGTACACCCGGTACATCTAGAAGCTCAGACTCCTTCCATCCATCCAGTTGTTGTCTCCTCTCTCTCCGCGGAGGGGAGCCGAAATCCACGACCAAATCGGACCAAATTGCACGAATGAGTGGCCGGGTGCACAACCACCCGCGGCCCCTGCCATTCTCAGGGTACATCGCCATACGAGGAGAGTGGAGCTACCCTCTGACGCATAGCACCCTACGATGTTATACATTGACTTGACGGAATTTCAAAAGCTCCTCGGGTACCAAGATCCAAGAAATATAGCGTCACACCACAAGGCGCTATGCTTCGATGCGCTACAATTCGATCCTAAGGCCTACAATGTCACACCGGCAGTAACTCATCTCATAATGGACAATTTGGCGGCCCAAACATGTGAGCCAACACCGAGAAGGTTGTCGGTCGACGGCCTCGTGACCTGCTCGGTCACGCCCCAATCGACAAGGCCTACTCGGCCACATGGAAGCCAAGGGTGTATTATTTGTGTCAATTCCTCATATCGATGTATTATTTTTTGAATTTGTGGAAAGAAAGTACTAGTATTCTTTAGAAAAATTAGCTTGTGTGTGAGTAGGGGGAACTGATTTTGACCCTCACTTCGCTCACTTTTGCTATTAAACCCCTTTTTCTTCAATAATTCTCTAATCGAACAGATAATGATGTCAGGGGGGTAATCAGCAAGGATCAGACACTGGAGGGGTTCAGAGCAAAGCCGAACAAGGGGTTCAGATCAGTTCTCAAAATCCCTCGCGGCGGCGCCGGCGGCCTCTCTCTCCGTTTGCCGGCGAACCCTCTCCGCCGACCACGCATCCGCTCTTCCTCCCACCGAAGCAGGCACCCGCCTATCGGACTCTCCAAGGAATTCACCTCTCACACCCTGCTCCGCTCTGCTCTACTGGACTGACTGGAGATCCTCGCCGATTTCGTCTGCCGGTGAGGAACCCTAACCTGCCCTGAATCTTGTCGACTAGCTTCTATTAATTCTGGTCTTACCGCTCGCACTACTCTAATCCTTCCAAGTTCCAATCTTCCGTCCAGTTTTTCGCGGATTTGCCTGCTTCCGGCCCGCGTGGTGTCAGGTAGATTGGTGAGCGATGGAGGTGGACGCGATGCCGGGGGACGAGGAGCTGGCGTTCGCGGCCACCCAGGACGGCGACGACGACGACGCGGAGGACGGCTCGCCCGGCACCAGGGAGCTGGAGGCCATGGTGGAGGCGGCGGCGGCGGCGGCAGCGGAGCCCGTGGAGCCGGACGCCAGGGCGGCGCCGCGGACGTCTCGTGTCGACGGCCGGATCCCGAGGGACGCGATGGAGTTCAAGTCGTACGAGGAGGTGCTCAACTTCTACAAGCGCTACGCCCTGCGCACGGGCTTCGGCGTCTGCGTCAACAAGTCCTCCTTCACCAAGGCCGGCCTCTGCCGCCGCCTCCAGCTCGTCTGCAACAAGTGGGGCACCGGCAAGGAGGACGCCTGCTACCAGGCCAGGCCCACGGCCAAGACCAACTGCCAGGCCACCATCGTGGCCAGGCTCTGGGGGGACGGCCTGCTCCACCTCACGGACGTCAACCTCGAGCACAACCACCCTCTCAACCCGGCGTCCGCGCGCTTCCTGAGGTGTTACAAGACCATGCCCAGCGGGTTGAGCAGAGATCTGGGGGTCAGGACTGCCAGAGGTGAACGCCTGGTCTCTGGCGACTTCGAGGGCAACATAGTTGATGATGACTGGGGGCGGCTCAAGATCACGGAGGGCGATGTTCAGGCCATCAATGGTTTCTTTGCGGAGATGCAGGCCAAGCAGACAAATTTCTTCTATGTCATGGATTTTTATCTAGAGGGCCACCTCAGGAGTGTTCTTTGGGCTGATTCAAGATCCAGGGAAGCATACCAGTACTTCAACGACGCTATCTGGGTCGATACAACCTGCTTGAGGAATAAGTTTGACGTGCCACTTGTTTTGTTTCTTGGGGCCAATCATCACGGCCAGCTTGTTTTGCTAGGCTGTGGCTTGCTTTCAGATGAGAGTACAGAGAGCTACCTATGGCTGTTCAAGTCATGGCTAACTTGCATGAAGGGGCGGCTTCCAAGCGCCATAATTACTGACGAGGGTGTGGCGATAAAAGCTGCGGTTCGTGAAGTATTTCCAAAAACACACCACAGGATAACTGATTGGCATATAGTAAGGACTATGTCGGAAAAATTTGATGACTCGGTGAAAACCGAATTGGAAGCTACAATTTATGATTCCTTGAAGGATGATGAGTTTGAGGCAAGGTGGAAGAGCGCGATCGAGAGATATGGCCTTCAGGATAATGAATGGCTCATCTTTCTGTATGAAAATCGACACTCGTGGGTCCCTTCCTTCCTGAAAGATGCCTTCTGGGCTGGATTGTCTGTTACCCACCGGGAAAGTCCAGATGCATTCTTTGGTGATTCAATAAGCCAATTAACCACATTGGCGACATTCCTTAAGAACTACACGATTCTTGTACAGAACAAATACAAAATGGAGCAACAGGATGATTTTGAGTCATTAAGTAGCGGCAGGGTCCTTGTATCAAAGTTTCCTATGGAAGAACAGCTATCCAGATTGTACACCTTGAACATGTTTGTGAAGTTCCAGGATGAGCTAAAATCAACCATGCAGTGTCAAGTTCAGCTGGATGGATCGGCATCTTCTTTTATAGTTATTGATTTGGCTGCTGAACCAGGCAGAGAAATGGTGAACAAAAAGTATGAGGTTGTTCACTGCATGGAGACCAACAGGATGGAATGTAACTGTGGCCTATTTCAGTTTTGTGGAATTGTTTGTCGGCATGCGTTATCGGTGCTTAAGTGGCAGCAAGTGTATGATATCCCCCCTTGTTATGTACTTGACAGGTGGCGGAGTGACTATAAGCAGTTGCATGCTCTGGATAACCCATTGAATGATCTAGTGTCAAGTAATCATGTTGAGCGTTATGATCAGATTTCTTTACAGTGCCTCCGTCTTGTTGAGATTGGAATGGTTTCAGATGAGAAGTATCAGCATGCGTTAAAACTAATTAACGACATGACAAGGACCCTTCTTGATGATAATTTGTGCCGTGAAATAGAGCAGAAACTTTCACCATCTGAACGTACAATTGTGAACGGTGATAGCCATGCACAGCCTGGTTCATCTGAGGGGGGTCCAGCCAAAAAGCGCCGTGGCCGTCCTCCCAAAAAGAGTAAAGACGTAAGCCTGGAGTCTGTATCAAATCAATTTGGAAACAAGGTGTCTCCTTACTTCTACTTTGTAAACTCCTTGCATTAATTTTCTGTTGGTTACTTGGTCCTAATCAAGTTTTATTTGTTGGGTAGGACTCCTTACTGGTATCATCGGCTGTAAGTCAGAAGGATGCTTTACATTCTTCTTCGACTGCCTCCAACCTTGGTACTCATGTCAGGGCACACGGTGTTGATGATCTGATGGTAGTTTCTATCATCAACATTTGGTTATTAAATATCATGTACGAGTCTATACAATAACCTTACTTTTAACTGTATAACTTCCAGGAAGAAGTTGATCCTAACGAAGTCTCATTTGAGAGCCGTTTTGCGGCGCAATCTAGCCATCCAAATCATTATGATGACCAGCTGCATACAGGCCACACGTTGCAGGTTTTCTTTTCAGCAACATGACTGCATTTTCGTTTGCAATTATTTTTAGTATGTGCAACTGAGGAAAATAATCTCCTGGTTTCTTCATAATGGACAGTTTGGCGGCTCAAACATGCCAGCAGCGGAGCAAGCGTGGATGTATCCAAATCCACCTGTATATCAGGTGATTGGCACATCGCATCTGTCTAGTGTTTTTCAAAGGGTTTGTGTGAGTCAAGCTGTGTCATGAAGTTGTAGTGATATGCATATGTGCTGATTCATCATAAAAAATTGTAGGATGATCAAGTGCCTTATGGCAGACGGACATCTTGAATGCTGGAACAAGAGGTTATTATTTCAGGTTTCTTTCTCATTAAATTTCTCATTTTGTGTTTACTGGGGTCTAACTCGAAAATAATCCCAATATCAGAATGGAAGACTTTTAAAGTTCGATGCACTAGTTGACAAAAATTGGTATTGCCGCATGGGATATCATGTAAATTGTGACCTTATATACTGTTAAAATTGGGAATTTTGATGCTTGAAGTTCTATACACCTAAACTGAAAGATGATAATGCTATGCACCGTAATTGCTGCAATAGTCTAAACTGTTATTCATTGTTCGCCGGTTTTTATATCAGTTGAGTTATTCCTCTTCAAGATATGTACCTTGTCTTAAACAAGGCCGCTTTCTTACTCTGTTAGCCTTTAATCCTAAGAGTAACGTGATGCTTAGCCACAGCAAGGCTCATAAGCTCCCATGAAACACATCGCTGAGTATGCAAAAACCTGCATTTTTTACCCAGTTAGTTCCATATTATTGGGTTACCTCTTTCTATAATAAATGGTACTCCCTCTGTTTTTAAATATAAGTTGTTTTAGGTGTTCCACATATTTTCTATATGCGTACTAAAATGAGTGAACATACACTAAAACGTGTCTAGATACATTTGTATGCATGTGAATGTGTACAAATTCTAAAACATCTTATATTTAAAAACGGAAGGAGTAACAACTCGTGAACTGTACTTTTATGTATTTGCACTTAGTACATGCTGTGTAGTGCAATGGGAGTAAATATATTCGCGTCTCAAGTTTGTATGTTTTAGCTGTTGCCTTTTGAGAAACGTAGGATGCCATGCAACTCATATAATGTACTTCTTGAATTTCAGTATTTCACATGTTGTTAACCCACCAGCGTTTGCCATTTTGGTCCGTCTTGTGTGTTCCACGGATCCATTCTTAATGGGGCACTGTTTCATGTTGCATGTTTCAGATGAGGTGTACAGAAGAAGAGTCTTCGGAACCCAAGGGGAGGGTGTCCAATTGGCGTCGGCCCAGGACATTTTGGCTTCATTTATCTGATGACATCAGAGGCGGCAGGCATGCTGAGAATTCCGCGGCTTCTCTCATATACATTAGGGAACTTGGTAGGAATGCATTAGTCATGTGACATGGCTGGGCCTTGATGCTAGCAACTAACATGTATCTGGCATAGATTTGTTTCTCTGCCCGTCATGAAATCCAGTCTCTCTCTTACTATGTGCACGTGTCTGCTCGACGACTGACCCCTTCCCCAGAAAACAGAATTCGTTTTGTCGTGTAAACTGTAAATATCTGGGTGATGAATGATGATCATCGGATTGGAGCCTTTGTTTTGTGGTGAAGTTTGGAGTTCCACCAGACAGGTCTGCCCTTCCCCGGCACGGACGAACGAACCTGGCGGTCACGGTTTCATGGATAGGAAATTTATATAAATCTGCATCAGCTTTTGAAGATTAATTATTGTGGTGAGGATGGATGGGTTCGGTTGTGAAGAGGAAGAGAGGGGCCTGCAGTCACACGGGAGTCGCTCTCTTTCACTACTCCCATTATCTCTTTCGTTATTTGGATCAAAATTCGAATGAGCTAAGCAAGTAAAATGGTTCAAATTCTGCGGGAATTTACAGGATCAACACGTAGGCAGTGACGTACCATGTGCTTCGACGGCACAGTATTTATACAGTGTGTTCCTCTCCGTGTTTCTACAGGCGCGGCGAAGCGAAGCAGTAGAAAACATACACACTTCATCGCTACCTAGCTATCCAGCGACTACTTTCGGAGAGTGCAATGGCGTCGACGGCGGTGGCGGACGTGAACGCCGGCAGGGTCGGCGCCGGAACGGGCCCGCTCGACGGCTCGAACCCGGCCATCGTCCGGCTGCGGCAGCTCGTCGACGGGCCCCAGTCCGCAGGTGGTATATTACAGTGCATGCATGGCACGTATTGCTGAACTATATACTGCTATGCTGAAGTACTGATAGACGCTGGTGTGTGTGTGTAGATGGTTGGAGCCGGTGCTGGGAGCAAGGCGTGACGCCGTGGGACCTCGGCGAGCCCACGCCGGCCGTCGTCAAGCTGGTGCAGTCCGGCACCCTCCCCGCCGGGAGCGTCCTCGTCCCGGGATGCGGCGGGGTACGTGCACGCAAGCACGCACGGACAGTGTCATATAGTATACGTCCCCTACTCTCTCAGTCAGTCAGTGATGGAATTAATGGGGCTTTGCTCGCAGGGGTACGACGCGGCGGCCCTGTCCGGCGCCGGCCGCTTCGTCGTCGGCCTCGACGTCTGCGACGCCGCCCTCCAAAAGGCAAAACAGGTGACTCGAGTCTAACAGTAAATAACAGTGTAATTTAACACTGACATCACTGATGTAACACTAACTGAATCCTTCCCAGTGGTCGTCGTCGTCGCCCGACGTGACCTTCGTCAACGCCGACTTCTTCACCTATGCGCCGCCGGAGCCCTTCCACCTCATCTTCGACTACACGTACTAATTATTAATTACCAGATATAATTAATTACTTAAACGTGTGATCTGTTGGTTGAATGAACTCATCATTTCAGGTTCTTCTGTGCCCTTGATCCGTCGCTGCGGCCAGCGTGGGCGGCGAGGATGCACGAGCTGCTGCGACCAGACGGGGAGCTCATCACCCTCATGTACCTGGTAACCATCAATAATCCCAGCTACCACTAAGAACATAAAACATTGCTAATCAGCAAGTGCCACAAATACATCATGTTATGTTCAGTAATCTGATATAGCAAACCATTTGCATTTCAGCCTCAAGACCAGGACTCCGGGCCACCTTACAACACGACAGTGTCCGAGTAAGCTAGTAGCATCAGCGTGAATAAAGATATCTTCCATCAGTCAGTGTTGAGAGTTGATGCAGCGATGTTAACGCTCCGTTTGCTATCTCATATGCAGCTACGAGGAGGTGTTGAACCCCCTGGGTTTCGTTATCGCCTCCATCGAAGACAACGACGTGGCGGTCGAACCACGGAAGGTACCTCCTACTATACATGTTTCTATACTATACTCACAAATAATAATAATGGTCATCTGAACAACACTGCCCACTGTTTACTGTTAGCATATGCAGTACCATTACAAGCTGTAAGAAACAGTGTTGCCTTTTGTTGCCTCAAATTGTATCTAGTTACATCAGTGTAAATTGCGAAGTAATTCCAGGTGGTAATGTTATAATCAACTTAACTTTCAGGGGCTGGAGAAAATTGCAAGGTGGAAGAAGACAGCGAAGGAAGCAGAAAAAACTACATCAGACTTGCCGGCTGATGATATTTAAATTTCCATACAAGATATGCAAGTGAGAGGCGAGAATGCAGAACTTATCAACGCATGAACGGAGCAGAAATATACGTATTCACACAGCTAGTACTACTTACATGATAACCTGGATCATACGGCACTCTGTAAGATCAATGTATGACTATCATGTTTTTGGCAAATTTTGAACTATATGTGCATTTATTCAACATATGATCGAATGAATTATCTTTCAACTGATCGTAAAACATCTGACCCAGTCATAGAAATCATATATTGGCCCCACACATTGCGTGTGGTCAGGAAAACAAATAGCCAAATAATGTTTTTCAAGTTGATGTTCACACCAGTAGTGCACATACACATATGCCAAACAAACGAAGCTGGGCTACTCACACATGTAATCCACATCACTATCGGCACCATCCTTTGGAAGTAGCCAAGTCAAGAAGCCCTCCTGAGTTTCTCGGTCGAGTCTCTGCGACGAATACTCGAGAATCATGTGCCACAGCTCGCCAACAGTCCATCGATGGCGTGATATCCACTGGATCACCTGTCACAATGTAATGACGCAATCATGCAAAGAGTAAAGTGAAGATAACATAATAGGAAAGCGTGACGACATGTGATTAAGACCGACTTTGTTTGGTAAAGAAAACGGAGGATCCTTAGGTCCATCTAGAACCATCCCTCATGTCTAGTGTGCAGGTACAGTATTAAACCTTCCTAATATGGATTAGAAGACCCCTTCGTTAACCTGTTGTCTGTCCATGGACAGCATCCATTGGATTGGACCCACTAAATGGGGGAAGATCTAAATCCCCAAGGATTAGATACCATTGCACATACAAAAATGCACAACAGCCAGACATTTAAATGGTTTTATAGAGTTGTGGTACATACAAAATATTATTTTCTACTTTTGTACGTGAGAAAGAAAGTGAAAACGGTTTTATTGACTTGTGGTACCTCTTCTAGTCTTTTTAGCGACACGTCCTCAAAAGTATAGTAATTAACAAATGGTCGGTGTGCCTGCAAAATAAGAACAAGCACATATACTTATTGTCAAAAAAAGAACAAGCACACATACAGATATACTTGATCCCTCCAATTAATTTGATAGTTGAATCTATAAAAGTACATACATTTAACTGGAAAATAAATAGTTCACCAGTACAGATAACCCCTAAAACTCGACTGTGTAATAACATTTTTCCCGTACCTGTGATGCAGCAAGCCACTGAATCATGCTTTTAATTTCAGGGTTGCCACCGAAAGCCCCACAACCCCAGTTTCCAGTTGAAACCCCTATACAGTCATTGGAGCTAACACTTGGACAGTTATCCTTGATATTAGAATCCTGAAATCGTGTTTTAAAAGTTAAGATACGATAAGAAATTCAGAACATACGGACACCATCTTCTTGTGTCGTGCATGTATTGTAAGTAACAGCTTATCATGTTAGGCCTTGTTTGAAATCATATACACCGGCAGTAGAGGTTCATTCCAACAGTTGATTACTTAATTGGTTGTCAAGCAAAACAAGATGATAGGGGCAAATACATGCTATTAAACAAATTCTGAACCTACTCAGAGATGGAGATGTTAACTAAAGATTGATATTCCTCACTTGGCAGTGATTAAAATTAGGTACTTAATAGAAGGGTTCAATTAACAGAAAATCCACATGACTCATTCGGTGAACACCTGAAAAGGCTTCACATCAAACTGATGCTTTGTTTGATCCAAAAATCCACAAAATGCTTTGTTCACCTCCCTGTATAGAAATGTAGTACCGATGAAAACGATTCAGGAAAACATTACAACAATATATATCGTTTAGAAAGGATAGCGACAAAAACAAGCGAACAATAAACCGTGAAATACTGTGACACATTGAAGCACAACAAGAACAAGGCATACCTTATTAGACCACTAGTTTCATAATGCAACTTAGGTGGACAGTCCAAAGCATCAATTGCTAATATTCTAGTTTTCCGTCTACCCATTGCATCAAGAGGCTTCGTATCAAAATAGTCACCGACAAAGCGAAATGTGGAACTGTACCTGTGAGACACAAGCGAAGGGTTCATTAACGATATAAAATTCATCAGCTGGTGTAGGTTTAGGGAGGTCATAGTTGATTAGTACTGTCGAACATTATGAACTAAATCAAGCGAATGGTGGATAAGGTTAGAACTAACCCCATATACTGTGAGAACCTTTCTGCACCAACAATTTCTATAGCCTCATTATCTTCCATTGAAGCCATGAAGAACATGCCCACAATCAGTTCGGGATTTATCATGAAACGGATCTCTTCCTGTACCGTAGAAGAGACACAACACATATGAGAGTCAAAGTCAAGCACTGGTCTCAAGATAATGACGGAACATTAATTTCCATGTAACAACGAAGATGATGGATAAGTTACAAACAATTCATATAAAACGAATGTAGAAATGTGTTCTAAAAGTAAGAGACCTGCACACAACCCCTGGAAAGCGCGCCTCCTCCCAGATATTTATTTGCAAAGTCAACCTCAAGGGCTTCTTGTTCCTCATCTTCTATCAAACCCGAGGAAATTACCTACTAATGAAAAGAAAACAATCAATCAGCAGACTTCATATCAGTTGTAACGATCGAGGCATTTTGATAGCGTTGCATAAAAGAAATCCTAGCTTTTCCTGCGTTGTACTCCAGTGCCTACTAGCCTTAATTAATTCTGTTATCATGCGATACCAGGATACACATGATTTATTATGCATGGAACATCACCAACATTTTGTCCCAAAATACGGAAGCATGTATAAATAAAAAATTCCATATGGAAATATGCATTCCTCCCAAAATGCAGACACATTATGGAGTCCAGTGACTCCAAATTATGCTTGTCGGGTGATGCTTGTTTGAAAACAAAAATGGCTATTCTAAATCGACCTTCACAATCCATACAAGATACAAACTCAATATGAAACAGCTGTGGCAAATTTGTTCAGTACTACTCAGATCTCATTCCAGGAAAATACTCCCATCTCTTTGAATACATCTTCACACTGTAGGATGGACCTCCTTTAAGCTACTTCACCTCATATAAAGAGGCATATGGTAGTATCAAACAGTGCTAGTTACAAGCTCTGCTTTGATTTAACAAACAAAGGTGAATTCAACTAATTTGTGTGCTAGTTAATACCAAGGAGCCGTGCAAGAGGACTAGTGCGAAACCGCTTACCCGGAATGGGCAGAGGGGCGTGCTAGACTTCATCCAGGCATCACTGCCAGGGTAGGTAAGGCCACCGGAGACGGAGCCGCCGCGCGGAAGAACCTTCCGCTCAAACGACACGAAACCAGTAGACACAGACGCGGTCACCCTCTCGAAATAGTGAGCAAGGCACCTCACTTTGTGCTCCTGGCTTGGCCTCGCATTGTAAGTCAGTGCCCTGTCGATCCATCAGTAAACCACAGAAGCACAAGAGAGATCAGTAAGAACAGCTACTAGTAAATTTAACCCTCTTAGAAAGAAAGGTTAATTGAACCATGGAACACTCAGAACGAATGAGCCAGGACGCGTACGTGAACAATGTGTCGAAATTGATCGCCGGAAGGCGGGCCTCGGCGCGGCCGGCGGTGGGGAACAGGCAGAAGAGCGCGCAGGCGAGGAGCGCGGCGGCGAGCTCCTGTCCCAGGAGCACTACTCCGGCGTCCTGCGACGCCAGGAGGCGGAGCCCGCGCGCGGCGGTGGCGGCGGCGTAGTGGTCCTCGAGCAGCGCGGGGAGCCGGAGGAGGAGGCGAGCGAGGCGCGGGAGTACGTCCGAGAACCACTCCCGCGCGTGGACCCGGGAGAGGAGGTCGTCGAAGAAGAGCGCGTACCCCTCGGCGGCGCGCGCCGGGAGCGCCGGGAGGGAGAGGGCGGTGCGGAGGTCGTGGAGCGCGTCGGCGAGGACATCGCCGGACGTGACGTGGCTGACGTCGGGGCCGAGGGCGAGCGCCTTCAGCTGCTCCTGCGCCGCCGGCGGCCAGAACAGCCCGCCGCCGCGGAGCACCACCGGGATCAGCGGCAGGATCGACCGCAGGTCGCCGCGCGCCTCCATTGCTGCTCCGCTCTGCAGCTTTGCCCTTCGGTTCCGGCGTGGATGGGCTTAAATGGGTCATCTTGGGCCCTGGGCTCATCTAGCCCACGTAATCTAGCAGCCGAAGCTTATCCATTTCCAACTCGTTCGTTCGTCGGCAGCTCCAATCTCTGCCATGGACGAGCAATGGCCGCTGTGCACGCCAAGCTGCCCCCGACGCCGCCAGGCCATGGAACTCCGCCGCACCGGAACCTCCGGCGCGAGCCGCCGGAGGTCGTGCGCGACTGCAAGCGCCTCGACCGGCTCATGAAGGCCGGCAAGCTGGCGGACGCGCTCGACCTGTTCGACCGAATGCCGCGGAAGAACGTGGTCGCGTGGACCTCGGCCGTGTCCGGGCTCACGCGCGGCGGGCGGCCCACCGAGGCGCTGGCGAAGTTCGCGGACATGGTGGCGTCCGGCGTCGCGCCGAACGACTTCGCGTGCAACGCGGCGCTGGCGGCGTGCGCGGCCGCGGGCGCGCTCCGCGCCGGGGAGCAGGTGCACTCGCTGGCCGTGAGGTCCGGATTCGCCGGGGACGCGTGGACCGGGAGCTGCTTGGTCGAGCTCTACTCGCGGTGCGGCTCCCTGCGCGCCGCCCGGGACGTCCTCGACCGGATGGAGTCGCCGGACGTAGTCGGGTACACCTCGCTCGTCTCGGCCTTCTGCCGGTGCGGCGAGTTCGGGATGGCGGTGGAAGCGCTTGGCCAGATGCTGACACGTGGAGTGGAGCCGAACGAGCACACGGTGACCGGCATCCTCGCGGCGTGTTGCCCGCAGGTTCTCGGTGAGCAGATACACTGCTACATGATCAAGGCAATGGGCTCGCCGTCACGGAGCATCTACGCGTCAACCACATTGATCGACTTCTACTCGAGAACCGGTGAGCTCGGCATGGCGAAGAGGGTGTTCGACGATCTGCAGTGCAAGAACGTGGTGGCCTGGTGCTCCATGATGCAGCTGCACGTCAGAGCTGGGAACCAGGAGGAAGCGCTGCAGTCGTTCGACGATATGCTTTCGGAGGGTGTGGTCGATCCTAACGAGTTTGCATTCTCAATTGCTCTTGGTGCCTGTGGATCCATTTCTCTGGGGCGTCAGCTTCACTCCTCGGCTATCAAGCGCAACCTGACTAGCGATCTCCGGGTGTCGAATGCGCTGCTCTCCATGTATGGCAGAAGTGGTTTTGTCAAAGAACTCGAGGCCGTGTTCCGCAAAATGGAGGATCCTGACATTGTCAGCTGGACAGCAGCCATCTCTGCATACTTCCAGAATGGTTACGGTGAGAAGGCCATAGCATTGCTCTCCCAGATGCACAACAAGGGTCTCACACCGAACGACTATGCCTTCTCCAGCGTGCTGAGCTCCTGCGCCGACCTGGTACTGCTGGATCAAGGGAGGCAGCTCCATTGTCTGGCTCTCAAGCTAGGATGTGACTCGGAGATCTGCACAGCGAACGCGCTGGTCAACATGTACTCCAAGTGTGGCCAGATCGTCCCCGCGAGGCGCGCGTTCGACGGCATGGATCACCGTGACGCGACGTCCTGGAACTCTCTGATCCACGCGTACGCGCAGCACGGGGAGGCCAGCATGGCGCTGGAGGCGTTCAGCGAGATGTGCTCCAATGGTGGCGGTGAGCCAGACGAGTCAACATTTCTGGGTGTTCTAGCAGCGTACAACTATGCCGGGCTGGTGGACGAAGGGATGGCGTTTTTCAGAGCAGTAATGGCCGGCCAGCACGGCTGTGCGCCGATGCCCTCGCACTATGCCTGTGTGGTCGACATGCTGGGCCGGAGTGGCAGGTTCAATGACGTGCTCCGGCTGATCGAGGAGATGTCGTTCGAACCCGGGGCACTGATATGGAAGACGCTGCTGGCGTCATGCAGGTTGCACGGCAACCTCGAGATGGGGAGGCTCGCCGCCGAGAAGCTCGGAGAGCTCTCGGAAGGGGGACAGGACAGGGACTCGGCAAGCTACGTGCTGATGTCGGGCATCCACGCGATGCGTGAGGAGTGGCACGATGCCGGCAAGGTCCGGCGGAGGATGGACGAGGCCGGCGTGAGGAAGGAGGCCGGGTGCAGCTGGGTGGAGGTGAGGAACGATGTGCATGCCTTTGTGGCACGGGACACGTCTCACCCGGACTCCGCGTCCATCTACCGGATGCTCTGGGACTTGTTTGATGTGATGCGAGAGAGTAAAGCTTACGATGCAGATGTTGAAATGTTTGATGTACATATGCAGATTTAGATGTGAAAAAAGATGCATATTCTTGAGTTGTTCCGTAAGGATCCTGTATTCTTTGGCTCAGGTAATGATTTTGTACAGGAGGTTGCTTGGATGAACTTTGTGATAATTTTGCTTGTACCTACAGGCGGTCACCAAGTTGGATGAACTTTCTGAAGTTTACTGGAATCATGTATTCTTTGGCTCAGGTAATAATTTTGTACAGGAGGTTGCTTGGATGAACTTTGTGATAATTTTGCTTGTACCTACAGGCGGTCACCAAGTTGGATGAACTTTGTGAAGTTTACTGGAATCATGTATTCTTTGGCTCAGGTAATAATTTTGTACAGGAGGTTGTTTGGATGAACTTTGTGATACTTTTGCTTGTACCTACAGGCGGCCACCAAGTTGGATGAACTTTGTGAAATTTACTGGAATCAGAACTCTACATTATCTATGCCGTCATGAAGTTCACTGGGGAAATCTTGTTTCAAATTACTTCAATACTACCTATCTGAATAAAGACTGATGCCTGACAAAGTGCAATATTTATACGATCCAAGATGAATCATCATCACTCATTCATGCAAACCAACTACACACAGGAAAATACCAGAACTACCATGGATTACATTCTATTAAGATTTTTGACAAGCTGCCCAATATGTTGGTTCAGCTGTTGGCGCTCCCAAATTTGGCAATATCTTGTATGTAGTCGAGCAGATATAGATGTGAAAAAGATACATATTCTTGAGTTGTTCCGTAAGGATCCTGTATTCTTTGGCTCAGGTAATGATACCATGTAGGACTGTTTCGTTTCTATGGACTCGGGCAATTTTGCACACTTGACCCAAAATCACCCGAGTCCCAGTCCCATTTCCATAGAAACGAAACAGTCCTACATGGTTTTTGTTGAACCGTTATTGGGCCTGGCCCATGTATGTGAGAGCTGAGCACTTAGAAGAGGAGTAGAGCGCTTCCTCCCTGACCTAACCAGACAAGCAGCCAGCCCCAAGCCGCCAGCTCCATGGAAACAAACAAGGTGAGCTCCTCTCAGCTCAACATGGTATCAGAGCGCAGGTTCCCGGAGGCGGCAGCGACGGTCGTGTAGTCGCAGGCAAGCTGGTGGGGTCCAGCAGCCGGAGAGGCGGCGGTGGCTCTGGCGTGAGGGCTGTTGCGGGCAGTGCCGGTGGCTGGCGGCCGGCGGCCGGCAGCGGCGGAGGCAGCAGTAGCTGCTGTGCGACTTCGACAGTGGAGGAAGAGAAGGTGAGCAGGGTTGTGGCTGCTGCGTGCGGCTGCTAGTCAGAACAACCGGAAGCTGTCCTACTGTGTGTGTCGTTTATTCAGTGGGGAAGAAGTGCCACTGTGAAAAATGGGTGATGAAAGGAGCCTAGCTGATGCTCTGGAGAAGCTCACCATGTTTCTCACCTCCAAGAGTGAAGGTTCGGCTGCTGGGACCATCGTTCCTCATGGGGAAGTGGTACAGAAGCTTGTATTGCTGCCCACTGAAATCAAACTTGAGGGTATGGCCAACTATCTGAGTTGGTCACGGAGGGCTCTACTGATTGTGGAGCAGAAGGATCTGGAAGGGTATGTGCAGGGCACAATTTGTGCTCCGGAAGACAAGATCGGTGCGGAGGGAAAGAAGTGGAAGGCCATCAATTCTTTGCTTGTTGGATGGTTGTTGAACTCGGTGGTGCCCTCTATTGCTCGATCCGTGGAGGGGCTAAGCACAGCTGCAGAGATGTGGAAGACTCTGTCGACTCAGTACTCCGGCAAGGGCAATGTCATGCTCATTGCTCAAATTGATGGGAAGATTCATCGTCTTCGCCAAGGTGAAATGTCGGTGATGGCATATGTGGCAGAGCTGCAGGCTTTATGGGCAGACCAGGACAACTGCGACCCTCTTGAACTCTATGATGCAGCCAGCATCGAGTCAGGGCATAGGTGGATAGCACGAAGGCGTGTGCTGAAACTTTTAGATGGGCTTGACCATCGCTTCGATGGTAGAAAGGCATCCCTGATGCACCAAACTTCCCTGCCTACTATTGATGAGGCTATTGCAGCAATGTCTCAAGAGGAAGTGCGCCTATCTCTTGAGAAATCAGATGAGAAGGTTGTGCCAACTCAGACGTTTGTTGTTACTGAGCATAGAGAGTGGAAAGAAACCCGGAACTGTTTTACTTGTGGGGAGGCAGGTCACCTGAAGTGGAACTGTCCAACTCGTGGCAGAGGCAGGGGATATTTCAGAGGGGGAGGTAGCAGGACTTCTGGAGGTAGAGGCCGATACTCTGGTGGCCAGAATGTGAGAGGCAGAGGTGGATATTCAGGGTACTCGGGGGGTCAGAAGGCAAACATGGTTGTTGAAGAGGACACTGGGACGTCAAAGGGCAACAAGGTAGATGATGCTACCTATGGAGACTTTGCTCACTGGGCCTCCACGAATGAAGGTAATTCTGAAAAAGCGTCTCTTGCTGCAAATGAAATTGATACAGAATGGGTTCTAGATTCCGGTGCTTCAAAGCATGTTGCGGGTAGTCTCTCCTTGTTTGAGTCATACAATAAACATCCCTCTACTCACAAGGGTACCATTCAAACAGCAGATGGTACTAAACAGCCGGTTGTCGGGGTCGGCACAGTAAAGTGTACCCCCAACATCTCTCTATCCTCGGTTTTGCATGTGCCAGCGTTTCCTGTCAATTTGGCCTCTTTAAGTGCACTAATTGATCAAATTGACTGTAGTGTGACTTTTGACAAGTTCGGCTGCTTGATTCAGGAGCGACAGACGAGGCAGATGGTTGGGACTGGCACCAGGCGTAGGGGCCTTTGGTACATGGACAAGGATGTGCAACAGGACTTGGTGTGTGCTGCAACCATGGAGGACAAGGAGAAACAAGCGATGATCCATCACTGTAGGATGGGGCATGTATCTTTTGATAAGATGAGTAGAATATTTCCTAATGTCATGTGTGGAATAGGCAAGGGCAAGTTGTCATGTGATGCCTGCGAATATGCCAAACACACAAGAACCTCGTATGCGAGTGACGTGGGGCTGCCTTGCGGGTAGCCCACGATGATGCTACCTGGGCCGCGCCAAGGATGGAAAGGCCCGCAGAAGGCCCACTCGGGGTACCTCGTATCCTAGTCCAACTCGGTTAGGTCTTGTGACCTACCGTATCTGTACCAACCACCCGAGACCTGGCTACCTATAAAGCCAGGAGGGTTGCCCGTCCTAGAGGACACGCTCATAACCACCACGAGAAACCCTAGTGAGATCTCAATCTCGCCATTGTAATCGCTACTCGCATCAATAACCAGACAAGCAGGAGTAGGGTGTTATCCTCCGGGAGCCTGAACCTGGGTAAAACCTTGCTTGTCAGCCGTCGTGATCACCTTGCACTCATCTCTCTCCCCATCAATCAACCCGGGGTGCACAACCCTGGGACTTGCCGAGTTAACACCTCGTCAATTGGCGCCGTCTGTGGGAAATTCAACAAGTGCTAGGATCATGGTCGCACCGGCTCCATCCGCAATGAAGATCGGCGCATCCGCCGTCAGGGAGTCGATCCGATTCGGCTCCTTCGAGTACGTCATCCACTCGCCAACTCATCAGTCGGTGTACGCCGATCTGGACAAAGGTATACACATCACCTTTGGCTCCATATTCTGCTGCATAGATAGTCGTGGCATACTCAGGTCTACGACTGCTGCGCTACGCGCGACGGCGCCGCCAAAATCGCCGACCATCGCGCCCGCTGAAGCCGCCGAGATCGCATCTGCCGCACCCGCGGAGATCGCGCCCGCCGGACCCGCTGAGATCGCATCTGCCGCACCCGCGGAGATCGCGACCGCCGAACCCGCGAAGATCGCATCTGTCGCACCCGCAGAGGTCGCGCCAGCTGCACCCGCGAAGAGGACATCTACATCGACAATCTCGGCAACGGCCACGCAAATCGAGTCTGCTACCCCAACCTCGGTCGTGCGGTCGATCAAGTCAAGACCCACCTCCACCGTCGCACCAGCGCGGGCGACCAGGGGCCCGCGTCCGACAGCCATGTCGCGCGCGCCCTCGCCTTCGTGGAGATCCCAGGTCTACCCCAAGCCAATCGCACTCGCCCCAGCGAGCGTGAGCACATGGACAATCACGAAGAGACGCGACAGCGGGTGCGCCGCGCGCCACGTTGCGGCAATTTTCGACCCCGAGCAAGAAGCGGGCGACAGAAGCAGCAGCGGCAGCACCAACTCTCCAATTCATGCCTACCCCAAGCAAGTCTTCATGGCCGGCACAGCACCGCATGACGACGAAGACGAACCCGCATACCCACTGGAGGTGGACATGCCGGACCAGACGAAACTTGTCATCACGCGGGACATGGCGATCCAAGCCATGAAGCACGTGGACGAAGGCACGTTCCCGCCACCCAACGCACCTCGAGAAGACCACCTGGCGGTCCAGTACTTGCTACGCAAGCAAGGCGAACGAATTCGCGCCGAAAAAGCCGAACTTCTCAGGCGCAAAAGGGACGCGGATGCATCGAGTGCCAGACGAGCTGCCCTCTCCTTCACATCCTCCACAGAGGTGAACCAGGGAGCACGGCGAACCAGAGCCCGTGTCCCCCACATGGCAGAAGCTGATCGAACAAGGCTCACCCGTAACCTCGACTCGTCCTTCGTCACCGAAGATGAAAACGGGATACCCGTCCCAAAGACGGCGAATGCCGCCCTGATATCAGTCGAGACATACCTCCGGCTCACGCAGCCACCGGAGGGGGACGCGCGCTCCCTTCTCCACAAGCAACAAATTGCCTCCATAAGGGCAATCGAAGAAGCTCTGGCGGCCAAGGGGCCAAGCAACAGAGCGACTGAACCAACGACGTCGGGCATCCCAGCGGCGCAGCGACAAGCAGTCAAGGACCTCCGTGACGTCCTGACACAGAAGACGGTGACCCGCAGCCGCAAGGAGCGCTCGGCTAGTGTGGCACACGCGAACGACCACGCCGACCGCGACTTCGAGCCGTGTGGCGCAGCATGCTTTAGCTTCAACATCCGCGACACCCGCATGCCCAAAGGCTTCAAGTTGACGGCTGGCACACCAAAATACGACGGGAAGCAAGACCCAAAGCTATGGCTCGAGGACTACCTCATCGCTTGCACCTGTCAAGGCGGAACGTCGACTACAACCATGCAGTACATCCAGCTCATGCTGACAGACTCGGCACGCGGGTGGCTCACAAGCCAACCCAAAGACTCTTTCCGAACATGGGAGGAATTCCAGGACAACTTCATCAAGAGTTTCTCAGGAACATTCGCCAGGCCGACGACCTACATCGAGTTGCAGGCCTGCAAGCAAGGGAAGGACGAGTCGCTCCGCTCCTACATCCAGAGGTGGACACTCCTCCGTAATACCATGGAACCCGTATCAGAGGATCGAGTGATGGACGCCTTCATGCATGGCGTCGCTCGCCGCGACCTCCGGGAGGAATTCGGTAGGCTCCAGCCGAAGACCACAATAGAACTCATGAAGACAGCCAACCAATGGGCCGAAGGAGAGGACTATGTCCGCGAAACTTCTCCCAAAAAGGAAGGTGAAACAAGCAACTGGCGCGAGGCACGTCAAAAGAAGAAGGCACGTTACACCCATGATTCAATCGAACTAGTAGCGGCAGGTTACGAAACCCCCCGCGAGGACAAGCGTGACAGCAGCCGACAATACGAGCAAAGTCGACAGCCCAGCTC
Source organism: Poa annua (assembly GCA_026929855.1). Taxonomy (NCBI): domain Eukaryota; kingdom Viridiplantae; phylum Streptophyta; class Magnoliopsida; order Poales; family Poaceae; genus Poa; species Poa annua. The sequence continues at coordinate 4,630,604 of CM049427.1, read as the reverse complement.
GAGTCAGTACAACCGTGGCGGCAGCAGCATTGACCACAATGATGGAAGTCAGAAGCGCGAGTGGAAGCGCCCGCTGACCCCAGCAGAGGAACTGATGCAACCATGTAAGCATCACACGTTCCGCAACCCCGCAACAGGAAAGTGGGGTTCAAACCACCTGTTGAAGGATTGCCGCAAAGCAAGAAAGATCTACCATGCCATGCAGCAAATCATCGCCCCGGTGCAGGCCATACAAGTGGCACCACAGCTAGCCATCCAGGCAGCACCCGCAAATAACAATCAAGTACAGGCGGCAGGAGCGTTCTCCCAGCCGCAGCAGCAGCAACAAGGTCCGTCGGCAGCAGCCGACACGTACCCAGCCACACGGGGACAGCTGAACATGATCCAGAAGGGACCCTCGTCGAACAGGAGGCAGAAAATCATCACACGCCAAGTACTTCAAGCCATCAACAGCCCGCACGCGGTACCAGACTACCTGCGCGGGTCGGAGACACCAATCACATTTTCCAGGGCAGACCACCCAGCGGAGGTTGTCCGACCCGGGCACGCCGCACTCGTGATTGAGGCCTTGATCGGCGACTACAGCCTGAAGAAGGTATTCCTGGACGGAGGCAGCGGCATCAATATCATATTCGCCGATACCCTCAGACGAATGAACAGGTCGACAGAGAAATTGCCGGAATCGGAGACCACCTTCCACGGCATAGTACCAGGGCAAGCAATCACGCCCATGGGAACAATCACACTCGACGTCATCCTCGGTACACCCGAGCACTTCAGGAAGGAATCAATAGACTTTGAGGTCGTCGACTGGAAATCACAATACCACGCCATCCTCGGACGCCCAAGCTTTGCCAGGTTCATGGCAGTACCCCACTACGCCTACCTGATGATAAATTTACCCGGGCCGAAAGGAGTGATCACTGTCCGCGGCGACTTCGGGCTCTCCAACAGCTGCGACCGCGAGTTCGCCAAGATCTCCGAGTTCTTCGGCGTCGAAGAGCACTTCAAGGCCATATCAGCCGACAACGACAAGACCATCTTCCCGGCTCGCAAGAAGCCTGCCAAAGACGCAGCGTTCAACACGAATGACGACACTGTCACCCACCAAGTCCATCCGACTGACAGCGGAAAGACGGTCAAGGTCTCATCGAGTCTGACTCCCGCATAGGAAGGCGCGCTCGTCGAGTTCCTGCGTGAGAACTGGAAAATCTTTGCATGGCAACCCTCTGACATGCCAGGGATACCCAGGGAACTCGTCGAGCACTCTCTAAAAGTCCACAAGGACGCAAGACCAGTCAAGCAATCCATGCGACGCTTCTCAGGACCCAAACGAGACACGATCACCATGGAGGTCAACAGACTACTACACGCCAAGTTCATCCGAGAGATCAAGGACTCGGACTGGGTCGCCAACCCGGTTCTAGTTGAGAAAAAGAAGACGAAGAAACTGCGCATGTGCGTTGACTTCACCGCAGTCAACAAATGCTGCCCTAAGGACCACTTCCCGCTCCCGCGGATAGACCAGATCATCGACTCGACTGCAGGTTGCGAACGCCTATCTTTTGTGGATGCCTACTCAGGTTACCAGCAGATCAGGCTGAAAGTCGAGGACGAAGAGAAGACAGCCTTCATCACACCCGACGGCGTTTTTTGCTACCAGACGATGCCGTTCGGGTTAAAGAACGCAGGTGCCACGTACCAGCGGACAATGCAAGCATGCCTCAAGGGGCTAATCGGGCAAATCGTCCAAGTCTATGTCGACGACATCGTCGTCACTACCCGGAAGGAGGATACCCTAGTCGACGACCTCCGCAAGGTCTTCGTCGCACTGGACGTATATCAGATCAAGCTCAATCCAGAGAAGTGCGTGTTCGGCGTACCAGCCGGAGAGCTACTAGGGTACCTTGTATCCGCAAAAGGAATCGAAGCAAACCCCGAGAAGGTGCAGAACATACTCACAATGCCAGCACCAACCAAGCTCAGGGAGGTGCAACGATTAGCTGGCCGATTCGCAGCTCTCAGCCGGTTCATTAGTAAGTTGGGAGAGAAAGCCTTACCTTTCTACCAACTGATGAAGAAGGCAGACAAGTTCGAGTGGACACAAGAGGCGCAGGACGCGTTCGACCATCTCAAGGAAACACTGACAACTTCTCCAGTCCTCGTGGCACCACTGGAAAATGAGCCGCTGTACCTATACGTCTCAGCAACGAACAGGGTGGTAAGAACGGTGCTCGTAGTCGAACGCGAAGAAGAAGGGCACAGTCACCCGGTGCAGAGGCCCGTCTACTACCTCAGCGAAGTACTCACCTTGTCCAAGCAGAACTACCCTCACTACCAGAAGCTGGCATACGGAGTCTTCATGACCTCCAGGAAGGTCGTCCACTACTTCTCCGAGCACCCGATCACGGTGGTAAGCTCCTCTGGACTAGCAGACATTCTCACAAACCAGCGCGCGACAGGACGAGTCGCCAAGTGGGTTGTCGAACTAGGACCATGGGGGCTGAAGTATGCTCACCCGAAGTCCATCAAGGCCCAAGTTCTCCCAGAATTCACCACCGAGTGGATAGAAGCCCAGCTACCAAATGTCCCCGACCTGTCCAACGCATGGACAATGTACTTTGATGGCTCCAAGAAATTCAAGTCAGCCGGGGCAGGAGTCGTGCTCATCTCCCCCAAAGGCGACAAGCTCAAGTATGTCCTACAGATGGACTTTCCGACGCCGTCCAACAACGAAGCCGAGTACGAGGCCCTGATCCACGGCATGTGGATGGCCAAGAACTGCGGCGCCACGCACCTCATGATCTACGGCGACTCCTACCTGGTGGTACAGCAAACCATGAAGTCCTGCGACGCCATCGCTGACAACATGATCGCCTACAGAGACCTCTACAATCAGTTGGAAGGAAACTTCGACGGCTGCGAGCTGCGCCACATCAGCCGTGAAAGCAACGAGGAAGCCGACGTCCTCGCCAACATGGGCTCAGACAGGGTGCCAGTCCCACCCGACATCTTCCTCGAGTGCATCACGCAGAGATCCATCAAGACTCAGAGTACATCAAGCACTGCAACAACAAAAGGCGATGTCAACCCGCCAAGTCAAGACAAGGTCCCCATGGAAGTCATGCTAGTCGAAGCCACATGGACAGGACCGTACCTGGCATACATGCTACATCAGAAGCTGCCAGCCGACCAAGTCGAAGCAAAGCGCATCATCAGACGCTCCAAAAGTTTCACCGTCATCAACAAAGAACTCTACAAAAGAAGCATCTCAGGAATCCTGCAAAGGTGCATAGATCCAGTCGACGGCCAAGCCATCCTACTCGACATCCACGCGGGTATCTGCGGGCATCACGCCAGCAGTCGGGCACTGGTGGCCAAGGCGCTACGAGCCGGGTTCTACTGGCTGACAGCCATGCAGGACGCCGAGGAGCTGGTGAAGAAATGCACGGGGTGCCAGGAATTTGCCAACAAGCCGCACGCCCCAGCATCAGAACTCAAAACAATACCATTAGCCTGGCCCTTTGCCCAATGGGGTCTGGACATGGTGGGCCCGCTGAAGAAATCCTCACCCGGAGGTCACACTCACCTCCTGGTTGCAGTCGATAAGTTCACAAAGTGGATCGAAGCCGTGCCCATCACAAGTTCGACTGCATCCACAGCGGTCAACTTCATCAGGTCAATCATCTTCAGATTTGGGGTACCAAACGAGATCATCACCGACAACGGCTCGAACTTCACAGCCGAAGAATTCAAGGACTTCTGCTCAGAGCAGGGGATCAAACTCAGCTACGCGTCTGTCTCGCACCCGCAATCCAACGGACAAGTGGAGAAAGCCAACGGCCTCGTCTGCAGCGGCATCAAGAAACGACTGTGCGTGCCCCTAAGACGCGCAGCGGGCGCATGGGTGGAAGAACTGCCATCGGTCCTCTGGAGTCTGCGAACTACGCCGAATAGATCCACCCAGTACACTCCATTCTTCATGGTGTACGGTGCAGAAGCGGTCCTCCCCTGCGACATCAAGTTCGACGCACCGAGAGTAGTCGCCTACGACGAGTCGGAAGCAGAGGAGGCACTCGAAGACAGCAGAGACACCCTGGATGAAGCGCGAGACATCGCCCTGGCACGATCAACCGTGTATCAGCAGGACCTGCGCAACTATCACACTCGGAGGCTGCGACCAAGGGCGTTCATTGCAGGCGACCTGGTTCTCCGACTCAAGCAAAAGAAGGTGCACAAGCTCGCTTCCCCATGGGAGGGCCCGTACATCGTAACAGAAGCAATAGGCAATGGAGCCTACCGCCTAAAGGACTCGAAGACAGGAGCGGACTGCAGCAACCCATGGAACGTAGCACAACTCCGCCGGTTCTACGCCTAGTTCAATACTACCATTGTACAAGAAAAATCAGCGCGACAGGTTTCAGACGCACTCTTTCCCTTACCAGGGTACCTGAGGGGACTGGAAGGGTTTTAAGGCGGCCTGTTCGCAAGAATCAATAAAGTGATTTGAAGAAATTATGTCTCCTTTACCTGTCACTCAGAGGAAGCTCAAAAATCCTAGGCCGCCACTCGAACTACTAGGGGGCTGCGCCACACAGGTTGAAATATAAGCTTAGGCCGCTACCCGAACCACTCGGGGGCTGCGCCATACAAGCATGACCAAAATCCTAGGTCGCCACCAGAGCTACTCGGGGGCTGCGCCACACAGGTTGAAATAAAAGCTTAGGCCGCCACCCAACTTACTCGGGGGCTGCGCCATACAAACATAAAGTCAAAAATCCTAGGCCGCCACTCGACCGACTCAGGGGCTGCGCCATACAGGTCAAGTTCAAAATCCTAGGGCGCCGTCCGCCACACACGGGGGCTGCGCCACACAGGTCACACTTGTAACCCTAGGCTACCACTCGACTTACTCAGGGGCTACGCCAAACAGGCCTTCTCAGAAAAATCCTCAGCCGCCACTCGAACCCACTCGGGGGCTGCGCTGCACAGGTCAAGTTCCAAATCCTAGGTCACCACCCGACGTACTCGGGGGCTGCGCCAAACAGGTAACACTTGTAATCCTAGGCCGCCACTCGACCTACTCGGGGGCTGCGCCAGACAGGTCTTAGCCAAAATCCTAGGCCACCACTCGAGCGACTCGGGGGTTGCGCCATACAGGTCAAGTTACAAAAAAATCCTAAGTCGCCACCTGATAAAATCAGAGACCACGGCATACAGGTTACACTTGAAAAACCTAGGCCGCTGCCTAGCATACTAGGTGACTGCGCCATACAGGTTGCAAATCAAATCAGGCACTCTCACTTTCGAGTGAACAGATCAACCCTCATAACTCGAAAGTATTTCAATCTATTATCATACTTACACAGGCACATTTGCCCCCTATAGCTAACCCTGTACACCAGACGACAGCTACTCTAAATTGCAGGTTCAGCCTTCGGCGCATCAAGGGGGCCTACAAGGCGCTCGCTCAGGTCCTGAACCTGCCGGATAATCCGACGCGCAGCCGTCAAGGTCTCGTCGAAGTCGTCATCACCCGGCAGGCCTTCAAGCACCCTCTCCAGCGGGAGATGTGGCCGGTGCATCCGGACGTATGCCAACGCCGCGTTCGCACCAGCCACAAGTTGGGCGTCGACGACCTCCTTCAACCCTTCACCATCGCGGAACCTCTCCAGCAAGGCAGACAACCCGTTCGGCTGCGCATTATGCGGGAAGTACACACGATTGATGTGCCAAAGTGTCTTCCGGCAGCTCTCCAGAAGAAAAGAAGCGCGCCACGTACGATCAAGCATGGTGGCAAGGACGCGCCCCCTCGACCGGTTCACCCAGAACTGTCGAGCTTCGTAGGAGTCGCCGGACGCCTCTCGGGTGACTCGCTCCTCAACGCGAGCCCGCTCGGCCTCCCAGTCAGGATTAACATCTGCGCACATAAAATGCAAGTCAGAACGAGAAGGAAAACCAACAAGGACGGCAGCCGCCAAAAGGATACATACCTTGCAGCTGCCGACTGATCAGGTCGATCTCCCCAAGCAAAAAATCCTCACGTCGCGAGAACTCCGCCGTGGGATGCGACTGAGAACGATGCAACAGCCGCTCCGTATTCTTCAGGGTCGCCTCAAGCTCCGCCACCTTGTTCTTCAAACATGTGATTATCCGCTGATCATTTGCACTGCGTGGAGGGGCCGGCGCCGCCCGACGACGGCGAGCACCCGAAGAAGAAGCCGCGCCACTCGGCTCGGCCACTGGAGAAGGTGGATCATCATCACGCGCAGCACTCTGCCAGGGATACGCAGAGTCAATACAATCATGCGAGTGCGAAGCACGGATCAACTCGGAGAAAGAAGGTCAGCAAAAATCAATGTTGAAGACCAAAAGACCCGACAGAGCAATATTCATTACAAGCATGAAGTTCAAAATACAGACCGCGGCGAATGCCGCATTCCTACAACTATGCCTACTCTAAGGCCGCGGACTGCGACCGGGAACGGCCCTTCCGAGCAGCCGCCTCAGTCGCCTTAGCAAGGGCCCTCTCGAAGAGTACCACAAGCTGCGCAGCCAGCTGCGAGGCGCGCTCCTTCACGCCACTCAGCGACGCGGTCCGGCCATCGGGTTTGCGAGGAAAACCGCTGACGACCTTCTCGAAGTCACCTGGAACTTGGTGGCCTAATAGGAGCTGGAAGGTGAGCTCGGAGCCGCGTACCGTCTGCGACCGCGTGAAGTCGGCAATGGTGGTCGCGTCCTCAAACGGTGCAGCCAGGGCGTCCACGGTCGCCGGCGGCTGGTCACCCGGGAAGATGCTCTGATGCACCACGGCCAGAGCTCCAGTCGACTTCTGCAACGCGGCTGAAGACTTCTTCAGCGCGTCTGAAGCATAGGCGCATACCCGGTCGAGGAAGCCAACAGCGGTCGCCAGGTCAACCGTGTCACTCGACGCATCTTCTGGAGGAGCTCCACCGCAAGTCTCTGCGCAAAAATTCAAAGTCAGGATAAGAAAAGGAACAAAGACTCAGTAGGCGTCAAGCCGAAACTTACCCCCAAGAACACCGGCGAGTGAAAGGAGACGACCAACTTGAGTTTTCTCCTGGGCGACCCGCGCCAGCTCCCGCTCTCGAGACTCGTGAAGAGCCTTCTCAAGCTCATCAACCCGCCCAGTAGCCTGGTCCAGCGAGGCACGCAGTTGGTCCCTCTCTTTCTCCAGGCGAACATAAGCCGCGGCTGCGTCGAGCTGTTGGCGATAATACGGCTGAAACAAAAGCAAGATGTCAATAAAGTTGCGGGCGACTATACTAGTCACCCACACCTTCGGGGGCTACTCCCATCGGGAGCGCTGATCGCGCACCCGATGAAAAATCAAGAACGCAAGGAAAATGAAGAAAGACTTACGTGGTCCAGGAGTTCAAGGTCTTCCGCAGTCGAAGGAGGCACGCGGCTAGAGGATGCAATACCGGCAGGCTCAGCGCGCACCTTCTCCACCACCACTGGCGTCCCCAACCCAGTCGAAGGGGCGGATGTGAGCTCCACGTCCCGAAGGGGGGAGCTAACATCGTCAGAGCGATGGCTGCAGAAAAACCAAGAACACCTGTCGAATCAAAACGTCGAAACTACAAAGTACAACTCGAAGGACACATTGCAAAGAAGCTCACCTGGGGGTGCCGGCGTCGTCGTAGCTCTCCAGGGAAGGTGAAGGCATCCGCGCGAACGAGCGTGGCGCTGCGGAGCTGACTGGAGGAACGTTCAGAGGTTCCTCCCAGCCACCCGAAGACCGAGCACCCGGAGACGTCACGACGACCTCCTCCTCAACAAAGTCCACGTCCCGGCCAGGTGACGACGCAGTGGCAGACTCGCCGCGACTCGGAAGCTTCCGCTTCTTCCTCGCGGGTTCCTCCACCTCATCTTCCTCCTCCACCTCGTCGCGGGGAGAATGCGCGGAAGGAATCTCTTCGTCCTCGTCATCCTCTTCGACAAACCTCGACTCATCGTCGGGTCCGTTCTCAGGGAGGGGAGGAAAGCTGATGAACAGAGCGCGACCCTGAAGCAAGTAGACACAAGTCGAATCAAAAAGAAAGGTAGACTCAAGTCGAACAAGGACAGAAAGAAAACAAGACAAGACTCACCTCAGGCACGGGGTTCGAGGCCCCGTAAGGAGAGATCGGGCACTTGACGTTGCACGTGTCCGCGGCTCGGAGGTTGGTGATGGACCTGACGCTGGCTTCCACCTCCTCGTCATCCAGCGGCATGGCGCTGACGCCTTCGGCGGCCCACATCGGGTGAGGCCGCGCGTTGAGCGGCTGCACCCGAAGACGGAAGAAGGTGGCCATCAAAAAGACGCCACCCGCCTCGCGCCCAAGGGTGTTGGTCAAGTCGCGCAACAGGCCCAGCAGGGGCCGCACGGCCTCCTTCTCCACGGCGGACAGCGGGTGCGCCCAGGCGCCGGTCTTCCGCAGTCCGCGCCCGCTGTCGAACGCGTCCAGTCCGTCTTGGTTCGACTGGACGTAGAACCATCTCCTGCGCCATCCTTGGACGGAGTCGGACTTCTTCATCTGAAAGTACGCGGTGTCACCGCGTACCTGGATTCCGAAGCCGCCCACGGGGAAGGTCAACCCGCTCTTCCCTACGTTCTTGCGAACGAGGAAGAGCGACTTCCACAACGCCCAGTGGGGCGCGACGCCCAAGAAGCACTCGCAGAGCATGATAAAGCCCGCGATGCTCAAGACGCCATTGGGGGTCAGATCGTGAATCTGAACCCCATAGGCAAACAAGAGACCGCGCACGAAATCGTGCATGGGGAACCCGAAGCCCCGCGGAAGGAAATCCGCGAAGCAAACACGTTCCCCATCGCGCGGAGTGGGGAAGACTTCCTTGCCAGGGACGCGTACCTGGACTTGGTCGGCAGGTGGCAGCAGGCCCTGACCGCGGAACAGCTCCACGTCGGTCTTCTTCACCAAGGACCTCTGCCAGTCGCCTTCGGGTTTCTTCATCACCCCGACATCATCGGCGGCGGCGGAGGAGCCAGCGGCGCTCTTCGGCTTGCCCATTGCCAAGGTCGCAGGGTATGAGGATGGATTGCTCGGAGCTCGGGATGGCGGCGGAAATGGTAGAGCGCAGGAGGAAAGAATTCACGGAGCGATTGGAGAAGATGAAGTCCCAAACGTCAAGACACAGTACTTATGCCTCGAAGATCAGCATTTCAACCGTCCATCGAACAAGGGCTCCGAGCGGGCACATCCAGCCGTCCACGTGTCGCACGGAGAAACCAATCGTCACCACCCACTTCTTCCACTACGCACGAAAACCGAGGCGTCGTCATCGTGCCGCGCAAATTTCGCGCCCATTTCGGAGACGTGACAACTGTGGACCGTGGTCAGCTCTGATAGCGGGGCCCACCACGTCACGTCCCATCGGGCGCAGAGGCGTGCAACAGATCGTCATCACTGACGTCATCAAGCCAACGGCTCCAAAATCAACTGAAGTAACTCGACAGAGTTGTTTGAGTGGTAAGCTTCACAGCTGAAATCAATAAGGTAGGATCAGCCGATGATCCGAGCACCCGAAGAAACCATTCGAGTGGCAACACAGTAAGCTCGAGCAGCCGAATCCATCCACAAGTAAGCCAGACTGGTTGAGTAGAAGCAAATCTTCACAAGAAGATGAAGGCCAAGTAATTCGACTGCACAGATTACTCCCATCGGGAGTGGCTGGTTCGACTGAAGAAATCGAGTTCAAGCTCAAGATCAAGCAATCCAACGGCGCGTCCAGGAGGAAGGAGTCCTTTGTCCGACTCTACACTTCGACCAAGCACTCGGGGGCTACTGACGTGGGGCTGCCTTGCGGGTAGCCCACGATGATGCTACCTGGGCCGCGCCAAGGATGGAAAGGCCCGCAGAAGGCCCACTCGGGGTACCTCGTATCCTAGTCCAACTCGGTTAGGTCTTGTGACCTACCGTATCTGTACCAACCACCCGAGACCTGGCTACCTATAAAGCCAGGAGGGTTGCCCGTCCTAGAGGACACGCTCATAACCACCACGAGAAACCCTAGTGAGATCTCAATCTCGCCATTGTAATCGCTACTCGCATCAATAACCAGACAAGCAGGAGTAGGGTGTTATCCTCCGGGAGCCTGAACCTGGGTAAAACCTTGCTTGTCAGCCGTCGTGATCACCTTGCACTCATCTCTCTCCCCATCAATCAACCCGGGGTGCACAACCCTGGGACTTGCCGAGTTAACACCTCGTCAGCGAGTAAGGGGCTGAGGAGCATATCTCCTTTTATGCTTATTCACTCAGATGTATGGACATGTCCTGTGGTGTCAGTTAATGGAATGAAGTATTTTGTTACCTTCATCGACTGCTATTCTCGTATGACATGGGTTTATTTGATGCGCCATAAGGATGAGGTGTTTACATGTTTTCAGAACTTTCATGCATATGTGAAGAATCAGTTTCAGGTACAGGTGCAGGTGATCAGGACTGACAATGGTACAGAGTATGTGAACACCATCTTTCGAGAATTCTTGTCTGCCCAGGGCATTCTTCATCAAACATCATGCCCAGATACTCCTCCCCAAAATGGTGTGGCAGAGCGCAAGAATCGCCATGTTCTGGAAGTTGCTCGCTCGTTAATGTTCACAATGAATGTTCCCAAATTTTTGTGGAGTGAAGCAGTCATGACAGCCACATACTTGATCAACCGAACACCTTCCAGGATACTCGGTATGAAATCTCCGTGCGAGTTGCTATTTGGAGAAAATAAGTTCGTTGTCCCTCCAAAGTTATTTGGCAGTACCTGTTTTGTACGGGATCATAGACCGACTATTGGGAAGCTAGACCCACGGGCACTGAAATGTGTCTTTATGGGTTATTCATCGAGCCAACAAGGGTACAAGTGTTGGAGCCCCTCTGCCAAACGCATGTTTGTAAGTATGGATGTCACCTTCAGGGAATCTGAGCCATTCTATGGTGAACCGACTGATCTGAGCCAGTTATTTGCAGAACTTGACCACCTACACTCTGTGACAGATGGTCATGAGGGGGAGCAGGTTGTGTCACGTACTCAGGATGATTGCACTAACACGGGTGATAATGTGCAAGCTCAGGTCCGACCAATAGTGGGTACAATTCAAATTGGTTCTCTTGAGGTTCCTGTTCGGGATCGTTGGCCTCAGAATCTGCTTGTGTACTCTAGACGACAGCCACATGTGCAAGGGGAGCAACAAGTCAGTGATACGAGCTCATCTGATATTGCGGAGCAGCAGGCACATGTGCAGGGGGAGCAACAAGATAGTGATGCTAGCTCATGTGACACAGTGGATCTTCCCATTGCCTTGAGGAAAGAACCACGAGCCAAGGCAGGAAAGCCTCCTGAAAAATACAGGGATGAGCAAGATACTATAGTGGCAAAGAAGACACTACAAAATATACGGGATGACCATGATATTGGAAATTTTGTGTCTTATGAGTCTTTGTCTCCTTCCTACAGAGCCTTTGTTGCCTCTCTCCAATCTGCGTATGTCCCAAAGGATTGGAGGAGTGCAAAGGAAGATCCTAAGTGGCGTGCTGCGATGATAGAGGAGTTGGAAGCACTGAAGAAAAACAAGACTTGGGTGCTAACCACATTGCCAGCAGAGAAGAAAGCTGTGAGCTGCAAATGGATTTATACCGTGAAGCAAAATCCAGAAGGGAAGGTAGAACTGTACAAAGCTAGATTGGTCGCTAGAGGGTTTAGTCAAACTTATGGAATTGACTATGATGAGACATTTGCGCCAGTGGCAAAGATGAACACAGTAAGGATATTGGTTTCCTGTGCTGCTAACTTTGGATGGAAGCTACATCAACTAGATGTCAAGAATGCTTTTTTGCATGGTGACCTGAAGGAAGAAGTGTATATGGAGATACCACCAGGCTTTGGTACCTCGGAGACCACAGGGAAAGTATGTAGGCTGAAGAAGTCCTTGTATGGATTGAAACAATCACCGAGGGCATGGTTTGATAGGTTCAGACGTGCCATTTGTGGTATGGGATATGGTCTATGTAATGGTGACCACACGGTGTTCTTCAAACACTCTGACCATAGAATCACAATTCTTGCCGTATATGTAGATGACATCATCATTACGGGAGATGATCAAGAAGAAATCAAGAGATTAAAGGAGTGCCTGAGTAAGGAGTTTGAGGTAAAAGATTTGGGCAACCTAAAATACTTTCTTGGCATAGAAGTGGCCCGGACAGAGAAGGGAATCTCTTTGTGCCAACGAAAATACACCTTAGATCTCTTGAGTGACATGGCATGATGGGATGTCGTGCAGCTCCCAACCCGATTGAACAAAATCATCAAGTGACAGCACAATCAGGTGAGCTAGTGAACAAGGAAGATTATCAAAAACTGGTTGGAAGGTTATTATATTTGTGTCACACTAGGCCTGACATTACATACGCCGTGAGCGTAGTGAGCAGATACATGCATGAACCAAGAAGTGGGCACCTTGATATAGTGCACAAAATCTTGAGGTACCTGAAGGGGACTCCGGGAAAGGGGTTGTGGTTTGCAAAGAGTGGACATCTTGAAGTGGATGGTTATAGTGACTCAAGCTGGGCTGATTGTCAAGATGATAGAAGATCAACATCAGGCTATTGTGTGTTTGTGGGAGGAAATTTAGTGTCCTGGAGAAGTAAGAAACAACCAGTTGTGTCTAGATCAACAGCAGAAGCTGAGTATAGAGCTCTTTCCCAAGGGTTGAGTGAGATGCTCTGGGTGAAGCACCTTCTGGGTGAATTGAAGCTTCTGAGGAAGGGGCCTCTGAGAGTGTGGTGTGATAATCAGTCGGCTATCAGCATTGCAAATAACCCAGTTCAACATGACAGGACAAAGCATGTGGAAATTGATCGCTTCTTCATTAAGGAGAAACTTGATGCTGGGATTATTAGCCTTAGTCATGTTAGCTCTCAACAACAGTTTGCAGACTGCTTGACAAAGGGTTTGGGAACAAAGGAATGTCACTTGGCGTGTGACAAGATGGGGTTGATTGACATCTACCATCCATCTTGAGGGGGAGTGTTGAACCGTTATTGGGCCTGGCCCATGTATGTGAGAGCTGAGCACTTAGAAGAGGAGTAGAGCGCTTCCTCCCTGACCTAACCAGACAAGCAGCCAGCCCCAAGCCGCCAGCTCCATGGAAACAAGGTGAGCTCCTCTCAGCTCAACAGTTTTTCAGTTTTTACAGCACTCGGGGGGGATAAACGACTGCTATGTCGCCCCAGATCAACATAAGTAGAAATTCCTACTAAACAGCAAAAGGCTTAACAGCCAATTGATTTCTTCAGTACAGACATTACATAACGGACACCTGGCAACCAACGGAGCCACATGTCTGCGGTGCACACTCTAAAAGTCTAAATCATGCTAGACTGTTAGCATCACTGAAACAGATAGAGTGATGGTACTGACATTGCCAAAACAGAGACACCCAATTTCGGACACTTGGCCCAAAATCGCCATCAAACTGAAGAGAAAATGCAAGCAACGAGTTGTTCATGAGATGTCTGAATGGAGATAAGTTTTTCTTTTAAGAGAGGCACTGACACTAAGTTACTAAGCATTGCATGACATTGCACAAACAGAGAGGTCTAACACAGAGCTAAGGGGTTCAATTTTTGGCAAGACATAGACAGAAGTTGACTCGCATCCATGAAAAATCAGAAACAGGGAACTAGGCAGCATCAAATCCCCTGCTTCTGTCTCTTCCTCCCACGAGCGGACGTGAGAAGGTCACGCAGCACAGACGGGTGACTTGCTACAAGGTGTGTATACCCATCGGTCGCCAAGACCTCGTCAAGAACATCAGGAGTGCTGACGATGAAGTCGATACACTTGGCCTTGAGCTGCGAGCAGTTGTGCTGCTCAGCAAAAGCCAGAGTTGTGGCTGCAGTCGCGGCTTCGATGCCATCATAAATCTTTGCCTCGCAGATCAGCTTGAGCCTGCCCAGTCCATACCTGTCAGCAGCAACAAGTAGATGTTGAGCCAATGCTGTCCCGTCCTCCGACCGGTGATCAAATTCAGGCACCGCGTCGGTGTAGATGAAGTTAAGCATGGCCTTGAAAGTGGGTGCCTCTATGCCCTCGACCTCAATTGGTTGAGCGCTCTTCTCCTCGGAGTCCCCGAAGAAGTCGGCGTTGAAGAACTCATCGTCGAATACAGGGGATCGCGCTGCAAGTATGAGCTTGTGTGCAGCAAAGGACTCGCCGGACACGACGAATGTGACGTCTGCTCTAGTCTTGCTCTCCTGGAGCTTTGCAAGGTCCCGGTTCAGGTCAAAGGATGGCGCGGGCACTTGCTTTTCCGGGAGGACAGTCGTATCAGGGGATTTCTTGAGCACCATGATGGTGCACTCAACGGTGAGGGAATCATCATGCTTGAGATATCCTGATTTTTCCAGATGCTTTGTTGGCAAAAGGAAAGCTACAATGTTTTCTCGCGAAGGACCGGGGTGGTCTCCCATGGAAGGAAGGATTCAGCTTGCCACTCGGATCGACCAACCGACAGCTCAGCCTGGCGCCGACGACGGCTTCACCTTCACCAGTGGTCCTGGGGAAGACAAGCTCCACAGCTACCCATCGATCGTAGTTAGGAGGGCCAGTAGGGTAGCCGGCGTTCATTTTAGGATAGAAACGAACTTCCCAGTCATACCCGTAGACGCTCCATGTGGTTTTCACGTGAGCCTTCCCTGTCCATGCCCATATAGTAGCCCTGGTGGCAGTGGGCAGTGGGCGTAAAGCTAAATCCCTCGAACCTGAGCAGCCGCGTAGATCGAGCGACCTCATAGATATCCGTGGGGGCGTTTTCCATGGCGGCGACCGGGCGGCGGAATAGCCCAGACAAGCGATGCCGTGGGACAGGCCGGGCCGGCCAGGCGCTCTCCATCCTTCTGTGGAAGTGATTGGGGATTAGTACGGGTTGCAGGATACCGCCGAGGTTGGAAGGTGATTATGGACGACTAACCACACCGGCGGGGAGAGGAAGCCGTCCGCTCGCCGGCGGCTCAAAGTCGGCGGCGGTTTGTTGGTGACGGATTTGGCCAGATTTGCTCCGGCTCGTCGACCCGCTCCTGTCTAGAGGGGTGCGGCGGGCACGGAGGGGTCACGGCACTCCGGGAGGACGGTGCGGCGGCGCGGGGAGGGGGTGTGTGGAGGAGTCGGGACGGTGGCGGCGCTCTGCTCTGCTGGGTGGGAACGGGGAATGGCGGCGGTGAGAGTTCAAACCATATACTCCTACAAGAAAAACTACGGCGGATTTACGGTTTCGGACTCCATAACAGAACCTGTAAAAGTTCCCGTTTTTGGGCACCCGAAAATCTCGGGGCCGAACCAAAGAAGCAATCTCCCCTTTCTGTCGTGTTCCCACGGGCAATCCACTACCACCGTCACCAAATCCAACTTCACCACGATGACATGTTGCTGAAGCAGACAACGTCGAAGCGCGACAACTCGTGGACCCCTCAGGTCGCCTCCGACGGGGGGAGGAAGCGGGTGGTGTGGCACTTCATCCACGTCGGCACCAAGGTCCCATCGAAGCTCCGGTACCGTGTCGTCGAGGAGTTCAGCCGTCTCCGCATTGCAACCAGGCGCGGTGAGGCGACCTCCTCTGGCGTGGGCAGCTCCTCCGACGCGCTCATGCCGATATCGGAGACGGAGGAGGTGCTCGAGGGCTATGACCCCACCACCATCGGACATGCCTTCGAATCGGAGGATTTTGTCCCCTCCTCCACACTCAAGGTTGTCCTGGTTACCGTCTGCAAGCGCTCCCCGTCAGAGGAGGAGGTTGCGGCGAAGCGCCGCCGCCATCGAGGGTTCACAACACTGTTAAGATTTCAGATAGACGGACCACTACGGTTAATACTCCGCAATTCTCAAAAACAAAACCACGTTTAATAGCACCACACGATTGCACATCGAGCACCAGATGGAAGTTTTCATAGCAATGTTGCATCTAATTCCAAATAACAACGGAGTTTCTGACACCTCTGATGTGTACATGCGAAAAAGGGAACAACAAACAATGTTGAACCTACAGAAGACCAATGTACAGAACAAATCTCGAGCAGCAAAAAAATCTAGGGTGGTAACCAACTGGCAGAGGCTATTCATGCATTCTGTATCCAACCCAACTAAATGTCCAAACGGCTCCCAGTTACACCCAATGTGCTACTATAGCGAGGTAGTAAGCGCCGAGGGGTCCCATGATCTAAATCTTCAGGCCTCGGTTGTCAGGGCCACGGGCTCTGAGGCTGCTGGCGCTGCTGCTCTCTGTGTTAGCAGCGGAGTGAGCGCCTTGACGACGATGCTCATGTTGGGCCTGAACTCCGCTTCGTATTGCACACACAGAGCTGCCACCGCGGCAAGCTGCAGGGTGAGGGTGCAAAGAGTAGCATCAGTAACGTCATTGTTCATCAAGCTAATAACTGCAAAATATAATGCAGAATGAATGAGAGATATACCTTAGCAACTCCCTTCGGAGGATATTCTCCCTTCATCCTAGGATCTATGCATTGTTTGACCTTATCTTCACTCAATCTTGGAGTGGCCTGAAGAGAAATTTGCACAACCCAGGTTAGTTATGGAAATTTTACTTTGTTCAGTTCCTGCTACCAAAGAAGTCCTGACACTAGCAACTACTCGTCAACTGCCAGAGTTGGAACCAGCCATAATTTGAGCCATTAGAGAAATCCAAAATTCTTAAACGGAGGATGTGTGGATGGTCATCATCCCAATTTCCTGTTAGGCTTGGGAAACTAAGTGGTTGAAGTACTCGAAGCTGGACTAAGTTGTTGCTTGTTCAAGTCCAATGCTCAGTTAAATGGGACCAAATTCGAATATAAAATCACGTATAACCGAGCTAACTTTTAGAGATCATATCAGTGTGCAAATGTGGGCATCCTGTCGCCTAGTTACTGTTTTCTTTGTAACTTCTGTGATTTGAATTTACCCGCAGTGACAGAGAGAGATGAACAGTCATAGTAAACAGCATGGTAGCAAAATAACATACCCAAGTGACTAAACTTTGTTGCCCCCGGGGCATTGTATGATCGACGGGTTTCCTTCCAGTCAGAAGTTCGAGAAGAACCACACCAAAGCTGTACACATCGCTCTTCTGTGTCAGCTGGCCAGTCATAGCATATCTGCGACAGGTGGGAGCATTTAAAAGCAGGACTACAAATATCTCGACAACTCATACCAAGAATGCAAGTAAGCTTTTGATCTCACTAGAACATTAACTTGGGACAGTCTTTAATAACTTTACACCTAGTTTACACATATAAGCATCGAACAATCCAGCATTAATTTGTCTTGTCGGCACTCGGACAGCAGATGCACACAGCAATGAAAACTTCTCCCAAAAACAGAAAAACAATCTCCAAACATTGCCTACGCCAGCTGACTTTCTAAAATGGCATATTTACCCCTAAAAAGCATTTTGTCGTTTTTAGAACAGATACCCAATACCAGTGTGGACTGTATATAGCATGGTTTTTTAGGTGTCCGCCTTAGGACGCTTAGGTGATACAGCGCCCCCCAGCACCTTCAGTGTTTGTCTGCATTAGGTGCTTAGGCGTCCGCTTTGGGTGACACTACGTCTGAGGCGAACCGATATCAATGTACACCACAATATCAGTCCACGTAGTCTATTAGGTTGACACTTTGAAGCCAGACATGCTAGTTTTCCTTTTTGGATATGTAGTTAGCACTAATTACTGACCGCATGTGTAATAATAAACTAAAAGTCATTATCGTTATCATGAAAACAAGAATGGCTGCTGACCATGCTTTGTCCAGGTTCACTAGTACGAGCATTGGTTCTAAGGAACAAGTGGTAGCATGAATCAAATATTCAGAAGTCATAGTAGTTGTGTACCCTCATGAAGATAAAATGTGTTGGATGCCTAAACTGATGTATTTACACAAGTGAACAGTGAAAAAAACTTGGATTATTCGCACATATCATTGTAACCATAATTGTCGACCCAAAGTAGATTTACAGCACAATGATGGGTTTATGATGATTTTAAAAGGACAAGTGTCATGCCGTGCACCATGTTCCGCTGACTATGGCATGAACTACTACTTTCAATTCCTACATTTGCACACAGAATTTTTGTGCAGTGGTTGAGGAATCCATCCATATAGGCGTAACGTGTACATCATAAGGCTCAAATCGGGAAGTTCTTTAATCCACTATATTTGGTCCATTCTAATTTGGTC
Source organism: Poa annua (assembly GCA_026929855.1). Classification (NCBI taxonomy): domain Eukaryota; kingdom Viridiplantae; phylum Streptophyta; class Magnoliopsida; order Poales; family Poaceae; genus Poa; species Poa annua. The sequence continues at coordinate 4,612,353 of CM049427.1, read as the reverse complement.
AGTAGGTGTACTCTCCAGAACTGTGCTGCAGTGTTGATTTTTTGGACGCAAGAAACATGCATGCCTACATGCCTTGATGCACCACGACAGCCCCTGCAGGGTTACTTTGACTCGGGCACCTACGCTTGTTCTAGTGATGTTTATCAAGTGTGAACCATTCCTGAAGTCTATGTGGACCATTCCTTCCATATAGTATAAAACAACGACCTATTGCTACATCAGGAGAACCACAACTGTGGTTAATGCTGGCTGAGTAGTTACGAGAACCGTCAGTCTGACATTCAGTCCATAGGAATCAGCCAGCTATAAAGCTCATACAGTAGCAAGCCACACAACAAGGATAATATGAGAGTTAGTGCATCCAAAAGCATATAAAACTTTTCAAAGCAGCTGTCATATTGACCTGAATTATGAACTAAAACCACAGCAATACCTACTTTTGCAATATGTTATTATGTATTAGATTTTTGACACTTGTGAGCTGGAAATACTAATAGTTGAGTTAAATTAATGCAAGGTACTGAAGGGCATGCAGAAATGCATTAGCATGAATTAGACAATTACTCTGGCGCATGGTATCCAAATGTCCCTAATACACGAGTTGAATGGAGACGGGCTGCCATATCTGGAGCTTGATTTAAGAGGTTGAAGTCTGCAATTTTCGCCTTGAAATCCTCAAATAGAAGTACATTGCTTGATCTGATGTCCCGATGGATGATTGAAGGCTGAACCTTCTCATGTAGGTACTCTATACCTTTTGCCGCCTCGATAGCAATCTTGACCCTCTGCATCCAGTCAAGCGCAGGGCCAGGCTGGGCACCTTGAACTCCTTTTCTTCCTATTTATCAAGAAACAGATACAGGTCCATTATAACTGAACTTGATATCCTAAAGAATAGTTTAATGCCACGCGCTAAGAACACTAGGCTCCTAATGTCTTACCATGCAGAACATCGTGAAGAGAACCCATAGTTGCAAATTCATATGCCAGTATACGATAGTTACCCTCCACATAGTAGCCCAACATCTCAACAAGATGGTCATGTTTCAGCCTTGATACAAGTGAGACCTGGATTCATAAAATAATGAAACTATAGAGCTTAAGTCCTTTGGTACTATCATTAATGCATGAGGAATAGCAAACAGAGGAGCTTATCTACAAAACAAACCAGAAAAGGGTAAGGAAACTGAAAAGGAAGCAAATGTTTACCTGTTTCAAGAATTCGTCATTTGGCTCATTTTCAGATGCATCGAATTTCTTAATAGCCGCTTGCCTGCCATCATCCATAGTAGCATGATATACTCGTCCATACGAACCTTCACCAATCAGAGAACTTGATCCAAAATTGTCGGTCTTTTGTTTTAAATCCTCAAATGACAATTCTGGGACATCAATGGTAGGAGGGAAAATATCTGGTTCAGGTCGATCAGCAGGTTTCAAAGATTTTTGCTTGCCTGATGAACAACATAAAAACGCAATCACTAAGGACTCAGGAATAAAATTATGTCAGCAAAAAGACAGGATGCAACAAACAGTAACACATAAATTCGAAACCAACTTTTCAAATAGAATGCAACCGAATACGTCCAGGTATATGACTACAACTACACGACAGAGAGTCGAATGTGACACGAGAACATTAGCGCACAACATTGCTACTCAGAAATCATATAATTACTGCCAAACAAAACAACAACAATGGGTCCATAGCTCAGTGGTAGAGCAATTGACTGCAGATCAATAGGTCACCGGTTCGAACCCGGTTGGGCCCTACTGTTTTGAATTTTTCAACTACTGTATTGGCATTCTAGACTTTCTACATGAGTAAACCATCTCTCATTTTATTCCTTTCTCACCTGTTCTACATTTTTGGGGGGTGTTGATTCTTTTTGCGAGAACCGTTGCTCTTACACTGGATGGTTACCCACTCCGATCAAGTTAAATATTTACTATATTCTGTGGAGAGTGGTTGGCCAATCTAGGCATTATTAGACACGTAGGAAAAACATTTCATCAATGAGGCCCCATGACAATAATCTAAGAATGGTTTGCATTACCCAAAAGTAGTCTGGCAGTCCATAAGCGCAGCTTGAAGTATTTTTCTACCTAATTTAGTAATTTGTAATGGCGCCATTTGCTATAAACATGTGCTTCGATTCCTATCTGTGAGATTCGTTGTTCTTACAGTAGATGTTTACCGCTATTCAAACAGTTATTAATTACCTCAACCTCAAGTTAATTATTTGCCAACTAGGCCCAAAAGTAGCAGATTACATAAAAGCTGTAACTGGCAGTCCATGAGCGCAGCTTGAAGCATGATCCTACCTAATTTGTAACAGCGTCATTTTGTATGAGTATGTGCTTGCTTCCTATCATTCAAATCCATAATTCCATATATAAACCCACAGGGATACAGTTGTTATTCATTTGCATTCACGGTCCAGTGTAAAGCAAACAATATTTAACACGGCCATATGAACGTACCATCGATCTTACTGCCCCGAGCTTTGGAATTGGAACGTTCCACTTCACGGCCGCCCTCCTCCTCGCCAAACCGGCAATTGCAGCAAAACCAGTGCCCCATATTGCCTCCTCGCCACTTCAAATCCATGCAGCAGATGCACAAAACAGTTAGGTTGCATCAAAAGTTCAGAGCACACGGTGACAAAATCATTTTGTCAGGCAAGAACATACATCTTCACAGAACCCTTCAACATATACACAACTGTATTCTATGCAGAAAGCATTACATTTATGACTATGGAAGCACTAAAAGTTTTTGTTTTTCAAAACAAACAAGGGGAGACGTTTGGAATGAACTAAAGCCAGCTACCAAATGAGTTCAGCCAAATTTCGGCAATTCCAACACGAACCTATTTGCCCCCAATCAAAAACAGGGGGGAACCAGCACATAAATGGAAGCCTTTCCTTACTGAATCACTTGCTTTAATTCGCCGAAAAGGCCTACTGGGTACTGAATGTGCGGCACCTAATACATACAGGCTTCAAATCAAGTCGGTACACAAGCAGAAGCATATGCACTCTGTACTGATTTAGCAAGGGAGCCAGCCAATCGAAGTGGAAACGTTCCTCCCACCAGGCGCAAGCTGAGCAGTGAGCACCCCTGAATCAAACCACCGCCTCCACCGATGGAACCAAACAACCATGGATCAATCACGGAGCAGCAGGAGGCCAAACACAAACAACCTGTCCCCCGAAATCTCTCCCGGATTTTTTATTTTATTTTCAAAATAATAGTACCAACAAAAAAAAACAAGTGCTCCCCGCGGCCCGCCCGGCTGGACGAATCGACGCCCCTCGTCAACTCCGCACACCGCGGCGGCAGTAGAAACCCAAAGCTCGAGCGATCTCGAGGAGCCAGCCGGGGAGGAGAAGGCGGAGCTCTTTACCTGCGCGCCGGCCGCGGCCGCCGCCACCACTAGCAACACCACCACCAGCAGCAGGACCGCCGCGCTTGCTAGCTGGGTAGGTAGGGCTGGCCCGCCGCACGGCGGAGGCGTAGCTTGGAAGGGAAGCAGCACAAGAGCAGCTTCGCTAGTGGCTTCCCCGTCCCCTTTGCCGCCGGCTTAAGTTAAAGCCGTCTTTACCGGGGAGAAGACGGTGGAGGTGGAGGCGGAGGCGGCGCTAATTACAGGATTACCCCTAAGCACGCGCCGACCCCGTGCCGTACGCACGGTGGTCAGCGACGCGTCGTTCGATGACGCGTGGGGATGACCCGAGGTGGGACCCGCGTGTCAGTTTCCGTGGGGTGGAGCTGGGTGCCGGCCAGGTGGGCGGCGTTTGGCCGTTACCGGCCGCCTGCGCGTGTCACCTGGTGCGCTCTGTGACGTGTGGGGACACGGGGTATTCGGGCCCACGTGCTCGTGGGTACAGGCAGCTCAGGTGTGGGGCGTGCGGGTGGGAGCATGCGTGCGTGGACCTGGTCTACGAGCTGGGCGCGGCACCGAAAGCGCGTGGGGAGGCTGACGTGCACGTGCTGCCGCGGGGTCGCTGACTGTGTGGGTCCCGTGTGGGAGGGACCGTGTAGTAGCTCAGCCAGCAGGACAACGATAAGAAGAGTGACGTTGCATTGTGAGTGGTGAACATGCCTAATGTACTCCATTTAATCTAGTTGCTATGTTATTCGATTATGATGATGTTACATCATTGAAACGTGGATGGTGCTTAACGATGATGATGTTACACCATTGTGATCATTGATGTAGGGTCTCTTTTGGTAAGTTCACATTATAGAATTTGAAGTTACAACACATGACTAGCACATGGTAATAGAGCATGTTCATGTCACATTTTGAAACGTGGACGGTGCTTGACGTAAGAGTATATGGTCCTGCAAGTCCGCATAACACGTGTTTTCAATTCAAAACAATTGAAGTCTAACCAAAATAGTTCCTACCTTGCCTCCTACGCGGGACCAGTGGACGTCGCCCCTCCAACCCTACACACAAGGCAAAAATGTCTTCCATTTTACCGTAGGTCTGTACTACGATATGTTTGTTTTGATAAAAGCATCGTTAACGGATAGGATAATTTCTATGTCTAATTTTGTTTCACACAACTGATATCCTGTTTGAAGAAATCTGACGTATAATGATATATGATTCTAAACAAATACCCCAGGTATATGACATGTCTGTCAAATAGCATCGAAAAATGTATTATTCAGAAATTAATTGGTGTTTATCATATCGTTTTAAGCGAAATAAAAGATCAATGTTTTCGCAAACTTAGGAAGGTGAACAGTGCCTGAGGTAAAATGCAAACATGTCTTCTATCTATCTATCTATCATCTCTCTAACAATCTCTTTTGAACCATGTAACATACTTAGTTGATATGGGATTTACACCTATACTTAGTTATATCGTGCTCTACGCTATTTTGAGCTCGACAAAGTAAAACTCCTTTTTCGACCTAATTCACCTAAGCCTGTTTTCATTTACTTTTTTCACGTGAATGAATTTTCTTTAATCGATGACGAGACTGTCTGAAGATGTTCTTTGTCTGATTCTATGTGGCCCCTGCTACCAATCCACGTGTCACGTTTGTCGGTATGCGTTTCATCAGTACTCAAGGGTGCCACCCATGTGCTGAGTAGAACCCATAGCCTCCAACGCCTTCTTGATCTCATCTTTGTGTTCCTTCTTCCCCCGGCTTGGTAAGCCGGACCCTCGTATTTCTGATGTCGGAAGCCCACGTATATTCTCCACGTCCTCTCCAATCACTCATCCCACGCAAAAAGGTTGACCTTTAAGGAGAACCGTATCCACCAGGCTAGCATAAATCCACATAGCTTCGACGACTCCATGGTCTTCAAGCACGACACATACGCGATATGGAAGTTCACGTTCAAGGGTAAGATCGACCCCAAATGCTTGGATGCTCCTCTAGACCCTCATATTGCCCAACTGATTTTTTTTCCTTTGTTAATTTTGCGTTCTTCGAGTTTTCAGCTCTTGATCTTCGCCGCCCATATGGGTCCATTCAAATGTTTTAATCCTTCATTGATCTTGGGATCGTCTCCCACTTCTCCTCCCAAAACACACTAAAACCGCACCATTCACCTATTTCTAAAAAAAATCAATCATGGAAAAACACACTGAGAAATCGCATCATTTACCTATTTAAACAAAGATTATAACCATGAAGCCTATATTTCCTAGGTTATGTCTCTGATCGAGTACTTGGATCGCAGGGAAAGAGCTTTGTTGTAGTGGTGGTGTGGAGCACGTGAGATGGGCTCATGATCCCGCTAACCCGCCGTAGCTAATCTCAGCAGCAGCACGGCCAGCCTAGCATCGCAACCACCGGCAAAAGCGATCCAGCCCAGCAACTGCCCTCCCCTCCGCTCCGTCGCAGCGCACGGAATTTTTCAAAAAAAGCGACGCGCACCGCCACGTCACCGCCCCCCCAACAGACTCACTCCGCCCATTTCTCTTTCTTTCTGGAAAAAAAAAGAGGAAAAGCGGAGGAGCAGGTCCAAAGTCCTCTCTCTACTCCTGGCGGCTTCCAGCGCAAGCGAGCCGAGCAGAGACCCTTTCCACCGGACGACGCCTACCCCCAACCACCGCCGCCTCGCCGGACCGGGATCCGCCGCCGCCCCCTTCGGAGTCGTTGGTAAGCGACGGCGTCTACTGTTTGTTCGGTGCTCGACTGCTCGTGTTGGGTGTTCGCTGTTACTGTTACCTCCTGCTGCTGCGGGCTGCCGGCCGCGTCCCGCCTCGGAATCCCCGCGCGCCGCCTCGATTCGGCCGCCGTCGGGCGCTCGCTCCATGGCGGGCCCGCGACCCGACCGGCCGCGCCCCGCGCCGTCTTTTTTTGGTGTTCGGCCGCGGCGGGGGACGCGGGGGGATTTGTTCGCATTTTGGGCGGGGGATGCATCCCTATTTTGTTTGGCTGTTCGGGTAGTAGGATTTACTCTCCTTCTATTCGGATTACTCGCTGTTTCTGATTTGCGCGGGGTGCAGCACGCCTGCTAGTTGGTCCAACCGATTACCGCCCGCGTGATCCAGCAGAGAGATTCAAGCGATCTTACCGTGATTTGATGATTTTTTAACTTTTATAATTCGGTTGTTCCAGGTCGGAGGGGCTTGCTCTGGAGCGCGGCTCGCTCGCCAGAGAAGCCAAGTTTGGGGTGGGAGCTCAGCTGAGCTCCCCACCGTGACGCGGCAGCGGGCTTAGGGTTTACTGTTCAGCAGCAGTACATTCCAGGGCGGCAGCTCCTGCTATACTCACAAGTCGGGGAGCTCTTGATCAGAGTCCAGGGTGTTTTGGGGGATTGGACTGAATCTGCGCGGGAGCATGATCAAGCAGATCCTTGGGCGGTTCCCTAAGAAGTCGTCCAAGTCCGGGGACAAGGACCACATCGGCCGACCGAGCCCGTCGAACCCGCCGTTCGGCCACAGGGGCGGCGCGGAGAGGGCCTCCTCCAACTCGAGCGTCATCTCCAGCTACGGCGGGCTCAGCTATGGTGGCGGCGGCCTGCATCAGGGGAACGGGAACTCGAGGGCGAACGGCGGTCCAGCAGCATCGACGACCTTTGAGCTGTTGCCGAGCTTCAAGGACGTGCCCAACGCGGAGAAGCACAACCTGTTTGTCCGGAAGCTGAACCTGTGCTGCGTGACGTTCGACTTCAGCGACCCGACGAAGAGCGTCAAGGAGAAGGAGGTGAAGCGGCAGACTCTGTTGGAGCTTGTTGACTATGTTGCCGCCGCCAGCGGGAAGTTCCCGGAGATAGTTATGCAGGAGACCACGAGGATGGTCTCCGTGAACTTGTTCAGGACGCTGACTACCCCTCCCAGGGAGAACAACATTTCGGCCTATGATCTGGATGAGGATGAGCCTGTGATGGACCCTGCGTGGTCACACCTGCAGATTGTATATGAGCTGTTCTTGAGGTTCATTCAGTCTCCTGAGACCGATGCCAAGCTGGCTAAAAGGTACCTTGATCATTCGTTTGTTCTCAGGCTACTTGATCTCTTTGACTCTGAAGACCCCAGGGAGCGAGAGTACCTCAAGATGATACTTCACCGTGTCTATGGAAAGTTCATGGTTCACCGGCCAGTCATTCGGAAAGCCATCAACAACACCTTCTATCAGTTCATCTACGAGACTGAAAAACACAATGGAATTGCAGAGCTGTTGGAGATCTTAGGGAGCATCATCAATGGATTCGCGTTGCCACTTAAGGAAGAGCATAAACTGTTCCTTGTCCGGGCCTTGATTCCACTGCACAAGCCAAAGGGCATTGCAACGTATCATCAACAGTTGTCTTACTGCATTACCCAGTTTGTCGAAAAAGATTGCAAACTTTCAGACACAGTTATCAGGGGCCTACTGAAATATTGGCCTATCACAAACAGCACAAAGGAGGTGATGTTTCTGGGAGAGTTGGAAGAGATATTAGAAGCTACACAGCCTGCTGAGTTTCAGAAATGCATGGTTCCTCTTTTCCGCCAGATCGCACGCTGTCTGAACAGTTCGCACTTTCAGGTAATATTAACCTTATGTGACACCTTTTCCATTAAAAATATCCATTTGTATTCTTTCATTTTCCATTTCTCCTATTGTGTCATTTTTGTTTATCCTTTTGTCCCTGAATAGTTAAACGGATAGTGATCGTCTCATTTTGCTTATTAGGTTTTTATTCAAGGCATGGTAGTACAGGTTTAGTGTTTTGATTGTATTTATTCATCGGATGGCAGGCCTAGAGTTAGATAGCTTTCTGCTTAGTTTTCTAAGTGGCACACAGAATTTTGTGCAAATGATGTAATATTTCCATCTGTAGTTTTCCAGTCACTACTCATTATAGTTTCTTATTAAATACTTTTTCGTTTTTCTCCAGGGCTTCTGTTTTTAGACTGTCTTGATATTTTGTGCTAGCAACACAATATAAAAATTCAATTTTAGGCCTTTAGTTCTGATAATGGTTGAGCAGTTCTACGATTGCTGACAATATCAGAAAAGCAAATTCTATCAGCCATGTATGGCTTTTGTCGAAAATGGGTTGCTTACCAGATTCCTTATAAGGAGATGGTTGTTTAGTATGGGCATTCACCCAATTCTGTGACTTCACTTGCTTTTTTATTTCGTTAGAGCCCTTGTGGCACGTCTCAGATCTGTCATAATTTGAAGCTTATGCTTCTGGCTATTATTGTCATTCTCCGCAGTTACGTAAATATAATCTTTGCTTTACTGTTGGAAACCATTCATAATTGCAAATGCTAGTCTTCTCGAAGTAGCAGAACCAGATCATAGCGTTAACACATGAATAGTAGCTAATGGTGCTTATCTGTCATAATTTGAAGCTTATGCTTCTGGCTACTTATTCTCATTCTCTGCAGTTATGTAAATATAATCTTTGCTTTACTGTTGGAAAGAATTCATAATTGCAAATGCTAGTCTTCTTGAAGTAGCAGAACCAGATCATAGCATTAACACATGAATAGTAGCTAATGGTGCTTATGCTGCTTCTAGGTTGCTGAGAGGTCGTTGTTTTTGTGGAACAATGACCATATCGAGAGTCTGATCAAACAAAATAGCAAGGTGATATTGCCAATCATCTTGCCTGCACTGGAGAGAAATTCCACTGGGCACTGGAACCAAGTTGTGCAAAGCCTAACTATTAATGTGCGTAAGTTATTCTCTGATCATGACGCTGGATTGTACACCGAGTGTTTGCGGAAATACGAGGAATCCAAAGCGAAAGAGAAGGAGACCAAATTGAAGCAAGAAGCCACATGGAAACGCCTAGAAGAGATCGCATCAGCAAAAGCAACAAGCGGAGAGGCTGTGCTTGTTTCTCGATCCTTACCCCGTCAATCTTCAGGGGTGTAGCTAATTATTCAAGTGGTAAGGCTGTTTTTTTTCCTTTTTCTCCCTTTCTTCTAGAGGATGCAAAGGCTTGCAGCTTGTGCAATAGTTTCTAATTTATGGTTTTCTTGAATTGGTAGGTCTCGAGAGACTCATGAAACATTGTACAGGATTGAATTGTATATACAAGGTATATTAGGCGGGCAAATCGACGGAAGATCTGAGAAGCCAGTTGGGTTAGGCGCAGTGTATCATGATCATTTTTCAATCCCGAGCCTTGTCTTCTTTTGGCGCGCTGAGATCTGCAGTTCATTGCTGTATCCTTTGTCCTTGTCCGAGTTCGGTTACGATTTGTTTCAGAAGCAGGTGATCAGTCGTTGTGGTGGGTGGGTAGATCTCTAGTTAGAGAGGGAGTTCATTTGGAGATGAGTCGTGGATGTTCTTGAGTCTGGAATGGTTGTAAATGGAAGCAAAATTTTCTTTGAGTACAAATTTGACTAAATATTTCTCACAGAATGTGTGAGATGCGTTTATTTCATTATTATCAATATGCCGTGGTCAGTGAGTGTTGATGCAATTTGTTATTTTTGTTGAAACAAAATCTGAATCTGAATGCTCAAGTCTGACAAAAAAAATTCAAGAGCTGGCAGATGGAAAATTTTGATCCTAGGGTACTCCTTATTTAGCACTCTGTTGATCATCATAACGTCAAATAGTACATGCTTGACAAACCACATTGGATTCAGAGCATGGTGCAAATTCAGTGTTGTAATTAATGGCTACCAAACTGCTGCTGCCTGCTGCTGATGATGGTCAGTTGCCATGGGCTTTCCTGGACTGCAAGGAGCCGAACGCCGGCCGGAAGTACTTCCCAGAGCCATCCCGGAAGAACATGCCGGCGACGACCTTGTACATGGCCTCGGTCATGTGCACGCCGTCCCAGTTGATGTACCTGGCCGGCTGGGCGCACGCCGTGCCGACCTCCGGCGAGCCGCAGGTGGAGAAGACGTCGAAGTTGTAGTCGCCGCCGCCGGACCCGCAGCAGGCCTTGAATGGCTCCGCGAAGCCGTACGCCGCCGGGCTCTTCATGACGGCGTGGTGCGCGGCGTAGTAGTCGGCGTAGGCGATGACGGCGCCGGTGTGGTTCCGGCGGAGCTGGCGGAGGCTGGCCTGGAGGCGGCGGTTGTGGGCGAGGCTCTGCGCGTTGACGGAGGCGACGCAGCCCAGGTCGTCGCGGTCGTCCGGCTTGGCCAGCGTCATGGCCATCGTCAGGCAGCCCGTCAGCGGCAGCCCCTGCACCACGATGTACTTGGCACCTCTCTTCAGCAGCCCCTGCAGGTTTTTTTTTCCACTCAATTTGTCAGTCGTCTCAGAGTAATCATTCAAGTGTTCCCAGACAGTCTTCTCAGAGTAATCCATGGTTAATTTCGATGGTAAGAAAGATACAGTATCTTCACAATGGAAGACACTTCCAAAGTAAACCAGGTTTGCTCTGCTGATATTCGACAGAATACAGTTAGAAACAGATCTACGGTTGGCTCTAGAATTTAGACTAGTTGGCCATTGCTGCAAATTTTAGTTTTTCTTACAGAAGTACCAGTACTAGATGAAACTATGGCTTTAAAGAAAGGACTTGAGTTACTTGAACATATTCAATGTTCTCCGACGATTGTGGAATCTGATAATATTGAGTTGGTGAGTGCTTGCAATGGTGAAGTTGATATTTGGACTCTGAACACGCCAATTCTGATGGACTGCTTCCAAATTGCACAAAGAATTGGGTCGGTTTCCTTCAAGTATTGTCCGAGAGATTCAAACAAGGTGGCTCACAATTTAGCTAGATTTAGCTTTGATAAGAATAGAGTTATTATTTGGGATGGTGATCCACCAGACCATGTTCTTCGTGATGTAAGATGACTGCAAGAACAAAAATGATCAAGCCCATGATTGCCGCAATCTCTACCAGTTTCCACATTCGTGATATCAGTTCTTGTGAGCTGGTAGCAGAAATTGAGGCCGGTACTGTACATGCATATGCAGTGGCAGCAGACAGGGACAGCGCTGTAAATGGCCACCAAATTAGGTCGGGAGTCACTCGCACTGGAAACTGGCAGCGCCTCATCAAAGCGGCCAGCGAGAATTTGAGATACAACTCCATTCTGTGGTTAGTAGCACGAATTAACCATGCTTTCTTGTTTAGCACAATTCAGTCTAACTTAAGAGTGTCGAACCGAATTCAGGCTCTGGAATTACACAGTTTCTTCTTCTTCTTTAGAGGATGTGTGGGGGTTGCTGCTACATCTAGCTGCATTCTCCCAGCCGGGAAAACGTTGAAGAGGGAGCAGCCAGCCGCAGTAGCAAGCGTCGGCGGGGACAGCAGAAAGGTCGGCGTAGATCTATCCACTCTTGGGCGGTATCAGGAAGAACAGCCAAGTTAATTCAGTCACAGCCATGGAAAGGTCGACAAACTCTGTGGAAGTAATTAATAGTACTATCGCTCTTCGTACTACTATGCCAGTTCAGTAGCCGGGATTTACTTAACCACACCGAAGTCATGGCAAGTTAAGGCGCCGATCGACCTGTGAAATCAAATGCTCTCACAGGGCGCTAACTGCATTCACTACAGGTCGACTACTTATGGGTCACTTGATTATAACAGTCATTACTAAGTTGGAATATATCGCGCTGGATCTAGTAGCAAGAATTTCAAAGCTATTTGCGTTACCAATTAATATTTTGTTAAGTTATAATTAAGCAACATGTATACTCATTTGGTCTAGATCAATGCATCATGCGTGCGTGTGCCTGTCATAAGTGTTTTATCAGAGAGTGTGATCGAAGAAGCACGTACGTATGCAGATTGAAATTCAGTGACTAGTTAGCACTACAGGTCTACAGCTGATTAATTAAGCCACGGCCCAAGGGGGTACCTCGAGGAAGGCGGTGACCCTGTCGACGGCCATGGTCCGGATGAGCTTGCGCGGGATGGTGGCGGCGTCCATGAAGCTGTAGGCGTAGTCGTTGGCCCCGATCTCCCCGACCCAGAACAGCGCCTCGCCCACGGCCTCCTTCTCCTTCTGGCCGCCCCGACCCCGCGTATTCTTGATCATGTGCGCGTCGAACCACCCCAGCTCCGTCATGATGGACTGCGGCGTGATGTCGAAGCTGAGGTTGTTCTTCGCGAACCACTCGTGCTCGATCGCCGTCGCGCCCGCCACCGCGAAGTTGACCGAACCGCCTGCGGTGGCTGCGGCAGAGCTGGAGGAGTTGGAGAGGGTGGAGAGGTAGGGCGGGATGAAGGAGGGGAGGCGGAGCGCGTCGGCGGCGAGGAAGTCGACGACGAGGCGGCCGTCGGAGTAGCGGTTGGTGGAGCGGTGGAAGAAGGTGGCGCCGTAGGGCGGGTGCGAGACGTAGCCGAAGGAGTAGGGGCCGGTGGTGGAGTGCGTGTTGCCCGTGTCCGTGAACGAGTCGCCGAACGCGTACACCGTCCGGAACGTCGGAGGGGAGGAGGAGGACGGTGCTGATGGCGCCGCGGCGGCGACGGCGACGAGCAAGAGGAGGGGGAGGAGCAGGAGGAGGCGCACGGCGTCCATGGCGGGGCGCGGTCGAGTGAGGTGGCTGCTGGAAGCTGCTCCGCTGGAGTAGTTTACTGCGCTGTGCTGCCGTGTCTGTGTGGCAGTTTTTATGCTAGCTGTGTTCCGGCCCATACGGCCTTCATGGATTGGTTGATTTGAAGGAATTCTCGTTCGATTCTCCGAGTGAATTTTCGCAAGTTTTGCATGAATTCCAAAAATGACGTATCCATGACCAAGATGCTCGTTTCACTGCCATGGCAGCTGCAGGCTAGCCTGCAAAGTCAATCTGCCGTACCCCATGTCCATGCAGCTTGAGAAACTAATAATTTTCTGGAAGGAAGTGAGTAGTAATTAGGAGTAGTTGGTTGTTAAGGAACCATAATGACGTGTCTCTGAGGTAGGCAGCTCGATCGGAGAGGGAGAGGTTCATGAAGGTGTGAGCTCATCATGGCTGCACCAACCCATGGGATCGGATCAGAGACGGGTTAGGTGGTCAGCTAAGTCAGTGCACGGCGGCAGGCGGCCAAGCATGGGCCGCTATCGGGCACGAAAAAATTGTTTTTAGCTCACGAGAAAATAATGCGTTTAGCAATATATATATAGAGCAACCGAAATATCAAACAAATAAATATCAAGCTAATCCATAATGATTTTAACACAAACATAACACAAATAATTGGAACCATTAAAATCATGTTTAAATACATCACCAAACATATAATAACAAACGCATAAAACACATGGATACATAACAACTAGTGGTCTTGTTGGTCATTCCATACCCACCACGATGAGATGTTTTTGAAGACCGTGATGCATATCTGAATATTGGATGTTGTGGTACACTTCAAGAAAGCTTGCCATTCGGGTTTCCCTTCTACGCACCCCCACTGGTGGCCCCATAAGGTCGTGAAAACTAGAATCAACATCTTTCTCACGTTGATTCTCAATGATCATGTTGTGCATGATCACACAAATTGTCATTACGCATCAAAGAATTTCTTGTTTCCAAAACTTAGCCGGTCCTTTCACAATAACAAATTTGGCTTATAAAATCTCAAACACCCTCTCTACATATTTCCTAGCGGGTGCCTGAGCATTATAAAATGAGAGTTGGTTCTTACCTTAGGGCATCATATTGGCTTCACGAAAGTAGCCCGCTTTGGGTAGATACCATGTGGAATGTAGTAGCCCATGTTGTATGTCTAGGCGATGGCTTGAAACTCCACTGGTGATGTTTTGCCCATGTTGTATGTCTAGGCGATGGCTTAAAACTCCACTGGTGGTGTTTTGCCCATGGCTAACTTTGCCGGGGAGGGCCGGTGCTCCACCGGAAAGTCAGCGGTGCTCGAAACCTACTCGTGTTCAGTCGATGTAGAGCAGCGCTTGGAAAAATAGAACAATATTGAACCGGTATGGCACTCATCGGTGGCATGGTGTGTTATTTCCACAAACTTTCGTTAGGCTCAACGCGATGAAAGCAGGGTCTGAGCTGCTGTCAAAATTGCACTACCAGAATCTGTTGTGTTGGAAAATCTGGTGTGATAAATTTTTCGTTTAGTCAGCGTTCAGCTTATTTTTTCTAAAAGTATGTAGGAAAAGCTGAACCAAACACACCCTGAGTTGAGTTTGAGGTGAGACTAGCTCGCTAGATTTTGACTTGACTCTCTAGAAGTTTTATTTAACAAACTATCAATGTTTTCGTAATTATAACTACGTAATTATAACTACGTACAGATACACTATGATCACAAGTAAGATATTTTTTAGATTTACACTTTACATGTTTTATTATATTATTTAATATAAATACATGAACTATATATAGACACAAAGACACTTATATACAATACATAATATATGCAACTATAAAAATAGTTCAAAAACAAAATTTAAACAATATAAATTAAATTTAGCACATGCAAACTTTATCGTGATATTCATCAACATTGTATAACACATAACAATATGGATAATGTTCCAAACATTCTTGTTGTTAACTTCACAACCCCGTTATTAATACAAAATCATAATCATTAGAGCTATAGTTTGACAGGGGTAAGTTTAATATAAATGCAAAAGTTTAGTATAAACAAACATGATGTCGATGCACGAGCATAGAAAGTAATGACCTAAGATGAACACCATCACTTTTCTAGAAGCCCCCCTCACCGCTAAATCTAGAATTTGATTTTAATTAACCAGGTGCAATGGTTAAGTTTTGGTTCCAGACTTGATTGGTTCATGTTTTATCAGACTGAGTCGTACCAGTGCAGTTTGGTTTGGTTTCACAGAGAAAACATATGAGTTTCGTTGGGTATAGGCTTAAACTATTTGGTCTGTTACGGTTAGGAACATTGGGTTCACATCCTATTACGTGCATTGGTTTGTCCCTTGAATTCCCAGCGAGCGAGAACCGAACTAGCCAGGAAAACAAACTGTTCTCCCAAGGCCTAGCCCCGACACGGGCAAGTCGCCGACAACAGCCGCAACCGTTCACACTCGCCGGTCCCGATCTGCTTGACACCCCAACCTCATTTCTTCTCAGCCTCAGATACCTCCAGGAGTGTGAGCAAATGTGGCGCAATGGCGAGTCAAGCGGCGACGGGGAACTGGGTAAGGGTGTGAGTAGTTGGGGACTAGAGATGAGATCAAGGATCATCCATCGCTTGGTCCAACGCACTCCGGTCTATCGCATGCATGTGTGCCATGGTGGTCCACAACTCTTTGTACACGACACCACCCACCTTGTAGATCTTATGACCGTGGCGATGATCACATGCGTCGCCATTGGCATGCCGCATGAGAGCACACCAGCTTCTCGTTGTTCCATTGACAATCAAGGTTCAACATTAATTAAATTCTTTCATGTCATGGCGAATCGAGAGGAACAAAAATCAGTAAACAAGATTAATTGATTTATTAAGTTGTTTCCGATAGCCTGATTCCTATTCAAAGGTGGCACCGCTTGCTGCTGCCTTACCTTGGACCGTGGGCGTGGCGACGAGTTCCCATGGCAGCTTGTCATTTCGTGAACCAGAACGGGCGTTGTGCGCGTCTATCTTCGTGAATGTGACCCATCAAAGCAAACAATTTTCAACAAAATTAAGTTAATGGTTTCAACCTATAGATATATTTACGTTGGCCCAACGCGTAACGTGCTCCCACCACGTGGAAACACAAATCCGAACCAACGACTCCTATGCGTGCATGCCATATCCAGATCCAAAATTGCAGATCTGATTGTACAGATCAGATATACAACTATACAGATCAAGTTGTATAGATATGATTGAACATACAACTATACATAGCAGGTTGTATAGATCAAGTCGTACAACTACAGATCAGGTTGTACATATCAGGTCAAACGTACAACTATACATATCAGGTTGTATAAATCAGGTCATACAGTTACACACAACAGGTTGTACAAATTAGTTTGTATGTACAAATACACATATCACGTTGTACAGATCAGGTTGTAGTACAACTATAGTCAGATTCAGTTGGACGCACAAGTACACATATCAGGTTGTACGAGCTATATATAATCTGAAATACAAAAAAAAGTTTGTCGAAACCTATCAACAATGGATCTAGTTTAAAAGATCTCGACGCGAGAAGTTCAAAAGTGAAAACAGTTAGTAATTCTAATTTAGATAAACGGTTCTCAAGATATTTCATTTTGAAAAAACGAATCTCAAAATAAATACGCAAACAGTTCTCTGCGCATCACAAGGGAGCCGCCACTTGTCACGCACGGAGAGGATGTGGGAGCGTGACGTGGGGCTGCCTTGCGGGTAGCCCACGATGATGCTACCTGGGCCGCGCCAAGGATGGAAAGGCCCGCAGAAGGCCCACTCGGGGTATTCGTATCCTAGTCCAACTCGGTTAGGTCTTGTAACCTACCGTATCTGTACCAACCACCCGAGACCTGGCTGCCTATAAAGTCAGGAGGGTTGCCCGTCCTAAGGGACACGCTGATAACCACTACGACAAACCCTAGCGAGATCGCAATCTCGCCATTGTAATCGCTACTCGCATCAATAACCAGACAAGCAAGAGTAGGGTGTTATCCTCCGGGAGCCTGAACCTGGGTAAACCTCGCTTGTCAGCCGTCGTGATCACCTTGCACTCATCCCTCTCCCCATCAATCAACCCGGGGTGCACAACCCTGGGACTTGTCGAGTTAACACCTCGTCAGAGCGAGAGCGAATAAAATTTTGACACGTGTCAGCTGAGAAACGCTCGCGCGTTGACCTTTTGCGAATGGAAACCTTTTTCTAAGGATTTCAACGGGCACTCAGTTTAGTTCAGTTTGGTGGAAAGATTGAGTATGTCTGGTCTCGGTTGGGTTGATATTTTTTTATGTTGGTTTAGTTGGGTTGGGCTGACATAAGTTCTCATTCAGGTTCAGTTGGGGCACGGTGAAGTTCTGAAACTATTCCCGGTTTACTCGCCGCAAGAACCGTCAAGCACTACCGTAAATCCACACCTATATTACGTGCATGCCTCGATGATGGAGCAAACTACTAAGACTAGTCATATTGGAAGTAACAAAGGTAGTACCTAAGTGCCACGTATGCAAAAATAATGATGTGGCAAGTATTTAATGAAGAGAGAGGTGATGGTGGTATCACAGGTAGATACCGTAACCTAACGGATTCCGAGACAAGATGAGTCTATAGGCTAATAAATGCATGACTATATGATACCACTCCTATGATACTCCCCACTATTGAGATAGTAACATAGACTAGTATATAAACATGATACCACTCTATGATACTCCCCACTATGACTAGTCTAAGTTAATACAAAATACACTGAACTCGAAGATGGAACAAAGCATCAAACCAAAAATTCTAGCTAAATACAAGAGGGACTTTTTGACCATGCTTGTTGAGTTTTTTCAGGTTTCGTCCACTTGGATGAATTACATTTATTGACTAACTTGACAAAAACACTCTTAGTTTGTGACTCATACATGTATGCAAATTCGTATCTGCCTTTGATGCGGATCTTGTGTCATTCACATATCGTGTGTATTTATTTATGGACCATATATATATTCATTTATTGTGATAAAATATATTACAATTTTATCTCTTCATATTTGTAGTTTCTAGGTAAAAGGATTGATCACGAATAGTCACTTTGACTCCTGAGGTCGAGCGACCTCGTATTTACAAAATCAAAACTATCTTTTGTAAGAAAATTAATGTACTCACTCCGTCCATAAATAAATGTCTCAAGTTTATCAAAAAGAAGATGTATCTAGACATGTGTCTAGATACATCTTATTTTTTGACAAACTTGAGACACTTATTTGTGAACGGAGGGAGTAGTAAATGTGCATCCTACAAGCATGCACAATTACACCGTGAAATTCTTCGTAGTGTAGGCTACGAAATTAAAAATCGTGTGTTATATTTTAGAGATTTGATAGTGTGCATACTTGGATGGACATATTTGTTATTTATGTGTAGTTCTGAATATTATGTGATCGAGATTTTACATTTTTTCTGTGATACACCAATGAAAACAAATACGATCTATTTTTAGTTTAAATTTATAAAAAAATGTTAATTAGATTCTCAACGGATTGGTTTTGCACATCATAATTGGCTTGCTGCTTTTCCTGAGTCTTTTTAAGCTTATTCAGAGAGTTTACCATGCAGATCAGCAGGTTACCGGACACTGGCTTCACTCTTCGAGGCAGACAAAGAGCTTGACTTGCAGGAAGTAGCCCGGGACCGTTATGTGTGTGCCAGAGTTTTGGTCGTTTCAGAAACGTACTGATCCGGTTTATAAGAGATACCAGTCAGACAAGGTCACTAGCTAGCTCAATTATTTACTCCATATGATCCGGAAAAACCGTCGGAAGTTATGCCTACGATTTCTACTGGTCACATGTTTTTTTTGGACAGATTTTACGGATCGGATCGGAGGGAGTAGATTAATATCAGGGTAAAATACCAACACATGCCAACACTACCTAAATAAAAAAATGCCAACACCGCAACAAAAAAAAACTGTTGAATTCTCTAGGACCAACTAGCTCAAGCTTAAGGCACACGAGGAGAAGGTTAGCAGATTACCTGGATTTAGAGAGGCAGTCATCTCCTCTCTTTAATTGTGTCTCCTCCTAGAACAGGTGCAGGTGTGTCACGGTTATTTCTGGTGTTTGTTGAGCTTGCTTGATCCGTAGCTAGAGCTGGTGAAGAGGGACGTAGTCCTGACCAAACAACAACTCGCTCGTAGCAGCTCATCGGCAGGAACGGCTGTTCTCCTCGGGTCGCCCCTCTCCAGGCGACTCGGGGGGCGATCCAAATCTCGCCGCCGCCACCTCCTCCCTCTCCTTCCTTCTCCTCGCCGTCCCTTGAGACAGCTGCGGGCGAAGCTCCGTGGTCGTCGAGGAAGGGGACGGCGGGACATCCGTCCGTTTCTTCGGTCTTGGATCGCGGCTTGGAGGGGCTCGCGTGACGAGGATCATCCGGCGGCGGCCGGCTGATGGGACTGCGACTGTGGTTCGCACCTCGTGCTGGCTGCTGTCATGGCTCCGCCGGTGGACATGGCGGTCCTTCCTGTCCAGATTCGGCCGCTTCGGATCTGGCTGGTAGGTCTTGCGACGGACGTGGCGGCGGCGGCATGGAGCTTCCTGGTCGGCCGGCGGCGGCAGATTCATCCTTGGCCGGAGGTGTGGCGGGGATCGGTTCCCTTCGTGCTCTCCGGTGAGGGTGACGGCCGTAGGTTGGATTCCCCGATCCGATCTGTCATCGGCTGGTCCTTGGCCGGTTGATGGTGCGTGGAGGGGTCGGTGAGGGGCGTTTGGAGGTCCCCTGCCGAGGTCCCGGTGGTGTGCCCGTTGCGGCACCATGCAGATCCAGCCAGCTTGAGGGTAGGATGGCGCGACTGCCGATGAAAATCGCGCCGACTTCGGTCATGGCGGACGATGACGGCGTCTAACGTCGTTTCCTTCTGAGGCATCGTCATTGCAGCTCGCATTACCTCGCTCGGGCTGCTCCGGGGGAAACCCTAAATCCGGGACTCCCGGATTGGATGATGGCAGCTTTGCTATCCCTCCTGAGGGCATCATTTTGGAGTAATGGCGGGAGGGACCGGCAGATGAAGCGGTGTTTCTTCTACTGCATCGACGTTGGTGGGTCTCGGCGGCTTGGTGCCGCGGGGTTCCGGTGACGGGCGCGGGATGATGGACGCGCGCAGGGCGGTGGTGCTGTCTGGCGACGAGGTGGCGTCGATGGCGGGCCTGACAAGGTTATTACTTCTGATCAGTCATGAAGATGGAGCAGTGGAAGACGGCGGCGGCGGAGTATCAACGTGTGCATTGGCGCATGTCGTGTGTCTGCTGTACCGGTTTGTGCCCCTGGCTAGCCATTGGGCAGCTTGGTTGGGGCCTCCGGTTTTAGATGATGTGCGTTGGTGTGTGAGGTCAGGGCGTTGGCTCGATCAAGTCCACCCCCTTCATCAAGTTAGTCTGTAGGAGTAGCGCTTTCGCTTAGACGGTGGCTTCTGGCTGTTTGATGTATCTCTTTGTAAGGCTTGGTGGTTCCTGTTTTCTCTATTAATAAAACTTGGCTGTGTGCATCCTTTGGATGCAGAGGCCGGGGGCACTCCCTCCTTTTCTAAAAAAAGAGGGACGTAGTCCCCTGTCCCATAAAAGAGCTCATTTTTTTATACTAGCACAACACACCAGGGGAACCGGCACTATAGTTGGATAGACTTGCCCCCGATCAAGCATAAACCGACCTACTGTAGCAGTGCTATTGTAACGGCTGAAAATGTTGACTTAGACATTTTATTTAGGAGAGAAGCCTAGATCATTAAAATATTCCAACAAAAACATCATAAAATGACCCTTCTTTGCAACCATAGAGACAAGGAGCAACACCAATGCAACCTAAGTGCCTATCCCCACGTGAGGCCTTGTTCGGTTTGTCATGGTTCGAAGTGAATTGACAAGGATTGGAGGGAATAAATCTCCTATAGGTCAAATTCCCTCTATAATCCACTCCAGTTAACCGAACAAGCCCTAAAGAAGATGGTTTCTACTGGAAAAAAAAAAATGATATGCTAACTAACCAAAGTCGACACTTTAAAACAAGGTCACCAAGGAAGAAGTGAAGCCGAATGTACCATCGTTATTTAGGAAACGGGCAAGGGGAGAGTGGAATATATTCAATGAAATCCACTATGCCCACGCGGAAACATATTACTCCCTCTTTCGTAAAATGTATAATTATACACCCTTCGACCCCACATTTGGAACTATAAAAATTCCAATTAATAAGATAAATTTAATGACACGTATATTAATCAGAAAATAATTGATCCGGTTTACTAGAGGTACTAGGTAGACAACCTCACACTGTCACACAGCTCGATTAAATAGAGTAAAATGAACAAAAATCAACACACGGCAACACTACCTGGATAACCAGGTTTGGGGCACTGATTATGGCATGAATACTGCAACAAAAAATCGCCACAAAACAGCCCTTCTTTGCAACCATAGAGACAAGGCGAAACATGACAACACTTGCTGCCTAAGCGCCTAGCCCCACATGAAGAAGATGGTTTTCTATCGACAGAAAACAAAACCGGTTTGCGCACCACCCAACATCGACACCTTAAAAATGATGTCATCCACAAGGCCCGCCTGAAAATATATTAATCCCTAATTCCTTAAATGTAGAAATATATACCCCTCCATCCCACATTGACAATCATTATATATACTCCCTTTTTGAGATGTATGTAGATATGAACCATGTCTAGATAGATCACCTTTTTGAAAGACTTGAGACACTTATTTTGGGACGGAGGGAGTAATTTTTTCTAAATGTGAATCTAATAACATCAATTTGATGACACGTAAATTAATGGTCAATGAAGATAATCTTGGTCAAATATCTGTTATGAAAATATTACTTGTACTGTGGAACAAAGAGAAAATATATGTTTTGAAATTTTAGGCGAGGAGTCTATTGTGCAGCCTACATTCAAATTAACTTCTCTATGGCAAATGAAAATAACTTCCATGTTTAGAAACAGGGGTCCACTAACTCTTAGCTTATCTTAATGGAGGTGGATGTGCCCCGATAGAAGAAAATCAACACATTGTCACTATTGGAGCTAGCATTGCTTATGTTCCATGTCCTATGGGGGATTCCGTTCCTCGCAAAGGGAATATATTAAGAACCACAAATTCTGAGTGGAGGAAGGTTTAAATTCTAAATCTTACTAGTAGCCTCCGCTATTATTATCCTTTACTGTGATTTACATGAGAAAGTCCACATCGGAGACCGATGTCATATACTATGTAGAAACACACCATTTTGTTCAGATGACATTGAGTACTCCCCATATCATAATAGGTTGCACTAAAGTCTATATTAACTACATCTACATGCTCAAATTCATGTATAAATTTAATTAAAGAAACTGACAGTAAGCGCATGTATACACTGAAGGGGATCGTGTGCAGAAAACAAAAAATTTCCTACCAACGATATCCTAAAAGCATGCCAAGATCTATTCTATGCAGATATAGTAGTACGAACGGAGATCGGAATACGTACCCTTGTAGACCGAAAGCGGGGATTACGTTCCCGCACAAACGTTGTCGATGAAGACCGACGAAGCCGACCTCAAGGTCGTGTAGAGGAAGCAGAGCTCCGAGTACCGCTAGCGCAGCACCTCGCAGGGAGTCGCACACGTACGGTGGAGACGACGGCCTCCGAAGCTCTAGTTCAGGACGAGCAGCGGAAGACTTGGACCGGAACACCAGCAGCGCGGCAGCGGGCTATGGTGGAAGAGATCCCCCTCCTCAGCTCGGCGCGGCTCCAACTTGGGAACCACGAGATCGAGAGAGAAATTGGGAATTAATTGGTGAATTAAAAGGCCAGAGGTGCCCTTTCTTATATAGACTCCCAAGGGGAGCCAACCTTGTCAGCCAGGCAATGTGGGACTAACCCCCACATGCCTGGTGCGGCATTGGAGGGTGCGCCGGCCCCTTAGTGGGCCCTTGGCCCACTTGGGTCGGCCCCTCCTGGCCCCCACCGAATCCCCTAGGGATTTTCCCCCCTCTTGGGCCTTCTTTCGACCAGAAGGCCCATTTAGGGAAATCAGCCTAAATAAATCCGAAAATAAATATATAAAATCATATTTGCATATTAATTACACTAATTAATATCAAACATAATATATATAATTTTTCCTAGCTCCGAAAACTCTTTCGTCGCTGCCCGATCTCCATCGGACCCCTCCTGGGACGTTCCCGGTGATCTCTTTCCTTTCCGGTTGTCTTGTCGAAACCCCTTAAGTGTGTTACCCTAGCGGTTCGATGTAATAACAGGTATGACCAAGACTCCTCTATGATCAACGACTAACTCGTAGGCCTGGACCCCATGAATTAATCCCTGTGATATAACGAATGACTTTCATCTATCAAATCTGAACGCAAAGTCCTAAACCTTTTGCCATGGCGATACTTAGCATGTCCGAGCGTCGTTCCATAGATATCTCCATACCTAATCCCGACCTCGTTACCGACGACGCTACCTTCTACTCGTTCATGATCTCATGTCTCCGTGACCTAGTCACATGCTTGCAAGCTCATTAGACATGATCTCACCGAGTGGGCCCGAGAGTATCTATCCTGCTATGCGGACTGGCAAATCCCGCTCTTGACCCCTCGTCTCAACTACTCCTTTCCGATACCCAAAAGTATCACCGTTATTGTCATACTTAATAAGATACGACGTTTGGTGCAATCAAAGTATCTTCCAGGAATAACAATAAGAGTTGATCTCACGGTCAAAGGCGTAACGACTACGTTCTCCAAATCTGGGTATGTCCATCACATCGTTCTCCAACGACATGACTCCCATTGCCGACCGGCGCCATGCCCCATGACCGGGAAACCTCGATCATCAATCGCGCAACAAAACTAGTCTTAGTAGAGGCTACTAGGGACCTGATTGTTTACGTATCACACCCGTATTAATGTTTCCGCTTAATACGGTTCTAGCATGACACGAAAACCTATTATGAACAAACGATATATGATAAATAATACACTTTATTAATTGCCTCTAGGGCATATCTTCTTCAGTCTCCCACTTGCACTAGAGTACAACTTAATCTAGATTACAACTTGGTAAAAGCCTAACACCCATAGCTAACTGGTGCTTTTCATGCTTATCAAGCGGGAGAGGCTTCGTCAGCGGATCTGCCACATTCAGATCCGTATGCACTTTGCAAATCTTCACATCGCCTCCTTGTACGTACCGACGTATCACATGGAAGCGTCGGAGAATGTGTTTGGCGGTGGAGTGGGACCTTGGCTCCTTGGCGTTAGCAATGGCACCCGTATTGTCGCAGAAGAGGATCACGGGGTCTTGCACGCTCGGGAACACTCCAAGTTCGATGACGAACTTCCTCAGCCACACAGCTTCATTCGCGGCTTCGCAAGCAGCGATATACTCCGACTCCATTGTAGATTGTGCGACTATGGGTTGCTTCCCACTTCTCCAGCACACGGCGCCTCCATTCACCTTGAACACGTAACCTGTCTGTGACTTACAATCATCGGGGTCTGAGCAGAAACTTGCATCTACGTAACCCGTTACGCCAAGTTCTTCATCGCAGCCACCATACACAAGGAACATTTCCTTTGTCTTATTGAGATACTTAAGAATGCTCTTAACAGCTATCCAATGCGGCATTCCAGGATTACTCTGGAACCGGCTTGTCAAACTTAGAGCTAATGCCACATCCGGTCTAGTACTCAACATTGCATACATGATCGATCCTATGGCTGAAGCATAAGGATGTTTCGTCATTTCGGCCTTACCCAGTTCCTTCACCGGACACTGTGCCTTCCGCAATATCTTATTCTTGATAACCGGCAGAGAACCCTTCTTTGCCTTCTCCATACGGAAACACTTCAGTATTTTATCAAGATAAGTACTCTGACTCAGTGCTAATAGGCGCCTTGATCTATCACGATAGATTTTTATGCTTAAAACATACGTAGCTTCTCCTAAGTCCTTCATGGAAAATTTACTGTTTAAATACTCCTTCACGCTATTCAGAAGTTCAACATCATTCCCAATCAGCAATATGTCGTCAACATACAGTGCTAAGAACACAACCGAGCTTCCACTCATTTTCTTGTAAATACAGGTCTCTTCCACATTCTGGATAAATCCAAAACCTTTGATTACCTCATCAAAGCGAAGATTCCAGCTCCGAGATGCCTGCTTCAATCCATAGATGGATCGCTGAAGCTTGCACACCTTGTTAGCATTTCCTGGATCGACAAAACCTTCCGGCTGTACCATGTACAACTCTTTCTCAATGTTCCATTTAGGAAGGCCGTTTTGACGTCCATCTGCCAGATTTCATAATCATAATAGGCAGCTACCGCTAACAAAATCCGAATAGACTTGAGCATCGCTACCGGTGAAAAAGTTTCATCGTAGTCAATTCCATGAACTTGTCGGAAACCCTTTGCGACAAGCCGAGCTTTATAGACGGTCACATTACCATCAGCATCAGTCTTCTTCTTAAAGATCCATTTATTCTCGACGGCCTTGCGCCCTTCGGGAATATCCATCAAAGTCCACACTTTGTTATCATACATGGATACTATTTCGGATTTCATGGCTTCAAGCCATTTCTCAGACTCTAGACTCGCCATCGCCTCCTTGTAGTTCGTAGGTTCGTCTTGCTCGACTAGCATGACGGTGCAAACCATGTTGCCATACCATGTTTCTCCCACTCCTTCCACGGAGGACGTTTCCGGAATTGCTTCCGTTGCGCCACTCGGAATCTCGAGTTCAGGATCAACGATTTCATCGAGGTCTACCTTCCTCCCACTTACTCCTTTCGCGAGAAACTCCTTCTCTAGAAAGGTACCGGTCTTCGCATCAAAAGTTTTGCCCTCAGCTTGGTTGTAGAAGGTGTACCCAACGGTTTCCCGCGGATATCCTACAAAGACGACTTTCTCCGACTTCGGTTCGAGTTTGTCGGGATGTAGTTTCTTAACATACGCCTCACAACCCCAAACCTTCAGAAACGATAACTTAGTGTCGGGGGGCTGCCCCCCTGGGTAGGGGCAGATCCCGGTATAATTCCGTAAGGTGCCAACAGTACTTGACCTTTGGCGAGAGCCAGGGACACCTCCTGGTGTGCTGAAAGGGCAACTTGACCCTTGAACACTGATAGAGGGCAAAGTGTCTCCTGGTAGGCGCAAGGGGCAGCTCTGGCAGCTATAAATAGACACCCCCGGCCTTCACAATCGCAACACAAGCATAAGCGGGTGGTTCCTCTAAGAACTAGCTTCACGAAGATGTCTTTGCTGATAGGCTAAGACATCTTCGGGAGGCTAGGCCTAGAGATACTCATCCTGAGACAAGCTCGGACCCCTTCGGAAAGGGTCCCGGATCTCGGGCTCCAAGGAGGCTCCCGAAAGGAGGAGTACTCGGCTTTACCGGATAGGTAGTCCGGGTAGGTACTAACCGGAGTATACGTCTCGGTCTTGATCTTATGCAGAAGAGGCTCACAGTGGCAAGCGAGGAGGTAGCCGGCATGAGGGCTTCCGGTAGGCCGTCAACGGTCTATAGCAGGCTTTCCCGTCTGTCGCGGGGGGAAGTACCATTCCACCTGGCACGGAAGCATGGTCACCTCCCGCCTGACACGGAAGCATGGTCACCTCCCGCCTGACACGGAAGCATGGTCACCTCCCGCCTGACACGGGAGCGCGTCAGCCGGTACGATCGTGGTACGACAAGACCTGACGTGCCTAGCCCGGCAATCCGGAAAAGGCTATCCGGGATGGGCAAAGACATGTCTTGTCTCTGACAGGGGGACAATGATGGTGCAGGACGACGCCTGCCGTCCTTATCGAAATAATGACGCAGGGGCTATGCCGGATAGCGCGGCGACTAGCTCACGCTAGCCGGTGACGACATGCCGGTTAGGCCTGCCCGGTGGGGCCAAGCCGATTTAGGGTTTCCGGCCCTCCTGGCCGGAACTCTATAAAAGGCGCCATAACTGCTCCTGAGGGGGAGGGACCAACTTCGGAGCCAAAGCTATAGTCACATTTACTCTTAGAGCATTTACTTCTTCTCACCTTGAGTTCATCTAGTTCTTGGTACTCCTCCCTTTGAGAGATCTAGCAGCAAGTTGTAGCTCTTGTACCACAAATATATAGAGAGGAAAGGCAGGAGTAGGGGTGTTACCTCCTCACGAGGGCCCTAAACCTGGGTATATCGTGTGTGTGTTGTGTGCCTTCGTGCATTTGTTCGTGTTTGTTAGATCTTCCCCTTTGCGCTTTGATCTTGTTTCTTGTTCTTGGGAGATCTCGGTTATACCGGGATCCTCTCTGCGTGGGCTAGTTAGCTCGCTATCCCTCCCCGGATCCACCAACGTCCATCGGCCCTACACATTAGCCATCCTATGGCATCTGCCGTGACACCACCACGACAGTTGGCGCCCACCGTGGGGCAGACAGTGGCGTTGGCTGGTGTACACATCCGGACGGGCTCCCCTGTTCACTTCGAGGTGCGGGTTCTCTCTGGCCTAGTCGTAAGGCTAGGGGAGATGGACTTCGTCTGCGACAACGCAGGGTGCTTCCGGAACAGACCTTTTCCGGTAAACGGATGTCTCATTGACTTCGGTGGTTTCACCACCTACGTCGCCACCGAGGTTGTCTGTAGCTACCCGGACACGGTCCTGGAAGCTGAGGACCCGCCCATGCTCTGCGCTGCTCGGGGTCTGCGTGCCTGTCACCCCCCGAGTTCCGTCGCAGTGATGATGGTCGGGGCAACTGAGGAGGAGTACCAGGACGCAGACGGCGATACCGGGAGCGGTCTCCCCCGTTTGGCCAAACCCCCGCAGGAAAGACCTGCGGCCCGAGATGGCGATCCCCAGCCGTCCCAGCCGCGGCGCTGCCCGGATCCCCTCTCGGGACTGGTGGCTAAGTTGACTGTACCTGTGGCTGCTGAAGCGGATACCCAGGCCACCTCGGCTGACTTGGAGGAGCAGCGGAGATTGCTACTCGCCGAAGCGCAGGAGATCGCCGAGATCCGTCGCGAGCTCAATGCTAGCCTCCGGGAGTACAATGCTGCTCACGGATTCCTTAAGATAGACTCCCGGGACAAGCGCATTGCGGATCTGCGCAAGAAAGGCCACCTCGGCTGACTAGTTGTCTTGCATCCCTAAGTCGGTTTGTGAGTCGACTTGGGGAGAAGGCCTTGCCCCTGTACCAATTGATGAAGAAAAGCAAAACATTTGTTTGGACCCCGCAGGCTGACGCAGCGTTCAACGATTTGAAGAGGATGCTCTCAACAACACCCGTGTTGGCATCCCCATTACCCAAGGAACCTATGCTGCTGTATATTGCCGCAACCAACCGAGTAGTCAATGTGGCAATGGTGGTAGAAAGGGAAGAAGGGGGCAAGCTGATACAGAGGCCGGTGTATTACCTCAGTGAGGTGATCTCGGAATCCAAGCAGAACTACCCGCACTACCAGAAAATAGCGTATGGGGTGTACATGGCAGTGACCAAGCTCAAGCACTACTTTCAGGAACACCCGATCACAGTGGTATGCGAAGCTCCTCTGGCTGAGATCATCGGTTGCAAGGACGCTAGCGTCCGGGTAGCCAAATGGGCCATCCAGTTGTCTCCATACGCTCCGGCATATGAGAGACGAGATGCCATCAAGTCGCAGGCGCTGCCGGACTTTTTGGTAGACTGGGCCGAGATGCAGTATGAACCTCCGATGCCGGATTACAATTTCTGGAGGATGCATTTCGATGGCTCAAAGGCTAAGATCGGATTGGGTGCCGGAGTGGTCCTCACTTCCCCAAAGCAAGATGTACTGAAGTATGTGCTGCAAATTCATTTTCGGGCATCCAACAATGTCGGAGAATATGAGGCCTTGGTTCATGGACTGAACGTCACCACGGAAATCGGCATCCGCCGGATAGAGTGTTTCGGTGACTCCGACCTCGTGGTGCAGCAGGTGTCGGGGAATTGGGATGCCCTCGATGCAAACATGGCCTTATACAGGTTTCATGTGTAGAAAATATCCGGATTTTTTGAAGGATGCGAGTTCAAGCATATACCCAGAGGAGAAAACGAGGCAGCGGATGTCTTATCCAAGCTAGGGTCATCTCGGGATGCCATCCCACCCGGGATAGCCCTGGAGCATTTGAGGAAGCCATCTATTCAACCATCACCCGAGTCGGATTCTATCTGAAGGGAATATGCCCTAGAGGCACTTAATAAACATAGTTTATTGGCAATATCCCAATCGTTCATTATATGTTTTACACCATGCTATAACCGTATTAAGCGAAAACATTAATACAGGTGTGGTAGATAAACAACCAGGTCCCTAGTAGCCTCTACTAAGACTAGTTTCGTTGCGAGATTGATGATCGAGGTTTTCCGATCATAGGGCATGGCGCCGGTCGGCAATGGAAGTCATATCGTTAGGAGTAACGATGTGATGGACATACCCAGTATTTATAGGACATAGTCATTACGCCTTAAGACCGTGAGACCAACTCTTATTGATATTCCTGGAAGATACTTTGATCGCACCAAACGTCGTATCTTATTTAGTATGACAATAACGGTGATACTTTTGGGTATCGGAAAGGAGTAGTTGAGACGAGGAGTCAACAGCGGGATTTGTCAGTCCGCATAGCCGGATAGATACTCTAGGGCCCACTCGGTGAGATTATGTCAAATGAGTTTGCAAACATGTGACTAGGTCACCAGCTGACATAATATCATAGACGAGTAGAAGATAGCGATGTCGGTAACGAGATCATGCTAGGTATGGAGATATCTGAGAATGATGCTCGGACACGCTAAGTATCGCCATGACAAAGGGTTTAAGACTATACGTCCAGGTTTGATAGATGAAAGTCATTCGTTATATCTCAGGGGTTAATTCATGGGGTCCAGGCCTACGAGTTAGTCGTTGATCATTGAGGAGTCTTGATCATACCTGATATTATATCGAACCGCTAGGGTAACACACTTAAGGGGTTTCGACAAGACAACCGGAAAGGAAGGAGATCACCGGGAGCGTCCCGGGAGGGGTCCGATGGAGATCGGGCAGCGACGAAAGAGTTTTCGGAGCTAGGAAAAATTATATATATTATGTTTGATATTAATTAGTGTAATTAATATGCAAATATGATTTTATATATTTATTTTCGAATTTATTTAGGCTGATTTCCCTAAATGGGCCTTCTGGTCGAAAGAAGGCCCATGGGGGGGAAAACCCTCAAGGGAACTTTGTGGGGGAGGCTTGGCCGGCCTAGGTGGGCCAAATGGGGCCCACCTAGGGCCGGCGCACTGCCCTTGGCCGAACCAGGCATGTGGGATAGTCCCACATTGCCTGGCTGGCAAGGTTGGCTCCCCCTGGGAGCCTATATAAGAAGGGGCACCCCTGGCCTTTTAATTCACCAATTAATTCCCAATTTCTCTCTCGATCTCGTGGTTCCCTTGACGGAGCCGCGCCGAGTAGAGGAGGGGGATCTCTTCCACCATAGCCCGCTGTCGCGCTGCAGGTGTTCCGGTCCAAGTCTTCCGCTGCTCGTCCTGGACTGGAGCTTCGGAGGCCGTCGTCTCCACCGTATGTGTGCGACTCCCTGCGAGGTGCTGCGCTAGCGGTTTGGTGTTTGGATATGGTAGGTCAGTTCAAGCCGGCAAGAGGCAATATGACACACATACTGGTTATGGTGGACAAGTTCACCAAATGGATAGAGGTCAAACCAATCCGGAAGTGCGATGGACACACCGCTGTGCAATTCCTGAAAGACATCATCTTGAGATACGGATACCCGCACAGCATTACCACGGATAATGGCACCAATTTTGTTGTGGGGGAATTCGCTCGGTTTTGTGCTGAGAAGGGAATCCGGCTGGATGTAGCATCAGTCACACACCCGGAAGCAAACGGGCAAGTCGAAAGAGCAAATGCCTTCGTCTTAGCCGGTATCAAAGCTCGTTTGATCGAACCATTGTTGAGAACTCCGGGATGCTTGATAGAGGAGTTACCGGCGGTGTTATGGGGTCTCCGGACTACACCGAATAGATCTACCGGGTACACGCCATTCTTCATGGTATACGGTGCAGAGGCAGTACTCCCAACCGACATACAGTATGATTCCCCGAGAGTGACAATGTTCACCGAGACGGAGGCAAGGGAGGCCCGAGAAGATGATGTAGATTTACTCGAAGAGGCAAGAGAATTGGCACTATCTCGGTCGGCAATTTATCAACAGAATCTCCGTCGCTATCATAGCCGGAAAGTACACCCGAGGGTGTTCCGAGAAGGGGATCTTGTGCTGAGGCTCATCCAACGCACGGCTGGAATGCATAAATTGTCACCTCCATGGGAGGGACCTTTTGTGATAAGCAGGGCATTGCACAATGATTCTTATTACCTTGTAGATGCACAGGAGGCTAGGAAAGGTGTAATGGACAAATCCGGTGAGGAAACCAAGCGTCCATGGAATGTAGCACTACTTCGCCCCTTTTACACGTAAAGGGCTCAGTGTATGTTGTATCTCAACTTTCAGTATTAATGAAAGTAAGGCACCCCGGGAGGAACCCGGGGACTGCCTGGTTATATGCATGTTTTGTTCTCATTTTTGTCAAGTTCATTTGCTGATTTTTTACCGGCATCTCGGGAAGGAACCCGGGGACTGCCGGGTTGCTATCTTTTATGTTATTTGTATGCCGGGAAAGTTCCGAGTTCGATTCTCAAAATCAAAGTAATGTATGTCATGTGAAATCATCTTGTGACTCGACTGACGCACGCCGAAATGGTAGTCAAGAGCAAAGAGAGGGAAGGTGGGAAACACGAAAATGGTCTCGGGGACTCGGAGCAGGAACTTATCCGGCATACCTGCTTTTTACTAACTCTGTTATTTTTTATGTCGGGAATTCGGTTAGTAGGAACTCAGATTTTTTTAAGTAATGTATGCCGTATGTCGAGTTTTGTGACTCGACTGTCGAACGCCGAAATGGTAGACAAGAGCAGAAATTACCTAAGTACGGTAAACATGAAAGACAATTCGGGAACTCAAAACAGAATAAATTGACATAAGTTGTTCGAATAAATAGTTCAGTACGAAACGAAAATAATATAAGTGTATGTTACATATTGTACCCGGCATCCCGGGGATTTGACGAATCTACTCTTAAAGAATTTCAAGGGATAGGAGATGTCGGCTTCTCGACGGGAACATCGGCAGGAGCAGCGGCCTCGGGGACAGCAGGAGCAGCAGTCTCGGCGGCATCAGCAGAAGCGGTAGTCCCGGTAGTAGCAGCGGGAGCAGCTCTCTCGGGAGACGCAGCAGAAGCAGCTTCGGCTTCAGTTCCGGCAGCAGTACTCGGGGCGTTGGGGTGCACCTCGGTCTCGGAGACATCCCGGGGAAGCACGCTCTCGGGCGCGGCACCGGAAGCAGCATCATCTTCTTCCGGGGCCTCGTCTTCCGCGTCGCCGGTCGCGCCGGTTTCTTCTTCATCCTCATAATCAGATTCGGAGTCGGAAGGAAGGACGCTGGCGGTGAAGGCACGGATGCTTGACCACGAGGCGATGCGGTGCGCAACCTCCTGTCGCCGCTGGATCTTAGCCGGGTCACTCACCCACGGCGAGATCGTCCGCAGCCGCTGGATCGCCTCCAGATCAAGACCTTCGTACCAGCTGAGTACTTGGGTCAAGACCTGGTCGGCACCAGCCCGCGCACCGGAACGCTTCCACGCATGAATGCGCCTCCCGGCACACTGCAGTGCGCTCGCGAGCTCGGGCACCGAGAGCGTCCCGCGGATGCTCGGCCACAGTGCGCCGTGGACGTGGACTGCAGCGCTGAGCAGCTCCGTCCCGATAGACCGAAGAGGCACTATCCGGGCCTTCAGGGCGGAGAGGTGATCCTCGATGTCCCAGGCTTCCGAGACAGGGCCCTTCCCGGCGTGCTTCTCTCGGGCGGCAGCAACGGCGAGAACTGCAGCCTCCCGGGAGTGCTCAAATTCCCCTTTAAAAAGAAGAACTGTCAAACAGCTAGGTCATAAGAAAAGCGACAACAAAGAAAGGAAGCAACAAGAGAAGAGGGATGTCGGTCCACTTACTGTTAAGATCCCGGTTCAATACAGTGAGCTCGGAGAGCCAAGTATCGGACCGTGACCGGAGGAGAGCCAGCCCGGTCTCAGCAAGATGAGCACGCTCCTCGGACTGGTCCAAGGTCTCCTTTTGCTTCTTGCTCGCCTCGATGAAGCGCGTCTTCATCTCGGTTGCAGCAGCCTTGATTTTTTCGAGCTCACCATTGAGCCGCGCGATCTCGGCTTGCGCGGTGGCGAGTGCGGCCTTCTGGTCTACCGAGACCTTGCGCGCGGCATCTCGCTCCTCCCGGAGGCGCTCCTCGCATTTCTTGGACTGACCGAGGTCAGCAAGAACTTGGTTGAAGATGCTGCAGCGTTTCTTGCTGCACTCCTGAAATCAAGACAAAGAAGGAGAAATCAACCGGGGAAAAATGTAAGGAAATCGGGAGGGTCCGGAATCTCTAACACATAACAAGCTACCCGGTTGGGAGGATCTCGGGGACTCGGTGTCCGAGTCCTGAAATTTTCTCTAAGATTGGAGCCTAGTGATCTGCTATTCGGTGGAATCTAGAGCACTAAGCACCAATCTCGGGGACTAGTGGTTATCAAGCAAATTTTGAAGCAAGCTACCCGGATGGGAGGATCTCGGGGACTAGGTGTCCGAGTCCTGAAATTTTCTCTAAGATTGGAACCTAGTGATCTGCTATTCGGTGGAATCTAGAACACTAAGCACCAATCTCGGGGACTAGTGGTAGTGGAAGGAACAAATGTTTATTGGTGAAAGAAATAGAACAAGCTTACCTCGGTCACCCGAGTAACCTCCAGCGCGGCCACCTGGAGAGCGTGCAGAGCTTGGGCGTTGCGGCTTGGGCCTGCAGCGTGCAAGTCTCCCGCGGTCTCGGAGGCGTCGGCGGCAAGCCAAGCCTGGTTGTATTCGTCAACAACCTGTATGCTGGAGCCGCCGGGCGCGCGGGTTGCAGCAATATCCCGGGACCCTGAAGGCACAAAGGAGCTAACGGTTGCTCGCAACATCCGCAAGGCAGCAGTAGGGATCTCGGCGGGAGGCGGTGGTAACGATGAAAACGTACCCGTGCGCAGCACCAAGTCCTGGGCCAAGGATGTCGGGGCAGTAGCAGGCTTGACATAAGTCGTTTTCTGCCCAGCGACCTTGGGGCGCGACTTCCCGGCAGGTGGATCGGCTGGACGGGAGGAGACTGCGGGACGTTTCTCCGGGGCAGCCTTGTCCGAAGCTTGCTGGGAGGGACCGCTTGGCACGGATTGCCGGGGAGGGCTCAAGATCTCCGCCTCAAGCCCGGGCACCCGGCGCGGACTTTCCGGAAGGAGAATGTCTCCCGAGGTCGTCGTGGCCTGCACCGGGATCTCGTCGATCACCGGGCAAGCATCCGGAGTCACAGCGGATGCCGGTGCGGCACCGGAGGCGGCATCTTCACTTCCCCGAGTAGAGGGGCGAGGAGGAGAAGGTGAATCCCGAGCAGGGCTAGGAGTCCGAGTTCCGGGAGGAGGAGGAATAGCAGGTGACAGGAGGTCGAGTGCGTCCCTGAAAGAAAATATCTCGATAATAATTTATGGAGAAGGCAAAGTCATGTGGCATAAGGCAAGGAGAACGTACCCGGAGTCCACAATGGGGGGGCCCCTTTGCCGGCGAGGCTTCGGGGCCGTTTGTTTATTCGGCTTGCTCCTCTTGGGGGGGTTGCCGGGGTTGTCGGCAGCCTCGGTGTCGGAAGCCGCGCGCTTCCGGCTCTCGGCGCGTTTGGTCCCGGCAGTCGGCTTCGGAACCACTGCTGAGGCCCAATTGAGAGGGAGAGCGTCAATAACATCGAGAATTTGGCAGTCAATCTCATCCTCATCATCCGAAGAAATGGAAACTGTCCCTGAGGTTGAAGGGTTACCCGGAGCTGCAGCTTTGAATAGAGGAATGGCGAGATGGTCCTCGCCGTCGGGGTCCTTTCTCGGCATCTTAGCCGGCACCGGGATGTTCGGCACGAAATCCCCGTTGGCGTGGACTGCGTCCTCCTCGGCTTGCCGCTCGAACAACTGCGCAAACAAATCACCACGTGTCGGTGTCCAGGTGAACGCATGTACGAAGGCAAATGCACGAAAGACAGACAGGAGCACCTGTTTTAATGGTTTTTTCCGGGATCCCCCAATGACACCCCAAACATAATCATCCGACATCTTCGTCCGAGCAATAGCTCGGACACGTCGGACGACCGCGGGACGGTCAAGAGGGAAAATACTGGTCCTGGTGGGGTCATAGCTCCCATCCATATGGCGCATCTTGTGCACTCGGGTTTGCAAGGGGCAGACGCGGCGGATAATGAAGCAGCGCAGGAGATCATCGCCGGTCATTTTCTTGTTCAGCGCCAAGAGCACGTCATGCATGCAATTGACCTCTTCGGTATTCGGCAGTCGTTTCCAGAGGTTGAACTTGAGAGGAGGGCCGTTGGCAAACTCCGGCAAATTTATGAAATCCGGATTCGAGGATCCCGGACCATCTCCCGAGTGCTCCCGGTTCTTCACGTAGAAGAAGTTGCGCTGCCACTTCCGGCAGGATTCTAGTCCCTTGACTATAGGGAACCCGGAGTCAGCACGAGGGATGATGGTGGCCGCTCCGCAATCGACCAGGTCTTTCACTTTCTGATCCGGGTTGGGGATGACTTGGCGACGAAGGATGAAATATTTGGCCCAAAGATCCAGGAAGGGCCACACGCCGAGATATGCTTCCGCATAGGTGGTGAAGACCGAGAGCATCATAATGGCGTTGGCTGGGAGATGATGCGGTTGGAGGCTGTAGGTGTCGAGGAAGTCGCAGAAGAAGGGGCTAGCCGGAAGCCCAAACCCACGCTCGAAATGCGTAAGGAATACAACGAATTCCACGGGTTGGGGTTCCGGCTCAACCTCGCCCTCCGGGAGATGGCTCTCAACTTCTGGCGGAATCCGGTGAGTCCGGTACAGCCAGTCCAGATCCCATTGGTTGGTCTCGGACCCATCCCAGCACCCCCGGATACTTTCTTCGCCCATGCCGGAGAAGTCTGCAGGTGTATTCGGGCTACTCTGCAGGCGCAGCGGCGGTTAGTCGGAGTTAGTCTACCGGGAGCTAGGATGCCGGAGCACAAACTGCTAAACACAACCGGGTTCCTGGGAAATAAGATCTACCGTGTGCTAGAAAATCAAAACAAAAGGGAGGAAAAAAGGGTGCGGGCTAAACTCGAACGAGGCAAAGTGCGAGCAAAAGCCTTAGGCCCTACAGCAACTAGCATCACCGTCGTGCACCCCGTGCGCGCCGCTCAAGTCGTGCTCACCGGCGGCGGCGCAACGACGCATGTGTTAGGGCGAAACCAAAGACGAACGGTTGTGCTACCAGAGGAGATCATCGGAGCGGGGAGAACGACTCGCCGGAGAAGAGGAGGCCGGTGGCGTGCGAGACGAACGACGGCGGTCGGGCTCCGGAGAACGGCGAGGGCGGCGACGTTCGGGCGACGAATGCAGCGGCGGCGACGTGCTCGAGACGGTGGTGGATGAGAAGCAAGGAAGAGGAAGGAGGAGAGGAGACCGTTCCGGTCCCCTTTTTATGGGGGGGGGGGGGGGGGGTTCCGGAGCGGTTTCCAATTTTCCCGCCCACGATCTCCACGATCGTGAGTGGGATCTGTTTTGCGCAGGGCGCCACGTGGCGCCAGCCGGAGCGCCCGATCCAGCCACACCGAGGGTCACACGGCCCCCAACGGTTGGGCTCCGGATCGGCTGCGGCTCCCGGCGCAGGAACCCAAACGAAAGCATGCTCGGGCAGGAGCACTCGAGTGCATTGCTGCTCAGACGGGACGTCGGGTGGGCCCCAGCTCGCAATCTCGAGTTCAGCACGAGGCCAACGGTCGAGATTCGCCGGATCTGGAGTATCCGGTTGCAGACTTCGTCTCCCGGTTAAAAACAGTCTCGGTAAGTGGGTCTCGGGAGAATTCAATCTCGGCAAGAAAACGGAGGGTGATGACATGTGTTCTCGGAAGATGGTTATTGTTTAAAGCTGATCCCGCACATCATCCGAGGTCGTTGTGCCGCACCAGCTTCGGGGACTAGTGTCGGGGGGCTGCCCCCCGGGTAGGGGCAGATCCCGGTATAATTCCGTAAGGTGCCAACAGTACTTGACCTTTGGCGAGAGCCAGGGACACCTCCTGGTGTGCTGAAAGGGCAACTTGACCCTTGAACACTGATAGAGGGCAAAGTGTCTCCTGGCAGGCGCAAGGGGCAACTCTGGCAGCTATAAATAGACACCCCCGGCCTTCACAATCGCAACACAAGCATAAGCGGGTGGTTCCTCTAAGAACTAGCTTCTCGAAGATGTCTTTGCTGATAGGCTAAGACATCTTCGGGAGGCTAGGCCTAGAGATACTCATCCTGAGACAAGCTCGGACCCCTCCGGAAAGGGTCCTGGATCTCGGGCTCCAAGGAGGCTCCCGAAAGGAGGAGTACTCGGCTTTACCGGATAGGTAGTCCGGGTAGGTACTAACCGGAGTATACGTCTCGGTCTTGATCTTATGCAGAAGAGGCTCACAGTGGCAAGCGAGGAGGTAGCCGGCGTGAGGGCTTCCGGTAGGCCGTCAACGGTCTATAGCAGGCTTTCCCGTCTGTCGCGGGGGGAAGTACCATTCCACCTGGCACGGAAGCATGGTCACCTCCCGCCTGACACGGAAGCATGGTCACCTCCCGCCTGACACGGGAGCGCGTCAGCCGGTACGATCGTGGTACGACAAGACCTGACGTGCCTAGCCCGGCAATCCGGAAAAGGCTATCCGGGATGGGCAAAGACATGTCTTGTCTCTGACAGGGGGACAATGATGGTGCAGGACGGCGCCTGCCGTCCTTATCGAAATAATGACGCATGGGCTATGTCGGATAGCGCGGCGACTAGCTCACGCTAGGCCCGGTGGGGCCAAGCCGATTTAGGGTTTCCGGCCCTCCTGGCCGGAACTCTATAAAAGGCGCCATAACTGCTCCTGAGGGGGAGGGACCAACTTCGGAGCCAAAGCTATAGTCACATTTACTCTTAGAGCATTTACTTCTTCTCACCTTGAGTTCATCTAGTTCTTGGTACTCCTCCCTTTGAGAGATCTAGCAGCAAGTTGTAGCTCTTGTACCACAAATATATAGAGAGGAAAGGCAGGAGTAGGGGTGTTACCTCCTCACGAGGGCCCTGAACCTGGGTATATCGTGTGTGTGTTGTGTGCCTTCGTGCATTTGTTCGTGTTTGTTAGATCTTCCCCTTTGTGCTTTGATCTTGTTTCTTGTTCTTGGGAGATCTCGGTTATACCGGGATCCTCTCTGCGTGGGCTAGTCAGCTCGCTATCCCTCCCCGGATCCACCAACGTCCATCGGCCCTACACATTAGCCATCCTATGGCATCTGCCGTGACACCACCACGACACTTAGGCTTTTGGCCATACCATAATTCATACGGTGTCGTTTCAACGGACTTGGACGGAGCCCTATTTAAAATAAATGCGGCTGTTTCTAACGCATAACCCCAAAAGGACACTGGCAGATCGGTGAGAGACATCATAGATCGAACACTATCCAGTAGAGTACGATTACGTCGCTCGGACACGCCGTTACGCTGCGGCGTTCCGGCTGGCGTAAGTTGGGGTACTATGCCACAACTCTTCAGATGTGTGCCAAACTCAAAACTCAAGTATTCTCCACCGCGATCGGATCGGAGATGCTTGATTTTCCTATTAAGCTTATTCTCAACTTCACTCTGGAATTCTTTGAACTTTTCAAACGTTTCAGACTTGTGTTTCATCAAATAGATATAACCGTATCTACTCAAGTCATCGGTGAAGGTGACGAAGTAACGATAACCATTGCGTGTCGAAACGCTCATCGGTCCACACACATCTGTATGTATGATCCCCAACAAATCCGACGCCCGTTCAACGAAACCTTTGAACGGTGTATTGGTCATTTTGCCCATAAGGCATGGTTCGCATGTATCGAGGGATCCGAAATCCAACGAGTCCAAAAGTCCATCGGAGTGGAGTTGCTTCATGCGCTTTACACCAATATGACCAAGACGGCAATGCCATAAATACATGGCGGTATCGTCACTACACTTAATCCGTTTGGCTTCTATGTTATGGATGTGAGTACTACGATCGAGATTCAACAAGAATAAACCGTTATTCTCGGGAGCATCAACATAAAAGATATCATTCATATAAATAGCACAATTGCTTGACACTGATTTAAATGAATAACCGTCTTGTAACAGGCAAGACCCACTTATAATGTTTACACTCAAGGATGGCACAAAATAACACTTATTTAAAACCAAAACTAATCCCGATGGTAGATGCAGAGGGAGCGTGCCGACAGCCACCACGTCGACTCTCGATCCGTTGCCGACGCGCATTGTCACCTCATCCTTCGCCAGCCGCCGTCTATTCCGTAACTCCTCCTGAGAGTTACATATATGAGCAACAGAACCAGTATCAAATACCCACGTGTTGCTCCGGGCGGATGTAAGGTACACATCTATAACATGTATATCAAATATGCCATGCTCTTTGTCGACCGTCTTGCCAGACTTCCTATCCTCCAGGTACTTGGGGCACTTGCGCTTCCGGTGACCCTTCCCCTTGCAGTAGAAACACTCCACGCTAGCTCTGGGACCAGACCTGTTAGTCCTGGTCTTGGCAGCCAACTTTGCCTCCCTCCTGGACTTCCAGCTCTGCTTTCCCTTGCCACCGGATCTCTTGAAATCAACGGTCTTGTTGACCATCAACAGCGTGTGCTCCTTCTTAATCTCTACCTCAGCAGTCTTGAGCATCACGAACACTTCACCCAGGGACTTAGCCATGCCCTGCATGTTGTAGTTCATGACGAAGCCTTTGTAGCTTGGAGGCAACGATTGCAACACCCTATCAATCGCCAGCTCATCGGGAATCTTGCATTCCAGAGCATTCAGGCGTTGAACGTAGCCAGACATCTTGACTACATGCTCGCTCACACTGCTATGCTCTTCCATCTTGGCCGAGAAGAAAAGCTCAGAAGCCTCATATCTCTCAGCCTTAGCCTGCGGCGCGAAGACAGCCTTAAGATCCGAAATGATCTCAAAGACGCTCATCTTCTCAAAGCGCTTCTGCAGGTCGGCTTCCATGGCGTAGAGCATGCCACTCTGGACAAAGGCAGAATCCTCCGATCGGGTCTGGAAGACCTTCTTCTCATTCTCAGAGGCATCATCTGCGGGAGGGTCACCTATGGTGGCCTCAATGACGTAGGCCACCCTATGGGGAGTGAGGAGGATCCTCAGGTTGCGGAACCAGGCCATGAAGTTTGACCCATTGGTCTTAAGCTTTTCTTTCTCAAGGAACATACCTAGGTTAAACGAGGGGCGAGACATCTACAATGGAATTTGCAACAACATAAGACTTTGTTCATAATGATTTTGAGTTATAGTATTTTAGAAAATAACTAACATAACTCCCACTCAAACGAACATCCCTCCTGGTCGTTTAAGCGATTACACGACCCCCATCCATTGCATCACCCCTCATCATCAGAGCCGGTGGCACAACTTCAAGAGTAGACAAAATCGTCCGCCACACCAATTTTGTGACTCGTGCTCGACCTTTCGGTCTTCCTGTTCCGAGGCCATATTTCTGAATATGCTAGGCTCTCCACCAAAGACCTCCACGCTGACGCTTGTGCAACATGGCTTACACCCACTGTATGCGAACGACAAGATGTCTGACACCCGATCATCACGGCCTGCCTCATAACGTAGAACTTTCTTGGTGGTGCGCGTTGGAGGGAGAACACTAGTGGTATTTTGAAGGGATCATCTTATACAGCTACCGCCGTGTAACTAATGTATACTATACACACAATCACACAATATAAGATGCACACAAAACATCAAATGTAATGCAATGTGATATAGTCCATTGCGCCATGGTCTTCTTGGCGCCCGCAGTTTATAAACAATTTAATAAACCTACCTTGACCATATCACATAGCCCCTGCAAAATAAAGTTAGACGCTTCTACTTTATCTTTTGCATATTTTACGTGGCTTGGGACTTTCTAAATAGAACCGCTTCATACCTACGAATCTTATGACCACAACAACGATCCAATAATTGCATGTTTAAGCATCCCTTTCGGGCCCTCCATTGAAAATGCGAAGACCAACTAAAGAGAGAGAAACTGACACCCGCCAGCCACATATACGGTACAAGCCGTATGTCAGTAGTGGAACCAGTCTCGCGTAAGCGTACGCGTAAAGTCGGTCCGGGCCGCTTCATCAACTCAATGCCGCTGGAATACACAAGTGCACGCTAGAGGGTAGCAAATAACAGGAACGGTGCCCCCGTGCAGAGCACGGGTTCTAACAGCGTACAGCTATATCTACGATAGATCGGCTCTGATACCACTGAAGGGGATCGTGTGCAGAAAACAAAAAATTTCCTACCAACGATATCCTAAAAGCATGCCAAGATCTATTCTATGCAGATATAGTAGTACGAACGGAGATCGGAATACGTATCCTTGTAGACCGAAAGCGGGGATTACGTTCCCGCACAAACGTTGTCGATGAAGACCGACGAAGCCGACCTCAAGGTCGTGTAGAGAAGCAGACCTCCGAGTACCGCTAGCGCAGCACCTCGCAGGGAGTCGCACACGTACGATGGAGACGACGGCCTCCGAAGCTCTAGTCCAGGACGAGCAGCGGAAGACTTGGACCGGAACACCAGCAGCGCGACAGCGGGCTATGGTGGAAGAGATCCCCCTCCTCAGCTCGGCGCGGCTCCAACTTGGGAACCACGAGATCGAGAGAGAAATCGGGAATTAATTGGTGAATTAAAAGGCCAGGGGTGCCCTTTCTTATATAGGCTCCTAGGGGGAGCCAACCTTGCCAGCCAGGCAATGTGGGACTAACCCCCACATGTCTGGTGCAGCATTGGAGGGTGCGCCGGCCCCTTAGTGGCCCCTTGGCCCACTTGGGTCGGCCCCTCCTGGCCCCCACCGAATCCCCTAGGGATTTTCCCCCCTCTTGGGCCTTCTTTCGACCAGAAGGCCCATTTAGGGAAATCAGCCTAAATAAATCCGAAATAAATATATATATTCATATTTGCATATTAATTACACTAATTAATATCAAACATAATATATATAATTTTTCCTAGCTCCGAAAACTCTTTCGTCGCTGCCCGATCTCCATCGGACCCCTCCCGGGACGTTCCCGGTGATCTCTTTCCTTTCCGGTTGTCTTGTCAAAACCCCTTAAGTGTGTTACCCTAGCGGTTCGATATAATAACAGGTATGACCAAGACTCTTCTATGATCAACGACTAACTCGTAGGCCTGGACCCCATGAATTAATCCCTGTGATATAACGAATGACTTTCATCTATCAAACCTGAACGCAAAGTTTTAAACCTTTTGCCATGGCGATACTTAGCATGTTCGAGCGTCGTTCCATAGATATCTCCATACCTAATCCCGACCTCGTTACCGACGACGCTACCTTCTACTCGTTCATGATCTCATGTCTCCGTGACCTAGTCACATGCTTGCAAGCTCATTAGACATGATCTCACCGAGTGGGCCCGAGAGTATCTATCCTGCTATGCGGACTGGCAAATCCCGCTCTTGACCCCTCGTCTCAACTACTCCTTTCCGATACCCAAAAGTATCACCGTTATTGTCATA
Organism: Poa annua; assembly: GCA_026929855.1. Lineage (NCBI taxonomy): Eukaryota > Viridiplantae > Streptophyta > Magnoliopsida > Poales > Poaceae > Poa > Poa annua. Next base: position 4,569,568 of record CM049427.1, on the reverse strand, counting down.
CTTAATAAGATACGACGTTTGGTGCAATCAAAGTATCTTCCAAGAGTTGATCTCACGGTCAAAGGCGTAACGACTACGTTCTCCAAATCTGGGTATGTCCATCACATCGTTCTCCAACGACATGACTCCCATTGCCGACCGGCGCCATGCCCCATGACCGGGAAACCTCGATCATCAATCGCGCAACGAAACTAGTCTTAGTAGAGGCTACTAGGGACCTGGTTGTTTACGTATCACACCCGTATTAATGTTTCCGCTTAATACGGTTCTAGCATGACACAAAAACCTATTATGAACAAACGAGATATGATAATGAATACACTTTATTAATTGACTTTAGGGCATATCTCCTTCATACACATTAGATGAAATCAAGCTCATTCAACACGAGCATACCAAATATTCACATCATATGCTTGCATACGTAAGATGTGCAGAAAAACAATGTTCATATTTAGATATGTTGCTTCAATAGCAAGTGCAGAACATGCACATGTGTTGTCGATTGATTACTTGAACCAGATAGATGTTAAAGTTTCCCAATAGTTTATACTCTAGAAGTTTCTATAATTATATTACCTACTGATGCACTAGAACCGTGACTAAAATATTTGTTAGAATGCATGATTTGGAGATCTATATCATGTACTATTTAATATATTAAAATATAAACAAGAAACACGCAATACAGACAAAGACATATATATATATATATATATATAGGTATATATATATATATAGAACTCCTATAATATACTCCCAGGGGTACATACTCCCATCCCTTAATTGGTTAGATCTATCAATAACTAAAAAAGGAGAATAAATTAATGACAGGTATATGCCTTACATGCATGCACCTAGCGTGTCAGCCCCTAGAAAAAGGGATCGGCTCAACCATGGTAGTTTTCCGATTTTGAAATGGAAGGGATAGGGTAGCATGGGCCGTTTGCATGTTTCTGCATGGTAGGAGAGCATGTGATTAGTTTAAAGGATAGACACATGCATGTGATTAATTCGGCGTTGAGGAAAGAATATGTATTTCTCAAAGTGGTTTGGAAGTGGTATGCCGCATGTACTCTCCCTGTTCTAGAATCATCAAACATCACGTATGTGACGATGCTGCTATATGAGTCTGACAATCCAATCCAAAGATATATATACTTCTTATTTTGTAATGGTATATACTACTGTATTTTGTTTGAAAAAAGCGGTATATACTGTATTTTGAAAGTGGTATATACTGCATTTTGAAAAAAGGTATATATTACTGTATTTTGAAAAGCGGTATATACTATATTTTGAAAGAGGTATATACTACATTTTGAAAAGAGGTATATACTGCTTTTTGAAATGGTATATAGTTTATCAAGGGGTATATACTGCTTATTTGTAAACTAGTGCGTACTTGTTCAAACTCAAAGAAGTATATACCATTTTGAAAGAATCTATGTATTTTTCTCACGGGTGGCATATACCTTTTCTTCCTATGAAGTATTACACACTGCCGTGAGGGTATGGATGGCCATATTACACACTGCAATAGTCAAAATAATACGTCTCGATCGGTGCGCTTGCATCTATCCGCCGTCATTGTTATGCATTTGATGGCCATATTTCGGTTGCACGATCCTCGTCGTCAATCCACCGGTCGTCGGCCTGAAGGTATCACCCTCTGTCATCCACATAGCGCGCCACTGCCATGTTGGACCAGCCCTGATACGTTGAGGACTTCCCGACGTAGACGATCAAGTTTTCCGGCGAGAGACGCGGTACTCGAATCGCACTCGTAGCTGATAGATCGCCGTCGTCAGGCAATCTCGTCGGTTCACTCACTGCGTGCATCTTGTCTTCCTGCATTAGTATATCTGAGATCGCACAACCTGCAAAGTAAAAAAGTATTCAACATTGCATTCTGCCGATTATGATTCAGAGCTGTGAGGTATAATCCATATCACGTACACCGGTAGTCTAGCACGCAAACTAGCTAATTTCATACCCTTCCGTGGAAAAAGGCTAGGTCCATACCCCTTGCCATAGATTCATACCACGTGACTGCAGTATACCTTCGTAACGGGAGGGAGTGGAGGTGATCGCTGGCGCATTTTCTTGTCGCCGACGGGAGTGCCCGGGTGACTTCCGGCCTTCTGGATGCAAACGTACACGAGTTGAGCTTCATACCCCTCCTTCCCAAAAGAAAGCAGCTAGCATCAATGCATCATACAATCGTGGCTGCAAAACGCACCTGGGATACGGGAGTTGCCGGGTGGAGGTGATCGATCGTTCCTGGCCAACTGCCGGCGGGTCGCGCGACTACTTGCCGACGGAGGTCGTCAGCTGTGGGGAGGAGGCCGGAGGCGAGCCGGCTGGCCGGACTGTAAGGCGCGCTCACCGGCGGCGGTGGCGTGCTGGCTGGCGCGCTAGCGGAGTCAAACATCGGCCTTGTAGATGCGATCGCGAGCTGGTATGTATAGGCGCTAGCGGAGTCCAAAGTTTGCATCCATACCCTTACGCGATCCATTGTTCATGCATGGTTCGAGGGGCGCGTCGTCGGAGAAACGCCGGCCGACCGGCGGCGTTGTGAACTTGTGATCGATACGCCGGCCGTACGCCGGTAATGCATACGGCGACGGCGGTGCTTGATAGGAGGTCATACGTCTCCATATGAATCGATATGCATTAATGCGCTGGGCAGGACTAAATAGTCCCAATAAAATAGGATCAGCTCAACAGAATTTCAAAACCCACGGCTGATTTTTCACATACCATTTTCTTTAATTAATGAAATAAAAACAGAGATTTCCATTATGGGTAAGGAGTACATACTCCTAGGTGTATAGAACCATTTTCCTAGAACTCCTATTATATACTCCCAGGTGTACATACTCCCATATTCAATGTACCTCACATACATAGGTATAATACCTCTTTATAATTTTTTATATACCTCATTAATTATTCTAAGATAGCTCAAAAAAAGAAGTATGAAAAAATATCATCGGAGTTCTTGATAATTTGAATATACCATTTTAAGTGTAAAAAAGGCAGTATATGTACAAATAATTCAAAATATATAGTTTCAAATGAAATTTTTCACATAATTCACTTTGGGGTATCTACTATTGTATAATGAAGTATATTAAAAATGATAAAGAGGTATACATACTTCAGATATGTGGTATATTGAACGTGGGAGTATGTACGCTCAGGAGTACAGAACCATTTTCCTATATATATATATATATGGTAGCGCTATTTGACTCCCTATTCTACACCCACCCCGTATCTTTTGAACCGTAAAAAATTTTTACGTCACGTAAATTTTGCCGTACTTCGTAAGTTTATAAGAATGTAAGAAAATATTAACATGACATAAAAATTTATTTATGTGGCATATAAAAAATATTACGTAAAATACGCATTTTTACCTATTTTTACACTGTTATAACTTATATATTGCATTTCTTATGTATATTTTTTAGTTATGGGGCAAAATAAATATAATTATTTGGATCATAAACATATTTTTTTATAAAAAACAATGTAAAAACTTTCGGGTCCAAAATAATTTATTCTGCACCTGAGTACAAAATAGGGTTTCTATATATATATATATATATATATATATATATATATATATATATATATATATATATATATATATATATATATATATATATATATATACTCCTCGTGAATCTTTATTACATTATTCAAATTTAATATTATTCAGGAATATTTATAGTGATATATCACAATTGTATACCAAAAAACATTACTAGCTAAGCATTTACGCAATAGAAAACTGTAATCATTAGGATTATTGTTTGGTAAAAGTAAGGTTAATTTAAGTATAAAAGTTTGATATAAAATAGTGCCCCAGGTCAAAAATTATGCATGTTTATTCCAGGTTCAATGATGCAGTCCGACATACATCAAGCAACAAATAGTTAAAGGAGTCGGCAGACCGTTGGTTATATATGACCTGCTTTAGGTTTTATTATTCTTGTGTCGGGTGTATGGGTGTATGGTCAGATGGGTTTTAGATTTTCTTATAGCTTGGATGAAGTAAACCTAAAACCTAGCAAATTTCCTACAGTGTCCTCTGCAGACATTTCGTCAAACACAAGCAGGGAGGAGAGGGGGCATGGGAGAGAGAGGACGCATGGGAGGGGAGAGGAGACAAAGGGGAGAGGAGGCGCAGAGCTTACCTTACCGAGGCGAGCCGGGAGCCGAGCTCCAGGCGACGGTCGGAAAAGATGGAGAGGATGGCGGCGCGGGGCGTAGAGACTCGGCGGGCGGGCGGTTCTCCTCCTCTAGCGCACAGGGATCCGGTGGCATGGGTGGGGACTTGGGAAGGCGCAGGGTCAGCGACGTCGACAAGCTGCGGCGCGGCTATAGGGGTGAGGAAGATGTGGACGACAACGCCGAGGGAGCAGCCGCGGTTGGAGGATGGAAACATTTACGTAATAGAAAATAGTAATCATTAGGATTAATTATTGTTTGGTAAAAGTAAGGTTAATTTAAGTATATAAATTTGATATAAAATAGTGCCCCGGGTCAAAAAAAATGTTTAGACTCCCCATGTGAGGAATTTGACAAGTCAATGTTTGTTAGGGCAAATATGACATGAAATCATACGCTTTAGTCTGTGAAAGATTCCCAACTTACGGGTACGCCGATGAATATGTTTTTATACCTGCAATCGTTTGGACCAATTTGAGATGATTTTGTTGCTTAGTCATTCATCTAAAATTTTGTATGTGCGTAATCTGCATCTCTAGCACAATTTGAGCAAATGTGGTGCAGTTCTATTGGAATTAGTAAATATATGTCGAGTTTTGTCAATGAAAATATAAATCATACTATAAGTCATTATTACAAATATTGTATGTTATTATTGCTAAAGCTTGTACAAAATTGTATTCGCTAGGCTTATTCTCCTATCAACACACTACCACATCGGCACTAGTGTTTTATTTAGTCCATATTTTTACTTAATCATGAAACTTGATGATGATGACCTCAACAACATTTAATTGTAAATTTTCTTAAAAAATGGGCGGAGGAAGAATAACTCTATGCAAATTCATTATGATTTTAAAGTTGCGCAATGCCCACTCGTGAATGGTATGTGATCATGTGCCAGTGTTGGAATTCTCGAATGGCATGAGCATGAAATACATGAGAAATGCACAAGCTAAATCAATCTAAATCGTATGTTTTCACCAATCTTGTCGCCAACAAACGGCCTAGATTAAGAGCAACATGTCACTAATTAAAATCACTAAAACAGAATAGTGAGACATCTCAAATGCATCGACTTTGTCAATCAATTTTGTTAGCTTTTTGTGTGGATTCATGTGAAACTTGTGATCAGCCCCCTGAATGTCCAAATTAAGTTGTACATCCATGCACACTGCCGTTAATGACTTGTCTTGAAAGTTAACCACAATTTAAGTTGCTAAAAAATGGACGTGGAGTTAATGGATGCACTAACTCTCGAGATGTTGAAGTAAAACTCTAAGACCTAAACTGGGGCGACAAGGAGCGTGCGACCCGCCCGACCGGAGGCGTCTGGCGTCCATTCGCCACCGCTCGTCTGTGCATGCATGCAGTTCAAACCTCCCGCCAAATTCGGCTAGCTGCTCTGTGCCATTCCATCGCACATATATATACCTGTCCCGTCTCCCACCTCACGACCAAGACAAGTTTGCCTCCACCGCTAGCTCGATCGCTCCAAGAGAAATTCTGCACGACAATCTCCACGCACGCCATGGCCGCCGGGCACCGGACGCTGCTGCTCCTCTTGGCCGCCGCAATGCTTGCGGCGGTGGCCGCTGTGGCCGCGGCGGAGGAGGCGAAGCCCACCATCCTGACGCCGGTGGCGCACACCCCCGTGGGGTCTTTTGAGGGTGACAAGCCTGGGGCGGACGACGCCATGGACGACGATGAAGCCGCGCCCGTGGGTGCGCCCATCGGCACCACCATGACCGAGCCCAAGCCGGAGCTCACCACCACGCCCGGTGCCGCCGCAGGGGAGGCCACTCCAGCTGCCAGCGGCGCCTCCTCCCTCGCGGCCTTCGGCGGCGCTGCCCTGGTCGCCGCTGCCAGCGTCCTCGCCTTCTGAGCTCCAGGGAGAGATGTTGGTTCCGTGTGGGTCGCCAGCAGTGGCGGACACAGGCCTTCTTCACCCAGCACTCTTCGATCCACTATATGTATCCAAGCACAGTGAAATGCGTACGCATATGTGACAGAACGGCAAAACTGCAAAAACAAGAAGAAACACCGAGGTATATGTAATATGTACACAGTGACACACACTGATGCTAATCAATTTCTCATATTCATCTTTTTGTTTTTTAATCTGTAATAGCACAAAACTTATTAGACAAATTTGTCACATATCACGTGTCTCGTGTAAAATGTCACCATGATATTGACAAGTGCGGTACAGTTTTTGGATGGAACTGCTAACTAATGTGGAGGCTTATAAGTCAGCATCCAGCCTGGAAGACGTCCATTACAGCAATCTTACATCCATCGATCCAGATTCCCAACCGAGAAAACATCACAGGGATGAACAGAATAATTCTCTCAACGAGAGCAATCTACAAGCTAAGCGTACTCTACATCTTCGTTTCTAAAAAGACGATCGTCAGGATTTGCATCTTGAAACAATCTCGCGGCCTCATGTCCTCCTGTAATAACTGGCCCGTGTTGCAATTTTGGATGAACACAGTTGAGGCAGCACAGCAGATCGGCTAGAGCCGATCGATGAACGTACAGTGCCACTGATAGATTAACGCCCCCGCCTGCATTCACTACACTACATCGTTCCCGCTCTCTAGGTCTCTCAATTCATCATCAGCGGGCAAGGCAGGGTTGCTTACTGAAGAATGTTTGTCGGTGTCAGTTTCTTCCTGACTTGTTCCCTGCACGGCAGGACACCTTTATTAGAATCTTTCAAGCTATGATTGATTGAGAGCAGAGAAAGATTTTCTGTTTGTGAATTCTCCTGGTTCTCAGACTAAAATATGCTCCTGGGCAAGAAGAAAATACCTCTTCTGTGTTTCTGTCCTGAGATGTTCCATTTGTACCGTGCCTAAGTCCACCGTTGCTACTGGCTGAGATCGGTTCATTTTCATGGGATTCCTGTTTTAACATTTGGGAAGAGCAGAAAGGGTTTCAGTTTCTTGAAGAATTGATATGCCAATCAACTAAATGACGTGACCTCTTTCTCTTTGTTGTCTGCAGCATAGCCATCAGAATTCTGTTTTCGAAGGGCTTCAGAATCTATGACGGCCTCTTCTGTTTGTTTTGGTTGTTCCAGAAGCTGCTTTCTTCTTGCCTCTTCCTCCATTAATTTCTTAAACCTGAAATAAAAACACAAACACAATATCACCATATTTGCACCGTGCCAGGGGAACAGAACCAAAAATAAATCCATTAATCCTTCAAGCAACACATGGCATCCTGCATTGTTTTTTTGTTTTCTTGCTCGTCCACTTCTAAAATTCGATGTCTATAGCTCTCCACATTCTATATTCTTCTCTCCGGTGGATGCATTACCTTTATTTAGTAAAGATAGGAGTGTCTGTTCCTTTTAAATGTTATACCCAAACCCAAAGGCTAATACCTGAAAGCTCAGGTGGCATGCTGACAACATGATGCAAGACTATAACTCTTTTAAAAAAAATTGATGCAAGACAAAAGGCTTCAATATCATAATTTACTTACTTCTGTTTCCCCTTAAATTTAACTTCTACGCATTTCACCGCTGTTCCGAGCCTTGAGTTTGTCTTACACCAAGCGTGTCAGTTACCAACTAGATTGATAATAGAGGTTAGCCATCCATTTACCACGATGCCAGTTAAAATGCTTGCCAAACTGTTTGTTGTTGAGACTTGTAAAAATCTTAGATCCAATGGGTTTAAACACCACAGTGACATTACTTCTGTGATTCTACATGCATTGAATAGCAATCTTAAGCAATATCTAAACATTACCTTCCGCCACGCTGTGGTTCGCTTGGTTTTGGCACTTGACCAAGCTGGGATTTACCATCTTTTGGGAGAGACTCACTCTTATCACCAGGTTCATACTTTCCAGTTGGTTCCTCTCTAGCAAGCTTGTCAATATATTCTTTGACTGGATTTTTAGCACCTCCAAGCTTTTGAAGCCACACTTGCTGTCCACTGCTAAGGACATTATTTGTAAGCCTGCAAGAAAAGTTCAATTATTGAAAACCACATACACAAAAAATTAACCAGAAAATGACACAGAGAACTGTCTAGGTTTCATGGAAAGTTCACATATGTCAACCTAAACTAAAAAAATGCAATAAGTCGTCCTGTAAGAGAAAACATGGGTGCAATTAGCAAAACGAAGCATGAGAACTTGATCTCCAGTATGTAGCATGTTATAACAATCAAATGAAAATTTCACAGCATCCGCTTACCAGTATAGACTCAGTCCAGAAGGGACGGAAAGAGCAAAATAACCAATTAGCAACGGCAGGAACTTCACTGCAGCTTGGGCACCTTGTTGGCTAGGATCATTGCTCTGCAAAACAAGGACATGGAAAACAGCAAGTTGAAATAAAGATAAACATCTGGTATCATAACACAAAGGATCCGTGTGGCCTTGTTCTTGTGTTTATTTGATGAATCCTGTTCAACTAGTATAATCGAGCCAGCCAACAGATTGCCCTGTATGTAGTATTCATTACAAGATCCAGTCCGCATAGGCACAATCAAATGGTAAGAATTTCCATACCAATACTGAAGACCAAAATCCATGTCCTAAAACAGTATATTATAATACAGTAAATATGGTCAACATTTGGCAAAACAAACCTGTGATGGTTGCATTATCTGGGCAGATACGTATTGTGAAATAACCAGAAGCACTGGTAGAACAAGGTATGCCAGAGTGTCCGACCAGCCAAGTGGTGGATGGCCATCCTACAACATCATGAATTATATCAGTAACACAACATGGAGAAAACTCCACTGACTGCCAAGTGTCTCAACAATTGAAATTTTCAGGAGCAGAATTATACTAAATATGCCTACTTCTAAAACCATGGTTTTCAAGCACCTAGAGGTTGTCCACCGCACATGGATCACAATAACAGGCCATTGCAATTTTCTAATTCCAACAACTGAATTGCGCGAAGTTATGAATAATCTTATCAACTAGACCTCAATTCTGCAGTACCATTTTGCACGCAGATAAGAAGTCTGCAGATTGTAGTAGATAGATTTATCTGCCAATGGCGATAAACATCGTCACCAGTTCATGGACTATGGAATTACGCTGAAAACATGATTGCTACAATGTCTATCATGCACGCAGCATACTTATACGTATATAATTTTTTTACGTCAGCTAAACAGAAAAAAATATATAATTAAGCAAGACCACACTCTTTTGTGACAACGAAAATATTAACAAGAATAAATATTCTATATAACAAAACAATGGTAAAATAAAATACTTGAGCATAACATTGCAAAGAATCAACATGATTCTTAACCCTATAGGTTGCAAGAGTCGGAGGTGATAAATAAATAAAATTGCTGTGTGATTGGTAATGCAGCAGTGCTAATGCACAAAAATAAATCTAGTGTTACTTTTTTTAGAGGACATAAAACGCAAATGACATTTGCGTTTTATTAAATTGAACAGGTAGAGTGTGTCGACCACCTCCTAGGAGGCAAGTTTACAGGGTTACTTGACCCTATAAATCTAGTGTTACTTGACCCTATAATGAAGGAGCGCAAGCTGGATCTACCATCGACTTATCAAGCTCTATGAGATTACCGTAAATGGGAAAAGCCAGGATATTCCTTGGCCACTTTGCCGAGCAGCAATTGTTGTTGGACCGGCCAAAGAAGGTATCCAGAAAAAACCTTCATTAAGAAGTCCCTTGAAGATAGACACGTTAGGTGGCATAGATGTTTAGTGGTAAACCAAAAGAAGAATAACCGAATGGTGAAGGTGTCATATCAACCTCATTAGCCACATTGGAGAGAGCTCTGTATAGACCAATCCAGACTGGTATTGTCACAAGAGTAGGCAAGCACCCTGGTGTAGAAAAATGACAAAAGAAACTGCACGTAATCAACAAAACAAACAAAAACACCTCAATAGAAAAGGTAACAACTAGCAATAGATCAAGAAAGTGTGAGACTCAATTAAACCAAGTCCTACTATGTGCAAGTGGCTCAAATCAAGTCACTGTTAGGGGAAATACCAAGTATAGTACTTATAACTACCTGCAAGTGGATCAACGCCAGACAATTTATATAAGCGAGCAGTTTCAAGTTGTATCCTTTCCTGGAAAATAAATAAACAACTTAGAAAATAGTGGGTGCAGTAGTATTCCGAATCTACTGGTATGATCTAGTATAATATAATTTGCAAGTCCATTGCATTTTATCACCCAAGTGCCAGCTGAGTTTTTTAGTAGATTTGTTACAACTTAACATGCACTTTGGAAATAATTACCATATCTTTTTAAAGACATTTTGGATAATACCTCAATTAGCTGCATGTCCTACTTTGGGATGAGTTAATCCTACATCAGAATTCAATCATGAGGCTTTCCATGAAACATCTCAACAGATCTATGAGAAAATATAAAATAACTAGATGCAAAATGTGTCTTTCACTTAATATGGACCTTAATATATATTGTGTGATGCATATATTTTTGTGCATAATTAACTGACAAAAAATATTGCAGGGTTTGTCATGCCATCGATCTGCTATGCGCATTGAAGAATCCGATGTAAGACCATGTGCAATATTTCAACAAAGTTACATGTGCAGCAGTTTAGATGTAAAAGTAAGACATACCTGATCCCCAGCATATCGTTCTTGAATAGCCTTCACTTGAGGTTGAAGTGACCTCATTGCAAGTGCAGATTCAACCTATATGGAACAAACAAAACGTGAGTTTCACTATTGGAAAGAAGAATATCAGAAAAATATATGCACTTATTTACAAACAAGTGACCATGCAAAACCTGATTCTAGCATGTACTAAGAGCAATGCACAGTAAATTGAATAACTCTTGCAGTGGTTGATCACGTTTCAAGAATTGTTAAAATAATGAAAATAGTGATGCTTAGATAAGTTCAAATCAGGTATGTTCGTACATGAGTCATAATTGCATGATTACAAAAGTTAATACTGTAAGCATAAATTGCAAATAAAAGCTGAACGCACAAATGTGACAGGGTCTGCTTGTATATCCTCATTTATTACTAGTAGGTAATGCTTAAATGCAATAATAAATTCAGAAATCAGAAGGCCTAATGTCATCAATTGTTTTGGGCCAGAAGTTCTTCCCCAAGTGAAACACATGTGATTCACATTGTCCTGGTCAAATAGGTCCCACATAAAAGTTTCTGTCACATAGTACAATTCACGTATTGATTACTGGTTCAGCTGAGAGGGACCTGCAAGGAAGCACCATCTAGTAGCATGTGCTTTAAACTACAACTAATATAGAAATATAAAAGAAAACAGTGATGAATGTCAAATTTGCATTGTGTCGTCATGTATTGATGAATATAAAGATTATCTGGTTGAGCTGTTGATCTTTCAAAAGTTAGGTGATGGTAAACTGTACTAATCTCCAATGAGTGTTGAGTGGAAGTGAGACATATGCAGAATACACTTTATAAAACCGGAAAAGATCTGCCACAATGCACACTTTTAGGCAGTAATACGCTCGTACGAATAACTTTTAATGATGTTTGGACAAAATAGTGAGCGTCCTTCACCACCTTAATCTTAATTAGAATAACATGTGTTACAATCTAAATTCAGTTATATTACAGAGTATAAAAATATGACAGAAAGATTTACCTGCTTCTTTGTGAGAGGAAAAGTTGCCCCCTTAATAAGAACAGTTAGGAGGATGATCGCAAAACCATATGAATAAGGAATATGTAAAGTCGATAGACCACCTTTCAACACCTGCCAATGGGATAAAAATGTATATCACCTAAAAATGTGTTCAATACGTATATCACCTAGGAATGTGTTCAATACTTCAAGCATGATACATACAAGCATATCACAAAAATGATATTTGAACTAAGGTTACATTGTGCACAAATGTGAACATATACACTTATACTAGTAAGTTCATAACTACAAAAGGCATTCATATGAATAACATAGACAAAATGGAGGAAAACACAAAGTAACTAGATAAACAATCATTCTGTCTTCATCTCATATCTCGGTGAAAAGCTAAATCTCATCTTTTCCCAAACTTAACGTCATCTGTGCTTGTTGGAAATTACAACAGAAAAAGCAGGGTATGTTCGTTCACCCAAAAGGGTGGAAACAGGCATGTAAAAGTCAATGAGACTGATGCAGAAGTTGCAAGAAAAGGGAAATCATCCTTACGAAATCCTACAAGGCCTCGAGTACAACAGCAATTACACATCAACACTTATAGGTCTTAAAGTCCATATAAGAGTTCCTTAAATACTGATACTAATCTAACATCATAGCTAAAACACATAAGTAGTACCAGATAATGCAACCAATGCCATGCCAAAACATAAGTTAAGTAAATATGAGGAAAAAACAGTGAAAATGGACTCAAACTTAACCTGCACAAATTCCTGAATCCCAAGGCATATTTTGCAGATATTCTCTTTAATTTGGTCCACTACAAGTATGGCATTTCAGCAAGGATATTGTTCGCTAGTCACGATTATGCAGATTAGCGTACTAGTTGGTCGATTTGGCGTATAATATAACCCCAACTTCCCAAGACCATCCCTCCCATTGTCACCACACTACCTACCCTTGAGCATGTTGAGAAACTCCAGTACTCCCTTGTAACAGCAGCAACTCAACCACCCCTGAACTGAAATATGCCCAGTATCAGAAACCTAGGCTCGTCGATTTCCAAAAATCCTGGCACAGGTTTGTCAGCACAAAAAAGATGTCTGTTGCATGCGAAGGAACAGGCGTATCCTCGTACGGGACATAACAGAACGTAGAACACGGCACGCAACTACGCATACGAATTACGCACTCTCATAGCTAGGATGACCGAGCTGCTTGCCGCTGACAGCAACCGTGGTCGAGCGAGCAAGCGGTGGGAGGCGTGCGCACCTTGAGCACGGTCTCCATGGAGCCGGTGATCACGGAGAGCCAGTCCCCTGCGGCGGCCTCCTTGGCCCCGCCCTCCGCCGCCGCCACCACCGCGGCGTCCGCGACGGTGTAGAGGAACGCCTCGACGCGGCCGAACAGCTCGCCCACATCCTCGATCGCGCCGCCGCCGCCTCCCCACCCGAGCGCCGCGACCGGGCGGAGGAGCGCAAGCCGGCGCGCGGGGGAGGCGACGCCGACGCGGCGGCAGGAGCGCGGGAGAAGGACGGAGCTCGACGGGGAGGGGCGGGGAGGCAGGGCTAGCGGGTTCCGGGGTACGCGGAGGTGGAGGCGGGGGGCGGCCATTGGTGGTGGCGGTGGCCGGCGATTGGGGCGGAGGAGGCTGGTCGGAGCGGAGCGGCGAGTGAGTTGGTGGACTTGTGTATAGTGGTCTAGTCTAGTGGGGAGGGAGGCTGGTAGGAGCAGTTGTGTACGGAACTTGCGGACGCACGTGGGCCGACGCTGAAGTGGGCCCGCGAGATTCATGGTGGGCTGGGATGGGCCTACCTTGTGCACACATAACATATTCGGAGTATAACCTATTTTTTTACAACCCACAAATCGATTTCTGGTTTAAATATCCCAAAATTTGCATCATAGAATTTAATTCAGCTTGTTAATTTATGAAAACTTCATACCTAGTAATAGTATCCTAACATGTATTTCCCAGTTTATTTCGGCAGAGCTTGCATTTTAGAAAAGGAAGTTGACAATACACGAAGACCAATGTGGATTTATATAGTTCAGATATTGTGATGGGGGCATTGCCAATTTTTAGAAGTGATAGTGAATGATTTAGAGTCGTGGACCAAACATCAATTATCTCGTAATGTTTCAACTTTGTGTGTTATAATGAAAAATCGATTAGTACATCAAAAGTAAAAATCACCGCCACCATCGAAACACAATTTGGAGAGGCGTGAACATTATTGTCTTAACGTAGAAAGCAACCCTGGTAAACAGAGAGACAGAAGGTTTAATTACAACCACAAAATGTGTGCATATTTTCTACTAGTAAAAGCAGAGTTGCACACATGTGTATGCTATGTTGGTACTGTTAGCAGTGGCGGACCCAGGAATTTCTCAAAGCGGTGCCCTACAGTGCAACTAATTTTTTTCTAGACAAATGTACAAACTATGGAGCAAATGTTGTGTTCAAAGCAGTTTTAATGCGGAAACAAGGACATAATACATTGCACGCTCGCAACACATTCCAATATACATAAGTTCAACATAAGGATCAGAGCTGAGATCAAGGATAGGCTCATAGGCACCACGGGGATGGTGGGCGCGGATTCCTTAACTTCCGGTGAGGCCTGTGACGGCATGGTGCTGGGAGGTACCTGTATGCAGGCAGTAGCGAGGTCGTCATCATGGATGACATCGACTTTGGCGATCGAGGCGTCGAGTAGTTGGAGCTGGCCGCCGCAGTTACGACCGCTCCTCATTCAGGCGGAACCATGGCACTCATGAGGAGGGCAGCTTGCACGGCCCTAGACATGAGTGGAAATTTAGTTTTTATTGCGCGGGTAGGGGAGGACAAGAGTTATCCAATTTTTGTTCATTGCCATGTAAGCACGACATAAAATTTAGTTCTAGAATGAGTTGCAATGGATAAAAAATAGCGGTCCATTTATCTTGATGTGTTGAGTCTTATTTTTTGACGCAGTTTCAGAGACTTTGAAGCAAAGTCACAGTTGGACTTTGATACCATTTCAACCATCTAAAATAGATCCAACGGTTAGGAATAGATCTATATGACAAATTCAAAATTAGAAGTGCTCCGAAAAATTTAAATTCCAGTTTTTCTTATATGTTACGTTCTACATTCTGTGGAAGTTTTGTATGATTTGGACAAACGGTTTATGAATAAACTTCGTGTTAAGTTTCCCACCAAATTTTGAATAAAAACTGTATTTTCGAATTTCGAAGTCAGACAAAACTTTCACATAATGTAGAACGTAACATATAAGAAATTATTGGATTTTTTTCAAAATTTTCTCAACACTTTTAGTTTTGAATTTTTCAAATAGATCTATTCCTGACCATTAGATATATTTTAGATGGTTGAGATGACATCAAAGTCCAACCGTGACTTTGAGCTTCAAAGTCACTGAAGCCGCGTCCCTTCTTTTTGCTCACACAGATAGCAGCGGGGCACGAGAGAGACTGGTCAATCCGCTAATTGTTGTTGGTCGTACGATTTGCAAGAGGCCTCTTTTTCTCTCGGAGGCAAAGCCCAACAACGAAACATGCAATCCATGGCCCACTAAGCCCCTGACCAGATGAGATTTGATCGCTAAATTACCTCTTGCGTATGAGGCGAGCGGGAGTGAAGTCCGAGCAAGCGCCCGGGCTGCTGGGATGCTACGTCCGCCCCATCACTGTTATAATACATTTGCCCGGACCCAACAAATACACATATACTCCTATTATTTTTTTGGTTTTTAGACCTAGGTCAAGTTAAACTAAATATCGTTACACTAAACTTTTATACTTTAAGATTTTTTTCATATTATTGGATTAACATATATGTGTATAATAGCATTGCTAAATACAATAATTTTTTGCTATTATTCCACGTTTATGGTTGCAATGTATTTCATTAAAAATATCTTGACTTGCGCACAATTATTCCTTTGTGAGATATTATCCTGCCTTCAAAACCAGCTTAAATATGATAGAACAAAAAATACACTCCTCCTTGAATTCACAATGAGTTATATAGGGTATATGTAAATTATTTTGTGATGTTTTTCTCTCTTGTTAGTAGTATTGAACAATCTGGTAGAGACTACAAAGCATATAGACGACCAAGTATCATAATAGAGGAGTGTGCTGTATGATATGTAAGCAAATATAAAAAAAAATCTGGGAGTATAAGTTGAACGATCGGCAAGATCATTTTTTTTGGTTAAATGTTTCTTGCAAATTAATGTGGATCTAGTGATAAATAGATAATATTTTGACGATGCATTATTTTAATTAAGCTTGCAAATTAATGTGGGGTAGTGATAAATTGATAATATTTTGATGATGCATTATTTTAATTAAGTGGCATTGATTATAGTAATCAATGGTGAACATTTGAATATTATGGGTCCACTAGTTTTGCACATAGTACAAAATTCAGTTATAAATGCATGGCTTGGGATCTTAGCCGATATTTGGCTTCACAAAAGAGGCCTCTTGAAGTGGTGGTGGTGGAAAACTCTTAGATTGCGCTCGTTCCAAATCTTCCAAGAGACTAACATGAGGATGGACACCGCCGCCTTCTTCGGGGTGCCTTCGGCACCTCGGCGGTAGAGGTAGATGCAGTGTTTGTCAAGAGACATGAGAATGCAGAAGATGGGTCTGCAATCTGCATGGGCTTCCCCTTAATGCAGACGGCCCTGAACATCCATAAGACGATGCTTCCTAATGAATAATGATGTCCAGTCAGTTAACTGCCGACTGTTATGTTGTATCTCCTCTGCTTCTGTTCCTCTGTTATTAAGATGCCTGTAATCACGCGCATAGTTCTTTTATGTAGGTAAAGGAAGATTTTGTTGCGCTAGAACATCACAATAAATTTGTCTTCTTTGCTCACTATGTTGTTATTTGTGATTATCTGTGCTGCTGAGGCTTTTGTGTGGGCACAAAAGCTGTACCTGATGTTTAGATATGCAGGTAAAGCATCTTGCGAGCTTTAGGTTCGGCTCTGGCATATCTGTCAAGCAGATAGAGCATTTTTTTTCTCTCTCTTTTTTTCATCTGTCAAATAACCGAAGGATCAGGAATTCAGGATGACATTTCAATTAGCAGGTGGGGATTGATTGCTGGTTGCTCTGCCGTGGTTTATCTGGGATGGCAATAACAGAGTTATAGCCTTAGACAACATTACAGCAACTTGATAAAAGAGTTTTTTTTTTTTAATTTTAAAAAGAGCTTTTTTTACATCTTGGAAAAGAGCGGAAATTTAACTCCACAACTACATGCGAACCCACCAACCATCATCACCGTCAAAAGTTGTTGAACCAACGGTGATGATGGTTGGTAGATTCGTACCGTTAAAAGTCTTCTGACTAGCGTGAATTGTAAAACACAACCGACGGTGACGATGGTTGATGGGTTCGCACGTAGTTGTACAATCACTGCGTTGGGAAAAGAGTTGGTACCAGGGAAGAAAGAAAAATAACAAGACAATCAACAAACTCATCATAAGCCTCACACAAGATTTACAGTTACAAACCAATCTCCCACACCACACGCGATCTACAATTTCCGAGCTCGCGCAATCGTCAGGAGTCAGGACCAGATGATCGAGCCATACGCGACAGATATGATCTAGCTCACGACGACTTGTGATCGGTCCTGGACTCTTGGCCTGGCGCCGGCGAGGTGTTGGCGGCATGGGGCTCCTCTGGCGACGAGGGCGCCGCCTCCTCCTGCACGGGCGGCAGGCGGGGCTCCCAGGATCTCGCCGTCCACGGCGTCGGCAAGGCGCCGCCGCCCAGCAGGTCCCTTCGCTGCTGCTTTGTCTTCCACCTCCTTCTCCTGATCCTGTCCGTCCTGTCCGCGGCGCTGCACCAAGACGACGACGACGACGACAGCTCGGCGACGAGGCCGCGCTCCACCATGCTCTTGAACTGCGACTCCGCCCACCGCTCCCTGTTCACGTAGTAGTCGTTCGCGCAGCACCGCCCCGGGGCAGCCGGCGCCGTCCGCTCCTCCTCGGACCACCAGCGGTACCTCGACGGCGACGTCTCCGTGGAGGTCTCGTCGTCCTCTTCTTCTTCGTCAGGGCCGCCGCGGATGTGCTTGTGGGCGTCGAGGGGGATGTCGCGCTGCAGCTTGCGCACGGTGGTCTCCGGCAGGAGGAAGAACTTCTGGCCCGGGAAGAGCGGCTCGAGGGGCCGGAGCGCGGCGCGGTGCGGGTTGCGGAACACGTCCGTGTGCGCCAGGCAGAGGCCCGGCTGGTGGCGCCGGATGACCGTGCACGCGAGCACCACCCCGGCGTACACCTCCACCACGCCGCTCCACAGCACCACCCGCACCACCGTGGGGGAGGACGAGGACATGGGCGCCGACGACGCCGAGGCGGAGAGGGACGACCCGGACGAGGCGCTGCTGATCAGCTCCACCGACGACAGCGACGACGACGATGACCCCTGCCTCGCGTAGTACTCCTTGTCCCGGAGGCGAGGCTTGCAGCGGCCGCTGCCGCGGAGCGCGCGGCGGATGTACTTGCCGAGCGGGAGCAACATGCAAGTAGCCCCGTCGCCGCCCCCGCTGCCGCCGTGGAACATGGCTGGTTGCAACGGATCAAATAAGCACGCAGGCAGCGATCTGATCTGCTGGAGTTGGAGAGCAGAGATTGCTCGACTTGGCGCGGCTGGCTATATATACATACACGGCTGTCCATGCCCATCCATGGCGATGTTCTTCTTCTTGCTCGCTTCCCTTCTCGGTTTTGTCAGCTTCTCCCATCTCGTCGTCTCCTTCCCATTGTCGGTTGTGCCGTCTCCTCCTCCTCCTAGCGATCACCGACATGTGCGCCCGCTCTTCTTGTTCTCTGGCCATTGGAGGCGTCGATCGATGGGCGCCGGAGTCGGCGTACATGGTGGACGGATTTAAAATTGGGCGGGAGCGGACGCTGAAATGACACTTACGTTACACGGCGCGCCGGCGAGGGTGTAGTCCACGTACATCGGCCGGCGGCCGCCTTGTTCTTGGTCGAGTCCCGAGGGGGTGGAGTTCGGATAGGCGTGAGCTTGGGTCGTATCGACGCGTCCCGCTCACTCACTTCGATCAGCTCCCCTGCATCTGCATGCGTGTGTATAATATGGAGTACGAATCTGCCTTTTGACAAGATCAAAGAAAAATGATTTTGTTTGCTTTGTTACAAAGAAAATCCTCCTATAAGCTTCTAGTAGGATTTGCTTGGCAAGTGGCATGCTCCTAAACAAATTAGCTTACTATGGTCTGGTTCACTATTCAAAAACGAAAATAAAAGATTGGCGGCCATCGACGACCTCGTCCTCGCCGTGAAGAAGACCAAGAAGAATAAGCCGACATCAGTGACCAGGACGGAGCGGCAGATGCCGCCGGGGGTGGCTTGATGATAGAGCTTATGATGTCTGAGCAATCCTCCTTGCAATTGTTGGGAGGAGGTGCTTCCTGTGTCTGTGAGGCCCAGTTGCCTTTGGAGGTGGCGGATTTGGTGTTGGAGGAGTTTGCGTTGCGGGCTTTCGCCCACACGCAAGATCCTATAGACTAGTTTTTGTAGTTTTTTGCTTGTAGAGCATTTAATTCCTAGCTCACAATTCTGTACATAACACTCTATTCTATCTAATCGGACGGCGGATTCAACCGCCTTAAACATAAAAAAAATATTATACATATAAATCTCGTGAGAGAGCTGGGAGTGTGCGCCTTTTCTATTTCTATTTGCATAAACTTAGTTTCAGAAAAGCTTAGAGATTGAGCCAAGAAGCTGCCTGCAATGGACCAGAGTGAATATCATAAAACCGCCACTTTGGAAGACCGATTTCCCAATCGTCGCCGCTTTAGAATTTTGAGATAGCAGTACACCGCTTTAGAAAAAAAAAACTTTGTGCAAAAAATTCTAAAACCGAATTGAGAGTGAGTTTATGTTTATTTCACTCTCTTCCACCTTTCCCCTTATTTCCATTTCTGGTCAATATTCTCAGAGTTTTTTCTTATATCTGCACTGCTTTAGCCTTTTACGCGTCCATGCCAGATGATAGATGTTAAATTGATTTCACAAAGAACTACTACCATGTAAAAATTGCAGATGATGAATGTAAATTTAATTTTGCATTACTCATGGTTGAGTTTTATAGTTTTTTTTTGGGGGGGGGAATACCCAACATGCATTTTTTACATAAAGATTTTTGTTTTCTGTGTTTCGAATTTTTGGTTTTAGATAGAAGCCCAATTCACAGGCTAAGTTTGACCGACCGTTTATATTGTGGGAAAAGAGATTAATAAATAAGCCGGGGAATGTCACTAGTAGAGTTGGTAGAATTATTAGAAAGTGTTTTGAATTTTCTTCTCCCATTTGCTGTGAATTTTTCATTGAAGTTTGACCGAAAAGGGGAAAGGTCAACTCCCTCCCTAATTAAGACGTTTTAGTATGCTAATTTAGTCAAAAAAGTGTTATAATATGAGACAGGGGAAGTACCTTTTAAAGCCAAAACTTGTTAGAATTTTGGATAGAGGAAGTACCTTTTAAAGTGAATCTTTTTGCAAATGGTTAAAAATGAAATGCCCTAACCATCTGAACCATATCCCATCTGTCAAATTCAAAATTTATTCAAATTAGAACCTAAACCTTACCATATCCATAACTTCCAAATCCTAAACCGTAAACCCTAAACGCTAAACTCTAAACTCTTAACCCTAAAGCATGGACTCAAATGCAATGTACCTTTTCGCATAGTGAACCTTATGTTGGAAATAAATGTTGTTTGTTTCTATAATCTTTACAAAGTAACACGTTCTCTACACATTGGAAGTATCGCTGTGTCAGCTCAAGTAAGAAAACGCGTCACGGTGAGTTGGGCCGATGGGTGGCCACTGGCCAATGGGTTAGGCGGCAAGCAGCTCCCACAGGTTAGGCACGTTATAGCAGCCAATCCAACAACAAAGGTACTTATTTTCGTATATACAGTGGAACATCAGGGTTCAGTTCGGCTGCAAAAAAAAAGTCGAGTAGAGCAACGTCTGGTGACATTATCATACGTATTTGTATTGATATATACAGGGGATGCTGATTCCTGAGCATGTGCCAGGTCATGCCTACCGACTCATTGCAAAGGCTGCAAAAAGAATTACAACTTTCAGTCCCGTTCCTCTTCAGAGATGAGCTTCAGCAGAATGCCTAAGCGACGACGAGCTTTCTTACTGTTGTTTCAGTATCTTGAAGTCGCCTAGTTAGGGTGAGCTTGCTGCGCGTCCAGCAGGGTCAAGGGACGCGGCCTAGTACTCTTTGTACCGCCTTCTTTACGCCCTCCTGGTCCAGGCTCGTCGTCAAGTACACTTCCTGGACCTGCAGTGTTGAACAGAGATCATAATTCGGCCTAAAAGTTTGTTACACTACAGCACCAGATGAAGGGATGAGACAGGTGTATCAGATAGACTTGTGAGTTATCGGCTATGGAAAAAAGTTTCTGCACTCCAGAGGTGCACTTCTTTTGGTAGCTTGTTGCAGACATATCAATGTACAAGCTGGGGTATGTAGCTGTGTCCTTTGTGGTTTTTTGGCAGACTGTATCTTATCGTTCCATGACTTCGCAGCTATAGCTGAATAAAGAGAAGCTTTGTGGTTTTGCGCCAAGAGATGGCAACATTTACGGCTTGGAAGATATATCAGTAGTTAAATCATGATGAAGATGCCATTCTGGAAACAGAGCAACATTGGTTTATGGGATCTAGCATTTGTTCCGTTGACTAGGGACTGAAAACTAACGCTGGTCCTTGCAATCCTGTCTAATGGAACAGAAAGAAAAATAATACTATGTGAATAAGAAAACTAACCTGTCTCCCAGCTCGAGCAAGAAGCTTGTACTGGTTGTCCTTAGCTGGCACCTGCATAACAAGACCCAGTACGTCACTATGCTTGTCCCATGTGTAACTTCAATTAGTAAAAGTAGTGCGTGTTAGGATCATACACTAGAAAGCCAGAGCTCTAAATCTTGTGAAACCACGCGTTTCTCCAATGCCTGGCGCCCAAACTTCACATCTGTTATACTGTGAAGAAAATAAGACAAATTAACATCTGAGATGATGACAGAGACTATACATATACACCATAGTATTGTCCGAAAAAGGCACTGCTCTTAAGGTGATACACAAACACTAAACAACTGGATACCAGACATGTAAATAGGACCCATACCCATCCTCTTGTAATAGTTCATTACATATACCCTCCAGTCCTGGAAGAAGTTCAATTTCTGCAGGAAATGAAGTGATCTCAGCATCTGGTGACAGATCAGGTTCCTGTAAAGCAAGATTATTGCATGAGTCCAATTTTACATGAAGAAAGCTGGTAACACAACAATGAGACACTGTGTATTCAGCAACTAACCAAAGGAATAATTTTGTCCAATGTCTCCAGTAGAGGATCTTCCTCCAGTTGCCTGATTGATAGACCTATTCTTGACTTCTCCCTGTTTGTGCGGGGAACGTATGTGTGTCAGATCATATAAAAAGATTTTGTGAGTCAAGATAAAGATGTCTAGTGTTTCCTGAACCCCTTTATTCTCAACAAAGGAATGTTTGGCTGGAATGAATTTATTTAATTTTATTCACCTAACCCTTACAAACACTGAGCATTATAAATTGCCAAAGCATTAACTTGATATTCCTGGTGAGCAAGAATCATGCTCTTATTAGCTCCTGATGCATATGCTGTTACTAATAATTTCCTAGAAATAATACACATTAATTTTGGTAATTGACCCTGGTACATATTCTGCACCAGAAATTCACAATCTTATCTAGCAGATATTCTCATAACAAACTACAGGGGTGAGGTAGAAGATACTTACATATCAACATTCACCACTATGACCTTGACGGTATCACCTTCGCTTAGAAAATCTTGGACATCTTGGACAAGATCCCAAGAGACCTCAGATATGTGTACAAGACCAGTAAGATGATAATTTCCTGTTTGAGCACAGTTGCTGTCAAATTCTATGTGAAATGTTGAGAACAAGAATGACCGAGAATACTGCCAATATGTACCATCAGGAAATCGCAGGTGAACAAATGCACCATAGTGGAACACTGAACCGACAATCCCATCATAGGTATCACCAATCTTGACTTGAGAAGAGTATGTCGACCAACTGGCGTCCTTCTCGGAGAAGACAAGCTTCTTTTCTCCTTCATTCGCTTCAACTACCTAGATCAATTAGCAATAGTAAGTGGAATGCTGTGGAGCTCAATGGGTCGCAATAGTAAGGCTCAATCTGAATTGCCAATGAACTACTAACTAAGGATCTGTTCGTTTATCTGACATAGGCAGTAATTAGTAGGAAGGCTATGTTGTTAGTTTTGCAGCATGTATCTGGACGGTATCGAAATGCAGTCTTAGAATCTCAAGAACAGTTCCTTGGAGATATAAACCCAGTTTACTAGTGCTATAGTGTGCTACCAAATGGGCTAAAGATCACACTAAATGTGTTCTTATTCAACTTTGTGTAGCACATTTTAAAATTATAAACTGAAACTAGTAGGATCTGTACTACTAAAGCATGGTTACCTTGACAGAGATGGATGAACCTACTAGGTCCTTGGTGACATCTTGAATAGGCCTTTTGGGGTCTGCAAACCAATTAAAGCAACTCATAAGTTACAACCCCCACAATCAGCTCTAATCCAGTCGCCGCCATGCATGTGATAGATAGTTGTTCCATCCGGCGGTCCATGAAAAAGTCTGAAACTTCAGAAGAGAACAAGGGTTGTTACCTTTGCACCAGTGCGCGGGGCTGAGGAGCGGGTTGGGCACGAACCCCTGCATGGTGCTGTACTTGAGGATGACCCCGCCGGTGTTGGACCGCAGCACGGGCAGCGTGAGGATCTTCCCCTGCTCCTTGTCCGCGCGCACGGCTCGCCAGTCCGCCGCGAACTGCACGCATCACCGACAGTCTAGTGTGATGTGATCGATACCCGGCCGGAAGCAACCAGGCATTGCATCGAGACCGAGCGTACGTACCTGGGCTGAGCGCGCCTCATCGAACGCGGCGGACACGGAGGCGGCGTTCTCCTGGCTGACGGCGGGGTCCGCGCTCTCGGCGGTTGCGGCGGCGGAGAGGTGGAGGCGGCCGCGGCGGCGGGGGAGACGGGCGGCGAAGGAGGCGGTGGTGGATGGCGCGGGGGTGAGGGCGGTCGAGGGGGAGGCCAGCGGCGGCTTGAGGTAAGCGGCCAGCATTTCGTTCGCTCGCCGGCGGTGAGCGGTGGTGGTGGTGAGGAACGAGTGGTGGCCGTGGAAGCGGCGCGAGCAGTGTGGTGGAGTGGAGGGGATTCGATCTTGATCCGTTCGTCGGGGCGGTGGATGGACGGCTGGGATTTGGTTGTTCATTCGCGCGGCAATCCATCCCCTTCCCGTGGTGGCCGTGCGCGCGCGTGTCCAAATCTTCTCATCCGTTTTGTTTTCGATATCCAAATCTGTGATTAGCCAAACTCCTCTACTTTGTGTTGCCTTTATTATTGTCCAACGGACCTTAAGATGCGCTTCTTGAAGTCGATCGACTTTGAACAAATTCCTTGTCTCCTTGTTTCATTAGCTCTGGAATCTTGTAAAATTCATGCATGCAGGCCTTGTTCGGATGTCTGCATTGAGTAGTCTTGATATTAGATATTCGCAAGTTTTTAGCCCCGAAGTATCCAAAATCGAGGTGTTTGCACTAGAGCAAAACAGGTCACTTGTCCCGGGCCGGGAGGGCTTTTTGTCCTGGTCACGCGCCTGGGACAGCGTGTTCGGGACAAATAGCCTCCCCTATTTGTCACGGGCACGCCACGGCCCGGGACCAATAGGGGGGTCACGTGGCCAAATCAGACAGCATCTGGCTGCCACTCATTTGTCCCGGTTCGTAATACGAACCGGGACAGTATATATTTTTTTGTTTCTTTTATTTTGTTTCCTGTTTTCTATTTTTGTTTTTGTTTTCTATTTATGTTACTGATTCTTTTGTGTTTGTGTTTTTTCATTTATGTTTCATTTCAAACAAGATCGAGTTGCATATTATACGTTACTATGTAATATATATCATGAATACACGATTTTTTCCTCGGGATATAGTCATGAATACTACTAGTACACGAGTTCCCCCAAACAAATATTTACAACCGTAAGATCATGTCTAAATATTTACAAACAGAGATCATTACATGACAGAGAAGCATTAGACCCTATTTTTTCCTCGGGTGGTCTTTTTTGGCGGCCGGATTATACTGCATTCTGCGCCTGACTTTATAACAAGCAGAAAGCCCGCAATTTCCTCCGCAATTGGTAGTAGGCGGTCTTTGCATCAAGCCTGTTCCGGATCGTTTCAAACTAAAAAGGAGAGATCAACACCAATATATCAACCATTATGAAAATAATTCAATTTGAAAAGTGAACAGGTTTGAATAAATTGTTAACGTACCCTATTCCAGTCTGCACCCTCATTGAAGTGAATTCGGATGAACTCACAGACATAGAATCCACACAAATTGGTGCCTTGTTGCTGCTTCACGCACTTTATGATAGAATAAGATAAGAAATCAATAAAAAATAATCAAAAAATGGTATTGTGAGACTGAAATTAAGAATATGCATACGTGGAACCTACCTAGTAAGTCTTACCTCTCGCCATTTAAAAGTGAGGTTCTTAGCTATACCGACTTCCTTGTGGAAACCGGTGAACTTGTCCCAAACCCTGAAGTTTATGGTATGGAAATTTAGTAAAGAAGTTAACTAATTACTATATATTATTAGAAAAGACGAGGTCGATTGTGATAATGAACGAAATTACCTCTGGAGCATCTGTTTCGTGTCGTCGAACTTTTCTTCAGGTTTCGATAATGGGTCGAAGACATCAACGATTGCCTTTTCAACATCAATCTCAAATAATACCCAGTGAAATCTGCCATATGTTTATATTTGTTAATAACTAAATCATCAATTACATATACTTAATTAACATCGAGTATGTATAAGAAAGTAAACAACTCACTCGAAGTTGAACGGGAAAATTATGGTGCTTTTGTAATGTTGCGCCATCAAATAAGTAAGCAAAAGCTCCTCCATTTGATCTAGGTAATGTAACAAACCATGATGATGAACTCGATTAGGGTCAATGAATCCAATCTTGTGATTGAGTCCCAGCTTTCGAGATTGTATAATTTGCAGCCTGCATAATAGAGTATAAAAGTAATATAGTGATAAGGATAATTACAAGCAATGAAAAATAAGTAGAGTTAGAGAATTACTGACATATATACATAATTTAATTACTTACATGCAAAAGGCACTGATGATAGATTTGTCGAGCGCGTCAAAATTGAATAACTGCCATAATTCGCAATACTCAATTTGAATTTCATCACCACCTGGGCCAAAAAAATCCGGTGGAATTTTCCCATAGAGCCAGTCTCCTTCTTGACTTTTCGTAGTACGCATGTACCATGCATTTAGTTGGTGCAACCTAGCTGGTAGAGTGCGCACCATTGCAGGGTCGACAAGATCTTCTCCTCTCACATATGTCCGCACCACCTCATGTATGGTGACACTCTCGCCAGATTGCAATGCCTTAAGCTCTGACAGAGTTATACCCATATCTCTAGCTTGCTGCGAAAGTACATCATCGACCGGGTTCCGGTTGTAAGGCGCCAATATGAGTGGAGGGGCCGATTGTACCGCCTGCATTCCGAGCTGTGGAACATCTCTCTTCTGGGTGGCAGCAGATTTTTGGTCCCGGTTCGTGACCCGCCTCGTTTCACAGCTGCTTTTTTGCTTGGTCCCGGTTCATGGCCCGCCGACGGCTAAACACAAGAAAAAGTGATAGTTAATATATGTATACACACAAATCTATTCAACGGAGACAAAAACCTGAGGGCATATATCTACCTCGGCGGCCGACTTTCCAACAGTAGAGTCGGTGAACTGTCGGTGAGCTGAACTGTCGGTGACGTCTACTCCGTCTGAATGACCCTCCAGTCCATCACCGGACTCGTTCAGAAATTGCCCGGTGAAATCGTCTAAGTGTTCCTCTTCTTGTTGGTCCAATCCATCACTGTCGCGGATGATGCCGAACATGTCCTCTTCTTGTTGAAGGTTTCTATCGGTGTCCATAGTTTCTGCAAGGGATTTCAATCCATTTACATTTGCATTTAATATATAATATGTTAATTTATATTTCAATCATCCATTTACATTTCACTAGTCCATTTACATTTGCAATAATTCCATTTAAAAATAGTCGAAGAGAATAATTTCACTAGTCCATCTACAATTACTAAAATAGTCGAATATTCCATTTAAAAAACCAATAATACATCTTAAATAATCCATTTACATTTTCTTGCTCGTCTGACAGTGCCGGAGTAGTCGAAGAAAGTTGGGGCTCCGAGAGGGCGCAAAATCCGAGGGGCAGCGCTCCGACACAATGACAAATCAGAGAACCTGCATCAACAAAATTGATCTAAGTATCATATTGCAATAATAATATTTTAACACATTACAATATTTCAACACATTACAATAATTCAACACATTACACTACTTCAACAATTTTTTGCATTTGCACATTACACATTACAACAATTTTTGCACATTACACATTACACATTACAACAATTTTTTGCATTTGCACATTACACATTACAATAATTCAACACATTACACTAGTTCAAAAAAATAATATCACATTTGCATTTGCAACGATATTCCAACAATTTTTTTGTTTATTCAAACTCATAAAATAATGACACAACAACATGTATTTTTTTATGAACATTTTGATAAAAAGTTTGTATTTTTCTGATTTAAAGTAATTTAATTATGATTTTCTATAATTTAATATAGCTTCTGAAAATGATGACGTCATGCTGACGTCATCAATGGTGAACCGAATCCACGGTAGAGGAGGTGACGCACGCGGTGGCGGCGGATTGCGGCACGGTGGCGTCGTGAGAGAGGGAGGAGGACTCACCCTCGGCAATGGCTCGGTGGAGCTCCGGTAAGGGCAAGGAAGAACGGCGGGACGGCGAGGACGGCAGCTCCGGTCTCCGGACTCACACATGGAAGGACGGAGGCGCTGGGACGGCGAGGGCGCAGCGGTGCACAGCGGCGTCGGGATGGCCGGAGGCGCGGGGAGGGATGGCCGGAGGCGCGGGGACAGCGAGGAAGGAGGCGGCGGCGCTCGAGGGGAATTTTGGCAGCCTGACGGCGTCGTACTGATTTTGCTCCGGGTTGAGCCACCACCCGTGGCTAAGTGTTGCTTATATAGCAACACTCAACTGTCCCGGGTGGTGGCTCAGCCCAGGACAGATAGCACTCAACTGTCCCGGGCCGTGGCTGCACCCGGGACAGATAGCACCCCATCTGTCCCGGGTGGTGGCTCAGACCGGGATAGATAGCACCCCATCTGTCCCGGGCTGAGCCACCACCCGGGATAGATGGGGTTTTTTCTTTTTCTTTTCCTTTTTCTTTTCTTTTTCTGTTTTCTGTTTCTGTTTTAAATAACTTTGGAATTTGGAAAAACTTTCAATATGAAAAGTGTTTGAATTTGACTAACTAATACAAAAACATTTTCTCTTTTCTATAACCATTATTTTAATAAGTTTAAAACTATTTTGAATGTGAATTTGTATAACTTTTGCAAACTTTGGAATTTGAAAAAACTTTCAATATGAAAAGTGTTTGAAATTGACTAAATAATACAAAAACATTTTCTCTTTTCTATAACCATTATTTTAATAAGTTTAAAACTATTTTGAATATGAATTTGTATAACTTTTGCAAACTTTGGAATTTGAAAAAACTTTCAATATGAAAAGTGTTTGAAATTGACTAACTAATACAAAAACAATTTCTCTTTTCTATAACCATTATTTTAATAAGTTTAAAACTATTTTGAATGTGAATTTGTATAACTTTTACAAACTTTGGAATTCTGAGCTGTTCGATCAACACTTTAACTTCCAAACCGGGACTAAAGAAGCACACAGATCGTGTGTTTCTTTCAAGCACTTGTTAGCCGTTTGATCAGGTGTGTGTTTCTTTTGATTGCTTCTGAGCTGTTCGATTAACGCTTTCAGTTTCAAACCGGGACTAAAGAAGCACACGGATCGTGTGTTTCTTTGAAACACTTTTTAGCCGTTGGATCAGGGGTGTGCTTCTTTTGAGCACTTGAGAGCTGTTGGATCAACACTATCAGTACTACTGGTTGAGCCCGTGACCCTATATATAGCCCCCTCTCGGACGAGGCAAGCACTCAGTGTTTCCTCCTTCTAGTGCCTAGCCGGGTGGTGTGGTATACAAATCACTCGGATTCCCTGCATACGCCCCACGGTGCATTTGATATGCAGGCACTCAGGAGCCACCGTGGGGCTGTATGCAGGTGAAACCGTGTTTTTTGTTCTATCAAAAGAATAGTTCAATTCATCTACTGAGGAATATATACAAATTACTCGGATTCCCTGCATACGCCCCACGGTGCATTTGATATGCAGGCACTCATCAAGAGCAACCGTGGGGCTGTATGCAGGTGAAATCGTGTGTTTTGTTCTTTCAACGTCGACGGATCCATTTGATATGTAGGTAAAAATGGAGCATCTTCTTCATATAAAAAGTTTAATATATTAATTATTACATATCGCACTAACATCTCCATCACACAACACCGCCAGTTCTTCTGCGTCGGAACCATGGAGCATCTTCTTCAATCAACTTGATGATTGGGTCAATGTTCACTACGAAAGGCGGAATTTCATCAAAATTATTATAATCATCTGACATGTCTGTCTTGTCCTCCACTCCCACGATGTTTCTTTTTCCTGAAAGAACTATGTGACGTCTCGGCTCCTCCACTCCCAGGAGGTTTCTTTTTTTGGGTCTGCTAGACATGTCTTTCACATAGAAAACCTGAGCCACATCATTGGCTAGCACGAATGGTTCGTCTCTGTACGCAAGATTGTTTAGATCCACTGTTGTCAGTCACACCACACTCTGCCTTCCACTGCAGTAATTGCAGTGTGGTACCCAGCCTTTTCTGACCATCTTCGCAACTTGGATACAACGATTTCTTGTGATCCTCTAACATCTGGTCGAACTTCAACCTCTCCTTTTCAGTTCCGCACTCTCTCTTTGCATCAGCAATGGCCCTACCAAGATCGTCAGCGGGCTCATCTGGTGCCTCTTCAGCTTCAGCTTCCCCCGTTGCAGAATCTCCGTACTCCGGGAACATAGGATAGTTGTCATTATCTTCCTCTTCTTCATTGTCTTCCATCATAACACCTTTTTCTCCGTGCTTCGTCCAACAATTATAGCTGGGCATGAAACCATGCCGAATAAGATGACTTTGAAGGGTTCTCTCGTTTGGGTGATCTGTCTTATTCTGACAGTTGATACATGGACAACACATGAAACCATTGGTACTCTGGGCCTGGGCTTTCTCTAGAAATTTCCTCAAACCTGTCATGTACTCGGCAGTGCGTCGGTCACCATACATCCATTGTCGGTCCATCTGCATTATATAATGAACTATATTAATAACCATTACAGAACATGCACGTACGGTATCAATTAATTACAAATGAAATGAGAGAAAAATTAAAAAGAAGAATAAACTTTAAGTGTAAATCAAATCATTTTGTGAACTCTCTCGGGCATTTCATCGAACACTTTGCATGCATAAGTAAAAAAATGTAACTAGCACACACCCCCTCCTACCATTTCATAAAAAAATGCCTCCTTGTTTTGGAAGAGAGGAGGGGGCTACTGAGTATATATAGGCATGGGCCATTTGTCCCGGTTTCAATCACAAACCGGGACAAATAGGCTGGTGCCTTGAGGCACGCCCCATTTGTCCCGGTTCGTGATTGAAACCGGGACAAATGGCCCATTGCACATGCACCCGGCCTCTGCAGGCCCCCATCTGTCCCGGTTTGTAATACGACCCGGACAGATGGGCTATTTGCATTTGGTCCTTTGGCCTATTCTCTACTAGTGTTGGATGTGTTAGATACTGAATCTAGTATGTATTGTTGCTCGATATCTTAGCGCAGGCTCGTGACTGCAAAAAATTGGCCAATGAATGTCGAGCCTAACGCCTCGACATAACGAGAGATTCACAAAACACGAGTCCTCAATGGGTGCAGATGGGCTGACGTTGGGAAGCCCAAAGTCAGGTGACTTCGGGTCACCAACATGTGGGCCGCTCTAGGTGGGACCCACATGTCAATGATCTCCAAGTCATGGTCTCCAAAGTCAATGAATCCTCTCCCGTCCTCGATCTCGCTCAATAGGTCTCTCTAGCGGGCGACCTTAGCAGTGGCGGTACAGCAGGTGCTCCGGCCTCCTGTGGTCCCGCTCAGCTCGAACGGTCAGCCTCCCTTCTCTACTCCTCCTTCCCGGCTGGACGAGAAGCTTTGCTGGTGCGATAAGTATCGACTGGGTTTGCTCATGCCACGCCTCACGGGCAACCTTAGCAGTGGCGGTGCAGCAGTTGCTCCGGCCTCCTGTGGTCCCGCTCAGCTCGAACGGTCAGCCTCCCTTCTCTACTCCTCCTTCCCGGCTGGACGAGAAGCTTTGTTGGTGCGATAAGTATCGACTGGGTTTGCTCATGCCACGCCTCACGGGCAACCTTAGCAGTGGCGGTGCAGCAGTTGCTCCGGCCTCCTGTGGTCCCGCTCAGCTCGGACGGTCAGCCTCCCTTCTCTACTCCTCCTTCCTGGCTGGACGAGAAGCTTTGCTGGTGCGATGACTGGGTTTGCTCGTGCCACGCCTCGCCAGCGACCCGGTGATGGTGACGATGCGTGGTTCAGCCGTCACGCCGGAGCTGCCTAGACGGTGCCAGGATGAGTCTCCGTGTGCTCAAACGCTGCGCCATCACGTTGCTGATAGAGTCCACCCTCCGTGACGAGGCCAACGCGACAACTGGTAACAGAGAACACACGAACAAACCCAATCGTGCAACGGTGAAAGAGGAGACGCGTCGTGCAAGAGGGACAACATGGAGAATGTCGTGGTTGGTCATCATCGTGAATTCGTGATGTTGTGATGTTGTAGGTCTGCTCATACGGAGTAGTTAACTTCTCAGGTTCAGTTTGATAATGTTTAATATGTTGTAGTCATCGTCATGATGATGTAAAAATGCAATTCATTTCATTTAGACTATTCACATGGGCTGAATCTTTCTCATGATTCCTACTTCCTCCGTTCTCTAATAGAGGACGTTTTAGCTCTTCCAAAGTAGACAAGATACGTAGCAAAACATAACTACTAAAATGAGGCTAGATACATACTTTTGCCAAAATGCTTAAACGTCTTATATTCTTGAACGGAGGGAGTACAAGTTACTAATTGGAGAGATAACATTAGTACAAGAAGAATATATTTAACCATGAGCAGAAGCCTGGAAATATTATATATAATATGTGTTAGTTTCCTATTATTTTGACATGAATATAAAAGTCTAAAAAAACTACTACAATTCATTACTTTTATACCAATATCGAGCACATCCAAATAAAAATATTGGTATTTAACCTCAATGTCAATATTCTGGATATTGGACATCCATCTCAGTATAATGTCTAACCTCTCAATGCAAACATCCAAATGGAGCAGTAAAGATTATTGGATGATATTATATTTCTGGCCTTGTAAATGAATTTGGATAAGGTAATCGGCAAGAAAATTTGTCTCTCTCGCGGGGCTGCTCTAGGTGGGACCCACATGTCAATGATCTCCAAGTCATGGTCTCCAAAGTCAACGAATCCTCTCCCGTCCTTGATCTCGCTCAATAGGTCTCTCTCGCGGGCGACCTTAGCAGTGGCAGTACAGCAGGTGCTCCGGCCTCCTGTGGTCCCGCTGAGCTCGGATCCGGTCAGCCTCCCTTCTCTACTCCTCCTTCCCGGAGCCGTCTCCCCCCTCCACTCCTCCTTCCAGATCGACGTAGATCGATTGGACGAGCTCTAACGGCCAGCGCACGTGAAAACGGAGCTGCAACTTTTCTGGTGCGATAAGCCTATAAGTATCGATTGGGCTTGCTCGTGCCACGCCTCGTCGGTGACCCGGTGATGGCGACGCTGCGCGGTTCAGCCGTCGCGCCGAAGCTGCCTAAACGGCGCTAGGATGAGTCTCCATGTGCTCAAACGCTGCGCCGACACGCTGCTGCTAGAGTCCACCCTCCGTGACGAGGCCAACGCGGCAGCTGGCAACAGAGAACGGACGAACAAACCCAATCGTGCAACGGTGCAAGAGGAGACGACGTCGTGCAAGAGGGAATGTGGTGGTTGGTCATCATCATGAATCCGTGATGCCGTAGTTCTGCTCATACGGAGTAGTTAACTTCTCAGGTTCAGTTTGATAATGTTTAATATGTTGTAGTCATCGTCATGATGATGTAAAAATGCAATTCATTTCATTTAGACTATTCACATGGGCTGAATCTTTCTCATGATTCCTACAAGTTACTAATTGGAGAGATAACATTAGAATAACCATGAGCAGAAGCCTGAAAGTATCTCTACCATATAATATGGCTTAAGGTGAGAATGGTACGTCGTGGTTGTTTTGCTCAAAACCCTCTCAGAAATCTGGTAATAAACCCCACAGTCCACACACTTACCGGTTCAAACAGAATAACGAAAAAAAAAACACCATCGTCTCCAACCTCTCGTCCCCGACCTCCCAACCCTAGCATAGGGTATCGCCGCCGCCGCCGCAGCGTCGCCCCTCCTGTCTCCCCCCACCCCCCGCACCCCCTCACCCCCCTACATGGACGAACCCTATGAGGTACCCGTAGTTCTCCGGCAACTTCGCCACGGTGCTGTTGAGGTTGTCGTGCCCGTGCACGGTCATGTCCGTCTTGTTGGCCCACGCCACCACCTTCTCCCTGAAGATGTCGGCGCCCACAACCAGTAGAGTGCTGCCGCCGGCCACGCCGTGGTCAGGAACCGCGTCCACCGCCTTTTGCACGCTGCTGAAGTTGTCGCAGCCGAGGTGGTCGACTGTCAGGACGAGGGTGGCCTTGTGCTTGGACGCGATACAGGTTGCCCAATGGGCCTCTTCGTCGCACTGCCTCCGACGCCACCGGCCACCACCAAAGGATTGGAGGGAGAAGCAGGAAAGTATGTGGTGGCCGCGAGCAAGATGGCGAGGAGAGCAGAGGAGATGGCCGTTGCCCATAAGCTACTGCATACTTGCACGCCTCCTCATCTGGGGCATGGTGATATGGCATGAAATGCACATTAACTTTACATTCAAATTTAGCAGGTACATCACGGTCGACAGAGTGCAGCGGCGGTCGTTGGAAGACAACACCCAGCAGACAGCGACGGCGTTGGGAGCATAGTTGCTGATGAAACAGAGTGTTACTATTAAGGTATGAACTCTGTGTCGAGCAAACGGCTTTCCTAAAACAAATTTGGCAATTGTTAACACTAATGTTGATTATCTGTATCCTGCTGTAACAACTCAAGATAGTGATACACTGAATACTGATAGTGCCGCATCCTCTGTTGGTAGTTGCAATCCCTACGGTGGACCCTATAGGCCAGCACATCCCTAATATGTGTTAGTTTCGTAAAATTTTGACATGAATATAAAAGTCTAAAAAAGCTACTACAATTCATTACTTTCATATCAAAATAGAGCAATTAATGGATGATATTATATTTCTGCCCTTATAAATGAATTTGGATAAGGTAATCGGCAAGAAAAATTGTCTTAGAGATCTCGAGTCATTAAATAAAAGTTAATCCTGCTCCTATCAAGATTCCCCCACCCAAAAGCCTTCACGGTTTGACCGCATGATAGGAGGCTTAGCTTGAGGAAGTGTTTGCTCTCGATCATGGCGCGCCAGCTCCGGCAGACGACCTTGAGACGCGCGAGGTCACGCGGCGACGGTAGGCGGCGCGCTAGGGCCACGCAGATAGCATGTGTAGCCGCCGTCTTGAAGAGGATGTCCTCGTGCCGCCGCCCCGGGGAGACGAGGCTTTCCTCATAGAGCACGGCCAGCTGTTCGTTTGTGCCGACGCCGTGTGTGTAGTTGGCGAAGGCGATCAAGTTTCCGCCCGAGGGCAAACGCTCTAGGGCGCCGGTAGCCGGCGTGTAAGCGCACGGGCATATTGCCGGCTGCGTGTCCCCCATGCGGTACGACCACTCGTAGCTCGGCATGAACATGATGCGGCGTCCGTCATCTATGGCGGCGACCAGACTAGCGCAACAGTGAAAGAACCGAGAGACCTCCGGCGACGCAGTGTGTAGGTCTATACGGCAGCGCAGGTCCCACGTCCCCGACTCGTGGTCGGTGCGGTTGGTATTGTCCGGGGTGGAGAGGCATAGGCGTCCCTCGAGCTCCGTCAGCCGGTAGTCACCGAGGTAGTCCAGGTGCGGCGGCAGCGGCACGACCCCGAACGCCTCATCGGCAACGGAAAACGAGATGATGACCCCCCGGCGTGTCACCCTCCAGAACCCGTCCTGCTTTGGCTTCTGCTTCTGCGCCATCCAGTGCACATGGCCCTGCGTGAACACGCTCGCTTCATACGAGCTCACCCACCCCGCCGGCTTTCTCGCCTCGGGCTGCCGACCACTCGCCGCCGGTGCACGCCAGAACCCCTCGTCATCGACCACGTAGACATCGCAGAGTACGGGGAGCTTGTCTCCGCGGTAGTATATGCGCACCACCTTGTGCTTCCCTCCGCGCTCGTCGTAGCCGATCCCTAGGCTCTCGTAGCGCCGCTCGGCCGGGCGATGGCGGCCCCCCGTATAGTGGCGCAGCGGGAGCGCCGTCTTGCGGCCGGTGGACGGGTTGTACAGCTCGTACTTGTGGTCCGGTACGTTTACGACGACGAGCCCGTGGCACTGCTGGGTGATGACGCCGCACATATAGCCGACGGGCGGGGTGAGCTGCGGCATGCCCACGATGTCGTCGTAGTCGGAGCAGGCAAGCGACCACGCGTACGCCGTGGTGGTATAGGTCTTCAGTTTGCTGCAGGACCACGAGCTCCGGAGGTGGAAGAACCTGGGGCCACCGTGGCGGTTGGCGGCGCGGCGGTGGCGGACAATGAAGTCGTCGGAGGAGAGCGCGGCAGCCCAGGCGCGGGAGAGCCCGCGGCACCCGATGGCCGTCCAGGCCGGCAGCCGCGTGAAGATGTCTTCGATGACGTCGTCGGGGAGGACCGGGCATGGATTCTCCATGGCGCCGTCGTTATGGCAAGGAGCGGCTAGCCAGTTTTATCGCTGCAATGCTTCGGCATAACCCTCAATATATAGCGACGACAACGTAACCTAGCTTAGCTATACCAGTTTTTTTCCTTTAATTTGTGAACCGATCAATCTGTATTAGAGTCGAGTAAGATCAACCTACCTACTTAATTTCCCCATTGTTCGTTCAGTGTACGATATATCACATGGAACTGCTCTAAGGCGAATTAGCAACGACGACAATGGCGTCGACTACCGGACGATCCACCACGCCTCCCGTCGTAGCCACGACAAACGACGGCGTCCTCCCCTTGGACCTGCTCTACGACATCCTTTCGCGCCTCCCCGCCAAGACTATACACTACAGGAGTAACAGCACAGCCCGACGGCAAGCCGTCGGACTCAGCACAGAAACCCTCGGCCTAAGTGAGCCCGACGGTCACCGTCGGCCTAAGGCCGTCGGTCTCACGCCGTGGCCGTCGGCGTCGCAAATACCGTCGGGCTCATAGTGAGCCCGACGGTATAACCGTCGGCCTTATAACTACCAATTTAGTCAGCAATGCCGTCGGGCTCATAGATGGCTCTACCAATTTTTTTTTCGAAATTATTTTTTTTCAACCTTTTTATTATTATTTTAACTCCAATTTAGTCATATATTTAATCTCATATCACACACTTAATCATAATCTTAGCTCAAACTATCCACTCACACACTTAATCATAATCTTAGCTCAAACTATTCACCCTTAGTCAAACTTCCCAGACGGTCACCCATCTTTAGAGTGCTCCAGGCCAAGCATGCTTAACTATTGAGTTATATTCAAATGAGATTCCAGTTGAGATGTCATACCTTGTTGCTATTAGTATGATAGCAATCATATTAACCCTCATCTCAGATATTATATTTTTTAATCTTTAAAATTTCAAAAATAAGATTTGAATAAACAAAATAACTATGTTTAATAATACTTGAATAATAATAATAATAATAATCAATTATTTTATTTTTGTTTTGTCTTTTCCATTTAATAAGAAATAATTCATATCTTCATATTAATATATCAGAATTTAATAAATAAAATGTCTATATCGATCATAAAAATGAGAGGAATCCAAATA
Organism: Poa annua; assembly: GCA_026929855.1. Lineage (NCBI taxonomy): Eukaryota > Viridiplantae > Streptophyta > Magnoliopsida > Poales > Poaceae > Poa > Poa annua. Next base: position 4,532,333 of record CM049427.1, on the reverse strand, counting down.
TGACATCCATGCCATCATTTTCATAATGAATAATGTCTTTTAAAACAAACAAGAACCAACATAAATCAGTATAAAGTCAATTAAAGAGGCAAATTTAGATAGAAAACAAGGAAAATCCTCATATTAAGTTATTATCCATAAATATGTTCTACTCTTTGTGAAAATTAAATGGGTGTCATTTTGGACCATATTTTATGTATTTGCTTCACAAAAAAAGTCATTTCTGACACTTAAAAAATGGAAAATGATATTTCTAAAAAGAATTTTGAAAATCGCTTCGACGACGTTGTTTCCCATACCATGACACAGATATGTGCTGAATATGGGCACTTTATCACAAACCATGACATGATAATGGTCATACATTGGTCATTTGTCTTGAAACCTATGCATGTTTATAGATGTTTGACATTTTTGTGAAGTTTCGTTTTGAAAAGTTTGCCAAAAATCAAGTTTATCATTTTTCCTATTAACTAGTACACGTAAAAGGACTTCAAACCAAAGGGTTTCTTTTTTTGAGTACTTTTTCATATTTTTCCATTTCTTTCAAAAAACGGTCAAAATGGAGAGCATGGCTATTCATCAAAAGTGGTCGAATTTTTCAAAACTATTGACGGTTATATGTTGTAACCACTACTTGTGTACCTTAAAATTATTTTTGTAAGAACTTCAGAGCAAACTATCACACAGTTGTAGTTCAAATTTGAATTACTTCCGGAAAATTGACATAAAGTCAATTGAAGAGGCGAATTTAGATAGAAAGCAAGGAAAATCATCATATTAAGTTATTATCCATAAACTATGTTCTACTCTTTGTGAAAATTAAATGGGTGTCATTTTGGACCATATTTTATGTACTTGCTTCACAAAAAAAGTCATTTCTGACACTTAAAAAATAGAAAATGATATTTCTAAAAAGAATTTTGAAAATCGCTTCGGTGACGTTGTTTCCCATACCATGACACACATATGTGTTGAATATGGGCACTTTATCACAAACTATGACATGATAATGGTCATACATTGGTCATTTGTCTTGAAACCTATGCATGTTTATAGATGTTTGACATTTTTGTGAAGTTTTGTTTTGAAAAGTTTGCCAAAAATCAAGTTTATCATTTTTCCTATTAACTAGTACACGTAAAAGGACTTCATGCCAAAGGGTTTCTTTTTTTGAGTACTTTTTCATATTTTTCCATTTCTTTCAAAAAACGGTCAAAATGGAGAGCATGGCTATTCATCAAAAGTTGTCGAATTTTTCAAAACTATTGACGGGTCTATGTTGTAACCACTACTTGTGTACCTTAAAATTATTTTTGTAAGAACTTCAGAGCAAACTATCACACAGTTGTAGTTCAAATTTGAATTACTTCCGGAAAATTGATATAAAGTCAATTAAAGAGGCGAATTTAGATAGAAAGCAAGGAAAATCCTCATATTAAGTTATTATCCATAAAATATGTTCTACTCTTTGTGAAAATTAAATGGGTGTCATTTTGGACCATATTTTATGTACTTGCTTCACAAAAAAGTCATTTCTGACACTTAAAAATAGAAAATGATATTTCTAAAAAGAATTTTGAAAATCGCTTCGGTGAAGTTGTTTCCCATACCATGACACACATATGTGCTGAATATGGGCACTTTATCACAAACTATGACATGATAATGGTCATACATATGTGTTAAAACTATTGCATATTTGTATATGATTGATATTTTTTGTAAAGTTTTGTTTTAAAAAGTTGCCAAAACTCAAATTTATCATTTTTCTAAAAACTAGTACACGTCAAAAGACTTCATGCCAAAGGGTTTCCTTTTTTTAGTATTTTTTCATATTTTTTTTGAATGTAATCTATTTTTTTGAGAAAAACTGAAAAACTGTATAGTGAGGCCGACGGTTATACCGTCGGGCTTACAATGTGATCAGATCGCTTCGTCCAGGACGCCCACGCGGGGGAGACGGGGGGAGAAGTCCGACGGTGTTTTGACGCCGATAGTGGCCGTCGGGCTCACATTAGAACGCCGACGGTGTTTTGAGCCCGACGGTGTTTCTCTGGCCGTCGGTGCTAGATTGTGACGCCGACGGCCCCGACGTTTGGCCGTCGGCGTTATAATTGCCGTCGGGCTGGTCTGCCACTCCCGTAGTGATAGGCCGATTCCGCGCCGTCTGCAGGTCATGGCGCTCCCTGCTGCGCCACCCGGACTTCATCGCCGCCGCCCGCAACACCGGCCCTCTCATTGCCATTGGACTCCGCGACCAATCTTACGCCAGCTTGGATGTCAACGTAGTGGACTTGGAGATTTTGGAGTCCGGCAACGCCATCAAACGCGTAAAGGTCGCCACAACTGATCTGCACGGCGGCGGCGGCGGCGGCTTCCAATTACCAACGGGTCATGACCGCCTCGTCTGCTGCGTCGTCGGCCGGGATCGTCGGCTCCGCCTGATCGACCTCACTACCGGTGCCGCCTCCCTCTTGCCCGCCTACGAGCCACCACCACAGACCACCACCACGTACACCCTGGGGCACGCGAAGCTGCTCGCCATTAGCACCCCAATGAGCCCATACGAGCGCCAGGTCTGCAAGATCCTCGCCCTCGACGGCAGTGGCTGGAGGGACACGCCGCGCCCTCCGTTAAAACTAGAGTGGCAATGCAAATCCATCGCCGTCATCGATTCCATCGCCTATTGTCTGTCCTACCGCAGCTATTCAGCAAAGCTGCGCACCCAAAAGATAATGGCTTTCAACCTTGATACCGAGACGTGGCGACCATTGGAGGCTTCCCTAAGAGGCCCCTACAGCGACGGCCGCCATTGCGACTGCTTGGCCGAGATGGACGGCCAGCTAGTTGCAGGTCGTGCCACCTCCATGGAGATTGAGTTGTGGTTCCTCACTGTGGAGTTGGACAAGTCATACTGGTCCAAGCGGTAAACCATCAACATGCCATACATTTGGAATCTCAAAGAGTATTTCCTGAAACCACTGGCGCTACTACACGATGGTAGAATCGTGTTGTGGATGTGGGTGGACACAGTACATGTGACTGGCACAGAGAGTAACTACGTAATGCGGATCTACGACCCGAGAACAAAGACATTCATGGACGACGGTACGCGAGTTCCCTGTTGTAGCCGTGTGAGTGTCTTCAAATGGAACTTGTTGGATTCAGGACGGAGAGGTGTGATTGACCTAGCAGTAAAGGGTCTACTAAAGGCTAGACGGCTTCACCCTGCCAATCTGGTGCACCATCAGCAGAGAAGAAAGAGGCAAGGAGGCTACATATATGTAGTACATGGCTAGTGCTGTGGACTGTGCGCTTCTCCACCCCTGTTCACTTCAAGTGCGAGATGAAGATGCTGCTAGGACGTGCGCTGCCGCTTGAGGGATATACCAAGAATGGCCCGCTTGAGTTTGGGCCGCAGGGCATGGCCGGGTAAGAAATTCCCTCAACGAAACCGCTCGAGTTCGATTGCTGCGCGCACTCCTTTTCTTCTTTTCCTTCTTCTCTCTCGCGGGCGGGCCTTCCCCACGAATTAATCCATTCGTTTTTTTTGTACGCTGATTTTGTACGTGTGTACCATTCTCCTCCTTGATCATGTGGCGGCCGTGGTCAACCTTTCTCTACCGAGGGCACCATGACACTTTATTTTCATGAGCCATCTTGTCATCGCCCCGTTACTCGACACATACATGAAATGGTATCTATCACTTACCATTTCATGTGACATTTTATCTTTCATGATACTTGGGTCATCGACCGTGTGTTATTTCATGTGCCATCTTGTTGATGCGTGTTACGTGATGCATCGATTAGTTTTAACCGTGGAGGAGTGTGAAGTGGTTGTGTTGTTACTCATAATACAAAACTTTTCATCATTCAGGAAATCATATGATACCTATCATCGATGGTGTTGGTGAGGCCATTGGATGCATGCCGTCACATGGAGAGGCCTCGTTCTTATCGACAAACAACACTTGAAGAATGGGACCCCAACACGGCGATGTCCCTAGCGAGTGTGAAGAATTTCCCACGTAAATCGGCGTGTTTCACCCTCTTCATCAAACACGACGACTTTGATAGGTTACATGCCTGCATGTTAGTTAGCGGACATTGAAACCCGTCGTAAGTTGTTTCCTTTCATGTTCATATGCGTTGGAGAAACAGAAGTTGGAGAGTAACAATTACATTATTGTGTGTCCTTGGAGCCAACTTCATGATGGTCTCAGATCCTCCTTTTCAAGGATGTTCCTGTGCGGGGTGAAAAGCTTATGTCAAAATCATGTCTCCATACCCGTGTGACTAGGGAAGTACAAACTAAAATATTAAAATTTAACTGCAAAAGAACTTCATTTTGTACGATGAGGCATCTATTAATTGTCAGTCACGCGAAAAGAATGATAATATCATTTCGTCGTTGCACATTCCTAGGGTTCTTATTTAGTGCTAGCGTACAACTTGTGTCACTTCTTGTTTCATATGGTCATCACATGTTACTAGGCACATGAACCGAAATTATACATATTACCACGTGACAAAATGTCACTCCGCATTTTTATGGTCCTCATTTCATGCTAGCACTCAGTTATTAAGCATCATTTCATGAGCCATCTTGTCATCGTACGTTTATTGGACACACACACGAAATGGTATCTCATGTCATGTGCCATTTTATCTTTCATGTTTCTTGGGTATCGGTCATGTGTTATTTCATGTGCCATCTTGTTGGCACGCGTTACATGACGAGTACATAAAATGATGTCTATTAACTATCCACGTCATGTGCCATTTATTCGTCGTGCATTATTAGGATCTTCATTTCATGATAGGAAAGGGTATTACATTTTGTTTCACCTTTCATATGGTCACCACGTGTTATTAAATTCTTTATTTCATGCTAGCAAATACTTATTTACCCGGTGTTTCTGGTGTCGCAGCCGTGGAGGAGTGTGAAGTGGTTTTGTTGAAACTCATAACAGAAAACTTTTCATCGTTCAGGAAATCATATCAATCACTAAACATGGCGACAAATGATACCTATCATCGATGGTGTTGGTGAGGCCATTGGATGCATGTCGTCGCATGGCGAGGCCTCATGTTCTTGAAGAATGGGACCCCAACATGGCGACGTCCCTAGCGAGTGTGAAGAATTTTTCATGTAACTCGGCGTGTTTTATCCTCTTCATCGAACACGACGACTTTGACGGGTTGCATGCTCGCATGTTAGTTAGCGGACATTGCAAACTTGTCGTAGCTTGTTTCCTTTCATGTTCATATGCGAAGAAGAAGAAGAAGAAGAAGAAGAAGAAGAAGAAGAAGGTGGAGAGAAACAATTACATTATTGTGTATCCTTGGAGGCTTGGAGCCAACTTCATGAATTATGGAGTTCGTGCTCTGCGCTTCTTCTCACGCCGAGATCTGAAGGCACGTCCTCCTATTTGATCCGTTATTATCGCTAGTGTCAGATCCCAAACACACTCGTTCAGTATGCTAACACCAAGGTGAGAGAGACTGAGGCGATGCTCTGTTCCTAAAACAGTGATGATGCATGTTCATTTCTAGTCTGATGCGTTGCTCTGTTCATAAAACAGTGATGCATGCATGTTGATTTCTAGTCTGAGGCTTTGCATGAACGATTAGTTCGGTGATGCTCACGTACTGGGTAATGGATTTTTGTTCAGTTTTCCTGTCCCCTCTTGCCTACTCTTGCTCTGCTGGAATGTTACTACCTGGATTTCTTATGGTTCGATATCAAGTGGATTTGTTACTGCTGTGTCATGTTGACTTATATTCCTTAAATCTAGCAGGAATGGCGGTCGCAGTGTCGGCGACGGTCGGTTGGGCGAGCTCACCGTGGGGTCAACGATGAAGAAACGAGCGGCCAGAGGGGCTAGCGCATCTCCCATGACGCCTCCGATCTGGGCTCCCGATGCCCCTCACTCCGTGGCTCGCTGCAACAGCTATGGCGCTGTAGGTGGAGCTCCTCCGCTGCACTGCACGCTAGGAGACAGCTCTCCTGCTGCTCGCCAACCACCTCCACAAGCTGCCACCGCCGGCCATGTCCCTGACCCGCTGCAGCCGGCCAAGACTGCAGCTGTCCAGTTAGGTTCCTCTCCTCCTCCTCCTCCATGTATTTTTCTTTCTTTTTATCATGTTGAATGTTTATGGTGCTATATGGTCATGGTGTCTTATTTATGGTGTTATATGGTTAGGCGTTGGTACTAATGATTGTATGGTATGGAGTCTGGACTAATTGGATAAACCCATGGATTTGCTGGGAGTTATGTTGGGCGCTTGACACGCTTCATCTGTGGAGTGTTTGCTGGGAGTAGGGATGTAAACGGATAGGATAATTTCCGCACCATATCCGATTCCGAAACCGTTTTAAGCAATCCATATCCGGTTTTAAGGAATTCGACGGATAAGGATATCCGATTCCGAACTTGACACCCGGATATGGTATAGGATATGGTATGGAAAATATCCTAAAATATGGATTATCCGAAATTTAAATAGGATTATCCGATGGTTTGAATCCGAATAATCCGATTTTGTACCGAAATGTCCAGTCTAATATAGCATAATTTGTAGCTAGTAAGTTGTTGACTTCGTTAGTCGAACAATATCTCACTTAAATAGTCATTGTAAGGACTATGAATTACAAGTTTGTTAGTTATTAGGTTATCAAACAACTATTTTTGTATGTATGGTTTTATAATTTACTTGTACATGTACCGATCCGATTAATTTTTTACCGCTCCGAATCCGCCCCGTTTCCGCCATCACGGATATCCGCATCCGAATCCGCATCCGACACTTATCCGATCCGCTCCGAATCCGATGAAAAATTATGGTAAAGGATATGGTAAAGGCAAAATCCGATCCGATCCGATCCATTTACACCCCTAGCTGGGAGGCAACTCGTTCCCGTGTGCACGTTGTTTTCTGTTTCCTACCTTTGTAATGCACAAAAACTTGAGTGCCTCTTTTTTTTAATGTCATATAGCTCTATTTGGCGCAGACTTTGTGGGGGATACATTGTATTTCAAGTGGCTAGGCATTCAAATTTTTTCTGTGGTTGAGGACGACATCTTGATCCTCAAAAGCTATATCTGTGAAAGTTTTTCTTTTATTGGCAAATGACTGTTTTACTTTACCTATGATGGTCTCTATGGTTGTAATGAGTCTCTTTGAATTATCACAAATTTTAGTGGTCTTCTTTCTTAACTCTTGCAGGACTATCTCGTAATGCTTTGATCCTGATCAACCGGGGGTTGATGGCCCTGGCTGGGGGTAGGATCTCATCGGGCCGCCATTGGCAATGAGGAATATATGTTGGTCGCCTGCCTGGGCTGCAGCTTCCAACAATCCACGCAGAGCTGTTGCAAGTCATCTTCCGGAGACAGTCGCTCCGAGATGCTGCATTAGCCACATCTCCAAGCTCTAGCTGCCCAACAAGCTGATGCTGGTGAGCTCTCTCCTCCAACTTATTCTTGCAAAAAATGTTTCCTGTTCCCTGTGGAATTGGGTGTGTGCATAGACAGTAGAGAAAGCATGAACATATGCAGTTGAATTGGGTGTGTGCATAGACAGTAGAGAAAGCATGAACATATGCAGTAAATGAAAAACCTGTATTTTTAACCGTTATTGGTATTAGCACAACATTAATGGTCTTTTTTCGTAAACCTTGCAATACTATCTCTCAAGTATCGGGATTTTATACTCAATGGGCGGTGACGGCCGCGGCTGGGAGAGGACCTGACCATGCCGCCAGACTTGCATCAAGGAGGAAGATACAATGGTCACGTGCCTGTTGATGTGGACCTGCTGCTGGCCTTCTTTCGATGACCACCTCACCAAGATGCTGTCGGTGAGCTCGTCGTGCCAGTGCCGACTCTGTCTTACTGCCGCCACCAACCTGCAGCTTCTGGTAAGCCCCCCCCCACACAAACATCTTTCTACCAGCGGAGTTCAAGCTTGTATGGATGTGGATATAGGGTCATGGTGGAACTTGCCAATTCACTCGTCCCTTGGAAGCTTTTGAAGTTGGTTTGCTTGCACCAGAGGAGCTCGCTGGGAGTAGCCTACCTTAACTGGAATAACGGTTCTCTACCTGATCGTTTCTGATTTACTAGGTTTTACACTACTCGATGTCCCTTACTGTCTTCTATGCTGTGGCTGTCCTAAATGGATGATACTGCTTCATCACCAGTGTTAGCCACACATGACTTTATTTGACATGCAAGTGGATTTTTTCTTGGCTGGGCTGTTTGCTGATTATAGACTTTAGTGGGCGAGTGTTTTGGATAGAAAGTTGTATCTTCTAGTCAAATTGCTTGATGTATATTTTCCCTAATCTGAAATATCCAAAATCATGCCTAGCTTGTATGTGTGGTGATCTCCATCTTCTCCTGCTTCTTATTCTTGGAAAATATGTTTCCCTTTTCTGTTGAATTGGGCCTGTGCATAGGTCGAATTGAAGTGGCACAGTTTCTAGGTTTTGGCCTTTCAGAGATTAGTGTTGTTCAAGTACATTGTTTTTGTGATGTTATTGATCAGGGACTGTTTAATGTTCTTGCTAGCTTCCTGTAGCTTATGAAATGATAGAAATGAGACATGTTGTATCTTGACGCATAAGTAATGATAGTACATATAAAATCTTGGTCTGTATCTTTAAGCTATTACATTCTCGATGTTTCAAATTCAAAGCTATATTGAATTGGATGTGGGATGTGGCTGTGCAGGTTCTCGACCTGCCGGATATTAAGGCTGGGTGGGTGTTTCCACGGTGTGCAGGAGGTCCTTACTTCTAGCCCTCACAGCGAACCTTGATGCCACCTTTCAAGAGCTCATCGGCATCGGCACTGAAAGGTCAAAATTTTCTCTTTAGTCGTGCTCAAATTAATTGCTGTCATGCTACACAGATTTTGTGAAAATTACATTGGTGGCCTGTAGTGGGTGCTGCTGGCAGTGCCATGTGTGTTAAGTCATGGCTTGTTCTTGAGCACAGTTGTTTCCTGTGCCATTCGTGGAGGTGAATTGTTCTCTGTCTGTTGGTGTGCAGGTGATGGATGGACAAGCCGAGTTTTTTCGACCGGTGGTAGTTCAATCTGAACGGAGGAGCGGTACATGGAGTGTGATGAATGGCATCGCTCTTGCAGGTGATTCCAATACCTTTGATGAACTTGTTGTGTAAATTCATATTGATATTGGAATGCTCCTTGAGATGAAAAGAACTACAGTTTGAACCTTTCTTTGTTTGTTGTTGTGCAGGAGTTTCTTTGGCCAGTTGTAGTCGGACGAGGGATGGTGGAGCACTGTATGGAGCATGCTCGAGGGAGCCATGGTTGCCGGATCATGTTGGATATAGCTGTGAAGGTCGACTGCTACACAGCGGTGAGGCCTTTTAGTTTTCATCACCTTGTGAATGTGATATTTAGGATTAAGTAGGGGTTCTATTAAATTGTGTGTTGATCCTGATATCCTGATCTTATTGCTCTAATTGCTTCACCTATATTGCGCTATGCTGCTGTTGAGGTTTAGATTTTGCTGCTGGCTATGAGATTCTCTTATCTGGTACTTTCCTTTTTGTCAAATACATGCGCTTGCCCTTGTGTTGTGCAATAGTGAACTTCTTCATAATTCATACAAACTTTGTTATGCTATTTGCGACTACTTTGATATGTTTTCTGTATGATTTCCTCCATCCTGATGTGCTTCTACATGTATATCTTGGTTGAGTTCTGCTTTGTGGTATAATAAATCCTTGTTACCGACCATAATGCTGTGTGGTTCATAGCTTGCCATTTGCATGATGCTTTCTTGTTTTTTTGCAGTTTGACAAGCTGAAATATCAGCAGTAAGGTGCACGCAAGCGAGTGAGTCATATTGGCGCTCTTGCTGGTATAGACGCTGGATGGCGACCAACACCACCGCCACACCATGCGCTCTAATGCTCAGGTATGGGGACTGTGACTTGAGAAGCATAGTGCAGATTCTGGTGCTGCTCTCCTGCGCGGGCAAGGAGAGGGAGGGCCGTCCGGCTGGGATGGAGAGGATGCTAGCTCGGTCTTGTATCCTTCGGGTGGCATTTATGTCCTAGGCTGCTCGACTCCATCATTTGGTGTCACGCTGTTAGACCTGGTTGTGATTGGAGGTGCTAGCTGGATGCTATGTTTGTTTGTATAGCTCTGTAATTGGGTGATGTATGAGTTCTGTACTCCATGGCTATCATGTTGAAGCTTGTGGTGCCGACCTTTGGTCTTTGTCTTGCTTTCGTGTCCTCCATATTTTTGTTTCGGGCTGGTAGACCTACGCAATCAGCAGGTCGTCCTGAAAGATACAAAGTACAATCAGTTTGGTGAGCCCATTTACTGTCTAACGAGAGTACAAATAATATATCAGTATATCTTAAATTATCCCCTGCTGATTATATTAGACAAGGAGCTGTTGTATGTTTCAATCTAGCGGATTGAGTCCATTCGCTCATACATGTGTGTTGTTTATTGAATATATCTTGGACACACGAAAACACTCTTTAGTTTTCTCCTGCAATAAGGTAGAAGAATGGATTCGATAGTTTAATAAGCAACTTAAATGTGATTGATGGATCTTGTAAATATAGGATTACGTTGTAGCGATGACCAGATCTTGGCTCTCTCCTTCTAGCCAATTTAAAGACGTGAGTAATAATTTGCAGGAGCAACCAAATATTACTGAAGAAACTAATCACTTAAGGGAATCGTGATTTTTGTAGGAAAATAAGGGCCGCAAGCCATGGGACTTGTGAGTGCTTTAACAAAACTTACCCAACTCCCCGCAATTATTGTTGAGACACACAACCAATAGCATGCAACAACAATTGTTGTTGAGACACACAACCAATGGGAGGCCCTCCCTCCACGTCACCTAGCCAAGACTTATAGATATAGCACCGTTCATCCAACAAGAAACCAACGGATCCGATCATCTCTTCTGCCCCTGGGACAGACTCGCGTGGCATCTCTTCTTTCTCCCTCTATAAATCTGAGCTGTTCATTTTGCTGTCATGTCACCGATCCAAGCCAAGACTTATCTCAGCTGTTGGTTCTTCCCATGGACCAATCGGAGTAGAGAGACAAAATCCTCTTCTCTTCCCGCCGGACTGCCTCATGCTGGTTTGAACTGAAACCATCTTCTTCCTTCCTATCCAATATGCCCAACTCTATAAATAAGAGGCCACCTCCATCAGAGCCGCGTGCGATTGGCGCGTGTGACTTAGGCGCGGACTTGGGCGAGGAGTGGCCAATGCATCAGGCCGCCGTCCGACCACTTCATTCCCGTCGTCGACCCAATCTTTGGCCAGCCGCAACCTACCAACTCCATGGCAACGACGGCGTCCGATCACTTCATCCTCTGCCGCCGCACCAAGAACTGCGTGGCCCTGGTCGGTGCCGCGGGGGTGGGCAAGACGACCGTCGCGGAGTGGCCAATGCGTAAGGCCGCCGTCGTCCCGATCTCCAGCCACGATCGACCCGATCTTCTTCGGCCTTTGACCACTTCATTCCCGATCTCCAGGCCTCTGGCCACTTCATTCCCGATCTCCAGCCGCGCCCTCCCTCTTCTTATAGCACCGAAATTCTATAGAAACGTAAACAGGATCGAGCGCGCTCGCGACACCACCTCTCAGGCGGAGGTGCCCATCGTCACGCTGCCTATCCGTGTGGCGATCTCCCGGGCCCCCTTGCCTTCTCTTTGCAGCGTTGAGGTTGTGCATGATGAAGCGGTGCACTTGCTGCCTGAGATGAAGCTGAATGGCGGGCCTATGCCCTGCCACGAGATCAAGTCACCTTGTCACCTTGTCCATCGCCGATGGGCAACTCCGAGCTGGATGGTATTGAGGTGCTGTGTGACGGGGGATTTGCTAATGACGATGATGAGGATGAGGTTGTAGACGGGAAGATGGAGCAGCTTCTACCAGGCCTCACCGAGCTGGTTCAGATTGAGTTGCAGTTGGATGGCGAGGAGGCGGCGCATGAAGATGGCCTTGATGACGACGGCCACTTGGCGAGGAGGGAGTTTCAGCTCGTCTCGGACGTCATTGACGCTGACACGGAGGCTGCTACGATTGGGAATCTCCTCGTTGCCGATATTGATGACGCTCCCTCATCAGGCATCGCGATAGGTTGCGTCGCGGATCTGTTCAGCATGCCGGCTGAGCCGCTGCTGGCCACGCCTGCTCCGACAATGTCACGTGCTCATGTGGCCCTGCCCGACACCGAGCGCCGCAACAGCAGACTCACGGCAAAGCCACAACTCTCCGCGGTTGGCAAAGCGCAACGTGTCCTCCACTTGAAAATGGGGCTCGACTTTGGAGGCATGCCCCTGCTTGAGGCTACGAACGTTGCGCCGACACGCTCTGCTAGAGTCCACCCTCCGTGACGAGGCCAACACGGCAGCTGGCAACTGAGAAAAGACGAACAAACCCAATCGTGCAACGGTGCAAGAGGAGACGAAGTCGTGCAAGAGGGAATGTGGTGATTGGTCATCATCGTGAATTCGTGATGCTATAGTTCTGCTCATACGGAGTAGTTAACTTCTCAGGTTCAGTTTGATAATGTTTAATATGTTGTAGTCATCGTCATGATGATGTAAAAATGCAATTCATTTCATTTAGACTATTCACATGGGCTGAATCTTTCTCATGATTCCTACAAGTTACTAGTTGGAGAGATAACATTAGAATAAGAAGAATATATTTAACCATGAGCAGAAGCGTGAAAGTATCTCTACTATATAATATGGCGTAAGGTGAGAATGGTACGTCGTGGTTGTTTTGCTCAAAACCATCTCAGAAATCTGGTAATAAACCCCGCGGTCCACACACTTACCGGTTCAAACAGAATAACGAAAAAAAAGAAAAAGAACACCATCGTCTCCAACCTCTCGTCCCCGACCTCCCAACCCTAGCATAGGGTATCGCCGCCGCCGCCGCAGCGCCTCCCCTCCTGTCTCCCCCCACCCCCCGCACCCCCTCACCCCCCTACATGGACGAACCCTATGAGGTACCCGTAGTTCTCCGGCAGCTTCGCCACGGTGTTGTTGAGGTTGTCGTGCCCGTGCACGGTCATGTCCGTCTTGTTGGCCCACGCCACCACCTTCTCCCTGAAGATGTCGGCGCCCACAGCCAGTAGAGTGCTGCCGCCGGCCACACCGTGGTCAGGAACCGCGTCCACCGCCTTTTGCACGCTGCTGAAGTTGCCGCAGCCGAGGTGGTCGACTGTCAGGACGAGGGTGGCCTTGTGCTTGGACGCGATGCAGGTTGCCCAATGGGCCTCTTCGTCGCACTGCCTCCGACGCCACCGGCCACCACCAAAGGATTGGAGGGAGAAGCAGGAAAGTATGTGGTGGCCGCGAGCAAGATGGCGAGGAGAGCAGAGGAGATGGCCGTTGCCCATAAGCTACTGCATACTTGCACGCCTCCTCATCTGGGGCATGGCGATATGGCATGGAATGCACATTAACTTTACATTCAAATTTAGCAGGTACATCCACGGTCGACAGAGTGCAGCGGCGGTCGTTGGAAGACAACACCCATCAGACAACAACGACGTTGGGAGCATAGTTGCTGATGAAACAGAGTGTTACTATTAAGGTATGAACTCTATGTCGAGCAAACGGCTTTCCTAAAATAAATTTGGCAGTTGTTAACACTAATGTTGATTATCTGTATCCTGCTGTAACAACTCAAGATAGTGATACACTGATACTGATAGTGCCGCATCCTCTGTTGGTAGTTACAATCCCTACGGTGGACCCTATAGGCCAGCACATCCCTAATATGTGTTAGTTTCGTAAAATTTTGACATGAATATAAAAGTCTAAAAAAGTTACTACAATTCATTACTTTCATACGAATATCGAGCACATCCAAATAAAAATATTGATATTCAATCTCAATGTTAATATTATGGATATTGGACATCCATCTGAATATAATGTCTAGCCTCTCAATGTAAACATCAAAATAGAGCAATTAATGGATGATATTATATTTCTGTCCTTATAAATGAATTTGGATAAGGTAATCGGCAAGAAAATTTGTCTTAGAGATCTCGAGTCATTAAATAAAAGTTAATCCTGCTCCTATCAAGATTCCCCCACCCAAGATCGACACTACAATTGCAAGCCTTCACGGTTTGACCGCATGATAGGAGGCTTAGCTTGAGGAAGTGTTTGCTCTCGATCATGGCGCGCCAGCTCCGGCAGACGACCTTGAGACGCGCGAGGTCACGCGGCGACGGTAGTTGGCGCGCTAGGGCCACGCAGATAGCATGTGTGGCCGCCGGCGTGAAGAGGATGTCCTCGTGCCGCCGCCCCGGGGAGACGAGGCTTTCCTCATAGAGCACGGCCAGCTGTTCGTTGGTGCCGATGCCGCGTGTGTAGTCTGTGAAGGCGATGAAGTTTCCGCCGGCGGGCAAGCGTTCTAGGGCGCCGGTAGCCGGCGTGTAAACGCACGGGCATATTGCCGGCTGGGTGTCCCCCTGGCGGTACGACCACTCGTAGCTCGGCATGAACATGATGCGGCGTCCGTCATCTATGGCGGCGACCGGACTAGCGCAACAGTGAAAGAACCGAGAGACCTCCGGCGACGCAGTGTGTAGGTCTATACGGCAGCGCAGGTCCCACGTCCCCGACTCGTGGTCACGCAGCAGCCACACGTCGTATGGCCGGCCCCGGCGGACGGTGCGGTTGGTATTGTTCGGGGTGGAGAGGCATAGGCGTCCCTCGAGCTCTGTCAGCCGGTAGTCACCGAGGTAGTCCAGGTGCGGCGGCAGCGGCACGACCCCGAACGCCTCATCGGCAACGGAAAACGAGACGATGATCCCCCGGCGTGTCACCCTCCAGAACCGGTCCTGCTTTGGCTTCTGCTTCTGCGCCATCCAGTGCACATGGCCCTGTGTGAACACGCTCGCTTCATACGAGCTCACCCACCCCGCCGGCTTTCTCGCCTCGGGCTGCCGACCACTCGCCGCCGGCGCACGCCAGAACCCCTCGTCATCGACCACGTAGACATCGCAGCGCACAGGGAGCTTGTCTCCGCGGTAGTATATGCGCACCACCTTGTGCTTCCCTCCGCGCTCGTCGTAGCCGATCCCTAGGCTCTCGTAGCGCCGCTCGGCCGGGCGATGGCGGCCCCCCGTATAGTGGCGCGGCGGGAGCGCCGTCCTGCGGCCGGTGGACGGGTTGTACAGCTCGTACTTGTGGTCCGGTACGCTTACGACGACGAGCCCGCGGCACTGCTGGGTGATGACGCCGCACATATAGCCGACGGGCGGGGTGAGCTGCGGCATGCCCACGATGCCGTCGTCGTCGGAGCAGGCAAGCGACCACGCGTACGCCGTGGTGGTATAGGTCTTCAGTTTGCTGCAGGACCACGAGCTCCGGAGGTGGAAGAACCTGGGGCCACCGTGGCGGTTGGCGGCGCGGCGGTGGCGGACAATGAAGTCGTCGGAGGAGAGCGCGGCAGCCCAGGCGCGGGAGAGCCCGCGGCACCCGATGGCCGTCCAGGCCGGCAGCCGCGTGAAGATGTCTTCGATGACGTCGTCGGGGAGGACCGGGCATGGATTCTCCATGGCGCCGTCGTTACGGCAACGTAACCTAGCTATACCAGTTTTTTTCCTTTAATTTGTGAACCGATCAATCTGTATTAGAGTCGAGTACGAGTTGTGTTTTGTGTACCGCCACCTACTTAATTTCCCCATTGTTCGTTCAGTGTACGATATATCACATGGAACTGCTCTAAGGCGAATTGGCAACAACGACAATGGCGTCGACTACCGGACGATCCACCACGCCTCCTGTCGTAGCCACGACGAACGACGGCGTCCTCCCCTTGGACCTGCTCTACGACATCCTTTCGCGCCTCCCCGCCAAGACTATAGGCCGATTCCGCGCCGTCTGCAGGTCATGGCGCTCCCTGCTGCGCCACCCGGACTTCATCACCGCCGCCCGCAACACCGGCCCTCTCATTGCCATTGGCCTCCGGGACCAATCTTACGCCAGCTTGGATGTCAACGTCGTGGACTTGGTGTCGGGGATATAATTCCCCGGTACCCTGGAAATATGGGTTTGTTACTTAGTGTTGCAGGTATAAAAACATTTAAATAGGAGAAGAATAAAGAGAAAGGAGAAGAATTGCATTTAGGGCCGAAAGGAGAAGAGGTGGCCCATTTTTCCTGCGGGCCGAGATCCACATCTCGGTCCAACAAGATAACCGCATCGCCACGACCTCCTCTGCTCGATCAAACCGAGACCAGCGCGTCCCCAACCACCAGCTTCCTCAACCTCGCGCCCCCGAGGCCTCCCCCGGCCAGCTTCGACAGCGTCTGCGCCTCCGCCCCGGCGACCTCGTCCTTCCCCGACATCCTCCGACCCCGGCAGCGCCGCCCCCGACTCCGGTGTCTCCGCCCCCGCCCTAGCTCGGCAACGCCGCCCGGATTCCCCGGCATCGGCCTCGGACAACCACGTCCGACCTCCCCCGACTCCGGCAGCTCCGCGCCGCCCCCAGCACCGTCCCACCCCGCCACCGCGCCTCCGAGATGGCTGCCCCCGGCATCCTCCTCACCGCGGCGGCCTCGGCCCCGATGCCCTCGACGTTTACCGCGCCCCGGTGGAGTTCCGACCGGCCGCGCGCCTGTTCGCGTCTCGGGCGTCCCCGATGTCCTCGACCTCGGCCCCGGCTGCGCCGGGACGCCCACCTCTGCCCAGCGCCTCCACCAACTCATCTCCACCCGGGTTCGTCCTCAGCGGAGCATCTCCCGGCGGCATCCTCCATCCCGGATGGGCACCACGGCACCGACATCCCCTGCTCAGCACTCGTCCCCGACATGGCCCCACTCCATCCGGTGTTCCCTCTGAACGCCCCCGACACCCAATACTCCGGCCTCCGACATCACCGCACCCGTAGCCTTCTCCGACATGGATCAACTACTCGGTTTGTCCGACTTCCCCAACTACAATGTTGATACCCGGATGCTAGCAGTGTGGAGTACGTGAGAAGGCGGGGGACATACCGCTACAGTTCGCCGGATGGGACAAGAGTACACTGCGAAGCGTCGTGAACAGTACCCGGATGTGACGATAGTACAACCGTGTGACATGATGAGCATTACCGATTGGACCCCAGTAGTCATGTCGTGAACAGTGCGCGATGAACAGTGATTCGTGTCTCCTTGTCCCCTGCTTGTCCCCTGGGCTCTCCTATATAAAGGGCACCAGGGGGAGGGGGAGAGGAGAGACCAAGCCCCCCACCACTTCATTTCCCCCCTTTCCATTTGCTCCCAAAACTTCATGGAGGCATACCTAGCAGCTCGCAGAGCATATTGTAGCCCGGATATAAAGAGGAGAAATATACCGAATAGGCTAGATGCTGCAGTAGGGGTTTTATCTCCTCACGAGAGCCCTGAAGCAGGGTAAATATTTGTGTCATCGTGTCGGTTGAGTTTACCTGTGCGCGAGTTCATCGCGCAATCCCTCCCCGAGATCCCCTAGCGTCCATCGGCCCCACAAATTAGCCTACCCGTAGGCATCTGTCTGTTCGCCACGACGACAGTTGGCGCCCACCGTGGGGCCGAGTGGCGCTTGCGGGAAGAATTTCGGACGGGACCCGACATCCTAAATCCGGGATCCCTACGCTGCGGGCAGTGGTCACTGACATCCTGCGCCGCGGGTAGCGGTCGCCGGCATCCCAAAATCCGGGATCCCTACGCTGCGGGCAGTGGTCACTGACATCCTGCGCCGCGGGTAGCGGTCGCCGGCATCCCAAAATCCGGGATCCTAAATCCGGGATCCCTGTGCTGCGGGCAGTGGTCACTGACATCCTGCGCCGCGGGTAGCGGTCGCCGGCATCCCAAAATCCGGGATCCTAAATCCGGGATCCCTACGCTGCGGGCAGTGGTCACTGACATCCTGCGCCGCGGGTAGCGGTCGCCGGCATCCCAAAATCCGGGATCCTAAATCCGGGATCCCTGTGCTGCGGGCAGTGGTCATTGACGTCCCTGCGCTGCGGGTTGAGGTCGCTGACATCCCTGCGCGGCGGGTTGAATTCGCTGGCATCCCTGCGCGGCGGGTTGAGTTCGCCGACATCCCTGCACCGCCGGTAGAGGTCGCCGACATCCCTGCGCTGCGGGTAGAGGTCGCCGACATCCCTGCGCTGCGGGTAGAGGTCTCTGACATCCCTGCACCGCGGGTGGAGGTCATCGACGTCCCCGCATCGCGGAAACCGGTCATCGACATCCCAAACCGGGATCCCTGCATCGCAGGCACCAGCCGTCGGCGCCTGCCCCGACACTCATCATCAGCAGACCCCTGGCGACTGCACACCAGTTACCCGGGTTATGTCGCCTCCGACATCCCCAACCGCTCCTGTGCTCCGTGAGTATCGTCGTATGTAACTTGCAATTATGTTATCTTAGATTTATTCGGGAGATGCCCATGCATGCTTAGTTTAATTGTTTACCCGGGAACGAAATATCGTAACCCGGGGACTGCCCTGTTGTGCCTGTTTTGTCATCTGTTAGTTTTTTCCCCGGGAGCAAAATGTCTTGACCCGGGGACTGGCTTACCGTTTAGTTCTACCTTGCATGCTAAGTCGGTAGAGTTGCTCAGTTTGTATTTATTTATATGCTTGGCGTATCTTGGTTCCTGTTGTGTAGTTTGTGAGACGGTATCCCGAAACTGGACTCGGGGACTGCCGGGCTCCTTTGACTTCCTGCTATATCTGAAAATTTACCCGGGGACTCGGTGGAAACCGAGCCTCTGTACTATTGCGTGGTTTGCTGCTAGAGTTATTTTCTGTCTTTATTCTTGTTAAAATATATATGTCTTAACTAACGTTGAAAGGTGATATCGGTTTTACCGCGAAGATACTCATGTCGAAAGTCTTGATTATATCGGTTATCTCGGATCCATCTTATATTTATTATTACCTCAAGGTGCATTGCATATGATCTGTGGTATCAGTCGGCCCACATATCGTGGTATCACGCAAAATTGCCAGATCCCCGTTTATTTCGGTTCGCCAGTATATCATGGCATACTGCAATATCTCCATATCGCTATTCATGTCGGCTCGCCATTATATCGCGGCATCATGCCATATCCCCAGATCCCGTTTATTTCGGTTCGCCAATGTATCATGGCACCGGGCAATATTTCCAAATCGTCATTTGTTTCGGTTTGTCAAAGTTCGCCAAAGGCAACGTCTGAGATACCGAAACACCTGTGATATGCCCAGAGTGGCCGAGATACTGAGACGCCTGTGATACGCCCGGAGTGGCGAGATACCGAAATATGTGTGATATGCCCGGAGTGGCCGACATACCGACATACCGACATACCGAGATACCCGTGTGACATTGTGTGCGTAGGCGTCTGTGTCGGTATACGCCCAGAGTGGCTAAACGCCGGCACATGAGACTCTGTGTCGGTATACGCCCAGAGTGGCTACAAGCCGGCGCATGAGGCGTCCGTGTCGGTATACGCCCAGAGTGGCTAAACACCGGCATGTGTTATGTGTTTGTCAGACCGGCGGTGGCCGAAGACATCTATGTCGGTAAAACGCCCAGAGTGGCTAAGGAACCGGCATATGATTGTATTTTTGCAGGTACTCGGCGGAGCAAGTGAAAACGATGAGGTTGAGATTTCTTCTAAGTCTGCGCGCGACTCTACGAGTCCCCCGCAGCCTCGGGGACTAGTGTCGGGGTTGTATTCCCCGGGATCCCTACAAACATGGTGTTTGGTATGGAAATTTCCTAATGACTATTTGTTTTTAAGTCTATGCGCGATTCTAACGAATCCCCCATAGACTCGGGGACTAGTGTCGGGTTTGTATTCCCCGGGATCCCTAAAAACATGGTGTTTGGTATGGAAATTTCCTAATGACTATTTGTTTTTAAGTCTATGCGCGATTCTAACGAATCCCCCATAGACTCGGGGACTAGTGTCGGGGATATAATTCCCCGGTACCCTGGAAAAATGGGTTTGTTACTTAGTGTTGCAGGTATAAAAACATTTAAATAGGAGAAGAATAAAGAGAAAGGAGAAGAATTGCATTTAGGGCCGAAAGGAGAAGAGGTGGCCCATTTTTCCTGCGGGCCGAGATCCACATCTCGGTCCAACAAGATAACCGCATCGCCACGACCTCCTCTGCTCGATCAAACCGAGACCAGCGCGTCCCCAACCACCAGCTTCCTCAACCTCGCGCCCCCGAGGCCTCCCCCGGCCAGCTTCGACAGCGTCTGCGCCTCCGCCCCGGCGACCTCGTCCTTCCCCGACGTCCTCCGACCCCGGCAGTGCCGCCCCCGACTCCGGTGTCTCCGCCCCCGCCCTAGCTCGGCAACACCGCCCGGATTCCCCGGCATCGGCCTCGGACAACCACGTCCGACCTCCCCCGACTCCGGCAGCTCCGCGCCGCCCCCAGCACCGTCCCACCCCGCCACCGCGCCTCCGAGATGGCTGCCCCCGGCATCCTCCTCACCGCGGCGGCCTCGGCCCCCGATGCCCTCGACGTTTACCGCGCCCCGGTGGAGTTCCGACCGGCCGCGCGCCTGTTCGCGTCTCGGGCGTCCCCGATGTCCTCGACCTCGGCCCCGGCTGCGCCGGGACGCCCACCTCTGCCCAGCGCCTCCACCAACTCATCTCCACCCGGGTTCGTCCTCAGCGGAGCATCTCCCGACGGCGTCCTCCATCCCGGATGGGCACCACGGCACCGACATCCCCTGCTCGGCACTCGTCCCCGACATGGCCCCACTCCATCCGGTGTTCCCTCTGAACGCCCCCGACACCCAATACTCCGGCCTCCGACATCACCGCACCCGTAGCCTTCTCCGACATGGATCAACTACTCGGTTTGTCCGACTTCCCCAACTACAATGTTGATACCCGGATGCTAGCAGTGTGGAGTACGTGAGAAGGCGGGGGACATACCGCTACAGTTCGCCGGATGGGACAAGAGTACACTGCGAAGCGTCGTGAACAGTACCCGGATGTGACGATAGTACAACCGTGTGACATGATGAGCATTACCGATTGGACCCCAGTAGTCATGTCGTGAACAGTGCGCGATGAACAGTGATTCGTGTCTCCTTGTCCCCTGCTTGTCCCCTGGGCTCTCCTATATAAAGGGCACCAGGGGGAGGGGGAGAGGAGAGACCAAGCCCCCCACCACTTCATTTCCCCCCTTTCCATTTGCTCCCAAAACTTCATGGAGGCATACCTAGCAGCTCGCAGAGCATATTGTAGCCCAGATATAAAGAGGAGAAATATACCGAATAGGCTAGATGCTGCAGTAGGGGTTTTATCTCCTCACGAGAGCCCCAAAGCAGGGTAAATATTTGTGTCACCGTGTCGGTTGAGTTTACCTGTGCGCGAGTTCATCGCGCAATCCCTCCCCGAGATCCCCTAGCGTCCATCGGCCCCACAAATTAGCCTACCCGTAGGCATCTGTCTGTTCGCCACGACGACACTTGGAGACTTTGGAGTCTGGCAAGGCCATTAAACGCGTAAAGGTCGCCACAACCACAACTGATCTGCACCGCGACGGCTTCCAATTACCAACGGGTCATGACCTCCTCGTCTGCTGCGTCGTCGTCGGCCGGGATCGTCGGCTCCGCCTGATCGACCTCACTACCGGTGTCGCCTCCCTCTTGCCCGCCTATGAGCCGCCACCGCAGACCACCACCACGTACACCCTGGGGCACACGAAGCTGCTCGCCATTAGCACCCCAATGAGCCCATACGAGCGCCAGGTCTGCAAGATCCTCACCCTCGACGGCAGTGGCTGGAGGGACACGCCGCGCCCTCCGTTAAAACTAGAGTGGCAATGCAAATCCATCGCCGTCATTGATTCCATCGCCTATTGTTTGTCCTACCGCAGCTATTCAGCAGAGCTGCGCACCCAGAAGATAATGGCTTTCAACCTTGATACCGAGACGTGGCGACCATTGGAGGCTTCCCTAAGAGGCCCCTACAGCGACGGCCACCATTGAGACTGCTTGGTCGAGATGGACGGCCAGCTAGTTGCAGGTCGTGCCACCTCCATGGAGATTCAGTTGTGGTTCCTCATCGTGGAGTTGGACAAGTCATACTGGTCCAAGCGGTACACCATCAACATGCCATACATTTGGAATCTCAATGAGTATTTCCTGAAACCACTGGCGCTAATAGACGATGGTAGAATCGTCTTGTGGATGCGGGTGGACACAGTACATGTGACTAGCACAGAGAGTAACTACCTAATGCAGATCTACGACCCGAGAACAAAGGCATTCATGGACGACGGTACGCGAGTTCCCTG
This sequence comes from Poa annua, assembly GCA_026929855.1. Taxonomy (NCBI): domain Eukaryota; kingdom Viridiplantae; phylum Streptophyta; class Magnoliopsida; order Poales; family Poaceae; genus Poa; species Poa annua. The sequence goes on along the minus strand of CM049427.1, from coordinate 4,509,997 downwards.
TTGTAGCCGTGTGAGTGTCTTCAAATGGAACTTGTTGGATCCAAGACGGAGAGGTGTGATTGACCTAGCAGTAAAGGGTCTACTAAAGGCTAGACGGCTTCACCCTGCCAATCTGGTGCACCATCAGCAGAGAAGAAAGAGGCAAGGAGGCTACATATATGTAGTACATGGCTAGTGCTGTGGACTGTGCGCTTCTCCACCCCTGTTCACTTCAAGTGCGAGATAAAGATGCTGCTAGGACGTGCGCTGCCGCTTGAGGGATATACCAAGAATGGCCCGCTCGAGTTTGGGCCGCAGGGCATGGCCGGGTAAGAAATTCCCTCAACGAAACCGCTCGAGTTCGATTGCTGCACGCACTCCTTTTCTTCTTTTCCTTCTTCTCTCTCGCGGGCGGGCCTTCCCCACGAATTAATCCATTCGTTTTTTTTTGTACGCTGATTTTGTACGTGTGTACCATTCTCCTCCTTGATCATGTGGCGGCCGTGGTCAACCTTTCTCTACCGAGGGCACCATGACACTTTATTTTCATGAGCCATCTTGTCATCGCCCCGTTACTCGACACATACATGAAATGGTACCTACCACTTACCATTTCATGTGACATTTTATCTTTCATGATACTTGGGTCATCGACTGTGTGTTATTTCATGTGCCATCTTGCTGGTGCGCGTTACGTGATGCGTACATGAAATGATGTCTATTAACTATCCACATCATGTGTCATTTATTCGTCGCGCATTATTAGGATCTTCATTTCATGATAGGAAAAGGGTGTTGCATTTTGTTTCACTTTCCATCTGGTCACCATATGTTATTAGATTCTTTATTTCATGCTAGAAAATACTTATCTACCCGCCATTTTCAGGTGTCGCAACCGTGGAGGAGTGTGAAGTGGTTGTGTTGTTACTCATAATACAAAACTTTTCATCATTCAGGAAATCATATGATACCTATCATCGATGGTGTTGGTGAGGCCATTTGGATGCATGCCGTCACATGGAGAGGCCTCGTTCTTATCGACAAACAACGCTTGAAGAATGGGACCCCAACACGGCGATGTCCCTAGCGAGTGTGAAGAATTTCCCACGTAAATCGGCGTGTCTCACCCTCTTCATCAAATACGACGACTTTGATAGGTTACATGCCTGCATGTTAGTTAGCGGACATTGAAACCCGTCGTAAGTTGTTTCCTTTCATGTTCATATGCGTTGGAGAAACATAAGTTGGAGAGTAACAATTACATTATTGTGTGTCCTTGGAGCCAACTTCATGATGGTCTCAGATCCTCCTTTTCAAGGATGTTCCTGTGCGGGGTGAAAAGCATATGTCAAAATCATGTCTCCATACCCGTGTGACTGGGGAAGTACACACTAAAATATTAAAATTTAACTGCAAAAGAACTTCATTTTGTACGATGAGGCATCTATTAATTGTCAGTCACGCGAAAAGAATGATAATATCATTTCGTCGTTGCACATTCCTAGGGTTCTTATTTAGTGCTAGCGTACAACTTGTGTCACTTCTTGTTTCATATGGTCATCACATGTTACTAGGCACATGAACCGAAATTATACATATTACCACGTGACAAAATGTCACTCCGCATTTTTATGGTCCTCATTTCATGCTAGCACTCAGTTATTAAGCATCATTTCATGAGCCATCTTGTCATCGTCCGTTTATTGGACACACACACGAAATGGTATCTCATGTCATGTGCCATTTTATCTTTCATGTTTCTTGGGTATCGGTCATGTGTTATTTCATGTGCCATCTTGTTGGCACGCGTTACATGACGAGTACATAAAATGATGTCTATTAACTATCCACGTCATGTGTCATGTGCCATTTATTCGTCGTGCATTATTAGGATCTTCATTTCATGATAGGAAAGGGTATTACATTTTGTTTCACCTTTCATATGGTCACCACGTGTTATTAAATTCTTTATTTCATGCTAGCAAATACTTATTTACCCGATGTTTCAGGTGTCGCAGCCGTGGAGGAGTGTGAAGTGATTTTGTTGAAACTCATAACAGAAAACTTTTCATCGTTCAGGAAATCATATCAATCACTAAACATGGCGACAAATGATACCTATCATCGATGGTGTTGACGTGGGGCTACCTTGCGGGTAGCCCACGATGAGGCTACCTGGGCCGCGCCAAGGATGGAAAGGCCCGCAGAAGGCCCACTCGGGGTATCTCATATCCTAGTCCAACTCGGTTAGGACTTGTAACCTACCGTATCTGTACCAACCACCCGAGACCTGGCTGCCTATAAAGCCAGGAGGGTTGCCCGTCCTAGAGGACACGCTCAGAACCACAAACCCTAGCGAGATCGCAATCTCGCCATTGTAATCGCTACTCGCATCAATAACCAGACAAGCAGGAGTAGGGTGTTATCCTCCGGGAGCCTGAACCTGGGTAAACCTCGCTTGTCAGCCGTCGTGATCACCTTGCACTCTCCTCTCTCCCCATTAATCAACCCGGGGTGCACAACCCTGGGACTTGTCGAGTTAGCACCTCGTCAATTGGCGCCGTCTGTGGGAATCCAAACAAGTGCTAGGATCATGGTCACGCCGGCTCCATCCGCAATGAAGATCGGCGCACCCGCCATCAGGGAGTCGATCCAATTCGGCTCCTTCGAGTACGTCATCCACTCGCCAGCTCATCAATCGGTGTACGCCGATCTGGACAAAGGTATACACATCACCTTCGGCTCCATATTCTGTTGCATCGATAGTCGTGGCATGCTCAGGTCTACGACTACTGCGTTACGCGCGGCGGCGTCATCAAAATCGCCGACCACCGCGCCCGCTGGACCCGCGAAGATCGCATCTGCCGCACCCGCGGAGATCGCGACCGCTGGACCCGCGAAGATCGCATCTGCCGCACTCGTGGAGATCGCGATCGCCGGGCCCGCGAAGATCGCATCTGCCGCACCCGCAAGGTTTGCGCCAGCCGTACCCGCGAAGAGGACATCTACGTCGACAATCTCGGCAACGACCACGCGAATCGAATCTACTACCCCAACCTTGATCGCGCGGTCAATCAAGTCAAGACCCACCTCCACCGTCGCGCCCGCACGTGCGACCGGGGGCCCGCGTCCGACATCAACGTCGCGCGCGCCCTCATCTTCGTGGAAGTCCCAGGTCTACCCCAAGCCACTCGCACTCGCCCCGTCGAGTGCGGGCACATGGACAATCGCGAAGAGACGCGACAGCGGGTGCGCCGCGCGCCACGTTGCGGCAATTTTCGACCCCGAGCAAGAAGCGGGTGACATAAGTAGCAGCGGCAGCACCAACTCTCCAATCCATGCCTACCCCAAGCAAGTCTTCATGGCCGGCACAGCGCCGCATGACGACGAAGACGAACCCGCATACCCACTGGAGGTGGACATGCCGGACCAGACGAAACTTGTCATCACGCGTGATATGGCGATCCAAGCCATGAAGCATGTGGACGAGGGCATGTTCCCGCCACCCAACGCACCTCGAGACGATCACCTGGCGGTCCAGTACTTGCTACGCAAGGAAGGCGAACGAATTCGCGCCGAAAAGGCCGAACTTCTCAGGCGCAAAAGGGACGCGGATGCGTCGAGTGCCAGGCGAGCTGCTCTCTCCTTCACATCCTCCACAGAGGTGAATCAGGGAGCACGGCGAACTAGAGCCCGTGTCCCCCACATGGCAGAAGCTGATCGAACAAGACTGACCCGCAACCTCGACTCGTCCTTTGTCACCGAAGACGAGAATGGGATACCCGTCCCGAAGACGGCGAATGCCGCCCTGATATCAGTCGAGACATACCTCCGGCTCACGCAGCCACCGGAGGGTGACGCGCGCTCCCTCCTCCACAAGCAACAAATTGCCTCCATAAGGGCAATCGAAGAAGCTCTAGCGGCCAAGGGGCCAGGTAATCAAGCTCACGAACCAACGACGTCGGGCATCCCGGCGGCGCAGCGACAGCCAGTCAAGGACCTACGAGACGTCCTGACACAGAAGACGGTGGACCGTAACCGCAAGGAGCGTTCGGCTAACGCAGCACAGGCGGACGACCATACCAACCGCGACTTCGAACCATGTGGTGCGGCATGCTTCGGTTTGAACATCCGCGACACCCGTATGCCTAAAGGCTTCAAGTTGACGGCCGGCACACCAAAGTACGACGGGAAGCAAGACCCGAAGCTATGGCTCGAGGACTACCTTATTGCTTGCACCTGCCAAGGCGGAACATCGACCACGGCAATGCAGTACATCCAGCTCATGCTGACAGACTCTGCACGCGGGTGGCTCACAAGCCAACCCAAAGATTCTTTCCGAACGTGGGAGGAGTTCCAGGACAACTTCATCAAAAGTTTCTCGGGAACATTCGCCAGACCAACGACCTACATCGAGTTGCAGGCCTGCAAGCAAGGGAAGGACGAGTCGCTCCGATCTTACATCCAGAGGTGGACACTCCTCCGTAATACCATGGAACCCGTATCAGAGGACAGGGTGATGGACGCCTTCATGCATGGCGTTGCTCGCCGCGACCTCCGGGAGGAATTTGGTAGGCTCCAGCCGAAGACCACAATAGAGTTAATGAAGACAGCCAACCAATGGGCTGAAGGAGAGGACTACGTCCGCGAAACATCTCCCAAAAAGGAAGGCGAAACAAGCAACTGGCGTGAGTCACGTCAGAAGAGGAAGGCACGTTACACGCACGACTCAATCGAGTTAGTAGCGGCGGGTTATGAAACCCCCCGCGAGGTCAAGCGTGAGGGCAGCAGACAGCACGAGCAAAGTCGACAGCCCAGCTCGAGTTAGTACAACCGTGGCAGCAGCAGCATCGACCACAGCGATGGAAGTCAGAAGCGCGAGTGGAAGCGCCCGTTAACCCCGGCAGAGGAACTGATGCAACCATGTAAGCATCACTCGTTCCGCAACCCGGCAACAGGAAAGTGGGGTTCAAACCACTTGTTAAAGGATTGTCGCAAAGCAAGAAAATCTACCACGCCATGCAGCAAATCATCGCCCCAGTACAGGCCATACAAGCGGCACCGCAGCTAGCCATCCAGGCAGCACCCGCAAACAACAATCAAGTGCAGGCGGCAGGAGCGTTCCCCCAGCCGCAGCAGCAGCAACAAGGTCCGTCGGCAGCAGCCGACGCGTACCCAGCCGCACGGGGACAGTTGAACATGATCCAGAAGGGACCCCCGTCGAACAGGAGGCAGAAAATCATCACACGCCAAGTACTTCAAGCAATCAACAGCCCGCGGGCGGTACCAGACTACCTGCGCGGGTCGGAGACACCAATCACATTTTCCAGGGCAGATCACCCAGCGGAGGTAGTCCGACCAGGGCACGCCGCACTCGTGATTGAGGCTTTGATCGGCGACTACAGCCTGAAGAAGGTGTTCCTGGACGGGGGCAGCGGCATCAACATCATATTCGCCGATACCCTCAGGCGAATGAACAGGTCGACAGAGAAATTGTCGGAATCGGAGACCACCTTCCACGGCATAGTACCAGGGCAAGCAATCACGCCCATGGGAACAATCACACTCGATGTCATCCTCGGTACACCCGAACACTTCAGGAAGGAGTCGATAGACTTTGAGGTCGTCGACTGGAAGTCACAATACCATTCCATCCTAGGACGCCCAAGCTTTGCCAGGTTCATGGCGGTACCCCACTACGCCTACCTGATGATAAAGCTACCCGGGCCAAAAGGAGTAATCACCGTCCGCGGTGACTTTGGGCTCTCCAACAGCTGCGACCGCGAGTTTGCCAAGATCTCCGAGTCCTTCGGCGTCGAAGAGCGGTTCAAAGCCATATCAGCCGACAACGACAAGACCGTCTTCCCGGCTCGAAAGAAGCATGGCAACCTTCTGACATGCCGGGGATACCCAGGGAACTCGCCGAGCACTCTCTGAAAGTACACAAGGACGCAAGACCTGTCAAGCAATCCATGCGACGCTTTTCGGGGCCCAAACGAGACGCTATCACCATGGAAGTCGACAGATTATTGCACGCCAAGTTCATCCGAGAGATCAAGGACTCGGACTGGGTCGCTAACCCGGTTCTAGTTGAGAAAAAGAAGACGAAGAAACTACGCATGTGCGTGGACTTCACCGCAGTCAACAAATGCTGCCCCAAAGACCACTTCCCGCTCCCGCGGATAGACCAGATCATCGACTCGACTGCAGGTTGCGAACGCCTATCTTTTCTGGACGCCTACTCAGGTTACCAGCAGATCAGGCTGAAGGTCGAGGACGAAGAGAAGACAGCTTTTATCACACCCGACGGCGTTTTCTGCTACCAGACGATGCCGTTCGGGTTAAAGAACGCAGGTGCCACGTACCAGCGGACAATGCAAGCATGCCTCAAGGGGCTAATCGGGCAGATCGTCCAAGTCTACGTCGACGATATCGTCGTCACTACCCGGAAGGAGGATACCCTAGTCGACGATCTACGCAAGGTCTTCGCCGCACTGGACGTGTACCAGATCAAACTCAATCCAGAGAAGTGCGTGTTCGGCGTGCCAGCCGGAGAGCTACTAGGGTACCTTGTATCCGCAAGAGGAATCGAAGCAAATCCCGAGAAGGTGCAGAACATACTCACAATGCCAGCACCAACGAAGCTCAGGGAGGTGCAACGATTAGCCGGCCGAGTCGCAGCTCTTAGCCGGTTCATTAGTAAGTTGGGAGAGAAGGCCTTACCCTTCTACCAACTGATGAAGAAGTCAGACAAGTTCGAGTGGACGCAAGAGGCGCAGGACGCATTCAACCATCTCAAGAAGACACTGACAACCTCTCCGGTCCTCGTGGCACCACTGGAAAACGAGCCGCTCTACCTGTACGTCTCAGCAACAAACAGGGTGGTGAGCACGGTGCTCGTAGTCGAACGCGAAGAGGAAGGGCACAACCACCCGTTGCAGAGGCCCGTCTACTACCTTAGCGAAGTGCTCACCCTATCCAAGCAGAATTACCCGCATTACCAGAAGCTGGCATACGGAGTCTTCATGACCTCCAGAAAGGTCGTCCACTACTTCTCCGAGCACCCGATCACGGTGGTAAGCTCCTCCGGACTAGCAGACATCCTCACAAATCAGCGCGCGACAGGACGAGTCGCCAAGTGGGTTGTCGAACTAGGACCATGGGGGCTGAAGTATGCTCACCCGAAGTCCATCAAGGCTCAAGTCCTCCCAGAATTCACCACTGAGTGGATAGAAGCCCAGCTACCGAACGTCCCCGACTTGTCCAACGCATGGACAATGTACTTTGATGGCTCCAAGAAATTCAAGTCAGCCGGGGCAGGAGTCGTGCTCATTTCCCCCAAAGGCGACAAGCTCAAGTATGTCTTGCGGATGGACTTCCCGAAGCCGTCCAACAACGAAGCCGAATACGAGGCCCTGATCCACGGCATGCGGATGGCCAAAAACTGCGGCGCCACGCACCTCATGATCTACGGCGACTCCTACCTGGTGGTACAACAAACCATGAAGTCCTGCGACGCCATCGCTGACAACATGATCGCCTACAGAGACCTCTACAATCAGATGGAAGGAAACTTCGACGGCTGCGAGCTACGCCACATCGGCCGTGAAAGCAACGAGGAAGCCGACGCCCTAGCTAACATGGGCTCGGACAGGGTGCCAGTCCCACCCGGCGTTTTCCTCGAGTGCATCACACAAAGATCCATCAAGACTCAGGGTACAGCAAGCACTGCAACCACAAAAGGCGATGTCAACCCGCCAAGCCAAGACAAGGTCCCCATGGAAGTCATGCTAGTCGAAGCCACATGGACAGGACCATACCTGGCATACATACTGCATCAGAAGCTGCCAGCTGACCCAGTCGAAGCAAAGCGCATCATCAGACGCTCCAAAAGTTTCACCGTCATCAACGGGGAACTCTACAAAAGAAGCATATCAGGAATCCTGCAAAGGTGCATAGATCCAGTCGACGGCCAAGCCATCCTACTCGACATTCACGCGGGTACATGCGGACATCACGCAAGCAGCCGGGCACTGGTGGCCAAGGCGCTACGAGCAGGGTTCTATTGGCTCAACCCATGCAGGACGTCGAGGAGCTGGTGAAGAAATGCACAGGGTGCCAGGAATTTGCCAACAAGCCGCACGCCCCAGCATCGGAGCTCAAAACAATACCACTAGCCTGGCCCTTTGCCCAATGGGGCCTGGACATGGTGGGCCCGCTGAAGAAATCCTCACCCGGAGGTCATACCCACCTCCTGGTCGCGGTCGATAAATTCATAAAGTGGATCGAAGCCGTGCCCATCACAAGTTCGACCGCGTCCACAGCGGTCAACTTCATCAGGTCAATCATCTTCAGGTTTGGAGTACCTAACGGGATCATCACCGACAACGGCTCGAACTTCACAGCCGAGGAATTCAAAGACTTCTGCTCAGAGCAGGGGATCAAGCTCAACTACGCGTCGGTCTCGCACCCGCAGTCCAACGGACAAGTAGAGAAGGCCAATGGCTTAGTCTGCAACGACATCAAGAAGCGACTGCGCGTACCCCTAAAACGCGCAGCGGGCGCATGGGTGGAAGAACTGCCATCAGTCCTCTGGAGTCTGCGAACAACGCCGAATAGATCTACCCAGTACACGCCATTCTTCATGGTGTATGGTGCAGAAGCGGTCCTCCCCTGCGACATCAAGTTTGACGCACCAAGAGTAGTCGCCTACGACGAGTCAGAAGCAGAGGAAGCACTCGAAGACAGCAGAGACGCCCTCGACGAAGCACGCGACATCGCCCTGGCACGATCAGCCGTGTATCAGCAGGACCTGCGTAATTATCATACTCGGAGGCTGCGACCAAGAGCGTTTGTGGCAGGCGACCTGGTTCTTCGACTCAAGCAAAAGAAGGTGCACAAGCTCGCTTCCCCATGGGAGGGCCCGTACATCGTAACAGAAGCAATAGGCAATGGAGCATACCGCCTAAAGGACTCGAAGACAGGAGCGGACTGCAGCAACCCGTGGAACGTAGCACAACTCCGCCGGTTCTACGCCTAGTTCAAAGCAAGCATTGTACAAGAAAGTCAGCGCGGCAGGTTTCAGACGCACTCTTTTCCTTACCAGGGTACCTGAGGGGGCTGGAAGGTTTTTAATGAGGCGGCCTGTTCGCAAGAATCAATAAAGTGATTTGAAGAAAATCTGTCTCCTTTTTCCCGTCACTCAAGGAGCTCAAAAATCCTAGGCCGCCACTCGAACCACTCGGGGGCTGGCCACACAGGTTGAAATAATAGCTTAGGCCGCTACCCGAACCACTCAGGGGCTGCGCCATACAAGCACGCCAAAAATCCTAGGTCGCCATCCGAACCACTCGGGGGCTGCGCCATACAGGTTGAAATAAAAGCTTAGGCCGCCACCCAACTTACTCGGGGGCTGCGCCACACAAGCACAGAATCAAAAATCCTAGGCCGCCACTCGACCGACTCGGGGGCTGCGCCATACAGGTCAAGTCCAAAATCCTAAGGCGCCACCCACAACCCACGGGGGCTGCGCCACACAGGTCACACTTGCAACCCTAGGCTACCACTCGACTTACTCGGGGGCTACGCCAAACAAGACTCAGAAAAATCCTCGGCCGCCACTCGAACCTACTCGGGGGCTGTGCTGCACAGGTCAAGTTCCAAATCCTAGGTCACCACCCGACATACTCGGGGGCTGCGCCAAACAGGTAACACTTGTAATCCTAGGCCGTCACTCGACCTACTCGGGGACTGCGCCAGACAGGAATTATTCAAAATCCTAGGCCACCACTTGAACGACTCGGGGGCTGCGCCGTACAGGTCAAGTTACAAATCCTAAGTCGCCACCTAATAGAATCAGAGACCGCGGCATACAGGTAACACTTGAAAAACCTAGGCCGCTGCTTAGCACACTAGGCAGATGCGCCGCACAGGTCGCAAATCGAACCAGGCACCCTCACTTTCGAATAAACAGATCAATTCTCATTACTCGAAAAAGTACTGTAATCTGCTACATTATATTTACACAAGAATACTTGCCCTCTATGGCTAACCCTGTGCATCAGACGACAGCTACTCTAAACTGCAGGTTCAGCCTTTGGCGCACCGAGAGGACCTACAAGCCGCTCGCTCAAGTCCTGAACTTGCCGGATAATCCGGCGCGCAGCCGGCAAGGTCTCGTCGAAGTCGTCGTCACCTAGCAGGCCTTCAAGCACCCGCTCAAGCGGAAGATGTGGCCGGTGCATCCGAACGTACGCCAGCACCGCGTTTGCACCAGCCACAAGCTGAGCGTCGACAACTTCCTTCAGCCCTTCGCCATCGCGGAACCTCTCCAGCAAGGCAGGCAACCCGTTCGGCTGCGCATTATGCGGGAAGTACACGCGGTTGACGTGCCAAAGTGTCTTCCGACAGCTCTCCAGAAGAAAGGCAGCGCGCCACGTACGATCAAGCATGGTGGCAAGGACGCGCCCCCTCGACTTGTTTACCCAGAACTGGCGAGCTTCATAGGAGTCGCCGGACGCCTCTCGAGTGACTCGCTCTTCAACGCGAGCCCGCTCGGCCTCCCAATCGGGATTAACATCTGCGCGCACGAACTGCAAGTCAGAACGAGAAGGACAAACAACGGTGACGGTAGTCGCCAACATGATACATACCCTGCAACTGCCGACTGATCAGGTCCATCTCTCCAAGTAAAAAATCTTCACGACGTGAGAACTCCGCCGTGGGATGCGACTGGGAGCGCTGCAACAGCCGCTCCGTATTCTTCAGGGTCGCCTCAAGCTCCACCACCTTGTTCCGCAAATAGGTGATTACCCGCTGATCATTTGCGCTGCGTGGAGGAGCCGGCGCCGCCCGACGACGGCGAGCACCCGAAGAGGAAGCCGCGCCACTCGGCTTGGCCAAGGGAGAAGGCGGAGCATCATCACGCACGACACTCTGTCAGGAATATGCAGAGTCAATACAGAAATGCGACTGCCAAACACAGTTCAACTCAGAAGACAGAAAAGTCAGCAAAATCAATACTGAAGAGCAAAAGACCCGACAGGGCAATATTCATTACAAACATGAAGTTCAAAATACAGGTCACAGCGACTGCCGCATCCCTACAACTATGCCTACTCTAAGGCCGCGGACTGCGACCGGGAACGGCCCTTCCGAGCAGCCGCCTCAGTCGCCTTAGCAAGGGCCCTCTCGAAGAGTGCCACAAGCTGCGCAGCCAGCTGCGAGGCGCGCTCCTTCACGCCACTCAGCGACGCGGTCCGGCCATCGGGTTTGCGAGGAAAACCGCTGACGACCTTCTCGAAGTCACCTGGAACTTGGTGGCCTAATAGGAGCTGGAAGGTGAGCTCGGAGCCGCGTACCGTCTGCGACCGCGTGAAGTCGGCGATGGTGGTCGCGTCCCCAAACGGTGCAGCCAGAGCGTCCACGGTCGCTGGCGGCTGGTTGCCCGGGAAAATGCTCTGATGCACCACGGCCAGAGCTCCGGTCGACTTCTCCAACGCGGCGGAAGACTTCTTCAGGGCATCCGAGGCGTAGGCGCAAACCCGGTCGAAGAAGCCAACCGCGGTCGCCAAGTCGACCGTGTCACTCGACGCGTCTTCTGGAGGAGCTCCACCGCAAGTCTCTGCGCCGAAATTCAAAGTCAGGACAAGAAAAGGAACGAAGACTCGGTAAGCGTCAAGCCGACACTCACCCCCAAGAACAACGGCGAGTGAAAGGAGACGACCGATTTGAGTTTTCTCCTGGGCGACCCGCGCCAGCTCCCGCTCTCGAGACTCACGAAGAGCCTTCTCAAGCTCATCCACCCGGCCAGTAGCCTGGTCCAGCGAGGAACGCAGTTGGTCCCTCTCCTTCTCCAAGCGAACATAAGCCGCGGCTGCGTCGAGCTGCTGGCGATAGTATGGCTGAAAATAAAAAAGAGCAAGGTGTCAATAAAGTTGCGGGCGACTATACTAGTCACCCACACCTTCGGGGGCTACTCCCATCGGGAGCGCTGATCGCGCACCCGATGAGAAATCAGAAATACAAGGAAAACACGAGACGACTTACGTGGTCCAGGAGCTCAAGGTCCTCGGCAGCCGAAGGAGGAGCCCGGCTAGACGAGGCCAGGCCGGCGGCCTCAACATGCACCTTCTCCACCACCACAGGCGTCTCCAGCCCAGTCGAAGGGCCAGAAGTAAGCTCCGTGTCCCGAAGGGGGGAGCTGACGTTGTCAGAGCGGTGGCTGCAGCAAAATCAAGAACACAAGACAACTAAACGGCGAACCTGCAAAGTACTACTCGAAGGACATATTGCAAAGAAACTAACCTGGGGGTGCTGGCGTCGTCGAAGCTCGACAGAGAAGGCGAGGGCATCCGCGCGAATGACAGAGGCGCTGCAGAGCTGACTGGAGGAACGTTGAGAGGTTCCTCCCAGCCACCCGAAGATTGCGCACCCGGGGACGTCGCCACGGTCTCCTCCTCAGCAACATCCACACCCCTGGCAGGCGACGACGCGGTGGCAGACTCGCCGCGACTCGGAAGCTTCCGCTTCTTCTTCGCGGGTTCCCCCGCTTCGTCTTCCTCCTCCACCTCATCGCGGGGAGAATGTGCGGAAGGAATTTCTTCGTCCTCGTCCTCCTCCTCGACGAACTTCGATTCATCGTCGGGTCCGTTCTCAGGGAGAGGAGGATAGCTGATGAACAGAGCCCGACCCTAAAGCAAAGTAGACGCAAGTCGAATCAAAATGCAAAGTAGACTCAAGTCGAACAAGTACAAAAACAGAGCAAGATCAGACTCACCTCAGGAACGGGTTTCGCGGCCCCGTAAGGAGAAATCGGGCACTTGACGTTGCATGCGTCCGCGGCTCGGAGGTTGGTGATGGACCTGACGTTGGCCTCCACCTCCTCGTCATCCATCGGCTTGGCGCTAACGCCTTCGGCGGCCCACATCGGGTGAGGCCGGGCGCTGAGTGGCTGCACCCGAAGACGGAAGAAGGTGGCCATCAGAAAGACGCCACCCGCATCACGCCCAAGGGTCTGAGTCAGCTCGTGCAACAGGGACAGCAGGGGTCGCACAGCCTCCTTCTCCACGGCAGACAGCGGGTGCGCCCAGGCGCCGGTCTTCCGCAGTCCGCGCTTGCCGTCGAATGCGTCCAGTCCATCGTCGTTCGACTGGACGTAGAACCATCTCCGGCGCCACCCTTGGACGGAGTCGGACTTCTTCATCTGGAAGTACGCGATATCACCGCACACCTGGATTCCGAAGCCGCCCACTGGGAAGGTCAGCCCACTCTTCCCCACGTTCTTGCGAACGAGGAAGAGCGACTTCCACAGTGCCCAGTGGGGCGCGACGCCCAAGAAGCACTCGCATAGCACGATAAAGCCCGCGATGCTCAAGACGCCATTGGGGGTCAGATCATGGATCTGAACCCCATAGGCATACAGGGTTTCCGCGCACGAAATCGTGCATGGGGAACCCGAAGCCACGCGGAATGAAGTCCGCGAAGCAAACGCGCTCCCCATCGCGGGGAGTGGGAAACACTTCTTTGCCAGGGACTCGTACCTGGACTTCGTCCGCAGGTGGCAGCAGGCCTTGCGCGCGGAGCAGCTCCACATCGGGCCTCTTCATCGACGACCTCTGCCAATCGCCCTCGGGCTTCTTCATCACCCCGGCGTCGTCGGCGGCGGCGGCGGAGGAGCCAGCAGCGCCCTTCGGCTTGCCCATTGCCTAAGTCGCAGGGTGCGTGGACAGATTGCTTTGAGCTCGGGACGGCGGCGGAAATGGCAGAGCGCAAGAGGAGAGGGAAGGCAAGAATCGATTGGAGAAGATGACATACCAAAGGCCGAGGCGCAGTACTTATTCCTCGAGGATCGGCATCTCAACCGTCCATCAAGCAGGGGCTCCGAGCGAGAGCATCCAGCCGTCCACGTGTCGCACGGAGAAACCAATCGTCGCCGCCAACTTCCTCCACTACGCACGAGAACCGAGGCGTCGTCATCGTGCCGCGCAAATTTCGCGCCCACTTCGGAGACGTGACAACTGTGGACGTGGTCAGCTCTGACAGCGGGGCCCACCACGTCACGTCCCATCGGGCGCAGAGGCGTGCAGCAAAACCGTCATCAATGACGTCACCAAGCCAACGGCTCCGAAATTAACCGAAGAAACTCGAAAGATTCATTCGAGTGGTAAGCTTCACAGCTGAAATCAACAAGGTAAGATCAGCGAGTGATCCGAGCACCCGAAGTAACCTTTCGAGTGGCAACACAGTAAGCTCAAGCAGCCGAATCCATCCAACAAGTAAGCCAAAGCAGGCTGAATAGAAGCAAGCTTCGCAAGAAGAAGTCAAAGTAATTCGACTGCACAGATTACTCCCATCGGGAGCGGCTGGTTCGACTGAAGAAATTCGAGTTTAAGCTCAAGATCAAGCAATCCAATGGCGCGTCCAGGAAGAAGGAGTCCTTTGTCCGACTCTGAGATTCGATCAAGCACTCGGGGGCTACTGACGTGGGGCTACCTTGCGGGTAGCCCACGATGAGGCTACCTGGGCCGCGCCAAGGATGGAAAGGCCCGCAGAAGGCCCACTCGGGGTATCTCATATCCTAGTCCAACTCGGTTAGGACTTGTAACCTACCGTATCTGTACCAACCACCCGAGACCTGGCTGCCTATAAAGCCAGGAGGGTTGCCCGTCCTAGAGGACACGCTCAGAACCACAAACCCTAGCGAGATCGCAATCTCGCCATTGTAATCGCTACTCGCATCAATAACCAGACAAGCAGGAGTAGGGTGTTATCCTCCGGGAGCCTGAACCTGGGTAAACCTCGCTTGTCAGCCGTCGTGATAACCTTGCACTCTCCTCTCTCCCCATCAATCAACCCGGGGTGCACAACCCTGGGACTTGTCGAGTTAGCACCTCGTCAGGTGTTGGTGAGGCCATTGGATGCATGTCGTCGCATGGTGAGGCCTCGTGTTCTTGAAGAATGGGACCCCAACATGGCGACGTCCCTAGCGAGTGTGAAGAATTTTTCATGTAACTCGGCGTGTTTTATCCTCTTCATCGAACACGACGACTTTGACGGGTTGCATGCTCGCATGTTAGTTAGCGGACATTGCAAACTTGTCGTAGGTTGTTTCCTTTCATGTTCATATGCGATGAAGAAGAAGAAGAAGTAGAAGAAGGTGGAGAGAAACAATTACATTATTGTGTATCCTTGGAGGCTTGGAGCCAACTTCATGAATTATGGAGTTCGTGCTCTGCGCTTCTTCTCACGCCGAGATCTGAAGGCACGTCCTCCTATTTGATCCGTTATTATCGCTAGTGTCAGATCCCAAACACACTCGTTCAGTATGCTAACACCAAGGTGAGAGAGACTGAGGCGTTGCTCTGTTCCTAAAACAGTGACGATGCATGTTCATTTCTAGTCTGATGCGTTGCTCTGTTCATAAAACAGTGATGCATGCATGTTGATTTCTAGTCTGAGGCTTTGCATGAACGATTAGTTCGGTGATGCTCACGTACTGGGTAATGGATTTTTGTTCAGTTTTCCTGTCCCCTCTTGCCTACTCTTGCTCTGCTGGAATGTTACTACCTGGATTTCTTATGGTTCGATATCAAGTGGATTTGTTACTGCTGTGTCATGTTGACTTATATTCCTTAAATCTGGCAGGAATGGCGGTCGCAGTGTCGGCGACGATCGGTTGGGCGAGCTCACCGTGGGGTCAACGATGAAGAAACGAGCGGCCAGAGGGGCTAGCGCATCTGCCATGACGCCTCCGATCTGGGCTCCCGATGCCCCTCACTCCGTGGCTCGCTGCAACAGCTATGGCGCTGTAGGTGGAGCTCCTCCGCTGCACTGCACGCTAGGAGACAGCTCTCCTGCTGCTCGCCAACCACCTCCACAAGCTGCCACCGCCGGCCATGTCCCTGACCCGCTGCAGCCGGCCAAGACTGCAGCTGTCCAGTTAGGTTCCTCTCCTCCTCCTCCTCCATGTATTTTTCTTTCTTTTTATCATGTTGAATGTTTATGGTGCTATATGGTCATGGTGTCTTATTTATGGTGTTATATGGTTAGGCGTTGGTACTAATGATTGTATGGTATGGAGTCTGGACTAATTGGATAAACCCATGGATTTGCTGGGAGTTATGTTGGGCGCTTGACACGCTTCATCTGTGGAGTGTTTGCTGGGAGGCAGCTCGTTCCCGTGTGCACGATTGTTTTCTGTTTCCTACCTTTGTAATGCACAAAAACTTGAGTGCCTCTTTTTTTTAATATCATATAGCTCTATTTGGCGCAAACTTTGTGGAGGATACATTGTATTTCAAGTGGCTAGGCATTCAAATTTTTTCTGTGGTTGAGGATGACATCTTGATCCTCAAAAGCTATATCTGTGAAAGTTTTTATTTTATTGGCAAATGACTGTTTTACTTTACCTATGATGGTCTCTATGGTTGTAATGAGTCTCTTTGAATTATCACAAACTTTAGTGGTCTTCTTTCTTAACTCTTGCAGGACTATCTCTTAATGCTTTGATCCTGATCAACCGGGGGTTGATGGCCGTGGCTGGGGGTAGGATCTCATCGGGCCGCCATTGCCAATGAGGAATATATGTTGGTCGCCTGCCTGGGCTGCAGCTACCAACAATCCACGCAGAGCTGTTGCAAGTCATGTTCCGGAGACAGTCGCTCCGAGATGCTGCATTAGCCACATCTCCAAGCTCTAGCTGCCCAACAAGCTGATGCTGGTGAGCTCTCTCCTCCAACTTATTCTTGCAAAAAATGTTTCCTGTTCCCTGTGGAATTGGGTGTGTGCATAGACAGTAGAGAAAGCATGAACATATGCAGTTGAATTGGGTGTGTGCATAGACAGTAGAGAAAGCATGAACATATGCAGTAAATGAAAAACCTGTATTTTTAACCGTTATTGGTATTAGCACAACTTTAATGGTCTTTTTTCGTAAATCTTGCAATACTATCTCTCAAGTATCGGGATTTTATACTCAATGGGCGGTGACGGCCGCGTCTGGGAGAGGACCTAACCATGCCGCCAGACTTGCATCAAGGAGGAAGATACAGTGGTCACGTGCCTGTTGATGTGGACCTGCTGCTGGCCTTCTTTCGATGACCACCTCACCAAGATGCTGTCGGTGAGTTTGTCGTGCCAGTGCCGACTCTGTCTTGCTGCCGCCACCAACCTGCAGCTTCTGGTATGGATGTGGATATAGGGTCATGGTGGAACTTGCCAATTCACTCGTCCCATGGAAGCTTTTGAAGTTGGTTTGCTTGCACCAGAGGAGCTCGCTGGCAGTAGCCTACCTTAACTGGAATAACAGTTCTCTACTTGATCGTTTCTGATTTACTAGCTTTTACACTTCTCGATGTCCCTTACTGTCTTCTATGCTGTGGCTGTCCTAAATGGATGATACTGCTTCATCACCAGTGTTAGCCACACATGACTTTATTTGACATGCAAGTGGATTTTTTCTTGGCTGGGCTGTTTGCTGATTATAGACTTTAGTGGGCGAGTGTTTTGGATAGAAAGTTGTATCTTCTAGTCAAATTGCTTGATGTATATTTTCCCTAATCTGAAATATCCAAAATCATGCCTAGCTTGTATGTGTGGTGAGCTCCATCTTCTCCTCCTTCTTATTCTTGGAAAATATGTTTCCCTTTTCTGTTGAATTGGGCCTGTGCATAGGTCGAATTGAAGTGGCACAGTTTCTAGGTTTTGGCCTTTCAGAGATTAGTGTTGTTCAAGTACATTGTTTTTGTGATGTTTATGATCAGGGACCGTTTAATGTTCTTGCTACCTTCCTGTATCTTATGAAATGATAGAAATGAGACATGTTGTATCTTGACGCATAAGTAATGATAGTCCATATAAAATCTTGGTCTGTATCTTTAAGCTATTACATTCTCGATGTTTCAAATTCAAAGCTATATTGAATTGGATATGGGATGTGGTTGTGCAGGTTCTCGACCTGCCGGATATTAAGGTTGGGTGGGTGTTTCCACGGTGTGCAGGAGGTCCTTACTTCTCGCCCTCACAGCGAACCTTGATGCCACCTTTCAAGAGCTCATCGGCATCGGCACTGAAAGGTCAAAATTTTCTCTTTAGTCAGTGCTCAAATCAATTGCTGTCATGCTACACAGATTTTGTGAAAATTACATTGGTGGCCTGTAGTGGGTGCTGCTGGCAGTGCCATGTGTGTTAAGTCATGGCTTGTTCTTGTGCACAGTTGTTTCCTGTGCCATTCGTGGAGGTGAACTGTTCTCTATCTGTTGGTGTGCAGGTGATGGATGGACAAGCCGAGTTTTTTCGACCGGTGGTAGGTCAATCTGAACGGAGGAGCGGTACATGGAGTGTGATGAATGGCAGCGCTCTTGCAGGTGATTCCAATACCTTTGATGAACTTGTTGTGTAAATTCATATTGATATTGGAATGCTCCTTGAGATGAAAAGAACTACAGTTTGAACCTTTCTTTGTTTGTTGTTGTGCAGGAGTTTCTTTGGCCAGTTGTAGTCGGATGAGGGATGGTGGAGCACTGTACGGAGCATGCTCGAGGGAGCCATGGTTGTCGGATCATGTTGGATATAGCTGTGAAGGTCGACTGCTACACAGCGGTGAGG
Source organism: Poa annua (assembly GCA_026929855.1). Taxonomy (NCBI): domain Eukaryota; kingdom Viridiplantae; phylum Streptophyta; class Magnoliopsida; order Poales; family Poaceae; genus Poa; species Poa annua. Next base: position 4,491,412 of record CM049427.1, on the reverse strand, counting down.
CCTTTTAGTTTTCATCACCTTGTGAATGTGATATTTAGGATTAAGTAGGGGTTCTATTAAACTGTGTGTTGATCCTGATATCCTGATCTTATTGCTCTAATTGCTTCACCTATATTGCGCTATGCTGCTGTTGAGGTTTAGATTTTGCTGCTGGCTATGAGATTCTCTTATCTGGTACTTTCCTTTTTGTCAAATACATGCGCTTGCCCTTGTGTTGTGCAATAGTGAACTTCTTCATAATTCATACGAACTTTGTTATGCTATTTGCGACTACTTTGATATGTTTTCTGTATGATTTCCTCCATCCTGATGTGCTTCTACATGTATATCTTGGTTGAGTTCTGCTTTGTGGTATAATAAATCCTTGTTACCGACCATAATGCTGTGTGGTTCATAGCTTGCCATTTGCATGATGCTTTCTTGTTTTTTTGCAGTTTGACAAGCTGAAATATCAGCAGTAAGGTGCACGCAAGCGAGTGAGTCATATTGGCGCTCTTGCTGGTATAGACGCGGGATGGCGACCAACACCACCGCCACACCATGCGCTCTAATGCTCAGGTATGGGGACTGTGACTTGAGAAGCATAGTGTAGATTCTGGTGCTGCTCTCCTGCGCGGGCAAGGAGAGGGAGGGCCGTCCGGCTGGGATGGAGAGGATGCTAGCTCGGTCTTGTATCCTTCGGCTGGCATTTATGTCCTAGGCTGCTCGACTCCATCTTTTGGTGTCACGCTGTTAGACCTGGTTGTGATTGGAGGTGCTAGCTGGATGCTATGTTTGTTTGTATAGCTCTGTAATTGGGTGATGTATGAGTTCTGTACTCCATGGCTATCATGTTGAAGCTTGTGGTGCCGGCCTTTGGTCTTTGTCTTGCATTCGTGTCCTCCATATTTTTGTTTCGGGCCGGTAGACCTACTCAATCAGCAGGTCGTCCTGAAAGATACAAAGTACAATCAGTTTGGTGAGCCCATTTACTGTCTAACGAGAGTACAAATAATATATCAGTATATCTTAAATTATCCCCTGCTGATTATATTAGACAAGGAGCTGTTGTATGTTTCAATCTAGCGGATTGAGTCCATTCGCTCATACATGTGTGTTGTTTATTGAATATATCTTGGACACACGAAAACACTCTTTAGTTTTCTCCTGCAATAAGGTAGAAGAATGGATTCGATAGTTTAATAAGCAACTTAAATGTGATTGATGGATCTTGTAAATATAGGATTAAGTTGTAGCGATGACCAGATCTTGGCTCTCTCCTTCTAGCCAATTTAAAGACGTGAGTAATAATTTGCAGGAGCAACCAAATATTACTGAAGAAACTAATCACTTAAAGGAATCGTGATTTTTGTAGGAAAATAAGGGCCGCAAGCCATGGGACTTGTGAGTGCTTTAACAAAACTTACCCAACTCCCCGCAATTATTGTTGAGACACACAACCAATAGCATGCAACAACAATTGTTGTTGAGACACACAACTAATAGCATGCAACAACAATTGTTATTGAGACACACAACCAATGGGAGGCCCTCCCTCCACGTCACCTAGCCAAGACTTAAAATATAGCACCGTTCATCCAACAAGAAAGCAACGGATCCGATCATCTCTTCTGCCCCTGGGACAGACTCGCGTGGCATCTCTTCTTTCTCCCTCTATAAATCTGAGCTGTTCCTTTTGCTGCCATGTCACCGATCCAAGCCAAGACTTATCTCAGCTGTTGGTTCTTCCCATGGACCAATCGGAGTAGAGAGACAAAATCCTCTTCTCTTCCCGCCGGACTGCCTCATGCTGGTTTGAACTGAAACCATCTTCTTCCTTCCTATCCAATATGCCCAACTCTATAAATAAGAGGCCACCTCCATGAGAGCCGCGTGCGATTGGCGCGTGTGACTTAGGCGCGGACTTTGGCGAGGAGTGGCCAATGCGTCAGGCCGCCGTCCGACCACTTCATTCCCGTCGTCGACCCAATCTTTGGCCAGCCGCAACCTACCAACTCCATGGCAACGACGGCGTCCGATCACTTCATCCTCTGCCGCCGCACCAAGAACTGCGTGGCCCTGGTCGGTGCCGCGGGGGTGGGCAAGACGGTATTCATCGTCATGATGATGTAAAAATGCAATTCATTTCATTTAGACTATTCACATGGGCTGAATCTTTCTCATGATTCCTACTTCCTCCGTTATCTAATAGAGGATGTTTTAGCTCTTCCAAAGTAGACAAGATACGTAGCAAAACATAACTACTAAAATGAGGCTAGATACATACTTTTGCCAAAATGATTAAACGTCTTATATTCTTGAACGGAGGGAGTACAAGTTACTAATTGGAGAGATAACATTAGAACAAGAAGAATATATTTAACCATGAGCAGAAGCCTGAAAATATTATATATAATATGTGTTAGTTTCCTATTATTTTGACATGAATATAAAAGTCTAAAAAAACTACTACAATTCATTACTTTTATACCAATATCGAGCACATCCAAATAAAAATATTGGTATTCAACCTCAATGTCAATATTCTGGATATTGGACATCCATCTGAATATAATGTCTAGCCTCTCAATGCAAACATCAAAATAGAGCAATTAATGGATGATATTATATTTCTGTCTCCCCCCACCCCCCGCACCCCCTCACCCCCCTACATGGACGAACCCTATGAGGTACCCGTAGTTCTCCGGCAGCTTCGCCACGGTGTTGTTGAGGTTGTCGTGCCCGTGCACGGTCATGTCCGTCTTGTTGGCCCACGCCACCACCTTCTCCCTGAAGATGTCGGCGCCCACAGCCAGTAGAGTGCTGCCGCCAGCCGCGCCGTGGTCAGGAACCGCGTCCACCGCCTTTTGCACGCTACTGAAGTTGCTGATGAAACAGAGTGTTACTATTAAGGTATGAACTCTGTGTCGAGCAAACGGCTTTCCTAAAACAAATTTGGCAGTTGTTAACACTAATGTTGATTATCTGTATCCTGCTGTAACAACTCAAGATAGTGATACACTGATACTGATAGTGCCGCATCCTCTGTTTGTAGTTGCAAGCCCTACGGTGGACCCTATAGGCCAGCACATCCCTAATATGTGTTAGTTTCGTAAAAATTTGACATGAATATAAAAGTCTAAAAAAACTACTACAATTCATTACTTTCATACGAGTATCGAGCACATCCAAATAAAAATATTGATATTCAATCTCAATGTTAATATTATGGATATTGGACATCCATCTGAATATAATGTCTAGCATCTCAATGCAAACATCAAAATAGAGCAAATTTTTTTTTTTTGAAAGGAGGCAAAAGCTTTGCCTTTTATATTGATATAGGAGAAGCAAAACATGACACGACCGAGGCCAAAAAGAAAAAAGAAATACATGGCGGGGCGTAATTAATGAATTTGGATAAGGTAATCGGCAAGAAAATTTGTCTTAGAGATCTCGAGTCATTAAATAAAAGTTAATCCTGCTCCTATCAAGATTCCCCCACCCAAGATCGACACTACAACTGCAAGCCTTCACGGTTTGACCGCATGATAGGAGGCTTAGCTTGAGGAAGTGTTTGCTCTCGATCATGGCGCGCCAGCTCCGGCAGACGACCTTGAGGCGCGCGAGGTCGTGCGACGACGGTAGGCGGCGCGCTAGGGCCACGCAGATGGCATGTGTGGCCGCCGGCGTGAAGAGGATGTCCTCGTGCCGCCGCCCCGGGGAGAAGAGGCTTTCCTCATAGAGCACGGCCAGCTGATCGTTGGTGCCGACGCCGCGTGTGTAGTCTTTGAAGGCGATCAAGTTTCCACCGGAGGGCAAGCGCTCTAGGGCGCCGGTAGCCGGCGTGTAAGCGCACGGGCATATTGCCGGCTGCGTGTCCCCCATGCGGTACGACCACTCGTAGGTCGGCATGAACATGATGCGGCGTCCGTCATCTATGGCGGCGACCGGACTAGCGCAACAGTGAAAGAACCAAGAGACCTCCGGTGACGCAGTGTGTAGGTCTATACGGCAGCGCAGGTCCCACGTCCCCGACTCGTGGTCACGCAGCAGCCACACGTCGTATGGCCGGCCCCGGCGGACGGTGCGGTTGGTATTGTTCGGGGTGGAGAGGCATAGGCGTCCCTCGAGCTCCGTCAGCCGGTAGTCACCGAGGTAGTCCAGGTGCGGCGGCAGCGGCACGACCCCGAACGCCTCATCGGCAACGGAAAACGAGACGATGATCCCCCGGCGTGTCACCCTCCAGAACCGGTCCTGCTTTGGCTTCTGCTTCTGCGCCATCCAGTGCACATGGCCCTGCGTGAACACGCTCGCTTCATACGAGCTCACCCACCCCGCCGGCTTTCTCGCCTCGGGCTGCCGACCACTCGCCGCCGGCGCACGCCAGAACCCCTCGTCATCGACCACGTAGACATCGCAGAGTACGGGGAGCTTGTCTCCGCGGTAGTATATGCGCACCACCTTGTGCTTCCCTCCGCGCTCGTCGTAGCCGATCCCTAGGCTCTCGTAGCGCCGCTCGGTCGGGCGATGGCGGCCCCCCGTATAGTGGCGCGGCGGGAGCGCCGTCTTGCGGCCGGTGGACGGGTTGTACAGCTCGTACTTGTGGTCCGGTACGTTTACGACGACGAGCCCGCGACACTGCTGGGTGATGACACCGCACATATAGCCGACGGGCGGGGTGAGCTGCGGCATGCCCACGATGCCGTCGTCGTCGGAGCAGGCAAGCGACCACGTGTACGCCGTGGTGGTATAGGTCTTCAGTTTGCTGCAGGACCACGAGCTCCGGAGGTGGAAGAACCTGGGGCCACCGTGGCGGTTGGCGGCGCGGCGGTGGCGGACAATGAAGTCGTCGGAGGAGAGCGCGGCAGCCCAGGCGCGGGAGAGCCCGCGGCACCCGATGGCCGTCCAGGCCGGCAGCCGCGTGAAGATGTCTTCGATGACGTCGTCGGGGAGGACCGGGCATGGATTCTCCATGGCGCCGTCGTTATGGCAAGGAGCGGCTAGCCAGTTTTATCGCTGCAATGCTTCGGCATAACCCTCAATATATAGCGACGGCAACGTAACCTAGCTTAGCTATACCAGTTTTTTTCCTTTAATTTGTGAACCGATCAATCTGTATTAGAGTCGAGTAAGATCAACCTACCTACTTAATTTCCCCATTGTTCGTTCAGTGTACGATATATCACATGGAACTGCTCTAAGGCGAATTGGCAACGACGACAATGGCGTCGACTACCGGACGATCCACTACGCCTCCCGTCGTAGCCACGACAAACGACGGCGTCCTCCCCTTGGACCTGCTCTACGACATCCTTTCGCGCCTCCCCGCCAAGACTATACACTACAGGAGTAACAGCACAGCCCGACGGCATTTGCCGTCGGACTCAGCACAGAAATCCTCGGCCTAAGTGAGCCCGACGGTCACCGTCGGTCTAAGGCCGTCGGTCTCACGCCATGGCCGTCGGCGTCGCAAATACCGTCGGTCTCATAGTGAGCCCGACGGTATAACCGTCGGCCTTATAACTACCAATTTAGTCAGCAATGCCGTCGGGCTCATAGATGGCTCTACCAATTTTGTTTTCAAAATTATTATTTTTCAACTTTTTTATTATTATTTTAACTCCAATTTAGTCATATATTTAATCTCATATCACACACTTAATCATAATCTTAGCTCAAACTATCCACTCACACACTTAATCATAATCTTAGCTCAAACTATTCACCCTTAGTCAAACTTCCCAGACGGCCACCCATCTTTAGAGTGCTCCAGGCCAAGCACGCTTAACTATTGAGTTCTATTCAAATGAGATTCCAGTTGAGATGTCATACCTTGTTGCTATTAGTATGATAGCAATCATATTAACCCTCATCTCAGATATTATATTTTTTAATCTTTAAAATTTCAAAAATAAGATTTGAATAAACAAAATAACTATGTTTAATAATACTTGAATAATAATAATAATAATCAATTATTTTATTTTTGTTTTGTCTTTTCCATTTAATAAGAAATAATTCATATCTTCATATTGATATATCAGAATTTAATAAATAAAATGTCTATATCGATCATAAAAATGAGAGGAATCCAAATATGACATCCATGCCATCATTTTCATAATGAATAATGTCTTTTAAAACAAACAAGAACCAACATAAATCAGTATAAAGTCAATTGAAGAGGCAAATTTAGATAGAAAACAAGGAAAATCCTCATATTAAGTTATTATCCATAAAATATGTTCTACTCTTTGTGAAAATTAAATGGGTGTCATTTTGGACCATATTTTATGTACTTGCTTCACAAAAAAAGTCATTTCTGACACTTAAAAAATGGAAAATGATATTTCTAAAAAGAATTTTGAAAATCGCTTCGACGACGTTGTTTCCCATACCATGACACACATATGTGCTGAATATGGGCACTTTATCACTAACTATGACATGATAATGGTCATACATTGGTCATTTGTCTTGAAACCTATGCATGTTTATAGATGTTTGACATTTTTGTGAAGTTTCGTTTTGAAAAGTTTGCCAAAAATCAAGTTTATCATTTTTCCTATTAACTAGTACACGTAAAAGGACTTCATGCCAAAGGGTTTCTTTTTTTGAGTACTTTTTCATATTTTTCCATTTCTTTCAAAAAACGGTCAAAATAGAGAGCATGGCTATTCATCAAAAGTGGTCGAATTTTTCAAAACTATTGACGGTTATATGTTGTAACCACTACTTGTGTACCTTAAAATTATTTTTGTAAGAACTTCAGAGCAAACTATCACACAGTTGTAGTTCAAATTTGAATTACTTCCGGAAAATTGACATAAAGTCAATTGAAGAGGCGAATTTAGATAGAAAGCAAGGAAAATCATCATATTAAGTTATTATCCATAAACTATGTTCTACTCTTTGTGAAAATTAAATGGGTGTCATTTTGGACCATATTTTATGTACTTGCTTCACAAAAAAAGTCATTTCTGACACTTAAAAAATAGAAAATGATATTTCTAAAAAGAATTTTGAAAATCGCTTCAGTGACGTTGTTTCCCATACCATGACACACATATGTGCTGAATATGGGCACTTTATCACAAACTATTACATGATAATGGTCATACATTGGTCATTTGTCTTGAAACCTATGCATGTTTATAGATGTTTGACATTTTTGTGAAGTTTCGTTTTGAAAAGTTTGCCAAAAATCAAGTTTATCATTTTTCCTATTAACTAGTACACGTAAAAGGACTTCATGCCAAAGGGTTTCTTTTTTTGAGTACTTTTTCATATTTTTCCATTTCTTTCAAAAAACGGTCAAAATGGAGAGCATGGCTATTCATCAAAAGTGGTCGAATTTTTCAAAACTATTGACGGTTCTATGTTGTAACCACTACTTGTGTACCTTAAAATTATTTTTGTAAGAACTTCAGAGCAAACTATCACACAGTTGTAGTTCAAATTTGAATTACTTCCGGAAAATTGACATAAAGTCAATTAAAGAGGCGAATTTAGATAGAAAGCAAGGAAAATCCTCATATTAAGTTATTATCCATAAAATATGTTCTACTCTTTGTGAAAATTAAATGGGTGTCATTTTGGACCATATTTTATGTACTTGCTTCACAAAAAAGTCATTTCTGACACTTAAAAATAGAAAATGATATTTCTAAAAAGAATTTTGAAAATCGCTTCGGTGAAGTTGTTTCCCATACCATGACACACATATGTGCTGAATATGGGCACTTTATCACAAACTATGACATGATAATGGTCATACATATGTGTTAAAACTATTGCATATTTGTATATGATTGATATTTTTTGTAAAGTTTTGTTTTAAAAAGTTGCCAAAACTCAAATTTATCATTTTTCTAAAAACTAGTACACGTCAAAAGACTTCATGCCAAAGGGTTTCCTTTTTTTAGTATTTTTTCATATTTTTTTTGAATGTAATCTATTTTTTTGAGAAAAACTGAAAAACTGTATAGTGAGGCCGACGGTTATACCGTCGGGCTTACAATGTGATCAGGTCGCTTCGTCCAGGACGCCCACGCGGGGGAGACGGGGGGAGAAGTCCGACGGTGTTTTGACGCCGACGGTGGCCGTCGGGCTCACATTAGAACGCCGACGGTGTTTTGAGCCCGACGGTGTTTCTCTGGCCGTCGGTGCTAGATTGTGACGCCGACGGCCCCGACGTTTGGCCGTCGGCGTTATAATTGCCGTCGGGCTGGTCTGCCACTCCCGTAGTGATAGGCCGATTCCGCGCCGTCTGCAGGTCATGGCGCTCCCTGCTACGCCACCCGGACTTCATCGCCGCCGCCCGCAACACCGGCCCTCTCATTGCCATTGGCCTCCGCGACCAATCTTACGCCAGCTTGGATGTCAACGTAATGGACTTGGAGACTTTGGAGTCCGGCAACGCCATCAAACGCGTAAAGGTCGCCACAACTGATCTGCACGGCGGCGGCTTCCAATTACCAACGGGTCATGACCGCTTCGTCTGCTGCGTCGTCGGCCGGGATCGTCGGCTCCGCCTGATCGACCTCACTACCGGTGCCGCCTCCCTCTTGCCCGCCTACGAGCCACCACCACAGACCACCACCACGTACACCCTGGGGCACGCAAAGCTGCTCGCCATTAGCACCCCAATGAGCCCATACGAGCGCCAGGTCTGCAAGATCCTCGCCCTCGACGGCAGTGGCTGGAGGGACACGCCGCGCCCTCCATTAAAACTAGAGTGGCAATGCAAATCCATCGCCGTCATCGATTCCATCGCCTATTGTCTGTCCTACCGCAGCTATTCAGCAGAGCTGCGCACCCAAAAGATAATGGCTTTCAACCTTGATACCGAGACGTGGCGACCATTGGAGGCTTCCCTAAGAGGCCCCTACAGCGACGGCCGCCATTGCGACTGCTTGGCCGAGATGGACGGCCAGCTAGTTGCAGGTCGTGCCACCTCCATGGAGATTGAGTTGTGGTTCCTCACTGTGGAGTTGGACAAGTCATACTGGTCCAAGGGTAAACCATCAACATGCCATACATTTGGAATCTCAAAGAGTATTTCCTGAAACCACTGGCGCTACTACACGATGGTAGAATCGTGTTGTGGATGCGGGTGGACACAGTACATGTGACTGGCACAGAGAGTAACTACGTAATGCGGATCTACGACCCGAGAACAAAGACATTCATGGACGACGGTACGCGAGTTCCCTGTTGTAGCCGTGTGAGTGTCTTCAAATGGAACTTGTTGGATTCAGGACGGAGAGGTGTGATTGACCTAGCAGTAAAGGGTCTACTAAAGGCTAGACGGCTTCACCCTGCCAATCTGGTGCACCATCAGCAGAGAAGAAAGAGGCAAGGAGGCTACATATATGTAGTATATGGCTAGTGCTGTGGACTGTGCGCTTCTCCACCCCTGTTCACTTCAAGTGCGAGATGAAGATGCTGCTAGGACGTGCGCTGCCGCTTGAGGGATATACCAAGAATGGCCCGCTCGAGTTTGGGCCGCAGGGCATGGCCGGGTAAGAAATTCCCTCAACGAAACCGCTCGAGTTCGATTGCTGCGCGCACTCCTTTTCTTCTTTTCCTTCTTCTCTCTCGCGGGCGGGCCTTCCCCACGAATTAATCCATTCGTTTTTTTTTGTACGCTGATTTTGTACGTGTGTACCATTCTCCTCCTTGATCATGTGGCGGCCGTGGTCAACCTTTCTCTACCGAGGGCACCATGACACTTTATTTTCATGAGCCATCTTGTCATCGCCCCGTTACTCGACACATACATGAAATGGTATCTATCACTTACCATTTCATGTGACATTTTATCTTTCATGATACTTGGGTCATCGACCGTGTGTTATTTAATGTGCCATCTTGTTGGTGCGTGTTACGTGATGCATCGATTAGTTTTAACCGTGGAGGAGTGTGAAGTGGTTGTGTTGTTACTCATAATACAAAACTTTTCATCATTCAGGAAATCATATGATACCTATCATCGATGGTGTTGGTGAGGCCATTGGATGCATGCCGTCACATGGAGAGGCCTCGTTCTTATCGACAAACAACGCTTGAAGAATGGGACCCCAACACGGCGATGTCCCTAGCGAGTGTGAAGAATTTCCCACGTAAATCGGCGTGTTTCACCCTCTTCATCAAACACGACGACTTTGATAGGTTACATGCCTGCATGTTAGTTAGCGGCACTGAAACCCGTCGTAAGTTGTTTCCTTTCATGTTCATATGCGTTGGAGAAACAGAAGTTGGAGAGTAACAATTACATTATTGTGTGTCCTTGGAGCCAACTTCATGATGGTCTCAGATCCTCCTTTTCAAGGATGTTCCTGTGCGGGGTGAAAAGCATATGTCAAAATCATGTCTCCATACCCGTGTGACTGGGGAAGTACAAACTAAAATATTAAAATTTAACTGCAAAAGAACTTCATTTTGTACGATGAGGCATCTATTAATTGTCAGTCACGCGAAAAGAATGATAATATCATTTCGTCGTTGCACATTCCTAGGGTTCTTATTTAGTGCTAGCGTACAACTTGTGTCACTTCTTGTTTCATATGGTCATCACATGTTACTAGGCACATGAACCGAAATTAATATTACCACGTGACAAAATGTCACTCCGCATTTTTATGGTCCTCATTTCATGCTAGCACTCAGTTATTAAGCATCATTTCATGAGCCATCTTGTCATCGTCCGTTTATTGGACACACACACGAAATGGTATCTCATGTCATGTGCCATTTTATCTTTCATGTTTCTTGGGTCATCGGTCATGTGTTATTTCATGTGCCATCTTGTTGGCACGCGTTACATGACGAGTACATAAAATGATGTCTATTAACTATCCACGTCATGTGCCATTTATTCGTCGTGCATTATTAGGATCTTCATTTCATGATAGGAAAGGGTATTACATTTTGTTTCACCTTTCATATGGTCACCACGTGTTATTACATTCTTTATTTCATGATAGCAAATACTTATTTACCCGGTGTTTCTGGTGTCGCAGCCGTGGAGGAGTGTGAAGTGGTTTTGTTGAAACTCATAACAGAAAACTTTTCATCGTTCAGGAAATCATATCAATCACTAAACATGGCGACAAATGATACCTATCATCGATGGTGTTGGTGAGGCCATTGGATGCATGTCGTCGCATGGCGAGGCCTCATGTTCTTGAAGAATGGGACCCCAACATGGCGACGTCCCTAGCGAGTGTGAAGAATTTTTCATGTAACTCGGCGTGTTTTATCCTCTTCATCGAACACGACGACTTTGACGGGTTGCATGCTCGCATGTTAGTTAGCAGACATTGCAAACTTGTCGTAGGTTGTTTCCTCCGCTGTAGGTGGAGCTCCTCCGCTGCACTGCACGCTAGGAGACAGCTCTCCTGCTGCTCGCCAACCACCTCCACAAGCTGCCACCGCCGGCCATGTCCCTGACCCGCTGCAGCCGGCCAAGACTGCAGCTGTCCAGTTAGGTTCCTCTCCTCCTCCTCCATGTATTTTTCTTTCTTTTTATCATGTTGAATGTTTATGGTGCTATATGGTCATGGTGTCTTATTTATGGTGTTATATGGTTAGGCGTTGGTACTAATGATTGTATGGTATGGAGTCTGGACTAATTGGATAAACCCATGGATTTGCTGGGAGTTATGTTGGGCGCTTGACACGCTTCATCTGTGGAGTGTTTGCTGGGAGTAGGGATGTAAACGGATAGGATAATTTCCGCACCATATCCGATTCCGAAACCGTTTTAAGCAATCCATATCCGGTTTTAAGGAATTCGACGGATAAGGATATCCGATTCCGAACTTGACACCCGGATATGGTATAGGATATTGTATGGAAAATATCCTAAAATATGGATTAACCGAAATTTAAATAGGATTATCCGATGGTTTGAATCCGAATAATCTGATTTTGTACCGAAATGTCCAGTCTAATATAGCATAATTTGTAGCTAGTAAGTTGTTGAGTTCGTTAGTCGAACAATATCTCACTTAAGGACTATGAATTACAAGTTTGTTATTTATTAGGTTATCAAACAACTATTTTTGTATGTATGGTTTTATAATTTACTTGTACATGTACCGATCCGATTAATTTTTTACCGCTCCGAATCCGCCCCGTTTCCGCCATCACGGATATCCGCATCCGAATCCGCATCCGACACTTATCCGATCCGCTCCGAATCCGATGAAAAATTATGGTAAAGGATATGGTAAAGGCAAAATCCGATCCGATCCGATCCGTTTACACCCTAGCTGGGAGGCAACTCGTTCCCGTGTGCACGTTGTTTTCTGTTTCCTACCTTTGTAATGCACAAAAACTTGAGTGCCTCTTTTTTTTAATGTCATATAGCTCTATTTGGCGCAGACTTTGTGGGGGATACATTGTATTTCAAGTGGCTAGGCATTCAAATTTTTTCTGTGGTTGAGGACGACATCTTGATCCTCAAAAGCTATATCTGTGAAAGTTTTTCTTTTATTGGCAAATGACTGTTTTACTTTACCTATGATGGTCTCTATGGTTGTAATGAGTCTCTTTGAATTATCACAAATTTTAGTGGTCTTCTTTCTTAACTCTTGCAGGACTATCTCGTAATGCTTTGATCCTGATCAACCGGGGGTTGATGGCCGTGGCTGGGGGTAGGATCTCATCGGGCCGCCATTGGCAATGAGGAATATATGTTGGTCGCCTGCCTGGGCTGCAACTTCCAACAATCCACGCAGAGCTGTTGCAAGTCATCTTCCGGAGACAGTCGCTCCGAGATGCTGCATTAGCCACATCTCCAAGCTCTAGCTGCCCAACAAGCTGATGCTGGTGAGCTCTCTCCTCCAACTTATTCTTGCAAAAAATGTTTCCTGTTCCCCGTGGAATTGGGTGTGTGCATAGACAGTAGAGAAAGCATGAACATATGCAGTTGAATTGGGTGTGTGCATAGACAGTAGAGAAAGCATGAACATATGCAGTAAATGAAAAACCTGTATTTTTAACCGTTATTGGTATTAGCACAACTTTAATGGTCTTTTTTCATAAATCTTGCAATACTATCTCTCAAGTATCGGAATTTTATACTCAATGGGCGGTGACGGCCGCGGCTGGGAGAGGACCTGACCATGCCGCCAGACTTGCATCAAGGAGGAAGATACAATGGTCACGTGCCTGTTGATGTGGACCTGCTGCTGGCCTTCTTTCAATGACCACCTCACCAAGATGCTGTCGGTGAGCTCGTCGTGCCAGTGCCGACTCTGTCTTACTGCCGCCACCAACCTGCAGCTTCTGGTAAGCCCCCCCCCCCACACACACATCTTTCCACCAGCGGAGTTCAAGCTTGTATGGATGAGGATATAGGGTCATGGTGGAACTTGCCAATTCACTCGTCCCTTGGAAGCTTTTGAAGTTGGTTTGCTTGCACCAGAGGAGCTCGCTGGGAGTAGCCTACCTTAACTGGAATAACGGTTCTCTAACTGATCGTTTCTAATTTACTAGGTTTTACACTACTCGATGTCCCTTACTGTCTTCTATGCTGTGGCTGTCCTAAATGGATGATACTGCTTCATCACCAGTGTTAGCCACACATGACTTTATTTGACATGCAAGTGGATTTTTTCTTGGCTGGGCTGTTTGCTGATTATAGACTTTAGTGGGCGAGTGTTTTGGATAGAAAGTTGTATCTTCTAGTCAAACTGCTTGATGTATATTTTCCCTAATCTGAAATATCCAAAATCATGCCTAGCTTGTATGTGTGGTGATCTCCATCTTCTCCTGCTTCTTATTCTTGGAAAATATGTTTCCCTTTTCTGTTGAATTGGGCCTGTGCATAGGTCGAATTGAAGTGGCACAGTTTCTAGGTTTTGGCCTTTCAGAGATTAGTGTTGTTCAAGTACATTGTTTTTGTGATGTTATTGATCAGGGACTGTTTAATGTTCTTGCTAGCTTCCTGTAGCTTATGAAATGATAGAAATGAGACATGTTGTATCTTGACGCATAAGTAATGATAGTACATATAAAATCTTGGTCTGTATCTTTAAGCTATTACATTCTCGATGTTTCAAATTCAAAGCTATATTGAATTGGATGTGGGATGTGGCTGTGCAGGTTCTCGACCTGCCGGATATTAAGGCTGGGTGGGTGTTTCCACGGTGATGAATGGCAGCGCTCTTGCAGGTGATTCCAATACCTTTGATGAACTTGTTGTGTAAATTCATATTGATATTGGAATGCTCCTTGAGATGAAAAGAACTACAGTTTGAACCTTTCTTTGTTTGTTGTTGTGCAGGAGTTTCTTTGGCCAGTTGTAGTCGGATGAGGGATGGTGGAGCACTGTACGGAGCATGCTCGAGGGAGCCATGGTTGCCGGATCATGTTGGATATAGCTGTGAAGGTCGACTGCTACATAGCGGTGAGGCCTTTTAGTTTTCATCACCTTGTGAATGTGATATTTAGGATTAAGTAGGGGTTCTATTAAATTGTGTGTTGATCCTGATATCCTGATCTTATTGCTCTAATTGCTTCACCTATATTGCGCTATGCTGCTGTTGAGGTTTAGATTTTGCTGCTGGCTATGAGATTCTCTTATCTGGTACTTTCCTTTTTGTCAAATACATGCGCTTGCCCTTGTGTTGTGCAATAGTGAACTTCTTCATAATTCATACAAACTTTGTTATGCTATTTGCGACTACTTTGATATGTTTTCTGTATGATTTCCTCCATCCTGATGTGCTTCTACATGTATATCTTGGTTGAGTTCTGCTTTGTGGTATAATAAATCCTTGTTACCGACCATAATGTTGTGTGGTTCATAGCTTGCCATTTGCATGATGCTTTCTTGTTTTTTTGCAGTTTGGCAAGCTGAAATATCAGCAGTAAGGTGCACGCAAGCGAGTGAGTCATATTGGCGCTCTTGCTGGTATAGACGCTGGATGATGACCAACACCACCGCCACACCATGCGCTCTAATGCTCAGGTATGGGGACTGTGACTTGAGAAGCATAGTGCAGATTCTGGTGCTGCTCTCCTGCGCGGGCAAGGAGAGGGAGGGCCGTCCGGCTGGGATGGAGAGGATGCTAGCTCGGTCTTGTATCCTTCGGCTGGCATTTATGTCCTAGGCTGCTCGACTCCATCTTTTGGTGTCACGCTGTTAGACCTGGTTGTGATTGGAGGTGCTAGCTGGATGCTATGTTTGTTTGTATAGCTCTGTAATTGGGTGATGTATGAGTTCTGTACTTCATGGCTATCATGTTGAAGCTTGTGGTGCCGGCCTTTGGTCTTTGTCTTGCATTCGTGTCCTCCATATTTTTGTTTCGGGCTGGTAGACCTACTCAATCAGCAGGTCGTCCTGAAAGATACAAAGTACAATCAGTTTGGTGAGCCCATTTACTGTCTAACGAGAGTACAAATAATATATCAGTATATCTTAAATTATCCCCTGCTGATTATATTAGACAAGGAGCTGTTGTATGTTTCAATCTAGCGGATTGAGTCCATTCGCTCATACATGTGTGTTGTTTATTGAATATATCTTGGACACACGAAAACACTCTTTAGTTTTCTCCTGCAATAAGGTAGAAAAATGGATTCGATAGTTTAATAAGCAACTTAAATGTGATTGATGGATCTTGTAAATATAGGATTACGTTGTAGCGATGACCAGATCTTGGCTCTCTCCTTCTAGCCAATTTAAAGACGTGAGTAATAATTTGCAGGAGCAACCAAATATTACTGAAGAAACTAATCACTTAAGGGAATCGTGATTTTTGTAGGAAAATAAGGGCCGCAAGCCATGGGGCTCGTGAGTGCTTTAACCAAACTTACCCAACTCCCCGCAATTATTGTTGAGACACACAACCAATAGCATGCAACAACAATTGTTGTTGAGACACACAACCAATGGGAGGCCCTCCATCCACGTCACCTAGCCAAGACTTAAAGATATAGCACCGTTCATCCAACAAGAAAGCAACAGATCCGATCATCTCTTCTGCCCCTGGGACAGACTCGCGTGGCATCTCTTCTTTCTCCCTCTATAAATCTGAGCTGTTCATTTTGCTGCCATGTCACCGATCCAAGCCAAGACTTATCTCAGCTGTTGGTTCTTCCCATGGACCAATCGGAGTAGAGAGACAAAATCCTCTTCTCTTCCCGCCGGACTGCCTCATGCTGGTTTGAACTGAAACCATCTTCTTCCTTCCTATCCAATATGCCCAACTCTATAAATAAGAGGCCACCTCCATGAGAGCCGCGTGCGATTGGCGCGTGTGACTTAGGCGCGGACTTCGGCGAGGAGTGGCCAATGCATCAGGCCGCCGTCCGACCACTTCATTACCGTCGTCGACCCAATCTTTGGCCAGCCGCAACCTACCAACTCCATGGCAACGACGGCGTCCGATCACTTCATCCTCTGCCGCCGCACCAAGAACTGCGTGGCCCTGGTCGGTGCCGTGGGGGTGGGCAAGACGGCCGTCGCGGAGTGGCCAATGCGTGAGGCCGCCGTCGTCCCGATCTCCAGCCACGATCGACCCGATCTTCTTCGCCCTTTGACCACTTCATTCCCGATCTCCAGGCCTCTGGCCACTTCATTCCCGATCTCCAGCCGCGCCCTCCCTCTTCTTATAGCACCGAAATTCTATAGAAACGTAAACAGGATCGAGCGCGCTCGCGACACCACCTCTCAGGCGGAGGTGCCCAGCGTCACGCTGCCTATCCGTGTGGCGATCTCCCGGGCCCCCTTGCCTTCTCTTTGCAGCGTCGAGGTTGTGCATGATGAAGCGGTGCACTTGCTGCCTGAGATGAAGCTGAATGGCGGGCCTATGCCCTGCCACGAGATCACGTCACCTTGTCACCTTGTCCATCGCCGATGGGCAACTCCGAGCTGGATGGTATTGAGGTGCTGTGTGACGGGGGATTTGCTAATGACGATGATGAGGATGAGGTTGTAGACGGGAAGATGGAGCAGCTTCTACCAGGCCTCACCGAGCTGGTTCAGATTGAGTTGCAGTTGGATGGCGAGGAGGCGGCGCATGAAGATGGCCTTGATGACGACGGCCACTTGGCGAGGAGGGAGTTTCAGCTCGTCTCGGACGTCATTGACGCTGACACGGAGGCTGCTACGATTGGGAATCTCCTTGTTGCCGATATTGATGACGCTCCCTCATCAGGCATCGCGATAGGTTGCGTCGCGGATCTGTTCAGCATGCCGGCTGAGCCGCTGCTGGCCACGCCTGCTCCGACAATGTCACGTGCTCATGTGGCCCTGCCCGACACCGAGCGCCGCAACAGCAGACTCACGGCAAAGCCACAACTCTCTGCGGTTGGCAAAGCGCAACGTGTCCTCCACTTGAAAATGGGGCTCGACTTTGGAGGCATGCCCCTGCTTGAGGCTACGAACGCTGCGCCGACACGCTCTGCTAGAGTCCACCCTCCGTGACGAGGCCAACACGGCAGCTGGCAACTGAGAAAAGACGAACAAACCCAATCGTGCAACGGTGCAAGAGGAGACGAAGTCGTGCAAGAGGGAATGTGGTGATTGGTCATCATCGTGAATTCGTGATGCTATAGTTCTGCTCATACGGAGTAGTTAACTTCTCAGGTTCAGTTTGATAATGTTTAATATGTTGTAGTCATCGTCATGATGATGTAAAAATGCAATTCATTTCATTTAGAATATTCACATGGGCTGAATCTTTCTCATGATTCCTACAAGTTACTAGTTGGAGAGATAACATTAGAATAAGAACAATATATTTAACCATGAGCAGAAGCGTGAAAGTATCTCTACTATATAATATGGCTTAAGGTGAGAATGGTACGTCGTGGTTGTTTTGCTCAAAACCATCTCAGAAATCTGGTAATAAACCCCGCGGTCCACACACTTACCGGTTCAAACAGAATAACGAAAAAAAAGAAAAAGAACACCATCGTCTCCAACCTCTCGTCCCCGACCTCCCAACCCTAGCATAGGGTATCGCCACCGCCGCAGCGCCTCCCCTCCTGTCTCCCCCCACCCCCCGCACCCCATCACCCCCCTACATGGACGAACCCTATGAGGTACCCGTAGTTCTCCGGCAGCTTCGCCACGATGTTGTTGAGGTTGTCGTGCCCGTGCACGGTCATGTCCGTCTTGTTGGCCCACGCCACCACCTTCTCCCTGAAGATGTCGGCGCCCACAGCCAGTAGAGTGCTGCCGCCGGCCACACCGTGGTCAGGAACCGCGTCCACCGCCTTTTGCACGCTGCTGAAGTTGCCGCAGCCGAGGTGGTCGACTGTCAGGACGAGGGTGGCCTTGTGCTTGGACGCGATGCAGGTTGCCCAATGGGCCTCTTCGTCGCACTGCCTCCGACGCCACCGGCCACCACCAAAGGATTGGAGGGAGAAGCAGGAAAGTATGTGGTGGCCGCGAGCAAGATGGCGAGGAGAGCAGAGGAGATGGCCGTTGCCCATAAGCTACTGCATACTTGCACGCCTCCTCATCTGGGGCATGGCGATATGGCATGGAATGCACATTAACTTTACATTCAATTTTAGCAGGTACATCCACGGTCGACAGAGTGCAGCGGCGGTCGTTGGAAGACAACACCCATCAGACAACAACGACGTTGGGAGCATAGTTGCTGATGAAACAGAGTGTTACTATTAAGGTATGAACTCTATGTCGAGCAAACGGCTTTCCTAAAATAAATTTGGCAGTTGTTAACACTAATGTTGATTATCTGTATCCTGCTGTAACAACTCAAGATAGTGATACACTGATACTGATAGTGCCGCATCCTCTGTTGGTAGTTGCAATCCCTACGGTGGACCCTATAGGCCAGCACATCCCTAATATGTGTTAGTTTCGTAAAATTTTGACATGAATATAAAAGTCTAAAAAAGCTACTACAATTCATTACTTTCATACGAATATCGAGCACATCCAAATAAAAATATTGATATTCAATCTCAATGTTAATATTATGGATATTGGACATCCATCTGAATATAATGTCTAGCCTCTCAATGTAAACATCAAAATAGAGCAATTAATGGATGATATTATATTTCTGTCCTTATAAATGAATTTGGATAAGGTAATCGGCAAGAAAATTTGTCTTAGAGATCTCGAGTCATTAAATAAAAGTTAATCCTGCTCCTATCAAGATTCCCCCACCCAAGATCGACACTACAATTGCAAGCCTTCACGGTTTGACCGCATGATAGGAGGCTTAGCTTGAGGAAGTGTTTGCTCTCGATCATGGCGCGCCAGCTCCGACAGACGACCTTGAGACGCGCGAGGTCACGCGGCGACGGTAGGCGGGGCGCTAGGGCCACGCAGATAGCATGTGTGGCCGCCGGCGTGAAGAGGATGTCCTCGTGCCGCCGCCCCGGGGAGACGAGGCTTTCCTCATAGAGCACGGCCAGCTGTTCGTTGGTGCCGATGCCGCGTGTGTAGTCTGTGAAGGCGATCAAGTTTCCGCCGGCGGGCAAGCGCTCTAGGGCGCCGGTAGCCTGCGTGTAAGCGCACGGGCATATTGCCGGCTGGGTGTCCCCCTGGCGGTACGACCACTCGTAGCTCGGCATGAACATGATGCGGCGTCCGTCATCTATGGCGGCGACCGGACTAGCGCAACAGTGAAAGAACCGAGAGACCTCCGGCGACGCGGTGTGTAGGTCTATACGGCAGCGCAGGTCCCACGTCCCCGACTCGTGGTCACGCAGCAGCCACACGTCGTATGGCCGGCCCCGGCGGACGGTGCAGTTGGTATTGTTTGGGGTGGAGAGGCATAGGCGTCCCTCGAGCTCCGTCAGCCGGTAGTCACCGAGGTAGTCCAGGTGCGGCGGCAGCGGCACGACCCCGAACGCCTCATCGGCAACGGAAAACGAGACGATGATCCCCCGGCGTGTCACCCTCCAGAACCGGTCCTGCTTTGGCTTCTGCTTCTGCGCCATCCAGTGCACATGGCCCTGCGTGAACACGCTCGCTTCATACGAGCTCACCCACCCCGCCGGCTTTCTCGCCTCGGGCTGCCGACCACTCGCCGCCGGCGCACGCCAGAACCCCTCGTCATCGACCACGTAGACATCGCAGCGCACGGGGAGCTTGTCTCCGCGGTAGTATATGCGCACCACCTTGTGCTTCCCTCCGCGCTCGTCGTAGCCGATCCCTAGGCTCTCGTAGCGCCGCTCGGCCGGGCGATGGCGGCCCCCCGTATAGTGGCGCGGCGGGAGCGCCGTCCTGCGGCCGGTGGACGGGTTGTACAGCTCGTACTTGTGGTCCGGTACGTTTACGACGACAAGCCCGCGGCATTGCTGGGTGATGACGCCGCACATATAGCCGACGGGCGGGGTGAGCTGCGGCATGCCCACGATGCCGTCGTCGTCGGAGCAGGCAAGCGACCACCACGCGTACGCCGTGGTGGTATAGGTCTTCAGTTTGCTGCAGGACCACGAGCTCCGGAGGTGGAAGAACCTGGGGCCACCGTGGCGGTTGGCGGCGCGGCGGTGGCGGACAATGAAGTCGTCGGAGGAGAGCGCGGCACCCGATGGCAGTCCAGGCCGGCAGCCGCGTGAAGATGTCTTTGATGACGTCGTCGGGGAGGACCGGGCATGGGTTCTCCATGGCGCCGTCGTTACGGACGTAACCTAGCTATACCAGTTTTTTTCCTTTAATTTGTGAACGGATCAATCTGTATTAGAGTCGAGTACGAGTTGTGTTTTGTGTACCGCTACCTACTTAATTTCCCCATTGTTCGTTCAGTGTACGATATATCACATGGAACTGCTCTAAGGCGAATTGGCAACGACGACAATGGCGTCGACTACCGGACGATCCACCACGCCTCCTGTCGTAGCCACGACGAACGACGGCGTCCTCCCCTTGGACCTGCTCTACGACATCCTTTCGCGCCTCCCCGCCAAGACTATAGGCCGATTCTGCGCCGTCTGCAGGTCATGGCGCTCCCTGCTGCGCCACCCGGACTTCATCACCGCCGCCCGCAACACCGGCCCTCTCATTGCCATTGGCCTCCGCGACCAATCTTATGCCAGCTAGGATGTCAACGTCGTGGACTTGGAGACTTTGGAGTCTGGCAAGGCCATTAAACGCGTAAAGGTCGCCACAACCACAACTGATCTGCACCGCGACGGCTTCCAATTACCAACGGGTCATGACCTCCTCGTCTGTTGCGTCGTCGTCGGCCGGGATCGTCGGCTCCACCTGATCGACCTCACTACCGGTGTCGCCTCCCTCTTGCCCGCCTATGAGCCGCCACCGCAGACCACCACCACGTACACCCTGGGGCACGCGAAGCTGCTCGCCATTAGCACCCCAATGAGCCCATACGAGCGCCAGGTCTGCAAGATCCTCACCCTCGACGGCAGTGGCTGGAGGGACACGCCGCGCCCTCCGTTAAAACTAGTGTGGCAATGCAAATCCATCGCCGTCATCGATTCCATCGCCTATTGTTTGTCCTACCGCAGCTATTCAGCAGAGCTGCGCACCCAGAAGATAATGGCTTTCAACCTTGATACCGAGACGTGGCGACCATTGGAGGCTTCCCTAAGAGGCCCCTACAGCGACGACCACCATTGCGACTGCTTGGTCGAGATGGACGGCCAGCTAGTTGCAGGTCGTGCCACCTCCATGGAGATTCAGTTGTGGTTCCTCATCGTGGAGTTGGACAAGTCATACTGGTCCAAGCGGTACACCATCAACATGCCATACATTTGGAATCTCAATGAGTATTTCCTGAAACCACTGGCGCTACTAGACGATGGTAGAATCGTGTTGTGGATGCGGGTGGACACAGTACATGTGACTGGCACAGAGAGTAACTACCTAATGCGGATCTACGACCCGAGAACAAAGGCATTCATGGACGACGGTACGCGAGTTCCCTGTTGTAGCCGTGTGAGTGTCTTCAAATGGAACTTGTTGGATCCAAGACGGAGAGGTGTGATTGACCTAGCAGTAAAGGGTCTACTAAAGGCTAGACGGCTTCACCCTGCCAATCTGGTGCACCATCAGCAGAGAAGAAAGAGGCAAGGAGGCTACATATATGTAGTACATGGCTAGTGCTGTGGACTGTGCGCTTCTCCACCCCTGTTCACTTCAAGTGCGAGATGAAGATGCTGCTAGGACGTGCGCTGCCGCTTGAGGGATATACCAAGAATGGCCCGCTCGAGTTTGGGCCGCAGGGCATGGCCGGGTAAGAAATTCCCTCAACGAAACCGCTCGAGTTCGATTGCTGCGCGCACTCCCTTTCTTCTTTTCCTTCTTCTCTCTCGCGGGCGGGCCTTCCCCACGAATTAATCCATTCGTTTTTTTTTGTACGCTGATTTTGTACGTGTGTACCATTCTCCTCCTCCTCCTTGATCATGTGGCGGTCGTGGTCAACCTTTCTCTACCGAGGGCACCATGACACTTTATTTTCATGAGCCATCTTGTCATCGCCACATACATGAAATGGTATCTACCACTTACCATTTCATGTGACATTTTATCTTTCATGATACTTGGATCATCGACTGTGTGTTATTTCATGTGCCATCTTGCTGGTGCGCGTTACGTGATGCGTACATGAAATGATGTCTATTAACTATCCACATCATGTGTCATTTATTCGTCGCGCGTTATTAGGATCTTCATTTCATGATAGGAAAAGGGTGTTGCATTTTGTTTCACTTTCCATCTGGTCACCATATGTTATTAGATTCTTTATTTCATGCTAGAAAATACTTATCTACCCGCCATTTTCAGGTGTCGCAACCGTGGAGGAGTGTGAAGTGGTTGTGTTGTTACTCATAATACAAAACTTTTCATCATTCAGGAAATCATATGATACCTATCATCGATGGTGTTGGTGAGGCCATTTGGATGCATGCCGTCACATGGAGAGGCCTCATTCTTATCGACAAACAACGCTTGAAGAATGGGACCCCAACACGGCGATGTCCCTAGCGAGTGTGAAGAATTTCCCACGTAAATCGGCGTGTCTCACCCTCTTCATCAAACACGACGACTTTGATAGGTTACATGCCTGCATGTTAGTTAGCGGACATTGAAACCCGTCGTAAGTTGTTTCCTTTCATGTTCATATGCGTTGGAGAAACAGAAGTTGGAGAGTAACAATTACATTATTGTGTGTCCTTGGAGCCAACTTCATGATGGTCTCAGATCCTCCTTTTCAAGGATGTTCCTGTGCGGGGTGAAAAGCATATGTCAAAATCATGTCTCCATACCCGTGTGACTGGGGAAGTACACACTAAAATATTAAAATTTAACTGCAAAAGAACTTCATTTTGTACGATGAGGCATCTATTAATTGTCAGTCACGCGAAAAGAATGATAATATCATTTCGTCGTTGCACATTCCTAGGGTTCTTATTTAGTGCTAGCGTACAACTTGTGTCACTTCTTGTTTCATATGGTCATCACATGTTACTAGGCATATGAACCGAAATTAATATTACCACGTGACAAAATGTCACTCCGCATTTTTATGGTCCTCATTTCATGCTAGCACTCAGTTATTAAGCATCATTTCATGAGCCATCTTGTCATCGTCCGTTTATTGGACACACACACGAAATGGTATCTCATGTCATGTGCCATTTTATCTTTCATGTTTCTTGGGTCATCGGTCATGTGTTATTTCATGTGCCATCTTGTTGGCACGCGTTACATGACGAGTACATAAAATGATGTCTATTAACTATCCACGTCATGTGCTATTTATTCGTCGTGCATTATTAGGATCTTCATTTCATGATAGGAAAGGGTATTACATTTTGTTTCACCTTTCATATGGTCACCACGTGTTATTAAATTCTTTATTTCATGCTAGCAAATACTTATTTACCCGGTGTTTCTGGTGTCGCAGCCGTGGAGGAGTGTGAAGTGGTTTTGTTGAAACTCATAACAGAAAACTTTTCATCGTTCAGGAAATCATATCAATCACTAAACATGGCGACAAATGATACCTATCATCGATGGTGTTGGTGAGGCCATTGGATGCATGTCGTCGCATGGCGAGGCCTCATGTTCTTGAAGAATGGGACCCCAACATGGCGACGTCCCTAGCGAGTGTGAAGAATTTTTCATGTAACTCGGCGTGTTTTATCCTCTTCATCGAACACGACGACTTTGACGGGTTGCATGCTCGCATGTTAGTTAGCAGACATTGCAAACTTGTCGTAGGTTGTTTCCTTTCATGTTCATATGCGATGAAGAAGAAGAAGAAGAAGAAGAAGAAGGTGGAGAGAAACAATTACATTATTGTGTATCCTTGGAGGCTTGGAGCCAACTTCATGAATTATGGAGTTCGTGCTCTGCGCTTCTTCTCACGCCGAGATATGAAGGCACGTCCTCCTATTTGATCCGTTATTATCGCTAGTGTCAGATCCCAAACACACTCGTTCAGTATGCTAACACCAAGGTGAGAGAGACTGAGGCGTTGCTCTGTTCCTAAAACAGTGATGATGCATGTTCATTTCTAGTCTGATGCGTTGCTCTGTTCATAAAACAGTGATGCATGCATGTTGATTTCTAGTCTGAGGCTTTGCATGAACGATTAGTTCGGTGATGCTCACGTACTGGGTAATGGATTTTTGTTCAGTTTTCCTGTCCCCTCTTGCCTACTCTTGCTCTGCTGGAATGTTACTACCTGGATTTCTTATGGTTCGATATCAAGTGGATTTGTTACTGCTGTGTCATGTTGACTTATATTCCTTAAATCTGGCAGGAATGGCGGTCGCAGTGTCGGCGACGGTCGGGTGGGCGAGCTCACCGTGGGGTCAACGATGAAGAAACGAGCGGCCAGAGGGGCTAGCGCATCTGCCATGACGCCTCCGATCTGGGCTCCCGATGCCCCTCACTCCGTGGCTCGCTGCAACAGCTATGGCGTTGTAGGTGGAGCTCCTCCGCTGCACTGCACGCTAGGAGACAGCTCTCCTGCTGCTCGCCAACCACCTCCACAAGCTGCCACCGCCGGCCATGTCCCTGACCCGCTGCAGCCGGCCAAGACTGCAGCTGTCCAGTTAGGTTCCTCTCCTCCTCCTCCATGTATTTTTCTTTCTTTTTATCATGTTGAATGTTTATGGTGCTATATGGTCATGGTGTCTTATTTATGGTGTTATATGGTTAGGCGTTGGTACTAATGATTGTATGGTATGGAGTCTGGACTAATTGGATAAACCCATGGATTTGCTGGGAGTTATGTTGGGCGCTTGACACGCTTCATCTGTGGAGTGTTTGCTGGGAGGCAGCTCGTTCCCGTGTGCACGATTGTTTTCTGTTTCCTACCTTTGTAATGCACAAAAACTTGAGTGCCTCTTTTTTTTAATATCATATAGCTCTATTTGGCGCAAACTTTGTGGAGGATACATTGTATTTCAAGTGGCTAGGCATTCAAATTTTTTCTGTGGTTGAGGATGACATCTTGATCCTCAAAAGCTATATCTGTGAAAGTTTTTATTTTATTGGCAAATGACTGTTTTACTTTACCTATGATGGTCTCTATGGTTGTAATGAGTCTCTTTGAATTATCACAAACTTTAGTGGTCTTCTTTCTTAACTCTTGCAGGACTATCTCTTAATGCTTTGATCCTGATCAACCGGGGGTTGATGGCCGTGGCTGGGGGTAGGATCTCATCGGGCCGCCATTGCCAATGAGGAATATATGTTGGTCGCCTGCCTGGGCTGCAGCTACCAACAATCCACGCAGAGCTGTTGCAAGTCATGTTCCGGAGACAGTCGCTCCAAGATGCTGCATTAGCCACATATCCAAGCTCTAGCTGCCCAACAAGCTGATGCTGGTGAGCTCTCTCCTCCAACTTATTCTTGCAAAAAATGTTTCCTGTTCCCTGTGGAATTGGGTGTGTGCATAGACAGTAGAGAAAGCATGAACATATGCAGTTGAATTGGGTGTGTGCATAGACAGTAGAGAAAGCATGAACATATGCAGTAAATGAAAAACCTGTATTTTTAACCGTTATTGGTATTAGCACAACTTTAATGGTCTTTTTTCGTAAATCTTGCAATACTATCTCTCAAGTATCGGGATTTTATACTCAATGGGCGGTGATGGCCGCGGCTGGTAGAGGACCTAACCATGCCGCCAGACTTGCATCAAGGAGGAAGATACAGTGGTCACATGCCTGTTGATGTGGACCTGTTGCTGGCCTTCTTTCGATGACCACCTCACCAAGATGCTGTCGGTGAGCTTGTCGTGCCAGTGCCGACTCTGTCTTGCTGCCGCCACCAACCTGCAGCTTCTGGTATGGATGTGGATATAGGGTCATGGTGGAACTTGCCAATTCACTCGTCCCATGGAAGCTTTTGAAGTTGGTTTGCTTGCACCAGAGGAGCTCCCTGGGAGTAGCCTACCTTAACTGGAATAACGGTTCTCTACCTGATCGTTTCTGATTTACTAGGTTTTACACTACTCGATGTCCCTTACTGTCTTCTATGCTGTGGCTGTCCTAAATGGATGATACTGCTTCATCACCAGTGTTAGCCACACATGACTTTATTTGACATGCAAGTGGATTTTTTCTTGGCTGGGCTGTTTGCTGATTATAGACATTAGTGGGCGAGTGTTTTGGATAGAAAGTTGTATCTTCTAGTCAAATTGCTTGATGTATATTTTCCCTAATCTGAAATATCCAAAATCATGCCTAGCTTGTATGTGTGGTGAGCTCCATCTTCTCCTGCTTCTTATTCTTGGAAAATATGTTTCCCTTTTCTGTTGAATTGGGCCTGTGCATAGGTCGAATTGAAGTGGCACAGTTTCTAGGTTTTGGCCTTTCAGAGATTAGTGTTGTTCAAGTACATTGTTTTTGTGATGTTTATGATCAGGGACCGTTTAATGTTCTTGCTAGCTTCCTGTAGCTTATGAAATGATAGAAATGAGACATGTTGTATCTTGACGCATAAGTAATGATAGTCCATATAAAATCTTGTTCTGTATCTTTAAGCTATTACATTCTCGATGTTTCAAATTCAAAGCTATATTGAATTGGATGTGGGATGTGGTTGTGCAGGTTCTCGACCTGCCGGATATTAAGGTTGGGTGGGTGTTTCCACGGTGTGCAGGAGGTCCTTACTTCTCGCCCTCACAGCGAACCTTGATGCCACCTTTCAAGAGCTCATCGGCATTGGCACTGAAAGGTCAAAATTTTCTCTTTAGTCGTGCTCAAATCAATTGCTGTCATGCTACACAGATTTTGTGAAAATTACATTGGTGGCCTGTAGTGGGTGCTGCTGGCAGTGCCATGTGTGTTAAGTCATGGCTTGTTCTTGTGCACAGTTGTTTCCTGTGCCATTCGTGGAGGTGAACTGTTCTCTATCTGTTGGTGTGCAGGTGATGGATGGACAAGCCGAGTTTTTTCGACCGGTGGTAGGTCAATCTGAACGGAGGAGCGGTACATGGAGTGTGATGAATGGCAGCGCTCTTGCAGGTGATTCCAATACCTTTGATGAACTTGTTGTGTAAATTCATATTGATATTGGAATGCTCCTTGAGATGAAAAGAACTACAGTTTGAACCTTTCTTTGTTTGTTGTTGTGCAGGAGTTTCTTTGGCCAGTTGTAGTCGGATGAGGGATGGTGGAGCACTGTACGGAGCATGCTCGAGGGAGCCATGGTTGCCGGATCATGTTGGATATAGCTGTGAAGGTCGACTGCTACACAGCGGTGAGGCCTTTTAGTTTTCATCACCTTGTGAATGTGATATTTAGGATTAAGTAGGGGTTCTATTAAACTGTGTGTTGATCCTGATATCCTGATCTTATTGCTCTAATTGCTTCACCTATATTGCGCTATGCTGCTGTTGAGGTTTAGATTTTGCTGCTGGCTATGAGATTCTCTTATCTGGTACTTTCCTTCTTGTCAAATACATGCGCTTGCCCTTGTGTTGTGCAATAGTGAACTTCTTCATAATTCATACAAACTTTGTTATGCTATTTGCGACTACTTTGATATGTTTTCTGTATAATTTCCTCCATCCTGATGTGCTTCTACATGTATATCTTGGTTGAGTTCTGCTTTGTGGTATAATAAATCCTTGTTACCGACCATAATGATGTGTGGTTCATAGCTTGCCATTTGCATGATGCTTTCTTGTTTTTTTGCAGTTTGACAAGCTGAAATATCAGCAGTAAGGTGCACGCAAGCGAGTGAGTCATATTGGCGCTCTTGCTGGTATAGACGCTGGATGGCGACCAACACCACCGCCACACCATGCGCTCTAATGCTCAGGTATGGGGACTGTGACTTGAGAAGCATAGTGCAGATTCTGGTGCTGCTCTCCTGCGCGGGCAAGGAGAGGGAGGGCCGTCCGGCTGGGATGGAGAGGATGCTAGCTCGGTCTTGTATCCTTCGGCTGGCATTTATGTCCTAGGCTGCTCGACTCCATCTTTTGGTGTCACGCTGTTAGACCTGGTTGTGATTGGAGGTGCTAGCTGGATGCCTTGTTTGTTTGTATAGCTCTGTAATTGGGTGATGTATGAGTTCTGTACTCCATGGCTATCATGTTGAAGCTTGTGGTGCCGGCCTTTGGTCTTTGTCTTGCATTCGTGTCCTCCATATTTTTGTTTCGGGCTGGTAGACCTACTCAATCAGCAGGTCGTCCTGAAAGATACAAAGTACAATCAGTTTGGTGAGCCCATTTACTGTCTAACGAGAGTACAAATAATATATCAGTATATCTTAAATTATCCCCTGCTGATTATATTAGACAAGGAGCTGTTGTATGTTTCAATCTAGCGGATTGAGTCCATTCGCTCATACATGTGTGTTGTTTATTGAATATATCTTGGACACACGAAAACACTCTTTAGTTTTCTCCTGCAATAAGGTAGAAGAATGGATTCGATAGTTTAATAAGCAACTTAAATGTGATTAATGGATCTTGTAAATATAGGATTAAGTTGTAGCGATGACCAGATCTTGGCTCTCTCCTTCTAGCCAATTTAAATACGTGAGTAATAATTTGCAGGAGCAACCAAATATTACTGAAGAAACTAATCACTTAAGGGAATCGTGATTTTTGTAGGAAAATAAGGGCCGCAAGCCATGGGACTTGTGAGTGCTTTAACAAAACTTACCCAACTCCCCGCAATTATTGTTGAGCCACACAACCAATAGCATGCAACAACAATTGTTGTTGAGACACACAACCAATATCATGCAACAACAATTGTTATTGAGACACACAACCAATGAGAGGCCCTCCCTCCACGTCACCTAGCCAAGACTTAAAATATAGCACCGTTCATCCAACAAGAAAGCAACGGATCCGATCATCTCTTCTGCCCCTGGGACAGACTCGCGTGGCATCTCTTCTTTCTCCCTCTATAAATCTGAGCTGTTCATTTTGCTGCCATGTCACCGATCCAAGCCAAGACTTATCTCAGCTGTTGGTTCTTCCCATGGACCAATCGGAGTAGAGAGACAAAATCCTCTTCTCTTCCCGCCGGACTGCCTCATGCTGGTTTGAACTGAAACCATCTTCTTCCTTCCTATCCAATATGCCCAACTCTATAAATAAGAGGCCACCTCCATGAGAGCCGCGTGCGGTTGGCGCGTGTGGTTTAGGCGCGGACTTTGGCGAGGAGTGGCCAATGCGTCAGGCCGCCGTCCGACCACTTCATTCCCGTCGTCGACCCAATCTTTGGCCAGCCGCAACCTACCAACTCCATGGCAACGACGGCGTCCGATCACTTCATCCTCTGCCGCCGCACCAAGAACTGCGTGGCCCTGGTCGGTGCCACGGGGGTGGGCAAGACGGTAGTCATCGTCATGATGATGTAAAAATGCAATTCATTTCATTTAGACTATTCACATGGGCTGAATCTTTCTCATGATTCCTACTTCCTCCGTTCTCTAATAGAGGACGTTTTAGCTCTTCCAAAGTAGACAAGATACGTAGCAAAACATAACTACTAAAATGAGGCTAGATACATACTTTTGCCAAAATGCTTAAACGTCTTATATTCTTGAACGGAGGGAGTACAAGTTACTAATTGGAGAGATAGCATTAGAACAAGAAGAATATATTTAACCATAAGCAGAAGCCTGGAAATATTATATATAATATGTGTTAGTTTCCTATTATTTTGACATGAATATAAAAGTCTAAAAAAACTACTACAATTCATTACTTTTATACCAATATCGAGCACATCCAAATAAAAATATTGGTATTCAACCTCAATGTCAATATTCTGGATATTGGACATCCATCTGAATATAATGTCTAGCCTCTCAATGCAAACATCAAAATAGAGCAATTAATGGATGATATTATATTTCTGTCTCCCCCCACCCCCCGCACCCCCTCACCCCCCTACATGGACGAACCCTATGAGGTACCCGTAGTTCTCCGGCAGCTTCGCCACGGTGCTGTTGAGGTTGTCGTGCCCGTGCACGGTCATGTCCGTCTTGTTGGCCCACGCCACCACCTTCTCCCTGAAGATGTCAGCGCCCACAGCCAGTAGAGTGCTGCCGCCGGCCGCGCCGTGGTCAGGAACCGCGTCCACCGCCTTTTGCACGCTACTGAAGTTGTCGCAGCCGAGGTGGTCGACTGTCAGCACGAGGGTGGCCTTGTGCTTGGACGCGATGCAGGTTGCCCAATGGGCCTCTTCGTCGCACTGCCTCCGACGCCACCGGCCACCACCAAAGGATTGGAGGGAGAAGCAGGAAAGTATGTGGTGGCCGCGAGCAAGATGGCGAGGAGAGCAGAGGAGATGGCCGTTGCCCATAAGCTACTGCATACTTGCACGCCTCCTCATCTGGGGCATGGCGATATGGCATGGAATGCACATTAACTTTACATTCAAATTTAGCAGGTGCATCCACGGTCGACAGAGTGTAGCGGCGGTCGTTGGAAGACAACACCCAGCAGACAGCGACGACGTTGGGAGCATAGTTGCTGATGAAACAGAGTGTTACTATTAAGGTATGAACTCTGTGTCGAGCAAACGGCTTTCCTAAAACAAATTTGGCAGTTGTTAACACTAATGTTGATTATTGCTGTAACAACTCAAGATAGTGATACACTGATACTACTGATAGTGCCGCATCCTCTGTGGGTAGTTGCAAGCCCTACGGTGGACCCCCTATAGGCCAGCACATCCCTAATATGTGTTAGTTTCGTTAAATTTTGACATGAATATAAAAGTCTAAAAAAACTACTACAATTCATTACTTTCATACGAGTATCGAGCACATCCAAATAAAAATATTGATATTCAATCTCAATGTTAATATTATGGATATTGGACATCCATCTGAATATAATGTCTAGCCTCTCAATGCAAACATCAAAATAGAGCAATTTTTTTTTTGAAAGGAGGCAAAAGCTTTGCCTTTTATATTGATATAGGAGAAGCAAAACATGACACGACCGAGGCCAAAAAGAAAAAAGAAATACATGGCGGGGCGTAATTAATGAATTTGGATAAGGTAATCGGCAAGAAAATTTGTCTTAGAGATCTCGAGTCATTAAATAAAAGTTAATCCTGCTCCTATCAAGATTCCCCCACCCAAGATCGACACTACAACTGCAAGCCTTCACGGTTTGACCGCATGATAGGAGGCTTAGCTTGAGGAAGTGTTTGCTCTCGATCATGGCGCGCCAGCTCCGGCAGACGACCTTGAGGCGCGCGAGGTCGCGCGACGACGGTATGCGGCGCGCTAGGGCCACGCAGATGGCATGTGTGGCCGCCGGCGTGAAGAGGATGTCCTCGTGCCGCCGCCCCGGGGAGAAGAGGCTTTCCTCATAGAGCACGGCCAGCTGTTCGTTGGTGCCGACGCCGCGTGTGTAGTCTTTGAAGGCGATCAAGTTTCCGCCGGAGGGCAAGCGCTCTAGGGCGCCGGTAGCCGGCGTGTAAGCGCACGGGCATATTGCCGGCTGCGTGTCCCCCATGCGGTACGACCACTCGTAGCTCGGCATGAACATGATGCGGCGTCCGTCATCTATGGCGGCGACCGGACTAGCGCAACAGTGAAAGAACCAAGAGACCTCCGGTGACGCAGTGTGTAGGTCTATACGGCAGCGCAGGTCCCACGTCCCCGACTCGTGGTCACGCAGCAGCCACACGTCGTATGGCCGGCCCCGGCGGACGGTGCGGTTTGTATTGTTCGGGGTGGAGAGGCATAGGCGTCCCTCGAGCTCCGTCAGCCGGTAGTCACCGAGGTAGTCCAGGTGTGGCGGCAGCGGCACGACCCCGAACGCCTCATCGGCAACGGAAAACGAGACGATGATCCCCCGGCGTGTCACCCTCCAGAACCCGTCCTGCTTTGGCTTCTGCTTCTGCGCCATCCAGTGCACATGGCCCTGCGTGAACACGCTCGCTTCATACGAGCTCACCCACCCCGCCGGCTTTCTCGCCTCGGGCTGCCGACCACTCGCCGCCGGCGCACGCCAGAACCCCTCGTCATCGACCACGTAGACATCGCAGAGTAAGGGGAGCTTGTCTCCGCGTAGTATATGCGCACCACCTTGTGCTTCCCTCCGCGCTCGTCGTAGCCGATCCCTAGGCTCTCGAAGCGCCGTTCGGCCGGGCGATGGCGGCCCCCCGTATAGTGGCGCGGCGGGAGCGCCGTCTTGCGGCCGGTGGACGGGTTGTACAACTCGTACTTGTGGTCCGGTACGCTTACGACGACGAGCCCGCGGCACTGCTGGGTGATGACGCCGCACATATAGCCGACGGGCGGGGTGAGCTGCGGCATGCCCACGATGCCGTCGTCGTCGGAGCAGGCAAGCGACCACGCGTACGCCGTGGTGGTATAGGTCTTCAGTTTGCTGCAGGACCACGAGCTCCGGAGGTGGAAGAACCTGGGGCCACCGTGGCGGTTGGCGGCGCGGCGGTGGCGGACAATGAAGTCGTCGGAGGAGAGCGCGGCAGCCCAGGCGCGGGAGAGCCCGCGGCACCCGATGGCCGTCCAGGCCGGCAGCCGCGTGAAGATGTCTTCGATGACGTCGTCGGGGAGGACCGGGCATGGATTCTCCATGGCGCCGTTGTTATGGCAAGGAGCGGCGAACTGAATTCGTGACGGCAACGTAACCTAGCTATACCAGTTTTTTTCCTTTAATTTGTGAACCGATCAATCTGTATTAGAGTCGAGTACGAGTTGTGTTTTGTGTACCGCTACCTACTTAATTTCCCCATTGTTCGTTCAGTGTACGATATATCACATGGAACTGCTCTAAGGCGAATTGGCAACGACGACAATGGCGTCGACTACCGGACGATCCACCACACTCCCGTCATAGCCACGACAAACGACGGCGTCCTCCCCTTGGACCTGCTCTACGACATCCTTTCGCGCCTCCCCGCCAAGACTATAGGCCGATTCCGCGCCGTCTGCAGGTCATGGCGCTCCCTGCTGCGCCACCCGGACTTCATCGCCGCCGCCCGCGACACCGGCCCTCTCATTGCCATTGGCCTCCGCGACCAATCTTACGCCAGCTTGGATGTCAACGTCGTGGACTTGGAGACTTTGGAGTCTGGCAAGGCCATTAAACGCGTAAAGGTCGCCACAACCACAACTGATCTGCACCGCGAAGGCTTCCAATTACCAACGGGTCATGACCGCCTCGTCGGCCGGGATCGTCGGCTCCGCCTGATCGACCTCACTACCGGTGTCGCCTCCCTCTTGCCCGCCTATGAGCCGCCACCGCAGACCACCACCACGTACACCCTCGGGCACGCGAAGCTGCTCGCCATTAGCACCCCAATGAGCACATACGAGCGCCAGGTCTGCAAGATCCTCGCCCTCGACGGCAGTGGCTGGAGGGACGCACCGCACCCTCCGTTAAAACTAGAGTGGCAATGCAAATCCATCGCCGTCATCGATTCCATCGCCTATTGTCTGTCCTACCGCAGCTATTCAGCAGAGCTGCGCACCCAAAAGATAATGGCTTTTAACCTTGATACCGAGACGTGGCGACCATTGGAGGCTTCCCTAAGAGGCCCCTACAGCGACGGCCGCCATTGCGACTACTTGGTCGAGATGGACGGCCAGCTAGTTGCAGGTAGTGCCACCTCCATGGAGATAGAGTTGTGGTTCCTCGTCGTGGAGTTGGACAAGTCATACTGGTCCAAGCGGTACACCATCAACATGCCATACATTTGGAATCTTAAAGAGCATTTCCTGAAACCACTAGCGCTACTAGACGATGGTAGAATCGTGTTGTGGATGCGGGTGGACACAGTACATGTGACTGGCACAGAGAGCAACTACCTAATGCGGCTCTACGACCCGAGAACAAAGACATTCATGGACGACGGTACGCGAGTTCCCTGTTGTAGCCGTGTGAGTGTCTTCAAATGGAACTTGTTGGATCCAAGACGGAGAGGTGTGATTGACCTAACAGTAAAAGGTCTACTAAAGGCTAGACGGTTTCACCCTGCAGAGAAGAAAGAGGCAATGAGGCTACATGTAGTACTACATGGCTAGTGCTGTGGACTGTGCGTTTCTTCGATTGCTGCGCGCACTCCTTTTCTACTTTTCCTTCTTCTCTCTCGCGGGCGGCCGGGCCTTCCCCACGAATTAATCCATTCGTTTTTTTTTTCTCTCTCTCTCGCGCGCGCACGCATGTGTGCAGGAGCCAGCGTTTCTCTCCCGATCGATATTTTACCTCTCCGAACGTTTTTAACTTCTTTTCCTTTTCTCTCTCCCTCTCTCATCGTGAGCTCCCTTTGTTTTCTTCTTCTCTAATAATAATTAATACTCCACCACGTACACCACCCAGCTGAGCTAGCTACTCACAACTCCATGCATATGCATTCACTCACCTACTATTCTCTCCAACGCTAGCTAGCTCTTCAAAACCTAAAAAGTTCCAACACAACAAAAATGCTTTCAGCTCGAATTACGTGAATAAAACAATCCTAAAACAACAAATTCTATGCTCGACTTGACTCATCTCCTCACTAGATGTTATTGCCCTAAAACATCAAGTTCCTCGATCTAGATGGAAATTCTTACTCCTCATTCGAAAAAGAGGCCTTTATATTGATATGATGTACTTAAACATGTCGAAAAGCCATGGAGAATAAATTATAAGAATGCACATGAAATGGCAAGCACCAACAACACCGATATACCATGCATAGGTTCATAAGTATGAACCAACACCAACGATCATTATCTAAAATATAATGTGTGTGAATTTTGTACATCGTTGGACGACGTTGCTAAGGTCCTTTTTATGCTAGCTAGGACTTTTTATCTAAATTATCGTAGATGAGATAATGTCATCTTTCGAGTCACGCAACAGACACGATATGCACTCGAACATCTTGTTTCCGCTTGGACACCGCAATACTACTCTCAGATCCGGCATGCTATCTCCTGATTCTGCCTTTGGTAACGATTATAGCATTGAGAGCGAGATGCATACGCTGATTGTGTACGTGTGTACCATTATCCTCCTTGATCATGTGGAGGTCGTGGTCAACCTTTCTCTACCGAGGGCACCATGACACTTTATTTTCATGAGCCATCTTGTCATCGCCCCGTTACTCGACACATACATGAAATGGTATCTATCACTTACCATTTCATGTGACATTTTATCTTTCATGATACTTGGGTCATCGACCGTGTGTTATTTCATGTGCCATCTTGTTGGTGCGCGTTACGTGATGCGTACATGAAATGATGTCTATTAACTATCCACATCATGTGTCATTTGTTCGTCGCGCGTTATTAGGATCTTCATTTCATGATAGGAAAAGGGTGTTGCATTTTGTTTCACTTTCCATCTGGTCACCATATGTTATTAGATTCTTTATTTCATGCTAGCAAATACTTATCTACCCGCCGTTTTCAGGTGTCGCAACCGTGGAGGAGTGTGAAGTGGTTGTGTTGTTACTCATAATACAAAACTTTTCATCATTCAGGAAATCATATGATACCTATCATCGATGGTGTTGGTGAGGCCATTGGATGCATGCCGTCACATGGAGAGGCCTCGTTCTTATCGACAAACAACGCTTGAAGAATGGGACCCCAACACGGCGATGTCCCTAGCGAGTGTGAAGAATTTCCCACGTAAATCGGCGTGTTTCACCCTCTTCATCAAACACGACGACTTTGATAGGTTACATGCCTGCATGTTAGTTAGCGGACATTGAAACCCGTCGTAAGTTGTTTCCTTTCATGTTCATATGCGTTGGAGAAACAGAAGTTGGAGAGTAACAATTACATTATTGTGTGTCCTTGGAGCCAACTTCATGATGGTCTCAGATCCTCCTTTTCAAGGATGTTCCTGTGCGGGGTGAAAAGCATATGTCAAAATCATGTCTCCATACCCGTGTGACTGGAGAAGTACACACTAAAATATTAAAATTTAACTGCAAAAGAACTTCATTTTGTACGATGAGGCATCTATTAATTGTCAGTCACGCGAAAAGAATGATAATATCATTTCGTCGTTGCACATTCCTAGGGTTCTTATTTAGTGCTAGCGTACAATTTGTGTCACTTCTTGTTCCATATGGTCAGCACATGTTACTAGGCACATGAACCGAAATTATACATATTACCACGTGACATTTTATCGTCCGCATTTTTATGGTCCTCATTTCATGCTAGCATTCAGTTATTAAGCATCATTTCATGAGCCATCTTGTCATCGTCCATTTATTGGACACACACGAAATGGTATCTCGTGTCATGTGCCATTTTATCTTTCATGTTACTTGGGTCATCGGTCGTGTGTTATTTCAGGTGCCATCTTGTTGGCACGCGTTACATGGCGAGTACATAAAATGATGTCTATTAACTATCCACGTCATGTGCCATTTATTCGTCGTGCATTATTAGGATCTTCATTTCATGATAGGAAAGGGTATTACATTTTGTTTCAGCTTTCATATGGTCACCACGTGTTATTAGATTCTTTATTTCATGCTAGCAAATACTTATTTACCCGATGTTTCAGGTGTCGCAGCCGTGGAGGAGTGTGAAGTGGTTTTGTTGAAACTCATAACAGAAAACTTTCCATCGTTCAGGAAATCATAGCAATCACTAAACATGGCGACAAATGATACCTATCATCGATGGTGTTGGTGAGGCCATTTGATGCATGTCGTCGCATGGCGAGGCCTCATGTTCTTGAAGAATGGGACCCCAACATGGCGACGTCCCTAGCGAGTGTGAAATTTTTTTCATGTAACTCGGCGTGTTTTATCCTCTTCATCGAACACGGCGACTTTGACGGGTTGCATGCTCGCATGTTAGTTAGCGGACATTGCAAACTTGTCGTAGGTTGTTTCCTTTCATGTTCATATGCGATGAAGAAGAAGAAGAAGAAGAAGAAGAAGAAGAAGAAGAAGAAGAAGAAGAAGAAGAAGAAGAAGAAGGTGGAGAGTAACAATTATATTATTGTGTATCCTTGGAGGCTTGGAGCCAACTTCATGAATTATGATGGTCTCAGATCCGTAATTATGCGAGGTGCACATCTTCATCGAGCATGACCATCGTGACCAGCATCCCTCAGATCTATGCATGGGCAGGCAATCACACACGCTCCTTCCCGCGCGCTGGTAGATGGTGTTGGATCTCTTCTTCGATTTGCTAGCTTAATTAGTTTTAACGTGTGCATGCATCGATCTGGTATTCTCGAGACAAAACTAGCTACTTGGGGCAAGATGCCAAGATACTCGCAGGCGTCCCCATGGCACTGTACGTGGTAGTAGCTCGCCGTCTTGTACTCTTGTTCGTCCCGCTGTTTCCCAAGACATGAACACGGTGGGTGACGTCGACGAGTACTGCATGCATGCTCCGGCTGGCCCAGGTTTTCGGCGCCGCCGGCGTCCCGGGGTGGGCGAGGAGACGGTGAACGATGAGGTGAATATGACAATATATATCGATCAGATACGTACGCGTTCGTCAGCTGCTCGGCACCTTCTCCAGCGGCGCCATGGCCGGACGACAGGTCGACGTGAAGGTCGGAGCTCGCCATGCCGGTCACGCGCGCGCGCCCACTCTGATGCCGGTTCGGCTCCGTCAACTGGCCCTACGTCGGCGAGCTCCCTCTGCCCGCCCGTGTCCATTACGGCACAACACGCAGGAGCAGCGCGGGTGCACGAAGCTGCCAGGTGCCGTTGCCGAGGCGCTGGTACACTATACGTGACGCCCAACGCGATGCTGCTGGAGACGGCGGCCGAGGTCGCAGTGACCGCGCGGCGCGGTTCGGTGTGTGTGTTAAAAGCTAAAAAAGGATAATTTTTGGGCTGGGCTGGTTTGAAATATTACGGTGAGGGATTCGCCCCATTTAGCAGGCCGACCTGCATCACTGCATGCCATGTATTCTCTCTATATTTTTTTCAGATCCAAATTTTGAAAAGAGTATTGAGAAAATACAAATCTAGGACAAAACCCTAAAAAAGACATTGTTTATGTTAGATTTGTCCTTTTTTAATCCTTTAATCCTTCTCCTGAATTTTGACATGGGAATTTTCAAACTTGTGGACACATATCTTATCAACACTCACCATTTTTCGTAAATGTTTTGAAACATTTAAATTGTTTATTTTGTTGACAGCATGCGCATTTTGGCCCTTTTCCGCTAATTTTTCAGGGAGAAGGTGATGGAACATCTAGTGCTACATGTCTACACAAAACGCAACCATCTATTGTTTTTCAGGACGTAGCATAAAATAAAGAATCTCATAACACAGGTCGATGAAACAAAAAATAAAACACGGACAACTCTAACAACGTGAAAAACTAAATGACACTTTTTCATGCAATCACAGGCTGTGAAAAATGGGTGAGAATACACACAAAAAATATGTTTGTTATAGCCTCACGTAGAAGATGTGTGTTATAGCCTCTAGGTTGATGCAAAACTAAATTCATTGTCAATATCTATCTTATAGTTCAAAATAAGCACACGTGACGATGAGGTAGCACATGAAAATGATAGATAATAGCCATCTCGTCTTTGCATGCCTCCTCCACCGACCTCTTTGTTTTAGGACTAGGTTTCCTCCTTCGCCAAGTCGGTCGATGATGTCACACATCAGGAGGTGCTCCTTATGTGTAGTATGCCTAGCTACCGAGGTTTAAACCACAACGACGAGAAGAAATAATCTGTCAATGCCTAGCTAGTAAGACTTTGGAGAGGCACACATGTTTGTTTTCTTTGTATATTTAGCTATATATATAGCTATCTAACAATATTGAGCACCTAGTACCAGCTATATATAGTAAGGAACTTGAATGGATCCGTTGGACTTATCTTGCAGCCAATGACATGCAACGAAGCAGACTCCTGCGGATCGCCCAACGCAGCGAGCCAAAAAAATACGAATTTTGGAGTAAAACCAGCGGGAGGAAAAAAAACCTGTGACCCAGCCCTTCCACTCCATATCCCACCGACAGCACCACTTCCTCCCAGATCCCCTTTTCTGCCGCCCGGCGATTCCGGCCCACTCCTCGCGCCGCAGACCACCGCCTGGGACGGCAGCAGGAGCCGTGCATCTCGCCGGCGTACGGAGAGAAGCTTCAGCCTCGTCTGCGCGTACCAGGACGTCACGGAGGGCGGCGAGGTCGGCCTCCGCCGGCCAGTTCGTCGCCGGGAAGCCATGGACTCCGACGCCAGACCGTCGCCCCCCTCGCCGTCTGGACGGAGTTCGTGCTCTGCGCTTCTTCTCACGTCGAGATCTGAAGGCACGTCCTCCTATTTGATCCGTTATTATCGCTAGTGTCAGATCCCAAACACACTCGTTCAGTATGCTAACACCAAGGTGAGAGAGACTGAGGCGTTGCTCTGTTCCTAAAACAGTGATGATGCATGTTCATTTCTAGTCTGATGCGTTGCTCTGTTCATAAAACAGTGATGCATGCATGTTGATTTCTAGTCTGAGGCTTTGCATGAACGATTAGTTCGGTGATGCTCACGTACTGGGTAATGGATTTTTGTTCAGTTTTCCTGTCCCCTCTTACCTACTCTTGCTCTGCTGGAATGTTACTACCTGGATTTCTTATGGTTCGATATCAAGTGGATTTGTTACTGCTGTGTCATGTTGACTTATATTCCTTAAATCTGGCAGGAATGGCGGTCGCAGTGTCGGCGACGGTCGGTTGGGCGAGCTCACCGTGGGGTCAACGATGAAGAAACGAGCGGCCAGAGGGGCTAGCGCATCTGCCATGACGCCTCCGATCTAGGCTCCCGATGCCCCTCACTCCGTGGCTCGCTGCAACAGCTATGGCGTTGTAGGTGGAGCTCCTCCGCTGCACTGCACGCTAGGAGACAGCTCTCCTGCTGCTCGCCAACCACCTCCACAAGCTGCCACCGCCGGCCATGTCCCTGACCCGCTGCAGCCGGCCAAGACTGCAGCTGTCCAGTTAGGTTCCTCTCCTCCTCCTCCTCCATGTATTTTTCTTTCTTTTTATCATGTTGAATGTTTATGGTGCTATATGGTCATGGTGTCTTATTTATGGTGTTATATGGTTAGGCGTTGGTACTAATGATTGTATGGTATGGAGTCTGGACTAATTGGATAAAGCCATGGATTTGCTGGGAGTTATGTTGGGCGCTTGACACGCTTCATCTGTGGAGTGTTTGCTGGGAGGCAACACGTTCCCGTGTGCACGTTGTTTTCTGTTTCCTACCTTTGTAATGCACAAAAACTTGAGTGCCTCTTTTTTTTAATGTCATATAGCTCTATTTGGCGCAGACTTTGTGGGGGATACATTGTATTTCAAGTGGCTAGGCATTCAATTTTTTTCTGTGGTTGAGGACGACATCTTGATCCTCAAAAGCTATATCTGTGAAAGTTTTTCTTTTATTGGCAAATGACTGTTTTACTTTACCTATGATGGTCTCTATGGTTGTAATGAGTCTCTTTGAATTATCACAAATTTTAGTGGTCTTCTTTCTTAACTCTTGCAGGACTATCTCTTAATGCTTTGATCCTGATCAACCGGGGGTTGATGGCCGTGGCTGGGGGTAGGATCTCATCGGGCCGCCATTGGCAATGAGGAATATATGTTGGTCGCCTGCCTGGGCTGCAGCTACCAACAATCCACGCAGAGCTGTTGCAAGTCATCTTCCGGAGACAGTCGCTCCGAGATGCTGCATTAGCCACATCTCCAAGCTCTAGCTGCCCAACAAGCTGATGCTGGTGAGCTCTCTCCAAGCTCTTGCAAAAAATGTTTCCTGTTCCCTGTGGAATTGGGTGTGTGCATAGACAGTAGAGAAAGCATGAACATATGCAGTTGAATTGGGTGTGTGCATAGACAGTAGAGAAAGCATGAACATATGCAGTAAATGAAAAACCTGTATTTTTAACCGTTATTGGTATTAGCACAACTTTAATGGTCTTTTTCGTAAATCTTGCAATACTATCTCTCAAGTATCGGGATTTTATACTCAATGGGCGGTGACGGCCGCGGCTGGGAGAGGACCTAACCATGCCGCCAGACTTGCATCAAGGAGGAAGATACAGTGGTCACGTGCCTGTTGATGTGGACCTGCTGCTGGCCTTCTTTCGATGACCACCTCACCAAGATGCTGTCGGTGAGCTTGTCGTGCCAGTGCCGACTCTGTCTTGCTGCCGCCACCAACCTGCAGCTTCTGGTATGGATGTGGATATAGGGTCATGGTGGAACTTGCCAATTCACTCGTCCCTTGGAAGCTTTTGAAGTTGGTTTGCTTGCACCAGAGGAGCTCGCTGGGAGTAGCCTACCTTAACTGGAATAACGGTTCTCTACTTGATCGTTTCTGATTTACTAGGTTTTACACTTCTCGATGTCCCTTACTGTCTTCTATGTTGTGGCTGTCCTAAATGGATGATACTGCTTCATCACCAGTGTTAGTCACACATGACTTTATTTGACATGCAAGTGGATTTTTTCTTGGCTGGGCTGTTTGCTGATTATAGACTTTAGTGGGCGAGTGTTTTGGATAGAAAGTTGTATCTTCTAGTCAAATTGCTTGATGTATATTTTCCCTAATCAGAAATATCCAAAATTATGCCTAGCTTGTATGTGTGGTGAGCTCCATCTTCTCCTGCTTCTTATTCTTGGAAAATATGTTTCCCTTTTCTGTTGAATTGGGCCTGTGCATAGGTCGAATTGAAGTGGCACAGTTTCTAGGTTTTGGCCTTTCAGAGATTAGTGTTGTCCAAGTACATTGTTTTTGTGATATTTATGATCAGGGACTGTTTAATGTTCTTGCTAGCTTCCTGTAGCTTATGAAATGATAGAAATGAGACATGTTGTATCTTGACGCATAAGTAATGATAGTCCATATAAAATCTTTTCTGTATCTTTAAGCTATTACATTCTCGATGTTTCAAATTCAAAGCTATATTGAATTGGATGTGGGATGTGGCTGTGCAGGTTCTCGACCTGCCGGATATTAAGGCTGGGTGGGTGTTTCCACGGTGTGTCGGAGGTCCTTACTTCTCGCCCTCACAGCGAACCTTGATGCCACCTTTCAAGAGCTCATCGGCATCGGCACTGAAAGGTCAAAATTTTCTCTTTAGTCGTGCTCAAATCAATTACTGTCATGCTACACAGATTTTGTGAAAATTACATTGGTGGCCTGTAGTGGGTGCTGCTGGCAGTGCCATGTGTGTTAAGTCATGGCTTGTTCTTGTGCACAGTTGTTTCATGTGCCATTCGTGGAGGTGAACTGTTCTCTGTCTGTTGGTGTGCAGGTGATGGATGGACAAGCCGAGTTTTTTCGACCGGTGGTAGTTCAATCTGAACGGAGGAGCGGTACATGGAGTGTGATGAATGGCAACACTCTTGCAGGTGATTCCAATACCTTTGATGAACTTGTTGTGTAAATTCATATTGATATTGGAATGCTCCTTGAGATGAAAAGAACTACAGTTTGAACCTTTCTTTGTTTGTTGTTGTGCAGGAGTTTCTTTGGTCAGTTGTAGTCGGACGAGGGATAGTGGAGCACTGTACGGAGCATGCTCGAGGGAGCCATGGTTGCCGGATCATGTTGGATATAGCTGTGAAGGTCGACTGCTACACAGCGGTGAGGCCTTTTAGTTTTCATCACCTTGTGAATGTGATATTTAGGATTAAGTAGGGGTTCTATTAAATTGTGTGTTGATCCTGATATCCTGATCTTATTGCTCTAATTGCTTCACCTATATTGCGCTATGCTGCTGTTAAGGTTTAGATTTTGCTGCTGGCTATGAGATTCTCTTATCTGGTACTTTCCTTTTTGTCAAATACATGCGCTTGCCCTTGTGTTGTGCAATAGTGAACTTCTTCATAATTCATACAAACTTTGTTATGCTATTTGCGACTACTTTGATATGTTTTCTGTATGATTTCCTCCATCCTGATGTGCTTCTACATGTATATCTTGGTTGAGTTCTGCTTTGTGGTATAATAAATCCTTTTTACCGACCATAATGCTGTGTGGTTCATAGCTTGCCATTTGCATGATGCTTTCTTGTTTTTTTGCAGTTTGACAAGCTGAAATATCAGCAGTAAGGTGCACACAAGCGAGTGAGTCATATTGGCGCTCTTGCTGGTATAGACGCTGGATGGCGACCAACACCACCGCCACACCATGCGCTCTAATGCTCAGGTATGGGGACTGTGACTTGAGAAGCATAGTGCATATTCTGGTTCTGCTCTCCTGCGCGGGCAAGGAGAGGGAGGGCCGTC
The DNA here is from genome assembly GCA_026929855.1 of Poa annua. Lineage (NCBI taxonomy): Eukaryota > Viridiplantae > Streptophyta > Magnoliopsida > Poales > Poaceae > Poa > Poa annua. The sequence goes on along the minus strand of CM049427.1, from coordinate 4,447,776 downwards.
CGGCTGGGATGGAGAGGATGCTAGCTCAGTCTTTTATCCTTCGGCTGGCATTTATGTCCTAGGCTGCTCGACTCCATCTTTTTGGTGTCACGCTGTTAGACCTGGTTGTGATTGGAGGTGCTAGCTGGATGCTATGTTTGTTTGTATAGCTCTGTAATTGGGTGATGTATGAGTTCTGTCTCCATGGCTATCATGTTGAAGCTTGTGGTGCCGGCCTTTGGTCTTTGTCTTGCATTCGTGTCCTCCATATTTTTGTTTCGGGCTGGTAGACCTACTCAATCAGCAGGTCGTCCTGAAAGATACAAAGTACAATCAGTTTGGTGAGCCCATTTACTGTCTAACGAGAGTACAAATAATATATCAGTATATCTTAAATTACCCCCTGCTGATTATATTAGACAAGGAGCTGTTGTATGTTTCAATCTAGCGGATTGAGTCCATTCGCTCATACATGTGTGTTGTTTATTGAATATATCTTGGACACACGAAAATACTCTTTAGTTTTCTCCTGCAATAAGGTAGAAGAATGGATTCGATAGTTTAATAAGCAACTTAAATGTGATTGATGGATCTTGTAAATATAGGATTAAGTTGTACTTCGTCCGTTTGGAAATATAGGACGTTCTAGCACTTCTCTAGATTCACCCACTTTAGTGTGTATCTAGTCTATTTTTAATATGTGGGTTCATCATCATGCACATGCACCTAGACATAGATAGTATTATCTAAAACGTCTTGTAATAATAAACAGAGGGAGTAGCGAATGACCAGATCTTGGCTTTCTCCTTCTAGCCAATTTAAAGACGTGAGTAATAATTTGCAGGAGCAACCAAATATTACTGAAGAAACTAATCACTTAAGGGAATCGTGATTTTTGTAGGAAAATAAGGGCCGCAAGCCATGGGACTCGTGGGTGCTTTAACAAAACTTACCCAACTCCCCGCAATTATTGTTGAGACACACAACCAATAGCATGCAACAACAATTGTTGTTGAGACACACAACCAATAGCATGCAACAACAATTGTTATTGAGACACACAACCAATGGGAGGCCCTCCCTCCACGTCACCTAGCCAATACTTAAAATATAGCACCGTTCATCCAACAAGAAAGCAACGGATCCGATCATCTCTTCTGCCCTTGGGACAGACTCGCGTGGCATCTCTTCTTTCTCCCTCTATAAATCTGAGTTGTTCATTTTGCTGCCATGTCACCGATCCAAGCCAAGACTTATCTCAGCTGTTGGTTCTTCCCATGGACCAATCGGAGTAGAGAGACAAAATCCTCTTCTCTACTCCTCCTTCCCGGTTTGACTCCACCTCGTCCTCCTCGTCGCGTGGCCGTCCTTCACTCCGCTCCATCGTTGTCGTGCCGCCCTCCAACCACTCGACGGGGCGCCCCGCGTTGAGGAAGGATGGCTCACCGTTCCTCCACGGCGCCGCCCGGCAAGCCGGCAGGACGACGGTGGGATCAAGTCCAAGCCATGTAGCTCCCTGGTAAGCGCGGCCGCCCTTCGCTTCCAAAGGCGCACTGCGGGGTTGTGTGCTCGCTGTCTCGCCCCCATCCACCATCACCGCTCCTCCAACTGCACTGATTCAATTCGGTGCCTCTCCTGCAACCTCTCCGGTAACAAGGAGAGAGGTTGCCCGCTTCGGTGCGCCTCCAAGTCTGCACGCACCGAGTCTGCTAGCCATCCTCCTCGACAGCCTGCTTCCTCTCCCCTTGCGCCGGGAGCCCTTTCGTGGGCTGCTGTCACCGTTGGCCCACGCGTTGTCCCCGAGCCTGCTCCGACAAGGTCTGCTGCGCCTCCCTCACCACCGCCACCCTTAGAGCATGCCTGTTGCGCGGCGCTTCATCAGCCTCAGCTCGTCCGCCAGTGCACTTGCCTCCGCACCGACGAGTTGCACGGCATCCTCTCCGACATGGCAGCATCTCTTCAGGCCGAGCTAAAGGAGCTCGTGGCTGACGCCATCGCTCCCTTCCTCGTTGCTTCTTCGGCTGCATGCGACAGGATCGAGCGCGCTCGCGACACCACCTCTCAGGCGGAGGTGCCCAGCGTCACGCTGCCTATCCGTGTGGCGATCTCCCGGGCCCCCTTGCCTTCTCTTTGCAGCGTCGAGGTTGTGCATGCTGATGAAGCGGTGCACTTGCTGCCTGAGATGAAGCTGAATGGCGGGCCTATGCCCTGCCACGAGATCACGTCACCTTGTCACCTTGTCCATCGCCGATGGGCAACTCCGAGCTGGATGGTATTGAGGTGCTGTGTGACGGGGGATTTGCTAATGACAATGATGAGGATGAGGTTGTAGACGGGAAGATGGAGCAGCTTCTACCAGGCCTCACCGAGCTGGTTCAGATTGAGTTGCAGTTGGATGGCGAGGAGGCGGCGCATGAAGATGGCCTTGATGACGACGGCCACTTGGCGAGGAGGGAGTTTCAGCTCGTCTCGGACGTCATTGACGCTGACACGGAGGCTGCTACGATTGGGAATCTCCTCGTTGCCAATATTGATGACGCTCCCTCATCAGGCATCACGATAGGTTGCGTCGCGGATCTGTTCAGCATGCCGGCTGAGCCGCTGCTGGCCACGCCTGCTCCGACAATGTCACGTGCTCATGTGGCCCTGCCCGACACCGAGCGTCGCAACAGCAGACTCGCGGCAAAGCCACAACTCTCCGCGGTTGGCAAAGCGCAACGTGTCCTCCACTTGAAAATGGGGCTCGACTTTGGAGGCATGCCCCTGCTTGAGGCTACGAAAGAATTTGCGAACACCTGCAAGAAGGGTCCATTCTCGGATTCGCAAATCAACGGGTTGAGAACCCTCTTCAAGCTGAACCTGCCGTCCATGACCGCAGCGGATGAAGCTTTGATTGGCCTTGCTGGCCCAGGGGGAAGCGAGTTTCCGCCACCATCGGGGTTGGACGTCACCGCGCTGTAGAGTTCTGATCTTATGACGATATATCTTTTTGAGAGATTAGACGGTGTAGGATGAAATCTTATGCTTCGCCATGAATGTTTTTTTTTCTTTTTGGCCTCGGCCGTGTCATGTTTGCTTCTCCTATATCAATATAAAAGGTAAAACTTTTGCCTCGTTTCAAAAAAAAATAGTTTTCTTCGTCATGTAACATAGTTTTGCACTCGGCCAAGTGTCTCTTTGTCGGGCGCTCGATATTTAGCACCTGATATTGCTTGTTGTACTCAACAAAGGATTTTTTTTTCTTGTAGTGTGCTAGTTGTTGTTAAAACCCATAAATTTCATACAATTAAAAAGAAAACTCCATTGACCTTATAATACGCTTCTTGAAGATGACTTTTAACAATACTCCTTGTCTCCTTGTTCATTAACTCTGGAATCTTGTAAATTTTCTTTTTTTACAGGAAATCTAGTAAAATTTCATGTAAAGATTGAACGACATTATATTTCTGCCCTTAAAATTAATTTGGATAAGGTAACACAAGCCCAGCGAGTGCAGGCAGGTACAAAAAAAAGTTCTTCACCAGGAAGAAAATTTGTCTAAATTACTTTTACTGATCACAAGTCATTAAATAAAAGTTAATCCTGCTCCTATCAAGATTCCCACCCAAGATCGACAGTACAATTGCAAGCCTTCACGGTTTGACCGCATGATATGAGGCTTAGCTTGAGGAAGTGTTTGCTCTCGATCATGGCGCGCCAGCTCCGGCAGACGACCTTGAGACGCGCGAGGTCGCGTGGCGACGGTAGGTGGCGCGCTAGGGCCACGCACATGGCATGTGTGGCCGCCGGCGTGAAGAGGATGTCCTCGTGCCGCCGCCCCGGGGAGACGAGGCTTTCCTCATAGAGCACGGCCAGCTGTTCGTTGGTGCCGATGCCGCGTGTGTAGTCTGTGAAGGCGATCAAGTTTCCGCCGGCAGGCAAGCGCTCTAGGGCGCCGGTAGCCGGCGTGTAAGCGCACGGGCATATTGCCGGCTGGGTGTCCCCCATGCGGTACGACCACTCGTAGCTCGGCATGAACATGATGCGGCGTTCGTCATCTATGGCGGCGACCGGACTAGCGCAACCGTGAAAGAACCGAGAGACCTCCGGCGACGCAGTGTGTAGGTCTATACGGCAGCGCAGGTCCCACGTCCCCGACTCGTGGTCACGCAGCAGCCAGACGTCGTATGGCCGGCCCCGGCGGAAGGTGCGGTTGGTATTGTTCGGGGTGGAGAGGCATAGGCGTCCCTCGAGCTCCGTCAGCTCCTTAAGCTGTGAATAATCAGCAGGAGTACCAGACCATACCTCAATGGGAGTTTTCTTGTCGAGGGGAATAGATGGTGACCTGTTTATCAAGTAACATGCGGTGGCAGCCGCCTCAGCCCAAAAACGCTTACTCATGCGAGCGTTAGATATCATGCAGCGAGCTTTAGACATGATAGTCCTGTTCATCCGCTCCGCTACTCCGTTCTGCTGAGGCGTGTACGGGATGGTGAGGTGCCTGACAATCCCTTCTGTTATGCAATAATCATTAAAAACATTCGAACAAAATTCACCACCATTGTCAGTACGAAGAATTTTCACCATCCTCTCAGTTTGCCTTTCTATCATAGTTTTCCACTCTTTAAAAGCAGCAACCGAATCATCCTTATTTTTCATGAAATAAGGCCAAACTCTCCTAGAGTAATCATCAATAATAGTAAGCATATAACGAGCACCACCATATGAGGGCTTACGTGACGGCCCCCAAACATCAGCATGTACATAATCAAGTGTACCTTTGGTGGTATGAACGGAAGCATTGAACTTAACTCTCGTGTGCTTACCAAATATGCAATGTTCACAAAATTGCATCTTACCCAAACTGCAGTCATGCAACAACTCTCTCTTGATCAATTCTGCCATACCAAGTTCGCTCATGTGTCCAAGACGCTTATGCCAGAGGTTAGTTTTATTTGCATCATCATGAGAAACAGCAGCAACAGTACCAGATAAAACGTTGCCTCTAAGAACATATAACTTAGTAGAATTCATATCACCAACCATAGTAATGAGAGAACCTTTTGATACCTTCAGGAGTCTGTTCCCGCCGGTATACTTGTACCCGTCACAATCAAGGGTACTGAGCGAGATCAAATTTCTCGCCATGGTTGGTATGTGCTTCACGTCCGTCAACGTGCGTGTCATGCCATCATGGGTCTTGATCTAAACTGATCCAACGCCAGCAATGGTGCATTGTTGGTCGTTCCCCACACGCACAAAGTCTCCAGTCTGCACTAACTCATAAGAACTGAACCAATCTCTGTTAAAACAAACATGAAAAGAACATGCAGAATCTAGAATCCATTCATCCTGACGTGAAACACATGCAGCTAAAACAGCTAGGCATTCGCCATCAGAACTACCATCAACAACAGCAGCCTCACCGGTATCATTACCTTCATTATTTTTCTGTTGGTAAGTACCTTTTCTTTTCTCCTTGTTCTGCAGTTTCCAACAATCATCAATGTTGTGGTTAGTCTTCTTACAATACCTGCAGAACTTATCACGGCCTTTAGACTTTGAGCGACCTCTGTCGCCCTTGCTCTTGTCTCTGTTGTTGTTGTAGTTGTTGTTGTCTCGCTGCTGAGGCCTACCACGGACCTCCAAAGCATCACCCTTCGAAGAGGATGACTCCTCCTTCTGTACCATACCCTTCACCTTTTCCCTCGTCATGAGGGTCTCATAAACTTCAGAAGTGGTTAGTTCATCACGACTAAGCAGTATGGTATCACGGAAATTTGCATAGGAATTTGGCAGCGAAACTAGGAGTAGGAGGGCTAGATCTTCATCCTCATATTTTACCTCCATCGACACTAGGTCAGAAACGATCTCCTTGAAGATCGATATGTGATTCATTACAGAACCACCTTCTTGCAACTTGTGCGAGAACAACTTCATCTTCACATGCATCTTGCTGGTTAGATCCTTTGACATGCAGATCGACTCCAGCTTAGCCCACAGCGCGGCTGCGGTTTTCACCTGTAGAACTTCTTGCAGGATATCATTAGATAGATGCAGTTGAATAAGAGACGTAGCCTTACGGTCTTTTCTCTTCTCATCGGCAGACCACTCGGCCGCCGCCTTATCGCCGAATTTCTCCAGCGCTTCGTCAAGATCATTGGACTGTGCGAGGATCGCACGCATCTTGACCTGCCATAACGAGAATCTCGTCTTGTAGTCCAGCAGCGGTAGATCGAACTTCATCGATGCCATCCAAAACCCTAATCTGAAAACAGATCTAAAACACGGGCTTTGATACCACTTGTTATATGAGATAGCAAGAAACGACGAAGAGCGGAACGATCAAACCAACGGGGACACGAGATTTTAACGTGGAAAACCCCTCCAAACAAAGGAGAGGAAAAAACCACGGGCGCCAGCCAGCAATACTTCACTATATCGGGTGAGGTTACAAACGCCGTGGGTTTACAATGTGTGGCTTACACCAACAGGCGACTTACAAGATGTATTTATAGAGGGCAGAAACCCTAAGTCGGTTGCGATCCGACTCGGATACGGCCCAAGCCTCCCGGCGACGGGCCTCCGCTTCGCTCCGAAGTTAGCCGCTCACTTCACTTCATCATATGAATTTGGATCACCATAAAACAACAATGATCACTTCACGGTGCACACCATTTTCAATCGTCATTGTGAAGTGTTCGGGTGAACTCTCGGCATCACAAAGAAACCACAAAATGTTGGCCGGGTAAATCCATTGAGATGTTCCACCGAATCAATGTTGGGCAGTATTTAAGTTCCCTTCAACATCTTCAGTTTGCACCATGCAAATTACTTTCCTTTTGAGATTTCGGTGCAATATATGAATGTGCTCCATTTGGACGAACTGAATGTGACATCCAACATTATTCGGAGATTTCCAACGTATTGATCTTTGAATGCTGGTTGAGTGTGGCTGGGCTTTTGATTGTTTCGCTTTATTACTATAGAAAAAATTTGTGCTTTGTCGCATGGTTCATGCCCAAATTAAATTAGGGAGGTCGAGAATACTACAGAACAAATCTATTAATTCCAGGGAGGAATATTGATCCGTTTTTCCTAGGTAATCCGATTGATCTTTATTCCTAGGTTTGCGTCGTCAGCAGGCACGTCCTACCTACCGATCTATGGCGATGTCATCGACGCCCCATCCTCGTCCTGAACCTCTTACGGCCGCCGGTACCAGCAACGATGGCGTCCTGCCACAGGACCTGCTCTACGAGATCCTGCTACGCCTCCCCGACAAGCTGCTCTGCCGCTTCCGCGCCGTCTGCACGTCCTGGCGCTCCCTGCTCTGCGACCGGGACTTCATCGCCGATCACCAGAACCACCATCCTCCCAAGCCCCTCGCCGTCGGCATGTGCGGCTACGGACAGTTCCACTTCGTCGCCATGGACATGGACACGGGCTGCGTCATCACAAGTGTAAGCACCACCGAGAGCACCAGCATGCTGCAGGAGATGCTGCCTGCCGTGAGTCCTGAGCGAGCAGTGTGCGTCGTCGGCGGCGGCATGGATAAACGGGCCTGCCTAATGGACTTCGCCACCGGGGCCCTCTCATTCTTGCCCGACCACGCGATGCCTCGCAGCTACACCGCCATCTCCTACGCGCTCGGCCAAGCTGCAGCCTCCACCGGAGAGTACAAAGTGCTGGCCATAGCCAAGGTCACCCTACAAATAAACCGTTGGACCCAACGCGAAGAACAAGTGTGCAAGATCCTCACCCTCACTAGCGACGGCCTCCACCATTGGAGGGAGACAGAAAGCCCTCGCTGCAAGGTGGTACTGCCGTCATACAACAGAGAGACGACTGTTATCGAGGGTGTCGCCTACTTCTTGACGCCCCACAGCGAGTACCACCCTGTGGTGTACACGCATAACGACTGGATCATGGCCTTCAACTTGGATACTGAAGCTTGGCGACCAGCCCCCATCCGAGGGCCCGTGGGCTGGAAAGGCGTCGGCTTAGCTAAGCTGGATGGTCATCTCGCTGCTTTCTACGACGACCGCCACACCTGCGTGAAACTATGGTCCCTCGACGACCCTGATAACGCTATCTGGTCCATGTTACACCAAATCGTCATGCCGTACCACAGGCTTCCGTTGCCATCACCGCTGACTCGGACGCGCTACAATGAGTTCTTCGAGAAACCTTTAGCGGTGCTGGGCGACGGGAGGATCGTGTTGTGGATGCGAGTGCCAGAGGACACGGTCTTGCGCATCTATGATCCGAGAACCGGGGCTTTCACGGATGGGACAAGGGTGCCCAACTGCCACAACATGGTAGTGCACAAATGCAGTATGTTGTACACGGGGCGAGGAGGTGCGGCAAAGTATAGCCTCCCTTACGGCCTGTTTTATGATTATATCACCATTTAGAAGATTAATATTCTTGGTTTGAATACCTAATGATTTGCACTATTTTGAGAATCCATGCTCTTGTATCTATCTTTCATGGAAGAGAAGAATCTACTATACATCTTGAGTATCCTTTTTGTTTTTTTACCTCTTTGATCTATAATATGCGAGTTTGGAGTCATTGGATTACGTACACTATGATGTAATACTATATCCGTTCCAAATAAGACATTCTAACATTTTTTTGTGATGCGTATTTATATTGGCATGCGTTAGTGTGTTTCTCAGTTACTGATCTACATAAAAGTATCTAATACGTCGTGTAATTTGAGACGGACAGAGCAACAAACTGATCATGGTATGCGACCTGGGCTGGGCGGTGAATAGGATCCAGTTTTCATGATGTCAAATACACTTTTCAATATTCAATGGTTTGTAATAGTTTACGATTTAAGCGAGAAAAATTAATATTTTCTAGAACCATTACGGACACACTGAGAGATTTCCTCGCATTTGTGAGGGCCGCCTAGCTAGTTAGACTATAGAAACAAGTCATGCCGCATTGCTTTGCACTTGCGACTGTCAATCTTGTTGTGCTTTACACGGTTCATCTTGTGGCATCACACTTTTGACGATGACAGCAATGCCGGACGAGAAAGAAGACATCCACTAGGGATATACCGTCAGTTATTTTCTTAAATTTCAGCCTAATATTATGACAGGATTGAAAAAAAAAAATTGGTACCTACAGCATGTAAGTAAATTGTATAATATATTATATCTGATGGTTGAAGATTTAACTTGCGTTCAATACATTTATAATGATTTTTCAATGTTGTTTCAGAATTATTAAACTAAAAATGAAACTCCTCTAAAATTTGGTTTGAGATGCTTAATTTTGTCCTGGTTGCCAGAAATTGGTGATAGACACCGACGTAGGTGTATTTATGGCATGCCCGATGGAGGCCGGCCACGATGGAGTACTCAGAGAGAGGAACATGGGGCACAGCAGAGAAGAAAGAGGCAAGGAGGCTACATGGCTACATGGCTAGTGCTGTGGAACCGTGTTCTCCTCAAGTTCACTTCTTTCCACCCCTGTTCAGTTCAAGTGCGAGATGAAGATGATGGTCGCAGTGTCGGTGCTCCTCCTCGCCGCCGCCCTTACAGCCTGTTTTATGATTATATCACCATTTAGATTAATATTCTTGGTTTGAATATCTAATGATTTGCACTATTTTGAGAACTAGCATGTTGGCCCTCGCAAATGCGAGGGCAACTCTATATATTGTATTAAATTGAAAAAAATGATATATTTTTATGGGATATGGTAGGAAACTATAACCATTGGAATGTTATGCTAAATAAAATATCACATTTATAAAATGCATTTTAAATTTGTGGACAAATTATTAGTATAAATCATTGATGTTTGTTCTTATTTTATCATGATATTGAATCAATTTACATAATTAAACTTAACACCGCGAGTTGGTTGTTACTTTTGATGTAATCTTGAATCACTGTGGTAGGATTGTAGTCAATGTAATTAACTGTAGCGTTACACACTTTTTAGATGATTAGACAACCATTTTAGTTGTCACCTTGTTTCTTTAATTCTAGAAATACCGCATGGACATTTTTTTTCTGTTCCATTATGAGATAGTGTTATTTACGTAGCAATTAGCGTCATGCCAGTTTAATAATTTAAAGAAGTAACATATTAAAGATTTAGTAACCATACTCAGTCCGACCAACTCTTTTTTATGCTGGGGTCCAACTAAGCGATTTTTAATATTTTCTCATAATATTAAGTACACACCCATTTGTTGGACTTAATGGATTTGATTTTCTTAGACTATCAGCTACTGACTATTTATTTATCGTGTTATTCTTCAAAACATGTATAGTTAATAATTAATTTTGAAAAACTATAGTTCACTTGATTAGCTTATTAGTACGGCCAGACGATTGTGTATCAAAATCCAAATTTATATTTATTAATCGATCGACCAGCTAATTATACTCCTGGCCGGAAGCATAGATCGATTGTGTAATTGTATGCCCGGCTGGAAGCCCACCCATGTCTAAAAACTGTAGGTGTTATTTACACGTGACTTTTCTTTTTCTTTTTGGTGGGAACGTGATCTGATCGGACTTTTTTTTAGAACATGACGTGATTGGACTTGTTTGTACCAACTAATGTTAAGCGTAACTAATCCATTTTTTGATCTCAACCATCGCAATAAAAATGAACGGATTAAATATTTATAGCATATGTGGATTAATCTGGTGTCTCGAAAAACTAACTCATTTTGCTTTTAGTATATAATAGATCCGTGCTCTTGTATCTATCTTTCATAGAAGAGAAGAATCTACTATACATCTTAGTATCCTTTTTGTTTTTTTACCTCTTTGATCTACAATATGCGAGTTTGGAATCACTGGATTACGTACACTATGATGTGTAATACTATATCCGTTCCAAATTATAAGATATTCTAACATTTTTTCTGATGCGTATTTATATTGACATGTGTTAGTGTGTTTCTCAGTTACTGATCTACATAAAATTATCTAAAACGTCGTGTAATTTGGGACGGACAGAGCAACAAACTGATCATGGTATGCGGCCTGGGCTGGGCGGTGAATAGGATCCAGTTTTTTCATGGTGTCAAATACACTTTTCAATATTCAATGGTTTGTAATTGTTTACGATTTAAGCGAGAAAAAATAATATTTTCTAGAACCATTACGGACACTCTGAGAGATTTCCTCGCATTTGTGAGGGCCGCCTAGCCTGCTAGTTAGACTATAGAAACAAGTCATGCCGCATTGCTTTGCACTTGCGACTGTCAATCCTGTTGTGCTTTACACGGTTCATCTTGTGGCATCACACATTTGATGATGACACCAATGCCGGACGAGAAAGAAGACGTCCACTAGGGATATACCGTCAGTCATTTTCACATATACATTTTCATAAATTTCAGCCTAATATTAATTATGACAGGATTGAAAAGATTTAATTGGTACCTACAACATGTAAATAAATTGTACTATAATATATGTGATGGTTGGAGATTTAACTTGCGTTCAACACATTTATAATGATTTTTCAATGTTGTTTCAGAATTATTAAACTCAAAATGGAATTCCTCTAAAATTTGGTTTGGGATGCTCCTAGTTGCCAGAAACTGGTGATAGACACGTAGGTGTATTTATGGCATGCCCGATGGAGGCCGGCCACGATCAAGTACTCAGAGAGAGGAACATGGGGCACAGCAGAGAAGAAAGAGGCAAGGAGGCTATACATGGCTGGTGCTGTGGACTGTGCGCTTCTCCACATCTTCCCACCCCTGTTGAGTTCAAGTGCGAGATGAAGATGATGGTCGCACTGTCGGTGCTCCTCCTCGCCGCCGCCGTCGCCGCTGCTGCGCCTGCGCCGGCGTTGATGCTAGAACGTGCGCTGCCGCTTGATGGTGTTCACGTCGACCGCCTCAAGGAGATGGACAGGGGGCGGCTCTCCACGAAGAATGGCGCGTCCGAGTTTGAGCTGCAGGGCATGGCCGGGTAAGAAATCACCTCATCTGTCGAACCGCTCTAGAAAGTAGAAATCTTCTCTTCTTTTTGCCTCTTTCTCTTCTATTTGCCTCTTCTTGATCTAGTTCGCGCTGCAGCTCTACTGCATATTTGCCTGTTCTTGATCTGGTTCCTCCTGGATTGCTGCGAAGAATCTCTATCGATCTGTTGGTGCGTTGCGTGTGCTTTCCACACTCACCAAGCGAGAAACAAACCGCCCAGGTTAGAGAACCAGTTCTGTTTTGCACTGTTTGAAAGAACCCCATCAAACAGTGTTCTGTTCTTCCCCTGTAGACTGTAGTGGTTCCCTCAGGTTTTCTCTAGCTGTAGTTCCTCGTTCGTTTGCCTGCAAACTGAACCTGGATATTGTACGTCTGGTTTCTTTGTTGATTCGGTGAAACAGGGGACGAGCTCCCTTTTCCTCTAATAAAGAAAACGCCGTCAGTGTTCGTGATGCAGCCGACTCAATGGCTTCTTTTTCCCACACCCATTGGGCGTTTTGGCAGTATAAGATGAGGTGTGCAGGTGCAACCGACTCAACTTCGGCGCACTTGTCACTTGTCACAGCCTACACTTGATAACAATTTTCTTTTTTACCATGTTATCCTTCAGGTTCAGACCGCCCCTGAACGCTAACCAGAGGAAAATTCTGATAGGGAGCCACAATATATGAAATGATTTGGTTGTGTTGTTTCCATGAGTCTACTGTCGCCACCATGTGCCAGCTGAATTGCATGAGTCTCAAGCATCAGTACGAGCTGCTCATGCTGTGCTGTAGCAGTTATGGATAGAGGTTATAATAGCTGAAAACCCTTTCGGCAGTATCTATACTTCGGGTCGATTTAGTATAGCTTGGACAAGTATGTAGTGCAGTGTTCTATTTGATTTGATCAACCAGTTGTATATATGTAGGGAATTGGTTATGATGTAAGTTTCAGTTTCCTCTTTTGATCAACGTGGATTTTCGCACTATCATCTCCATCGCATTATCTCCTGTTCTTTGATCAACTGGCATCTTGTTGCTTGAAACCATGATTGGGTTCATTTCAATATAGGGCATGGATCACCCTTTTCTGATTATCCTATGAAAACTAATAATTTGCAGGCTCTATTTTGCACGTGTGAAACTGGGGAACCCACCGAAGGAATACTCTCTTCAGTTTGACACAGGAAGTGACATCATGTGGGTTTCATGCAAGCCTTGCATTCATTGCCCCAAATCAAGTGAACTCAATGTAAGGCAATCCTTCTCCCGACCTCTAATCAAACTCTTTAAAAGATAAATATTGTTCTATAACATTTTCTCTCCCTTTTCAATTTTGATTGGATCATGCCTTATCATTTTAAATTATTTGCCTCAGTTCCCGATGGAGTTGTACGATCCAAAATCTTCTTCAACTTCATCCAGGATCAAATGCTCCGACATTGGGTGCACCTATGCCCTCCAAACTGGCTACGCAGTCTGTAATAGCACACACAAGCAATGTGGCTACAGTTTGACATATGCCAATGGAGGCGCCACATCAGGCTACTATGTGTCTGACATTCTTCATTTCGACAATGTGTTGGGAAATGAGGGGGACGTCAATGCTTCTGCCTTGATGTTTTTTGGGTAAGTTTTACTTTGATTCTATTATATTTTTCAAATATCCAATCATAAATGAAAACTTACAATTAGAAAATAACCTTCAGTACTTAAACACGGTTAGAAACCTAGCTGGAACAACAATGTAACTCTATTTTCAAAAAACAGATGTAGCAACTCGCGCTCAGGGAGCACCGATGGGATTATGGGGTTTGGAAAGAATGCACTGTCAGTAATATCACAACTGAACGCTCGTGGGATGTCCGGCAAAGTGTTCTCTCACTGCTTCAAACGTTCAGAAGATGGTGGTGGGATTCTTGTTCTTGGTGAAATTGACAAGCCAGGATTTGTATTTACTCCACTCGTTACGACGCAGTAAGCTTCTTCTCTTGGAATTACTTATACTTCAGAATGCCGCACCACTGTTTTTTGTGTGGCACAATGTTCTGTTTCATGTTTGGTTGTAACCAGTAATTTTGTTGGACCTAAACCGACAGTGCAAATGTAATGATAGAATAGACCAATCTTTTATATTTTGGACAATCTCATTGCCTTATTTTGATTTATAATATTTTTTGGTAATGCGTGTTAGTTATATTTACTAGCACAATCTTTGACTTGCGTACTGTAACTATGAATTTCCTCGTACAATCTAAGTGTAGTTCATGCTCTCTTTCCGTTTCTTTCTTTCAGAAAGATAACATGCTCTCACCTCTGTGTTCAGGGGTAACAATATAGCTAGAATATAGACTATCGTTTATTGTGGAATATCCTGACTTATTTATGTCAACCCCTTTTTGTCAATTAAACACAGGCCTCGTTACAACTTAAACATGACGAGTATTGCTGTCAATGGTCAAAGGCTTCCTATTAATTCTTCCTTATTTGCAACATCAAATGCACAAGGAACAATTGTTGATTCAGGAACAACACTATCCTACCTCGCAGATGGAGTCTACGATCCAGTTATCACTGCCGTGAGTTATTTACATCATAGACTTCATTCCCTTGTTAAAAAGACATTTGTTGATCAGTCTACTCGTCAATAATTTCATTGTGTTATAATGATTTGTATGTGGTCATTTACAGATAAGTGCTGCCATCTCTCCATCTGTGCGCACTTATGATCAAAATGGAATCCGATATTATGTTTCTGCTAACAGGTTATTTTCCATCCGAAGCAAGTTAACAGTTCTTATCCTTTTGTAATGTTAAATTACTTCAGAATATTTTCTTTTTTACCTCAGCACTAGGACCCTCCTCTCGTTATTTCCAACTGTGACATTTTATTTCGAGGATGGTGCTGCAATGACAGTGGGGCCACAGAACTATCTTGTGAACCACGGTTTCTTTGTAAGTCTAGTAACCTTCTCACGTTTCCCTTGTTAATTTTTTATGTTGCATGTGGTTAACTGTTTTCTGAAGTAATCTGTCTCAAATGTAAAATATCATATCATACCACATTTAATAGGATGACGATGATATGTATCGTATTGGATTTCAAAGGAGCGAGATTGAGGATTACAAGCGGATCACTATACTTGGAGGTTAATTATATACTCATCTTGACTGTTCAACTATTAGTATATAATAATTCACAATCTCTTACGTCAACTAGCACCTATTTACAGTAAATCGACCAATATGCAATATCTCAATGCCTGATACTTTTCTTGCTAACTGATACATGTCTCTCTTGTGGCAGACATTGTTCTCCGTGATAAGATCTTTGTATATAACTTGGATAACATGAGCATCGGTTGGGTAGACTATGATTGTAAGATAAAATTCCTCTCTATGAATCAAAATTCACATAGTTGATGCTATCCTATCTTGACCCACTCTCTCTTATTTCAGGCTCCCTACTCAACACGACTACCCTCTTTGTCGCCAGCGGGTCGATGGGGCACCATGCACCATTGTACTACAGCGTAATGATAGTTGTTGGAGTAGCCATCAAAATCATGCAACACCTTGATTACTATTAGGACGTCGCGGGAAACCCTATGGACAAATGGGGGACGGGACGTAGGTGATCAGTGTGGCCTTCTAAGCCAGGATGAACCCACATGTTTCACAAGGCAGAAGTTTGGAGTCTAGCTATATAATTCTGAGAGGTTGGACCATTCATTGTAAGATGCATATCTCAAAATACGTTAGAACACGGTAGTGCTTGCTAAATATGATATATGCGAGTCCTTGATGCAACTTTGGCATTAATACCCTTAAGTTTGTATTGCATCTGGTTGAGGCCGACTGCAGAATTAATCTGATTTAATAATTGATAGTATGCTGTTCGTTTATTACATGCATGGTGGGCTCGATCTGCTTTGCCTAGGAGGTCTGGTAAAGTAGCCTCCCTTACAGTTTGTTTTACGATTATATCACCATTTAGTGGTGGCCATGATCCTATCTTCTCTTCTACTATAGTACTAGAAATCCAGTTTTATGATTATATCACCATTTCACGGATGTAATGCGGGTTTGTTTTAAAAAAAAATTAAACTAGAAATGAAATTCCTTTAGCTCTTGAAGATATTGGCCTTTATGGTATCTAGAACACTCGAAATACGAAAGTTACATGTAGTGACTTAATTTTGAAAACTCATGAGTTAATTGAGTTTCAGCAATCGAATTTTAAATTAACTCTTCTTTTGGGATCTTGATTCAGAAATTATGATATAGTATATTTTTTATTTAGAAGTAAATTAATGCACAAGAGCAGCATACAATATATGTGGAAATTTTACTCAAATAAACCGGCGTTATTTGGTACTAGTTAAAATCGGCGCGGCGGCACGCCGCGCCCTTCATGAGAAATCTTATGAATTTTATGTATGCCATGTTTTGTTTGCTGTTGTGGTATTCTTCTACCAAGGTTTATTCACATATGTGAGTAAAACAACATTGAGAACAATGAACGGTATGTAGCAAGTAGTTACTTTAATTATATATGTATATGTCCAGAAAGGAGTATCTGCCAAGCTGATACTCGCCAACTGGTTTAATTATACATGGATAAGCAAGGGAAAATAATATTTAAAAAGTGTTCTAGTGGCTCGTTTACCTAAGAAAATAACAATAAAAGACATATATTAGCGATTTCTTCAGGAAATGCTTCAGTATCTGCTTGATGTAATTACATATAGGAAGATAAGCGCAGCGGCACGCCACGCCTGTTGGATTATTTCTGTGTAATCTAAAATCAGCAAACAAATTTAATATAGAGACAAACTTGAACAAAACTCACCAAATTCGGATGTAAGATAAGTGGAAGTGCCATAGAGCAATGGGAAATAAGCAGCGAACAATAAGCAGCAAAACCCACCCAACCTCCGCTCCTATCTTTGTTTTAGTGTCCCGATCCTCAAGCCAGCATCAGTGCTATGGCGGCTGTCTTAGCACGCGATTTCTGAAAACAGAAGACACATGCAAACTACTCTGGAATGAAAACCTCGTGGAAACAACACATCACAAACACAGGAAACCAAACGAAACCTGTATGGACTCAAGAGAACATCAAAGCAAAGAACGGTGCACATGTGTTTATAAGGGCCTATCTTTTGTAGTGGTGGCCGGGCTTTGCTGCTGCTGGTTCAAGAACCGAGGACGCGGGTAAAGTTGTCTGCGGTTCCCTTCTTTGTCGCCTCCATGAAGAGCTTCTTGGCGACCTTCTGAGAGTTCACAATAAGCTTCACCATGGCTACAACTTCCTCGGAACAAAGAGTAGCTTCAGAATTTTATGTTGTAAGCTCAGGATTTGGGGATTTTCATTTTAGTGTTTGTTACCTCGTCTTCCGTAACTGATGATGTCCCACAGTCCATCGCTAGCGAGGATGAAAAAACTCCATAAAGCTATTGAATACCTCATGGATTCATAAGAGGGGGTTGTAGTATTGATGTAGAGTTGTTTATTTCTTTCTGATGCAACAGAGACACAGAGGTAAGCCCCAGGTGCCGCAGATCAAGGAAAGAATAGTGCAAATGTGTTTATGAGGACCTATCTTTGTGTGTAGCATAATTCTAGTGATTAGTGAACACACACTAAGTAACCTGAATTGCAGCATAATACTTGGAGATCTTTCATGACAAAAAAGGGGAATCAAGTCTATAAACTACTGGATCACACCTCTTAACATTTTTAGATTAACGCAATGTTACTGAATATACAGTAAGCAATTTCAATTACAGCTAAACCACTTTAGGGCATTCATCCTTGGTCTACAATAAAGCATATAGTTGACCGAATGTTTACCTGTTTTCCTACATTAGGAAAATTATTTAAGTTTGCTTTTCTGTGTCAAGTAAATGGTCACATGAGCAGCACCAAGCAACATTGTTCCTTACTCATGACGGTTCCACTCTGCTCCCTGCGAACTTGAGCTGAAATATACAATGGAAGTCATAACAGGAACAATAACTAAATAAGGGAAGCTTACGTAAAACTCAATAGGAGACACACAACAAATAGTCAGAACATGTACAATATTTTGCAGCAGGGCTTATCAAGATTGTGCAGACCCCCGGCTGGTCCATCCGGCTCCCGGCTCTGGCTGGTCCATGCGGCTGACGTCCTGGTCGTCGTTGCATGCTATACGGAAAGAGAAGGAAATGAGAGAAAACACATACCTAAAGAAGATGCATCAGCAGCAGGGGAGCCAAAAGTGCAATTCTAAATTTATTCTAAAAACTCAAAAAACTATTTGAAATGTTGGCCAAGTTCATAAAAAATATAGCAATATTTATGAATCGAAATAAGTACATGTTGAGCCTATATTTCATCAAGAGTCTAGTGATAACTAATCTGATGACATAAACCTATGTGTTTTTGTGTAAGGAGGGTCAAATGTGAACTTAGAGGAATGATACAATTGGTAAGCCTGACTAACTATAGCTGGCCTACTAATTACAATTTTTATACACCCAAATATACGGATGGATGTTTATTTAAATTGATTCGCTAAAAAATGAAAATGAAAAAATAGCAAGTTCTGAAAATGGCTAATTCTGATACACAACATGGAGTTGGCAAAATCTGATATTGTGGACAGATGATCGGTTCAGTTCGGAATACTGGTTACTTACTACGTATGTTTTCATTCAGATGCATGAACATTGATTAACGACAGGTTCTTGTAATTTAAGATGGCATACCTGAAGAAATTAAACGGCATGTAGGTCAAAAATTTTGGGAACCGGAACTGTTGAGCCTCCTGTAGCTTGAAAATTTCAGGGAAGATGTGGAGCTTGCGTGCGTTCGGCCGGCAGGAGCAGAGGGCGGCCGTTTTGCCATTGAGGGGCCGGCGGTCGTTGAGGGCGGCGCTAGACGCGGTAGTCCTCGAGCAAATCCCGTGTTGGTGGATAGACGGAGCTCGAGCGGTTCGTGGCTGTCGTCGAGGGCGTCGCTGGACTCGGAAGATCTGGGAGCTGGAGCAGTTGGTGTTGGGAGGCCCGGAGGGCTGAAGATGTAGGGCGGCTACCGTCTGTGCCGGTCGCTTGGCTCGTACCGTCGGCGCCTTCCCTAGTTCGCCGCGCCGCCATTTCTCCTGGTCCGCGCGCGACTGTCGCCCCTGGTTCGCCGCGCCACCAGCTCGTTGCGGCGCCTATTTAGAGCCGGCGGCGAGCGCGGCTTCCTGCCAGTGCTCGTTGGCCTCTTGCTGGGGCTCCTCCCACGCGGACGCCGCGGCGGCGAGCGCGGCCTCCTGCCGGCGCTCCTCCCGTTCGCCCACGCGGACGCGGCGACAGGAGGGAGCCGGCGACGACGCCTGCGGCCGCCTGCTGCTTCTGGAGGGGAGGTGGAGGAGGGAGCAGCGGGGCGGAGGCGGGGAGGCGGGCGACGGGATTTGGGGGAGCTGCCGTCAGACGGCTAACCCTAGAACATGTGGGGAAAATGAGAGGAGCGAGGTTCCAGGGCTACCGTTTGTCTTATGTACCTCTAGGCTGGTTCGTAATCTCTATAAATGGAAGGGCTTTTGTGCAAAAACACCATGTTACTGTAGATAGCTGTTCATCTACAGTGTGGCGCGCGAATTGGGCGATCTGGACCGTCCAATCTCGATCGGACGGCCCTGAATGCGAGCGCGAGAGAGCTCCAATATGAGCAGCCTTTATATATAGGGATAATTGAGGCAAACTGAAAGAGCTACATTCATAACGGAACATTTTGATCAAATCAAATGTGTCTTTCCCTTCAGAAAATAAAACTGAAATCATACAACTTTTTGAGGGACTCGCTTGATCGGTGAGCTTAATTTGACGTCTACTCGCACGACCGTGGCGCCGGACTAACCAACCACCGGTGTGGCGGCGGCGCTACCAGTCCCGTCGAAGAAGACGCAGACGCGCTTGGCGCTGTACCCTGGGGCCACGCCGGTGCCGGATAGGAGAAACTCAATGGCCACGTCAGATGTGTCGCCGGAGAAGAAGACAAGGCTCGGGAGGATGCGCACGCATGGGAGGAGAATATAATGGTCGTTGTTGACGTGGATAAGTTGTGGGTCCCACCCGGTTCCAATTAATCCTAACAAATTGGAATTAAGGGCTATTGCTCTTTGTGCTCATAGATATGTCCCGGTAGAGCTATTCAGGCGAACGACGTCGATGCACATCCAATTCGGTGAAAAAACTTCGCATATGAGCTATTCGCCCCCCTTAAATAGATTTTTATGTTGATCCTAGCAATAGAATATAATGTTGAGTCAAATGTCGTCGGACCAACATTCATAATTAGACTATAAAAACACGCAAAAATCATGCCGCATTGCCTCCTACTTCCTACTCGTCTTGTGACATCACACATTTGATGAGGACAACAATGCCAGACGACAAAGAAGACATCCACTAGGGATATATTGTCAGTCATTTTCATCTACATTTTCATAAAATTCAGTCGAAAATTATGACAAGTTTGAGCAGCATACAATACATGTGGGAATTTTGCTCAAATAAACCGGCGTTATTTGGTATCGAGGCAAACCGGAAGAGCTACATTCATAACCGGAACATTTTGATCAAATCAAATGTGTTTTTCCCTTCAGAAAATAAAAATAAAATCAAATAACTTTCTTGAGGGACTCGCTTGATCGGTGAGCTTAATTTGACGTCTACTCGCACGACCGTGAAGCCGGACTAACCAACCACCGGTGTGGTGGCGACGCTACCGGTCCCGTCAAAAAAGACGCGGACACGCTCGGCGCTGTACCCCGGGGTCACGTTGGTGCCGGACGGGAGCACCTCTATGGCCACGTCGGGCCTGTCGGCGGCAATCTTCGACACTGCCTGCGCCGCCGGCCAGCCCATAACCTCCGGCCAGGACGTCTTGGTGGTGCTCATTGTGCTTTTCCCTCCGCTTCAGACTTTTCTGAAGATGAATCTGCAAAATGTTCAGTCAGCAATGGATTGCTGGGAAGAGGAATTAAGCTGTGAAAAAAGGATTACAAGTACGGGTGCTGACCTAAGTGCGTAACTGTGTGGAGTGCTTTGGTTATGTCGTGTTCAATGTACATCATATCTACTCTAGTAGATGATATTTATAGGCCGGGATTAGAGGAAATGCATTGGGCGTGCCGCCATTTCTGTTACCTTGGGTTTGTCACCCCCAGCGTGTTGTGACCGAGTCTACTCGCAGGCCACATATATCGCTCGAAAACTGCTTTCAGTGTACCGACAAACGCCCACATCTTATCCAAGTACGACGTGGAAAACAAATATCTACTTTGTATCGATTCAATCGAATGGCTTTATTATTTATAAAACGTAGTAAATGGCGCGCTATTTCGAAGAATAAATGGAAATATATCCGCCCAATGTTCTGAAATATTCTTACACCCGCGCCGCCTACGCCGCGACTGCCGCCGATGGGACCCTCGACATGTCCTCCTCTTTCTACTGGCGCTCCCGACTTCCTTCTAAAATAAAATATTCTCTTTTCTGACGGACTCCGACCGCATTCCCACTCATGGCAACCTGTTCTTCAAAGGGTGTGCCCCCTTTCCTGATTGTGTCTCCTGCGTCGCCACCGAGAGCACTCGCCACATCCTCTTCGAGTACAGCCGTGCCGCAGAGACCTAGTGCCGACTTGGATGCTCGGTTCTGGAGCCCCACCCCATACACGACATACGCCGCCCCTTGTGCTCCTCCGCCGATGGTTGGCCCCTTTGCGCTGCCGCAGTTGCTTGGCAGCTTTGGAAGGCCCGGAATGACTGTGTCTTCAACACCAAGGACTCCACCGCCTCCGACGTGCTCCGTCGCGCTGTCGACGACATCGCCCTTTGGTGCCACAGGGTGCCCTCCCCTGACCGTGCTGCTGTTCTTCACCTACGCGGTCTCATTGTCCAGTGCTCCCTATGATTTTTCTGTACCTTTTTCACTCCTCTGCCCCCCTTGTATGTTGCTATTGTAATAACGCTTATGCCCATTGTGGGTCCATTCGGGTAATATAAAAATGGGTGGGGCTCTTCCCCGTTATTCTCGAGAAAAAAA
Source organism: Poa annua (assembly GCA_026929855.1). Lineage (NCBI taxonomy): Eukaryota > Viridiplantae > Streptophyta > Magnoliopsida > Poales > Poaceae > Poa > Poa annua. Next base: position 4,425,777 of record CM049427.1, on the reverse strand, counting down.
TCTTACACTCTAGCGTTGCGTGAATCTGCTTATCTCTCCATCGTCTTCCCCATGCTCCAGGCGGCCAGTGTAAATTCAAATCACCGGCTCCACCTTTCCCCTCCGGCGGTTTAATACGCCTCTATATCTCTTCTTATGCATCATTTCATTTTAAAAATACGAAAATATGTGATCCTCGACATTTGATTTATATTTAAGTAACATGTATTTCAAATATTTACAAAAAGCAATATGTACAAGTACTACTGGATTTGATTTTGTTTTTGCCGATGGGTCTAATTACTGAACATATATACAGCTAAGCCGTGCGGATCTGGCAATTCAATATTTGATTATTTTGTTTGCTCTATAGTTTTATACCTGATGATTACGTTGCTAACATTATTAGTCTATATTTTTTTTATATCACTAGCTAGCTTCTTGCAGGTCAATGATTTATCCACCAACTCAGTGTCTCAGTGTAATCAGAGTACATGTGATTGTTCCATGTATATATGGGTAGAATTCCCCTAAAAAAATAACGTGAAACAAGCTTTGCCGTTTACATTAATATAGGGGAAGAGAACTCCCACATGAATGAGTACATTAATTTCTGATCACCATCGACGAGGAGACCGACTCATGACTACCCCTCCATATTTGCACATTAGTAGGTTGGAGGCTGCACAAGTTCTTTGCGATGTGCTTGTGTTGAAGTGGTGCGGCACATGAGGCATGTGCAAACTGGAGCGTCAAAGAACCCACCAGCGTAGTGTAATCCGGCTTCACAAAAGTGGACACATTCCTCATCGGTGGTGCAATTGAAGAGTCTGTTCGGGATCCGTACAGGGTCGCAGTCCGCTTGCGGCAGGACTGCATCTACACCTGCATAGATTAACAATGGAAATAACAATTAATAGTATTAACCTCCAAAACACGATAAATTCGTAAGATTGTAGAATTACTGTCGGAGACAAACTCATACGTATGTATACGACATTCAGTTTTGCAATCTAAAATATCAATACTACATCCGATCCGAATTATCGGTCGCGAAAGGTGTACAACCGTAGTGCAAATTAGTATAGCGACAGCTAATACGGATCAGAGGAGTAACTGTTTTGACTAAAAGCACATCTCATAACACATCATGTAATCGTGATCATATGGAGATCTATCATGCAGTCATGCACCTAATCTATACGTGTACTTACCAGAAGACGCGAGCATCAGGAGTGCCAATATCAGCAGGGACATGGCGATGGCCGTGGTGGTCTTGCAAGCCATGGTCAGCCGGCGTGCCCGATGGGGTTTCTTCTGGCCGGTACGAAGGCAACGTAGGGCAATGCAAGGGTTTTCTGGTACGTGCGCATTGATGTTTATAGGGAAGCACTAGCGGTACAGGCCCCACGTGTATGGAAGTTGGAATTTGGCAACAATCAACAATATTATACTTAATTATCGCTTGAGCTGGATATAGCTAGCGTGGATAATAAAGGACTTGCTATAAACGTTACTAAAGGGGTCGGGGTGCAGATCGCGTAATTCAAATTATAGAGGATACGTTCCTTGATTGACGCACTATATAGCCGGTAAAAAGATTTTAGATGATTTTTTGTGGTGAGAATCCTTGCACTAGAACAGGCAAGATGAACTCGTAGAATGAGAAGGCCTTTAAAGAAACGTTAAGAACATCTGGAGACCTGATCCCGCTAGTTAAAAGGCATACCATTAAAAACGGTTCGCTGCATGATGCAGTATTCGCTCAAACAAATCTCGTCGCATACACTGGGTTTTTGCCGAACAGATCCAACAAAATCCATAACGTTAGCACCTAGCAGCGAACCGGTACGTAGGAAGGAAGGCTATCTTGGGGCGATCGTGGCGGTGACCTAGGGTTTCAACCCTAGCCGTCGTCTCCGGTGCCATTTGCAGCTTCATCGTCGTCGTCGGCAAAGATTCGATGGGTCCTCGTCTCCTCTAGCTAGTTGCCGTTCTGATACTAGAAGGGGTGGGGATCTCGGACCTGCGCACGGCGCTATACGAATGTCCTTAATGTTAGAGTTTGATTTTGATCGTCATCGTTTTCGTTAATGGAGATGGTTTTGTCTGCAAAAAGTGATCTCCCACGTTTCGTTTGAAGGTCAAATATCCTTCCCGATGTCAATGGCTTTGTAAGATTAATTCTGTCTAGGTATGATTCTTTAGATGTTGTTTCGCCAGATTAATATTGGATTGTTTCGCATGGTTGTCGCGAGGAGGTTTGCCCTCGCAATATCTATCCCGGCTACTACGTCTTCGGAAATGGTTATTCGTTATCTCGGCTCCCAACGACGTCGACAACGTGTCCCCAAAATTTCAGTGGTGGTGCTCTTGCCGATGTTGCTTGATTAATTTAACGGTTATTTATCAGGCTGCCATCAGTTGTGGCATAGACCTCAGTTTTGCCCCTAGTCACAAATCGTGCTCAGTTTTGCCCCTACTCCGTGCACAAGGATTCATTCCGTCACTCCAGCGGTCTCCGTTAGCCTTTCTTACATGTGGGGCCCAAAAGACAACCATTTTTTTTTGACATTCAGAAGACAACCGTTGGTTGTGGGATCCATAAGAGTGCCGTTGGCGCGTCTTGTGTGACCCAGTCGTTAACCGTTCGCTGGCGGCGGCGTGTGCTGTAAAAGCGGCGGAGCGCGTCCCCGGAGCTCGTAGCGGTGAGCACGAATCAGTCAGGGGGTTTGGAATTGGAGGTGGGCCCACACTGAGGTTGTCGGCGACTCCTCTTGGTAGTAAGCAGCTAGGTGCGGGCAACCGATTGGGCGGTGTCGACGGGGAGCGCCGCCGACGGGAAGATCGACGTGGACGGCGCGGCCGTCTGCTACAACTAAAGGGGTCGTGCGAGTAGGATCTGAGATCCCCTACGGCTCCGTCCGGTCGCGAATCGAGGTCGATGTCTACCTCTAACTCTCGCGCGACGTCACGGATCAAGATTCCGGCGCGCATGGAGATGCCGATCTTCGTCTGTCCGCGGTGTCGGGCGGACGTTGTTCGGAGGATTTCGCACACAAGGAAGAACAATAATCGGGCCGTTCTACGTGTGCAAGGCTAATGGGGTAAGAATCGGAGCAATTTCACAAATTTAGTGCATCTAGAATGGGGTGAATCGGAGCAATTTTACTAAATTGATCTGTTTGACATTATTGCAGATAATTTGTTTCTTTCTTTGGTTCGATGCTTTTGCCAAGACGTTGACGGATGAACTGCTAGGCGAGCATGACGAATGGTTGCCCATCATGCCACAGAGGGCAGCGGCCATAGCGCGAGCTCCGGGAGAAGATACGGAGGGTGGAGCACGCATTGATGTTGTTGAGCTTAGGAGGTTGAACCAGAAGACTAAGAAGCTCGAACAACAAACAAAAATTCCGCTTTGCAATTACATTTGGGCATTTGTAGGTGTGCTAATCGCACTAGGTGAAATATTGAAATTGTATGGAAAGACATGAATTTGGGGGAAATTTGTAAGTTTGAAATTGTATGAGAAGTTTGAAATTCAGAACATTTATGAATAAAATTTAGCTCTGAAACATATTGATAATCCTTAAAAAATAAAATCGGATTCCGTTAAAAAAAGTGTGAATGCACTAATGGGCCAACTACACCAATTAGCCCCATTCGTAGTGGCCAAATGGGATTCTCGTATAAAAAAAGGTGAGAAGGGTCCAAAATGAACAAAAAATGGTGCGGCTGGGACTCGAACCCAGGACCGCGCTGTATTGTTGTCAATATGGTCGCGCTGGTAACCGGGAGGAGAATGAGGAGATGTTGGTACATGGAGGGAAGGAAGGTAGCTATAGTTACTGCATGACTTTGTTTATAAATTTGAAAAATGCATTTTTGTACTTATTTTGTTTGTGACGTTGCTTAACCAGTTATGTAGTTATATCTTTGGGCACACATAAATTTGACGACGTTTTTTTGCACTGATTTTTTTTCACGTTCCTGAACCATTTGTGCATGACTTGGTTCAAAATTATAAACACACATTACATATATTAGCACGCAGGGGCATATATATCCACATTACATATGTTAGCACAGAGGGCATATATACCCACATTACATATTAAAATAAAAAAGAGGACCCTAAACCCTAACTTCTGGCGCCCCTTCATCGGCGGGCGCCCTTCCGTCTGCCGGCCAGCCGCCGGTGGTTGCCTACTCCTTCACTCCGCCGGCCTCCTTGCCGTCCACTCGCGTTCGTCAAGGGCCCGGGCATTGGCCTCCCGCATCTCGGATTGCTCCCTTTCCCGGGACTTCCTTATGCGGCGCTGCACCCTCTTCTCCTCCATCTTCTCCTCCATCTTCCCCTCCCTCTTCTCCTCCCTCTTCTCCTTCTTCTCCAAGGCGGCGAGGAGGTCCTCGGTCTCCTTGTTGGAGCGCTGGGTGATCCTCGCGACCTCGTCGGGGTCGGGGTTGTGGAAGAAGTGGCCCTCGCGACCTCTTCGGAGGTTTGTCGTCCTCGCTCACCGGCTCCTCCGTCGCCTCCCACCACCGGCGAGGGGTTGGGTGGTTGTCCTCGTCGCTGACGGGCTCGAGGATGGACGGGAGAGAGTAGGTCGACATGGTGGAGGGAGGATGAGGCAAAGCGGCTGGAGAGGGATGAGAAGAAGGGAAGATGGCTGGACACTACTTAAAGACCCGATGAGTGTGAATTAAATGGGGTAGATGAAGAAGGAACATGTGCAAATGGTGTGAAAGCGTAAGAGTAGTACGTGCGAGGCAGCCGCAGCGTTGCGGTCAATGCGGTGACTGCAAAAAATAGCTAGGCTAGGATGCGACGTGACCCTGCATGCGTGCATTAACGCAAGTCCAAAGTCTCACGCACACGCCTGCGTTAACTACCTGTCCAGCAGAACGGAGACCGACCGAGGAAGCAAGAGGCACAAAGGACCAAAGTCTGCCTCTCTTTGCAATAATTCTACACTCGGGGGCATGCAACATGTTAAAATTTCTTCCGTAGCTGCATGACGAGCACGTATACATGCAAACTACGGTGGCGACCGCCTGCAGACCCAGTTTAAGCAACACAAGAGCAGTAGATCGACACTAATAACATCTCTAACGACTGTCAACTAGCTTGCAAGTAAGCAAATCCTAGAGAAATTACACAAAACTAAAATCCTAAAGCAATGAGAAAAATCATGTCGTCACAATCTGAACGAAACGATGAATCCTAAATCTCATATCCAAGGAAAAATAATTCAGAGCAAAGAGAAAAAGAAATCAAAGCAAAATCATTTTGACACAATCTGAATGAAACGATGAACTCTGAAACTCATATCCAAGGAAAAATAATTTAGAGCAAAGAGAAAAAGAAATCAGAGCAAAATCATTTCGTCACAATCTGAACGAAACGATGAACCCTAAATCTCATATCCAAGAAAAAATAATTCAGAGCAAAGAGAAAAAGAAATCAGAGCAAAATCATTTCGTCACAATCTGAAAATATCCAAAGAAATCTCGTGGCCCGCCTGTTTCAGCGGCCAATCAGGTGGCTGGAACCAACCTCTCGCGGATCGCTATCGGGAATCCTTTTAGAAGACCGTATCTGAGGGCTGTCGTTTGGCAGTAGGGTTTGATCGGACGGTTAGGGTGCGGCGGTAGGGTTTGATCAGATGATGCGCTAGGATTCAAATGAGCATAATTAATTCAAAAAAAAATCAAAATGACATGAGACCAACGCCGAATGTTGTTATATGTGATATATTTGCTATAAAAAATTATAAACATGATTTATTTATAATTGATAAAAAATGCTTACCATAAAATAGTTATCTTGTATAGACTTGTTTAGAGTTCAATAATAGAGCGATGGGTTGAAATGAGCATAATGAATTTAAGAAAAATTAAAATGACATGAGACCAGCGTTGAATGTTGTTATATGTGATATATTTGCTATAAAAAATTATAAACATGGTTTATGGATAATTGATCGAAAATGCTTTCCAGAAAAGAGCTATCTTGTATAGACTTGTTTAGAGTTCAATAATAGAGCCTTGGGTTCGAATGAGCATAATTAATTTAAAAAAAATCAAAATTACATGAGACCAGCGCCGAATGTTGTTATATGTGATATAGTTGCTCCTCAAATTTATTTGGATCATTTAGACAAGGTCGAATTTTTCATGAAATTTCAAATGGGGGTGTTTACCTTAGCTTCAGACCTCATTTGAAGCACTTTTCTCATGAGAATAGAGTGATGGTTTCAAATGAGCATAATTATTTCAAAAAAAATCAAAATGACATGAAACCAGCTCCTCAAATTTCATGAAAACATAAATTCCACGTCATTCAACACAATAGTAAGGGTTGTTTCATAGATATACAACATGATTCATAATGTTTCATGAAATTTTTGGCACTACTTTGCTCCTTGTGATTCTTGTGTTACTTGCTATCATTTTGCTCCTTGTGCTCCTTGTTATCACTGTGCTCACTGCTTCTTCTCTTCCCCTCTTGTGTGTCTTATTCGAACAGACCACAGAGCTGAACAAAAAGTGAGCAGAAGGTTTACATGAAGTGATAAATCTACAACAAATTCGAAAATATCATATTTTTCAAATTGATCAGAAGATTTACATACCTAGGAGTATTCAAAACCACAAATGGTTGGTCAACATCAGTTGGAGCATCATTTTCAGTATCATTTGGCTCAACATTTGCAGCATCATCAAAATAATTATTTTGAGCATCATCATCAAAATAATTATTATTTGCAGCATGATAATCAAACTCATCATTTGGAGCATCATCATCCGAATCATCATTTGGAGCAACATTTTCATCTTCTGTTACATCCGGTTGGTGATCATGATTTTCATCAGAACTCTCTCCGAACGCTGGATCTACAGCATTATCACAGTACTTACTGAAATGACTAGACCCACCACACCTTTTGCACTTACGCTGCCTTGCTCCAAGTCCAGCTCCTTCACTGTGATGTCTGAACCGACTCTTTCTCGGTCTACATGCTGCTCTTTTCAGAACTGGAGCGCAAAGTATGAATCCAGGGTCCACTTTGTCCCACTGTTGTTTTCCCTCCAAAACAGGCAAGGCATGTGCATATTGTTTTCCCTCCAAAACAGGCAAGGCATGTGCATATGTGGCTCTGAACCTTGCAACAGAGAAGTATTCATGAACATACTGTTGTATGTTCCCTGCTGTACCTGGGAGAGAAGTGATGAAAAACAACGCATGAATGCATGGCAACCCAGTTATCTGCCATTGCCTACAACTGCAAGTTCTAGCTTCTATATCCATTGGATATCTCCAGTTTCTCTTCTCTCTATCCAATACAGATACCTCTGCTGTGCTATCTAACAATAGAATCATGCTCATTACCAGGCCTACTGTTTTCCGCTTCAGTTCAGTCATCACCGAAGGGATAATAATGTGGCCAATGAATTTAGCCTCAGCTATTCCATCACGAAAATGAAACTTATGCGCGTATTCTATCCTTATCTTGTCAAGCAAATCCACCAAATAAAGATCTTTAAATTTCCGGATGGCTGCGTTGAAAGACTCTGCAATATTATTGTGCACATAATCAACTTTGCTCAGTTCACTAAATTGGCTTCTGGCCCATAACTTGGAGTGGTGTGTTTCCAACTACTCCTTTATTTTGGCATTGGTGTATAACTGCCTCATGTGGAAGTTGTGCTTTCTCACACTGCAAGTCAAAGATGCTGGCCATAAATTGTCTGTATATGTCTTTCCTTTCAATTTCTTCACAAAATTTGCAGCAAGGTGACGGAAGCACTCCCTATGCTCTACTCGAGGGAACACATTGTCCAAAACCACTTCTAAACCTTTACAGGCATCTGTATGAATTACCAAGCCATTGGGATGTGCAATAGCCCGACACAGATTTTGCAAAAACCAAGTCCAGCTCTCCTCGGACTCTGTTTCCAGCACACCGTATGCAAGTGGAAATACAAAATTGTGCGCATCTACTACACAAGCTACTACTAATTGTCCTTTAAACAAGCATGTGAGGAAAGTAGCATCAATAGCCAAATATGTCCCGCAGCCTGCCAAAAACCCCAGTTTACAAGCCTCAAAGCACACAAAACCCCTTCTAAAGCATTCCTTGGTCCTTGTCACTCCCTTCAATGTGTACTCCACTGAGTGGTGATCAATTTCAACAATACTACCTGGGCTTGTCCTCTCCACTTCAGGTTTGAATGAAAGAACAATTCAAAACTTTCGTGCCAGTTACCATAGATAGATTCCATAGCTTTTTGTTTGCCATTGAAGACCCTCATGTATGGTAAATCCATCTTGAACTTGGCTTTGATGTTTGCCTACAATTCCTTTGTACCCACTTGATGGTTTTCTATCACCCACTTCTTTACTGCTTCTGCCACCCATTTTTACTTGTCTGTACTGATTGTTTCCTTTCAGAGAGTTGATTGTTGGCATGTGTGGGTAAGAGGGTTCACTTTTACCTGAATATTCAAGATTTTCCGCATTTTAGATGCGTGCATCCTTCATTGACAACCCTCAGTCACACAATGCACTGTGTAACGTCGTTTATCGCTCTTGTAAACGATAAAAGCACGTTCTGCCTTGGTGCACTAAGAAACTGCATTTCTACACTCACTCATGGATGCAAAAATTGTACCTTCCAGCAACTGAGGGTTTTTAGGGTCCCACTGAACAGCTGGAAGGTCTTCCTCCTCATTTTCATCTTCATCTTCATCATCTTGCTCATAGTCACCATCATCTGGGATTTCAACAACACGAGATGCCCGTCGTAAATTCTGAACAACATCAGAGTATAGCCTCTCTTTGAAGGGGTTACGGTGCAGAAAACAATAATTTTCTAGCGTACGAAACCCTAACTAGCCAGGATCTATCTATCTAGTACATGCGATAACGGTGGCGGAACGGGTTACATTACCTCCATGTAGACCGATAGCGGGGATTACGCTCCCGCACAAGCGTTGACGATGAAGTCGTACGTAGCCGACCTAGGTCGCGATGATCTTGCCGCGATGTCGAAGTCGATGACGCCGGGGTGTCGACGATGATCTGCGTCGACGGGCGTCGGGCGGAAGAAGGTAGAGCGCCAGCACCGGGGCTGGTGCACCGGCAGCAGAGGGGGTGGCGCGGCGGCTGCAGGGGGCGAGACGACGTCGCCCAAGCTCCTCAGTAGAGTAGCCTCCGAGCACTCGCAAACATACGGAGCTTAGCGACAACTCCCGGTCATTCAGATCCAGCTGAAATCGCAGGAGTAGATCTTATCTGGAATCCCATAGAGCAACGGCGCTCTGCGGTATGACTTAGGTGGAGAGAGACCTCCTTCCTCAGCTCGGCGCGGCTCCGACTTGGGAACCACGAGATCGAGAGAGAATTCGGGAATTAATTGGATTTTCCTATGAATTAAATCAATTAATATGCCTTGCTATATAAAGGGGAAAGGGGGTGTGCCAACCCCCTTGGCTCCCCCATGTGGGACTAAAGGAGGAGAGGGGAGGGGGGGTTCGGCCGAACCCCCCATGGGCCCTCCAACTCCTAGTCCGAGTTGGACTAGGAGGCCCAGCCTTCCCCTTCCTTGTGGGGTGCGGTTTCCCCCTCATGGGCCCTCTTAGGGCCCATTTAGGTGGGAGCCCCCTTTTTCCTTTATTTAATTAATATAAAAATCCCATTAATTCATAATTAATATATTTATATATAACTCAATATCCCATGACTCCGAAACTATTTCGGAACCACCCGAACAACTTTCGGACATTCTCGGAACCATTCCATAGCTCACCGGAACTCCTTCCGGACCACCGGAACTCTTTCCGGATCATTTCTCTCTCTCCAATAAAAACCTATAAAATTCCAGAACCTATCTCCTAGCGTCGCTAAGACCTTAAGTTTGTTACGCTACGGTTCGGGAACACTCCAGACATGGTCGAGACACTCCGCTCACCAATGATCGTCAGGGATACCTGGAAATATATGACGACCCCTGTGCATTCCACGAATATCGTCGTTGAACCATAAGCATGATATTCATTCCCTTTGTCTCCGCGATACTACCTTGTCCGAGATATGATCATAGACACACCGATGCCTTTACTGTATCTCGTTACCGACGAAGGTTATTAACTCGTCTGCGATATTACATCTCCATGACCTAGTCATAAGCTGCGCAGCTATATAGATGTAATCTCACCGAGTGGGCCCAGAGTATCTTTCCATTACAAGAATGAACAAATCCCGCTCTTGATCCTTACGTCTTGATGCTCTTTCGGAATACCCAAGATGGACACCGTTATTGTCATGCTATATAAGACACAACGTTTGATGCTCTCAAAGCACTCCTACGAAGCAACAATAAGTACGGTCTCACGGTCTAAGGAATAAGCTATCATACTCTTATCTATTGCAAATGACAAACATCGTAATACGATCTTATTGCAATACTTTGCGTATGTCCACCACCTTATTCAACTAACAAGATGACCCCATTGTCAACCGACGTCATTGTCCTTGATCGGGAATCTCGATCAACTGTTGCCCAATGGACTAGCTCATATAGAGGCTTGCTAGGGACCTGGTTGTCTATGTATCACACGTGTATTAATAATTCCGATTAATACAGTTATAGCATAATACACAAACCTATTATAAACTTATGAGATAACGCAATAAATACTACTTATTTATTTGCCTCTAGGGCATATCTCCTTCACTCTTCATCATCCCCAGATATGTCAGCATCAACCTCGACTTCAGTAGGTACCCTTCTGTTGTTGCCCACGCTTGTCGAGTCACCACGTCGCTTTGGATGAACTGAACTATTCTGACTAGAAATTGCTTTACGACGAGATGGTTCTGTCCGAGAAGATGAACCTGTCACCCTTGCATTATTCCTAAATGCCGGCACAACCACATTTACTTGCAGCCTCACATTGAATCGATCTTCCTCATTATGCTTAGCAAACATGGTAGCGAGTTCTGCATCATTGCTAATCTTGACCCAATCCATCCCCCCATCGTAGTATTTGAATTCCACTTCTTCATGCAAAGCCCAAGGATATGGGAAGAAAAGAACCTCCCCAAATTGCCTAAAGTTCCAATTGCAATCCACTGGCAGGTCATAATCCAAACCTCCCTGGAATTTCTTATGGTTGTTGTCTTCATTCATGATGTAGCGGTCCCTTCTAACGTTCACCAAGAAAGCAAACCGCAACTCCATCCTAACCCACGAAAAAACAGAGACGCAATCAGCACAAGCAAAAATTGGAAGCTATTGCAGAAGCAAGCTATGTCCAATTGCAGAAATAGGCCGCGTCCTATGTATATCGACTGTTCAAATGCACAAACAAGCAAAAAATGGAAGCCTTACCCCTCGGGAGCCCAGTCGTGGACGCGGCGGGTCTCCCGCCCGACGCCAGAATCGCCAGCTACTTCAGGGTCGCTGCCGCAATCCATTTCTCTAACAATGTCCTTGTTGGATACAACAACACCTCACCTATCAGCGCTCCGGCCGGGCGCACGGAAGGAGCCCCACCACAGGTCGAGCAGGGGGCGGCCACAGTGGCGGAATGAGCGGTCCTAGTGGCGGAACGAGCAGTCGCGGGACAGTGGCGGTGAATCTGCTGGTGGTGCTCGATCTGGTGGCGAGGACAGCCGCGGCGGCGCATGTGGTGGATTGGGCGGCGCAAATGGTCGATTGGCCGTGGCAGGGAAGCACAGAACGCCGGTGAAGCACAGATTGGGGATCAGGACGTTGCGCGAGGCCCACCTGTAAGAACTGCACCTAGTCGGCCCCACCTCTACGTTTTTTTTAAAATTAGGTCTCACCTCTGCGTTGGGCGGGCCCACCTGTAAGAACTGCACCAAGTTGGTCTCGACTCTAAGTTGCGGACCCACTGTCAGTAACACCATCCGACGGAATAGACTTCAAATTTTCCGTCGAGGGAAAACCTTAGTACGTGCGAACGAACTAGGGGCAAAACTGAGGACGATTCGCGACTAGGGGCAAAACTGACTCTGAGAAGGCTGCTAGGGGCAATCCATTTAATGACCCTTAATTTAATGGTTGCGTGCGTGACGTGGGGCTACTCTTCGACTATCCCACGGTGAGGATACCTGGGTCACGCCAAGACTGCAAAGGCCCAATAGAGATAGCGTATGGCCCAAGGCTAGTCAATTAGGTCATGCGACTCTTACCATATTTGTAAACGCCATCGGCACCATTCACCCGGGACCTAGATTATCATATAAAGGCTAGGAGGGTTGCTTGTCAAAGAAGACAGACATACGCACGCTCATAGCCGCCACCACAAACCCTAGCGAGATCGGCATCTCGTCATTGTAGGCACAACTCGCCATTAATACCAGACAAGCAGGAAGTAGGATGTTATCCTCCGGGAGCCTGAACCAGGGTAAACGCCTTGCTTGTCAGCCGTCGTGCTCACCAACGCTCATCTATCTTTCCCTCAATCAACCGGGGGTGCACAACCCTGGGATTTGTCGAGTTACACCCTCGTCAATTGGCGCCGTCTATGGGAATGAACGAGCGTTGGAATCATGGTCGCACCGACTCCATCAGCGAAGAAGACCGACGTCTGCATCACCCAGGAACCAATCTGCTCCGGCTCCTTCGAGTACACCTTCCACCCGCCGGCCCACCGCTCGGTGTACGCCGATCTGCACGTAGGTATGTGCCTCACCTTCGGTACCATACACTGCCTCGTAGAAAGTCATGGAGTGTTCAGGTTCATGGCGACCGCGCCACGTGCGGCGGCGACACCCTGCTACCACCGTGCTGCCCGCGCCGTCATCTGCCGCAGAGATCTCACCCACCGCGACTGCGAAGATCGCATTTTCGACTGCTGAACCCGCATCTGCGTCGACCACATCAACCAGCTCTGCGACCGCCACGCAGATCGAGTCTACTCCGACCATCTCGATCGTATCGCTGGCAAATCAAGATCTGCATCAACTTCGACTGCGTCGCCGCGCCCTAGCGCGCGGCCAAGGTCGCGCTACCATCACCCGTGCCGCACACATCTCCATCGACCGACCAAGTCTTCCCCGAGCCAATCGCACTCGTGTCGACGACTGCGAAGTCGCTCTTCATGTCCGCGGCAAAGATCGCGGAATTTCAGGAAAGGAGACGCGGCGGCGACTTCGGTACCTATCACGTTGCAGCGATTTTCGATCCCGAGCAAGGCTCGAACAACGGAAGAAGCAGCGGCAGCGTCCACGCGTTCACACCGCTACCCAGGTCTACCCCGCGCAAGTCTTCATGGCTGGCACGGTGCCGCCCGAGAACAACGACGAACCCGCGTATCCGCTGGAGGTGATCATGCCCGACCAGGTGACACGGCTCACCATCACGCGCGACATAGCAATCAGAGCTATGAAGCACGTCGACGACGGCACGTTCCCCCACCGGACGTGCCCCGGGAGGATCAGCTGGCAGTCCAGTACTTGCTACGCAAGGAAGGCGAACGACTTTGCACGGTGAACTCCTTCGACGCAAGAGGAAGGCTGACGCGTCAAGCGCCAGGAGGGCTGCCTACTAGTTTACCTCATCTACGGAAGTCAACCAAGGAGCGCGACCCCATAGGGATCGCGTGCCCCTTATGACAGAAGCCGATCGAGCCAGGGTCACCCGCAACCTCGACTCGTCCTTCGTAACTGAGGATGAGAACGGGATACCCGTTCCCAAGACAGCCGACGCCGCGCTCATGGGAGTCGAAACTTACCTTTGACTCACGCAGCCACCGGAGGGTGACGCGCGCGCCCTTCTCCACAAGCAGTAAATCATGTCCATGAGGGCAATCGAGGACGCCTTGGCGGACAAGGCGCCAAATGAACGGGCACGAGAGGAGCGAGACTGCCACACCCGCGAGCCTGCAACACTCGTTGGCCTAGCAGCCAGGCCACTACGACAACCGCAACCAGGCGAAGACCTCCGCAATGTCATGGCGCAAAGGACGGTGGACCGCAACCGCACCCAGCGTACGACCAGCGCGACGAACCTGGACGATCGAACCGACCGCGACTTCGAGCCATGTGGCGCCGCGTGCTTCAGCTTCAACATCTGCGACACTCGCATGCCCAAGGGCTTCAAGCTCGCAGCTGGGACACCCAAGTACGACGGGAAACAAGACCCACGCCTTTGGCTCGAAGACTACCTCATCGCCTGCACCTGTCAGGCGGAACTTCGACCACGATGTAGTACATCCATCTCATGCTCACTGATTCAGCACGCGGGTGGATCACTAGCCAGCCTAAGGACTCCTTCAGTACTTGGGAGGAATTCCAGGATACCTTCATCAAAAGTTTCCTTGGGACATACGCGAGGCCAACAACCTACATCGAGTTGCAGGCCTGCAAGTAGGGGCGAGACGAGTCGCTCCGATCTTTCATCCAACGATGTACACTCCTACGCAACACTATGGAAGCCGTCTCACAAGATCGGGTGATGGATGCCTTCATGCATGGCGTCTCCCGCCGTGAACTCCACGAAGAGTTCGGTAGGCTCCAGCCGAAAACCATGATCGAGCTCATGAAGATAGCCAACCAGTGGGCAGAAGGAGAGGACCATGTCCGCGACAACTCCCCGAAGAACGAAGCCGGACCAAGTAACTGGCGAGAAGGACGCCATAAGAAGAACAACCTCGATTCGATCTAGTTAGTTCGATCAAGGACAATACAACCGAAGCGACAGCAGCATCAACCGCAGCGACGGGGGCCCAAAACGCGAGTGGAGACGCGCATTGACCCCAGCCGAGGAGCTGGCGCAACCTTGCAAGCACCACATATTCCGCAACCCGGAAACGGGCAAATGGGGCGCCAACCACTTGTTGAAAGATTGTCGCAAAGCACGCAAGATCTATGAGGCCATGCAGCATATAATCACCCCTGAACCCGCACTGCAGCCAGCCGCGCAGCTCACCATCCAGGCAGCACCCACACCCGCAAGCGTTACCCCAGCACATGCGGTGGGAGCCTTTAGTCCCGGACGAAGCCCGTGACATCGCCCTCGCACGGTCAGCCGTGTACCAGCAAGACCTGCGCAACTACCACAGACGGAGGCTGCGGCCAAGAGCATTTGTTGCAGGCGACCTAGTCTTTCGCCTCAAACAGAAGAAGGTGCACAAGCTCGCCTCCCCATGGGAGGGCCCGTACATTGCGACAGAAGCAATCGGTGACGAAGCTTACCGCCTAAAGGACTCGAAGACAGGAGCAGTCTGCAGCAACCCATGGAACGTCGCGCAACTTCGTCGTTTCTACGCCTAGTCGACTACCTCGTTTTTACCAAAACCAGCATGTCAAGGCGGCAGGTTTCAGACGCACTCTTTCCCTTACCAGGGTACCTAAGGGGACTGGAAGGGTTTTAACGAGGCGGCCTGCTCGCAAAAATCAATACAGTGATTTGTGTAACAAGCTCTCCCCTTTACTTTTATAGTCAAAAAGCAACTTCTAACCTAGGCCGCCACTCGAACCACTCGGGGGCTGCGCCATATAGGCCTCATTCGCAAATCCTAGGCCGCCACTCGAACCACTCGGGGGCTACGCCATACAGGTCAAGTCAAAATCCTAGGACGTCACCCGACGCACTCGGGGGGCTGCGCCTTACAGGGCTCACTTGAAAACCTAGGCCGCCACTTGAAGCACTCGGGGGCTGCGCCATACAGGTCCATGTCAAAACCCTAGGCTGTCACCCGATGCACTCGGGGGCTGCGCCATACAGGTGGAAGTTAATCCTAGGCTGCCACCCGACGCACTCGGGGGCTGCGCCATACAGGTCAAGACGAAAACCCAGGCCGCCACTCGAACCACTCAAAGGTTGCGTCGCCCAAGTCAATTATACCTAGGCCATACTCGATCCGCTCGAGGCCGCGCCACACAGATTCACATAGCAATACAATAAGCTCAATTTACTTACTCGGGGGCTCCCCCCATTTCAGTTTACATACATTGATATCTACACTTGGCAAATTTGCCTTTTTGAACTAATGCTATACAACAGAAGCCTACTACTCCTACTCTGCAGGCTCATCATTTGGCGCATCAAGTGGCCCTACGAGACGCTTACTCAGCCTCTGGACCTGCTGAATCATCTGACGCGCAGGCGACACAGTCTCGACGTAGTTATCTTCTTCAGGCAAGCCACCTAGCAACCATGACAGAAGAAGGTTCTGCCGATACAGTCGGACGTACGCCAACGCCACGTTCGCCCCGGCAACGAGTTGGGCGTCGACAACCTCCTTCAACGCACCACCTTCGCGAAACCTCTCCAACAACGTGGCCAGCTCGTTGGGCTGCCCATTGTGTGGAAAGTACACCCGGTGGATGTGCCAGAGAGTCTTCCTGCACCTCTCCAGGAGAAAAGCAGCTCGCCAGGTACGGTCCAACATACACGCAAGGATCCGTCCTCTAGATCTTTTTGACCAAAAATGGCGCGCCTCGGGTGCGTCACTGGCGACCCGCTCATCAACCCGAGTCTGCTCAGCCTGCCAATCAGGGTTCACGTCTGCATCAAGACATGGCAATCAGCACATCGCAAGGAAGAGGAAGTCAAAACACATCGCTAAGAAGACCAACCTTGCAGCTGTCGACTGATCAAACCAATCTCGCCAAGAAGGAATTCCTCACGCTGAGAGAACTCTGCAACAGGACGCGACCTAGACCGGTCCAGCTCCAACTCAGCACGCTTCAGCTTCGCCTCGAGCTCAACTACCTTGTTCCTCATATAGGTGATCAACCGTTGGTCGTTCGCACTTCGCGCAGGAGCCGAAGTTGCTCGACGGCAGCGAAGAGCAGGCTCAGCCAAAGGGGTACCCTCTTCATCACCCGCGCCAGTCACTGCAGCAATCGGAGTGGCCTCGCCCGTTTCAGGCTGCCAAGAATTGACAGTGTCAAAACAGAAAAACAAAGATCGCTTCTCATTCAATCCAAACTCGAAGGAAAGCATTCACACTTCAGCACTAATATGATTCAAGGCTAGAAGACCCGCAAAATACAATTCATTACAGACTGCAGACTCAAAAGCAGACTACAAAATCCTAACTGCAAGACTTCTACACTGCAGACTCTGACTAGGAGCGACTCTTCCTAGCAGCAGCCGCCTCGGCTATCTTGGCAATCCTCCTCTCGAAGGTTGCGACAAGCTTCGCACCCAGCTGACTCGCCCGCGCCTTCACCCCGCTAAGAGACGCGGTCTTGCCGTCAGGCCTCCGAGGGAAGTCGCTGACAACCCTCTCAAAGTCGCCAGCGACTTGATGACCAAGAAGAAGCTGGAAAGTAAGCTCGTAGCCGCGTACCGTCTGCGCCCGGGTAAAGTCCGCGATGGTGGTCGCATCACCTTCAAAAGGCGCCGCGAGTGCGTCCACGGCAGCTGGTGGCAACCTGCCGGGCAAGATGCTCCGGTGCACAGTCGTCAGCGCCCCGGTCGACTTTTGCAGATCGTCGACTGCTGCAGCGCTGCCGAGGCGTACGCGCTGACGCGGTCGAGGAACCTGACAGCACTTGCCAGGTCGACGTCGTCGCTAGATGTGCCTTCCGGGGAACGCCTCCGCATTTCTCTGAACAAGGGAAATGAGTCTATTCAATGCAAAATTCAGCAAGTAGACAAGTAGGTGTCAAGCCGAAAAACTTACATCCGAGGACACCGGCGAGTGCGAGCAGGCGGTTGACCTGGGTCTTCTCCTGGTCGCCCCGAGCACGCTCGCGCTCTTGCGACTCGCGCAACGCCTTCTCCAGCTGACGTGGGGCTACTCTTCGACTACTCCACGATAAGGCTTCCTGGGCCACGCCAAGGCTACAGAAGCCCAAAGAAGGCCCAATAGGGGTATCGTGTGACCTAGTTCTAGTCGGTTAGGTCATACGACTCTTACCATATCTGTAATTGCCATCGGCACCGTTCACCCGGGACCTAGCCTACCTATAAAGGCTAGGAGGGTTGCTCGTCCACAAGACACGCTGATAGCCGCCACCACAAACCCAAGCGAGATCGTCATCTCGCCATTGTAACCACTACTCGCAATCAATACCAGACAAGCATGAAGTAGGGTGTTATCCTCTGGGAGCCTGAACCTGGGTAAGCGGCCTTGCTTGTCAGCCGTCGTGATCACCAACGTTCATCTCTCTCCCCCTCAATCAACCCGGGGTGGATAACCCTGGGATTTGCCGAGTTACACCCTCGTCAATTGGCGCCGTCTGTGGAAAGAACGAGCGTTGGAATCATGGTTGCGCCGGCTCCATCCGCAAAGAAGATCGACGTCTCCATCACCCAGGAGCCAATCCGCTTCGGCTCCTTCGAATACGCCTTCCACCCGCCGGCCCACCGCTCGGTGTACGCCGATCTGTACGAAGGTATATACATCACCTTTGGTTCCGTACACTGCTTCGTAGACAGTCGTGGAATATTCAGGTCCATGGCGACCGCGCCACGCGCGGCGGTGACACCCGCATCTGCTACCATCGCGCCGCACCCGCCGTCGTCTACCACGACTGTGAAGATTGCATCTCCGACTGATCAACCCGCGTCTACATCGACTACGTCAACCACCTCGACAACGGCCATGCAGGTCGAGTCTACTTCGACCATCTCGATCGCACGGCTGGCAAGACCAGGATCTACTCCAACTTTGACTGCGTCGACCGCACCCACGCGTGCGACCAGGGTCGTGCTACCGACAGCTGCGTCACACGCATCTTCATGGACTCATCAAGTTTTCCCCAAGCCAATCGCGCTCGCTCCGGCGACTGCGAAGTCGCCCTCCATGACGGCGATAAAGATCGCAGGGCTCCAAGGAAGAAGACGTAACGACGGCTACGTGGCCTATCACGTGGCAGCAATTTTTGATACTGAGCAAGGCTCGGATGATGGAAGCAGCAGCGGCAGTGTAAACAGCCCTACCCAAGTTTACCCCGCGCAAGTCTTCATGGCTGGCACAGTGCCTCCAGAGGACATCGACGAACCCGCATATCCACTGGATGTGGTCATGCCCGACCAGGTGACGCGGCTCACCATCACGCGCGACATGGCGATCAGGGCTATGAAGCACGTCGACGACGGCACGTTTCCACCACCCGACGCGCCTCGGGAGGATCAGCTGGCAGTTCAGTACTTGCTACGCAAAGAAGGCGAGCGACTTCGCGCGGAAAAAGCCGAACTCCTTCGGCGCAAGAGGGAGGCTGACGCATCAAGCGCCAGACGGGCCGCCTATTCATTTACCTCCTCCGCGGAAGTCAACCAAGGAGCACGGCAACACAGAGCTCGCGTGCCTATTATGACGGAAGCCGACCGAGCCAGGGTCACCCGCAACCTCGATTCATCCTTCGTAACCGAGGATGAAAACGGGATACCTGTCCCCAAAACAGCCAACGCCGCTATCATGGCAGTCGAAACATACCTGCGGCTCACGCAGCCACCGGAGGGTGATGCGCGCGCCCTTCTCCACAAACAGCAGATCATGTCCATGAAGGCAATCGAGGACGCCTTGTCAAACAAGGTGCCACGCAACCGGGCACGTGAGGAGCAAGAACACCAAGCCCGTGAGCCAGCAGCACTAGATGGCCCAGCAGCAAGGCCAATACGACCGCCGCAACCAGGCGAAGACCTTCGCAATGTCATCGTGCAAAGGACAGTGGATCGCAATCGCACCCAGCGTGCGACTGACACGACGAGCCCGGACGATCAAGCCGATCGCAACTTCGAGCGGTGCGGCGCCGCATGCTTCAGCTTCAACATCCGCGACACCCGCATGCCCAAAGGCTTCAAGCTAGCAGCAGGAACACCCAAGTATGACGGGAAGCAAGACCCATGCCTATGGCTTGAAGACTACCTCATCGCCTGCACCTGTCAAGGCGGAACATCGACCACGGCGATGCAGTTCATCCAGCTCATGCTCACGGATTCAGCACGCGGGTGGCTCACTAGCCAGCCTAAGGACTCCTTCAGAACATGGGAGGAATTCCAAGATACTTTCATCAAAAGTTTCCTTGGAACGTACGCGAGGTCGGCAACCTACATCGAGTTACAAGCCTGCAAGCAAGGAAGGGATGAGTCGCTCCGGTCATACATCCAACGGTGGACACTTCTCCGCAACACTATGGAAGCCGTCTCAGAAGACCTGGTGATGGACGCCTTCATGCACGACGTCTCCCGTCGCGACCTCCGCGAAGAGTTCGGTAGGCTCCAGCCGAAAACCATGATAGAGCTCATGAAGATAGCCAACCAGTGGGCGGAAGGAGAGGACTACGTCCGCGACAACTCCCGGAAGAACGAAGCCGGAACAAGTAACTGGTGAGATGGACGCCAGAAGAAGAAACCACGTTTCACCAACCTCGACTCGATCGAGCTTGTAGCGGCGGGATATCAAACCCCCCGCGATGATGCGCGCGATAGCAATCGCCAGTATGATTAAGGTCGCCAATACAGTCACAACGGTGATCAAGGTCGACAGTCTGACCCAGGACAGTACAACCGCAGCGGCGACAACATCAACCGCAACGACGGAGGCCAGAAATGCGAGTGGAGATGCGCGTTGACCCCAGCCGAGGAGCTGGCGCAACCTTGCAAGCACCACATGTTCCGCAACCCGGAAACGGGCAAATGGGGAGCCAACCACTTGTTGAAAGATTGCCGTAAAGCACGCAAGATTTACGAGGCCATGCAGCATATAATCACTCTTGTGCCGGCACTGCAGCCAACCCCGCAGCTTGCTATTCAGGCAGCACCCGCGAACAACACCCCAGCACAAGCGGCGAGAGCCTTCCCCCAACAGCAGCTGCAACATGAAGGCCAGCCAATGGCACACGACGCGTACCCAGCCACGCGGGGACAACTCAACATGATACATAAGGGACGCCCTTCAAACAGGGTGCAAAAGCTCATCACCCGCCAAGTCCTTCAAGCCACCAACTGCCCACGCGTAGTACCGAACTACCTGAGAGGGTCAGAGACACCGATCACATTCTCAAGGGCAGATCACCCATCAGATGTACCTCGACCTGGGCACGCTGCCCTAGTAGTTGAAGCCCTGATCGGAGACTACAACCTGAAGAAGGTATTCATGGATGGAGGCAGTGGCATTAACATCATATTCGCCGACACCCTGAGAAGGATGAACAAGTCGACAAAGAAGCTGCCGGAGTCTGAGACCACCTTCCTCATAGTACCAGGGCAAGCAATCACGCCCATGGGAGCGATCACACTCGACGTCATCCTCGGCACACCCGAGCACTTTAGGAGAGAGTCGATTGACTTTGAGGTCGTCGACTGGAAGTCGCAATACCATGCTATACTTGGGCGCCCAACCTTCGCCAGGTTCATGGCAGTACCTCACTACGCCTACCTGATGATCAAGTTGCCCGGACCCAAAGGAATAATTACGGTGCGTGGCGACTTCGACCGCTCCAACAGCTGCGACCGCGAGTTCAGCAGGATCTCTGAGTTCTTCGGGGTCGAAGAGCACTTTGAGGCCATAGCAGCCGACAACGACAAGACCGTATTCCCATCCCGCAAGAAGCCAGCCAAGGACGCCACCTTCAACACGAACGATGACACAACAACCCATCAAGTCCATCCGACTGACAGCATCAAGACGGTCAAAGTATCATCAAGCCTGACCCCCACATAGGAAAGCGCGCTCGTCGAGTTTCTACGTGAGAACTGGAAAATCTTTGCATGGCAACCCTCTAACATGCCAGGAATACCCAGGAATCTCACCGTGCACTCCTTAAAAGTTCACAAGGACGCCAGACACGTTAAGCAAGCCATGCGACGCTTCTCCGGACCCAAACGGGACGCGATCACTATGGAAATCGACCGACTGCTGCACGCCAAGTTCATCCGAGAAATTAAGGACTCGGACTGGGTCGCCAACCCTGTCCTAGTAGAGAAGAAGAAGAAGACGAAGAAACTACGCATGTGCGTTGACTTCACCGCCGTCAACAAATGTTGCCCCAAGGATCACTTCCCGCTCCCGCGGATAGACTAGATCATCGACTCGACAGCAGGCTGCGAGCGCCTGTCTTTCCCGGACGCCTACTCAGGTTACCAGCAGATCAGACTGAACGTCGACGATGAAGAAAAAACTGCATTCATCACACCCGACGGCGTCTTTTGCTATCAGACAATGCCCTTCGGGTTGAAGAACGCTGGCGCCACATACCAGCGTACAATGCAAGCATGCCTCAAGGGGATCATCGGGCAAGTTGTCCAGGTCTACGTCGATGACATCGTTGTCACGACCCGAAAGGAAGACACCCTAGTCGCCGACCTCCGGAAAGTCTTCGCGGCGCTCGACGAATATCAGATCAAGCTGAACCCAGATAAGTGCGTCTTCGGCGTGCCAGCCGGAGAGCTGCTGGGGTACCTCGTCTGTGCAAGAGGAATCGAAGCAAATCCCGAGAAGGTGCAGAACATACTCACAATGCCAGCACCAACCAAACTCCGTGAGGTGCAACGATTAGTTGGCCGAGTCGCAGCCCTCAGCCGGTTCATAAGTAAGTTAGGTGAGAAGGCTTTGCATTTCTACCAACTGATGAAGAAGACGGACAAGTTCGAGTGGACAGAGGAAGCGTAAGACGCATTCGACCAACTCAAAAAGACCCTGACGACTTCCCCAGTACTGGTGGCACCACTGGAGAACGAGCCGCTCTACCTCTACATCTCAGCAACCAACAGGGTGGTGAGCACTGTACTCGTAGTGGAGCGGGAAGAAGAGGGGCACAGTCATCCTGTCCAAAGATCAGTCTACTACCTCAGCGAGGTCCTAACATTGTCCAAGCAAAACTACCCGCACTACCAGAAGCTGGCCTACGGGGTCTTCATGACTTCCAGAAAGGTCGTCCACTACTTCTTTGAACACCCAATCACAATGATAAGCTCCTCCGGGCTAGCAGACATCCTCACAAACCAGCGCGCGACAGGACGAGTCGCCAAGTGGGTTGTCGAACTAGGACCTTGGGGGCTGAAGTACGCTCACCCGAAATCGATCAAGGCCCAAGTCCTTCCAGAATTCACCACCGAGTGGAAAGAAGCCCGGCTGCCAGATATCCCCGACTTGTCCAACGCATGGACAATGTACTTCGACGGCTCCAAGAAGTTCAGAGCGGCAGGGGCAGGAGACGTCCTCATCTCCCCCAAAGGCGACAAACTGAAATACGTCATGCAGATGGACTTCCCAACACCCTCCAACAACGAAGCAGAGTACGAGGCCCTAATCCATGGCATGCGGATGGCCAAGAACTGCGGCGCCACTCACCTCATGATCTACGGAGACTCCTACCTCGTCGTACAACAAACTATGAAGTCCTGCGACGCCATCGCCGACAACATGATCGCCTATAGAGACCTGTACAACCAGCTGGAGGGCACCTTCGACGGCTACGAGTTGCGGCACATTGGCCGCGAAAGCAACGAGGAAGCCGACATCCTCGCCAACATGGGGTCAGACAAGGTACCAGTGTCACCCGGCGTCTTCCTCGAGCGCATCACGCAGCAGTCCATTAAGCTTCAACCCACACCAATCCTCTCCACACCTTCAACGAGCACTGCCAAACCGCCAAGCAAAGAAAAAGGAGCCCATGGAGGTCATGATGGTCGAAGCTACATGGACAGGACCATACCTAGCTTACATGCTGCACCAAAGGCTACCAACCGATCCAGTCGAAGCCAAGCGCATCATCCGGCGCTCCAAAAGTTTCACCGTCATCAACGGTGAGCTCTACAAGAGAAGCATCTCAGGAATTCTACAAAGGTGTGTAGATCGAGTCGACGGCCAAGCTATCTTAATCGACATTCACGCCGGTATCTGTGGGCATCACGCCAGCAGTCGGGCCTTGGTGGCCAAAGCACTAAGAGCCGGGTTTTACTGGCCAACATCTATGCAAGACGCCGAAGATCTAGTAAGGAAGTGTCCTGGATGCCAGGAGTTCGCCAACAAGCCACACGTGCCAGCGTCCGCGCTAAAGACAATACCACTAGCCTGGCCCTTCGCTCAATGGGGGCTGGACATGGTAGGACTGCTCAAGAAATCCTCACCCGGAGGACACACTCATCTCCTGGTTGCAGTCGACAAATTCACCAAGTGGATCGAAGCCGTTCCTATCACAAGTTCGACTGCATCATCAATAGTTAACTTCATCAGGTCCATCGTCTTCAGATTCGGGGTACCAAACGGCATCATTACGGACAATGGCTCGAACTTTACAGCCGAAGATTTCAAGGAGTTCTGCTCTGATCAAGGCATCAAGCTCAACTACGCATCTGTCTCGCACCCGCAGTCCAACGGGTAAGTCGAAAAAGCCAACGGTCTAGTCTGCAACGACATCAAGAAGCGCCTGCGAGTACCGCTGAGACGCGCCGCGGGCGCATGGGTAGAAGAGCCATCACTACTCTGGAGCCTGCGAACCACGCCAAACAGGTCCACCCATTACACTCTGTTCTTCATGGTGTATGGCGTAGAGGTGGTCTTGCCTTACGACATCAAGTTTGACGCACCACGGGTGGTGGCCTACGACGAGTCGGACGTGGAAGAAGCACTCGAAGACGACATGGACGTCCTGGACGAAGCCCGCGACATCGCCCTAGCACGGTCAGCCGTGTACCAGCAAGACCTGCGCAACTACCACGGACGGAGGTTGCGGCCAAAGGCATTCGTCACAGGCGACCTAGTCCTCCGCCTCAAGCAGAAAAAGGTGCACAAACTCGCCTTCCCATGGGAGGGCCCGTACATTGTGACAGAAGCAATCGGTGGCGGAGCTTACCGCCTGAAGGACTCAAAGACGGGAGCAGTCTGCAGCAACACATGGAACGTCGCACAGCTTCGTCATTTCTACGCCTAGTCGACTCCATCATTGTACTAAAGCAAGCATGTCAAGGCGGCAGGTTTCAGACGCACTCTTTCCTTTACCAGGATACCTAAGGGGACTGGAAGGGTTTTAACGAGGCGGCCTGCTCGCAAGAATCAATAAAGTGATTTATGGAACAAGCTCTCCCCTTTACTTTTTCAGTCAAAAAGCAATCCCTAACCTAGGCCGCCACTCGAACCACTCGGGGGCAGCGCCATACAGGTCAAGTCAAAAGTCTAGGCCGCCACTCGAACCACTCGGGGGCTGCGCCATACAGGCCTCATTCACAAAATCCTAGGCCGCTACTCGATCTACTCGGGAGCCGCGCCATACAGGTCAAGTCAAAAATCCTAGGCCGCCGCCCGGCACACTCGGGGGTTGTGCTTTACAGGTATCACTTGAAGTCCTAGTCTGCCACTCGAACCACTCGGGGGCTGCGCCGTACAGGCATTACTCGCAAAATCCTAGGCCGCCACTCGAACCACTCGGGGGCTGTGCCGTACAGGTCAAGTCAAAAAATCCTAGGCCGCCGCCAGACACACTCGGAGGCTGCACTTTACAGGTATCACTTGAAAACCTAGACCACCACTCGAAGCACTCGTGGGCTGCGCCATACAGGTTCGTGACAAAACCCTAGGCCGTCACCCGATCCACTTGGGGGCTGCGCCACACAGGTATAAGTTCATCCTAGGCCGCCGCCCAATGTACTCAAGGGCTGCGCCATATAGGTCAAAACAAAAACACAATCCACCACTCGAGGACTGCGTCGCACTAAATGTACTTGGGGGGCCGCGTCGCACAAGGCACCTATATCTAAGTCACACTCGATCCACTCGAGGATGCATAGCAGATATTCGTACAGTAATGCAAACAATCTCAATTGATTTACTCGGGGGCTCCCCCAACCTCATCTAACATACATTGGTATTTACACTCGGCAGATTCGCCTCTTAGAACTAATCATGTACAACAGAAGTTTGCTACCCCTACTCTGCAGGATCATCCTTCGGCGCATCGAGTGGCCCCACGAGACGCTCACTCAGCCTCTGGACCCGCTGAATCATCTGGCGTGCAGCTGGCAAGGTCTCGGCATAGTCATCCTCCTCAGCCAAGCCACCTAGCAACCTCGCCAGAGCGAGATTCAGCCAATGCAGTCGGACGTACGCCAACGCCACGTTCGCCCCAGCGACGAGTTGGGCGTCGACAACCTCCTTCAACACGTCACCTTCGCGGAACCTCTCCAGCAATGTGGCCAACTCGTGGGGTTGCCCATTGTGCGGGAAGTACACGCGATGGATATGCCAGAGGGTCTTCCTGCAACCTTCCAGGAGAAAAGCAGCTCGCCACGTGCGATCAAGCATACACGCAAGGATCCGCCCTCTCGATCTGTTCGACCAAAAGTGGCGTTCCTCGTGCGAATCACCAGTTGCCTCCCAGGCGACCCGCTCATCAATCCGAGCCTGCTCAGCTTGCCAGTCAGCGTTCACATCTGCATCAAGACATTGCAATCAACACATCACAAGGAGGAGGAAGTCAAAAACAAAATACTACCAACCTTGCAGCCGTCGACTGATCAGATCAATCTCGCTAAGCAAGAATTCTTCACGTTGAGAGAACTCCGCAACAGGGCACGACTTAGAGTGTTCCAGCTCCAACTCGGCACGCTTCAGATTCGCTTCGAGTTCGATCACCTTGTTCCTCATATAGGTGATCAACCGTTGGTCGTTCGTGCTTCGCCCAGGAACCGACGTTGTTCGACGACGGCGAACAGGCTCAGTCGAAGGGGAACCTTCTTCATCACCCGCGCCAGTCACTGCAGCAACTGAAGTGGTCTCGCCCATGTCAGTCTGCCAAGAACCGACAGTGTCAAAACAGAAAAGTAAAGGCGACTTCTCAACCAAGGCAGAATTGAAGTTAAAGAATATATACTTCAGCACAAAACATAATTCAAGGCCAGAAGACCAGCAAGAGTATAAGTCATTACAAACTGTAGACTCAAAAGTAGACTACTAAGACCTACACTACAAGACTCCTATGTTGCAGACTCCGACCGGGAGCGACTCCTCCGAGCAGCAGCCGCTTCGGTCGCCTTGGCGATCCCCCTCTCGAAGGTAGCAACGAGCTTCACAGCCAGCTGAGTCGCCTGTGCCTTCACCCCGCTAAGAGACACGGTCTTGCCATCGGGCCGCCGAGGGAAGCCGCTGACAACTTTCTCGAAGTCGCCCGCGACTTGATGGCCAAGGAGAAGCTGGAAAGTAAGCTCGGAGCCATGTACCGTCTGCGTCCGAGTGAAGTCCGAGAGGGTGGGCGCGTCATCTTCAAACGGCGCCGCGAGAGCGTCTACGGCAGTAGGCGGCGGCACGCTGGGGAAGATGCTCCGATGCACAGTCGCCAGTGCTCCGGTCGACTTCTGCTGTGCTGTCGTCGATTTCTGCAGCGCAGCGGAGGCATACGCGCAGGCACGGTCGAGGAACGCGACCGCGGTAGCCAAGTCGACGCCGTCGCTGGACGAGCCTTCCGGAGGAGCACCTCCACATTTCTCTGAACAAAGGTCAGAAGTCAACACAAAGCAAAACAAGCAAGGACAAAAGTAGGCACCAAGCCGAAAAACTCACCTCCGAGGACGCCGGCGAGTGCGAGCAGGCGGTCGACCTGTGTCTTCTCCTGGACGACTCGCACACGCTCACGCTACTGTGACTCGTGCAATGTCTTCTCTAGCTCTGCCTGAGCCTGAAGCTTCTGCTCCAGCTCCGCAGCTCGCCTCGTGGCCTGGTCCAAGTAGGTGCGCAGCTGATCCCTCTCCTTCTCCTGGCGAACGAAGGCAGCGGCTGCCTCAAGCTGCTGGCGGTAATATTGCTGCAAAGCAAGCAAGAATATATAAAGTTGCGGTCGACTATCCTAGTCACCCACACCTTCGGGGGCTACTCCCATCGGGAGCGCTGTTCGCGCACCCGATGTAACTATGGAAGAACAAGAACAACAACTTACATGGTACATGAGATCAGCATCCGCCGAATTCGCCGCGGCAGCGTCACTTGGCGCCACGGAGCCACCAGCCCGCGCATGCTCCTCGGCCACCCGCACAGTTAGCTCGGCCGAAGGAGCAGTCGTGTGCTCCACTTCGCGTGGAGGGGAGCTGACGCCGCCAGAACGGTAGCTGGCACAAGATGCAGTAAAGCTCAACTCGAAGCCTGCAAAATCAAGAAGACAACTCGACGCAACAGAAAGAAAAGCACGACTAACCTGGTGGTCTCGACGTCATCGTCCCTCCCCAGGGAAACGGATGGCATCCAGGCAAACTCGCGCGGCGGCGCAGAGCTGACAGGAGGTGCATCCAAGGGCTCATCCCAGTCGCCCCGGGACCCTGCACCCGAGGACGACATGCCAGGCTCCTCCAAGTCAGCAGCCGCATCCTTCGCAGGAGACGAAGCAGTCGCAGAGTCGCCACCACTTCGCCGTTTCTGCTTCTTCCGCGCGGGCTCCTCTTCCTCTTCTTCCTCCACCTCGTCACTTGGAGAGACGGCGGGCGGAATGTCCTCATCGTCACCCTCCTCCTCCACAAACGTCGCCTCGTCATGAGGTCCGTTCTCCGGAAGTGGAGGAAGGCTGACGAGGAAAGAGCGACCCTGTAACCAGTAAACACAAGGTGAATCAAGAAACAGAAGATCAAGAAATCAAGTAAGGAAAAGAACGAAAAGGTAGAAGCTTACCTCAGGAACAGGGTTCATCGCTCCATACACGGCGACGGGACACTTGACGTTGCAGGGGTCGGCGGCTCGGAGGCTAGTGATGCCCCTCACCTTGAACTCCACCTCCTCGTCATCAAGCTGCGGGTCACCGGCGCCCTGAACTGCCCACATCGGGTGAGGGCGAGCGCGGAGTGGCTGGACTCGGAGCCTGAAGAAGGTGTCCATGAGGTGGACGCCGCCCGACTCGCGCCCCAAGGTCTTGAGCAGGTTGCGCAGAAGGCTCAGCAACGGCCTCGCAGCGTCCTTCTCCTCCTCGGCGAGCGGGTGCGCCCACGCACGCGTCTTCCGCAACTCGCGTTCGCCGTTGAAGTCCGCCAGCCCCTCATGGTCGCACCTGATGTAGAACCATCGCTTCCGCCACCCTTGGACGGAGTCCGACTTCTTCATCTGGACGCCGCGCACTTGGATGCCGAAGCCGCCCACCGGGTATATCAACCCGCTCTTCCCCACATTCTTCCTAACAAGGAAGAGCGACTTCCATAAAGCCCAGCGGGGAGCGATCCCCATAAAGCACTCGCAGAGCACGATAAAGCTCGCGATGCTTAAGACGCCATTAGGGGTCAGATCGTGGATCTAAACCCCATAGGCATACAGAAGACCACAAACAAAATCGTGGAGAGGGAACCCGAAGCCTCGTGGAAGGAAATCCACGAAGCAAACGCGCTCCCCCTCGCGCGGAGCAGGGTACACTTCCTTACCAGGGGCGCGTACCGTCGCCTGGTCCGCCGGCGGCAGCAGGCCCTGCGCGCGCAGGACCTCAAGGTCGGCCTTCTTCACCGATGACTTCTGCCAGTCGCCGTCGGGCTTCTTCATCATGCCTGCTTCAGCGGCGGCGGCGGCGCTGGCGACAGCCTTCGACTTCCCCATCGCTTTGGGCGCTCACGGGAGGTGGGAGGACAAAAAGCAAAGAGCTTAGATAGGGGGCAATAATGGCGCAGGAAATGGAGGCAACGGCAATTGGAGAAGATGACCTGTTTTCACGCCGTCAACGCTGACAGTGGGGCCCGTCCCGTCACGTCCCATCAGGCGGAGAGGCGTGCTACGAAGCGTCATCGCTGACGTCAACAAAGCAACTGCTATAGGGAAGACGCAGAGCTAAGCGAGAACTCGAACGCATGATTCGAGTAGTAAGCTTCATAGCTGAAATCACCAGTTAGCCAGAGTGCTGATCCAAGAACCCGAAACATTCAATCGGGTGGCAAAAAAGACCAAGTAAGCCCAACCAGCTGAATCAATTGACAGTAAGCCAGCAGGACGAATAGACACGAGTTCCACAAAAGCCACGACAAAATAAGTCGACTGCAGAACTTACTCCCATCGGGAGCGTGCTCTTCGACTGAAGAAATCGAGTCCAAACTCAAGTACAAGCAACCAGGAGGCGTGCCCAGGAGGAAGGAGTCCTCTGCCCGACTCTATGATTCGACCAAGCACTCGGGGGCTACTGACGTGGGGCTACTCTTTGACTACCTCACGATAAGGCTACCTGGGCCACGCCAAGGCTACGGAAGCCCAAAGAAGGCCCAATAGGGGTATCGTGTGACTTAGTTCTAGTCGGTTAGGTCATACGACTCTTACCATATCTTTAATTGCCATCGGCACCGTTCACCCGGGACCCAGCCTACCTATAAAGGCTAGGAGGGTTGCTCGTCCACAAGACACGCTGATAGCCGCCACCACAAACCCTAGCGAGATCGTCATCTCGCCATTGTAACCACTACTCGCAATCAATACTAGACAAGCAGGAAGTAGGGTGTTATCCTCCGGGAGCCTGAACCTGGGTAAGCGCCTTGCTTGTCAGCCGTCGTGATCACCAACGTTCATCTCTCTCCCCCTCAATCAACCCGGGGTGGACAACCCTGGGATTTGCCGAGTTACACCCTCGTCACCAGCTCCGCCTGAGCCGGAAGTTTCTGCTCCAACTCTGCGGCTCGCCTTGTGGCCTGGTCTAGGGAGGTGCGCAACTGATCACTCTCCTTCTCCAGGCGACCGAAGGCGGCGGCTCCCTCAAGCTGCTGGCGGTAGTATGCCTGCAGACAAAAAAACATATATAAACTTGTGCCCGACTATCCTAGTCACCCACACCTTCGGGGGCTGCTCCCATCGGGAGCGCTGTTCGCGCACCCGATGCAACTACGGAAGAACAAGTCGAGGAGTACTTACATGGTCACCAGATCAGCATCCGACGAAGTCGCCGCGACAGCATCATTTGGCGCCAGGGAGCCACCAGCCCGCGCATGCTCCCCGGCCACCTGCACAGTCCGCTCGACTGGAGGGGCAGACGTGTGCTCCACTTCGTGGGGAGGAGAACTGGTGCCACCAGAATGATAGCTGGCAAAAGATGCAAGAAAGTTCAACCCAGAGAACCCGCCAATCAGAAAGATAACTCGACACAAAAAGAACTAGCATGACTAACCTGGTGAGTCCGACGCCATCGTCGCTTCCCAAGGAAACGGAGGGCATCCTGGCGAACTCGGGCGGCGGTGCAGAGCTGACAAGAGGCGCATCCACGGGCTCATTCCAGTCGCCCTGGTACTTGGCACCCGAAGATGACAAGCCATCCTCCTCCAATTCTTCAGCCGCATCCCTTGCAGGGGACGAAGCAGTAGCAGAGTCGCTGCTTTGCCGCTTCTGTTTCTTCCGCGCCGGCTCCTCGCCAACCTCATCCTCCTCCACCTCTTCACTCAGGGAGATGGCGGAAGGAATGTCCTCTTCGTCACCTTCCTCTTCAAGGAACGTCGCCTTGTCGTGAGGTCCGTTCTCCATGAACGGAGGAAGGCTGACAAGGAAAGATCGACCCTGCAAACAAAATGACAGACGAATCAGGAAACAGAGAATCGAGAAAGCAAACAAGGGAGAAAAAAGGCAGAAGCTTAACTCAGGAACATGGTTCGTCGCTCCGTAAGCTGCGACTGGGCACTTGACCTTGCAGGGGTCTGCGGCTCGGAGGCTTGTGATGCTCCTCACCTTCAACTCCACCTCCTCGTCATCGAGCTGCGGGTCGCCAACGCCCTCGTGAGCCCACATCGGATGGGGGCGAGCACGGAGCGGCTGTACTCGGAGCCGGAAGAAGGTGCCGATGAGATGGACGCCACCCGACTCGCTCCCCAAGGTCTTCAGCAGGTCGCGCAGAAGGCTCAGCGGCGGCTTGACAGCCTCCTTCTCCTCCTTCGTGAGCGGGTGCGCCCACGCGCGCGTCTTCCGCAACTCGTGCTCGCCTTTGAAGTCAGGCAACCCCGCTTGGTCGCACCTGACGTAGAACCACCGCTTCCGCCAGCCTTGGACGGAGTCCGACTTCTTCATCTGTAAGTACGAGGTGTCACCTCGCACCTGGATGCCGAAGCCGCCAACCGGGTACGCCGACCCGCTCTTCCCCACGTTCTTCCTAACGAGGAAGAGCGACTTCCACAAGGCCCAATGGGGGGCGATCCCCATGAAGCACTCGCAGAGCACGATAAAGCTCGCGATGCTCAAGACGCTATTAGGGGTCAGATCATGGATCTAAACCCCATAGGCGTACAGGAGACCACGAACAAAATCATGGAGAGGGAACCCGAAGCCCCTTGGAAGGAAGTCCACGAAGCAAACACGCTACCCCTCCTGAGGGGCAGGGTATACCTCCTTTCCAGGCGCGCGCACCGTCACCTGGTCCGCCGGCGGCAGCAGGCCCTGCGCGCGCAGGACCTCAAACTCCGTCTTCTTCACAACCGACTTCTACCAGTCGCCGTCGGGTTTCTTCATCGCACCCGCCTCGGTGGCGGCGGCGGCGCTGGTTGCAGCTTTCGTCTTCCCCATCGTCTTTGGCGCTCACGGGGGGTGGAGAGAGGAAAAGACAAGAGCTCAGAAAGAGGCAAGAACGGCGCAGGAGAGAAGGCGATGGCAAATGGAGAAGATGACCTGTTCCCCGTCGCGGTACAATATTATACCGTGCGTTGCAGTCCATCCCAGCCGTTCCCGAAGAAACTGCTCCCCACAGCTCCATCCAGCCGTCCACTTGTACGCGGAGAGACAAACCGTCACCGCCCACTCCGTCCACTACGCACAAGGATCGAGGCGCTATCATCACGCCGTGAAATTTTCGCGCCCATGACATAAATAAGCAACTAACTTCTGTCTACACTAAAAAATGACAGTGGGGCCACTTCCGTCACGTCCGATAGGACGCAGAGACATGTTAAATGACCCTTAATTTAATGGCTGCGTGCGTGCACAACACGTTGGCATTACGGCTCAAAATTAAAAAGGGAGAACATTCGATGATATTCACACGTGTGTGGTTTGGTGGTTTTGGCCTTGTTCTACGGTTGCCTTCAAAAAGTATAAAATTGTGTCATGGATGAAAAAAGGTTTGAAGGTCTCATATATTTACTAGTCTATTTTAGTTTTGTTTTGTAATCGAGATAATCGTGTACTCTTTGTTGTTGGTTTAATATATGTGATTTTCTTTAAAAAATCCATAACGAAAACAATATTTTCTCATCGCTATTACGTGTTTTTTCTTAAAATTTACCAATATATTAAGCAAGCAAGACGCCTCATTAGAATCCTTTTAGTCCCCTTACATACCCTGACAAGGAAAATAGCGCGTTAGAAACTTGCCTGCTTTAAACATTCAACACAGTTGCATCATTGGTTACAAAAGGAAGAATAAACCAAGGAGGATCTCCATTCGAGCTAACTATAGAATTCGAATTAAAAGAAAACTTTGCCAGATCATGGGCCACTTGATTCACTTGTCTTGGACAACGAACAAAAATAACCGAGTCCAAATTATGCGCCATCATGAAGCACTCAGTCAATAAAGCAGAAAAATGAATACAAACTTCAATAACAACATTGCACGCTTGAATTAATTCCAGAGAATCCGATTCAATTGTTATCCTGGAAACTCCCATCATTTCAAGAAATTTCACTCCTTCTAACAGCGCCCTAGCTTGAGCCGTTGTTCCATTTAACTGTCGATCCAGAATACAAGCATAGAATTATGTAACAGTTCTATCATTGCTTTACATTAAGATATGTGTTATATTTATATGCAATTTAACTTGATCTAATCACAGGAAAATCGCAGACTCTCGCCACCATCGAGACATAAGATGACATCGAACCATGGTGAACTGGTCGCCCGCTGATTCGCTGCATAAATTTTCTGGCCATTATTTTGACAGCTAGGGCAGTAAGCACGATAACTGATATTCGTTCGATGTATCCATATATGATAGTGAAATTGAAGTGGTGAGCTTGATTGATTTCTCAATGTGCTATTTCAAAATAAATAAATTCCTTAAATGGTTTGGCTTTACCCTAACAAAAAAAATCTTACCATCTTGTGGTTAGAAACCAACTGATTTGAAATCAGGTTTTCGAGTAAATTAGAAACAAGGCACCCATGCTTCGTATATTTCGACAACTTGAACTTATTCCCTTCCTCTATCTCTGTCTTTCAAGTCAAACGGCCAATGAAAGCAATCATTTTTATTCGATGGCAGAGGATGAATGTAGTTTGTTTATTGTCAGCACTGATAACCTTTGTTTCCTCCATTGGATTAACTTAGAATTTTGTAGACTGCCATCACGAAGCTATGCTATCATGTTTCTATTACGTGAAGCTATCATTTTTCAGTACTTATTTTTTTGTTGCCTGCATATGATTCCGTATTGCAAACTACAAATGGTGAACTTGAGTGTTTATTTTCGATGTACCGTATGTGCTTTCTTTTAATCACCTGAGTTTTGCCTTGCCCTTTTGTTCTTCCTATATTTTTCTTCTCTCGCCTTTTTTTGCCATGCTTTTTCTCTAACCAAGGAACCTACATTTGTTCACAACCTCTTATATATCTACAATATGTTAAATTTGGAGATATTGGGCAGGTGTTGAAGAAGGGGCTGTGAAGGAGATGCTCAAAGAAGGTTCAGTCACTATGGTCAGAGTTGTGCTGTTGTAGGTCAATCGGAGGATTGATATGCTGATGTGGTTGTTATGCAAGTCAGTAAGTTGATCACGGTTGGTTGGTTTGGTGCATATGTGATTTTAATTCTAATTGCGGACGTGATCCACTACATATGTGCAATTATCACCATGTTATGTTTGTTCCATTTTGAAAAAAATATGCATTTCTGGAATCTGTGTGAGTTGTGTCTTTAAGATTGCAGCTACTGAGCAAAAACTGCGCCCTTCGAAATGAAGTAGCATAGAAAGAATAAAAAAAACTGGTCCTATAGCTATTGTAGTTTACATTGAACGAATGCACATAAATTCAGAAAGGAGTCAGCTGAACCTTGCATTGCTCTAATAAATAATTTTCTCTTCATGTTATCCGCAATGGAATTCTATCTTAACTCACGTACAGTGGCACATAGGCGCAATGAAAACTGTCTTAATTCAGAAAGGAGTACAATGTAGCCTTGCCTACTTATGTTATGTCGGTAGGGTTACATACATGGCACTGTTCCTTTTCTTCAGAGGTGGCATAGGCCTGGCTAGTAGTAATCAAGGTGTCGTATTGCCATGATGATGATGGCTACTCCAACAAATATCAGAACGCTGTAGCACGATGGTCCATGGTGCCCCATCGACCCGCTGGTAGTCGTGTTGAGTAGGGAGCCTGAAATAAGAGAAAGCGGGTCAAGCTAGGGTAGCATCAACTACGTCAATTTTGATTCGTAGAGAGGAATTTTATCTTACAGTCATAGTCTACCCAACCGATACTCATGTTATCCAAGTTATACACCACTATTTTATCTTGTAGAACAAGATCTGCCACAAGAGAGACATGTATCAGTTAGCAAGAAGAGTACGAGGCTTTGAGATTGCATATTGGTCTATTTACTGTACATATGTGCTAGTTGACATAAAAGATTGTTAATGTGAAACTAGTATTAATACTAGTAATTGAACAGTCATGATGAGTATATGATTAACCTCCGAGTATAGTGATCCGCTTGTAATCCTCAATCTCACTCCTTTGAAATCCAATGCAGAATACACCATCGTTGCCCTACCAAACGTGGTATGATATGATATTTTACATTTGAGACAGATTACTTCTCAAAACAGTTAACCAAATGCAACATGAAAAAGTTAACAAAGGAAACGTCAGAAGGTTTCTATACTTACCAAGGCACCATGGTTCACAAGATAGCTCTGTGGCCTCACTGTCATTGCAGCACCATCCTCAAAATATAATGTCACTGTTGGAAATAACGAGAGGGCCCTAGTGCTGAAGTAATAAAGCAAACATTTTCAAGTGATTTAACATTGCAAAGGATATGAACTGTTAACTTATTTCGGAGAAAATAACCTGTTAGAAGAAACATAATATCGGATTCCGCTGTCAACAAAGGTGCGCACAGATGGAGAGATGGCAGCACTTATCTGTAAATGACCAGAAACAAATCATATAACACAATAAAATTATTGACGACTAAACTGATCAACGCATGTTTTTTAACAAGGGAACGAAGTCTATGATGTGAATAACTCACAGCATTGATAACTGGATCGTAGACTCCATCTGCGAGGTAGGATAGTGTTGTTCCTGAATCCACAATTGTTCCTTGTTCATTTGATGTTGCAAATAAGGATGCATTAATTGGAAGCATTTGACCATTGACAGCAATACTCGTCATATTTAAGTTGTAGCGAGGCCTGTGTTTTATTGAGAAAAAGGGGTTGACACAAAGAAGTCAGGAAATTCCACAATAAACGATGGAGTCTATATTCTAGCTATATTGTTACCCCTGAACACAGAAGTCAGAGCATGTTATCTTTGTGAAAGAAGGAATGGAAAAGGAGCATGTCTACACTTAATGTATACAAATTAAAGATTGTACAACGAAATTCATAGTTATAGTACGCAAGTCAAAGATTGTGCTAGTAAATATGACTAACATGCATTACCCAAAAAGATTATAAATCAAAATAAGGCAATGAGATTGCACAAAAGATAAAAGATTCGTCGAATCTATCATTACATTTGCACTGTCAGCTTCTGTCGTACATAATTACTGGTTACAACCATTCAGGAAACAGAGTATGGTGCTACACAAAAAATTAGTGATGCAGCATTCTGAAGTATTTAAGTAATTCCAAGAGAAGAAGCTTACTGCGTCGTAACGAGTGGGGTAAATACAAATCCTGGCTTCTCAATTTCACCAAGAACAAGAATCCCACCACCATCTTTTGAACGTTTCAAGCAGTGAGAGAACACTTTGCCGGACATCCCACGAGCGTTCAGTTGTGATATTACTGACAGTGCACTTTTTCCAAACCCCATAGTCCCATTGGTGTTCCCTGATCGCGAGTTGCTACATCTGTATTTTGAAAATAGATTTACATTATTGTTCCAGCTAGGTTTCTAACCGTGTTTAAGTACTGAAGGTTATTATCAAATTTTAATTTTTCATTTATGATTGGATATTCTAAAAATATAATAGAATCAAAGTAAAACTTACCCAAAAAACATCAAGGCAGAAGCATTGGCGCCCCCCTCATTTCCCAACATATTGTCGAAATGAAGAGTGTCAGACACATAGTAACCTGATGTGGTACCTCCATTGGCATATGCCAAACTGTAGGCACATTGGTTGTGTGTCCTATTACAGACACCACAGCCCGTTTGGAGGGCATATGTGCACCCAATGTCGGAGCATTTGATCCTGGATGAAGTTGAAGAAGATTTTGGATCGTACAACTCCATCGGGAACTGAGACAAATAATTTAAAATGTTAAGGCATGATCCAATCAAAATTGAAAAGGGAGAGAAAATGTTATAGAGCAATATTTATCTTTTAAAGAGTTTGATTAGAGGTGGGAGAAGGATTGCCTTACATTGAGTTCCCTTGATTTGGGGCAATGAATGCAAGGCTTGCATGAAACCCACATGATGTCACTTCCTGTGTCAAACTGAAGAGAGTATTCCTTCGGTGGGTTCCCCAGTTTCACACGTGCAAAATAGAGCCTGCAAATTATTAGTTTTCATAGAATAATCAGAAAAGGGCGATCCATGGCCGAGATTTAAATGAACCCAATCTTGGTTTCAAGCAACAAGATGCCAGTTGATCAAAGAACAGGAGATAATGCGATGGAGATGATAGTGCGAAAATCCACGTTGATCAAAAGAGGAAACTGAAACTTACATCATAACCAATTCCCTACATATATACAACTGGTTGATCAAAACAAATAGAACACTGCAATACTTTCTTGTACACAGTAAATCGACCCAAAGTATAGATACTGCCGATAGGGTTTTCAGCTATTACAACCTCTATCCATAACTGCTACGGCACAGCTTGAGAGTCATGGTAACAACACAACCAAATCGTTTCAGATATTGTTCTCTACTTGGGGAACATGGTCGCTCCCAATCAGAATTTTCCTCTGGTTAGTGTTCAGGGGCCGTCTGAACCCGAAGGATAACATGGTAAAAAAGAAAAAATGTTATCAAGTGTGGGCTGACAAGTGCGCCGAAGTTGAGTCGGCTGCACACCTCATCTTATACTGCCAAAACGCCCAAATGAGCGTGGGAAAATGAAGCCATTGAGTTGGCTGCATCACGAACACTGACGGCGTTTTCTTTAGAGGAAAAGGGAGCTCGTCCCCTGTTTCACCGAATCAACAAAGAAACCAGACAATATCCAGGTTCAGTTTGCAGGAAAACGAACGAGGAACTACAGCTAGAGAAAATCTGAGTGAACCGCTACAGTCTACAGTGGAAGAACAGAACACTGACGGGGTTCCTTCGAACAGTGCAAAACAGAACTGGTTCTCAAACCTGGGCTGTTTGTTTCGCTGCATGCATAAATGCATGCGCTTGGTGGGTGTGGAAAGCACGCAACGATCGAGTGTTTAATTAATTAACGAAGAAAGCACCAACAGATCGATAGAGATTCTTCGCAGCAATCCAGGAGGAACTAGCCGTACGGGCAACCAGATCAAGAAGAGGCAAACATGCAGTAGAGCTGCATCGCGAACCAGATCAAGAAGAGGCAAATAGAAGAGAAGATTTCTAGAGCGGTTCGTTCGACAACAGTGGCTACAGACGAGGTGATTTCTTACCCGGCCCCGGCCATGCCCTGCAGCGCGAACTCGGACGACACGGCATTCTTGGTGGAGAGCCGCCCCCTGTCCATCTCCTTGAGGCGGTCGACGTGAACGCCTTTCAAGCGGCAGCGCACGTTCTAGCATCAACGCCGGCGCAGGCGCAGCGGCGACGGCGGCGGCGGCGAGCAGCAGCACCGTCACTGCGACCATGACCATCAGCTTCATCTCTCACGTCCTTGAACAGGGGCGGAGAAATGACAAGTGCACCGGCCGGCCGGTTGCTGCGCATGCACAATGCTCGCTAGCTACTGTGGGTAACAGTGTCCGTGAAGCTACCTTCTGTTTTTATCAGAGCAACCAGCTGCTTCATGAGAGTGGGTACTGGGTAGGAGTGTGCAGCCAGCGTGAGTACTTGAGCGGCTTACAGCAGAGAGGGAGGAGGATGTCCTGACGCACGCCCATGCCTGCAACGTTCCATCGCTCCTGGGAATTTGGGATGAACTCTGAAGCCTACACACGTGAAGTACTACTCTACCACTCAACATCATCTGACGTCTCAAATGGTTGTCGTCGTTCGCTTGTCAACATGCTGATCCCCATGTGTGCCTGCGTCCAAGCACATGTACTCCTTGGCCACGCGCACACGTGATAAATACAGTTGCCCGTCTATGCGTGTACAAGTGATCGGACATTTGTACACGATGATAGATTCACGATGGATGCACGGTGAGAGGGACGTCCCGGTGAGAGTTTAGAGCGGTCTCCACCGGGCTATTTAAATTCATGTTCTGACACTCTCAAATGAGGATTCAATTGGACGATATCGGACAGGGGTGTGTCAATTTTTAAGAAACGTCCACAACGGCACACTCTAAAGGCCCGCTCTTTAAACGACCGCTTATCGCCTGGATGACGGTAGCCTCTGCGGTGTTGTTTGCCGTCCATGATCTGGCGGTAGTCCTGCTCGTTGCGCCATCTAGCGAATGAATTCACGCCAACCACATGGTCACGCCATAGCGGTGGTATGCAGTGCCTCCTGCTTCTTCTCCGGCGGTGGTTCCTCGTGCTCAGCCGACAGAGGGAGAGCCCTGCATGCAGCCTGCGTGAGTGTGGCCCATGAGGTGGGATGCGGCGAGTCATACTGCCTCGGTGGTGTGGGCTATGGTGGTGTTGTGTTGTGTCGACGGCGGGGGTGTTCTTTTTATAGTCGGACCGGGTAAGGGTCATCGCTGGGCGGAAAATGGAGGCGGGAGGCGGTGGGTGGGTAAGCACACGTCGTTTTGGAGTTAATCCCGCCTCGCAGGCACCGCTTGGGAAGTCGGGAAAGACCGGCCGTTAAAGATTTATGGCAACTCGGACAAAATTAAGCATCCCAAACCATATTTTGATTGTAGTTGTGTATTTCTTGGCGCCACGTTCTGCAAACTAATCAGAATGGTTCGGTTAAAGACGAGAGCGCTAGGTGCACATCAGTCGACCGGAATCCTTCCTTGCTGCTCGATCAAGGTCCACATCACATTTTTTTCATGAAAAGGGCACCACTGCCCCTGCGGTGTCATTGGCTCATTGCAAAAACAACGAAGCTCAGCGTCTTGATCCAGTACATGAATAAGCATGCATGCATTCATTTTTTTTTTTGGAATCTTGGAATCCGATGCAAGCATGCCCTTACATGAACGCCTGATCGATCGGAATGGCAGCAGCGTCTGGCGACTGGCGACTACACGTGAAGCAAGCTTGACCGAGGAGGCGCGTGCAGGCAGCTACGTGCGTGCTGCAGGCAGCGAACGGTTGTGCATTCACCAGAGCCACGGCTCCCCTTAGACACAAGTTTTTTTTATAGAAAAGGTGAGTCCCTGCCTCCACATCGATTGATGCATGTGGCATTTGACATAAGTAAAGTGATAGGTAAAATTAAGTGGGTCGTGGTCATCAGATCAAAGCATCCAAACCAAATTGTGCTAGCTACATTTCTATTTTAAATTTCTTGGCGCCACCATTTTTTTGCAATCCAATAAAAAATGAAGATATAAAAAGGGGGAGATCAGCAGAACTCAGAAGCACCAAATCTCCATGCGTGGATGAGATGATTTTTCTTTTGTTCAGATGTAGTTGTGTACTTGTGTGTATGTCCATGGTCCCCTCAGTTCTAAACTAGTCTAGTTTAAAAAAACGCCCAGACCCGTCCATCGCGTCGCCCGCTGTGGGCGACTCGGGGGAAGGTCATTCCGTGTCGCCGAGAGCCCCTCCGGCGCCGCCTCTCCTCAGCCGCTATCGCTGGCCTCGCCGCGGTGGCGGCGGCCCCCGCTGTCGACGGTGGTTGGGGGTGACCCGTGGTGGACGCATCGACGACGGCCGGCATCTCGCTCTTCTCCGGTGCCGTGGCGGCCATGGGGAGCTCCGTCGGGCGACGGGCAATGGGATGCAGCGGTGGTGGCTGGTGTGGTGCGGATCGGTGTCGGCAGCCTCTCCGCTTGACGTCGGCAGCAGCGGCGCAACCAGGACCCGATCTGGGCCCAGA
Source organism: Poa annua (assembly GCA_026929855.1). NCBI lineage: Eukaryota > Viridiplantae > Streptophyta > Magnoliopsida > Poales > Poaceae > Poa > Poa annua. The sequence continues at coordinate 4,384,609 of CM049427.1, read as the reverse complement.
TGGGCGGGGCGGGATGGGATGCGCGCGGCTTCGCTTCTTCCTCGCGCTACGCCATCTGGTGCGAGATGGAGGTGGCCGACTGCGTGCGGCTGGGCGTGCAGGGGATGCAGCACGGTCGGCGGGAGATGGAGGCCTCCCGTCCGGATTTCCTTGGTCGGCACATCGCGTCGGCTTCAGGAGCGGCACCGCGTGAGCGTGGCTGGGCGTGAAGATGTCATGCAGCATCTGGACGCCGGGGCGGCGGTGAAGGAGATATGCCCTAGAGGCAAATAAATAAGTAGTATTTATTGCGTTATCTCATAAGTTTATGAGAGGTTTGTGTATTATGTTATAACTGTATTAATCGGAATTATTAATACACGTGTGATAGACAACCAGGTCCCTAGTGAGATTCTATATGAACTAGTCCATTGGGTATTGATCGAGATGCCGATCAAGGACAATGACGTCGGTTGACAATGGGGTCATCTTGTTAGTTGAATGAGATGATGGACATACGCAAAGTATTGCAAAAAGATCGTATTACGATGTTTGTCATTTGCAATAAACAGAATATGATAGCTTATTCCTTAGACCGTGTGACCGTACTTATTGATGCTTCGTAGGGGTGCTTTGAGAGCATCAAACGTTGTGTCTTGTATAGCATGACAATAACGGTGTCCATCTTGGGTATTCCGAAAGAGCATCGAGACGTAAGGATCAAGAGCGGGATTTGTTCATTCTTATAATGGAAAGATACTCTGGTCCCACTCGGTGAGATTGCATCTATATAGCTGCGCAGCTTATGACTAGGTCATGGAGATGTAATATCACAGACGAGTTAATAACCTTTGTCGGTAACGAGATATAACAAAGACATCGGTGTGTCTACGATCATATCTCGGACAACGTAGTATCGCAGAAACAAAGGGAATGAATATCATATTCATGGTTCAACGACGATATTCGTGTAATGCACAGGGGCCATCATATACATCCAGGTATCCCTGACGGTCATTGGTGAGCGGAGTGTCTCGACCATGTCTGGAGTGTTCTCGAACCGTAGCGTAACAAACTTAAGGTCTTAACGACACCAGGAGATAGGTTCTGGTATAATATAGGATTTTGTTGGAGAGAGAAAAATGATTCGGAAAGAGTTCCGGTGGTCCGGAAGGAGTTCCGGGAAGGTCTGGAATGGTTCCAGAAATGTCCGAAAGTTGTTCGCGTGGTTCGGAAAATGTTTTGGAGTCACGGGATATTAAATAGTATTTAAATATATTAATTATAATTAATTATATTTTATATTAATTTAATATTAATTAAATAAAGGAAAAGGGGGGCTCCCACCTACATGGGCCCTAAGAGGGCCCAAAAGGGGGGAGCCGCACCACCCAAGGGGAAGGGGGCTTGGGCCTTAGTCCAACTCGGACTAGGGGGGGTCGGCCGAACCCCCTTCCCCCTCGTATTCCTTTAGTCCCACATGGGGGAGGCAAGGCGTTTGCACACCCCCTCCCCCCTTTATATAGCAAGGCATATTAATTGGATTAATTTACTGGAAAATACAATTAATTTTATAGCAGGCCGGCCGAGTTGCTTCTCCGCCCGTTTTGCCTCCTCTCTCCACCTAAGCTATATCGCCGGGCGCCGTTGTCCTGCGGGATTCCTGATAAGTTCTACCCCTGCGATTTCAGCTAGATCTGAATGACCGGGGGTTGTTGTTAAGCTCCGTATGTTTGCAGGTGCTCGGAGGCGACTCTTTTGAGGAGCCTGGGCGACGTCGTCTCGCCCACCTGTAGCCCAGCCGCTGCGCCGCCTCCCCCCCTTTGCCGTCGGCGCCTCGCCATTTTCCGCCTGACGCCCGTCGACGCAGGTCATCGTCGACACCCCAGCGTCATCATCTACGACATCGCGGCAAGTTCTCCGCGGCCTCGAAGTCGGCTACGTACGACTTCATCGTCAACGCTTGTGCGGGAGCGTAATCCCCGCTATCGGTCTACATGGAGGTAATGTAACCCGTTCCGCCACCGTTATCACATGTACTCGATAGATAGATCCTGGCTAGTTAGGGTTTCATTCGCTAGAAAATTATTGTTTTCTGCACCGGAACCCCTTCAGTGGTATCAGAGCCGATCTATGCATAGTACTGCTAGTACGGTTAGAACTCGTGTTGCATGAGGACGTCTTTCTTATATCTGCTACCCTCTAGCGTGCACTTGCGATGTCTTCGGTATTGAGTTGATGAAGCGGCCCGGACCGACTTTACGCGTACGCTTACGCGAGACTAGTTCTACTACTGACATACGGCTTGCACCGTATCTGTGGCTGGCGGGTGTCTGTTTCTCTCTCTCTCTCTCTCTTGTCGGCAAAGCATTTTCAATGGAGGGCCCAAAAGGGATGCTTAAACATGCAATTATACGATCGACGTTGTGGCACAAAGTTCGTACGTAGGGAAGCGATTCTCTTACGAAAAAGCCTATATTCCAGGTAAAACTTGCAAAACTAAATAAAGCTAGAGGCGTCTAACTTTGTTTTGCAGAGGCGTTATTTTATGTGACATGGTTACGGTAAGTTTGATATTACTCGTACTGTCGGAGGCAATGGAGGGCTCCGTAGACTCGCAGCCACGCCGGGGCGCCGGGGGCCAGGCACATGGCACCATGAAGGTCCAGGCGCATCGACCATGTCACATTGCACTTCATTGCATCATTATTGTGTGTTGTTGTGTGTGCATCCTATTGATTGCTTATATGCTAGATATACAACGGTAGCATCATGAATAGGATGATCCCTAACAAAATACCAAAATAGTGTTCTCCCTCGTTGCGCACTACCAAGAAAGTTCTACGTTATGAGGCAGGCCGTGATGATCGGGTGTCAGACATCTCGTCGTTCGCATACAGTGGGTGTAAGACATGTTGCACGCGCAGGGTCTTCGAGGTTTGATTGGCGAGCATAGCATATGCAGATATGGCCTCGGAACACGGGAAGATCGAAAGATCGAGCACGAGTCACAGAGTTGTTGTGATCGACATTTTATGTCCACCTTTGAAGCTGTGCTGCCGGCCGTGATGATCGGGGGTGGTGTGGTGGATGAGGGTCGTGTAATCGCCATTATTATTTTTAGGGATAATAATCTTGGTGTGGTGTGTTTTTGATAATGTGATTATAAAACTAAAACTCACCTATATATTATAAACTTTATCTTACCTCTTTTGCGATCACATATGTAGACTACACAACTACACTTCGGTTACTTCCTCAAGAGCCCGGATTCTACCTTAGAAGCCGACGGGTCCAACTTTATCAGCTGGTACAAGGGTTTTAGAAACATACTCGAACACAACAACATTTTGTATGTTCTCGATGAAGCGTGAGGAGAAAGACCAGGAGATTCTGCAAGCGAGGAGGAGGAAGATGATTTCCGTAGGCGTCGAGACATATTAATCGAAGTGGAGATCACCATGACCGTATGCCTAGCACCTGAGTTGAAAGAGCTATTTCGACGCAAGGAGCCATGCGTCATGATTGATGCGATAAAGACACACTTCCGAGATGAATTGAAGCGTGAGCAATTCAGACATCTTAGAATGTTCCAGACCATTCATATGGAGGAGCATACCTGTCTGGAGACTCATTTGAAGAGATTGTATGACATCTACTTCCAGCTGACGATGGTCTTCGATTACTGGATGTCAGATTCCTGTGCCATTCGGACTGTCCTGATATCTCTGCCTCCAAGCTATGAGAAGCATGTGCGCAAGTACATTTTGAAGGCCGACGATATGAACTTCTACAAGTTCGTGTCTGAATTCAAATCTCAGAAAGTTGATTCCATCGAAGGAGAGATCTTCGATGCTACAGGTATATATTTGATATATACAGAATTATGAATTCGCCCCTTGTTATATGATAAAGTATTTGATAATTGTTCTGTTTGTGAAACAGGTCCTGATTATCACATATATGCGGCGAAGTATGATGTGACCTGGCGCTGAAGATGGTGATCAAGGAGTTGATGGCCATTTGGTGTTCACGTCCTCAAGTTATCATAGTTATCATTAATAGTTTTTGATAAGATCTTTTGTAATAGTGAGAAAGTGTGTTCAGTGTCTTGATTGTTACAATACAAAGTTATTCATGTAATAAGACAAGTTCAGTTGTTTTATGTTATGGAACAAGCCAGTTGTTTTGTATTATGAATAAAGGTTTCACATCTCAATTACATCGATTGTCGGGGGGCTGCCCCCCGGGTAGGGGCAGATCCCGGTATATTATAATAAATATCAACAGTGCTTGACCTTTGGCGACAGCAAAGAACACCTCCTGGTGTGCCGAAAGGGTAGCTGGACACTTGGACACAGGGAAAGGGCAAAGTGCCCCCTGGCAGCCGCAAGGGTCAGGTCTCGCAGCTATAAATAGACACCCACGGCCCTCACAATTGCAGCACAAGCATGAGCGGGTGGCCCCTCTAAGAACTAGCTTCTCGAAGATGTCTTTGCTGATAGGCTAAGACATCTTCGGGAGGCTAGGCCTAGAGTTGCTCATCCTGAGATGAGTTCGGACATCTTCGGAAAGGATCCCGGACCTGGGACACCGAGGAGGTTCCCGGATAATGGTGTACCCGGCTTTACCGGATAGATAGTCCGGGTGAGTGCTAACCGAGATGTAGGTGTCGATCTTGGTCTTATGCAGAAGAGGTTCTCGATGGCAACTGAGGAGGTAGCCGGCGAGAGGGCTCCCGGTAGACCGTCAACGGTCTAGAGCAGGCTTTCCCGTCTATCGCGGGGGGAAGTACCATTCCGCCTGACACGGAAGCATGGTCACCTCCCGCCTGACACGGAAGCATGGTCACCTCCCGCCTGACACGGGAGCGCGTCAGCCGGTACGACAACGGTACGACAAGACCTGACATGCCTAGCCCGGCAATCCGGAAAAGGCTATCCGGGATGGGCAAAGACATGTCCTGTCTCTGACAAGGGGACAATGACGATGCAGGACGGCGCCTGCCGTCCTTAACGAGATGATGACGCAGGGGCTACACCGGATAGCCCGGCGACTAGGTCGCACTAGCCGGTGACGACATCCCGGCTAGGCCTGTCCGGTGGGGCCGAGCCAGGTTAGGGTTTCCGGCCCTCCCGGCCGGAACTCTATAAAAGGCGCCATAACTGCTCCTGAGAGGGAGAGACCAACTTCAGAGCCAAAGCTATAGTCGCATTTACTCTTAGAGCAGTTACTCCTTCTCACCTTGAGTTCATCTAGTTCTTTGTACTTCCCCCTTTGACAGATCTTGTAGCAAGTTGTAGTCCTTATACCACCAATATATAGAGAGGAAAGGCAGGAGTAGGGGTGTTACCTCCTCACGAGGGCCCTGAACCTGGGTATATCGTGTGTGTGCTGTGTGCCTTCGTGCATTTGTTTGTATTTGTTAGATCTTCCCCGTTGCACCTTGTTCTTGTTTCGTGTTCTTGGGAGATTCCGGTTTTACCGGGATCCTCCCCGTGTGAGTTCTTCAACTCGCTATCCCTCCCCGGATCCACCAACGTCCATCGGCCCCACAAATTAGCCATCCTATGGCATCTGCCGTGACACCACCACGACAGTTGGCGCCCACCGTGGGGCCCACAGAGGCGTTGGCTGGTGTACGCATCCGGACGGGCTCCCCAGTTCGTTTCGACGTTCGGGTTCTCTCTGGCCTAGTCGTAAGGCTAGGGGAGATGGACTTCGTCTCCGACAACGCAGGTTGCTTCCGGAACCGACCGTTTCCGGTGAACGGATGTCTTATTGACTTCGGTGGTTTCACCACCTACGTGGCCACCGAGGTTGTCTGTAGCTATCCGGACGTGGTCCTGGAGGCTGAGGACCCTCCCATGCTCTGCGCAGCTCGGGGTCTGCGTACCGATCGCTCCCCGAGTTCCGTCGCAGTGATGATGGTCGAGGCCACCGAGGAGGAATACCAGGATGCTGATGGCGATACCGACGGCCTCCCCCGTTTAGCCAAACCTCCGCAGGAAAGACCTGCGGCCCGAGATGGCGATCCGCAACCGTCCCAGCCGCGACGTCGTCCGGATCCCCTCTCGGGTCTGGTAGCCAAATTAGCTGTACCCGTGGTTGCCGGAGCGGATACCCAGGCCACTTCGGCTGAGTTAGAGGAGCAGCGGAAGTTGTTACTCGCTGAGGCAAAGGAGATCGCCGAGCTCCGTCGCGAGCTCAGCGTTAGCCTCCGGGAGTACAATGCTGCTCACGGATTCACCAAGATAGACTCTCGGGAGAAGCGCATTGCAGATCTGCGCAAGAAGGGAAGAATGGTGAATGAGGAGCTGGCTGGTGGAGCCACCACTAGCAACACCGGAAGCCGGATTTCTGCGGGGAAGCCGGTGTACAGCTCACCGGCAAAAACTCTTAGGGCCGCCGAAGCCGCCATGGCCGAGTTGGTGGGGTTATCCGGTGAAGCCCTGCGCAAGCAACAGGAGAGGGTCAACGAGTTGGTGGTTGAGGCCAACCGGCAGAACCAGGCCTTCAAGAAGAAGAACCCCGGGGCAGGGTCCCAAGTGCACTCAGCCAGACCCAATAGCCGGATGTCGGATGGAGAGGCCTCTTCCCCGCATCCGAGCAGAAGCAAGAGAAAGAGCAAGAGCCGGAGCCGGAGTAGAGGTTCCGGGAGGAACAAGCAGCTACAAACCTATGACCCGGCATTCGCTGGTATCCAGCAGGCAGGGCAAGCCGGACCGCATAACCCGGGACAGGCGGGAAGTACCCGTGGGGATGGTAACCTGGGTGTGGGAAACAATAACCCGGTTGGCCGTGGTAATCCACCCCGGAATCCTCCCCATGTACAGGGAAACCTGCAGAGGGAAATCATCTCTGTCCCCCGTCAAGCCGTGATCCCTATGCAGGATAGGCTTAATGATGGTAACTCGAGGATGCAGCAACTCGAGTATCAGCCGGACGAGAACCCCTTGGGATCTCGGATAGGAACAAGACAGCTGAACCCGGCAGATGCGAGGTTCCGGCTTGACCGGATCCACCAATCCGAGTTGGTGGAAGAGCAAGGACCTCCGGGACCTGCTTGCTTTGGACCTCGGATTATGCGGGAACCACCTGTTCGGAACTTTCAGCTCAACAGGGGTGCCAAGACTTATGACGGCAGCAAGAAGCCGGAGGACTGGCTGACCGACTATGTAACTGCAGTAAGCATAGCCAGTGGAAACAGACGATGGGCGGTACGTTATATACCGCAAATGTTGGAAGGACCTGCCCGGATCTGGTTGAACAACCTGAGGTCGGGTAGCATAGACTGCTGGTTAGATTTTGAGGAACCATTCATCAGCAACTTCACCAGCACGTACAAAAGACCAAACAGACCTCAGCAGCTCGCCATCTGTAGGCAAAGGAGCAACGAGACGGACTGGGAATACCTTACCCGGTGGAGCAATATTCGCAACTCTTGCGAGGTAGTAGTGGAAGCACATGCCATTTCCTGGTTTGCGCAGGGATGCCGGCATGGCTCTATGCTATGGCAGAAACTGCAGAGAAAGATGCCAACGACTTTGGCAGAAACCATGCGCATCGCCGATACCTATACGCTTGGAGATCCCATGCAACCCCTGGTGGATGTCGGAGACTCCAACAGGAGGAATGCGGGACCTCAGCGTTCAGGACCGAGCCGGAGCCATGATCGCCAAGAGTTCGGCCACAAGAGGAATCAGCCCGAGTACCACCATGCAGCGCAACATGTCGCAGCAGTAACCCGGGAGCAGGAGGTAGCCCCCCGGGAGCAGGAGGATGCCGGCAACAACCAGCGTCAAAAGACAAGTGGCCCAGCTTGGGGTCAAAGTCAGGAGGTGCAGAAGACCTGGGTGGAGCAGAAGAAGCCCCTGACGTATGAGGAGATGCTGAATAAGCCATGCTGCTACCACACTCTGGAGGCCAACAAGCCCGCAAACCACTCTACTCGGCAATGCAGCTGGTATCAGCGCACGTTGCAGGAGGGCAGCTCGGGAGGTATTCGGCCGAGTGCTCCGGCATCTCGGCCCAATATTCCGAGACCCCCTCCTCCGACATCGGGGGCCAACAATGTCCGACTTCCCCCTCCTCCGAGAGGACCACCACCTCGCCCAGTGAATGTGGTGCACACCCGGAACGACAACGGTAACCAAGCCGGACAGCAGCAGTGTAACTACCGGGAGGCGCATCAGAGCTATGTGGTCTTCGTGACCGAGCCTACGGACCGAAAGAGTGTCCGGCAGCGTGCCCTGGAGGTAAATGCTGTGATCCCGACGGTGCCCAAATTCTTGCACTGGTCCGAGATGGAGATCACCTGGAGCCGGAAGGATCACCCCCGGGTAATGCCCAAGCCGGGAGCGTACGCCTTGGTGGTGGATCCAACTTTTGTCGGACCCAACCTCAACGTCCGCTTCAGTCGGGTTCTGATTGACAATGGCAGTGCCATTAACATCATGTACAAAGACACGATGCTGAAGCTGGGAGTATCCATGAACACCCTGCTACCCACTGAGACAACCTTCCATGGCATTGTGCCCGGAGTCTCTTGCTCGCCCATGGGAAAAATCTGGGTTGAGGTGCTATTCGGAACTCGGGAGAACTGCCGAACCGAGAGTTTGGAGTTCGAGGTCGTGGACCTCGAGAGCCCGTATCATGCACTGATCGGCAGACCGGCACTCGCCAAGTTCATGATCTCAACGCATATGGGTTACCTCAAGATGAAGATGCCGGGACCCAACGGCATAATCACCATCTCGGGGGACCACAAGCGCTCCATGGAGTGTGCCTCGGCGGGGTCGTGCTTGGCTGAGTCCCTGGTGATCGCGGAAGAGAAGAAGAGGATCCAGCAGGTGGTGGCGATGGCCAAGACCTCCCAACTCGGGATGCCCGGGATGGTGAACCCGGAACAGGGTGCGTCATTTCAGCCTCCCAAGGAGACCAAGAAGGTATCCGTGGACCCCAGCAACCCGGAGCGCCAAGTGATCATTGGCAGCAACTTGGACAGCAAATAGGAAGGCGAGCTCGTCGACTTCCTCCGTGAGAATCGGGATGCCTTTGCGTGGTCGAATGACGATCTGCAAGGCGTCCCGAGGGAGTTGGCCGAGCACTCTCTGTTTGTTCGACCGGATGCGAAGCCGGTGAAGCAACCCACTAGGCGCATCTCGGATGAGAGAAGAGCGGCGGTCATGGAGCACCTAGCTATACTGCTGGCCGCCGGATTCATCATGGAGGTGCTGCACCCGGATTGGATTTCGAATCCGGTCCTGGTGGAAAAGAAGAAAGATGATCCCCTCCTGCTTAAGGTGTGGCGCATGTGCATCGACTTCACCAACCTCAACAAGGCATGCCCGAAAGACCCCTTTCCGCTGCCCCGGATAGATCAAATGATAGACTCCACTGCCGGGAGTGAGCTTTTAACTTTTCTAGATGCTTATTCTGGTTTTCATCAGATACCGTTGAATCCGGATGATCAATTGAAAACTGCTTTTATTACCCCTTATGGGGCTTATTGCTATCGTGTTATGAGTTTCGGATTGAGGAATGCTGGTGCTACGTACCAGAGATGCATGCAGAAATGCTTGCATGACCAGATAGGCCGGAATGCCGAGGTCTATGTCGATGACATAGTCATAAAAACAAAGGAAAAAGCCTCACTAATAGATGATCTGAGGGAAACCTTTAAAAACCTAAGAAGGTTCCGGATGAAGCTGAATCCGGATAAGTGCACGTTCGGTGTTCCAGCCGGGAAGTTACTCGGTTTCCTCATCTCAAGCCGGGGTATCGAGGTCAACCCGGGTAAAATTCGTGCTATTGAGAGCATGAAGTTGCCCGTACGTCTAAAGGATGTGCAGAAGTTTACCGGGTGTCTCGCATCACTAAGTCGGTTTGTGAGTCGGCTTGGGGAGAAGGCCTTGCCACTGTACCAACTGATGAAGAAGAGCAAGACATTTGTTTGGACCCCGCAGGCTGATGCGGCGTTCAACGATTTGAAGAGAATGCTCTCAACAGCACCAGTGTTGGCATCCCCATTGCCCAAGGAACCTATGTTGTTGTATATTGCCGCAACCAACCGAGTAGTCAGTGTGGCAATGGTGGTAGAAAGAGAAGAGGGGGGCAAGCTCATACAGAGGCCGGTGTATTACCTCAGTGAGGTGATCTCGGAGTCTAAGCAGAATTACCCGCACTACCAGAAGATGGCATACGGTGTGTACATGGCAGTAACCAAGCTCAAGCACTACTTTCAAGAACACCCGATCACAGTGGTATGCGAAGCTCCTCTCGCCGAGATCATCGGTTGCAAGGATGCTAGCGGCTGGGTAGCCAAATGGGCCATCCAGTTGTCTCCATACGCTCCGGCGTACGAGAGACGTGACGCCATCAAGTCGCAGGCGCTGCCGGACTTTTTGGTGGACTGGGCCGAGATGCAGTATGAACCTCCGATGCCGGATTACAATTTCTGGAGGATGCATTTCGATGGCTCAAAGGCTAAGATCGGATTGGGTGCCGGAGTGGTCCTCACTTCCCCAAAGCAAGATGTATTGAAGTATGTGCTGCAGATCCATTTTCGGGCATCCAACAATGTCGCGGAATATGAAGCTTTGGTTCATGGATTGAACGTCGCCAAGGAAATCGGTATCTGCCGGATAGAGTGTTTCGGTGACTCCGACCTCGTGGTGCAACAGGTGTCGGGGAATTGGGATGCCCTAGATGCAAACATGGCCTTATTCAGATTTCATGTGCAGAAAATTTCCGGATTTTTTGAAGGATGCGAGTTCAAGCACATACCCAGAGGAGAAAACGAAGCAGCGGATGTCTTGTCTAAGCTAGGATCATCCCGGGATGCCATCCCACCCGGGATAGCCCTGGAACATTTGAGGAAGCCATCTATACAGCCATCACCCGAGTCAGATTCTATCTTCATCCCCAAAGAGCCCGGTTCAGAGGCAGTACCCATGGAAGTAGATGTCGGGAGCATAACATCGAACCCGGGGACTGCCTCCCAGTGCTCAGAGAGGCAAAGACAGATGATGATAGAGGTGATGTCGGCAGAACCAATGGATATAGACGCTCCCGCGTTCCCGGTGCGGCCTGTCCCGGATTGGGCACAGCCCATTATGGCTTACATCTTGGAGGGGACTCTCCCGGAGAATGAAGTGGAAGCCCGGCAGATACTGCGAAGGTCAAAAGCATACACTGTCATCAATCAAGAGCTGTACAAGAGAAGTGTCACCGAGGTACTCCAGAGATGTGTCGAACCAGCAGAAGGGCAAGAGATGCTCCTGGAGATACATCAGGGAGAGTGTGGACATCATGCATCATCCCGGGCCCTGGTGGCAAAGGTGTTCCGGCATGGGTTCTACTGGCCCACTGCATTGCAGCAAGCAGAAGATATTGTCCGGAAGTGTGGAGGATGCCAGAGGTTTGCTCACCGGATACACATGCCGGCGTCAGCACTGAAAACAATCCCCATCACTTGGCCGTTCGCAGTATGGTGTTTGGATATGGTCGGGCAATTCAAACCGGCAAGGGGCAACATGACACATATACTGGTGATGGTGGACAAGTTCACTAAGTGGATAGAGGTCAAGCCAATCCGGAAGTGCGATGGACACACCGCTGTGCAATTCCTGAAAGACATCATCTTGAGATACGGATACCCGCACAGCATTATCACAGATAATGGAACAAACTTTGCGGTGGGGGAATTCTCTCGATTTTGTGCTGAGAAGGGAATCCGGCTAGATGTAGCATCAGTCGCACATCCGGAAGCAAATGGGCAAGTCGAAAGGGCAAACTCCTTAGTCTTGGCTGGTATCAAAGCTCGCTTGATAGAACCATTATTGAGAACTCCGGGATGCTGGATAGAGGAGTTGCCGGCGGTGTTATGGGGTCTCCGGACCACTCCGAATAGATCTACCGGGTACACGCCATTCTTCATGGTATACGGTGCTGAGGCAGTGCTTCCGACCGACATACAATATGATTCTCCGAGAGTGACAATGTTCACCGAGACCGAGGCAAAGGAGGCCCGAGAAGATGATGTGGATTTACTCGAAGAGGCAAGAGAGTTGGCACTATCTCGGTCTGCAATTTACCAGCAAAATCTTCGCCGATATCATAGCCGGAAAGTACACCCGAGGGTGTTCCGGGAGGGAGATCTGGTGCTGAGGCTCATCCAATGCACGGCCGGAATGCATAAGCTGTCACCTCCATGGGAGGGACCTTTTGTGATAAGCAGGGCATTGCACAATGATTCTTATTACCTTGCAGATGCACAGGAGGCTAGGAAAGGTGTAATGGACAAATCCGGTGAGGAAACCAAGCGTCCATGGAATGTAGCTCTACTCCGCCCCTTTTACACGTAAAGGGCTCAGTGTATGTTGTATTTCAATTCTCAGTATTAATGAAAGTAAGGCACCCCGGGAGGAACCCGGGGACTGCCTGGTTACATGCGTGTTCTATTGTTATTTTTTGTCAAGTTCATTTACTATTTTGTACCGGCATCCCGGGAAGGATCTCGGGGACTGCCGGATAGCTGTCTTATGTTTTATTATGTGCATGCCGGGAAAGTTCCGAGTCCAATTCTCATAGTCAGAGTAATGTATGTCATGTGAAATCATCTTGTGACTCGACTGACGAACGCCGAAATGGTAGTCAAGAGCAAAGAGAGGGAAGGTGGGGAACACGAAAATGGTCTCGGGGACTTGGAGAAGGAACTTATCCGGCATGCTTGTTTTTTACTAACTTAGTTGTTTTTTATGTCGGGAATTCGGTTAGTAGGAACTCGGATTGTTTTAAGTAATGTATGCCGTATGTGGAGTTTTGTGACTCAACTGTCGAACGCCGAAATGGTAGACAAGAGCAGAAATTACCTAAGTACGGTAAACATGAAAGGCTTTTCGGGAACTAAAAGCTGAGTACATTGACATAAATTGTTCGAATAAATAGTTCACGGTGAAATAGAAATAACTTAAGTGTACGATACATATTGCACCCGGCATACCGGGGATTTAACGAATTTGCTACTAAGTGTTTTAAGCAGTGGGGGAAGTAGGCTTCTCGACGACGACTTCCGGAGCAACGACCTCGGGAGCAACGACCTCGGGAGCAACGACCTCGGAAGCAGCAGCACCAGCAGCAGCGGGGGCAACTTCGGCTTCGGTTCCGGCGGCGCCACTCGGGACGTCGGGATGCACCTCGGTCTCGGTGGCCTCGGGTATCGGCGAAGACGTTGCGTCCCGAGGAACCACCTTCTCGGGCGCATCACCGGAAGCAGCCTCATCTTCCTCCGGGACCTCATCCTCCGCCTCGCCGGAAGCGGCGTCATCTTCTTCGGAATCCGCATAGTCTGATTCAGACTCTGAGGAAACGAGGCTGGCGGTGTAGGCGCGGATGTTGGACCACTTGGCGATGCGGTGCGCCACCTCCTGCCGCTGCTGGACCTTCTCCGGATCGTTGACCCATGGCGACACCGTCCGCAGGCGCTGAATCACCGCCAGATCGAGACCCTCGTACCAGCTAAGTACTTGGGTCAAGACCTGGTCGGCACCGGCCCGCGCACCGGAACGCTTCCACGCGTGAAGGCGACTCCCGGCACCCCGGAGTGCGCTCGCGAGCTGCGGAATCGAGAGCGTCCCGCGAATGCTTGGCCACAATACGCCGTGAACGTGGATCGCGGCGCTGAGGAGCTCCGTCCCGATAGACCGGAGAGGTACTATCCGGGCCTTCAGGGCGGTGAGGTGATCCTCAATGTCCCAGGCATCCGAGATGGGACCCTTCCCGGCACGCTTCTCTCGGGCGGTGGCAACAGCTTTGGCGGCCGCCTCGCGGGAGTGCTCGAACTCTCCTTTAAAAAGAAGAGCTGTCAAAACGACTAAGTCACAAGAAAAACAACAGCAAATAAAGGAGGTAGCAGGAGAAGAGGGTTGTCGGATTACTCACTGTTGAGATCCCGGTTCAGCACGGTGAGCTCGGCGAGCCAAGTGTCAGAACGCGACCGGAGAAGACCCAGCGCGGTCTCGGCGTTATCCGCGCGTGACACCGACTGGTCCAGGGTCTCCTTCTGCTTCTTTGTCGCCTCGATGAAGCCCTTCTTCATCTCCGACATGGCAGCCTAGGTCTTGGCGAGCTCGCCGTTGAGGCGCGCAATCTCGGCTTGCGCGGTGCCAAGGGCAGCCTTCTGGTCCATCGAGACCTGCCGCGCGGCATCCCGTTCTTCCCGGAGGCGATCTTCGCACTTCTTCGACTGACCGAGTTCAGCGAGAACCCGGTTGAAGATGTTGCGGCGTTGTTGGCTGCACTCCTGGTAGCAAGACAAAGAAGGCAAAGTCAGTATGGAAAAGGTGTAAGAAACCCGGTTGGAAGGATCTCGGGGACTCGGTTTCCGAGTCCTGGACTTTTCTCTAAGATTGGAACTTAGTGATCTGCTATTCGGTGGAGTCTAGAGCACTAAGCACCAATCTCGGGGACTAGTGGTGATGGAGCAATTTTTTAAGCAACCTACCCGGTTGGGAGGATCTCGGGGACTCGGTGTCCGAGCCATGGATTTTTCTCTAAGATTGGAACTTAGTGATCTGCTATTCGGTGGAGTCTAGAGCACTAAGCACCAATCTCGGGGACTAGTGGTGATGGAGCAATTTTTTAAGCAACCTACCCGGTTGGGAGGATCTCGGGGACTCGGTGTCCGAGCCATGGATTTTTCTCTAAGATTGGAACCTAGTGATCTGCTATTCGGTGGAATCTAGAGCACTAAGCACCAATCTCGGGGACTAGTGGTGGTGGAAAGAACAAGTGTGTTTTGGATAAAAGAAGAAAAGTTTACCTCGCTTACTCGGGTGACGTCCAGCGCGGCCACCTGGAGAGCATGCAGAGCTTGAGCGCTGCGGCTCGGGCCTGCAGCGTGCAAGTCCCCTGCAGTCTCGGAAGCATCGGCGGCAAGCCAGGCCTTGTTGAAGTCATCAACAACCCGGATGCCGGAGCTGTCGGTAGCGCGGGTGGCAGCGATGTCCCGGGATCCTGAAGATACAAAGGAGCTGACCGTTGCTCGCAACATCCGCAAAGCTGCAGTAGAGATCTCGGCAGGAGGCGGTGGTAACGATGGAGACTTACCCGTGCGCAGCACCAGCTCTTGGGCCGAGGATGTCGGAGCAGCTGCGGGCGGGGCGGAAGATGTTTTTTGCCCAGGAGTCTTGCCGCGAGACTTGGGAATTTGATCTGCTGGCCGGGAGGAGGCTGTATGCTGTTTCTCCGGGATGGCCTTGGGCGCGGCTGGCCGAGAGGCTCCGCTTGCCGCGGGTTGCCGGCGAGGGCTAGCGATCTCTGCTTCCAGCCCGGGAACCCGGCGCGGGCTATCCGGAAGAAGAATCTCTCCCGAGGTGGTCGCGGCCTGCACCGCGATCTCGTCGATCACCGGAGGTGCGTCCGAGGTCGCGACGCTTGCCGGTGCGGCACCGGAGGCGGTGGCTTCGCTTCCTCCAGCAGAAGGGCGAAGAGGTGAAGGAGAGGCCCGAGCCGGGCTGGGAGTCCCAGTTCCCGGAGGAGGAGGAATAGCAGGTGTCGGGAGCTCGAGCGCATCACTGAAAGTAAATGTCTTAGTAAAAGTTGTGGAGAAAGCAAAGTCAAATAACATGAGGCAGGGAAAACGTACCCGGAATCCACAAGGGGAGGACCCCTTTGTCGGCGTCGAGGAGGCTTCTCGGTTGTCTGCTTGCTCGGTTTGCCCTTCTTGGGGGGGTTGCCGGAGTTGTCGGCCCCCTCGGTGTCGGAAACCGCGCGCTTCCGGCTCTCGGCGCGTTTGGTCCTGGTTGTCGGTTTTGGAACCACTCCTGGGGCCCAATTCAGAGGGAGAGCGTCAATAACGTCAAGGATCTGGCAGTCAGTCTCGTCCTCGTCATCCGAAGAAATGAAAACTGCCTCTGGAGTTGAAGGATTACCCGGTGCCTTAACAAAATGGATGGCGAGATGGTCTTCGCCGTCGGGATCCTCTCTCGGCATCACGTCCGGTTTCGGGAAGTTCGGCGTGTAAGTATCGTTGACGTGGACGGCGTCTTCTTCGTGTTGACGCTCGAACAACTGCGCAAACAAATTAGGACGTGTCGGTGTCCAGGTGAACGCATGAACGAAGGCGAAGGCACGAAAGACTGATATAAGCACCTGGTCACATGGTTTTTTCCGGGATCCCCCGGTAACCCCCCAAGTGTAGTCCTCCGTCATCTCCGTCCGGGCAATAGCTCGGACACGACGGACGACCCCGGCGTAAGTTAGCCCAAGGATACTGGTCCTAGTGGGATCAAAGTTCCCGGACATGTGGCACATCTTGTGCACTCGGTGTTGGAGGGGGCAGACCCGGCGGACGATGAAGCAGCGCAGGAGATCATCCCCGGTCATTTTCTGAGTTAGCATGCGCAGAACGTCGTGCATGCAGCTAATCTCTTCTGTATCCGGAAGCTGCTTCCACAGACGGAACTCGCGCGGAGGACCGATGACGAACTTGGGCAGATTGATGAAGTCCGGGTTCGAGGATCCCGGACCATCTCCCGAGGGCTCCCGGTTCTTCACGTAGAAGAAACTCCGTTGCCACTTCCGGCGGGACTCTAGTCCCTTGACTATGGGGAATCCGGAGTCCGCGCGGGGGATGATGGTAGCCGCTCCGCAATCCACTAAGTCTTTGATCTTCTTATCCGGATTGGGGATGGCTTGGCGGCGGAGAATGAAGTATTTGGCCCAAAGATCCAAGAAGGGCCAGATGCCGAGGTACGCCTCCGCGTACGTGGTAAAGACCGAAAGCATCATTATGGCGTTCGCGGGAAGATGGTGAGGTTGAAGCTCGTAGAGGTCGAGGAAGTCACGGAAGAATGTGCTAGCCGGGAGCCCGAATCCGCGCTCGAAGTGTGATAGGAATACCACAACTTCCCCGGGTTGGGGTTCCGGTGCGATCTCCTCTCCCGGGAGACGGCTCTCGACTTCCGGAGGAATCCGGTGAGTCCGATACAACCAGTCAAGATCCGACTGCTTCGTCTCGGACCCATCCCAACACCCCCGAGCACGTTCTTCACCCATGTCGGAGAAGTAGGCAGGGGTATCCGGGCTACTCTGCAGACGCAGCGGCGGTTAGTCGGAGTTAGTCTATCGGAAACGAGGATGTCGGGACATAAACTGCTAAGACTACCGAGTTGGTGAGAAGCAAGATCTACCGTGTGCTGAATAATCAAAACAAAGGGAGGAAAAATGGATCGCGCTAAACTCAAGCGAGGCACGAATAAGGGTGACCAATATGCATCCTAGCGCTACAGTGGTTCTTCGCCGTGCGCTTCGTGCGCGCCGCTCAAATATGGTCACCGGCGGCGACTCTACCGCGCTCGCGCTAGGGCACGGCCGGGGTCGGGAAACTACTCTACCGAAGAAACGCATCGGTGCGGAGAGGGAAAACTCACCGGTGAAGGAGGAGATCGACGGCGTGCGAGA
Source organism: Poa annua (assembly GCA_026929855.1). Classification (NCBI taxonomy): domain Eukaryota; kingdom Viridiplantae; phylum Streptophyta; class Magnoliopsida; order Poales; family Poaceae; genus Poa; species Poa annua. Next base: position 4,367,164 of record CM049427.1, on the reverse strand, counting down.
AGGACGGCGGGGTGCGAGCTCCGGCGAGACGACGTACGGGCGGCGAGCACAGCGGCGACGACGAGCTCGAGACGGTGGAGAAGAGGAAGTGCGAGGAAGAAGAAGAAGTAAAGGAGACCGTTCCGGTCCCCTATTTATGGGGGGGATTCCGGAGCGGTTTCCGATTTTCCCGCCCACGATCTCCACGATCGTGGGTGGGATCTGTTTTGTGCCGCGAGCCACGTGGCGCTATCCGGAGCGCTCGATCCGGCCACACCGAGGGCCACACGGCCCCAACGGTTCGATTCCGGATCGAATGCGGCTCCCCGGCGCGGGAACCCAAGCGACACCGTGCGTGCGTAGAAGCACTCGAGTGCGCCTCTGCGCAGACGGGACGTCGGGTGGGGCCAGGCTCGCTGTCTAGAATTCATCGGGAGATCAACGGTCAAGATTTGCTGAGATGACATTACCCGGTCGCAGGCTTCGCCTCCCGGTTAAGACCATCTCGGTGAGAAGATCTCGGAAAGAATTGATCTCGGCATGGAATAAAAGGATGGTGTCATATGTTCTCGGAAGAGTGTTTGTTATTAAAGCTGATCCCGCACATCATCCGGGGTCGCTGTGCCGCACCAGCTTCGGGGACTAGTGTCGGGGGGCTGCCCCCCGGGTAGGGGCAGATCCCGGTATATTATAATAAATATCAACAGTGCTTGACCTTTGGCGACAGCAAAGAACACCTCCTGGTGTGCCGAAAGGGTAGCTGGACACTTGGACACAGGGAAAGGGCAAAGTGCCCCCTGGCAGCCGCAAGGGTCAGGTCTCGCAGCTATAAATAGACACCCACGGCCCTCACAATTGCAGCACAAGCATGAGCGGGTGGCCCCTCTAAGAACTAGCTTCTCGAAGATGTCTTTGCTGATAGGCTAAGACATCTTCGGGAGGCTAGGCCTAGAGTTGCTCATCCTGAGATGAGTTCGGACATCTTCGGAAAGGATCCCGGACCTGGGACACCGAGGAGGTTCCCGGATAATGGTGTACCCGGCTTTACCGGATAGATAGTCCGGGTGAGTGCTAACCGAGATGTAGGTGTCGATCTTGGTCTTATGCAGAAGAGGTTCTCGATGGCAACTGAGGAGGTAGCCGGCGAGAGGGCTCCCGGTAGACCGTCAACGGTCTAGAGCAGGCTTTCCCGTCTATCGCGGGGGGAAGTACCATTCCGCCTGACACGGAAGCATGGTCACCTCCCGCCTGACACGGGAGCGCGTCAGCCGGTACGACAACGGTACGACAAGACCTGACATGCCTAGCCCGGCAATCCGGAAAAGGCTATCCGGGATGGGCAAAGACATGTCCTGTCTCTGACAAGGGGACAATGACGATGCAGGACGGCGCCTGCCGTCCTTAACGAGATGATGACGCAGGGGCTACACCGGATAGCCCGGCGACTAGGTCGCACTAGCCGGTGACGACATCCCGGCTAGGCCTGTCCGGTGGGGCCGAGCCAGGTTAGGGTTTCCGGCCCTCCCGGCCGGAACTCTATAAAAGGCGCCATAACTGCTCCTGAGAGGGAGAGACCAACTTCAGAGCCAAAGCTATAGTCGCATTTACTCTTAGAGCAGTTACTCCTTCTCACCTTGAGTTCATCTAGTTCTTTGTACTTCCCCCTTTGACAGATCTTGTAGCAAGTTGTAGTCCTTATACCACCAATATATAGAGAGGAAAGGCAGGAGTAGGGGTGTTACCTCCTCACGAGGGCCCTGAACCTGGGTATATCGTGTGTGTGCTGTGTGCCTTCGTGCATTTGTTTGTATTTGTTAGATCTTCCCCGTTGCACCTTGTTCTTGTTTCGTGTTCTTGGGAGATTCCGGTTTTACCGGGATCCTCCCCGTGTGAGTTCTTCAGCTCGCTATCCCTCCCCGGATCCACCAACGTCCATCGGCCCCACAAATTAGCCATCCTATGGCATCTGCCGTGACACCACCACGACATCGATTGTATGATAAATGTTCATAATTGTAGGAATGATAAAATAACGTGTCCAATGAATAAAAGTTCTATTACTAGAACGAACACCATCAAATTTAGTCATAAAGTCAATGAAAGAAGTAATGGATAACTTTGGTCCATTTAAGTATTTCGGGTGCCGAATTGATTAAGTTTGAAACAAAGTATTGAAGCAGCAATACAAGAGGAAATTAATTAGGAGTCATTTTTAAAATGATTAATTAATGGTGTTTTTGCTTGATCCGAATTCTTTTATGATTACTGGTGAATAGGAATATTTGCCAGATAAATCATAAGTCTGAAATTAATTTGATAAGAGATCAAATGGGGGTTTTCAGAAGAAAGATTAGTGAATATTATATTCACAAGATTCGATCAAAGGACAATATTTTTGAATTATGGTTTCAACACAAAAGACTTGTGGAAATGTATTTCACAATAATATAATGTCATATATGGTGATATATGAGGTATTATAATCATACTCTATTTCATATAAAGTGTGGTCTATCAGAATCTGTCTTAGAATCTCCTAATATGTTCGAAACATTATAGTCGATGTCCACTTTAGAAAATAGATATTTTTCTCAATGAGAATTCGTGGGATCGACAGTAGTGTCGACATGTATATGATTATGCGATGATTCGGAATATTCATGAATAGTTCTTTGTAGATTGCTCGCATTGGATGGGAGTGTATTCCAAAATCAAATAGAAACAAAACTTGGTTTGTTGTCTATGTAATTCCGAGGAAAATATGATTTTTCGAATTATGGTTTATGGATTGGAATTGGAAGCTTGAAATAAGATATCAGACCTATATTCATAAAAGTAAAATATTGGAAGGTGTTCCAAAGGGTATATGTCTACAAATGAAAAATTTGGTGATTAAGAGTGAGGGAGACTAGAAAATTGTTTTCTGCTTACAATCCTCTTCATAAAGATCATAATATTTTCATGAAAGAAGCCTCCAAATAAAGTGTTGTTATATTTAATATTGCTGTCAGGTTACAGCACAATATTAAGTGTTTCAGATCTTGTTAACAGATCAAGGTGCGCTTTATGAATACAAAGAAAGTTGAGAAAATATCAGAATACGAACAAAGGTTTTTCAGCCTGGAAATCCAAGTTACATTTGAAAGGATTAAACTATTAATTGTTGCTACAAGATCATATAAAGTGTTATATGAGAAATGTGACTATAAAAAAGACGTGGAAGCATGTCTTGTCAAGAAATGTGTCTTGGACAGATCAAAATTGTTGACTACATTTATGTAGACATGCTTGAAGTCTGAAGGATTTGTATTAATATAATATTGTAGTTTGTATTGAATTCAAATTGATAATAGATCAATGATTTTGGTTTGACCAAAATGTCGATTTAAGTGGGAGTCAAAGTTAGTTTACTCAGGTGGAATATGTAAAGGACATATTTTTGAGTGGGAGCTTAGGAACTCAAATATGTGGATGACACGTTTTGAGTGGGAGCTCGTGTTCTCAAATATGTGGAGACATAATTTGAGTGGGAGCCGAATTCATCTTGTGTATTTGACACATTGTGAAGTTGCACCAGTAGAATACACGAAAATGATGAAGTTGTGAAACTATTTGAAAGTTAGTGTCTATTTGGAATAGAACGAGAATTTTAAATAGTTAGTCGAGTTGTTTTGGATTATATCTGAAGGGAATATGCCCTAGAGGCACTTAATAAACATAGTTTATTGGCAATATCCCAATCGTTCATTATATGTTTTATACCATGCTATAACTGTATTAAGCGAAAACATTAATACATGTGTGGTAGATAAACAACCAGGTCCCTAGTAGCCTCTACTAAGACTAGTTTCATTGCGCGATTGATGATCGAGTTTTTCCGATCATAGGGCATGGCGCCGGTCGGCAATGGAAGTCATATCGTTAGGAGTAACGATGTGATGGACGTACCCAGTATTTATAGGACATAGTCATTACGCCTTAAGACCGTGAGACCAACTCTTATTGTTATTCCTAGAAGATACTTTGATCGCACCAAACGTCGTATCTTATTTAGTATGACAATAACGGTGATACTTTTGGGTATCGGAAAGGAGTAGTTGAGACGAGGGGTCAACAGCGGGATTTGTCAGTCCGCATAGCCGGATAGATACTCTAGGGCCCACTCGGTGAAATTATGTCAAATGAGTTTGCAAACATGTGACTAGGTCACCAGCTGACATAATATCATAGACGAGTAGAAGATAGCGATGTCGGTAACGAGATCATGCTAGGTATGGAGATATCTGAGAATGATGCTCGGACACGCTAAGTATCGCCATGACAAAGGGTTTAAGGCTAGACGTCCAGGTTTGATAGATGAAAGTCATTCGTTATATCTCAGGGGTTAATTTATGGGGTCCAGGCCTACGAGTTAGTCGTTGATCATTGAGGAGTCTTGATCATACCTGATATTATATCGAACCGCTAGGGTAACACACTTAAGGGGTTTCGACAAGACAACCGGAAAGGAAAGAGATCACCGGGAACGTCCCGGGAGGGGTCCGATGGAGATCGGGCAGCGACGAAAGAGTTTTCGGAGCTAGGAAAAATTATATATATTATGGTTGATATTAATTAGTGTAATTAATATGCAAATATGATTTTATATATTTATTTTCGAATTTATTTAGGCTGATTTCCCTAAATGGGCCTTCTGGTCGAAAGAAGGCCCATGGGGGGGAAAACCCTCAAGGGAATTTTGTGGGGAGGCTTGGCCGGCCTAGGTGGGCCAAATGGGGCCCACCTAGGGCCGGCGCACCTGGTTTGGCCGAACCAGGCAATGGGGGATAGTCCCACATTGTCTGGCTGGCAAGGTTGGCTCCCCCTGGGAGCCTATATAAGAAGGGGCACCCCTGGCCTTTTAATTCACCAATTAATTCCCAATTTCTCTCTCGATCTCGTGGGTCCCTTGTTGGATCCGCGCCGAGTAGAGGAGGGGGATCTCCTCCACCATAGCCCGCTGTCGCGCTGCTGGTGTTCCGGTCCAAGTCTTCCGCTGCTCGTCCTGGACTGGAGCTTCGGAGGCCGTCGTCTCCTCCGTATGTGTGCGACTCCCTGCGAGGTGCTGCGCTAGCGGTACTCGGAGGCCTACTTCCTCCACCCAACCTCGGGGTCATCTTCGTCATCTTCGTCGCGCCGAGTTCTCCGCGACCTAGAGGTCGGCTACAGCGTCTTCATCGTCAACGCTTGTGCGGGAGCGTAATCCCCGCTATTCGGTCTACGAGGGTATGTATTCCGATCTCCGCCGTACTTCTATATCTGCATAGTGTAGATCTTGGCTAGTTAAGGATATCGTTGCTAGAAATTTTTTTGTTTTCTGCACACGATCCCCTTCAGTGGTATCAGAGCCGATCTATCGTAGATATAGCTGTACGCTGTTAGAACCCGTGTTCTGCACGGGGGCACCGTTCCTGTTATTTGCTACCCTCTAGCGTGCACTTGTGATTCCAGCGGCATCGAGTTGATGAAGCGGCCCGGACCGACTTTACGCGTACGCTTACGCGAGACTGGTTCCACTACTGACATACGGCTTGTACCGTATCTGTGGCTGGCGGGTGCCTGTTTCTCTCTCTTTAGTTGGCTTTGCATTTTCAATGGAGGGCCCGAAAGGGATGCCTATACATGCAATTATTGGATCATTGTTGTGGTCATAAGGTTCGTAGGTATGAAGCGGTTCTATTTACGACAGCCCCAAGCCACGTAAAATATGCAAAAGATAAAGTACAAGTGTCTAACTTTATTTTGCAGGGGCTATGTGATATGGTCAAGGTAGGTTTATTAAATTGTTTATAAACTGCGGGCGCCAAGAAGACCATGGCGCAATGGACTATATCACATTGCATTACATTTGATGTTTTGTGTGCATCTTATATTGCGTGATTGTGTGTATAGTATACATTAGTTACACGGCGGTAGTTATATAAGATGATCCCTTCAAAATACCACCAATGTTCTCCCTCCAACGCGCACCACCAAGAAAGTTCTACGTTATGAGGCAGGCCGTGATGATCGGGTGTCAGACATATCTTCGTTCGCATACGGTGGGTGTAAGCCATGTTGCACAAGCGTCAGCGTGGAGGTTATGGTGGCGAGCCTAGCATATTCAGAAATATGGCCTCGGAACAGGGAGACCGAAAGGTCGAGCACGAGTCACAAAATTGGTGTGGCGGACTTTTGTCTACTCTTGAAATTGTGCCGCCGGCTCTGATGATGAGGGGTGGTGCAATGGATGGGGGTCGTGTAATCGCTTAAACGACCAGGAGGGATGTTCGTTTGAGTGGGAGTTCGGATAGTTATTTTCTAAAATACTAGAACTCAGAATATAATGAACAGAGTCTGTTTTGCAAACCTTTGTAGATATTAACCATTGTGGTAGCATCTTTTCAAATTAGGCGCATTCCTACGATTTGAGAAACTTAAAAGGTTGGGTCCAAATTTCATAGTTTTATGCTTTAGCTTAAGGATACTCCTTGTTTAAACCGTTAGCTCTTTGTGATACAACACCCGCTAGGAGATAAACCCGGAGATTCCGCTAGCAAAAGATAATTTGGATTATCGGATTTTGAGCGGATGATATCATCATAGTCCAGTGTATGCTATGATCTCTGCCATAGAGAACCAACGGTGGGTACGAGTTATTGGATCGCGGACATATGATATGGTCGCTAAAACTCGGGGTACCCCTAAAGTTGGGTTGATGAAGTTTATCAGTACATTGACTGATTGTCTTCTCAACCAAGATGGAAGAGAATACACACATTGAGGGAGCACGTGGCGGTCATACTTAATGACATATGTTCATGATTAATGAACATTGAGACGACTCGCTCAGCTCAATCACTGGATGACAGACATCGTTGCCAAGTGCAAATCCTCTGTCATAGACTATGTCATGCAAGGGGAAGCGTTCACCTTCATGGTTCTTGATTACGGTGGAAGTATCAAGAAGATGAAACAGATCGCCGGAAGTCATCAATGATGATGGTGTATATGTGATATACATGTTTTAGCTAAGCAAGTACTCGCAGTAGTGACTAAGTTTTGGACTAGTCATGTTTTGTGAAAAAAAAACCAGGTTTACTGCTTGAGTAGCTTAAAAGGATGAGGCGACATTGCGTGTTGATAATGGCAATCAAGTTGTTGTGATGGCCATAGACACTCTCCCTCTAGATCTACCATTTGGGTAAATTCTTTATGATCGGGTGTTGGTATGATCGTTACAAGTGTGTCTCCTCTAGCGAGACACTTGTTCATACATGATAGTGACAAATTGGTGTCCTATATTTATGAAGTAATGATCATATTGCCGATTTGAATTTAGATGGTAGAAGCTCCCACATTCATAATATTAATGCCAAAGGATACAAACTTAATAAAGACACCACATATGTGTGGCACTACCGTTTAGTCATGTCAATGTTATATGCATTAGCTCCACACTGGATGGACCTACAAGTCCTAAGATTTGATCTTTTGACACTTGCAAAATAACTGTGACACCGTTTTCGGAAAACGGGCATATAACTTATTGATAGTCATACATAGAGATGTATGTGGTTCAATAAAGTAACTGACGGGTAATGGAGACCTTTATTTCGTGAACTTCACTGAACGTTTTGAGTATAGCTTGTTGAGAATCATGCATATGGGCGTATGTGAATCAATGAAGTACTTTAACGTGTAGTGGAAGTCTTTATTTCATAGACTTCATGAATATTCCGAGTAGATTTATGGATATCCACTCCGGGGAATGTTAGTCTGAATTTTTGATTCGATCAAACGAAGTTCAGAATGAAGTAGCAAATAAACTTAACAAGAAAATCAAATTCCCGCGATGCAAATCGAGGAATGAAGATTTGAGTTATAATGTTGGCACATCATTGGAAGACTTGTGAGAAGAGTTCCACAAATTACGTCGCATGGAATACCATAGTGTTATGGTGTGTTAGGGCGTCGTAATCGCACCCTATCGGATAGTGTGTGGTAAATGAATCTCTTACCGAATTATTGTAATCATTAGAGTCATATGGTAGAAACGTAAACACTCACGTTAGCAAATAGGTAAACCATTTGAATCCATGGAGACAATACCATATGAGTAATGGTGTGGCTTTTAGCCTGGATTGTCGTTTCAGCAATTTAGTGTTTCGATGTGATGAAACCTAAAATGGATTAATCTTTGTAGTATACCCTACCTAAAGAGTTAGTTGGGTACATGTCTCACGACATAGGCAAAATGATTGCCGGGATATACCTTGCGAAAGAAATAGTTTCTTGTCCGAAGGTATAAGTGAGAAAGAAAGTAGAGCAAGACGAAGTTGGAGAACTTCCTCTCCAGACATCAGAGTGGCGCAATCGAAAGTGTTTTCGGTGTCAGGCTCCACAGCTTGAAAAAGCTGATGATTCAAAATCATGATGTTCTGAGCTCATACTAAGAGCGTAGGCATACGAGGTTGTGTTCCACACTGTGTGTTACGACAATATTGCTATGAAGGTCATATTAATGGAATATGATAGACCTACGAACTACGAAGAAGAGATGGTGAACCTAAGTCCGAGAAATGGCTATGAGTCATTTGTGATCCGAAATAAAATCCATATACGATTACCAGGTATTGACTTGGGAGATCTTCTTGATGGCATCTAGGATGTTGATAGTATATGGAATTTTATGAGAGAGTAGACATTGAGCAGATTCGATTTGTCGTGAAACAGTTCCGACAGACCACGTGAGACTTTGTCTCAAGTGGTGAAGCCTAAATCTATTCTGGGTCGTTTAGCAATCAATATAATTTCGAATGAGAAATTGATAGATGGATAAGGAAACCATGTTTCTTGATAGTGTCATTAAGAAAGAGTTGGTGATCCTGAGGATGCTAAACATGTATGCAAACTTCGGTGGTCCATTCATGGGCTGAAGCAAGCATATCGGAGCTGGAATCTTCACTTTGATAATGTGATCAAAGGATTTTGGAGTTGTCCAAAATAGTTGAAGAAACCTACATTTGCAAAGAAGTGAGTGGGAGCAAAGTAGCTTTCTTTGATCTTATATGCGGAAGGCATATTTGAGTGGGAGCTAAGTAGCTTTTCCTTGATCTTATATGCGGAAGGCATATTTGAGTGGGAGCTAGGTGTCATTTGTGATTCTGTATGTAGCGACATATTGAATGACACAGATCCTCTAGTAGAGTGTAAAGGATTATTTAAGTGATTAAATTTTCTGTGAAATGAAGTTAGGAGTATTAGGCATCCGATTTATAATTGTATAGATCAGAGGGGGCTTAATAACATTAAGTCGGAGTATTTCCTAAGTCAGGATTCTGAAGTGTTTTAGAAAAAGACAAGCGAAGAAAGAGGTTCTTGCTTGTATGACTAGGTAAAAGATTAAGTTAATCTTGACTTTTTCAGTGATAGAAAATGATGTTCGACATTCTCTATGTATCACACATAGAGTCTATCAGGCTGAAAGCTCGACTTGGTGTGACCCGAGTTCTTGGTTGAAGAACAGGTTCTAGAGTGATCCTTGTGTGGATCAATGAACAAACGTTAAGTTTATTCTTCAGTGTCTATGAGAACTGAAGATAGGTTTTCTAGTAACGGGTAAGAGTGGAATGGCAACTTGCCGTAAAGCGGTTATGATGATGCAAGTTATTACACTGACCCATACGACTAGAAATCTCGTATAGGAGATGTCCTTTGTTTTGAAGATAGACATGGTTAGTTTGCGAAGTCGCATATGAATGCACTGTCGCATAATCTACATAGGTATAGAAATATATCGCGACTTTAGAAGTAGCAAGTGTGATTGGACTGAGCAGTTTTCCGAGCGTAGGTGGTCCCTTAATAGATCTTTCAGACTTTTAAGGCCCATGCTACGCGAATGCTCGAGTCTCACTCCATCCACTGTGATATATTTCACCGTCATCGTAAGATACGGGTTGATGTCAAACTAGGTGACATAGAAGTGTTGCAAAGCACATATAGGTCTCAATGTGTGAGGTCTATTGACTGTATTCCTCTTCCACGAGGCGAGCAGGCACCAAGATGCTATGGGTGTTGAGCTCTTACCAGGTTGTAAACTAGATTAAGTGTTACTCTAGTGCAAGTGGGAGACTGAAGGGAATATGCCCTAGAGGCACTTAATAAACATAGTTTATTGGCAATATCCCAATCGTTCATTATATGTTTTATACCATGCTATAACTGTATTAAGCGAAAACATTAATACAGGTGTGGTAGATAAACAACCAGGTCCCTAGTAGCCTCTACTAAGACTAGTTTCATTGCGCGATTGATGATCGAGTTTTTCCGATCATAGGGCATGGCGCCGGTCGGCAATGGAAGTCATATCGTTAGGAGTAATGATGTGATGGACGTACCCAATATTTATAGGACATAGTCATTACGCCTTAAGACCGTGAGACCAACTCTTATTGTTATTCCTAGAAGATACTTTGATCGCACCAAACGTCGTATCTTATTTAGTATGACAATAACGGTGATACTTTTGGGTATCGGAAAGGAGTAGTTGAGACGAGGGGTCAACAGCGGGATTTGTCAGTCCGCATAGCCGGATAGATACTTTAGGGCCCACTCGGTAAGATTATGTCAAATGAGTTTGCAAACATGTGACTAGGTCACCAGCTGACATAATATCATAGACGAGTAGAAGATAGCGATGTCGGTAACGAGATCATGCTAGGTATGGAGATATCTGAGAATGATGCTCGGACACGCTAAGTATCGCCATGACAAAGGGTTTAAGGCTAGACGTCCAGGTTTGATAGATGAAAGTCATTCGTTATATCTCAGGGGTTAATTCATGGGGTCCAGGCCTACGAGTTAGTCGTTGATCATTGAGGAGTCTTGATCATACCTGATATTATATCGAACCGCTAGGGTAACACACTTAAGAAGTTTCGACAAGACAACCGGAAAGGAAAGAGATCACCGGGAACGTCCCGGGAGGGGTCCGATGGAGATCGGGCAGCGACGAAAGAGTTTTCGGAGCTAGGAAAAATTATATATATTATGTTTGATATTAATTAGTGTAATTAATATGCAAATATGATTTTATATATTTATTTTCGAATTTATTTAGGCTGATTTCCCTAAATGGGCCTTCTGGTCGAAAGAAGGCCCATGGGGGGGAAAACCCTCAAGTGAATTTTGTGGGGAGGCTTGGCCGGCCTAGGTGGGCCAAATGGCGCCCACCTAGGGCCGGCGCACATGGTTTGGCCGAACCAGGCAATGGGGGATAGTCCCACATTGCCTGGCTGGTAAGGTTGGCTCCCCCTGGGAGCCTATATAAGAAGGGGCACCCCTGGCCTTTTAATTCACCAATTAATTCCCAATTTCTCTCTCGATCTCGTGGGTCCCTTGTTGGATCCGCGCCGAGTAGAGGAGGGGGATCTCTTCCACCATAGCCCGCTGCCGCGCTGCTGGTGTTCCGGTCCAATTCTTCCGCTGCTCGTTCTGGACTGGAGCTTCGGAGGCCGTCGTCTCCACCGTATGTGTGCGACTCCCTACGAGGTGCTGCGCTAGCGGTACTCGGAGGCCTACTTCCTCCACCCAACCTCGGGGTCATCTTCGTCATCTTCGTCGCGCCGATTTCTCCGCGACCTAGAGGTCGGCTACAGCGTCTTCATCGTCAACGCTTGTGAGGGAGCGTAATCCCCGCTATTCGGTCTACGAGGGTATGTATTCCGATCTCCGCCGTACTTCTATATCTGCATAGTGTAGATCTTGGCTAGTTAAGGATATCGTTCCTAGAATTTTATTTGTTTTCTGCACACGATCCCCTTCAATATCTGAGGAGTCAGAATATAATAAAAGGGATGGTCCTTAGAAATCCAATTGATCATTAAGAGTAATGATACAAGGTAGTAATGGTTGTATGACATGTTGGTCTATTATGTAATATTAGACATCATACAGAAACCATATTATCTGCTCGATGAAATATAACCGATGTTCTTAGAAGAAGAGCAGTTATAAAAAAAAGGTAAATTTGGAATTTACTGGAAGTAGAAGTGCATTAGTTAATGGATTTGACATTGGAATGTCAAGTTTTCTACATAGGTGTGAAAGTATGTAGATATCGCGAGTTTGTAATTGTTACAAGGGGCTCTCTATGACTGAGTGTGTTTTCAGGCAGTTATCTGGTTAGTATAATCAGAGAAAGCGCTGGGAAACAGTAGTCTCACTTAGTTACGGTATTTGCATGTATGTTATTGGATAACATGGTGATATCAAGCAAGTTGACATCAATGAATCGCAAAAGTACGCACAATCATGTATTGTACAGATTGTCAGAGTAACACTCTTCCCCAAGCAAGCATTATCAAATGATTCTTATTTGATAAGGGATTTTGATAAATTAAAATGCAGCTGGTTTATTTGTACTCTAGTGCAAGTGGGAGACCGAAGGAGATATGCCCTAAAGGCAAATAAATAAGTAGTATTTATTGCGTTATCTCATAAGTTTATGATAGGTTTGTGTATTATGTTATAACTCTATTAATCAAAATTATTAATACACGTGTGATACATAGACAACCAGGTCCGTAGTGAGCCTCTATATGAACTAGTCCATTGGGCAACAGTTGATCGAGATTCCCGATCAAGTACAATGACGTCGGTTGACAATGGGGTCATCTTGTTAGTTGAATGAGATGATGGACATACGCAAAGTATTGCAATAAGATCATATTACGATGTTTGTCATTTGCAATAAACAGAATATGATAGCTTATTCCTTAGACCGTGAGACTTATTGATGCTTCGTAGGGGTGCTTTGAGAGCACCAAACGTTGTGTCTTATATAGCATGACAATAACGGTGTCCATCTTGGGTATTCCGAAAGAGCATCGAGACGTAAGGATCAAGAGCGGGATTTGTTCATTCTTGTAATGGAAAGATACTCTGGGCCCACTCGGTGAGATTGCATCTATATAGTTGCGCAGCTTATGACTAGGTCATGGAGATGTAGTATCACAGACGAGTTAATAACCTTTGTCGGTAACAAGATACAACAAATACATCGGTGTGTCTACGATCATATCTCGGACAAGGTAGTATCGCAGAAACAAAGGGAATGAATATCATATTCATGGTTCAACGACGATATTCGTGGAATGCACAGGGGTCGTCATATACATCCAGGTATCCCTGACGGTCATTGGTGAGCAGAGTGTCTCGACCATGTCTGGAGTGTTCTCGAACCGTAGCGTAACAAACTTAAGGTCTTAACGACACCAGGAGATAGGTTCTGGAATAATATAGGATTTTGTTGGAGAGAGAGAATTGATCCGGAAAGAGTTCCGGTGGTCCGGAAGGAGTTCCGGGAAGGTCTGGAATGGTTCCAGGAATGTCCGAAAGTTGTTCGGGTGGTTCGGAAAGTGTTTCGAAGTCACGGGATATTAAATAGTATTTAAATATATTAATTATGAATTAATTATATTTTATATTAATTTAATATTAATTAAATAAAGGAAAAGGGGGGCTCCCACCTACATGGGCCCTAAGAGGGCCCAAGAGGGGGGGAGCCGCACCACCCAAGGGGAAGGGGGCTTGGGCCCTAGTCCAACTCGGACTAGGGGGGTTCGGCCGAACCCCCTTCCGCCTCGTATTCCTTTAGTCCCACATGGGGGAGGCAAGGTGTTTGCACACCCCCTCCCCCCTTTATATAGCAAGGCATATTAATTGGATTAATTCATTGGAAAATATAATTAATTGTATAGCAGGCCGGCCGAGTTGCTTCTCCGCCCGTTTTGCCTCCTCTCTCCACCTAAGCTATACCGTCGGGCGCCGTTGCCCCGCGGGATTCCAGATAAGTTCTACCCCTGCGATTTCAGCTGGATCTGAATGACCGGGGGTTGTTGTTAAGCTCCGTATGTTTGCGAGTGCTCGGAGGCGACTCTTTTGAGGAGCCTGGGTGACGTCGTCTCGCCCACCTGCAGCCCAGCCGCTGCGCCGCCTCCCCCCCTTTGCCGCCGGCGCACCCCCCCTGCCGCCGGCGCGTCGCCATCTTCCGCCCGACGCCCGACGCCCGTCGACGCATGTCATCGTCGACACCCCAGCGTCATCGTCTACTACATCGCGACAAGTTCTCCGTGACCTCGAGGTCGGCTACGTACGACTTCATCGTCAACGCTTGTGCGGGAGCGTAATCCCCGCTATCGGTCTACATGGAGGTAATGTAACCCGTTCCGCCACCGTTATCACATGTACTAGATAGATAAATTCTGGCTAGTTAGGGTTTCATTCGCTAGAAAATTATTGTTTTCTGCACCGGAACCCCTTCAGGCGGCCCCGGACTTGGTGGTGGCGACGTGCTGAGCTAGGAGGTGGCGCAGCGTGAGGCGGACCTAGGCCCTGGCGCCTAGCTTTGTTTGGTGGCTGTGGACCGTCGTGCGCGCGGGGCTGGCGGTGTCTGCGTGCGGGTCTGTGTTGGTGGGCTGGTCGGTCCCCGTGTGGGTGGGCGGGCGGTTTGTGTTTCTCCGCCGGGTGAAAACCTTGTCCTGATCGTCGGTCAGGACATGCGACGGTGACGCCCCCGGGCGTCATTTCCTTCTTGAAGGCCGTTGTCGTGGCGGTGCTCTCACTCCTTCGTTCGGGGACTTACGGGGGAAACCCTAGATCCTTCATGGATCAGGCGAGGGTGGCGCTTGGACATCGTATTCTCCTTGGGGCCTCGTCTTGGATGCTCACCGGCCAGAGGGACCAGTGGGGATGTTTTGGTGGTCAGCGGCGACGATCTTCTCGTCTTCGGCTAGGTGGTGCGTGGCCCTGGGGCCGGCGTGGATGTCCGAGCGGCGGCTCCGATCTCGCCTCCGCTGCGTCGCGTTGAGGTGCGAGGGTGTCGGTCTTTCCTGCTTGGGCGGTTTCGTCGTCGACCTGTGTGGTGTGTGGCCCGTGGCCAGCATGGATGTCGGAGCAGCGGCTCCGGATTTCGCCTCCGCTGTTGCGTTGAGGGGTGAGGTGTCGGCCTTGGCTGCTTGGGTGGTTAGGTCGTCGACTTGTGTGGTGCGTGGCCTCGGGGCCGGCGTGGCGTGTTGTGTTGTTGTATCCGGTTTTCGGCAAGTTTTTCTTATAAACTGGCCAATTCACTTCTTCTATATCAATGAAAAGGCAAGTCTCCTGTCCGGTTTTAAAAAAAACTAGTCTAGTTTTGCACCTGGACAAAGCAACGTACAATGCAGCCGAGCCCCTAAAAGAGGGCTTGAAGATTTTTTTGACGCGTAACCGGCATGAGCTCCACCATTTCATTGATAGGAGAAGAGCAATGAATATAAGGTAGAACAGGCTCCCTCCCAAAGAACCCGAAGGAGAAAAACAACTCCCAAAACACCTCTCGAATGAGGGATACGTCATCATCACGCACCACAGATACACGCACCACATATACGACCGTGTTAGGCTGCAGAGATTTCCATGAAAACATCTTACATTCAAAAACGGACGGAGGAGGATTTGGAGTTCTATAGAGATACCATCATGAAAGCTTAATGTTGAATCCATGGATGGAAATGAGAAGATGGGTGTTAGATAGTGAGTGGCCTCGGAGATTGAGGAGCCAAGCATGCAAAGAACATGTTCCTCGGCGTCGAGCCCATGGCGTCCCAAACACCTAGAAGGAATTGCATCGTGACTTGTAGCTATGGCTCAGAGGGGGAGTGGGGCGTCGGCGTCGACGCCAACGGGCAAGGAGGGGGTGGGGAGAGAGAGCCATCCAGGTCAGCCACGCTACTACTAAAAACATTCAGATTGGTGCTCGAAGATGTCATTTTAATTTTGTTAACGAAACCAGCCAGCACTGAGTTTATTTTCAATAAAGAGGAGAACAACATGTTACAAGTTACTCCCTCTGTTTATATATATAAGATGTTTTAACATTTATCCATCTTCACATATATATACAAATATATTTAGACACATTTTGGTGTATATGTTCACTCACTTCAGTATATTTAGACAAGATATAGAACACCTAAAACATCTTACATTCAAACACGGAAGGAAAGAATTGGAGTTCGGTCAGAAAGATAAAGCTAGACTGTACATCGACTAGATATCTACAGCGCGCCGATCCAGCCCACTCCTTTGAACCCAGCACTAGCCCAGTTCTCCACCTCGATGGAAATTTTGTCACGAGTAGCAAGGAAACTGGCTGCATTCGCATTCAAGATCTTTTCATTGCGTACCTTCCATAAGAACCACCAAACGGTAATTGCTATCTTCCATGCTTGAGAGAGAATTCATCCACCAATCTTCCAGGTTTGCATTTTGATTGTTTGGCAGCAGGGTGATGAGGGAAGTCGAATTTAGCAAAACAGAAGCTCCAGATACCTGCAGCGTAGGCGTAGCGTAGGTGCACGCTGCAAAGAGATGAATAGCTGATTCGTTCCGAGGTTGCAGAGTGAGCATATTGAGTTGCGAGGCCAATTTCTTTTTGCCAAGTTATCCGCGGTAAGGCATTCGCCGTGAATCGCCAGCCACGACGAAGCAACGAACTGTCCTGGAATTTTAATGCTCCAAATTAGATCACTGAAATTGAACTCCTGTTCTGCCTCTCGTCAGGATACGATAAGCTGAACTTGAGGTGTAAATGCCTTGGTTGGACCGGGACCAAAGACGTGTCTTCTCCTTGTCCTGTGCTCAGATTAGATTGCCCGGTTTTTGTTCTTCATATCAGAACTTTTCCTTCCAGAATACCCCAAGCATCATGTCCCGAATTTTCCATGTTTACACTTGTAGAAAATGGTCAACAAAAACAGCTTGTAGGAAATGTTGAGAAGACAACGTCTGCGTCGTGGGCGTGTACCATACGTGGACGTGTATAAAAGGCAAAGCTTTTGCCTCTTTACTTGCTAAAAAACTAAAGTATATAGGCGTTCCTTTTTTTTTAACTTTCCCTGAAAGGGAGTCTATAAATAAACTATAGGTAATACTGAAAGACCTTCATTCTTGGAGTATATAAGCCGCCAAAAGGTCCAATGTCACTCACCATGAGTAGACGACCGGCAGTCTTCACAAGCAAGCGCGTGGGCACAGAAGAAACCTGCTTCAAACATCAAGTCAAAGCTAAAATTCTTAATTGCAAATCTAATGTGTCCAACGAGATGAAAGAGAACACACGTACAACCTATTTACTGATATACTCTTGACAATTCTCTTTGGTCTTTACCTCCTCTACTAGAGTCTAGAGAAGTGGTACACACCATCGGGTATATGGACCATCAATTCTATCAAGCATACCACATATAATTCATGTGTGCCGACTTTGACGCCATGTTGTCTCATCGGCTTCTGACGCTTCCCCGGCCCTTCCATGAACTCGATAATCCAAGATCAAAATGGAGGGCAACATCATGGAGTCCAACCCATCCACGAAGTCATCGCTGAAATCGGTACTACTGGACTCGTTGTTGGGTGAGTTGGTTCCATGGCCCTTTCCTACAGGAGCCAGGGCTAGGCGCTAGGAGAGAGAATGTGCGTTAGGAGAGAATGCAGAGAATTGAGAGAACAGGGATGGAAAATACGCCAATGGTGCCAGAAGTAGTCGAGGTCGTGGCATGTATTCAGGACAGAATGATGAAGCAGCGAGCTGGAAGGCCCTTTGGGCGGTTCGTGCTCCGGGCAAGATGAAAATCACACTTTGGAGATTCGCACATGACTGCTTACCGAGTGGTTTTCAGCTTCGACATCGTGCCACTATGCATTCACTGCTCGGAACATGAGAGAGTTGAACGTGCCTTGCTCTTCTGTCCGTTTGTACGAGAAGTTTCGACTGCTGTCAAAGACACGTTCAATTTTACACTGAATTGCTAGAACTGTTTTCAGTCCAAAACAATGGTTGTTCGATTTTCTGAAGAGATCAAATGACCAAGAATTGACATCTGTGGGATACACGGAACAAGCTGCGAGAGGAAGGGACTTTGTGGCTGCTTCTTCTGTCAGCATACAAAATGTCCAAATACCTGAACTTGCTGAAGCTCTAGATGTTCGTTCGGCACTGTCATTTGCTCAAGGCGAGGGTCCGGACTATTTTACCCTGGTTACCGACTGCCTTGCGGTAGTGCAACGCATCCAGGGTACCGTAAGGGACTGGCAGGGTTTTAATGAGGCGGCTTGCTGACCTAATAATGTGGGTTTAAATTTCAAAAAAAAAGGGCTCCAGGGATTGATCAAGCTGTGCTCCTGTCGCTAAAGACATCAAGAACATGATGGCCTCCATAAGGTCCTGCTCTCTTATTCATGTTAGTCGTCTAAAAATTGTTTATGTGCTTTATTTAACGTGTTCTTGTAAAACTTTGTATGTGGGATACAATTTGTATTGAATCCTTGTTTGGTTGATTAATAAAACACACCCATTTCTTTCAAAGAAAAAAAGCAGCAGCGGGTGTGGTTACAATTGCAGAATAAATCAATCGCAATTCATTACATGATGGCTACAATTCACAAGATGATAAAACACGCACGCGTTTCTAGACCAGTAACTTGTTTCCGATGTTGACATGGCTTATGAACAAAGCGTGTGTGATATGCAATGATAGCTACCAATTTAGAAGAAAAAAAGAGTAACTACTGAATTGGGGGAATGGAGCAGGGCGTTTCATGTACCAGGGTCATCTTAAGATTGAATGTCCAGCCGAACTAAATCCATCACATGAGTCACGAGACGGAGGGATTCATGTATACAACCAATATTTTCCAAAAATGAAACCCGACAGATTTCTTATAGAACCACATATAGTAGGTTAATGCAATGTTACACAAACTTATTTCAATCCGATTATAGCTCTGTAATACCAGAATTTCTGGGCTGGTCAACTACTGTTAAACCTGATGGAGTGATGAACAAATTCAGCCTGAGTTGTAACACTTTCTGATATATCCAATTTGATGTACACGGTCAGAAAATTATCTAAATTTAAGAAAACTACCTACATATATAGGGACATGTGACTACATAGAGCACCAGATTCCTCAACTGAATCTTCATTTGCAAATGCAACTTTCGTCAGTCTACAAGTATACCCTACTGGATCCTGCCAGGTAAGCACTAAGATACTTATGGTTGCATCCATCTACATCTACAACAACAAAACCACGAAAGCTCCCCACCCCTTTCCTTTGTAGACTTTTCAAAAGTAGCACTAAATGGTTACATCCATGTACATCTACAACTACAGAACCACGAAGGTTCCTCATCCCTTTCCTAACAATAATATCCAGCGAGCTTCCAGTGGACTTGCCATGTCCGCTGGTTAGTAACGCCACAGCGCCTCCGCCGCCCGGCCTGCCCGTCACCTACTCATCTCGGCGGCCAGGTCGTCTGACTTCGGAGCTTCCTGCCCGGCCGGCTGGTATGTATAGCACGTGAATTATTGCTCGCGAGCATTAGTCATATCAGAAGTATGTTTTTTCTTGAACTGATGCATGCAGTCAGATGGATATTTTAGGCAGCAAAGAAAAAATCTCAGTCAACTGTTAATTAATAAGGAGAATGTGTAAAGAATAGCTTAGTTGAAGTTATGAATCAGAGTCGTAAGCTTCTTTCATTCCAGGCAAAGCCCAAAACTGCAAACAGCAGACAATAACATGGCTGGAGAGGCGCCGTGGGAGTTATGGAACCACCGGTCGATGCAGATCCTGGTCCTGCTCAGCCTCGGGCTCCAGTTCTTCATCTTCGTCTTCGCCGGGATTCGCCGGCGTGGAGATGCCCCTGTTCGAAGGCTCCTCCTCTGGCTAGCGTACCACATGGCCGATTATACCGCCGTATATACCCTTGGCCACCTGTCGTTCCACAAGAGCAAGACCGTGCATGAGCACCGGCTCTTCACGTTTTGGGCACCGTTTCTCCTGCTGCACCTCGGCGGCCCGGACAACATCACAACATACGCTCTCCAGGATAAAAAGCTCTGGCTTCCCCACCTCCACATACTCGTTGTGCAGGTCATGGGTGCAGCCTACATCCTCAAGAAGAACATCGCCCCCAGCGGCGGCGGCTGGGACTTGCTCCAGCTTGCCACCTCCCTGATGTTTGGCCTCAGCATCATCAAGTACGGGGAGAGAACGTGGGCGCTCAAGTGCGGCACTCTAGAGAGCATCGGTGTCTCCCTCACGGCCCATCGACCCGCCTTCGTAGAAGAAGTGGTAGAAGAAGTGTCGGAGGAGGAGTTCCTGGTGCAGCAAGAGTACTCGATGTTCCAGATGTGCAAGGGTGTCATAGAGGAATCATACCTGATCGAGAAAGAGGCCGTCGAAGGCAAAAAAGAGTACACAAGCAAAACGATGGACACAGTATGGGAGCTCAAGTGTGGCACCCTGGATAGCATCGGCGTCTCCCTCAATACGCATCCACCCACCATCATAGAGTTTGTGTTGGATTCATCATCCACAAGTCCAAAGCATGTCAATCCTCAGGACGAAGCCTCGGAGAAGGAGTTCCGACACGAAGAGTTCCTGGTCCGACGTGCGCACTCGCTGTTCCACATCTGCAAGCGTGCCATGGTCGATTCGTCGGTGGTTGAGAAGGACGCCGTCGAAGGCGACGAAGAGTACACCGTCAAACAGATGGACCGAGTCGAGATGTGGGCGCTGATGGAGATCGAGCTCACCCTCATGTACGACATCCTGTACACCAAGGCGGCCGTGGTACACACGTACTTCGGCTACCTGCTGCGCGTCACCTCGTCTCTCATCACAGTCGCCTCATTACTGCAATTCAAGTTCACCAACAAGTACGGCCACAGCAAAGTCGATGTTGTGATCACCTACGTCTTGCTGGGTGGCACCTTGTTCATGGAGACAATGTCACTCGTGAACGCACTAGGGTCGTCATGGACATTTGCGTTCCTGAGCACCACAAGGTGGCGTTGGCTTAAACACACAGTGTTGTGTAATAGGAGATGGGACAAGCTTCGGCGCCTGGTTCTGACTCTTCACCATATTGTCAAGGGAGGGGTTGCTACAGGTAGCAGGTATAGATCACAGAGGTGGTCGTACACCATCGGGCAGTACAACATGTTGCACTACTGCACGCGCCCTGCCTACACACCACTCACCAGCCCTCTGCTGGGAAGGCTTGCAAAGATGGTTGGACGCACCGAGTGGTGGGATAGGAAGCATTACACAGGGACAGTTAAACTTTCGGCTCCCCTGAAAAGATATATCTCTGTTTATATGCTACGGCTGTACGACAAGGGACAGTTCAACACTGGCATGCTCAGGAAGAAGTGGGGCGAGGACCCACTGTTTCGTCGTGGATTATATAAAGAAGGGATTCTCAAAGAAACCCTCGGCGTCGAGTTTCAGGAGGCCATCATCATCTGGCACATCGGCACGGATCTTTTCCTAGCTAAGAGCAAGAGAAGCAAGGCCAAGGACGTGATCGGTTATGTCGAGGTCATCACCGTCATATCGGACTACATGATGTTCCTATTCGTGCATCGCCCCTACATGCTGCCGGGCCTGCCCCAAAAGAAGTTGTACCAACGAATGTGCGAAGACCTTGACAGCATGCGAGCTCCTCTATCTCGGAACCGTCTCCACACTGGTATGTTCAAGAATCTATTCCACGTACATGATGCACCAGGCTCCGGCAGTTGTTGCAGGCCTGTCGAGATAAAGGCCCTCGCGAACAACTTGTATGATGAGTATGAGAACCGGGAGTTGAGCTACTCTTCCCATCGTCTTACTCACGTAGCTCGACTCGCCAAGCAACTGCTAGAGGTGGAGAGGGATGGCACGGGTGACGTGTTGGAGCTTGTACGTGATGTGTGGATCGACATTATCGTCTATGCAAGCAAAACCTGCAGCAGGAATTCTCATGCCCAGAAGCTCAGTAGCGGTGGCGAGATGACTACCATCCTATGGCTTATGGCAGAACACCTATACCAAGCAAGTCTCTAGCAAGCCTAAAGTAATTCAAATAGTTGATGTAATACAATTCAGTCGTTGGAGCTTGTACGTGATGTGTGGATCGACATTCTCGTCTATGCAAGCAAAACCTGCAGCAGGAATTCTCATGCCCAGAAGCTCAGTAGCGGTGGCGAGATGACTACCATCCTATGGCTTATGGCAGAACACCTATACCAAGCAAGTCTCTAGCAAGCCTAAAGTAATTCAAATAGTTGATGTAATACAATTCAGTCGTTAATGGCATATCCATGATATTTTTAGTCTGTCTTGAGATGTATTTTTTTTAACAACTGGCAGGTTTCATTAAGCCAGAAAAACCGCAAACTACATATTTGGTCAACCAGGAGATACGATACATTGTATTATAAGTCTAAATATTTTATAACAAGTACCCGTCCGTTTTATAATATAAGATGTTTTAGCTATTGCACATGTTGTCTAGATACACACAAAAATGAGTGAATATGGACACTAAAACATGTCTAGATACAAGTTCGGACATGTGAATGTGAAAAAAGGCTAAAACGTCTGACGTACTCCCTCCGTTCTAAATTAATTGACTCATATTTAGTGTAAGTTACACTAAATCTGAGTCAATTAATTTAGAACGGAGGGAGTAGTATATTAAAAAAACAGAGGTAGTAGCAGTTTTCATTAAACCAGGAAAATTGTCATGTGTCATCTGCCATGTGTGTTGGAAAGATTTAATCACTTCGTTGAATGCCCTGACCAGGAGACTATGACGGAAACATTCAGCAATTAAACCAAGAACCTTTAATCTTCGATTGGCATGACAAGACATATCCTCTCAAGAACCAAATCTAGTAACCTTCAGACTGAGAGGCTCAGGCATAAACTCCCAGCTCTTCAGACCTCACGCAAGAAATGGCCCGAGCACGCACTGACGAGTACTGACTGAGGAAGACTGAAAGACGAAGGGTAGGACGTAGGAGGATGGATGAACTAACCGAGGAGGCAGGAGACGAGATGGTGCGCCAGCCGTAGTGGGCGTCGCTGCTGGGGGGAACTCGATGGGGACTGCGTGGAACTAGCGGTACAAATCACCCATGGCGTCGACCATGTACCTTGGAGCCGGCCGGCCGGCCCTCCCTCCACGCGCTTGATGCCGGGCATCCTCACCGACGCCCACGGCTGGCGCATCGTCGGGCAAGGGTTCCGGTACCCGCCGGAGCGGCGGCCGCCGGACGGAGTGGAGCTCAACGCCGGCCCAGTATGTTCCCTTGTCCAGCGTAATGGGCCAGTCCGTATGCGGAAGCCAGCGCAATTCTTTTACTCCCTCCGATCCACATGCAATTTTGTACTAATCTAGTACAAATTTTATATTAGATGAACGACACTTTTTATACATCGGAGGGAGTAGGTCGTTTGCCACCCATCATTTTATGAAATTTATTTCAGATTTCGTAGCCAAAATAAAGTTAAAATGTCATTTTGACTAGAATTCCAGAAAATACATATATTATGGTAAGTCAATTCTTGTCCTTAATGTTGTAATTTCTCTGAAATTTATTCCATTTTCGTTTATCAAACAAAATAAAATAATGGGTGCGAAACGAATCCTTAGTGGTTCCTGGTAGAAGAAAATACATGGATCGGCTAATGCTCTATCAGAATATTTTTTATATTTTTTGGCTGATTCGAAATGAAGAACCGACAAAAACTTGAGCTCACCCAATCGATAGTCCACGAAAAGAACACAAGTTGTGAATGAAATAAGCGAACAAGAAATTAAGGCCTTGTTGGATAGTAGGAATAGAAAACACAACAATTGAAAGAACACAAGAATCTGATAGGAGTGTAAGTGTAAAGTAGACGATTACAAAACAGGCGAAAACTGTAGGAATGGTCACTTGGATGGGACACACGAAAAATACAGAAAAAAAGTCTCGATCCTACGCGAATGCCTGTAAAAAAGAGGTTCCGACTAGATGTTGAACTTCCTATGAGATGGGTATAGAAATTCAATTCATAGGAATTTTAGGGGTGTCATTCCTTTGATCCAAATGGTATTCTTAGGAAAAAATCATATGGATTGAAATTTTTAAGTATTTCTTTGACATCCTTTCAAATTCAAAGAGGCGTTAAATGAGATTTGAAACAGGTCACGACAACCCCTCTCTCAGGCAGTAAACCTCGAGTGCACACGCTACAACAATATCAGGGAAGCGTAAAGCGTTCCAGGAACAAGCTTGCACTCGCTGTCTATGGCGGGGGAGCCGAGCCGGGGGAGTGAAAGCGGCCAGGGTGGAAGAAGTCGAGCAGACTATGAGGCTGTTTGGTTGAGCTTTTGTGCTGGCTTTTCAGGCTTATAAGCCTAAGCCCAACCAAAGGGCAAAACTTTGACCCGCGTTTGGGCAGCCAGCCGTGCTTATTTGTACGCTGAGGGGAAAGCACCTCTCACGGTGCTTTTTCTGGCTTTCTCCAATCCCACAAATCCCACGCCCATCCTCTCCCTACAACTTACACGAAATTACAGTCAAACTGCCCCCACATATATATCCGGTGACCCTTCAGAAAAACTCCCACGAATCGACCCCCAACCTCATTTCCCCCTTTCTGTTCGTGGATGGAGCAGCTCCCAGCGCCGCCGTTCTTGAAACCCTAGCGCCACTGCCCTTGGAAGACCGATCTCCGGCGAAGTGAGGCGGGTTCCCGGCCGCCGCCGCTTGTCTCCTCCCTCCCCCGCGTCTTCTCCTCTCTAGCACGACCCCAAGCTCGCCTCCTCCCATCTCATCTTGTACGGACGGAGCTTCTGTGCTTGCCGTGGACGAAGACCGACGGCCGGCGGCGCGACTTGCAGCTCGTCCAACTCACCACTGCATATCCTCAGGTCTATCACCAGGTCGTGCCTGCTTCCTCGTCAAGATTGGGCCCTGCTATAGGTGACCAGACGGGCAGGCCGGCTACTGCTTTTCCAAAACGAGGTAGAAACCTGCTATATTTTTTCATTTGTTCACAGTACCACGTACATGTATTCTGTATGGATGGTTAGGACATGACGTGATTCAATATATGCATCTTGTTTCAAAAAAAATTATGGTGAATTGCTTGTATGGATTTAGTACTTTAGCATGTATGTGTGTGGTAAATTATAGCATGTTTGATAAATATTGGTTGGAAATTATTGTATGTAACTTATAGGATACGTGCTTGTACTAGAATAAATTTTGTGTATAATAAATTATGTCGGAATGGTTATAGATGGAGAAGGCAAATTGGGATGCATATCACACTCAAGTGTTTTGTGAGATATGCAAGGATGAAACTGAAAAGAACAATAGGCCGCTTGGATGTTTGAATCATAAAGGTTACAAACATCTTGAGGAAAAATTCTTTGCTACCACAAAGAAAAAATTCACAAAGAAGCAATTTAAGAACAAATGGGACTTGTTGAAGAAAGAGTATACTCAATTCATGGAGTTGAAACTTGCCGCAACGGGACTTGGATGGGATGAACAACGACGAACCATTGAAGCAAGTGATGATTGGTGGGAGACTCATCTTAAGGTGAGAGTACTTCTAATTTATCCAAATTTGTTGTATATATATATATATATGTGTGTGTGATCTACTAACTTAAATGCTATGTTTTCAGAATTACCCTAAGCATGCAAAGTGGCGCTACATGGGACCTCCTAACTTGAAGGAGATGGATGTCATGTTTTGTAGAGTTCATGTCACCGGAGAAACAGCTTCTATTCCGGGAGAGATATCAAGTAGCTCCGATGATGACGATGGTGACATGGAGGTAAAAGAAAGCGATGACATCGAAGAGCTAACTCCGGGTTCATCCAAGAAGAAGAAGAAAGAAGGTAAGATATTGGGTAAGCGCAAGGCCAAGCCCGTAGAAGATGAAGAGGAGAAGAACCCTTTTCTCCGTTTGTTCAAACAAACATGTGGTAATATAAATGCAAGAGTGACCGGTGAAGGGACAACTAATATTGTTGACAAGAGTAATACTCCTACCATGGCCGAAGTCCTTAATTTGATGGTGGAGTGTGGAGCCGAAGAAGGGACTCCTTTGTTTCACACCGCCACCAAGATTGTGATGAAGCCATCATACCGTGAGCTATTCATGTTGATTAAAACCAAGGAAGGCCGGTTTGATTGGCTTCAAAGGGAACACGAAGAAATGAGCAAGTAGCAAGTTGTTTAGTGCTAGACAAGATGAAGAAGAGTAGATATGTTGGAAATGTATGAAGGAGTGGTGTCTTTTGGTATGTATATATATGCGAGAACATCTAGTCTTTTGGTAGTGCATCTGTAATATATTATGAACTTTATAATATAATCTCATGTGTCTTCTAGTTTACTACTGCCATTTACCACGCTACCCTGGTTCACTTATTTACAACAACGTAATTGCTAGATTTACTACCATTTTCCAAAATACTTAATTTATTGATTTTCTTATGTAAAATAGTTCAAACTTCACTGAAATATGGTTATATTAGGCCAGTATCAATATTTCAATATATAAACACACTCTCAACCTCCGAGGGTATTTCAGACGTTGCACCACTAACAGCTAACAGCCGACAGCTAGTTTGCCAAACAGTTTTACTGCTCACAGCAGCTTTATAGAACAGCAGCTTTTTCACAGCCCACAGCCGACAGCTGCTTATTTGAAAGCCACAGCCCAACCAAACAGCCTCTATGGCTCGGCAATAAGAAACTTAAAAAGAGTAAAAAATATAAGAATTGCAAACATAAAATAAATAACTAAAGAATCACAATTTAGATTTAGTAAATACCATCTACCGCCAACAAATACCTGCGTATTGGCGAACCCCTAGCTATATCTGATGAAGATCTCAGGCACGCCCGATTAGCGCCCTCACTCAGCGCAAAACGTCTACCATGTATCAAAGATGGGCCGAGGAATAGTGGTTATCCCTACACGCATCTACCGGGCAAAACGTCTGGTTGATTAGCTCGTCCCGTTGATTTGTAAGGGCATCCACCATGTATATGGGTTGTTCGCAAGCTTATGGACATCTATAAGGAATAAAATAATATTATTTTTACAACTAGAGTGTACACAACAATTAAATTTGACAACTTAAGGTAAATATGACAATAAAGTATACATAACTTTTCTGCTACACGTGGGACCCAACTTAAGGTGAAGTGTGGCAACATACATAGTAGAGAAATCTATATGTAATAAGAATGTTTAGTGGGATCCATCTTAACATGAACTTGTACATATACATAGGTGATGTCCTAACAGGGTTGATCAAATCTCGGACCTTGGAGATTAAATTATGGCCTTCTCCCGGTAATAACTTGGCATGTTGCACTTGTTGACGTGGGGCTACTCTTCGACTACCCTATGATGAGGCTAACTGGGCCACGTCAAGGTTGCGGAGGCCCATAGAAGGCCCACTAGGGTATCGTGTGACCAAGTTCTAGTCGGTTAGGTCATACGACTTTTATCATATCTGTAATTGCCATCGGCACCGTTCACCCGGGACCTGGCCTACCTATAAAGGGCAGGAGGGTTGCTCGTCCAAGGGACACGCTGATAGCCGCCACCACAAACCCTAGCGAGATCGTCATCTCGCCATTGTAACCACTACTCGCCATCAATACCAGACAAGCAGGAAGTAGGGTGTTATCCTCCGGGAGCCTGAACCTGGGTAAACGCCTCGCTTGTCAGCCGTCGTGATCACCAACGCTTCTCTCTCTCCCACTCAATCAACCCGGGGTGGACAACCCTGTGATTTGTCGAGTTACACACTCGTCAATTGGCGCCGTCTGTGGGAAAAAACGAGCGTTGGAATCATGGTCGCACCGGCTCCATCCGCAAGGAAGATCGACGTATGCATAACCCGGGAGCCAATCCGCTTCGGCTCCTTCGAATACGCCTTCCACCCGCCGGCCCACCGTTCGGTGTATGCCGATCTGTATGAAGGTATACACATCACATTTAGTTCCGTGCACTGCTTCGTAGACAGTCGTGGATTGAATATGCAGTGTCAATACAGAAAAGTAAAGGCGACTTCTCAACCAAAGCAGAATTGAAGTGAAGGAACATATACTTCAGCTCAAAACAAAGTTCAAGGCTAGAAGACCCGACAAAATATAAGTCATTACAAGCTGCAGACTCAAACATAGACAACTAAGACTACTAAGTTCTACACTACAAGGTTCCTATGCTGCGGACTCCGACCGGGAGCG
This sequence comes from Poa annua, assembly GCA_026929855.1. Classification (NCBI taxonomy): domain Eukaryota; kingdom Viridiplantae; phylum Streptophyta; class Magnoliopsida; order Poales; family Poaceae; genus Poa; species Poa annua. The sequence continues at coordinate 4,339,015 of CM049427.1, read as the reverse complement.
ACTCCTCCGAGCAGCAGCCGCCTCGGTTGCTTTCGCAATCCCCGTCTCGAAGGTGGCAACAAGCTTCACAACCAGCTGTGTAGCCCGCGCCTTCACCACGCTAAGAGACGCGGTCTTGCCGTCAGGCCTTCGAGGGAAGCCGCTAACAACTTTCTCGAAGTCGCCAGCGACCTGATGGCCAAGCAGAAGCTGGAAAGTAAGCTCGGAGCCGCGTACCGTCTGCGTCCGAGTGAAGTCCGCGAGGGTGGTCGCGTCATCTTCAAACGGCGCCGTGAGAGCATCGACGGCAGTCGGTGGCGGCGCGCTGGGAAAGATGCTCCGGTGCACAGTCGCCAGCGCTCCGGTCGACTTCTGCAGCGCCGCCATCGACTTCTGTAGCGCAGCGGAGGCATACGCGCAGGCACGGTCAAGAAACCCGACCGCGGTTGCCAAGTCGACGTCGTCGCTGGACGAGCCTTCCGGAGGAGCGCCTCCGCATTTCTCTGAACAAAAGGTCAGAAGTCAACACAAGACAAATCAAGCAAAGACAAAAGTAGGCGTCAAGCCGAAAGATTCACCTCCAAGGGCGCCGGCGAGTGCGAGCAGGCGGTCGACTTGAGTCTTCTCCTGGACGGCTCGCACACGCTCGCGCTCCTGCGACTCGTGCAGTGCCTTCTCCAGCTCCGCCTGAGCCTGAAGCTTCTCCTCCAACTCTGCAGCTCGCCTCGTGGCCTGGTCCAAGGAGGTGCGCAGTTGATCCCTCTCCTTCTCCAGGCGAAGGTAGGCAGCGGCTGCCTCAAGCTGCTGGCGGTAGTACGGCTGCAAAACAAGCAAGAAAATGTAAAGTTGCGGTCGAATATACTTGTCACCCACACCTTCGGGGGCTACTCCCATCGGGAGCGCTGTTCGCGAACCCGATGTAACTACGAAGAGAACAAGAACTTACGTGGCCCAGGAGATCGGCATCCGCTAAAGTCGCCGCGGTAGCGTCACTCGGCGCCACGGAGCCACCAGCCCGCGCATGCTCCTCGACCACCCGCATTGCTAGCTCGGTCGAGGGAGCAGACATGTGCTCCACTTCACGCAGAGGGGAGCTGACGCTGCCAGAACGGTAGCTGGCACAAGATTCGGAAAAACTCAACTCGAAGCCTGAAACTCAAGAAGGCAACTCGACGCAACAGAAAGGAAAGAACGACTAACCTGGTGGTCTCGACGTCATTGTCGCTCCCCAGGGAGACGGATGGCATCCGAGCGAACTCGCGCTGCGGCGCAAAGCTGACAGGAGGGGCAGCCAAGGGCTCGTCCCAGTCGTCCCGGGACCTCGCACTCGAAGAGGACATGCCAGCCTCCTCCAAGTCACCAACCGCATCCTTCGTAGGAGACGAAGCAGTCGCAGAGTCGCCACCACTTCGCCGTTTCTGCTTCTTCCGCGCGGGTTCTTCTTCTTCTTCGTCCTCCACCTCGTCACTAGGGGAGATGGCGGACGGGATGTCCTCATCGTCACCCTCCTCCTCCACAAACGTCGACTCGTCATGAGGTCCGTTTTCTGGGAGCGGAGGAAGGCTGACAAGAAAAGAGCGACCTTGTAACAAATAAAGACAAGTCGAATCAAGAAACAGAAGATCAAGAAATCAAGCCAGAAAAAGAAGAACAAAGTAGAAGCTTACCTAAGGAACAGGGTTCGCCGCTCCATGCACGGCGACAGGACACTTGACGTGAAGGGGTTACGGTGCAGAAAACAATAATTTTTCTAGCGTACGAAACCCTAACTAGCCTGGATCTATCTATCTAGTACATGCGATAACGGTGGCGGAACGGGTTACATTACCTCCATGTAGACCGATAGCGGGGATTACGCTCCCGCATAAGCGTTGACGATGAAGTCGTACGTAGCCGACCTCGAGGTCGCGAAGAACTTGCCGCGATGTCGAAGTCGATGACGCCGGGGTGTCGATGATGATCTGCGTCGACGGGCGTCGGGCGGAAGAAGGCAAAGCGCCAGCACCAGGGCTGGTGCGCCGGCAGCAGAGGGGAGGGAGGCGCGGCGGCTGCAGGGGCGAGACGACGTCGCCCAAGCTCCTCAAAAGAGTTGCCTCCGAGCACTCACAAACATACGGAGCTTAGCGACAACTCCCGGTCATTCAGATCCAGCTGAAATCGCAGGAGTAGATCTTATCTGGAATCCCGCAGAGCAACGGCGCTCTGCGGTATAGCTTGGGTGGAGAGAGATGCCCCCTTCCTCAGCTCGGCGCGGCTCCAACTTGGGAACCACGAGATCGAGAGAGAAATCGGGAATTAATTGTATTTTCCTATGAATTAATCCAATTAATATGCCTTGCTATATAAAGGGGGAAGGGGGTGTGCAAACCCCTTGGCTCCCCCATGTGGGACTAAAGGATGAGGGGGGTTGGTGCGCCCCCACCATGGGCCGGCCGAACCCCCCATGGGGCCCACCCCCTTGTGGGGTGCGGCTCCCCCCTCTTGGGCCCTCTTAGGGCCCATGTAGGTGGGAGCCTTCTTTTTCCTTTATTTAATTAATATTAAATTAATATAAAAATCCCATTAATTCATAATTAATATATTTATATATAATTCAATATCCCGTGACTCCGAAAACTCTTTCGGACCACCCGAACAACTTTCGGACATTCCTGGAACCATTCCAGACCTCTCCGGAACTCCTTCCGGACCACCGGAACTCTTTCCGGATCATTTCTCTCTCTCCAACAAAATCCTATAATATTCCAGAACCTATCTCCTGGCGTCCCCTAAGACCTTAAGTTTGTTACGCTACGGTTCGAGAACACTCCAGACATGGTCGAGACACTCCGCTCACCAATGATCGTCAGGGATACCTGGAAGTATATGACGACCCCTGTGCATTCCACGAATATCGTCGTTGAACCATAAATATGATATTCATTCCCTTTGTCTCTGCGATACTACCTTGTCCGAGATATGATCGTAGACACACCGATGCCTTTGTTGTATCTCGTTACCGACGAAGGTTATTAACTCGTCTACGATATTACATCCCCATGACCTAGCCATAAGCTGCGCAGCTATATATAGATGCAATATCACCGAGTGGGCCCAGAGTATCTTTCCATTACAAGAATGAACGAATCCCGCTCTTGATCCTTACGTCTTGATGCTCTTTCGGAATACCCAAGATGGACACCGTTATTGTCATGCTATATAAGACACAACGTTTGATGCTCTCAAAGTATCCCTACGAAGCATTAATAAGTACGGTCTCACGGTCTAAGGAATAAGCTATCATACTCTTATCTATTGCAAATGACAAACATCGTAATACGATCTTATTGCAATACTTTGCGTATGTCCACCACCTTATTCAACTAACAAGATGACCCCATTGTCAACCGACGTCATTATCCTTGATCGGGAATCTCGATCAACGCCCAATGGACTAGCTCATATAGAGGCTTGCTAGGGACCTGGTTGTCTATGTATCACACGTGTATTAATAATTCCGATTAATACAGTTATAGCATAATACACAAACCTATTATAAACTTATGAGATAATGCAATAAATACTACTTATTTATTTGCCTCTAGGGCATATCTCCTTCAGTCTCCCACTTGCACTAGAGTACAAATAAACCAGCTGCATTTTACTTCATCAAAATCCTTTATCAAATAAGAATCATTCGATGATGCTTGCTTGTGGAAGAGTGTTACTCTGACAATCTGCACAACACACGATTTGTGCAAACTTTTGCGATTCACTGATATCAACTAGCTTGATATCACCATGTTGTCCAACAACATATATGCAAATACCGTAACTAAGTGAGACTTCTGTTTCCCAGCGCTTACTCTGATTATACTAACCAGATAACTGCCCTGAAAAACACACTCAGCCATGCAGAGCCCCTTGTAACAATTACAAACTCGCGATATCTACATACTTTCACAACAATGTAGAAAACTTGACATTCAAATGTCAATCCCTTAACTAACGCACTTCTACTTCCAGTAAATTCCAAATTTACTTTCATAACTGCTCTTATTCCAAGAACATCGGTTATATTTCATCGAGCAGATAATATGGTTTCTGTATGATGTCTAATATTACATAATAGACCCACATGTCATACAACCATTACTTTCATGCATCATTACTCTTAATGATCAATTGGATTTCAAAGGACCATCCTTTTGATTCTAATCTGACTCCTCAGATATAATCCAAAACAACTCGACTAACTATTTTAAAATTCCCGTTCTATTTCAAAATAGACATTAACTTTCAAATAGTTTCACAACTTCATCCTATTCTATTGGTACAGTTTCACAATGTGTTAACTACACAAGATGAATTCGACTCCCACTCAAATTATGTCTCCACATATTTGACAACACGAGCTCCCACTCAAAACGTGTCATCCACATATTTGAGTTCCTGAGCTCCCACTCAAAAATATGTTCTTCACATATTTCACCTGAGTGAACTTACTATGACTCCCACTTAAATCGACATTTCGGTCAAACCAAAATCATTGATCTACTAGCAATTCGAATTTAATACAAACTACAGTATTACATTAATACAAATCCCTCAGACTTCAAGCATGTCTACATAAATGTAGTCAACAAATTTGATCTTGTCCAAGACACATTTCTTGACAAGACATGCTACCGCGTCTTTCTTATAGTCACATTTCTCATATAACACTTTATATGATGATTAAACAATCTTATTCCTCTAATAAGAATTGCAGCAACAATTACTCTCTTAATCCTTTCAAATGTAATTTTGAATTTCCAGACTCAAAAAAGCCTTTGTTCGTATTCCGATATTTTCTCAACTTTCTTTGTATTCATAAAGTGCACCTTGATCTGTCAACAAGATCCGAAACATTTAATACAGTGCGGTGTCCTACAGCAATATTAAATATAACAGCACTTCATTTAGAAGTTTCTTTCATGAAAACATTATGATCTTTATGAAGAGGATTGCAAGCAGAAAACAATTTTCTAGTCTCCCTCACTCTTAATCATCAAACTTTCATTAGCAGACATATACTCTTTGGAACACCTTCCAACATAAGTCTGACATTTTATTTCAGCCTTATAATTCCAATCCATAAACCATAATTCGAAAAATCATATTTTCCTCGGAATTACATAGACAACAAACTAAGTTTTGTTTCTATTGGTTTTGGAATACACTCTCATCCAATGCGAGCAATCTACAAAGAATCACTCATGTATATTCCGAATTATCGCATAATCATATACATGTCGACACTACTGTCGATCCTACGAATTCTCGTTGAGAAAAATATCTATTTTCTAAAGTGGACATCGACTATAATGTTTCGAACATATTAGGAGATTCTAAGACAGATTCTGACAGACCACACTTTATTTAAAATAGAGCATAATTATAATTCCCCACATATCACCATATATGACATTATAATATTGTGAAACGAATTTCCACAAGTCTTTTGTGTTGAAACCATAATTCAAAAACATTGTCCTTTGATCGAATCTTGTGAATACAATATTCACTAATCTTTCTTCTGAAAAACCCCATTTGATCTATTATCAAATTAATTTCAGACTCCATAATTTATCGGGCAAATACTCCTATTTACCAAAATCATGGAACAATTCGGATCATGCAATAACACCATTGATTTATCATTTAAAAATGACTCTCAATCAATTCCTCTAGTATTGCAACTTCAATACTGCATTTCAAACTTAATCAATTTTGGCACTCGAAATACTTAAATGGACCAAAATTATCCATTACTTCTTTCATTGCCTTTATGACTAAATTCGATGGTGTTTGCTCTTTGGACACATAATTTTATTATTCCCGCTATTATAAATGTATATCATACGCATAATGTAATTGAGATGTGATGCAAATTACTCATAACATGAAACAACTGCTTTGTTCCATAACATAAAACAACTGATGTGTTCTATATGAATAATTATGTCTTGTAACATTCAAGACACCAAACTAGATCACATTCTCACTATTACAAAATGTCTTATCAAAAACTATTGATGATAACTAATATGATATCTCGAGGGCGTGAGCACTACTGGCCATTAACTTGCCATCACTTGTGCACTGTCACGTCACCCTTCGCCACATACTTGTGATAATCAGGGACTGTTTCACAAACAGAACAATTATCAAACACTTTTCATCAAGTATGAGAAGAATACATTTATATCTTCGTATATCAAATATACCCATAGCGTCGAAGAACTCTTCTTCGATGAATCAACTTTTAGAGATTTGAACTTGTTCACGAACGTGAAGAAGCTCACCGTGTCTCTATAGCATATTCACGCACATGCTATTCACAGCTAGGAGGTAAAGCGCAATCTCTATTGCACTGGAGTTCGCTATCTAGAAATCGTAGATATTCGTAAGCCTGAAGTAGATGTCACACAACTTCTTCAACTGAGTCTCCAGACAGGTACGCTCCCCATGTGAATGGTCCGGAACTTTCTAAGCTGTCTGAACTTCTCAAGACTCAATTCATCTTTGAAGTGACCTTTGATCGCATCAATCACAACATATGGCTCCAGGTGTTGAATACAACTTTCAACTCTGGTGCTAGGCATACACTCATGACGACCTTCACTTCCATGAAAATATCATGATGCTTACGGAACTCATCATCTTTCTCCTTGCTATCAGAATCATCTGGTCTAACTCCTAACTAATGTTCTAGCACATATATGATGTTTGTTGTGTTTGGAGAATGTTTCTAAAACCAATGTACCAGCTGATGAAGTCGGACTCGTCGGCTTCTAAGGTAGAATCCGAGCTCTTGAGGAAGCAACCGAAGTGTAGTTCCGTAGTCTCCAGATGTGATCGCAAAAGAGGTAAGATAAGTTTATAATATATAGGTGAGTTTTAGTTCTATAATCTCATTATCAAAAACACACCACACCAAGATTATTATCCCTAAAAATAATAATGGCGATTACACGACCCTCATCCACCACACTACCCCCGATCATCACGGCCGGCAGCACAGCTTCAAAGGTGGACATAACATGTCGATCACAACAACTCTGTGACTCGTGCTCGATCTTTCGATCTCCCTGTGTTCCGAGGCCATACCTCTGAGTATGCTAGGCTCGCCAATCAAACCTCGAAGACCCTGCGCGTGCAACATGGCTTACACCCACTGTATGCGAACGACGAGATGTGTGACACCCGATCATCACGGCCTGCCTCATAACGTAGAACTTTCTTGGTGGTGCGCAACGAGGGAGAACACAATTTTGGTATTTGTTAGGGATCATCCTATTTAAGATGCTACCGTTGTATATCTAGCATATAAGCAATCAGTAGGATGCACACACAACAGCACACAACAATGATGCAATGAAGTGCGATGTGACATGGTCGATGCGCCTGGACCTTCATGGCGCCATGTGCCTGGCCTCCGGCGCCCCGGCATGGCTCCGAGTCTACAGAGCCCTCCATTGCCTCCGACAGTACGAGTAATATCAAAACTTACCGTAACCATATCACATAAAATAACGCTTCTGCAAAACAAAGTTAGACGCCTCTAGCTTTATTTAGTTTTGCAAGTTTTACGTGGCATATAGGCTTATTCATAAGAGAATCGCTTCCCTACCTACGAACTTTGTACCACAACGTCGATCATATAATTGCATGTTTAAGCATCCCTTTCGGGCCCTCCATTGAAAATGCTTTGCCGACTAGAGAGAGAGAAACAGACACCCGCCAGCCACAGATACGGTGCAAGCCGTATGTCAGTAGTGGAACCAGTCTCGCGTAAGCGTACGCGTAAAGTCGGTCCGGGCCGCTTCATCAACTCAATACCGAAGGCATCGCAAGTGCACGCTAGAGGGTAGCAAATATAAGAAAGACGCCCTCATTCAACATGAGTTCTAACCGTACCAGCAGTACTACGCATAGATCGGCTCTGATACCACTGAAGGGGTTACGGTGCAGAAAACAATAATTTTTCTAGCGTACGAAACCCTAACTAGCCAGGATCTATCTATCTAGTACATGCGATAACGGTGGCGGAACGGGTTACATTACCTCCATGTAGACCGATAGCGGGGATTACGCTCCCGCACAAGCGTTGACGATGAAGTCGTACGTAGCCGACCTCGAGGTCGCGAAGAACTTGCCGCGATGTCGAAGTCGATGACGCCGGGGTGTCGATGATGATCTGCGTCGACGGGCGTCGGGCGGAAGAAGGCAGAGCGCCAGCACCAGGGCTGGTGCGCCGGCAGCAGAGGGGAGGGAGGCGCGGCGGCTGCAGGGGCGAGACGACGTCGCCCAAGCTCCTCAAAAGAGTTGCCTCCGAGCACTCACAAACATACAGAGCTTAGCGACAACTCCCGGTCATTCAGATCCAGCTGAAATCGTAGGAGTAGATCTTATCTGGAATCCCGCAGAGCAACGGCGCTCTGCGGTATAGCTTGGGTGGAGAGAGATCCCCCCTTCCTCAGCTCGGCGCGGCTCCAACTTGGGAACCACGAGATCGAGAGAGAAATCGGGAATTAATTGTATTTTCCTATGAATTAATCCAATTAATATGCCTTGCTATATAAAGGGGGAAGGGGGTGTGCAAACCCCTTGGCTCCCCCATGTGGGACTAAAGGATGAGGGGGGTTGGTGCGCCCCCACCATGGGCCGGCCGAACCCCCCATGGGGCCCACCCCCTTGTGGGGTGCGGCTCCCCCCTCTTGGGCCCTCTTAGGGCCCATGTAGGTGGGAGCCCCCCTTTTCCTTTATTTAATTAATATTAAATTAATATAAAAATCCCATTAATTCATAATTAATATATTTATATATAATTCAATATCCCGTGACTCCGAAAATCTTTCGGACCACCCGAACAACTTTCGGACATTCCTGGAACCATTCCAGACCTCTCCGGAACTCCTTCCGGACCACCGGAACTCTTTCCGGATCATTTCTCTCTCTCCAACAAAATCCTATAGTATTCCAAAACCTATCTCCTGGCGTCGCTAAGACCTTAAGTTTGTTACGCTACGGTTCGAGAACACTCCAGACATGGTCGAGACACTCCGCTCACCAATGATCGTCAGGGATACCTGGAAGTATATGACGACCCCTGTGCATTCCACGAATATCGTCGTTGAACCATAAATATGATATTCATTCCCTTTGTCTCTGCGATACTACCTTGTCCGAGATATGATCGTAGACACACCGATGCCTTTGTTGTATCTCGTTACCGACGAAGGTTATTAACTCGTCTGCGATATTACATCCCCATGACCTAGTCATAAGCTGCACAGCTATATATAGATGCAATATCACCGAGTGGGCCCAGAGTATCTTTCCATTACAAGAATGAACGAATCCCGCTCTTGATCCTTACGTCTTGATGCTCTTTCGGAATACCCAAGATGGACACCGTTATTGTCATGCTATATAAGACACAACATTTGATGCTCTCAAAGTATCCCTACGAAGCATTAATAAGTACGGTCTCACGGTCTAAGGAATAAGCTATCATACTCTTATCTATTGCAAATGACAAACATCGTAATACGATCTTATTGCAATACTTTGCGTATGTCCACCACCTTATTCAACTAACAAGATGACCCCATTGTCAACCGACGTCATTGTCCTTGATCGGGAATCTCGATCAACTGTTGCCCAATGGACTAGCTCATATAGAGGCTTGCTAGGGACCTGGTTGTCTATGTAACACACGTGTATTAATAATTCCGATTAATACAGTTATAGCATAATACACAAACCTATTATAAACTTATGAGATAATGCAATAAATACTACTTATTTATTTGCCTCTAGGGCATATCTCCTTCATGACGTTGCAAGGGTGTACGGCTCGGAGGCTAGTGATGCCCCTCACCTTGATCTCCACCTCCTCTTCGTCAAGCGGCGGGTCGCGGGCGCCCTCAACTGCCCACATCGGGTGGGGGCGAGTGCGGAGTGGCTGGACTCGGAGCCTGAAGAAGGTGGCCATGAGGTGGACGCCGCCCGACTCGCGTCCCAAGGTCTTGAGCAGGTTGCGCAGCAGGCTGAGCAACGGCCTCACAGACTCCTTCTCCTCCTCAGCGAGCGGGTGCGCCCAACCGCGCGTCTTCCGCAACTCGCGCTCGCCGTTGAAGTCTGCCAGACCCTCCTAGTCGCACCTGATGTAGATCCACCACTTCCGCCACCCCTGGACGGAGTCCAACTTCTTCATCTGGAAGTACGCGGTGTCGCCGCGCACTTGGATGCCAAAGCCGCCCACCGGGTATGTCAACCCGCTCTTCCCCACGTTCTTCCGAACAAGGAAGAGTGACTTTCATAAATCCAAGTGGGGAGCGATCCTCATAAAGCACTCGCAGAGCACGATAAAGCTCGCGATGCTTAAGACGCCATTGGGGGCCAGATCGTGGATCTGAACCCCATAGGCGTACAGAAGACCATGAATAAAATCGTGGAGAGGGAACCCGAAGCCCCGTGGAAGGAAATCCACGAAGCAAACGCGCTCCCCCTCGTGAGGAGCAGGGTACAACTCCTTACCAGGGGCGCGTACCGTGGCCTGGTCCGTCGGGGCCAGCAGGCCCTGCGCGCAGGACCTCAAGATCGGCCTTCTTCACCGGCGACTTCTGCCAGTCACCGTCAGGCTTCTTCATCACCCCTGCTTCGGCGGCGGCGGTGGCGCTGGCGGCAGCCTTTGACTTCCCCATCGAGTTGTGCTCTCATGGAAGGTGAGAGGACAAAAGGCAAAGAGCTCGGATGGGGGCAGGAATTGCGCAAGGAATGGAGGCAATGGCAATTGGAGAAGATGACTTGCTATCGCGACGCGGTGCAATACTTATGCCATGCAGGCAGTCCATCTCAGCCGTCCGCGAAGAAACCATTCCCAGCAAATGCATCCAGCCGTCCACGTGTCATACAGAGAGACTAACCGTCTCCGCCCACTCCGTCCACTACGCATGGGAATCAAGGCACCATCATCACGCCGCGAAATTTTTGCGCCCAAACCAGAGATAAGCGGCAACTGCTGACTACAGTCAACACTGACAGTGAGGCCCGCCCCGTCACGTCCCATCAGGCGCAGAGGCGTGCTATGAAGCGTCATCACTGACGTCAACAAGGCAACTGCTCTAGTGAAGACGCAGAGCTGAGAGAGAACTCGAAAGCATGATTCGAGTAGTAAGATTTATAGCTGAAAATAAACCAGTAAGACAAAGTGCTGATCCGAGAACCCGAAACGTTCAATCGGGTGACAAAGAAGACAAAGTAGGCCCAGCCGGCTGAATCAACAGACAGTAAGCCAGCAGGCCGAATAGAAGCGAGTTCCATAAAAGACAAGACAAAGTAATTCGACTGCAGAACGTACTCCCATCGGGAGTGTGCTCTTCGACTGAAGAAAGCGAGTCCAAACTCAAGTACAAGCAACCTGACGGCGTGCCCAGGAGGAAGGAGTCCTCTGCCCGACTCTACGATTCGACCAAGCATTCGGGGGCTACTGACGTGGGACTACTCTTCGACTACCCCACGATGAGGCTACCTGGGCCACGCCAAGGTTGCAGAGGCCCATAGAAGGCCCACTAGGGGTATCATGTGACCTAGTTCTAGTCGGTTAGGTCATACGACTCTTACCATATCTGTAATTGCCATCGACACCGTTCACCCGGGACCTGTCCTACCTATAAAGGCCAGGAGGGTTGCTCGTCCAAGGGACACGCTGATAGCCGTCACCACAAACCCTAGCGAGATCGTCATCTCGCCATTGTAATCACTACTCGCCATCAATACCAGACAAGCAGGAAGTAGGGTGTTATCCTCCGGGAGTCTGAACCTGGGTAAACGTCTCGCTTGTCAGCCGTCGTGATCACCAACACTTCTCTCTCTCCCCCTCAATCAACCCGGAGTGGACAACCCTGTGATTTGTCGAGTTACACACTCGTCACTTGTAGGGATCCATTCATCCTCCCAAATTATACCAATGGAAATTTCATCACCTACTCGCCAAACGAGACCTTTTATATCAAAGTGTGGATGCCAGCCCATATATTTTGCCAGGTATATTAGAGCTTCCTATATTCATCTCAGCATTTAGTAAATCCTCTGATGGAAAATACTTAGCAAGTTAGCATGTAGTACTTGGAAACACAATGATCCAGGTTCTTTGACTAAACGGCAAGCTTATTTTGCCAAGAGTGTAAAATTAAAACAATGGATGTCACGGAAATCCATACGGTCTTGTCTTTCTAGGATACACATTTTCCACCATCACTTTTTTGATTGGCATAATCACCCCACCGAAACTGACACATCGCATCTATTCCTCGACTACATCATGCGGTGGTGGAGGAACCTGCCGTGGGAGAAGCGCGTCGACTCGGACTGGCACGCCATGATGGACCCGGAGTACAAGGCGCGACGCGGCATATGGGAACCACTCATTCCCTTGTTTTAAATTAATATTTTAACACCATTTTTCGGAATTCTGAAGATATTTAGACCAGAATATATTATTCAAAAAAATTGAACCCATGTACTGAATTGTATTATTAATTTAAATTTTGGCACCCCAAATATTATAAACCTAGATCCGCCACTGCCTGACGAAGACGACTATGAGCTGTCTGACCTTCCCTTGCCACCAACACCAACACTGACACAGGCACAGGAACCTGCCTGATGCCTGGAATCAAACGAGGGGGTGCATGACAACAGCGATCAGCAACGACGATTGGCCATTATTGGAGTGGGAGGGAATGGAGGCCGCCATCGAGGCCTCTCTCGTTGCCGCTAGATTAAATTCCACCACACTTGATGAGGGCGCCGCCCGAGAAGTTCCTTAAGGCCACAACCTATGTCGGTGAAACCAGAAGCGTGTCAGCAGCCGCCAATAGAAGATGATACTTCCGGTGACAGATCAATAAGGGCATGCAAGTCATGTCGCTGCTGCCAAAAACCATCAACTTCCTCAACACGCGTGCAGTGGTTGGCGAGACGCTGTAAGTTTTCACAGGTGGTGGGATAAGTCCTTTTTTTGTCGTGCTTGCCGGTAGCGTGCTAGATGTAGGGTTTAGGGCTTAGTTTATATTTGGTTTAAGTTTGTTAAATGTCGTTTGACAAATTTCATTTAACTATGTTAAATGTCCTTCAAATTCAACGAAATGTCGCCGTTTCACCGATATTTGAGATTCGATTTTTTTCGCAAAAAAACTATTACAAGCGACCTATGGGACGAGCCACCCCTAATAAGAGACAACGTGTATCCAGCACACCAAATTTATTTCTGATCACCATCTAGGAGGATATTGAGATATTTGTCCACACAGAGCATAAGTTCGTCTCCGTCAATCGCAAGACGAGGAATACAAATCATCTTTAATGGAGTAACAGAAAGATGGAAACTACTGTAATGAATTACGCGTGTACACGCTCAACGCGTCGAGAGTCGGTGTGCAGCAGGGCTCGCGTACAGTTGTAGCAGTAGCAGTTTGGATAATCGCAGTGGCCGTACTGGTATTGTTCGGCTTCATCGCGGCAATACGCGACGCACTCATCCACGGTGCGGCATGTCCCAGTCGGGTACGATAAGTGTATCGGGCCGCACTCCACACGCCTGCTTGCACCTAGGCCTGGACATGCATGGTTTCAGTCGATAATTAAACATAAGTATCTGAGGAGCATGCATAATTAAATCTGAGGAGCATGCATATATGTAATTACCGGAAGACGCGAGGAGGAGTGCCAGTATGCATACGGGCATGAGCATGACAACGCCGGCGATCTTGCAGGCCATCGTGATCGGCGGCCGGGGAACGGAACTGCTGGTGTCGATCTGGTACAGATGCGCACGTATTTATAGGGATTAGGGATCAACCACGGGAGGTAAAAGTATGGAAATTGGCAATGCAAATTTGGTATCAGCACTGAGCACGACGGGAAAAGATGGTAATAATAATATGGTATATCGGCATTAATTGGAAACTGGTAATGCAAATTTGGTAGTAATAACATGAAGTGCAATTTAATTAGCCTAAATTTTCCGAGCATAACAAAGGCACCGATTTCTCTGTACTCAATGACATGATCCATCAGGAAGGGAAGCCCAAAGATCGCCCGCTTTTCTTCAGGCGTAGCGGAGGGATGCCATCCAAAACAGTGCCCCTGCCGTCATCTTTCGACCAAAAACTAACTTTGCACAATATGAGCTCAGATCAAGGCTACCATAAACATCAACCGGATGCAAATACAAAAGTTGGGCACTTAACCTAAAAGCGACATCCACGATGCAAATATTGTCAAATCTAGCAAGATCGACTGTGAGATACCTTGTTTCATACTTTCAACTAGTGGTCTCTAACTCTTCTAATTGTAGAGTTCTAAGCGCTCGTAGCTTCTTCATGAGATACTCCTGTGGCCTCTCCCTGCCTCTCCAGAGATCCTTTGGAGGTACCACCCACAATGACCTTGCCACATCTTGGGCTCATTGTTAGTATTCCTGACGGTGAGCTCACCAGCTATCCAGCCGCCATGGTGCGAGGATATTGATACTGATGACGGCGAGCACAAGACCTATCAGTCCACTGCAGTATGAAGATGTATTCTGCCTCAGCGACCAGCTAACAGACGCAGTTACAGGCACGGTTGTCTTATTGAATAGCGAGCCTGAAGAAACAAATGAGTTGTCAACATGTGGAAGCGTCAAGTATGATGATTTTGTTTCATACAGAAATCAGATCTTACAATTATAGTTTACCCAACCCAAGCGCATCTCCTCTAAGTCATACACAAATATCTTATCATGTAGAACAAGATCTGACACAAGCAGATCGACCAACAAGTTAGTAAGAAAGATTTCAGCCTTCAGATCTCATCATTGGACAAATCACCGTAGTTAGGAGCTAGTACATTCAACGTGAGGCTAATCCTTATGAATTTATTCGCTGGACAGAACATGGTTGCATGTGAGTATTCGGTGTTTGTATTGGTACAATGTCAGCACTGAAACAAAAGCATGGCATCAAAGTTCATTATCACTCTTCCGAAGAATACAGTTGGCTTGCAAATTATGTATACTATAGTATTGAGACGAATAGCTTCATAAAGTTGAATCCACAATGGAAACAATTAGAGTATTGAATTGCAACAGCAAGATGTGCAGATTATACTAGCTAATTTAGTCGACGAGTAGATGACTAACCTCCAAGAATAGTGATATGCTCGTAACCATCCAGCTCCTTGCTCCTTTGAAAGCCAATGCAAAATATGTCTTCCTTATTCTGCAAAATCATTATATTTGCAATAGAGAAAAGTTGCTCACAAACATTTAGCAAGATATACGGTTGTGAAGAATTTTTATAAAAGTAGCATCAGAGGGTTACGGCTGGATTGACAGAACCAGCCTCCCGTAAAAGATAGTTGGCTGGATCCAGTCTCATTCGAGCACCACCCGCAAAATGTAGTGTCAATATTGGAAATAATGATAGATTGCTGTCAATGAAGGAAAAAAAATACATGTAGTCAACTTATTCAACGTTGTGAAGCACGTGTGAATTCTTAAATTTACTTGTGGGAAAGACAAACCTTGTGGAAGACACAATGTAACATAGGTGCCCATTGAAGAGATAATCGCTTACAGATTGAGGGATGGCTTTATCTATCTGCCAATCACCCGATATGAATCACTACAACTTTTACCGTGGCATAACATAATTTTTCAATTTATGTAGACTGATAAGTAATTGATTCTTTGATGGGAAATGACGAAATGTGTGTTGTATCTGAAGAACTCACTGCACTAATAACTGGATCATAGAGTTCGTCAGGAAGATAAGCTAATGATGTCCCTGAATCCACCAATGTTCCTTGTGTATTTGATGTTGTAAACAAGGAATAGTTGACATGGATCTTTTGACCATTGACATCAATGCTCTTCATATTCAAGTTGTAGTGAGCCCTGTATATATTATTGAGGAAAAGTTGGTTCATATAAAGAATTCAGGAAATTCCACTGGGTATAGTAAAGCTCACATTGCACAACATAAGAAAACTAGTTATATTGGTTGTCTCTGACCACGATCAGTACAAGTTTATTTTTTGAGAAAAAGAAGGGGGAGGTAAAACAATTTATGTAAATGTACACATCATGCTGGCGAATTAAACATTGTACATATAAGCTAAAAACACAGTGCGGGCAAACTGAAAAGTATGCTAATTAATGAATTCAATTAACAAGTTTTTTTAGTGTGAATTAAACCACAAGTAAACCCTAGCTAAATTATAAACAAGATAAGGCAATGAGATTGCGATTCTCCATGTCTATCCTTCGTATCACCAAACATAGAACATAAGTAATTATGAACTTTAAATTCCATAATTGAAGTGATTCTTAGATCAAAAACTCACTGTGATTGAACAAGTGGAGTAAATACAATTCCTGGCATGAAAATTTCACCAAGAACAAGAATGCCACCACCATCCTGTGAACTTGTCAAGCAATGAGAGAAGGCCTTAGGGGACACCCCTTGAGAGTTGAGTTGTAATATGAGAGAAGGTGCATTCTTTCCAAACCCCATAATGCCATCGGTCTGCAGGTTCCCTGACTGCGAATTACTACATCTGTTTAGAAAACATTGTAGCACCACAACTGTAGTTAGGTTAATGAGGTATATTAGTTAAAATATCATTAGTCCATGGTTACAAGTGCTATCAATTTCCATCGTCTGTTTCTCAAGAGGAATTTGCAATATATATGACGCCAAGGAAACTATACCCAAATATGACAGAAGCGGAAGGACTTGCAGCCT
This sequence comes from Poa annua, assembly GCA_026929855.1. Taxonomy (NCBI): domain Eukaryota; kingdom Viridiplantae; phylum Streptophyta; class Magnoliopsida; order Poales; family Poaceae; genus Poa; species Poa annua. Next base: position 4,322,216 of record CM049427.1, on the reverse strand, counting down.
GCTCATTTCCCTTTGCAATGACAGTGTCTAAGTACATGGTATCAGACACATAGCACCCTGTCGTGGCTGCGTCAGCATAAGTCAAATCGTAACAACATTGGTTGTTTTGAGAGTTGGAGGCTTGGCAGGCCGAATGCCCTGCTATGACCGCCTCTTTACACCTATCATCAGAGCAGAAGATGTTGGACGAAGTTGAAGAATTCTTGGGGTCATAGAACTCCAGCGGGGTCTGAGCGAAGTAGAATTTAAATCATGACTCCACCACAAGGGAGAAAAAATGTTCTGAAAGTAGATGGATTATTTAACCAAATGGATTAGAGCTCGGGGAACGATCGCCTTACACCGAGGTTATTTGTTTTCGGGCAACTAGTACAAGATTTGCAAGAGACCCACATGAGGTCACTACCAGTGTCAAATTGGAGAGAATACTCCTTGGGTGGGCTCCCCAATTTCACATTGGCATAATAGATCCTGCAGGAAATCCAAGCTTCAGATATCACTAGTAACCATGTAAGTACAAGGCACGTTTGGAGTGACTACATCAGCCCAAATTACCAAAGCATAGTCAACATCGATCTTATGTTTTATTGCTCGAAAATGTTAATTAAAACAGGCAAATGTATATTTGAGTATCTGGCAATTAGATTCTTGGTACAAAACATATTAGGAATGAGAACCAAAAATGTAGAGGGAGTTTTCCCTAACCAAAAATGCTGTAATTAACCATCTATTCTATCTAATCGGACGGCGAGATCGACCGCCTTAAGCCTCAAAAAAATATTAGGAATGAGAACCAACATAACTGTTGATGAATCAAACTGTTCCCATTTGTACAAATTTCTTGAGGTGCCCAGCCGTGGTAGCTATTCGCACACCAGTATAATGAGATCCGAAATTGGCACAAACGGTGCCACTACACAAAGAATGAACCAAGATAATACAGGAACATGTGATCCAGATGTGCAGGCATGTCTGTGCTTGGAAGAGCAGCTTCAGAGTTCAGGTAGCTGTGCTACATATGGGAGCACTCTACCATGACTTGATAACTTGATTGATTAAGGAGTGGAGGACATTAAACAAATAAACACTGTCACCAACGAGTATGGCACTGAAGGTACACTCGGAACAAGATGTTCAGATGGTGTGCTCTAATACTGCCGCAACGGATGGCACAAGCAGCCAACAGGTCGATCGATGATACACACACACACAGGGAAGAAAGGGAGCAGCTAGCTCACCCGGGCAAGGTCAGCAGGGCGAACACCCCCACGCCGCTCCTCTTGACGAACCGCGCCTTGTCCAGCTTCCGCAGACGTTCCAGGCCCGTCGTCGGAGCCGCGCGCTTCAGCATTAACGCCGGAGCGGGCATGGCAGCAGCAGCAGCAGCGGCGGCGACCAAGGTGGCCAGGAGCACCGCCGCCACCATGGCACCGGCCACGGCAGCATTCTGCATCGTCGATGGCTCGAAATGCAGCCGTGGGGGCGATGGGATTGGGAGACTCAGCAGCAGGGGGAAAGTGCTCCTCTGCTTCCGGGAGAGCCGCGCCTCGTGATGCTCCAGCCCATGCCCTCCGCAACTGTTCACTGGCCATTTCAGGAATTCCCCAATCCCCACTCCGCCTTTTCTTTTTTCATCAACGGTTAATTCTTCTGATTGGTAAGTACTACTCGAATGTACTTCCTCCATTTAGACACTTCCATTTATACATAAGCGAATGTACATAGACTTGTTATAACGCTAGATACATCTAATTTTGTATAAATGAAAGTCATGTACTGTAATATAAAACGTAGGGAGAACGAATTTATTGTATGTAAGAGTAAACGGGGGCGTAAGAATCCACACATCCGGATTTCGGCTCAAGCCTGAAAATGCCAAGTTCAAGCCTGGCCTGCCTAAATGGATCAACTAAATCATCTATAGATTGCACCAATGCGTTATCGCACAAATTGTCTCTATAGGTGTTTTCCCTATTATGTTTTTTTAAGTGTCATCGGGGGCGGGGAAACCCCTATTATCAGGCTCTCCAAACAGATTTACATAATAAGAAAACTTGAACTCGACGGGACATGACAAGGAACTCCCTGCAACGAGAAAATCCGAGTGGAGCCCCGTTTCAGTCATGTACTCCCTCCATTACATATTAGATGACCTCCTTTTGTTGAAAAGTGGATGTATCTAGACTTCCCAGGCGACCCTCCCTGTCGTCGCCGGCGGTGGTGGAGGCGCCCATCCTGTTGCCAACGCGGGGGGGGGGGGGGGGGGGGGGGGGGTAGAGGTGCTTCGCTGTGGTCTCCCATGGGGGCGGTGGGATGCTGATGGAGGACACAGGGCGGCGCGGACTTGGGCCGGCTCCTGAGTCTCCCTTCGGAGGGGTGGCGTGGAGATGGTGGGGCGCCGCCGGCAGCCGGTTAACCTGGCGCTTTGTGTCCAGATCCATTTGCTCGCGGCGCTGGGACCCAAAAAAATTGATCTCTTTGATATGTGAGTTTGGATCCGGCCAGAACCGGTAGTGGTGGCCTGGCTATGACCTCTTGTTACGTCGATGATCTAGTGTTTGGCAATGGTTTATCCTCCGCTGATGCGTTCCTGCTGGGAGTGGCTTCGCGGCGTCGGGGCCTGCGAGGCTGAAGAATAATGGCAGTGGTCCTAGGGTTACTGTTGCGCCAAGACAAAAAAATGTCGCGCGCATGTTCTCTTTGATCTAGCTAGAGTGTCGGGTTCGGAAGGTTCCGCCAACGATCTCCAACTGGCTAATGCCTAGAGACTGCTGGATCGGGTGGTATTCGGTCGTGCTGGAGGTAGCGGCGTGAAGCTCTGCGTTGGTGCTATCATGGACAAGTCCATGGTGAAGCCAGAGGGAGAATGTCATGAAAGCTGTGATCGAAGGACTGACAATGGTGTTCAGAGCCTTTGCGTGGAACTTGCTCGGAGATTCGGGAATCGTGGCAGCAGTATGTAAGCAGGGGCGACAATACAGGTAAAGTTCCAAGTTCTACCTTTCAGGGTGAAAACCTAAGGTCTGACCTTTTATTGGTTGTGTCTGGCAATGCTCCTGTTGAAGACATTATTTTGAGAGCAGGAACTATCTTCAGGGTGAAAACCCAATGTGTGACCTTAATTGGTTGTGTCTGGCACTGTTTCCTTCTTGAATCCTTCTTGGAGGCGTTGCGTGTCTGGCACTGTTTCCTTCTTGAATCCTTCTTGGAGGCGTTGCTTTTGAAGAATTGGACATCAGGTGTTGGATTGGTGATGGTTGTGGTGCTTCTGCAAGGATTGTAACTCTATAGTGGGATTTTTCTTTTTATTTCTTCTCTTCTGGTTTTTGGTTCTGTGCATACGCAATACTTTAGATTATTACGTTGTTGTAGAGATTGGGTGTATTTGGTATCTACGTGATATTAATAAAGACTCTTTATAAAAAAAGATACATTCACTTTTGTTCAAACATAAACCATCTAATTTGGGAGTGTATGTATATATGAGAGCAGCTAGGTTTGTATTGTATTTTCAAAAAAAATGAGCCTGCACAAAGATAATTTAACGGGGCCTCCGCTCGCGCTCACCGCTGAACGAGATTGTGGTGGACCCAAATCTCTGATGCAGGCCTATGCCCCATGCCGCTGCACTGCAAATTTGCAATGCTTTCGCCAACTGAACATGTACGTCGCGTCGCCGTACGCCCTCGTACGAGCATTGCAGCTGCGAGCATGGTCGTCGTCGTCGTCCTTGATTTATCAGTCGAATCGAACGTCTCCACGCCCGTCGACCACCTGCGCGCTATGAGCCTATGACGGTTACCGTGACCAGACGATTTTAACGCGCCTCGATAATTTTCAAGTTTCATCGGGACGGGGTACGAGCTTCTTTTGTCATTTACTTGATTTGATTATTATTCCGTCTTGTGTGCCATAGATTTTTCTAAACGTGAACAGAAACCGAAAAGCGTGAAATCGAAAAGAAGGTTTCGTTGATATTTTGCTTTTTTCAGTTCTCGCTCGGCGGCGGGGAACAAAGACCGAAACACAAACTACAAATTTATTTGGTTGTTGCATTCGCACGAATAAACGACCAAATAGCAAACGATGATCACCGGATTCAAGAGTACAAAACCAAACCCTAACCCTAAACACTAACTACCCGGTAATGACTAGGCAAAAGACGATGTAGAAAAAAAATTACACAACACACTCAAATGTTGTTAGGTGCCTGTTGTTCTGGTGGTATAGATGTTAAATATAAATATAGTGCGTAGCCACATTCCACCAGTTCGGACTTTTGGTCTAGATGGGTAGTACAGTAATTTCATATGGTATTAGTTTCAAGAGGTCTCGAGTTTGAGACCCCGCTCACGCGGATTAAAAAAGAAAAAATAATAGAAATCTTGCGGCATGCACCAATCCCATGCTAAGAAAAATAGCCTAGACGTTGTTGAAGGGGAGTGTTAAATATAAATATAATGCATAACCCATTTCCATCAGTTTGGACTTTTAGTATAATTGGCTAGTGCATAAATTTTATAATACAATGATTGACAACCATGGCTACCACTATGCTTGGGCTCATTCCCACCTAACGGTACCACATGCAAGACCACCTCGAGGCTATAGTCAAAGAAAATGACATCCTTCACGGGCCTAAAGATTATGAGAAAATGATAAAGTATTCTCATAATAGTCATGTACAATTATATATGATAAGCTAGAAAGTACTAATATCTAAAGAAAAGTTTATTTGTTAGTTAGGACGAAGTCCTCACTATAAATCATGTATCTCGTACAAAGCAACCAACCCAATGTTCTCATGAATAACTTTTTCTTGTATGTGTTCCTAAGAGAAGTAATTTGTCCTGATGTTTCGAGGTCTCAAAAAAAGGGTGTGGAAACAGATAGAAATTCTTGAGTGGAAATTGAATATGGAACGTTCCATTCGCTTGCATCCAGCAGAAACTGAACCAGCAAATTTTCCAATTATGAGTTGGGCGCTTTAAACAACCTACCTTGAGAGAGATCGATCACAGGCATGGGGTGAACCATACCGAGAGAAAGAGCACTGAAATGAACCATGTGTGATGGCTAGTCAATCCTACTTCCGATAGGACCAGTTGACAATTGAATCCAAATTTTTCCATTATTTAACTATCCATAGTAGGTAAATACCCAAATATAACACTGGGGCTAAGGGTCAAATTGGAAATCTTTCTTACATCCCCGAGGGGCCTAGGTATCATATACACCGCCAAAATAAAGAACAATGTGGTCTGCATTGGAAAGTTTAACTTGACTAATACTCTCTCTGAAGAGAGCCCTACTATTTGTACATTGAAAGCTATGATAACGAAGTAGTTAGTTTTAATATTACACGCATATTTCTGTTTTAGAAACATACATGAAAAAAATTGTACTAAATGACAGAAAACACATCTCAATTGGCATAACCGCATAAGAGATCAAACCGTACAAATGTCGGAGTTTTAGAATTCACAATACCTTTTTCGATTGTTAGTGATTTGTTTAAGTACTTACATATCAATATCAAGTACATGAAAAATGATTCGTGTGATTATTATTTAATACAATGTTACTTGTAAGACACACGTAAGCAAAAAAGACGGAGAAAATAGTTGTTGTATTTATGCTCTAAAAGTTTTATAAATCTTCTGATGTAATGATAAGTCGAAACTTCTGATAAGATATCCATTAGAATATACTCAGTAGATATTTTTTCTTTTATAAGTTTTAGCTTAAGTGTATATAACAAAAATCAATATAGTTATTTACAAAAATATTTAGATTTAACACAATGCAATTATATTTTAAACTGTACAAGGTACACGAAGTATACACATAATATTTTTATTAGTTTATATTTTTAGTTTAACTATGCAAACTATCTATTGGGATATATGACTACTTATAAGATAGAACTATAATAAAACTATATTGTATGGAAGTATAATATTATATGAAAGTATAAGAGTTTGATATAAAATATATTGGCTTAACTCGCCCCGGGACCAAAATGTATATAATTTAGAACTGATTTTCTCTCGCTTGTGATTAAATCATGCCTCTTTCATCATTCTAATTCTCCTAGTTCCTGTTGGAGCTCTATAACCCTAAGTCTTCTTCGAAATCGTTCAAGATACTGTGCTCTGATGATAGGTGCAAGGAGGCCGTCAAAACAGGGCATTTTTTCTGCCAAACCTCAAAATTTTAGCATAATAAATGTGGTTATGTGTTGGCTTATGCTCGTGCTGCCACGTCAGAGTACTACGTGTCAGACGCCATGCATTTCAACACTATCATGTGACAGGGAAACGAGTCAAGCGCCAAATATTATGTGTCTGTCATTTTTTGGTACGGTTTCTTTTGAGCCATGTATGTATCTTATTTAAACCCATAAGGAATTTGAAAGTAGAATAGTAATCACTACTTACCTGTCAAATTGATGACAATTCAAATATATACCATTCACCTAACTAGAGTGATGTTGTAACAATCGTTTTTAAAACAGATACAATACTTCACGGTTAGCGGACTTGAAGACATATGGGGTTATGTGGTTTCGAAAGAATGCAACATCTATCATCTTACAATTGAATTCCGAAGGTGTGTCCCCTAAGGCCTTCTCTCATTGTCTCACAAGTTCAGAAGATGGTGGTAGCATTCTTCTTCTTGGTGAAGTTGCTTTACATTTTACTCCACTAATTATGTCACATTAAGCTTCTTATTCGTTGAATTATATCAATTATAAAATTTCTGAGTTCAGAATTATGTTGCTCTGTTTTGTTGTAGTACCACACCTATTTTCCTATGTTTAGTTATAAGTATGGGTGTTAGAAATGCTAATGCAAAGTATACAATAACAAATTCCGTCTATCTCAATCTCATTGCCTTGTCTATATTTATAATATTATTGACTTGTGAGTTGAATTTATTTGCATATCTTTAATTTGCTAAATTTAGTTTCTTCGTAGAGCATTTAATATGCAAATAATTCAGCAGATTCCACTGGAAATAGTAGAGTCCACGTCCACAACACATACATAAAACTAGAAGGAAAAGACGCGCATTGCCGCGTCCGTCCTAATACGAACAACGATAGATAAAAAATACTTTAAACGAAACATACTTATAAAACAATATTATGGATGAAAAAACAGTACAACTCGATCACTACATGGAAGTAGAGAAGGGACATAATTATTTAGTTGTAATTTCATGATTTTAAATTATGTACATGGTTATATAATGATTTGATCAAATTTCCGACAATCTAGAGACATTGTATGATGAACATTGCAAACAAAAGAGCTAGATTAGGCATCGCGGTCGTACAGTGATGGTCATTGATTTTAATACAATGAAATTAAATATATTTTCTGACATAAAATATCCCAAAATAAGTAATAGTTGGCATAATTATATCCTAACATATTTAAATAGATTGTATCGAATACGACCGATACTATATAAAAACAGAGGAACATTTCACCAATAAATACAAAATAATTCAGAAAAATATAGAGCAAACTAAGAGATTAAACTATTTACATGTAATATTAATCTGTGCATTAGATCTATATTGTATAAAATAAATTATAAAAATTAACTGATATGAATACAACCAACCATTTCATGATATTAATCTGATATGATGACAAAGCCAGTTCATGTATCTAAAACTGTTTAGCCCAAGAGACTATTTGGCGCCAAAAGTTTTTTCTTTGTTGTTTTCAGGTGAAGGTTCTCGTTTGATGCTACAAAATGGAATTTGTCTCACGGGTGGAGTGTTGTATACAGTGATAAAGGTAACCCATCCGGTATGCACGGAAGGGTGTGTGTGGGGGGCGGGGGGGGGGGGGGGGGGCAACCCCCGTTGTACAGTACGAGTTGTTTCTGGGTCGAACTGCAGCCAACCTAGGGTTATGCCACCATATATACCTCTTGTAAGCCGCCGGTTCGGGATATGTCGCAAGTTGTAAATCTTTGGTGTTTGTAACCTCACCCGATCATAGTGAAATATTGCTGGCTGGCGCCCGTGGTTTTTTCTCCTTTGTTTGGAGTGGTTTTCCACATTAAAATCTCATGACCCCGTTGGTTTGATCATTCAGCACTCATCATTTTCGTGCTATGTTTCGTAACAAATGATATTATTGCATTGTGGAGAACTCTCCCAAATGTAACTATCAAGATATTCCAAAGAAAAAAATAATAAGATAGCATAAGAAGGTTTTTGAACTTACATAATAACTCATCGGTTCGTAGGGTTTTTTTAGGCTTACGTTCGTAGGTTTTTGGGCACCGTTGGTCTCCGAAATATATTCTACAGGCTAGTTTTTTTGGCAGCCCACGAGAAAAATGTGCACGGGGTAGAGATTGGGCAGTTGTTGAAGTAGCGGTTTTTGTTCCTCATGCCCCAAAAATCAGGACACCACGCCAATTTTGGGGAGCTATTGGAAGGTGCTCTAATGCTTGGAAGGTACCCACAGTTCACAGTTTTCGTCTCCAACTAGGGGGTGATCATTGCGAGAGAGAAGTTTTCCTGTAGAATTTTTTAAATTCAAATTTCGGAAAAAATCTCAAATCTAGATATTGACATAATATACATTATGTGAACTTTCAATTCTAAATTCCTACATTGGTTGAAAATGATATTTTTTTTGAAATTTACTAGATATGTGTGTTATGTGTAGGCTAGAATTGTATGAATCTTAGATTAAAATTTTACACACAGGTAGATCTCAACATTATCTACATTGTAGAAGATTTGTTTTCGAATTTTTTTGAAATTCTAGAGTGCCGATTTTGAATTTTGAAAAAATGAGCTACATGGAGCTTGGGCTCCATTAACACTTCCCGTGATCATCGCTGTTTATGTTGCATGACACATTTGGAAACAAAGAAATCACGAGACTATTGAGCATTCCGTTTCGTCCTGTGATGTTGTGGCTGTTCAGATAAGAAAGGACATGAAAAATCTGTCCCCGGCCATTTTACGAGTGTTGTCATCAAACACGAAGATAAATGACACCAATCACACCACAATGACGAAACAAGGTGAACATCATGCATGTTGTCATATATAGCACGTACAGTGCCAACGGCCGCAACAAATCGACTGGCCATGATACTACAGTTGGCTTGCGGATGATCATTCCTTCAGATTATGTGAACTTATTTGTTGCTCAATCCATAATGCATTGTGCATCATTTGCTTAACTAAAGTGAGATATTCCTGACTCCTGAGACCTCTCCAGAGTGCCCACAATGACCTTCACACGCCTTGGGCTCCGTTGTTAGTGTTCTTGACGGTGAACCCGGCAGCTATATATTCAGAAGCAATGGTGCGATGGAGCGATGATGTTGACACTGATGATGGCGAACACAAGAGCTATCATCAATGTACTGCAGTATGACGGTGTGTGGCGCCTGAACGACGAGCTAACAGACACGCTTGTCTTATTGAGTAGTGAGCCTGAAACAAAAATGACTTGTTAAGATGGGGAAGCGTGAAGTTTGATAATTTTGTTTAGTAATTGGGAATCTGATCTTTTTTTGACTGTAACGGGCAGGAGCTCTGTCATTTCATTATTAGAAGAAAGAATTGATCCAGTTTAGAAGGGGAAACCGGATCCAAACCCATACAAAGCACGGTTAATTACGGTAACCGGCGAAAACCACTCCAAATACTCCAAACACTAAAAAGGAATTAAGGCACATCATCGGAGCTGGAAACAAGACTCCCTAGGCCCAAGTCCATCGGAGACACCTTGCAATCGGCAACACCCGACAACACCACCCGGAGAACACTCACCCGACAAAGGGGGAGCCTGCGCCTAGCCATAGGAGACCAACCACTAACCATTAGCTTCTACCAACGCACGAATCGCATGGAGTGCCATAGGCAAAGATGGTTGCTTGCACAACCGAAGATAAGGCTTCATCTTGTCTTGCACATCTTCCTCGGAGCCTTTCCTCAAAGCATGTCCCTTCGGAAGTTCTCCAAAAGACCCTGCCAACCTGAACTCGGCGCGCTTGGCTACTGGAATGACACACTCTTTGTTCTTCTTGTCCAACCGGATGCTTCGCCGCTCGGCCAAAGTAGGAGCATCCATCCGAAGCTGCTTGTCCTTGGGCATGTCGGCAATCTCACGGCAGAGCTCCAACATCAAAGAAGGCAAGGTCTCGTCCTGAGGCTCAGTCGTGTCATACAGAGCCATCGCTTTCGCTATCTTCTCCTCCGGGCTAGGGGCAAAAGAAACCACCAAGTCCTCCAAAGCCAAAGTCATCTCCACTCCAAGGTCCTTCATCGGGGGGCCTGCATCACCGGGGAAAACTTCTCCTCCACAGTACAGGCATCAACACCCCTCAGCTGCTCCAATACCAAAGGCACAGCAATCTCCACCCCAGGATCCAGCAACATGGGCTCCTGCACCATCGGAGAGCTAGACTCCAAGGCAGCCAGTGGCGTGGAAGTTGAATTCGGGGCTAACACCAAATTGGTCGCACCCCTAGGAGAGTAGCAACCAAATAACTCGGTCCTGCTGTCTGCACATCCAACATTACCCCCAGCACACAGAGGTGATGCTGGAGACACCGGACCCATTGTCGGCGCCATGGAGAGCCTCTCCAAAGCTAGCTCTGCCCGCTCCACCAAGCTCTGAAGACGCATCATCAAGCCCTGCACGGACTCCTGCACCTTGCTCTGTGTCGCGACCATCTCCAGAAGCTGTGGCTCGACCAAACGACGCATCTCAACCCGCAAACCTGTCGCATGCTCCTCGAACAATGATTTCATCGAGCCAAGAGCAGCAACCAGACCAGCAGCCTCAGGGTTGGTCGGTGACGATGCACGGGAAGGGGGAGCAGCAGTCGAGGCCCAAGAATGACCCAAAGGGCGGCACGGACCGGCATCAGGGGACTTGGGGCAGAGGTGATCTTGGCTGGGCTGAGGGTGTTGCTCGCAGTCCCGCTCCCGGTGGCCAGAGCGGCGACAGGCGAGGCATCGAATCCGGCCATGGCATTCAGCCACCCGATGGCCAGGGGCCAGGCAGCGGAAGCACCTTCCCCTCAGCCTGCGCCTAAAAGCAATGACTCGATCTTCAGCCCCCACAAGTGCAGAAGGGGACAACGGCTTCAGCTGAGGGCGACGCCTGTTGCAGACCACCTTCCACCCCGGCGTGTCGCCCTCCACATCCGGCCCAGCAGCCATCCGTTCCACCCACTGCTGCTCAAGCGTGGGAGGGGATCGAGCTGGAGAAGACGGCGAGCGGGGCGGGCAAGTAACCAGCGCGGACAGGTCGAAAGCCATCTGATCCAGAGGAGACGCAGGCCTGGGCACCACCTCCGGCCGAGGCTCGGGCATCTCCTCCACGGTGTGCAAGGAGCTGAGGTCGCCCACGACCACAGATCGAAGCGGCGGCCGCGACAACTCCAGGGGGAGCAGCACCACGGCAGGGGTGAAACCGTCCGGAAACACGGCAGGCGGGGGCGGGGGAACCTGGTGGGGGCGCAGCGAGATGGTGTGCGACGGGGCCGGAGCGGCCGCCGCCTTTAGGGGCCGGTGGTGGGTGGGTGAAGCAGGGGAGGGTGGGCTAGGAGGTGGGTGGGAAGGCTCGGAATGATGGGGGACAGGCTGGGCGGAGCTAGGCGGCGGCAGCGACGGCGGCGGCGGCGGCGGCGGCGGCCGTGGGGACGCCATCGCGAGAGGCTAGGGTACACCCTAAAATTGCTTCTAATGAATAGGCTTGGGAATCTGATCTTACAGTTGTAATCTACCCAGCCCAACCGGCCGGCTCTCCTCCAAGTCGTACACATATATCTTGTCACGTAGGACCAGATCTGACACAAGAGGACCTCCAGTAAGTTACTAGTGAGAAAAGTTTTCCGGGCCATCACTGGACTATTCACCGTAATCAGCCGCTAGCTAGTACATTCGACGTGACGCTAATACCTACAGTATGAATTTATTCGCTAGTGAGAAAATGCTTGCGCGGTTAAACAAAAATGTGGAAGCAAAGATCGTTATCACTCTCCGAAGAATACAGTTCGCTTGCTTATATAGTATGCATACTAGAATTACTGGGACAAAATAGTTTATTAATTCAGTTGCAACCACGATGAAAAACAATTAGTGTATTCAACTCCAGCCGGAAGATTATACTAGCTCATTCAGTCGATGCACGAGCAGATGCTAACCTCCCAGAATAGTTATATGCTCGAAACCCTCGAGCTCTTTGCTCCTTCGAAAGCCAATGCACCATATGTATTCATCGTGCTGCATATCATGATATAATGTTATTTAAATTTGAGAAAACATACCCAAGAACAGTTAGCCAGATATTAGAAATTTCATAAAAGTACGACCAGAGGATTACTGACTGGATTGGCAGATTCACCCGTATGGAGAAGATAGTTCCATGGACCCACTGTCATTGGAGCACCACCCTCAAAATGTAGTGTCAATACTGGAAATAATAATGAGAGATCGCTGACGGAGAAGAAACAATACCTTTAGTCAACTAACATGACTCACATGAAAACTCAAAAAAAAAACATCACATGAGCTGTTAAATTTACTTGTGGGAAAGACAAACCTTGTTGGGAACACAATGTAACATAAGTGCCCATGGAAGAAATAAGCGGGTATAGATTCAGGGACTGCATTATCTATCTGTGTATGGACAAAATAAATCATTACAACTAACCGTGGCGTAATAAAACTATTCAGTTTATGTAGACTGGGCAGTTATTGGTTCTTCAACCGGATAAGAAAGACAAATGTCGCGTATATGAAGAGCTTACTGCATTAATAACAGGATTATAGACTCCATCTGCGAGGTATGATAATGATGTCCCCGAATCCACAAATGTTCCTTGTGTATTTGATGTTGTAAACAAGGAAGAATTGACAGGGATCATTTTAGCATTGACAGCAATGCTCTTCATATTCAAGTTGTAACGAGCCCTGTATATTATTAAGCAAAAGTTTGTTCACATACAGAATTCAGCAGATTCCATTGGATATACTAGAGTCCGCGTCGACAACACACACAAAATAGTTCTATTGGTTATCTCTGACCACATAGATTGACATAAAGTATTTCTTGAGAAAAAGAAGAGGGAGGCAAAAGACATATATACTTACACATCGTGTTTGCAAATTAAACATTGTACATATAAGCTAAAAATCACTGTTTGTGAATTGAATATTATGCGAAAGAATTTAGCTAACAAATATTTCTTTTTTTATAAATCAAGTAACTCTATCAAGGTTATAAATCAAGTTAAGGCAATGAGATTGTGATTGCACAAACCACCAAACACGAGACAGAAGTACGGTACTGCAACAAAACAGAGCGACACATAGCTCTGAACTTTAAAATTCTATAACAGTAGAAATTGCAGGAAAAAGAAACTCACTGTGATTGAACAAGTGGAGTAAATACCAGTCCTGGTTCCACAACTTCACCAAGAACAAGAATGCTACCACCATTTTCTGAGCTTGTCAGGCAATGAGAGAAGGCCTTAGGGGACACACCTTGAGAATTGAGTTGTAAGATGATAGACGGTGCGTTCTTTCCAAACCCCACAACGCCATCGGCTTGCAGACCCTCTGACCGTGAGTTACTGCATCTTTTTAATACAAAAAGTGTAATAGCATGAGTCTGGTTTGGTTTTTGATTTATATTGGTTAAAATATAATTAGTTGACAGTTACGAGTGCTAACTTTCATAGTGTCAATTTTATCATGGGAGCTATATGAGATACATGACTGGATGGGGAGTTGGGAACTATACCCAAATAATACAGAGGCGGAAGATCTTGCAGCCTGGTCATTTGGCTTTGCTATGACGATGTCGAAATACATTGTGTGAGACACATAGTATCCTGACGTGGCTGTATCAGCATAAGTCATGCTGTAACCACATTGGTTGTTCGGAGAGTCGGAGGTTTGGCAGACCGAGTATCCTTCTTTTATGGCATCCTTGCACCTATAATCAGAGCAGGATATGTTGGACGAAGTCGAAGAATTATTGGGGTTGTAGAACTCCAACGGGATCTGAAAGAATTAGAATGGTAAACATGATTCCACCACAAGGGAGAGAAAACGTTCTGAAAGTAGATTCATTTTTTCAATCAAAGGGGTTAGAGCTCAGAGAACGATTGCCTTACACCGAGGTTATTTTTTACGGGGCAACTAGTGCAAGAGCTGCAAGAGACGCACATGAGGTCACTGCCAGTGTCAAATTGGAGAGAATACTCCTTGGATGGGCTCCCCAGTTTCATATTAATATAATAGATCCTGCAGGAAATTTAGGCTTCAGATACCAATACTAACCAAATAAGTTCAAGGCGCGTTTTGACTGATATACATGAGCTCAATATACAGAAGCACAACTAATATCGATCTCATGCTATATTTATATACTCCCTCCGATCCATATTAATGGACTCAACTTTGTCTAGATACAAATGCATCTAGTCTAAACACTTAACGATACATACGAATCTAGACAAAGTTGAGTCCATTAATATGGATCGGAGGGAGTATAAAATGTTCAGTTAAATGAAGAATGTTATATTTAAGTATTTGGCAATTGGATTCACGGTAGAGAACATAAATGAGAACCTGCAGAACTGTTGACTAATGAAACTATTCAAATTTCAACAAATTTCTTGTAGTATCCCACGAGTGATAGTTGTTCACTGGCAGTGTAATGAGAGCTGAATTGGCACAAAACGTGCCACTAGCCCACTACAGAGAGACTGTGCCACATGAAGTTATATACTCTTCAAGATAATACTAGAAGCTCTTAGATTAATTTTGCTAGTCCATCCAAGCATGGCAGTCATATAAAAAGTCACATGTCTGAGGTGATCCTTCCTAGAACTGTAGATACCCTTGATCTCTTTTCCTGTAGATTTGGAAATAACCGGTTCTGATGTACTCCTTCCCTAACGACCCTGCAACTCTCTGTCTACAGACCACTATACTGGCCTGCAAGGCTTATTTTGAGTTTATTTATATATGAAAAACGGTGGGGACGTGTACCCTCGTCTGTTATAAACGGTAGGGAAATGATGTACATTTACCATCGAACAGGTCGTGGTCAGATCAATGGCTACGTAGAGATAGTGGTAGAGATGAAGACATGAAGTGCAAAAATGTCGTAGGAGTAGATAAAAAACTCAACGATTGGCTCGGTAGGTATCCTAAATGTGCAGGGGGTGTGTCTGTGCTCTACCGGTGCTATATGTGGGAGCACTCCACGTGATGCCTTACACCTTCATAACTTGGTTGATGGAGGACAGCATCTCTAACTCTAACAGAGGCCGCCGCTCCCCTACTCCGCCGACGCCCCTCCTCCGCTGCTCCGGGATGCCTTCCGCGCTGCCACGGCCCCTTGAGCACCTCCGGGTACGTCGGCGTGGCGGCTCGACATGAACTTGAACAACGTCAATTCCCCGGGTGCTATTTTGCTCCGTCCGCAAGAGCGTCGCGGCCGGCCTCCCGCGTTAACAATGACAATGAGTTCATGACGTACTATAGCTCGGATTATATTCACGTCGGGTCAAGCGGGGGATGCTTTGTCAAATGATATTCACGTTGGTTCAGTCTGTCCGGAGGATGGATGGCTGCTTCGGATGGTGTGCTAGCTGAGCTCGAGTAATGGCGGCACGGATGGCAGAAGAAGCCATACAAGAGAGGAAACTAAATGGAGCAGGGCTCACTTACCCGGGCAAGTCCAGCAGGGCGAACTCCCCCACGCCGTTCCTCTTGGCGAGCCGCACCCTGTCCAGCTTCTGCAGACGCTTCAGGCCCCTCATCGGTGCCGTGCGCCTCAGCGTCAACGCCGGCGCGGGCACAGCAGCGACGCCTAAGGTGATGCCGGCTAGGAGCACCGCCGCCACCATGGCACCGGCAGCGGCAGCTCTACTCATCGTCGATTTACGCTCGAAATGAAAACCACCGAGGAGAGTTGAGGGCTCGGCCAGTAAACTGCAGCGCTCCTCTGCTTCTCGACAGCTGCGCCTCTCCTGATGCTCGAACCCAATTCCCTCCAAGGGGCGCCACACAACAGTTCAGTTTACATTTTTGGAAATATTCTCCCCCCCCCTTCGCTTTTCATTTCCTACCAAGCTCAGTTCTTTTGATTGAGATTGAGAAGTATCCCTCCGTTCAAAAATTAAAATTATATGATTTCTAGATACATCCATGTGTCAAAGTTATCTAATTTGGAACAGAAAGAGATTAAGAGTCTATTTTAAATTACAAAAAAATGTCTCCATAAAAATGGTTACGGATTTCGACCTGAAAATGCCGATGTTACATGCACATAAATGTTTTCCAATAAAGATATTTTTTATTTAAAGTGTTATAAAAGATAGCAATAAACGATGAAGAGCGGAACGACCAAACCAACGGGGACACGAGATTTTAACGTGGAAAACCCCTCCAAACAAAGGAGAGGAAAGAACCACGGGCGCCAGCCAGCAATACTTCACTACATCGGGGTGAGGTTACAAACGCCGTGGGTTTACAATGTGTGGCTTACCCCAACAGGCGACTTACAAGATGTATTTATAGAGGGCAGAAGCCCTAAGTCGGTTGCGATCCGACTCGGATACGATCCGTACCGTACCGCGGCTGCCGCCTCCGCACCCCCGCGAACGCAGGATGGGCCGGTGGGCTAACTTCCTCGCTACGCTACGGCCCAATCCTCCCGGCGACGGGCCTCCGCTTCGTTTCGAATTTAGCCGCTCACTTCACTTCATCATATGAATTTGGATCACCATAAAGTACATTTTGAAATGTCAAAAAAAAATATAAGAATATCCACACATAAATATTAACATTCCATGTATTCAAAGCCGTTTCACGAAAAAACTTACATTTAGTGGCCCGTGTAAAAAAATCTATCTATTTCTGGCTGTATGTTGGTCAGCATGTTTCATCCTACCTCTGATCATCCTCAACCTAGTATGTACTGTGCTTATACTACTGTCTTTTTGTACATGGTCATCTGATGGGTGTAATCTTTGTCGGTTCTAGACGGGAATTAATGGTGTTTGGATGAATGCTCTTCCCTCGGTGAATTTTTTCTTTGACCATGCTCTTTTTTCTTAGTCATGATGAGTCGGGAACTCGCCCATTATCTTTTTCTACCTGGATAAGGACTGCACGGATAGAAGGTTCGTCGACCTGACTGGATCACGTTCGGGCAGTGTGATGGTCAATCTGGTTGCTACGTCGGGGCGGCAGCCCCGGGGAAATGGTGGTTTTTGAGGCAACCTTGATAAAGACTGCGGGGCAGAGGGTTCGTCGACCATGACTGGATCGCTTTTCAAGCAATGCCAAGGTTGATCTGGTTGCTACGTCGGGTGGCGGCTCCGGAGAGTGTGGAGTGTGTTATGGCGTTTGTTCGACTTGTGACGTGTGAGCGGCGGGTCGCTTTGCTGTATAATTCTTTTATATAGTTTGTTTGGTTTTTGGACCTGATTTTCCTTATAAATTGGGTCAATTCTCTTCTATCTATTCAGACGGTGGATATCGACCACCTTTACCTAAAAAAAGATCTTTGTTGGATGCTAGACCAAGTTATAAAGTAATGTCTCAGATTGGAATTTTAAGCTTTGTTTCTAGATGATTTTTTTATTCTATATATTTATTTACTGTCCATTGATTAATTGCATGATAAAGCTTTTCTTCACCTCAGGTAATCAATCAATCTCTTGACAATAGTTTAGAGTAGTACCAAACGATTAGTTGACGTCTACAGATGGTTATCATATGATCAATCTCAGGTGCAGTCTTGTATCCGGTTAGTTGAGTTGTAGCTTTTCTCTTTTTATGCTTTGTTCTTCCAGTTTCCTCCTTTTTTCATCAATATAAAGGCAAAGTTTTTGCCTCGTTTAAACAAAACTAGGCAATAAGGCGCGGCGATACGCCGCATCCGTGTGTTGTATATGTGATGATTATAAATAGAACGTAACGTTACTAAAACATTGAATTTTTTAAAATTCTCTTTTTGGAAAGAGGCGTCATTTTTTTATGTGTAGGGGTAAGCATGCGAGAAGTGAAAGTAAATGGGAATAAGAGAAGAAGTGAAAGTAAAAGTGGAGTTGGCGCGGACACGAACGTGTAGTAAAGTAATTTTGAATATGGTAGGTTGAATATTTGTAATTTTAGTTTCTTTTCACTTTTTGACGGTATTTAATATTTTGAATTGTAAAAATCTGAAATTTAATCAATTGGACCATTGCCTATATTTTTAAGACAGATGATTCCATTATTAAGAGGAGCATTGCTTACGTTTTTAAGAGAAAGGGTTCCATTATTAAGAGGAGTACAAAAAATGTTGTAATAATTTTTTTTGGAATTCTAAAAATATGTGCGGAGATGTGTTGTCTGGTTTATATTTTTTGTGTGGGAAATTTGATTTTCTCGCTGTAATTTTTCGAATAATGCTATATAAAGCTGTATATATTCTTGCAATTATTATTTTCAAATTGTAGGAACATGCATGGACATGTGTTGTTTGTAAATATTATTACTTTTCAAAAAATTTAATTCTCAAGTTTTCTTTTGGCAGTTTGGAATATATTTTTGTCGTCAACTCATTATTTAATATACGTAGAACTATATATTGTTTGGTAACAATTATTTTCAAAATTGTGTAAACATGCATACAAATGTGTTGGCTGTGAAGAATCTTTTTCTAGAAATTTAGTATTTTTGTTTTGCATTTTTCTGAGTTGTGGATTATAAGTCATTATTAATGGATGAAGAACTATATAATGTTTGGTAATATTTTTTTAAAAAAAATGTGTTCACATGCATGTCAATGTGTTGGTTATGAAGATTTAATTTTTCTAGGAATTTTAGTTCTTTTTTTTGCATTTTTTTGAGCTGTAGGTAAGAAGTTATGAATTTTAATTTAACATTTTCCTGTAATTATTAAAAATCCGACGGGCGGGTCCGCCCATCAGCCAGGCACCGCTGACGTCAGCGGGCGGCGGACGCGGGCGGCTGCGGTCGGCCTGTGGCGGCGCAACGGCGGACGATGTCGACTCCTTGGAGTTCAGCTTGGGTGGAGGACGGCGAGGCGCGGCGCACGAAACGATGGTCGGAGCCGCCGCCGGCGACCATTCCCACGGTGCCGAACAGGAAAAATGCCGGCCTCAAACTCCGGCGGAGCAGCGACGGGTCCGGCCGTCCGGGCATAATTCCTCCGGTGAGGAGGAATAGGAAACGGCGGCGGAGCCTCCTGTCTGCTCTGATTCAGTCGGGGTGGACCGTAGCGACGGCGGCGTGCGGCGGCGGCAACCCCGGGGGCTCGCACGGGAGAGAAGGGGGAAGGGGATTCTGCTGTGGCTTTTTGCAGAAAAGCCTGTGGTGTTTGGCGCAATTACAAACAGGTCCTTCACAGTCGGAAAAGTTGGACTGCGGGTTTGTTTCTTCTATTTTGCAGTGGCGTTTGTGCAAAAAGGCCGAATGACCGGTGGAACCGGAGCTCACCGGCGGGCGACCGGGCGACGTGGCCTCCTGTGATTGGAGGAAACCCCCGAGCTACAGTACCCGTTCAGTTTGCCTCCAGAAACTTTCAATCCTAGCCATTGGACGGGCAGATCGGACGGCCGAGGATCAAAAGGCGACGTGAATAGCAGTCTGAGGGGTGAAATGAACGCCCTTTTATATATAGGGTTATTGTACATCAGCATATAAGGGTATTTTAGACTTTTAACCCCAGTTGCGTCTTCACGGGCCGTTCCAAAAGCATGTTCCTAAACAACACATTTCACCATCCGTTCAGGTTCTTCTCAGATTCTACCGGTTTCAGCTGCTTGTTGTTCAGCCCTAGCTCAAACAAAGCACTAAACTTGTATTAAGTTCAATAAACTTTTTTAACGTATGTAATATATATTTCTGATAGTGGCATGCTTGGAACACTACTACCATGCATGCTTAACTTGTTGCGAGCATGGAGAATGCACTTGGGTAAAGTACTAGTGGAATTTGGCGCGGCGGCACGCCGTGTCCTTATTGTGAATTTATGTGAATAAAGCTTATTTTATTGGTTTGGTTGTATAATATATTTTGTAAGTAGGAGTGGTGGCTCTGATTTATTTTAGCCGACGGTTTAAGCTGAAGGGGAACAACTAATTTACCAAGTAAAACTATCTCTATAGAGTATGAGAGACTGATGCTGGTGCTTAAAGGGTCCTAATGCTTCGTTTCAAAGAAATATTTCCATAAGTTCAAAATAGAGGGTGTATGACCAGTGCCTCTTGTTTTTCTTAACCCACATTTCATATGAACTGCCAAAACTATACCAATCAAGAGCAGGCAACACATTTGGAAGTTACACATAAAAGAAATAAGAAGCAAAATGGTACCGCCTGACAGAACAATGGCTTTTCTTGGCCTCCATTTCATACTTGGTGTATCGCTACATGAGGTCCAACACCTAGCTAAATGTAGAGAAAAACAATATCAAAGATAACTGTATCACCAAGGCCAAGCAGATATCTCTCTATCAATGAGACATATATACATCTTTTTTTTGACAAAGTTTACACACTTATTTGTGTACAGAGCGAGTATTAAATATTTTGAGGAGATAGTCATGCACAATTTATTCTACGGCCCTTCTCAGCCCCTCTAGAGTTCCTTCAAAGTTTCACCCACATTGACCATCAGACTCTGCTATCGCTATTTCCGACGCCAGCCCCAATAGTTGTCGAGTTGCCTGGATGCGACGATAACAGTGTTGAATAAAGCTACTCCGATAGCTATCAGTCCGCTAGAGTATGATGGTACATGGGGCCTCAGAGACCCACTCAGAACAATATTTGGAGTCTTACTGAGTAACGAGCCTGCGATAAAAGCATTAATGTATCAGGATGTGAAGGCACACATAAGAGTATTTTGGATGGTAGAGACGATCTGATCTTACAGTTGTAGTTTACCCAACCCAAGCGCATCTTCTCCAAGTCATAGACAACTATCTTATCATGTAAAACAAGATCTGACACAACAGGGACTGATATGTTAGCAAAACAAATCGGGTTTAAGGTCTCATCATCGGACAATTTACTGTAATTAGTTGCTAGACCATTGCTAATGTGAAGCTTCTTCATATGGATTTATTTACTAGTAAGGCTATAGTTGTGTGAGTGAATCAGTCAGTGTTAATATCAAGACAATATCAATGATCAATGAAAGCGTGGATTCAGAAGTCATAATCACTCTCGGAAGAGTTTGGTTTGACAGTTTGATTGCATACTACGTTTACAATTGTTTCTGCAACTATTAGAACATCTGTTGGGAGACAAATTCATTTTAGGAAAATCTGACACTACTAAAATTAAAATAGGTACATGGGCAACATATACTAGCTAATTTAGCCAACGAGTAGATGACTAACCCCCCAGTATAGTAATGTGCTCGTAACTCTCAAGGTCCTTGCTCCTTAGAAAGCCAATGCACAATACTTCTTTTTCTAGGTTGTCCTGCAAACCCATGATATGATATTATTACATTGTGGAGAACTCTCCCAAAAATAACTATCCATATATGCAATTCCAAAGAAAATTAATAAGATAGCAGAAGAAGGTTTCTGAACTTACATAATAACCCTTGAGAAGAAGATAGTTCTTTGGCCCCACTGTCATTGGAGCACCACCTTCAAAATACATTGTCACCCGTGGAAATAGAGAGATGTTGCTGGTGACGAAGTAAAGAAAAATTAAATTAAATTAAATTAAACTTTTGTAGGGCATAAATTGAAATTTATTCAAAGAGAAAACAACCTGCTGGAAGATCTATAACATATGGTTCCATTAAATAAAAAGGAGTGTATAGATCTTGGAACAGCATCATCTATCTGCAAATAGCAAAATAATAATTAATTCTATTAACAGTGGCAAAGTGAAGTTTTTAAAATATTGTTGACTGATCAGCTATTTCTTTTTCAATAAGAATAGCAGTAATATCTCGTATCAAGAACTCACCGCGCGAATAAGTGGGTCATATACACCGTCTGCAATGTATGCTAATGATGTTCCTGAATCGACAAATGTTCCTTGTGTATTTGATGTAGTAAAAAAGGAAGAATTAATGAGAACCTTATGACCGTTGACATCAATGTGAGTCATATTCAAGTTGTAACGAGGTCTGCATTTCATTGAGAAGAAAAGTTGATACAGAGAATTCACGAAGTTCCACTGGGTATGGTAGACCCTTGCTATTCTGGTTGCCTCTCACTAAATCAGACCTAGTTTCTTTGTGAAAGATAACTGGGAAGAAAAGGAACATAAACGTACACTTAATCTTTGCAAATTAAATGCTCTACGAAAAAACTAAAGTTAGTAAATTAAAAATTATGCAAATAAATTCAACTCACAAGTATACTCCAATAAGATTATAAATGATCTAGACAAGGCAATGACATTGAGATAGATGGAATATGTTATTGTATAATTTGCATTAGCAATTATAACACCCATACTTTTAAAACATAGGAAAATAGGTGCGGTACTAAAACAAAAAAGAGCAACAAAATTCTGAACTCTGAAATTTCGATGTAACTCAACGAATAAGAAGCTTACTGTGACAGAATTAGTGGAGTAAATGCAAATCCCGGCGCCACAACTTCACCAAGAAGAAGAATGCTACCACCATCTTCTGAACTTGTGAGACAATGAGAGAAGGCCTTAGAGGACACACCTTGAGAATTGAGTTGTAAGATGATAGATGGTGCATTCTTTCCAAACCCCACAACGCCATCACCTTGCAGGTCCTCTGACCGCGAGTTACTACATCTGTTAATACAATAAGTGTAATAGCATTAGTCTGGTTGGGTTTCTGATATTTATTAGTTATATACTTAGTTGACAGTTTTCAGTCCTAACTTTCCTTGTGTTAATTTTATCATGGGACCTATATGAGATACATGACTGGATGGGAACTATACCCAAATAAGACTGATGCGGAAGAACTTGCAGCCTGGTCATTTGACTTTGCTATGACGGTGTCGAAATACATGGTGTCAGACACATAGTACCCTGACGTGGCTGTATCAGCATAAGTCATGCTGTAACCACATTGGTTGTTTGGAGAGTCGGAGGTTTGGCAAACCGAATATCCTTCTTTGATGGCATCCTTGCACCTATAGTCAGAGCAGGATATGTTGGCCGAAGTAGAAGAATTATTGGGGTTGTAGAACTCCAACGGGATCTGAAAGAATTAGAATGGTAAACATGATTCCACCACAAGGGAGAGAAAACGTTCTGAAAGTAGATTCATTTTTTCAATCAAAGGGGTTAGAGCTCAGAGAACGATTGCCTTACACCGAGGTTATTTTTTACGGGGCAACTAGTGCAAGAGCTGCAAGAGACGCACATGAGGTCACTGCCAGTGTCAAATTGGAGAGAATACTCCTTGGATGGGCTCCCCAGTTTCATATTAATATAATAGATCCTGCAGGAAATTTAGGCTTCAGATACCAATACTAACCAAATAAGTTCAAGGCGCGTTTTGACTGATATACATGAGCTCAATATACAGAAGCACAACTAATATCGATCTCATGCTATATTTATATACTCCCTCCGATCCATATTAATGGACTCAACTTTGTCTAGATACAAATGCATCTGGTCTAAACACTTAACGATACATACGAATCTAGACAAAGTTGAGTCCATTAATATGGATCGGAGGGAGTATAAAATGTTCAGTTAAATGAAGAATGTTATATTTAAGTATTTGGCAATTGGATTCACGGTAGAGAACATAAATGAGAACCTGCAGAACTGTTGACTAATGAAACTATTCAAATTTCAACAAATTTCTTGTAGTATCCCACGAGTGATAGTTGTTCACTGGCAGTGTAATGAGAGCTGAATTGGCACAAAACGTGCCACTAGCCCACTACAGAGAGACTGTGCCACATGAAGTTATATACTCTTTAAGATAATACTAGAAGCTCTTAGATTAATTTTGCTAGTCCATCCAAGCATGGCAGTCATATAAAAAGTCACATGTCTGAGGTGATCCTTCCTAGAACTGTAGATACCCTTGATCTCTTTTCCTGTAGATTTGGAAATAACCGGTTCTGATGTACTCCTTCCCTAACGACCCTGCAACTCTCTGTCTACAGACCACTATACTGGCCTGCAAGGCTTATTTTGAGTTTATTTATATATGAAAAACGGTGGGGACGTGTACCCTCGTCTGTTATAAACGGTAGGGAAATGATGTACATTTACCATCGAATGCTCCTCGAACAATGATTTCATCGAGCCAAGAGCAGCAACCAGACCAGCAGCCTCAGGGTTGGTCGGTGACGATGCACGGGAAGGGGGAGCAGCAGTCGAGGCCCAAGAATGACCCAAAGGGCGGCACGGACCGGCATCAGGGGACTTGGGGCAGAGGTGATCTTGGCTGGGCTGAGGGTGTTGCTCGCAGTCCCGCTCCCGGTGGCCAGAGCGGCGACAGGCGAGGCATCGAATCCGGCCATGGCATTCAGCCACCCGATGGCCAGGGGCCAGGCAGCGGAAGCACCTTCCCCTCAGCCTGCGCCTAAAAGCAATGACTCGATCTTCAGCCCCCACAAGTGCAGAAGGGGACAACGGCTTCAGCTGAGGGCGACGCCTGTTGCAGACCACCTTCCACCCCGGCGTGTCGCCCTCCACATCCGGCCCAGCAGCCATCCGTTCCACCCACTGCTGCTCAAGCGTGGGAGGGGATCGAGCTGGAGAAGACGGCGAGCGGGGCGGGCAAGTAACCAGCGCGGACAGGTCGAAAGCCATCTGATCCAGAGGAGACGCAGGCCTGGGCACCACCTCCGGCCGAGGCTCGGGCATCTCCTCCACGGTGTGCAAGGAGCTGAGGTCGCCCACGACCACAGATCGAAGCGGCGGCCGCGACAACTCCAGGGGGAGCAGCACCACGGCAGGGGTGAAACCGTCCGGAAACACGGCAGGCGGGGGCGGGGGAACCTGGTGGGGGCGCAGCGAGATGGTGTGCGACGGGGCCGGAGCGGCCGCCGCCTTTAGGGGCCGGTGGTGGGTGGGTGAAGCAGGGGAGGGTGGGCTAGGAGGTGGGTGGGAAGGCTCGGAATGATGGGGGACAGGCTGGGCGGAGCTAGGCGGCGGCAGCGACGGCGGCGGCGGCGGCGGCGGCGGCCGTGGGGACGCCATCGCGAGAGGCTAGGGTACACCCTAAAATTGCTTCTAATGAATAGGCTTGGGAATCTGATCTTACAGTTGTAATCTACCCAGCCCAACCGGCCGGCTCTCCTCCAAGTCGTACACATATATCTTGTCACGTAGGACCAGATCTGACACAAGAGGACCTCCAGTAAGTTACTAGTGAGAAAAGTTTTCCGGGCCATCACTGGACTATTCACCGTAATCAGCCGCTAGCTAGTACATTCGACGTGACGCTAATACCTACAGTATGAATTTATTCGCTAGTGAGAAAATGCTTGCGCGGTTAAACAAAAATGTGGAAGCAAAGATCGTTATCACTCTCCGAAGAATACAGTTCGCTTGCTTATATAGTATGCATACTAGAATTACTGGGACAAAATAGTTTATTAATTCAGTTGCAACCACGATGAAAAACAATTAGTGTATTCAACTCCAGCCGGAAGATTATACTAGCTCATTCAGTCGATGCACGAGCAGATGCTAACCTCCCAGAATAGTTATATGCTCGAAACCCTCGAGCTCTTTGCTCCTTCGAAAGCCAATGCACCATATGTATTCATCGTGCTGCATATCATGATATAATGTTATTTAAATTTGAGAAAACATACCCAAGAACAGTTAGCCAGATATTAGAAATTTCATAAAAGTACGACCAGAGGATTACTGACTGGATTGGCAGATTCACCCGTATGGAGAAGATAGTTCCATGGACCCACTGTCATTGGAGCACCACCCTCAAAATGTAGTGTCAATACTGGAAATAATAATGAGAGATCGCTGACGGAGAAGAAACAATACCTTTAGTCAACTAACATGACTCACATGAAAACTCAAAAAAAAAACATCACATGAGCTGTTAAATTTACTTGTGGGAAAGACAAACCTTGTTGGGAACACAATGTAACATAAGTGCCCATGGAAGAAATAAGCGGGTATAGATTCAGGGACTGCATTATCTATCTGTGTATGGACAAAATAAATCATTACAACTAACCGTGGCGTAATAAAACTATTCAGTTTATGTAGACTGGGCAGTTATTGGTTCTTCAACCGGATAAGAAAGACAAATGTCGCGTATATGAAGAGCTTACTGCATTAATAACAGGATTATAGACTCCATCTGCGAGGTATGATAATGATGTCCCCGAATCCACAAATGTTCCTTGTGTATTTGATGTTGTAAACAAGGAAGAATTGACAGGGATCATTTTAGCATTGACAGCAATGCTCTTCATATTCAAGTTGTAACGAGCCCTGTATATTATTAAGCAAAAGTTTGTTCACATACAGAATTCAGCAGATTCCATTGGATATACTAGAGTCCGCGTCGACAACACACACAAAATAGTTCTATTGGTTATCTCTGACCACATAGATTGACATAAAGTATTTCTTGAGAAAAAGAAGAGGGAGGCAAAAGACATATATACTTACACATCGTGTTTGCAAATTAAACATTGTACATATAAGCTAAAAATCACTGTTTGTGAATTGAATATTATGCGAAAGAATTTAGCTAACAAATATTTCTTTTTTTATAAATCAAGTAACTCTATCAAGGTTATAAATCAAGTTAAGGCAATGAGATTGTGATTGCACAAACCACCAAACACGAGACAGAAGTACGGTACTGCAACAAAACAGAGCGACACATAGCTCTGAACTTTAAAATTCTATAACAGTAGAAATTGCAGGAAAAAGAAACTCACTGTGATTGAACAAGTGGAGTAAATACCAGTCCTGGTTCCACAACTTCACCAAGAACAAGAATGCTACCACCATTTTCTGAGCTTGTCAGGCAATGAGAGAAGGCCTTAGGGGACACACCTTGAGAATTGAGTTGTAAGATGATAGACGGTGCGTTCTTTCCAAACCCCACAACGCCATCGGCTTGCAGACCCTCTGACCGTGAGTTACTGCATCTTTTTAATACAAAAAGTGTAATAGCATGAGTCTGGTTTGGTTTTTGATTTATATTGGTTAAAATATAATTAGTTGACAGTTACGAGTGCTAACTTTCATAGTGTCAATTTTATCATGGGAGCTATATGAGATACATGACTGGATGGGGAGTTGGGAACTATACCCAAATAATACAGAGGCGGAAGATCTTGCAGCCTGGTCATTTGGCTTTGCTATGAAGATGTCGAAATACATTGTGTCAGACACATAGTATCCTGACGTGGCTGTATCAGCATAAGTCATGCTGTAACCACATTGGTTGTTCGGAGAGTCGGAGGTTTGGCAGACCGAGTATCCTTCTTTTATGGCATCCTTGCACCTATAATCAGAGCAGGATATGTTGGACGAAGTCGAAGAATTATTGGGGTTGTAGAACTCCAACGGGATCTGAAAGAATTAGAATGGTAAACATGATTCCACCACAAGGGAGAGAAAACGTTCTGAAAGTAGATTCATTTTTTCAATCAAAGGGGTTAGAGCTCAGAGAACGATTGCCTTACACCGAGGTTATTTTTTACGGGGCAACTAGTGCAAGAGCTGCAAGAGACGCACATGAGGTCACTGCCAGTGTCAAATTGGAGAGAATACTCCTTGGATGGGCTCCCCAGTTTCATATTAATATAATAGATCCTGCAGGAAATTTAGGCTTCAGATACCAATACTAACCAAATAAGTTCAAGGCGCGTTTTGACTGATATACATGAGCTCAATATACAGAAGCACAACTAATATCGATCTCATGCTATATTTATATACTCCCTCCGATCCATATTAATGGACTCAACTTTGTCTAGATACAAATGCATCTAGTCTAAACACTTAACGATACATACGAATCTAGACAAAGTTGAGTCCATTAATATGGATCGGAGGGAGTATAAAATGTTCAGTTAAATGAAGAATGTTATATTTAAGTATTTGGCAATTGGATTCACGGTAGAGAACATAAATGAGAACCTGCAGAACTGTTGACTAATGAAACTATTCAAATTTCAACAAATTTCTTGTAGTATCCCACGAGTGATAGTTGTTCACTGGCAGTGTAATGAGAGCTGAATTGGCACAAAACGTGCCACTAGCCCACTACAGAGAGACTGTGCCACATGAAGTTATATACTCTTCAAGATAATACTAGAAGCTCTTAGATTAATTTTGCTAGTCCATCCAAGCATGGCAGTCATATAAAAAGTCACATGTCTGAGGTGATCCTTCCTAGAACTGTAGATACCCTTGATCTCTTTTCCTGTAGATTTGGAAATAACCGGTTCTGATGTACTCCTTCCCTAATGACCCTGCAACTCTCTGTCTACAGACCACTATACTGGCCTGCAAGGCTTATTTTGAGTTTATTTATATATGAAAAACGGTGGGGACGTGTACCCTCGTCTGTTATAAACGGTAGGGAAATGATGTACATTTACCATCGAACAGGTCGTGGTCAGATCAATGGCTACGTAGAGATAGTGGTAGAGATGAAGACATGAAGTGCAAAAATGTCGTAGGAGTAGATAAAAAACTCAACGATTGGCTCGGTAGGTATCCTAAATGTGCAGGGGGTGTGTCTGTGCTCTACCGGTGCTATATGTGGGAGCACTCCACGTGATGCCTTACACCTTCATAACTTGGTTGATGGAGGACAGCATCTCTAACTCTAACAGAGGCCGCCGCTCCCCTACTCCGCCGACGCCCCTCCTCCGCTGCTCCGGGATGCCTTCCGCGCTGCCACGGCCCCTTGAGCACCTCCGGGTACGTCGGCGTGGCGGCTCGACATGAACTTGAACAACGTCAATTCCCCGGGTGCTATTTTGCTCCGTCCGCAAGAGCGTCGCGGCCGGCCTCCCGCGTTAACAATGACAATGAGTTCATGACGTACTATAGCTCGGATTATATTCACGTCGGGTCAAGCGGGGGATGCTTTGTCAAATGATATTCACGTTGGTTCAGTCTGTCCGGAGGATGGATGGCTGCTTCGGATGGTGTGCTAGCTGAGCTCGAGTAATGGCGGCACGGATGGCAGAAGAAGCCATACAAGAGAGGAAACTAAATGGAGCAGGGCTCACTTACCCGGGCAAGTCCAGCAGGGCGAACTCCCCCACGCCGTTCCTCTTGGCGAGCCGCACCCTGTCCAGCTTCTGCAGACGCTTCAGGCCCCTCATCGGTGCCGTGCGCCTCAGCGTCAACGCCGGCGCGGGCACAGCAGCGGCGCCTAAGGTGATGCCGGCCAGGAGCACCGCCGCCACCATGGCACCGGCCGCGGCAGCTCTACTCATCGTCGATTTACGCTCGAAATGAAAACCACCGAGGAGAGTTGAGGGCTCAGCCAGTAAACTGCAGCGCTCCTCTGCTTCTCGACAGCTGCGCCTCTCCTGATGCTCGAACCCAATTCCCTCCAAGGGGCGCCACACAACAGTTCAGTTTACATTTTTGGAAATATTCTCCCCCCCCTTCGCTTTTCATTTCCTACCAAGCTCAGTTCTTTTGATTGAGATTGAGAAGTATCCCTCCGTTCAAAAATTAAAATTATATGATTTCTAGATACATCCATGTGTCAAAGTTATCTAATTTGGAACAGAAAGAGATTAAGAGTCTATTTTAAATTACAAAAAAATGTCTCCATAAAAATGGTTACGGATTTCGACCTGAAAATGCCGATGTTACATGCACATAAATGTTTTCCAATAAAGATATTTTTTATTTAAAGTGTTATAAAAGATAGCAATAAACGATGAAGAGCGGAACGACCAAACCAACGGGGACACGAGATTTTAACGTGGAAAACCCCTCCAAACAAAGGAGAGGAAAAAACCACGGGCGCCAGCCAGCAATACTTCACTACATCGGGGTGAGGTTACAAACGCCGTGGGTTTACAATGTGTGGCTTACCCCAACAGGCGACTTACAAGATGTATTTATAGAGGGCAGAAGCCCTAAGTCGGTTGCGATCCGACTCGGATACGATCCGTACCGTACCGCGGCTGCCGCCTCCGCACCCCCGCGAACGCAGGATGGGCCGGTGGGCTAACTTCCTCGCTACGCTACGGCCCAATCCTCCCGGCGACGGGCCTCCGCTTCGTTTCGAATTTAGCCGCTCACTTCACTTCATCATATGAATTTGGATCACCATAAAGTACATTTTGAAATGTCAAAAAAAAATATAAGAATATCCACACATAAATATTAACATTCCATGTATTCAAAGCCGTTTCACGAAAAAACTTACATTTAGTGGCCCGTGTAAAAAAATCTATCTATTTCTGGCTGTATGTTGGTCAGCATGTTTCATCCTACCTCTGATCATCCTCAACCTAGTATGTACTGTGCTTATACT
The DNA here is from genome assembly GCA_026929855.1 of Poa annua. Lineage (NCBI taxonomy): Eukaryota > Viridiplantae > Streptophyta > Magnoliopsida > Poales > Poaceae > Poa > Poa annua. The sequence goes on along the minus strand of CM049427.1, from coordinate 4,291,699 downwards.
ACTGTCTTTTTGTACATGGTCATCTGATGGGTGTAATCTTTGTCGGTTCTAGACGGGAATTAATGGTGTTTGGATGAATGCTCTTCCCTCGGTGAATTTTTTCTTTGACCATGCTCTTTTTTCTTAGTCATGATGAGTCGGGAACTCGCCCATTATCTTTTTCTACCTGGATAAGGACTGCACGGATAGAAGGTTCGTCGACCTGACTGGATCACGTTCGGGCAGTGTGATGGTCAATCTGGTTGCTACGTCGGGGCGGCAGCCCCGGGGAAATGGTGGTTTTTGAGGCAACCTTGATAAAGACTGCGGGGCAGAGGGTTCGTCGACCATGACTGGATCGCTTTTCAAGCAATGCCAAGGTTGATCTGGTTGCTACGTCGGGTGGCGGCTCCGGAGAGTGTGGAGTGTGTTATGGCGTTTGTTCGACTTGTGACGTGTGAGCGGCGGGTCGCTTTGCTGTATAATTATTTTATATAGTTTGTTTGGTTTTTGGACCTGATTTTCCTTATAAATTGGGTCAATTCTCTTCTATCTATTCAGACGGTGGATATCGACCACCTTTACCTAAAAAAAGATCTTTGTTGGATGCTAGACCAAGTTATAAAGTAATGTCTCAGATTGGAATTTTAAGCTTTGTTTCTAGATGATTTTTTTATTCTATATATTTATTTACTGTCCATTGATTAATTGCATGATAAAGCTTTTCTTCACCTCAGGTAATCAATCAATCTCTTGACAATAGTTTAGAGTAGTACCAAACGATTAGTTGACGTCTACAGATGGTTATCATATGATCAATCTCAGGTGCAGTCTTGTACCCGGTTAGTTGAGTTGTAGCTTTTCTCTTTTTATGCTTTGTTCTTCCAGTTTCCTCCTTTTTTCATCAATATAAAGGCAAAGTTTTTGCCTCGTTTAAACAAAACTAGGCAATAAGGCGCGGCGATACGCCGCATCCGTGTGTTGTATATGTGATGATTATAAATAGAACGTAACGTTACTAAAACATTGAATTTTTTAAAATTCTCTTTTTGGAAAGAGGCGTCATTTTTTTATGTGTAGGGGTAAGCATGCGAGAAGTGAAAGTAAATGGGAATAAGAGAAGAAGTGAAAGTAAAAGTGGAGTTGGCGCGGACACGACCGTGTAGTAAAGTAATTTTGAATATGGTAGGTTGAATATTTGTAATTTTATTTTCTTTTCACTTTTTGACGGTATTTAATATTTTGAATTGTAAAAATCTGAAATTTAATCAATTGGACCATTGCCTATATTTTTAAGACAGATGATTCCATTATTAAGAGGAGCATTGCTTACGTTTTTAAGAGAAAGGGTTCCATTATTAAGAGGAGTACAAAAAATGTTGTAATATTTTTTTTTGGAATTCTAAAAATATGTGCGGAGATGTGTTGTCTGGTTTATATTTTTTGTGTGGGAAATTTGATTTTCTCGCTGTAATTTTTCGAATAATGCTATATAAAGCTGTATCAATTCTTGCAATTATTATTTTCAAATTGTAGGAACATGCATGGACATGTGTTGTTTGTAAATATTATTACTTTTCAAAAAAATTAATTCTCAAGTTTTCTTTTGGCAGTTTGGAATATATTTTTGTCGTCAACTCATTATTTAATATACGTAGAACTATATATTGTTTGGTAACAATTATTTTCAAAATTGTGTAAACATGCATACAAATGTGTTGGCTGTGAAGAATCTTTTTCTAGAAATTTAGTATTTTTGTTTTGCATTTTTCTGAGTTGTGGATTATAAGTCATTATTAATGGATGAAGAACTATATAATGTTTGGTAATATTTTTTTAAAAAAAATGTGTTCACATGCATGTCAATGTGTTGGTTATGAAGATTTAATTTTTCTAGGAATTTTAGTTCTTTTTTTGCATTTTTTTGAGCTGTAGGTAAGAAGTTATGAATTTTAATTTAACATTTTCCTGTAATTATTAAAAATCCGACGGGCGGGCCCGCCCATCAGCCAGGCACCGCTGACGTCAGCGGGCGGCGGACGCGGGCGGCTGCGGTCGGCCTGTGGCGGCGCAACGGCGGACGATGTCGACTCCTTGGAGTTCAGCTTGGGTGGAGGACGGCGAGGCGCGGCGCACGAAACGATGGTCGGAGCCGCCGCCGGCGACCATTCCCACGGTGCCGAACAGGAAAAATGCCGGCCTCAAACTCCGGCGGAGCAGCGACGGGTCCGGCCGTCCGGGCATAATTCCTCCGGTGAGGAGGAATAGGAAACGGCGGCGGAGCCTCCTGTCTGCTCTGATTCAGTCGGGGTGGACCGTAGCGACGGCGGCGTGCGGCGGCGGCAACCCCGGGGGCTCACACGGGAGAGAAGGGGGAAGGGGATTCTGCTGTGGCTTTTTGCAGAAAAGCCTGTGGTGTTTGGCGCAATTACAAACAGGTCCTTCACAGTCGGAAAAGTTGGACTGCGGGTTTGTTTCTTCTATTTTGCAGTGGCGTTTGTGCAAAAAGGCCGAATGACCGGTGGAACCGGAGCTCACCGGCGGGCGACCGGGCGACGTGGCCTCCTGTGATTGGAGGAAACCCCCGAGCTACAGTACCCGTTCAGTTTGCCTCCAGAAACTTTCAATCCTAGCCATTGGACGGGCAGATCGGACGGCCGAGGATCAAAAGGCGACGTGAATAGCAGTCTGAGGGGTGAAATGAACGCCCTTTTATATATAGGGTTATTGTACATCAGCATATAAGGGTATTTTAGACTTTTAACCCCCGTTGCGTCTTCACGGGCCGTTCCAAAAGCATGTTCCTAAACAACACATTTCACCATCCGTTCAGGTTCTTCTCAGATTCTACCGGTTTCAGCTGCTTGTTGTTCAGCCCTAGCTCAAACAAAGCACTAAACTTGTATTAAGTTCAATAAACTTTTTTAACGTATGTAATATATATTTCTGATAGTGGCATGCTTGGAACACTACTACCATGCATGCTTAACTTGTTGCGAGCATGGAGAATGCACTTGGGTAAAGTACTAGTGGAATTTGGCGCGGCGGCACGCCGTGTCCTTATTGTGAATTTATGTGAATAAAGCTTATTTTATTGGTTTGGTTGTATAATATATTTTGTAAGTAGGAGTGGTGGCTCTGATTTATTTTAGCCGACGGTTTAAGCTGAAGGGGAACAACTAATTTACCAAGTAAAACTATCTCTATAGAGTATGAGAGACTGATGCTGGTGCTTAAAGGGTCCTAATGCTTCGTTTCAAAGAAATATTTCCATAAGTTCAAAATAGAGGGTGTATGACCAGTGCCTCTTGTTTTTCTTAACCCACATTTCATATGAACTGCCAAAACTATACCAATCAAGAGCAGGCAACACATTTGGAAGTTACACATAAAAGAAATAAGAAGCAAAATGGTACCGCCTGACAGAACAATGGCTTTTCTTGGCCTCCATTTCATACTTGGTGTATCGCTACATGAGGTCCAACACCTAGCTAAATGTAGAGAAAAACAATATCAAAGATAACTGTATCACCAAGGCCAAGCAGATATCTCTCTATCAATGAGACATATATACATCTTTTTTTTGACAAAGTTTACACACTTATTTGTGTACAGAGCGAGTATTAAATATTTTGAGGAGATAGTCATGCACAATTTATTCTACGGCCCTTCTCAGCCCCTCTAGAGTTCCTTCAAAGTTTCACCCACATTGACCATCAGACTCTGCTATCGCTATTTCCGACGCCAGCCCCAATAGTTGTCGAGTTGCCTGGATGCGACGATAACAGTGTTGAATAAAGCTACTCCGATAGCTATCAGTCCGCTAGAGTATGATGGTACATGGGGCCTCAGAGACCCACTCAGAACAATATTTGGAGTCTTACTGAGTAACGAGCCTGCGATAAAAGCATTAATGTATCAGGATGTGAAGGCACACATAAGAGTATTTTGGATGGTAGAGACGATCTGATCTTACAGTTGTAGTTTACCCAACCCAAGCGCATCTTCTCCAAGTCATAGACAACTATCTTATCATGTAAAACAAGATCTGACACAACAGGGACTGATATGTTAGCAAAACAAATCGGGTTTAAGGTCTCATCATCGGACAATTTACTGTAATTAGTTGCTAGACCATTGCTAATGTGAAGCTTCTTCATATGGATTTATTTACTAGTAAGGCTATAGTTGTGTGAGTGAATCAGTCAGTGTTAATATCAAGACAATATCAATGATCAATGAAAGCGTGGATTCAGAAGTCATAATCACTCTCGGAAGAGTTTGGTTTGACAGTTTGATTGCATACTACGTTTACAATTGTTTCTGCAACTATTAGAACATCTGTTGGGAGACAAATTCATTTTAGGAAAATCTGACACTACTAAAATTAAAATAGGTACATGGGCAACATATACTAGCTAATTTAGCCAACGAGTAGATGACTAACCCCCCAGTATAGTAATGTGCTCGTAACTCTCAAGGTCCTTGCTCCTTAGAAAGCCAATGCACAATACTTCTTTTTCTAGGTTGTCCTGCAAACCCATGATATGATATTATTACATTGTGGAGAACTCTCCCAAAAATAACTATCCATATATGCAATTCCAAAGAAAATTAATAAGATAGCAGAAGAAGGTTTCTGAACTTACATAATAACCCTTGAGAAGAAGATAGTTCTTTGGCCCCACTGTCATTGGAGCACCACCTTCAAAATACATTGTCACCCGTGGAAATAGAGAGATGTTGCTGGTGACGAAGTAAAGAAAAATTAAATTAAATTAAATTAAACTTTTGTAGGGCATAAATTGAAATTTATTCAAAGAGAAAACAACCTGCTGGAAGATCTATAACATATGGTTCCATTAAATAAAAAGGAGTGTATAGATCTTGGAACAGCATCATCTATCTGCAAATAGCAAAATAATAATTAATTCTATTAACAGTGGCAAAGTGAAGTTTTTAAAATATTGTTGACTGATCAGCTATTTCTTTTTCAATAAGAATAGCAGTAATATCTCGTATCAAGAACTCACCGCGCGAATAAGTGGGTCATATACACCGTCTGCAATGTATGCTAATGATGTTCCTGAATCGACAAATGTTCCTTGTGTATTTGATGTAGTAAAAAAGGAAGAATTAATGAGAACCTTATGACCGTTGACATCAATGTGAGTCATATTCAAGTTGTAACGAGGTCTGCATTTCATTGAGAAGAAAAGTTGATACAGAGAATTCACGAAGTTCCACTGGGTATGGTAGACCCTTGCTATTCTGGTTGCCTCTCACTAAATCAGACCTAGTTTCTTTGTGAAAGATAACTGGGAAGAAAAGGAACATAAACGTACACTTAATCTTTGCAAATTAAATGCTCTACGAAAAAACTAAAGTTAGTAAATTAAAAATTATGCAAATAAATTCAACTCACAAGTATACTCCAATAAGATTATAAATGATCTAGACAAGGCAATGACATTGAGATAGATGGAATATGTTATTGTATAATTTGCATTAGCAATTATAACACCCATACTTTTAAAACATAGGAAAATAGGTGCGGTACTAAAACAAAAAAGAGCAACAAAATTCTGAACTCTGAAATTTCGATGTAACTCAACGAATAAGAAGCTTACTGTGACAGAATTAGTGGAGTAAATGCAAATCCCGGCGCCACAACTTCACCAAGAAGAAGAATGCTACCACCATCTTCTGAACTTGTGAGACAATGAGAGAAGGCCTTAGAGGACACACCTTGAGAATTGAGTTGTAAGATGATAGATGGTGCATTCTTTCCAAACCCCACAACGCCATCACCTTGCAGGTCCTCTGACCGCGAGTTACTACATCTGTTAATACAATAAGTGTAATAGCATTAGTCTGGTTGGGTTTCTGATATTTATTAGTTATATACTTAGTTGACAGTTTTCAGTCCTAACTTTCCTTGTGTTAATTTTATCATGGGACCTATATGAGATACATGACTGGATGGGAACTATACCCAAATAAGACTGATGCGGAAGAACTTGCAGCCTGGTCATTTGACTTTGCTATGACGGTGTCGAAATACATGGTGTCAGACACATAGTACCCTGACGTGGCTGTATCAGCATAAGTCATGATGTAACCACATTGGTTGTTTGGAGAGTCGGAGGTTTGGCAAACCGAATATCCTTCTTTGATGGCATCCTTGCACCTATAGTCAGAGCAGGATATGTTGGCCGAAGTAGAAGAATTATTGGGGTTGTAGAACTCCAACGGGATCTGAAAGAATTAAAAGGGCAAACATGATTCCACCACAAGGGACAGAAAACGTTCTGAAAGTATATTCATTTTTTCAATCAAATTGATTAGAGCTCAGAGACTATCGCCTTACACCGAGGTTATTCGTTTCGGGGCAACTAGTGCAAGAGCTGCAAGAGACCCACATGAGGTCACTGCCAGTGTCAAATTGGACAGCATACTCCTTGGATGGGCTCCCCAGTTTCATATTAATATAGTAGATCCTGCAGAAAAGTTAAGCTTCAGATACGAATACTAACCATATAAGTTCAAGGCGTGTTTTGACTGATATACATGCTATATTTATATAAAAAATATTTAGTTAAATGAAGAATGTTATATTTAAGTATTTGGCAGTTGGATCCATCGTAGAGAACATAAATGAGAACCAGCAGAACTGTTGACTAAAGCAAATTTCAACAAATTTCTTGTAGTATCCCACGAGTGATAGTTGTTCACTGAGTCACTGATCAGTATAATGAGAGCTGAATTGGCACAAAACGTGCCACTAGCCCACTGCAGAGAGAATGTGCCATATGATGTTATATACTCTTCAAGGTAATACTGGAACATTCAGGGACGGCTTACGTTTGATACGTTTGATAATCGGAGCTTGGGCTGCAAGCACTTAGATTAATTTTGCTAGTCCATCCAAACATTGAAGTCATATAAAAAGTCTCACGTCTGAGGTGATCCTTCTTAGAACTGTAGATACCCTTGATCTCTTGCTCTGAGATTTGGAAATAATCGATTCTGATGTACTCCTTCCTTCCCTAACTCTATGTCTACAGACCAGTGTACTGGCCGGCAAGGCTTCTTTTGAGTTTATATATAACAAACGGTGGGGACAGGTCTCCCCTCGTCTGTCTGTTAAAAACGATAGGGAAATAATGTACAACCCGCCTCACTCAACAGAGGCATCTCATCGAACTGGTCGTGATCAAATTAATGGCTAGCAGCTAGCCATTTACCAACACTCAACACGGTGGATTAATACTTTTTTTTAGAAACACGGTACAAACTCAAACGCTCATATTTACGCACGTACTGACCTATAAACGTACGCACGCACGCAAACCGTACTAGCCGGAGATGCTTGCTAGGGTAATACAGACGCAAGCTTATGTTTCAAAAACAAAAAACAGACGCAAGCAGACAAATGATATTCAGTGACCACTTACAGGCCTATTATTCACGTTGGGTCCTCAGTCCGGAGGATGGATGGCTAGCTGAGCTCGATTAATGGCGGCACCGGCACGGATGGCAGAAGCAGCCAAGCAGGTCGATCGATAATAGTACACGGCTAGACAAACAGGAGAGGAGACCAAATGGAGCAGGGTTCACTTACCCGGGCAGGGGCAAGCCCAGCAGGGGGAACTCCCCCACGCCGTTCCTCTTGGCAATGGCGAGCCGCACCCTGTCCAGCCTCTGCAGACGCTCCAGGCTCCTCATCGGTGCCGTGCGCCTCAGCGTGAACGCTGGCGCGGGCACAGCGGCGGCGCCTAACGTGGCCAGGAGCACCGCCACCACCATGGCACCGGCCACGGCAGCTGTGATCATCCTCGATTTACGCTCGAAATGAAACGGTGGGGGCGCAGAGGGGAGTTGAGGGCTCGGCTAGCCTTCTCGACAGCTGCGCCTCTCCTGATGCTCGAACCCAATTCCCTCCAAGGGGCGCCGCTTACATTTTTGGAAATATCCTTCCCTCTTTGCTTTTCATTTCCTACCAAGCCCAGTTCTTTTGATTGAGAAGTATCTCTCCGTTCAAAAGTTAAAATTAGATGATTATTCAACGTGGCTACATGTGCTTATACTACTGTGTTTTTGTACATGGTCATCTGATGGGTGTAATCTTTGTCAGTTCTAAGGCGGGAATTAATGGTGCTTGGATGAATGCTCTTCTCTCGGTGAATTTCTTCCTTGACCATGCTCTTCGTCCTTAATGATGACTCGGGAACTCGCTTATCGTCTTTTTTTTTTACCTGGATGAAGATTTCATGGGCAGAAGGTTCGTTGACCTGACTGGATCACCTTCGGGCAAAACAAAGGTCGATGTGGTTGCTACGCCGGGGCGGCGGCCTCAGAACATGGTGGTTTTGGTGGCAACCTTGATAAAGATTGCGGGAGCAGAGTGTTCGTCCATCATGACTGGATTGTTTTCGGGCAATGCGAAGGTCGATTTGGTTGCTAAGCCGGGGCGACGGCTTCGGAGCGGGTGGTGTGTGTTGTAGCGTTTGTTCGACTTTGTGTCGTGTGGTTGGCGGGTCCGTTCGCTATGTAGTTCTTTTATACAGTTTGTATGATTTTTGGACCCTGTTTTCCTTATAAACTGGGTCAATTCTCTTCTATCTATTCGGACGGTGGATATCGATCTCCTTTATCTCAAAAAAAGATCTTTGGTCGATGCTAGATTAAGTTATAAAGTAATGTTTTTGGATTGGAGTTTTAAGCATTGTTTCTAGATGAATTTTTTATTCTATATATTTATCTGTTGTCCATTGATTAATTGCATGACAGAGCTTTCCTTCACCTCAGGTAATCAATCAATCTCTTGACAATAGTGTAGAGTAGTACCAGACGATTAGTTGACGTCGACAGACGGATATCATATGATCAATGTGGTGCGTGGCCTTGGGGTCGGTGTGGTTTAGTTGTATCTTTTTTTAGGCTTCGTTCTACCTGTTTGCTCCTTCTTTATCAATATAAAGATAAATCTTTTGCCTCGTTTAAAAAAAAAATACTTGCATATCATCTTCAGCATATAAGGGTATTTCAGACTTTCAACCTCAGTTGCATGTCCACTGTCTGTTCCAAAAGCATGTTGCCAAACTACTTACATTTCACCAGTCGTTCAGCTTCTTCCAGTTTCAGCTGCTTGTTTAGTCGTAGCTCAAATAAGCAAGCACTCAACTTGCATTAAGTAAAGTAATAATTTTTTAACATATGTAATATTTTTTTTTGAGTGGCATACTACTACCATGCATGCTTAAGTTGTTGCAAGCATGGAGGATGTACATGGATAGTGTCTTCCATCCTACCTTTTATTTTCGAGTAACCTGCTTTAGCGTGAGTATTTCGTGCCTTGTTTGGAATCCGATGCTCGTGGATTATTGGCGAGCATGCGCGCCATGGCATGGTGATATAGAGGCGCGCGACGGGACGGGTCACTCAAGAACTGAAAGTGCCCGTCGATCCCCGGCCTAGCAGTAGCACTAGGCAGCGTGGAGGAGATGCACAGCATAATTCTTTCTCCTCTTTCTGCATGGCAAAAGCTCTCCTCTTTCTCAGTCGATCGTGCTCGAGCATAACCCACCCGGTGCTGTCGCTCGTTCGGCTCTCCACGTCCGCGGCTCCTCTTCTTGCAGCCCAAAACAGCACGCAGTGCAAACCTCCCATCCATATCCGCCCTTTGCTTCTAGCTCCCTCTCGCTTTCAACCCTCAGCTGCAATGAAGCTGGCGCCCGCCGCTCTTCTTCTCTTGGCGTTCGCCGTGCTCCTTGCTCTTGCTGCCGCGGCGGTGGCGCCAGCGCCGGCGCTGGTGCTGGAGCGCACGCTGCCGCTCACCGGCGTGCGGTTGGTGGAGCACCTCAAGAAGGCCGACAAGGCGCGGCTCAACGGCCGTGCGGTAGAGTTCTCGCTCGGCCGCATGCCTGGGTGAGAGACCACAACCTTTTTATTCTCTCTTAATTAGCAGTAAGATCATTGGGGTTTTAATCTCCTAGCAGCAGTAGTAGCTTCTGAAAGTCCTGTTGAGCAACTTCTTTTATTCCAAGACTGATTGATGAGAATCTAATTAAGCAGCAGTACTGGATCGATCGGTCTTAGCAGATAAGTGTTGCCACTGTGACAATATATATGTCCTTAGGTTGATTCTAATAAGCTCATTACATGTAAACCTTTGTCCCTCCCACCTCCCCATGCATGAAAACTTCGAATGTTGTATTCTTCTTATGAAATGAATAATATCTACTCATTCTCCAAACATCATGCTATGTTAATTCGATTTTATTTGACAAATTAGTTGTACCGAACATTGTTTTGTGATTGTTATTTCTGATGTTCGAATTTTCAGGTTGTACACTATCCGTCTGAAACTGGGAACTCCATCGAAGGAGCATATTTTTCAATTCGACACCGGGAGTGACTTACCATGGGTTTCTTGCACCCCGTGCACAGGCTGCCCAACATCAAGTGATCCCGATGTAAGAATTTATTCTCAAATCTTTTATCCGTCTCTCTAAGAAGCAAAAAACTTCAGGACATTGTGTAAGAATCATGTCTTCTCATTCTACTTCCATTTTTTCAGATCAAGTTGAAGTCCTACAACCCAAACTCTTCTTCAACATCGTCAACAATATCATGCTCGGATGATAGGTGTACAGATGCCATTGAAACAGGGTATGCAATATGTAATACCTCGGAGTCCCATACCAGCCAATGTGACTACACTGAGACGTATGCTGATGGAAGTGCCACATCAGGGTACTACATCTCGGACATTTTGTATTTCGACAAAGTCTTGGGAAATGAGAGGGTTGCCAATCTTTCAGCCTCAATCTTTTTTGGGTACAGTTTCCTTGGAGTCCTTTATCTCTTTATATTTTGCATCACATATCTCATAGTGGAAACATAACATTCGAAATATACAGTGAAAACCTAATAAGTGATGTTGTAACGATACCTTTTAATAGATGTAGCAAGACACGATCAGATCAAATGCATACAGATGGGATCATTGGGTTTGGACAAAATGCAGTGTCTGCAATCTCACAACTGAACTCTCAAGGGATATCCCCGAAGGTGTTCTCTCACTGCTTGAGAGGTTCACAAGATGGTGGTGGCATTCTCGTTCTTGGTGAAATCCTGAAGCCAGGACTTGTATTTACCCCACTTATACCATCACAGTAAGTTCATTTTTATAGGAAGTCATCTAATTTAGAACGGAGCGAGTATCTCAGTAGCGTACTGTTGTTGCTCTCATGTTTAGTCGTAAATACATAGGATAGGAACCGGTGGTGGAAATGTAATAGTTGAACCGTCCATTCTTTACTTTGCTCTTTCTATTTCATTATCTTGATTTAAAATTATTGTGGAAGTGTAAAATACTACCTAGTTGCATTTACTTACCAAATATTCAATTTTCTTATATTAAGTATCTTAGTGAAAATTTACTTGTCAATTTGCAAAGTAATTTTTATATTTTCAAAAGAAAACAATGTGACTCACCTATTTTGGTAGACGGCAATAATATACCTAAAGCTTATTTGAAATAGAATGTGGACTCTCACATTCCTGGAGAATTTCCTATATGTTAACCACCTTTTGTCATTAAAATACAGGCCTCACTACAACGTGAATTTGAAGAGCATTGCTGTCAATGGAAAAAATATATCCATTGACTCTTCTTTGTTAACAACGTCAAATGCACAAGGAACCATGGTGGACTCAGGAACATCACTAGCATACCTTGCAGACGGAGTGTATGATCTAGTTGTTAGAGCGGTGGGTTCTTCATATGACACACTGTATCTTCTTGTTTAATAACCAATAATAGATCAACCTACATTATTTCAATAATGTTATGGTGCCACAGACCACAGTTGGGCATAACGTTTCATATTTGTTAATCACAGATAAATGATTCTATTCGTCAAGATTTACAACATTCTGTCTTGAGTGGGAGCCAATGCTATTTTTCTCCCCTCAGGTTTTTTTCTTACAAGGAAATTAAATAGTTCATGTACTCAAAATATGTCGAATTGACTGAAAAAAAAACTAAATTTTTTAATTTCTCCACCAGCAATTTGTCATTATTTCCAACAATGACACTGTATTTTGAGGGTGGTGCTCCAATGACAGTGAAGCCAAAGGACTATCTTTTGCTCAGTGCGCATTATGTAAGTCCATAAACTCTTAAATGATACATTCTTGAATTTATTCGCAATTCCATATCTTGTTGATTATTTGTCGGGGAACTTGTGTCAAATTTAGTTATAACATATTATGGTTCACAGGAAAACTATGATGTATTGTGCCTTGCCTTTCAACCAAGCAAGGGGCTCGAGAATTTCCAAAAGATCACTATCCTCGGAGGTTAGTCATCTATTAGCCAACTTAGTTAACTCCAAGCCTTCTTTTAGCCCTTGATAATTACAATAAACGGTCCAATCATGCACTGTGATGTTAATCTCTCAAGCCCAATGAATATCCTAGCTAAGTAAAGGATGTGTCTTACTACAGATATTGTTTTACATGACAAGATTTTCGTGTATGACTTGGAGAAGATGCGCATTGGCTGGGAAAACTATAACTGTAAGCAAATATTTCTCTTTATCGTCAGAAATATCCAGTGTTAGTGCCTCTGCTACTTGATAACCAATTTCTTTCATTACAGGCTCCTTACTGAACACAACCACCACGTTAATTGTTAGCGAGTCCTCGGGACGCCATGCACCATTGGTCTATAGCGGCTCCATGGCTATTGGCATCGTCGTTATCATTGTTTTAAGACTTCAACTTACCTCGTAGGAGGTGAGAGGAATATTCAATCCTAGCAGTCTTTTGATCATGGTAGTTTGGCCGTATGCTGCATGTAAATTGTTGTAAGACCAGCTACACTGTCTAAAAGAAGCGATTCAAAGGCCCTTTTGAACCGTATCAAATTGCCCGATAAAGAAAAGCGAATCATATATGTGGTTTCCTGAATTTTAACTAATATTTCTATGCTCCGGCGGCACACGAGAGAGGATGGCTGCTCTTTGAGGTAAAATGGCTGGGACAAGCAGCAAACAGAGAATTGTTTACTTGTGTTGTTGGTCCTAGATTGGTTATTGAATCGCTTTGGACACTGCAGCGAAATACAACCGGTTCCAAACTCAGACATATATTCCTTTGAATCGACTCAACGATGTGGCTGGTTTAAGTTATTGATAGTATTTAAAATGGAAGCTTTTACTGATAATTTATATTTTCATTATTTTAAAAGTGTTAAATACTAATACTATAAGACACAAACAGATTTTTAGTGCAAAGTCAACTAACCATGCAATACATGAACTATTTTTTTTCTAGTTGCTTATGAATATCATCAAATAGATTTTACTTTCAATGTCTTGTTTCATATTAACTAATTTAAAGATAACATTGTTTTAGTGCCAAAGACACTACAATGAATAAATTTCACTCGGAAAAAGTAAACATATAAATTTCAATGTCTTGACAACTCACCGCGGAGTCGATGTATGCTCTAGGTCTTTCTCCGTTCAAAAAAGAAGACATCATCATTTGGACGTGAACAATGAGAAATGTACTCTGGCTGAAAGGATTAGATGTTTCTACTGTTGGAAAACATATTTCAAAATAATAAGATATTGAAAGAAAAAACGTATTCTATATGCGCATTTAAACTTTCATGAAAAAAGTATGTTTTTTTACATGTGTAAAAAGAAAATTTTGTGTCACAAAATTTCTTTTAACAAGACAGATAAATGTGTACGTTTTTTTAAAAAAAAACTGTACGTTCATTACCCGATTCTAGTGGAGGCCACCGGCAGTCACTTTCCCCTCTTCAGTCTTCCCCAGTCCGCTCCTCAGGCAGCAGCGACCTCACGCTCGCCCGCCCTCTAGATCCGGCGCCGCCGGCTCACGCACAAGCCTCAGGACGATGGCTCGCAAGGTCGCCGGCGCGGTGGCACTGCTGCTGCTGCTCTCGCTTCTTCTGTCCTCTTCAACAGGTGAGCATACATTCCTACGACTACGAATTGGGGCAAGGAGGAAGGAGAGTAGTATGCTAATGGACGGAGTTAATTAATGGCTTTGTGGTACTTAAGGCCCAAGCCCGAATCTAAACCTTAGCCCAAGAAAAAAACCAGCCCATGTTTAGGTTATTGTGCTCTTGTACTCAAAGCCTCTGCTCCGTGTGTACTAGCGCCATGTTCATACTGCCAACGCGCCCTGTTCTTGTACTCAAAGCCTCGACTTTTGTATTGAGATGTTTTTTCTTACAATGTACAGTAGCTTTTTGTATTTTTCTTGTACCTTGCAAATGCAGTTTGAAAAATGCTTCTTTTATTTGCGTAGATGCAAAAGCCACGCCTATTGAGTGCTCGTTTCACCAGGCCAAGAATCAATCTTGTGGCACCGGCTACATGATGGATCAGACTTGTGGTGAGCAGTGCAAATCCGAAGGCTACCATGGCTGGATGTGCGTCCCTAACTGCACCTGCGTGGTCTGCCCATCTCTTGGTCTTGAGCATCGCCCGCAAACCCTGAAGCTACAGAAGAATAAAGGTGTGTGTCTCATGCTCATGTGCTTCTAAGTTCTAACAAGACAGGGTCTAGGATTTTCTTCATAAGAATCTAGCTAGGAGATAATCAAAGTATTGGCATTAGCAGATGCATATATATCACAAAGATGGCTAATTGGCAAACATAAGTAATGCTAACAATAGCTTCATGGTTAACAAATGTGAGCTAAGGTGCTAAATAAGTCAACTGATTGACGTTTGACGTCTAGACCAGCTAGTCAGCTATACACAATGTATCAAACTACTTGTCAGTCCCACTGCTTAGTTCAACTCAGGGTGCCCACCTAAGTTGACGTGGGCTAAGCGTGCACTGGACTGAAACTGCAGCTAAACTAAATTTCGAACCGTCATGCTTAAATTCTGGGGGCCACCTAAATGCCTGTAATTTGTAGATTGTTTTTTTCCATTGTACCAAGTACTGTAATTGTGGACACTTCTAGTCTACTAACCTGCTACCTCATAACCTGTGTA
The DNA here is from genome assembly GCA_026929855.1 of Poa annua. Lineage (NCBI taxonomy): Eukaryota > Viridiplantae > Streptophyta > Magnoliopsida > Poales > Poaceae > Poa > Poa annua. The sequence continues at coordinate 4,276,667 of CM049427.1, read as the reverse complement.
ATTTATGTTTGGTGAGAGCACAGAATATTTATATTGGTAATTTACCTGGTGGTCTGAGTTGCACTTGCCGTTACATGTGGGAAGTGGTTGCATTCTGATGCTTCAATCTGTGTCCGGCTTCAGGCAATAGGGGCACGCCGGCTGGTGGTGTTGGCGCCGTCTGAGGCCTTTCAAAGAAAAGCTCGACGGACTGGTGACGTGCACCACCTGTGATGGCCTTGGTAAAGTCTAGTCTAGTGTTTTGTGAGGCCCTTAATTTGGGCTTGGTTTGTAATGTAATAAGTAGTGGAGATCTGGTCTGAGCTGACAAACCTGAGCAGAGCATGTTCCCTAGTTGTATGCCTTGACAACTATGGTTTCGGTTGTTCCTTAGTGGCTGGCTGACACTAGCTCGTCGTAGTGTTTGTAGTTGTTTGAGGCTCTTGGGGCATGCTGCTTGATCTACAAAATAGTAGGGATTTGGTTACCGGACCTGAACTGAGCATGGCTGGTTGTATGTCTTCAATATCATGTAAGTTGATGTGATTGGAAGTAATTGATGTGGTAACATTTTGTTTTATTACTTAGGCACTTTCACGCGCTCTTCCCAAATTTATATGAAACCATCCAGAAAATGAATTATCATGGCTGAATTCCTCTTTTGTTACACACAATTATTGTATCAATCTTTACTAGAAAGAAGCAACAAATACTACTACACTCTACACAAAAATATCAATAAAATGTACATCACGATGTCTCTAATAGTATAGACGGCCCGCTGCGTGTGACCGCAGGAACGGCGCCAGCAGCTCCTGCAGCACCAAGCGGTAATGCATTCCGGAATAGCTATCTACAAATTAAGCTACTACTAAGGGACTTCATCTATTTTTTTCCAGCCAAGACTCGAGAGGAATCTCAAACCAAATAACAGAACACAGGTAGTTGGTGATTTGCAAAGGTTCAAGTTTCAAAAGTTCCCAGGTTTAAGTTACTAGAACTCACCTGAAAACACGATCCATTGAAATATACTTCAAAACTTCAAAGTAATGATGGAGCTAGAGCCCATAGGTAATAGGTAACACACCAGAAAATCTCAAATATTGTTACGGGCAACAGAAGTACCAGAACTGCACCAATACATGATTACGGTAACAAAATACTGTGTTATCAATTAATCAACCAGACTACGTGTTCATGTTAGCATTCATCATTGGGAAAATCATACGTTGATGATTCAGCAAAACCGATTTTCAGAGTTGGTTTGGAGACAATGGTCGATTTTCTTGAAACAAAGATGAACAGGTTCTGAGTTAGTTGGCAGCAACAATTCATATAGCTAAATGCAATCTGTCTCGGAGATAAATCCTCCAAATCGACTCAATATTTAAACTTAAAGTTTCGATTTCTAAGATATGAACTAAATGGACAGACATAAACAACAATGATGATGCTACATCCTCGCCATAACTGACTTGACAACATCCAGTATTCTGAAGTAGTGGTAGAATAGAACAGATTGCTTACCCTCTAGACCATCACGGTGGAACCGGTTTCGACCAGCAAGATTGTTACATGGGCTGCCCCCAATCACCAAGTCAAAACCTCGAAATTTTAGAGTCAAATATTCAACTACATCATCGGTGAGATTATGCACGTCTGGAACCTCAATCAGCTCGCCCTCTTCCTGAGTCTGATTCCACCAACCTCTCAAAATCCTCCTGTTCACTTTACATATCTCTACAGAAACTACTATCTTCAACTTAATTCCAAGACTGTGTAGAGCTACCTCTGCTCCTCCGATACCGCTGAATAAGGATAGTACCTTAATACCATCAGGAAAAATGTCCCTCAACACAGACAAGTGGTAAGCAACAGTATCAACTTGGAATGAGTTGCCAAGCGATTTATACCTCTTCGTTATGCCGACTACCCTTGTGTGATCATTCGGGAAACCAAGTACGCATTCCATCTCATTAGCCTCCAAAGAAGCAACCTTGTTTTTCCCAACCCACACAAGATTGAATTTCTTGCATACATCGATAATATCTTTTTGAACTCTTAGAGATGGTGTGTTGTTGGCTCTTCCAAGAACACGTTCAATAAGTTCTGACAATTTTGTGCTTGGTATATGTGTCGACAAACAGTTCAGCTTGCTTCTCGTGTCCCACAGAGGCCACCACTTCTTATAATGAGGAAAGGCCTCAAATATAGTTTTTGGAGCGACCGGAAGTAGAGATTTTCTATTCTTAATCGGGAGATTATGGATGTAACCCCTTTTTCTTGCAGCAGCGCACAAGTTTATGGAATCTACAAGCTCTGGCTCAACATTGTACAATTTTTCTGAAATAGTTCTCCATACACCTTTGGGGGCTTGGGCCACATTCTCGTAGTAGAAGAAACGTGGTCCATCAGCTAGTTTAGAAAGTTTTTTTCTCCTTTGAGAGCTCACCGTGTAACCAGGCAAGTTAAAGCCAACCATTGGATTTTGAAAAGTCATTGGCTCATCATAGCTACCATCCACAGGAGCTTGATTTCCTTGTTCTCGACCCCCATAATATTTCCGCTTTTTCTTGCTCTCTTCCTTGAATCTTGCTTTATTCATCACCCCAAAGGATATTTTCGGAGCCTGCAAAATTATAAATAAACTTTATTTTTCCTTGCATTAAAAAAAATGGTGAATTTTTATTCTAGTTCATTGTAAAACCAAGCCACAACGTACCTCATATTCAGAATCAACGAACACAAAAAAGGGGGGATCCATACCTAGAAAAGTTTAAACAAATATACATATAACATAAGGTTCATTCTCCATCAAAACAAAGATTATCAAAGAAGAAATACTTTCATAAAGCTAGATGCATTACCAATTCTGGTAATAATCATATTGGCTTCATCTTTGGAAAAGCCCTGGTCAACTATGAATTTGATCTTCTTGTCCACCTCTAACTTCGGAAAATTCTGCAACAAACCATAGAAAAGGTAGAGATTAACGAGAATTCTTACACATTGTGGATTAAATGGAAGATAATTGGCAGTGCATTGATAGTGAAATAAAACTACAAGGTGATTTCTACACCTAATATTCAAACACATAAGAACCGAAGAAAAAAAATGAGTGCAGCCTTGACATAGCTAATATTTTTTATTCATCATGATCAAAGAATGGTCAGGAAATTTATATGCTCATTTCCTACTCTTGTAGTGCATGATTATTACTCTGCAGGAGATGTTGGGTTTATAGTACTTTGTCACACTTACTAAGCGTTACAGTCTTACATGACAAAACATTAACATATCAGGAATTCTATGTAAATCTAAATCAAGTGCTCAAACAATATGGAAACAAGAGGTGACTATGGTTTGAGTGGCACCCGGAAGAGTAATCATAATAGAAACAATATAAACCCTAAATAAGAGACAATTCACTCAAGCAAGAGATGTCCAAGATCTCATCATTGCTTTATGCTCTGATTTAAGTCCTGGCATACCTCCATAGTTAGTGTGTTTGGCAAAGCAAGTAGCTTTTTATTTCTAAGATACATAACAGAAACAACTTGAAAATTGGAGAGTAATATCACAATTGTCATGCTTGATGTTTCATTCATACAAACTAATACTTAAATAAGTCAACAAGACAAACACTTCACATATCATCACACGTATAATCATGTAATACTATCAAGTTGAAGATACATGATAATCTACCTCATCAATAGGACCATAAGAGTTGACTTCCCTCACGCCAATATGATCGTCGTCCTCATCCCGGTTTAAAAAATCAAGATCATCATAATCGTCATCTTCAACATTGACGGTGGTGCAGCCAGAAGTTGAGGGATCACCTTCCAAAGTGTAGTCACCTCGTTCCTAATTTTCACACAACCAAATTAATGTAGCATATACCTAGCCACGATGCAGTAAAAGGATCGGGGGATAAACTAAGCAAAAGAAGTACATGGACAAACATACCTTGTATTTGAGAAGTAGCTCATGCAATGTATTTGCAGCGTTGTTCCCTGAGAGCAGAATCATCTTGTTGAAACAAAAAGTGCAAACCCAAAACGACACGATGAAATGAAATTGATTATATTTTTTTATTACCAATCTCCTTTGGGAAACCCTTCCCCACATACTGATCATCTAAACAGGAAGATGGTGGTTCCCCGTGGGACATGTCAGCATCCTGTTGTAAATAGTTGCACAAGCAAACACCAGATTGTAATCGTAATAAAACAGGGTATATGCTGAAATACAAAATGTTCTAGCATGTAAGTAGTACCAGTATGGACAGGTCAGGAGCATCGAGGTTACTCAAGGCCGAAGCTGGCAAGGGCTCGGCATCGGTTTCGCAATTAAACTTTTCGACACCATCGCCATCGCTACTGCAATCCTGTGTAACATGAATTAAGCACACACACATATATGAATATTGCATCACAAGCCAAGAAGAACCACTGAGACATGGCAATCCAAATCTCTACCACAAAATAATTTCATCGAAATAAAAATGTTCCGGCGTGTAGGTCGTTTACCAGCATGGACATGTCACGAGCATCAAGGTTACTCAAGGCCGAAGCCGGCAAGGGCTCGGCATTGGTTTTGCAATCAAACATTTCGTCATAACAACCATCGCTACTGCAATCCTGCGTGACATGAATTAAGCACACACACACATTTGAGTATTTCATCACAAGCCAAGAAGAACCACTTAGACATGGCAATCCAAATCTCTACCACAAAATAATCTCTACCACAAAATAATTCCATCGTACAGCCTAGAATTAATGTATCAAAGAGGAAGAAGACCAGCATTTTTATTTAATAAACCGTCAAAATCCCCTCCATGTCCTGCCAGAGTGAGACATTAAGCTGATGCCAAAAATACATGTACATCTGCAGGTTTTACAGCACCCACATGATCACACCTTTTGCTTTCTTAAATGTCTAAACCTGTCCCGTTTGACACTAGCATGCTCTGTGAAAAGAAACAGGGGTCAATGGAGATAGAGGAGAGCCTACCGCCAATGGTGATCTAGGGGAGACCGAGATGCGGCTCTCCACCACCGCGTTCCGGCAAGATCCTCCGGGGAATAAGCTGGCGCCGCTCGGCGCGCACTTCCGGCACTGCCCGGCGCGGCAGTCGACGCAGGCCGGGTGCCCGCAGGCCAGCTGCCGCAGCCGAGTGCAAGCAAATCATCAAATCCGTGGAAGCTGGAATGGGATGGAATGCTGAAGACGAAGAGGAGAAAACGTATGTACCTGGAATTTGGGAGGGCTGAAGACCCGGGAGCAGACGGTGCAGCGGGACCACTTATTGTCGATGGCCACCACCATCATCGCCGTCGGCGACGACGAGCCGCCGTCTCCTCCTACTCCTCCTCCGGCTGCGTCAGGAGGAATGTGGTCTTGCATCCCCTGGAGATACGGAGTATCCACCGAAAGCTCCTTCGCGGCGGCGCTCTCCTGCTCCTCCATCGTCGCGTCAACGTCGTCGGAGGAGAAAGAACAGTACGTCCCGTCGTCCCGCGTCGCCTGGCGAAGCAGAGTATCCACAAGGAGCTCCTTCGCGGGGCTCTCCTGCTCCTCCATTGCCGCGGCTACTTCCTTGGCGGCGCTCTGCTGTTCGTCGACGTCGGAGGACAGAGAACAGTAAGTCCCGTCGTCTTGCGTCGCCTGGCGAAACAGAGTGTCCACAAGAAGCTCCTTCGCGGGACTGGTCTGCTCCTCCATCGTCGCGTCAAGGATGGAGGTAGGAGAAGAAGGGCAGGAAGTCTTGTTGTCTTGCGGAGTATCCACCCGAAGCTCCTCCGCGGGACTGATCTGCTCCTCCATCGTCGCGTCGACAACAGAGGTAGGAATGGGGTCTTGCGTCCCCTGGAGCAACAGAGTCGAGGGGCTCCGCAGGTCCATCGTCGCGTCGAGGCTAGAGGTGGAAGAAAGAGTAGCAAGAAGAGGAAAGCCCGGCTGAAGCGGCAGGAATGCAGCAGGATTCAAGGCTTGAGGTAACTATCCGCGCTGTTGTTTTATGGTGATCCAAATTCATATGTAAAATGGTGATCGGTGATCTAACTTCTAGACATTCCTCCTTACTACTCTTTTTTTATCAAAATGTAAAATGGTTTAGCCTTTTGTTTACTTTATATGTATCTAGTATTTAAACATGTCTAGAAACATTTTTGTTAGAAAAGGTATATGTGGGTCAAAAAAAAGGCTAAAACATCTTACGTTTTACACGCCTTGCTCCGGGCCGGTGTTCCCAAATTATACGGAAGTAAACAAAAAAGTGAAATATCATAAGCTGAATTCCTCTTTACTACACACAAATCATGTAACAACCTACTACAGTTCACACAAAGTATCAACGAAATGATACTACTGTATTATGTTACTGCTTTCTTTTCCATCTCAATTTTAAGCGCATAACAGGCCACGTAATGCTGCAGCATTACATGAACGGCCGGTGAGGCGGAGAAGAAGAAGAGGCCGATCAGGTCAGGCGGAGCTCCAGTGAGCGGCCTTCTCGGAGCCGTTGCGGCCGTAGTAGTAGTCCTCCATGGCCTGCTGTATCTCGGCGCGCGTGTTCATCACGAACGGCCCCTGCTGCACCACGGGCTCCTTGAGCGGCCGCCCGGCCGCGAGCACGAACCGCAGCGGCGCGCCGGACCGGTTCCACACGCTGAGCCCGTCCCCGTCGGCGCCGAGCACGAGGCAGTGGTGCGCGGTGGCTGGCGCGGCGTTCTGATCCCGGCGGCCGAACGCGCCCTCGCCGTCAATGATGTACACGAAGGCGTTCCAGCCCGCAGGGATGGGCTGGTGGAGTTGCGAGCCCGGCCGCATGGTGAAGTCCATGTATAGTGTCGGCGTCCGCGTGTACACCGGTGACCGCACCCCGAACGCCTCGCCGGCGATGATGCGGACGTCGACACCGTCCTTTGTGGCCTGGCTTACGTCCTTGCTCTGCAACTCCTGGTATCTGGGCTCGATCCTGGCATTCATGATAAAGATTTGCAGAGTAAGGATTGGTGCTGCACAGTGATCGTAATTGATTAACTGATCATATAAAATGGCAGCTTGTGGTGGAAGAAGATTGATTGTTGGCTTGGTATGGTTGCATACATTTTGTCCTTGGCGGCGAGGTTGATCCAGAGCTGCAGGCCCTTCTGCACGCCGTCGGACGCCGGCATCTCCGAGTGCACGATCCCACGGCCCGCCGTCATCCACTGAAGAAGAACAGAGCATTCAGATTGCAAGTTTAGCTAGAGACAGGATCGAGTGGATCATGTTGATGATAGATTTTGTAAGTAGATGGCGAATGAGACCTGGACATCCCCTGCCCTGATGGTGCCCTTGTGCCCCGAGAAGTCCTGGTGGGTGAAGGCTCCCTGCATCGTCATCAAAATAACACTGAACACTTCAGCAAACGCCTTGCGAGCAAGATGACGAAAGTTAGAAGCAGAGCTTGGGAGCGTACGTCGAGCATGTAGGTGACGGTCTCGAATCCTCGGTGTGGATGGTCGGGGAACCCGGCGGGCTTGGAGACTGAAACAATCAAGTCGAGGAACCAATCAGTTGGTCAGAAACTCTGAACCGATTCCGAAAATTCGCTGGGACGTTTGGGGGTGATCCGATCCAGAGATGGATAACCAGGGACAGTGAGGTGAAAGAGGAGGAAGATCTCTACCTGAGAACTCGTCGAGCATGAGGAACGGGTCCAGGTTCCGGAGCTCGTGCCTGCAATTCAGAAGGAAACAGAGGTCAACGCAGGCCATCAGAAGATTCAGAGTTCAGTTCAGTGTTCATGCCGCCCACAGATCGATCGAGGCGGGATACTTAGAATTCTTGGTACCTGCCGATGCTCCGCCTCACGGTGGCGCCCTGCCCCTCGGACTGGGCCTCCGACAGCAGCTTCTTCACCACCGCCCTGGGGTTCTCGAACGGCGCCGTGGCCGCCGGGGAAGACGGGCGTTCTACGCGGCTGCTGTCCCCTCTCGAGCCAACGACGTGCTGGCGGCGTCAGGCGGTCGTCACCGGGCGCCTACGTCACGCACCTCGTCACTGATCGCCTTCCTATGCCGCGCCATTTCTTCGTCGCCTCCATAATTTTCAGCAACTGATCTATATCTTCATCGCTTCCAACAGTTTAAACAACTAGAGAGATACCATACTGATTGCAGCGGGTATTGTTTTTCTAAACTCGAATTAAAGAAAGGATATTTGAAACATGAAATAGAATCGCTATCAAGAATATGGAGGATTTTGTTTTTTAAAATTTAAAGCCCATATATTAAGTCACCAAGCCACCTCATTAAAAACCTTCCATTCCCTAGGATTTGATTTGTCACAACAAATCAAGAATCTAAATTTGCCCAACATCAAATTCTATTATATTAACCACGAAACATTTTGTGAAAATTGTATGGCTATTTTTTTAATAATATGAATATATTCATGATTATTTTTTTTATTTATACATGTGGGATGAAATGAATAAATGAATGGTTCGAATAGTGTATTATGTAGACACCTTAAATATATGTAGATGTAGAGATCGAATAATTCAAGAGAGAGGCATTTTGGCTCCTGGGTGCAAGTGCAGCCTTTATTTGAAATATATTTTGAGCATATTTTAATATTTCAATAATTTTGTAACAAAATTTTCACAATTTTTTATATGAAAAAACGACATTTTATGTGGGTTAGCCTCTATTGGAGAAAATATAGGAAACCTAGAGAGAAAGATCAAAGACACGATAAGTAGATGAAGGAGAAGTTTGAGATCAATCGCTCGAGTTCTCCGCAAGACTAGGAAGTCCAAATCCACCATCTTATCTTTGTGAAGTTGTGATTCCATCTTCTATGCTAAGCTTGATCCACTCTCTAGGTATTGTGCCCCAAATCTACTTGTTTCTAACCAAATCAGAGATATCTTGATGTATGAGATCCTCCATTTCTCTCTATAGAAGAACTTGTTATATTAAACATTTGTTTATAGTGCAAAAGGATTATTGGTGGTTTGGCCTTCATTTTCCCATCAAGGTGAGGGTTTTTTTCATGTAAGAAGATGTCTCTAGGTTCATGCATGTTGCTGCACTTTTGTCATTGATGGTTGATGAGGTTGTTTGCAGAATTGTCATGCTGTTGTCTGTGGACACTCGTGAAATTCGAGACAACTGAGAACTTTGTGGACACTTGTGACATTGTTATTGACATTGACAGCGACAATTTTGAATATGTGTTATCCTATTTGCTTGTAATATTTGAACTTCATGTATTCTTTGGGATATTTGAATTGCAGAGGTTTTTTTAGAAATATAAAAAATTATCATGTTTGCCAATTGTTACACTCTAAGTGATATGACAAGTGTAACACTTGACACAGAGTACACGTGGTGGCCAGCTGTAGAATCTGCTTTATTGCCTCGCATGCTTCCGACATTCAATTTCTTTGTCCATCTATCCTTCCACTTGATATTTCTTTGTCCATCTATCCTTCCACTTGATATGTTTTGCCCCCAAATTTTGTATGAAAAAATCAAAAAGCAAAATGGAACAATTGCTGCTGAATTCGTCTTTATTATACCAATTCTTGTATCAATCTTTACCATAAACAAACAAAAAAGAAACAAAAGAGTGCTACACTTACACTTTACACAGTGTCAATGAAAAGGTACTACTATGTAAAACATAAAACAATTTCTTGTCCTTCCCAATTTTGTGCATGAGAGTGCCACTACTGCAGCATTGCTTCAAAATCAGTCATAATCATGGCACGATGAAGAAGAGGCCGATCAGGCGGAGCTCCACTGGGCGGCCTTCTCGAAGCCGTTGCGGCCATAGGAGTAGTCGTTCATGGCCTGCTGTATCTGGGCGCGCGTGTTCATAACGAATGGTCCATGCTGCACCACGGGCTCCTTAAGCGGCTGCCCCGCCGCGAGCACGAACCGCAGCGGCTCGCCGGACCGGTTCCAAACGCTGAGCCCGTCCCCTTCAGTGCCGAACACGAGGCAATGGTGCGCGGTCGCTGGGGCGGTGTTCTCCCTGCCGAACACGCCCTCCCCCTCGATGATGTACACGAATGCGTTCCACCCCGCAGGGATGGGCTGGTGGAGTTGGGATCCTGGCCGCATCGTGAAGTCCATGTACATGGTCGGCGTCCGGGTGTACACTGGCGACCGCACCCCGAACGCCTCGCCGGCGATGATGCGGACGTCGACACCGTCCTTTGAGGCCTGGCTTATGTCCTTGCTCTGCAACTCCTGGTACCCGGGCTCGATCCTGGCATTCATGATCATGAGATGCAGAATAAGAATTGGTGCAGCAGAGTGCAGGATAAGAATTGGTGCGGTAGAGTGATTGTAATTGATCATATAAAATGGCAGCTTGTGGAAGAATTTGAATGTTGGCTTGGTATGGTTCATACATCTTGTCCTTGGAGGCGAGGTTGATCCAGAGCTGCAGGCCCTTCTGCACGCCGTCCGACGCGGGCATCTCCGAGTGCACGATGCCGCGACCCGCCGTCATCCACTGAATAAGAAGAAAGCATTCAAAATACAATGTTGGATGGAGACTGAATTGAAAGGATCACGTTGATGATAAATTCATTGTGATTGTAAATAAGGTAGCAAATTATACCTGGACATCTCCCGTCCTGATGGTGCCCTTGTGCCCCGAGAAGTCCTGGTGTGTGAACGCCCCCTGCATCAGAAAAGACGAGTGTGCATTTCAGCAAACAGGTGGCAGGCAAGATGAACACGATGCAGAGCAGAACAGAACATGAAGCAGAGCGTGCGCTACCTCGAGCATGTAGGTGACGGTCTCGAATCCTCGGTGGGGGTGGTCGGGGAAACCGGCGGGCTTGGAGACTGAAACAACCGATCGAGTAATCAGTCGGCCAGGAAAAACAAGATGGATGCATGGATTCCGATGGAGAGGTGGAGGAGGAGGAGGATTACCTGAGAACTCATCGAGCAGGAGGAAGGGGTCCAGGTTCCGGAGCTCGTGCCTGCAAGATTCAGAAAAAAACAGAGGTCAACGCGCGCCGTCAGGAAATTCAGAGTTCAATCCTCGCGCAATTCGATTCACGCGAGGAGAGAGGGAGCGCAGTTCTTCGTGCGTACCTGCCGATGCTGCGGCGGACGGTGGCGCCCTGTCCCTCGGACTGGGACTCGGAGAGCAGCTTCTTGACCACCGCCCTGGGGTTCTCGAACGGCGCCGTGGCGGCCGGGGCAGACGACGACGAGGACGACATGATCGCTGGCGGGAACAAGAACAGGACCGTCACTACAGAAACAAGAATCAGGAGGAGGAGAAAGACGAGATCTTTGGTCTTGGCGCCTCTACTTGTCTTTCTCGACGGAGGAAGAACAGGGCGGTTTCTGCTGGTGAGGCGCTTGAGTGCCGTATAAATAGGGGAAGAGGAGGAGTGCCTCAGCATCTTCGTCGTCGTCGTCGCTGCTGGGTGGTGGTGTGGCTCTGCTGCTCGGCCATGGTGGGTAGATAAATGGCGGTGGAGGATCGATTCGCGGGCGTTGACCATGGGAGTGCGGCTGCTTGCGGAACAGCAGGTGGGTGGCGCCGACGACGTGCTGGCGTGCGCCGGCCGTCACCCCCGACGCCGACGTCGGGGCCGCGTCACGGGCCTCGTCATTTTCCTTTCCCAAAACGCCTCTGAGAAAACATAGCTACCTGTTCACAATGAGAAAACACACCACTGAAAGCTACGCCACGCATGCAAAACATGTGAACTCAAAAAGAAAAGGAAAGAGAAAATTACATAGAACACCAATGATCGGTGATAAAGTTGCACAAAACGCATAATTACAACCGTTTTTGCGGCTAGCCCTAACTTTTGGTGTAATATGGTGCGGGTAGGCCAAATAGATGTCTTACGATTCTTAACAACGTATCTGACAAGTGGGGATATATTTTTATATCATATACGGCATTCTTTAAATTAGATATCATAATTGTATGAGAATTTGAACAAAAATATTATGCTCAAATATGTCCTCACTTTTTTAATTTTTCTATGCTAAAACACAAAGTAATTAGATTCTTTTTTTGAAACTTTAAATCATATCAGGTGGTTGGCTATTTGTGGGTTGTGCTCTCAAATTTTGTCTGGAAAATAAAATAGTATTGCGGTTGAAAGGCACCGACGGTGGGGGAGTAGATCTGGTGGCAATGTTACGGTTGCAGCTCGTCTCTTCTTCCTCCTCTTCTTCGGTAGGTAGCGGTACTGCTCCTTTCCCTTCCTTCTTCCCCTCCTCTTCTTCTTTTTTTCTGTTCCGAAAGTGCTCTGAAAGTTACCCCGTGGCCACGGGTTACCGAAAGATAGGATAGGCCACCTTTTTAGACTCATGATTAAGTATAAGCAACCTTACAGATTATGGTTAGGAAAACCTGTGATGGGAAGAAATGTAGTACACTGTTAGGTTCTATCATCTAAATTGTTACTAAAAATATTAAAATGCTGACAACCTGGTCCCACTAGGCAGTGGTTCTCCCACAACACTGGCACTACCGTTGCGTCATCAATGATGGGATCGACGAACATGCACACGCTGGAGGCACATGACACACGGATTCGGAGCAGGGCTTCGTCCCATGTCTATTGGGGGCAGAATGAGACCAAATGGTTGCAATAGACTACCACGACAACACATTGCAGCGGTGGCCGATGCAGGAGCTCAAGGGCTCGGCAACACCAAGCATGGGAAGGAGAGGAGAGAGATTCAAAGGGATCTAGAGCTCACTCTCTAAGGACGAAGAAGGGGTCGAAGAGATCGGAGGGGACACGAGGGCGAGCAATCATGGCGGAGAAGCTCCGGACAAAGATGGAAAATGAGATCAGGCGCACGGTCGAGATCGGGGGCGAGGGACGCAGTGGGTTTCTTTTCTTTTACGTCTACCATCTCGTTGACCGGAGTGTGGTTAGGCTAGCTGGTGTCATTTTGTAGGTAACTCACTTGAGGTGAGGGACATGCACATTTTCACGGAACCCTTGGAGAGGTGGGCAGGGAAGCTGGTCTCCATTGTACTACATAAGCTTTTGAATAGTTTCTCGGTGGACAAAACTTAACACTTCTTTCCAGCTTATGAATGTTTGTGAGGTAGAAGCTGGTCCAAAAAAATGTCCCTAATTCGTCTAGACCTCCAAAATTTCTGTAAGTGAAGTTTTAAATATTTTCTTCGTGTCTCTGAAAATTTCTGGAACTTATTAAATTTTCCGGCCGCCTCCCCAAATGATGAAGTTCTGAGCTGTGAGAAAGAATAGACCTTTGATAATGCCCAGCCTCAGTTAATCATGAGGCCAACGTATAGAGGTGCCCAGGAAGATACGAAAAAGATAGATTCAACTCAACAACCGACATCACTGAAGCGGCGCAATGCATGTGAACTCCAAAGCAAGTCAGAAGAGCCAAGAGAAGCAATGGCAAAACATGGAACCGCCGATTTATTAACCGTTTTGAGCTCAAAAGGCACACATTTTTTAGACATGATTTCATCAGTATAAACCCCAAACTTCTAATCATGATTACAACGTTATCAGAAATGCATAAGTAGATGGCATCGAAAATAAGAAAAATAAGATTATAGTAAGGGATAAAACTCAACATTCTTTGCTGCTCTCTTGCAACAGCTGGAGTCCCTGACCGACTCAACTCGGCTTGGGTTGTACTTATCAAAACCTTTCCTATGAACATCTAAGCCATAGAAGGTACGATGTAAAAGCTCTACAATGGATTAAGGCGAGCTTTCGATATAAAAATAAGTTTCAGAGAAAACACAACACTGAAAGCGACGCCATCCAAAACATGTGAACTCCAAAAGAAACATAGCAAGCGACTAGCAGTAGGCAAATATACATCTGAGCAATCTAAGCCATAGAAGGTACTCCCTCCGTTCCAAATTAATTGACTCAGATTTAATACAACTTGTACTAAATCCGAATCAATTAATTTAGAACGGAGGGAGTATGATGTAAAAGCTCTAAAATGGATTAAGGCGAGCTTCCGATATAATATAAAGATAAGTTTCAGAGAAAACAACACTGAAAGCGACGCCATCCAAAACATGTGAACTCCAAAAGGAACATAGCAAGCGACTAGCAGTAGGCAAATATACATCAGAGCTGCAATGATAAAACTGTTACTAGCAAAGCTTATAAGAATCAGATATGTTATGATACCACGTAGTAGCTCCGTTACAAAACTGAAAAGCCTCCTCTCCTCTGTTCTTATCTCTTCCTCACCAAAAACTAAAAGCAAAGGGGTAACAAAGACCCTAGGCTTGAGACTGGGAAGGCGACGGCGCCTTTGCCTGGGAAGGGGCTGCTGCGCCCAATGCTGGGAAGTGGACGGCAGAGTCAGGCTGGGGTACCTCATGCTCCCTACGATAGCCACGGCCGCCGTATCCACGCCCACCACCCTGCTGGTATCCCCCGTTGCCCCTGCCGCCACTGTAACCACCTTGCCGGCGCTCTTGGTTACTGCCATTGTAACCGCCTTCCCGGCGCACGCCGTTGTAGCTGTCTCGGCGCTCTTGGTAGACACCATTGCCCCTGCCGCCGTTGTGCCCGCCTTGCTGGTAGCTGCCATTGTTCCCGCCTTGCCGGTAGCCACCATCACGACGATCCTGGGACACGTCCCTCCTAGGCGCGCTGTTGCCATTGGTGACATCAACATCGTGGAAGACAATGGGATTGTTACCATTGCCTGAGTTGTAGACCCGGGACTCGGTGTTGTTGGGTCGGATGCGGCCACTGAAACCACCATTGCCGCGCCCTCCCCTGAAGCCACCGCTTGGAGGGCCATCTCTCCTTGGTGGGACGTACTCCTGACCGTCAGCTGGTTTGAGGTACTCCTGGATGCTTAGCTGCAAGAAATAGCAACAGGGATTAAATAATGACAGCAGATAGCTTAAACAAAGGATGGCAGTGCTTCAGTATATGCTATAATTTTGAACTATGACAAACGATTCCAAGCATCAGAACGCATTCAGTACCTTGCGAGCCTTGCCTTCCTTGGCAGCAGCCTCCCTTGCCTTGCGCTGACCTTTTTCCATCTTTAATCTGTCATCATCCTCCACCTTCTTTTTCTCCAGGAGTTTCAAACCCTCAAATTCTTCAGGAGCCACCATCCTCTCCTCAGGTTTGGAGGGTTCCAAAGCCTTCTTCTTTGCAAGCTCCTTCTCAAATTCTTTAAGGGTCATCTCCTGTTACAAATTAGTAAATATCAGCAAAGGGACTTGGAAAACAAAATGATACGGGCTTGTAGATAAGTGTGTTGCAAGAAGGGTAGTACTTCTTTCTCCTTTTCCGGCTCTGGCACTTTGTGGGTGGTGCTCTTGGAATCATCTCCATTCTCCCCTTCAGTAGAGTCCTCCTTCTTGGGGTTTTTCTTCTTCAGCTTCTTCTTTTGAGAACCAGTGAGGCCCTTGACATTCGGGTCCTTCGGCTTCCTAGGCTTTGGTTCACCACCATCTCCACCTTCCTTTTTGGAATCATCTTTTGCAACATCCCTGCAGCAGTACAAAACATTGATAAGGCTTGGCAGATAAAGATACATATTCTCAAGAAAACACTGAAGAACATGCACGGCAACAACAATCAAAAGGTTATGTCTTAGCAAACACATACCCTGCAGAGTTTTCTGATTCAGAAGCTGGGGCAGCAGAGACGTTTTCAGCACTGACTTCCTTCTGTGGTGCCTCAGCTGCAGGCTCCTCAACCTTCTCGTCAGACTTCTGATCAGCATCAGAAGCAGCCTCAGATGCTGGCTTACTTTTAGGCACATACTGCAGGTTGGGCTTCCTGGACTGGCCGTCATCTCTTCTGTGCTGTTGCCTCTGGGCATAGCTGTTGTTATAGGAGTGCCCATCTTGCTGGTAGGAGCCATTGTTCTCATTGTAAGCTTGTTGGTTCTGGCCATTGTTCTCATTGGTAACTTCGTTGTCACCACCGTTGCCATTGCTGTAACCATTGTTGTAGCGACGGTTGCCATTATTGAAGCCACGGTTGCCATTGTTGTAGCCACGGCCAGCACCATTGCCATTGTTGTAGTTACGGTTGCCATGGTTGCCATTGTTGTAGTTACGGTTGCCATGGTTGCCATTGTTGTAGCTACGATCATCACCATTTTCATAGAAACGATTGCCATCGGCATCGACAAGGACACGAAAGTTTCCCTTTCCACCTCCTTGACGGCCACCGCCAGAGCCACCAACAATGGCTTGTCCTCGGCCACGGCCTGGTCCTCTGGCATTGTTCTCCACTGGATACTGAGCAACCTCTGAAAAGGTACATGAGAAGGCAACCGTCAGATCAGCCCAAGTGTAACCGATTATTATCAACAAATCTTAATCCAAGAACATTGTAGACAATACTACATAATGACCATTAAAGATCTAGAAATAAACAGATAAGTCTAGAAAATAAATCACATGGGAGGATCACAATGCACAGAGAAATCAAACCAATCTTGCCATAGATAAACATGAAACAACTGGAGAATGCATAGGTCTACCGAGTGATCACAGGATTTAGATGCAAATACACAATAATTAAAAAAACAAATTACGTTCTGCCACTAATAAAAAAAAAGTGTCATGATTTAGTCAAGAAGGAGCAGTCGGTTAAGACGACACCGGACAAGAATCAGTCAGAACAATTACGTGCTGCCTGCTAATTATAAAACGAAATCCATAGAGTTAGACGCAACGAGGCAAGAATTAGCCAGAGTAATTACATGCTGCCAAGTAATAAGAACTAGGTACATTGTTTAGACAAGAACGATCTCTAAAGATTCACAATCGTGAGAGAGTAGCACCCCGAAATAAACTAAAAGCAACCACCTTTTCCAGACCGAGGAGGACGCTACAAGGTACAGCGGCTACAACGACGACGAATCGAGAACCAATCTACGGTGGCGAAAGATCTAGCCCGAAATTGAACCACACGGAGCATGAACAACTGAAACAATATGGACGCAATGCATATGACCCGAGACGAGACAGATCGGAGCCAACCAAACACGCACGAACCTGCCGAGCAGATCGATCTAGTCTAGAGAGAGAGAGCAAACAATTAAGGGAGGAGATCGATCGAGGGTTGTACGTACCAGCATCGTCGTGCTGCGGCTTCTGCTGGTCGTCGTCGGCGGCGGGATCCTTCCCATCGGCCTTGGCCTTGGCCTCGGCGGCGGCGGCCTTGGCCCTGACGATGGCGCCGACGGCGGCGTCGCCCGAGGCGTCCTCGGCGAGATCCAGCAGGTCGAAGACCCCCATGGCGGCTAGCTAGGGTTTCCGCCTAAACCCTGGAAGAATCTGCTGCGTGCAGGCGGCGTGGCGGCGGGTCTGGGGTTGGGTGGGTGGTGGCTGGCGGATCGACGAGGGCGTGGGGCGGGTATATATAGTGGAGGGGGCCGGGCCGGGGAGTTGGCGACGGGCCCGGCGGGCGAGGTTTCCGCGCCGGATTGGACGCCACCGACCTTGACTCCGACTCCGACCCCAGCCTGCCCTGCCTCTAGGCTCTAGTAGCTTCCACCCATCCATCAACCGTACCCCATCGTGCCGTGCCAAGCCAAACAAAACGTTACACACCTTGTGTACTTGTGTTGTGGGTTAAGGAAGGAGTCGTGATTTCAGAGGACTGATTGATCGACGCATTGATGGGTTGATTTGATCTAGAGTACTCCCTAGTCCTAGTACGCAGAAAATGTTTCATGATGAACACATTTTATTGCCTCTATAAAAAGTACAAAGAAAATGGCTCGTAAAAACTCATTTTGGGCCATTTTGGGCAAGACACGTCCTCGTGTATCCGGGAGATACTCCGCAACCCGCCCCGTGGGAGGCCAACTTCCATCACGATACGAAAACATTGTAAGTCGACGCTTTTTAAACCAAACGCTCAATTGGCCGAGCTAAACTGGATTGGACCGCTCTTAACTGGGTTTTCGATTTCTCGTAAAGTCTAAGCAAACTCTTCAAACAATGGAAGAATGAACAAGGGTCTGACACTGATAGGTTATTGATTGTTTGCTTAATCTCAATCATGTATCACCTCTCACATATACTTCTCATACTAATATTGGACTTCTATACGCGAAAAGAAATGTCTTGTAAAAAGTCATTTTGAGCCACCAAAACTTGTCTTTTTGTTCAGACCAAAAATAGTTTTTTTTTAATTGTTTGTGTACATATATATGTCAGGATATACAACCGGATTTTTTATAAGAAGCTAATTCGGGGCAGTGGTTGTATCTACATCTACGAATCAAAATAGATCCCCCTAAATAGTTCATATGTGAACAATAATTCCGATAGATGACATTGTTTCACATGTTGTCCTATTATGTGTCCAAGTTGGCATAAAAATGATAAACTCTAGAATTTCGATAACTTTCCAAAATAGCCTACTTCACAAAGTGTCCTATCATGTATATATTCCACGAAACAGGCTTTCGCCCGTTTTATAAATAAAACCAAACGGCCGAACTGATACAAGACAATGAGGAAACCATTTTGTTTAAAACCAAATGACTAAGGTCATGAATATTGCCGTACTATCTTTCATGATAATATATCTTCTTTTGGCAGAAACAGTTTTACCATGGCAAACAATTTTTTTTTGTAAAAACAATATTTTCTCTTTTTGTGGATTTTGTTTTTATTTTCCAAATGGATAAAAAAAGGTGTCGTGGGAAGCAAGGAGCAAAAACAAGATGTTAAATGGGATGCTTATTCAAGTTTTTTATATTCAATTGATTAAATGGAATTCTAAATATTACTGAATTTAATTCAAAATTGAATTAAAAGTGTGTAATGGATTGCTCATAAAAATCGGCAAAAATCATTTCATGTACCCTACAATAAATATAGAATATACCAAGCAGGCGATGAATAATTCAATACCCTCTTACGAAATGGCACGGCGAAATTTACCTTCCATTTTGACGAAAATATTAAAAAACTTGAAAATTTGGCATATTTACATGGATTTCGGATATTGTACTAGTTGACATGGAAAATGATAAGCTCAAGTTGGCAATTTTTAAAAGTATTGATGCTTCGTGAAATGGCCCCTACCTGAATGAAAGTCGATGGGTTTGAATCGAACAGGCATCATGGTCAATCTCAGGCAATGCTGAATGGTAATATGTAATCGTGGATCTTACTATGATATATAATAGTGCAATAGAACATTTCCACTTTTTAGGTAAAAAGGTTGTTTTTCTTTTTTGAATGGTTGAAATAGGATTTCGTGTGAGCAAGTATCACAACTAAGGGCATCCACAATGTGTGCCAAATTTGGTTGCCAAATAGAGAATTTGGCTACGGGAGCCGGTTCCATACATTGTGGAGAGTGCCAAAGCCAAATAAATTTGGCATTGAGAGCAACTAGAAGAGCTAGCTCCATTTTCTTACAAATCAATAAAATATGAGAAGAGTGAGTGGAATCTATACCTTTTGAGAGGAGAGAGAATCTGTTGTGGGCCCTTGGCCTAAAATTTTGGCAATCTATACATTGTGAAAAATTTGGCAATTTAGCATCAATGCCATATTTCTTATGTGGCATATTTGGCTTTTGGCAACATTGTGGATGCTCTAAGATGCCAAATCAGATATAAAAATGCAAGGTGTTTGTATAGCTTTTTCCTCATCACAAGAGAATCACAAACGATTCTACTTTCCATAAGGGGTTGGCCTTCGCAGTCGCTTTGTCAATTGTGCCCTCGAGATGGCATGCCAGAGATGAAATAATTACCCCTTTAGAGCATCTCCAACCACGGTGGGAAAATGTGGCCCCTAAAATGTTCTCGGACAAGTCTGTACGTGTCCCGTTGTGTTTGTTTTGCAATCTAAAATCGTGTATCTCTACTCATGTCCTCCAAAATTGTTCGGTCACTTCATGTGATTGGTGGGGAAAGAAAGAGGAGAATAAAAAAGGACAAAAAACAAAAATATGATATAAAATGGTGTATGAAATATCAAACTCTACTAGTGTGAACAAAATAATAGTACAATATTATAATTTGTACATGCAACACAAAAATGAATAATGATTTTTTTGAACATTCAAAATGTGCAGGATTCACCACAGCCAGATCCACACTTCTGTTGGTTTTTCTCAGCTTACCATGCAAATTGTTTTGTACTATTAATTTTGTGCAGTAGTAGCACCTGTTGTTTTCTCTGAAACTTACAAATGCCATGTTTACGAAAAAGGGCTTTCTTGGAGCTTCAAAACGACGCACTCCAGTAACTATTAGAAGGAAAAGACGTGCGTTGCCACGTCCATCCTAATATGAACGACGATAGATAAAAAAAATACTTTAAACGAAACATACTTATAAAACAATATAATGATGAAACAATAGTATAACTTGATCACTACATGGAAGTAGAGAGGGACATAATTATTTAGTTGTAATGTCATGAAATTTAAATTGTGTACATGGTTCTATAATGATTTGATCCAATTTCCGAGAATCTAGAGACATTGTATGATGAAGATTGTAAACTCAAAGAGACAGATTAGGAATCGAGATCATATAGTGATGGTCATTGATTTTAGTATAATGAAATTAAGCATATTTTTCGACATAAATTATCTCAAAATCAATAATAGTTGGCATAATTATGTCATAACATATTTAAATAAATTGCATCGAATACGACCGATACTATATAAAAATAGAGAAACATTTCACTAATGATTACTAAATAATTCACAAAAATATAGAGCGAACTAAGAGATTAAACTGTTTACATGCAATATTAATCCGTGCATTAGATCTAGATTGTATAAAATAAATTATAAAAAAATAAATGGTACGAATACCACCAACCATTATATATTAAATTGCAGAAATACACTTGTTTTGACATATAGTATGAGCGCACGTAGCATGCAAGTTACCAATGTACTTGAGTGACGATATTAGGATTGGAAAGTCAACCACTACTAATAGCAACGGTGATAGCGGTGGCCGGTGTAAGAGGCGACATGAGTGTTCGCATGCAACTACTATGAGGATCGTAGAAGTCAGATCGTAGAAGTCAGAGAGAGAGAAATGGTGTCACGTGGCATCAGGGATGAGGTGTCATGTTCCCAAGTGCTTGATGAAGCCAGACGTTTGTGGAGAGAAGGGCAAACTTTGCATAGAGGTGTGTGTGGAGAGAAGGGCAAATTTTACATAGGGACGGTTGTTTTCGGTACATTACGACTCAAGGGAGATGGAGGGAGAGAAACGGTGTCGTGTAGCACAAGCGGCATGTCGCTATGTTAAACGCTAGGCAGAGATAAGAGAGAGAGTTATCGGATATCTCTGGTAGCTCTGCACCGCATGTCGTTTTTAAAAAACCAAAACGACATGGTTAGATTTCAATTTGTTGAAATAAAACATACCACTACGTGCACATATTCTACAAACTCTAGGATTGTTTTGTATTTTTATCTACATATAAAGAAATTTTGAGGGGAAATGAAGCTGTTTTTTTTTGTTTTTAAAATAGGAATCTCTTCTTATTTGACAAAAAATAGTAGATAAGTACAAACATATGTATATATAATATATCCATTAGAATATTTATTAAACTAAATTTAAATTGTGAACTATAAGTAAATATAAATTGAAATATGAGTGGGGTCCACCATGATGTGGATGACGAGGGATTAAATCGACAAGTCCCATGGTGAGGTACCTAGGGTTGTATCAATAGGAAGAATATATGGGTGCTGACGAATTCGGACGGCTGACAAGCAAATAGTTTCTCGTCGGGTTTATATTATCGATATCACAATATGAATACAGGGATAACTCGGCGAGTCGTAGCTTCGCTAGGGTTTCGGGTATAAGATTGTGCGGGGCGTTCTCCTCCCTCCCGACCCATATATATAGGGATCCAGGTCTTAGGAGTTCAAGTACAACTAGGATTACTGTCATTAGTTACCCAAGTCGTCACGAAACCATCTAACTTGTTCCATACTCTTACAATTAAAAAGCCCTTCGTCTTATTCTTTATACATGCCAACAACTGGGACTTACAGGAAACCAACCTTTAATACAGCCCGCTGGATGTACCCATCGGGTATAACCATATCAGTAGCCCCCGAATGACTATTCTGAAGGGGTTACGGTGCAGAAAACAGTAATTTTTCTAGCGAACGAAACCCTAACTAGCCAGAATCTATCTATCTAGTACATGCGATAACGGTGGCGGAACGGGTTACATTACCTCCATGTAGACCGATAGCGGGGATTACGCTCCCGCACAAGCGTTGACGATGAAGTCGTACGTAGCCGACCTCGAGGTCGCGAAGAACTTGCCGCGATGTCGAAGTCGATGACACCGGGGTGTTGACGATGATATGCGTCGACGGGCGTCGGGCGGAAGAAGGCAGAGCGCCAGCACCGGGGCTGGTGCGGCGGCTGCAGGGGCGAGACGACGTCGCCCAGGCTACTCAAAAGGAGTTACCCCCGAGCACTCACAAACATACGGAGCTTAGCGACAACCCCCGGTCATTCAGATCCAGCTGAAATCGCAGGGTAGATCTTATCTGGAATTCCGCAGAGCAACGACGCTCTGCGGTATAGCTTAGGTGGAGAGAGGGGGCAAAACGGGCGGAGAGACAGCTCGGTCGGCCTGCATACAATTAATTGTATTTTCCAATGAATTAAATCAATTAATATGCCTTGGTATATAAAGGGGGAAGGGGGTGTGCAAACCCCTTGGCTCCCCCATGTGGGACTAAAGGAGGAGAGGGGAGGGGGGGTTCGACCGAACCCCCCTTGGGCTTCTCCTACTCCTAGTCCAACTCGGACTAGGAGGCCCAAGCCTCCCTTCCTTGTGGGGTGCGGCTCCCCCCTCTTGGGCCCTCTTAGGGCCCATGTAGGTGGGAGCCCCCTTTTTCCTTTATTTAATTAATATTAAATTAATATAAAAATCCTATTAATTCATAATTAATATATTTATATATAATTCAATATCCCATGACTCCGAAACTATTTCGGAACCACCCGAATAACTTTCGGACATTCTCGGAACCATTCCATACCTCCCCGGAACTCCTTCCGGACCACCGGAACTCTTTCCGGATCATTTCTCTCTTTCCAAAAAATTCCTATAATATTCCAGAACCTATCTCCTGGTGTCGCTAAGACCTTAAGTTTGTTACGCTACAGTTCGAGAACACTCCAGACATGGTCGAGACACTCCGCTCACCAATGATCGTCAGGGATACCTGGAAGTATATGACGACCCCTGTGCATTCCACGAATATCGTCGTTGAACCATAAATATGACATTCATTCCCTTTGTCTCTACGATACTACCTTGTTCGAGATATGATCGTAGACACACCGATGTCTTTGTTGTATCTCGTTACCGACTAAGGTTATTAACTCGTCTGCAATATTTCATCTCCATGACCTAGTCATAAGCTGCGCAACTATATATAGATGCAATATCACCGAGTGGGCCCAGAGTATCTTTCCATTACAAGAATGAACAAATCCCGCTCTTGATCCTTACGTCTTGATGCTCTTTCGGAATACCCAAGATGGACATCGTTATTGTCATGCTATATAAGACACAACGTTTGATGCTCTCAAAGCACCCCTACGAAGCATTAATAAGTACGGTCTCACGGTCTAAGGAATAAGCTATCATATTCTTATCTATTGCAAATGACAAACATCGTAATACGATCTTATTGCAATACTTTGCGTATGTTCACCATCTTATTCAACTAACAAGATGACCCCATTGTCAACCGACGTCATTGTCCTTGACCGGGAATCTCGATCAACTGTTGCCCAATGGACTAGCTCATATAGAGGCTTGCTAGGGACCTGGTTGTCTATGTATCACACGTGTATCAATAATTCCGATTAATACAGTTATAGCATAATACACAAACTTATTATAAACTTATGAGATAATGCAATAAATACTACTTATTTATTTGCCTCTAGGGCATATCTCCTTCAGTCTCCTACTTGCACTAGAGTACAAATAAACTAGCTACATTTTACTTTATCAGAATCCCTTATCAAATAAGAATCATTTGATAATGCTTGCTTGTGGAAGAGTGTTACTGCACAATCCATGATTGTACATGCTCTTGCGATTCACTGACATCAACTTGCTTGATATCACCATGTTGTCTAACAACATATATGCAAATATCGTAACTAAGTGAGACTTCTGTTTCCCAGCGCTTACTCTGATTATACCAACCAGATAGCTGCCCTGAAAAACACACTCAGCCATAGAGAGCCCCTTGTAACAATTACAAACTCGCGACATCTACATATTTTCACACCAATGTATAAAACTTGACATTCTAATGTCACTCCAACAACTAACGCACCTCTACTTCCAGTAAATTCTAAACTTACTTTTATAACTGCTCTTCTTTCAAGAACATCGGTTATATTTCATCGAGCAGATAAAATGGTTTCTGTATGATGTCTAATATTAAATAATAGACCCACATGTCATACAACCATTACTTTCACGCATCATTACTCTTAATGATCAATTGGATTCCAAAGGACCATCCTTTTGATTCTATTCTGACTCCTCAGATATAATCCAACACAACTCGACTAACTATTTAAAATTCCCGTTTTATTTCAAAATAGACACTAACTTTTAAATAGTTTCACAACTTCATCCTATCCTATTGGTACAGTTTCACAATGTGTTAACTACACAAGATGAATTCGACTCCCACTCAAATTATGTCTCCACATATTTGATAACACGAGCTCCCACTCAAAAACAGGTCATCCACATATTTGAGTTCCTGAGCTCCCACTCAAAAATATGTTCTTTACATATTCCATCTGAGTAAACTAACATTGACTCCCACTTAAATCGACATTTTGGTCAAACCAAAATCATTGATCTATCATCAATTCGAGTTTAATACAAACTACAGTATTACATTAATACAAATCCCTCAGACTTCAAGCATGTCTACACAAATGTAGTCAACAAATTTGATCTTGTCCAAGACACATTTCTTGACAAGACATGCTACCACGTCTTTCTTATAGTCACATTTCTCATATAACACCTTATATGACGATTAAACAATCTTATTCCTCTAATAAGAATTGCAGTAACAATTACTATCTTAATCCTTTCAAATGCAACTTTGGATTTCCAGGCTCAAAAAGCCTTTGTTCGTATTCCGATATTTTCTCAACTTTCTTTGTATTCGTATAGTGCACCTTGATCTGTCAACAAGATCCGAAACACTTAATACAGTGCTGTGACCTGACAGCAATATTAAACATAACAACACTTTATTTAGAAGTTTCTTTTATGAAAATATTATGATCTTTGTGAAGAGGATTGCAAGCAGAAAACAATTTTCTAGTCTCCCTCACTCTTAATCACTAAACTTTCATGAGCAGACATATACTCTTTGGAACACCTTCCAACATAAGTCTGACACTTTATTCCAAACTTCTAATTCCAATCCATAAACCATAATTCGAAAAGTCATCTTTTCTCGGAATTACATAGACAACAAACTGAACTTTGTTTCTAATTGGTTTTGGAATACACTCCCATTCAATGCGAGTATTCTACAAAGAACTATTCATGTATATACCGAATTATCGTGTAATCACATACATGTCGACACTACTGTCGATCTCACGAATTCTTGTTGAGAAAAACATCTATTTTCTAAAGTGGACATTGACTATAATGTTTCAAACATATTAGGAGTTTCTAAGACTGATTCTGACAGACCACACTTTATTTAATATAGAGCATGATTATAACTCCCCACATATCACTATGTATGACATTATAATTTTGTGAAACAAATTTCCACAAGTCTTTTGTGTTGAAACCATAATTCAAAAATATTGTCCTTTGATCGAATCTTGTGAATACAATGTTCACTAATCTTTCTTCTGAAAAACCCCATTTGATCTATCATCAAATTAATTTCAGAGTCCATAATTTATCGGGCAAATACTCCTATTTACCAAAATCATGGAAGAATTCGGATCAAGCAGTAAACACCATTAATTAATCATAAAAAATGACACTCAATTAATTTCCGCTAGTATTGCAACTTCAATACTTGATTTCAAGCTTAATCAACTCAGCACTCGAAATACTTAAATGGACCAAAACATCCATTACTTCTTTCATTGCTTTTATGACTAAACTCGACGGTGTTTGTTCTAGTAATAGAACTCTTATTCATAGGACACGCTATTTTATCATTTATACAATTATGAATACTTATCATACAATCAATGTAACTGAGATGTGGAATCTTTATTCATAATATAAAACAACTGACTTGTTCCATAACATAAAACAACTGAACTTGTCTTATTACATGAATAACTTTGTCTTGCAACAATCAAGACACACACACTCGCTCACTATTACAAAAGATCTTATCAAAAACTATTAATGATAACTATGATAACTTGAGGACGTAAACACCAAAAGGCCATCAACTCCTTGATTACCAGTTTCAGCGCCAGGTCACATCAAACTGCGCCGCATATATGTGATAATTAGGACCTGTTTCACAAACAGAACAAGTATCAAATACTTCATCATATACCAGGAGGCGAATTCATAATTCTGCATATATCAAATATATACCTGTAGCATCGAAGATCTCTCCTTCAATGGAATCAACCTTCAGAGATTTGAATTCAGACACAAACTTGTAGAAGTTCATATCATCGGCCTTCAAAATGTACTTGCGTACATGCTTCTCATAGCTAGGAGGTAGAGATATCAGGACAGTCCGAATGGCACAAGAATCTGCCATCCAGTAATCGAAGACCATCGTCAGCTGGAAGTAGATGTCATACAATCTCTTCAAATGTGTCTTCAGACATGTATGCTCTTCCATGTGAATGGTCTGGAACATTCTAAGCTGACTGAATTGCTCACGCTTTAATTCATCCCCGAAGTGTGTCTTTATTGCATCCATCATGACGCTTGGCTCCTTGCGTCGAAACAACTCTTTCAACTCGGGTGCCAGGCATACGGTCATGGTGATCTCCACTTCAATGAATATGTCTCGACGCCTACGAAAATCATCTTCCTCCTCCTCGCTAGCAGAATCTCCTGGTCCTTCTCCTAACGGTTCATCGAGAACATATAGAATGTTGTTGTGTTCGAGAATGTTTCTAAAACCGCTGTACCATCTGATGAAGTTGGACCCATCGGCTTCTAATGTAGCATCCGGGCTCTTGAGGAAGTAACCGAAGTATAGTTGCGTAGTCTACAGATGTGATCGCAAAAGAGGTAAGGCAAAGTTTATAATATGTAGATGAGTTTTAGTTTTATAATCTTATTATCTAAAAACACACCACACCAAGATTATTATCCCAAAAAATAATAATGGCGATGACACGACCGCCATCCACTACACCACCCCGATCATCACGACCGGCAGCACAGCTTCAAAGGTGGACATAAAATGTCGATCACAACAACTCTATGACTCGTGCTCGATCTTTTGATCTTCCCGTGTTCCGAGGCCATATCTCTGAGTATGCTAGGCTTGCCAATCAAACCTCGAAGACCCTGCGCGTGCAACATGGCTTACACCCACTGTATGCGAACGACGAGATGTGTGACACCCGATCATCACGGCCTGCCTCATAACGTAGAACTTTCTTGGTGGTGCGCAACGAGGGAGAACACAATTTTGGTATTTGTTAGGGATCATCCTATTTATGACGCTACCGTTGTATATCTAGCATATAAGCAATCAATAGGATGCACACACAACATCACACAATAATGATGCAATGAAGTGCGATGTGACATGGTCGATGCGCCTGGACCTTCATGGCGCCATGTGCCTGGCCCCTCGGCGCCCCGGCATGGCTCCGAGTCTACAGAGCCCTCCATTGCCTTCGACAGTATGAGTAATATCAAAACTTACCGTAACCATGTCACATAAAATAACGCCTCTGCAAAACAAAGATAGACGCCTCTAGCTTTATTTAGTTTTGCAAGTTTTACGTGGCATATAGGCTTATTCGTAAGAGAATCGCTTCCCTACCTACGAACTTTGTACCACAACGTCGATCGTATAATTGCATGTTTAAGCATCCCTTTCGGGCCCTCCATTGAAAATGCTTTACCGACTAGAGAGAGAGAAACAGACACCCGCCAGCCACAGATACGGTGCAAGCCGTATGTCAGTAGTGGAACCAGTCTCGCGTAAGCGTACGCGTAAAGTCTGTCCGGGCCGCTTCATCAACTCAATACCGAAGGCATCGCAAGTGCACGCTAGAGGGTAGCAAATATAAGAAAGACGCCCTCATTCAACATGAGTTCTAACCGTACCAGCAGTACTACGCATAGATTGGCTCTTATACCACTGAAGGGGTTACGGTGCAGAAAACAATAATTTTTCTTGCGAACGAAACCCTAACTAGTCAGAATCTATCTATCTAGTACATGCGATAACGGTGGTGGAACGGGTTACATTACCTCCATGTAGACCGATAGCGGGGATTACGCTCCCGCACAAGCGTTGACGATGAAGTCGTACGTAGCCGACCTCGAGGTCGCGAAGAACTTGCCGCTATGTAGAAGTCGATGACGCCGGAGTGTTGACGATGATCTGCGTCGACGGGCGTCGGGCGGAAGAAGGCAGAGCGCCAGCACCGGGGCTGGTGCGCCGGCAGCAGAGGGGAAGGA
Source organism: Poa annua (assembly GCA_026929855.1). Taxonomy (NCBI): domain Eukaryota; kingdom Viridiplantae; phylum Streptophyta; class Magnoliopsida; order Poales; family Poaceae; genus Poa; species Poa annua. The sequence continues at coordinate 4,247,966 of CM049427.1, read as the reverse complement.
GGCGCGGCGGCTGCAGGGGCGAGACGACGTGGCCCAGGCTACTCAAAAGGAGTTACCCCCGAGCACTCACAAACATACGGAGCTTAGCGACAACCCCCGGTTATTCAGATCCAGCTGAAATCGCAGGGGTAGATCTTATCTGGAATTCCGCAGAGCAACGGCGCTCTGCGGTATAGCTTAGGTGGAGAGAGGGGGCAAAACGGGCGGAGAAACAGCTCGGCCGGCCTGCATACAATTAATTGTATTTTCCAATGAATTAAATCAATTAATATGCCTTGGTATATAAAGGGGGAAGGGGGTGTGCAAACCCCTTGGCTCCCCCATGTGGGACTAAAGGAGGAGAGGGGAGGGGGGGTTCGGCCGAACCCGCCTTGGGCTTCTCCTACTCCTAGTCCAACTCGGACTAGGAGGCCCAAGCCTCCCTTCCTTGTGGGGTGCGGCTCCCCCCTCTTGGGCCCTCTTAGGGCCCATGTAGGTGGGAGCCCCCATTTTCCTTTATTTAATTAATATTAAATTAATATAAAAATCCCATTAATTCATAATTAATATATTTATATATAATTCAATATCCCATGACTCCGAAACTATTTCGGAACCTCCCGAACAACTTTCGGACATTCTCGGAACCATTCCATACCTCCCCGGAACTCCTTCCGGACCACCGGAACTCTTTCCGGATCATTTCTCTCTTTCCAAAAAATTCCTATAATATTCCAGAACCTATCTCCTGGTGTCGCTAAGACCTTAAGTTTGTTACGCTACGGTTCGAGAACACTCCAGACATGGTCGAGACACTCCGCTCACCAATGATCGTCAGGGATACCTGGAAGTATATGACGACCCCTGTGCATTCCACGAATATCGTCGTTGAACCATAAATATGACATTCATTCCCTTTGTCTCTGCGATACTACCTTGTCCGAGATATGATCGTAGACACACCGATGTCTTTGTTGTATCTCGTTACCGACTAAGGTTATTAACTCGTCTGCAATATTACATCTCCATGACCTAGTCATAAGCTGCGCAGCTATATATAGATGCAATATCACCGAGTGGGCCTAGAGTATCTTTCCATTACAAGAATGAACAAATCCCGCTCTTGATCCTTACGTCTTGATGCTCTTTCGGAATACCCAAGATGGACATCGTTATTGTCATGCTATATAAGACACAACGTTTGATGCTCTCAAAGCACCCCTACGAAGCATTAATAAGTATGGTCTCACGGTCTAAGGAATAAGCTATCATATTCTTATCTATTGCAAATGACAAACATCGTAATACGATCTTATTGCAATACTTTGCGTACGTCCACCATCTTATTCAACTAACAAGATGACCCCATTATCAACCGACGTCATTGTCCTTGACCGGGAATCTCGATCAACTGTTGCCCAATGGACTAGCTCATATAGAGGCTTGCTAGGGACCTGGTTGTCTATGTATCACACATGTATCAATAATTCTGATTAATACAGTTATAGCATAATACACAAACTTATTATAAACTTATGAGATAATGCAATAAATACTACTTATTTATTTGCCTCTAGGGCATATCTCCTTCATATTCGAGTCCGAAGGACCGGATAGGAATTCCCCCACTCTATATATCACCTGAGTATCCTCCTTTACTCCTCACAACCTGTTTTTGAGGGTACATGATCATAAATAGGAGCGACTGTTAATCGCAATATCACATAAATATTTAATTCGCCTATTTAAGGGATGGTTGATATAATAGGCCTGATTCAGCCGACGTATCGGGGTCAAGTTAATTCGCGACTCGGTCGAAATACCTTACTAATCCACTCAGTCTCAAGTCCCTTGACTCGAAACTGGAAAACCGCTCAAATCCAAGCCTATCGGGACTTACTGGTTTGAACCTGGTCAAATATAAGGTACCCTTAGCGCGTCCGCCTAGATTTTGCTTCATGCCTGCTGGCACGGAATTTCAACGAGTCCACGTAGCTTGTACGGGTTACCCGGCCTTATCAGGTCTTACTGTTGCATAGTTTGATGCAGCATCGGGGACTAGGCTAGGCTAGAACGTCCCGGAATTGCTTTATATTTCATATATAGATATATTTGTTTAACATCAGCCGATGCATGATATTGTAAACTTCCATTCGTCGACTGACGCTGTTCGCCGAGTGAATTTCATCCTTCGACTGACGCTGATCGCCGAGTGAATTTCATCTTTCGACTGACGCTGATCGCCGAGTGAATTTCATCTTTCGACTGACGCTGATCGCCGAGTAAATTTCATCTTTGGACTGACACGAAACAACATCGGGTGCGCGACAGCGCTCCCGATGGGAGTAGCCCTCGAGGTTGAGTGCAATTGCCTGTAATTGTGCTTAATCTAAAAACGAAAACTGAACTAACTTTATTAGTATCACAAAACACGCTCCCGATGGGAGTGCACTTAGCAACTTACTGAGTGCCGACCCCATGTTATGCGCTTCCCGACTCTTCCTGACTCTTATTGCTCCCATACTGGCGTGAATAACAACTGTCGACTCCTTATTGACTTGACAAAGTACACTGCCTTACCATCTGTTACCTGACAGACTGCAACATCTGACGTGAGTAATGACGTAAGAAAATATGCCCAGCACTTCTGATGGGACATGACCTACCGCCAGGTCCACCTTGTCAGTGTCTATACCGTTGACCGGCCGGCCTGATCCGCACGACCCGCGCGGGAAATGGAACGTGATGATGGCCTCCTTAAAAACCGTGCATAGTGGGAACCTGTGTGCGCCGTTTGCGCTTCGCAGAATGCTGCAGATGCACGCCACGTGTCCTATCCTTTTCTCCGACGGCTGAGATGAACCAAACGGAAGTACATAAATCAAAGGAAAAGGCGAATATCTTCCCCTACCCTTCCATTCTGCGCCGCCTTCGTTCCTGTTCATATTCTTCCCCGTGCTCACGGCGCACCGCACCGTCGCATTTCTTCTCCACCTCTGTGCTATCCATCCATCATGCCAAAAATGGCGCCGAAGAAAACCGCCTCCAAGGCCGCCAAAGATGCTAAAGCCTCGTGGCGCCCATCCAATTTGCGAGATATGCAACTGGACGCCTTGCGCGATGCGGGCATTCTTCCCGCCGACGCGAAACTGCTCCTGCTACCCGGCGACGAAGCCATCCCAAAACCACGCAAAGACGAGCGCGTCTGCTTTGCCGACTTCCTCAATAGAGGTTTGTCCTTCCCCCTCCACCCTTTCGTGAGGGGCCTCCTATGTGTCTAGGGCGTGCAACTGCACGACTTGACACCCAACTCTGTTCTTCACCTGGCCTGCTTCATCACCCTGTGCGAGGCGTTCCTCGGCATTGCCCTCCACTGGGGGTTGTGGAGGAAATGCTTCATCATCAAGCGCCAACCAACTTGCGGACCCGGAAAGATTGGACTCCAGGTGCGCAGCGGCTCCGGCTATTTCGACATTCAGTCGTCCGAGTCCGTGAAAAGCTGGAGGAGCCGATGGTTCTACATCAAACACCAGATCTCGATGACTCGACCACCGGGCTCGCCAAATTCGACCCGAGCGCCAAAGTCATCAAGAAGAGGTCTTGGTCTCACAGCCTCAGTGAGTCCAAAGCTACCGAGGCGGAAACTCTTCGACTGAAGGTCGTCGCGCTGCAATTTGAGGAAGGTCAAGTACTAACTGGCATCCACCTTATGAGCACCTTCCTCCGCCGCCTGGTGCAGCCATTGCAAGCGCGCCCACAAGCCATGTGGGACTACTCAAGTACTACTGACACGTCCCGTGTGTCGAAGGCTTCTTACGATGCCACCGGACTGCTCTCGATCGTGAAGATCCTAACCTCTGCCAAGGACCTGAGGTCCCGAGCACTAGCCCCTCCAATCAAGCCTTTCTCCAAAGAAAACCCCAGGCCAACGATACGCTTTACACTTCTTATATTTTGACTGCTGAAATGTCTTTTCCGACCCTCTACTTGTTCATGCAACCAATATATCCATATCACTTGACCAGGACCACGTCGAACCCATCAGCCGCCCCCCGACTCCTGAAGAAATGGGGATTGATGACGACTTGCTCCAGGAAGTCTCGAACTCCTCCCTCCCCGCAGCAAACTCCCACTCCGACGAAGATGGGGATGTCGCCGAACTCATCTCTACTGGAGACAAAAGGAGGCACAGAGAGGGAGAGGACGAGAGCTTTGCCGACTCTGCTGCCATGAAGAAATCGAAGTCGGCCACCTGCAGGAGATACCTCTCCGCAGTCTCGGCAATCTCGGCGCCCCCTGCAGGAGATACCTCTCCGCAGTCGGCCACCACTGGCGCCACTTCAGAAACGCAAGAACCCCTTTGTTACTGAGTAAGTCTATATGAGTCCTTGCACTGAAACTTTAATCCAGAGCCTGACTTCCTGCTTTCAACAAACCAGCTCCGATGAAGATGAGGAGGAGCCCAGCCCGGACATTCCTGTGCCTGCATTTACCAAGGCCTCGACTACTGCGATGACCACATCGCCGTCCACAACTCGCGCGGAAGCCGGGGCTGCAGGCGCAGAGACAGCTACGCCGGAACCCATGCAAACTGACCAGTTTGAGATGGTTCACCGGCCTGCTACAGGGCCCTCCTCGACGAGCTCGTCAACTCATGCAAGTCCAATTCTAGTACGCACAATTTTTTTATCGCGTAGCCCCCGAGGCTGTGGTCTCGAGTGGTGGGTATAGACTTCGACTCATTCCTTATGTTCTCCATTGTACGCAGCCTTTTGGTGCTCCTCTGCTGGCCGCCATAGACCAGTTTGTTAAGATAAAGTCAAATAACTCCGACCTCCGCAAACAACTCCTGCAAGCAAAAAGTAACAACTCCTTGCACTTGCTCATTATATTTGTTGAGGCGACATGAATTTTTCTGTTTCACTGTATCAACACCATCACCTGACCTCACGATTTTCAGCCGACGCTTCTTCGGCTGAGAGGGAGGTCGAGCAACTAAAGAAGGACCTAGCTGATCTTCGCGACTCCACCTTACAGCAAGTCGCGACCGCGTGCCAAGAAGGAGAACAAGAAGAACATAACCGACAAGCTGAGCGCAACCACGCACTCGCTAACCGTCTGTCTTCCCTGAACCGCGCATTCTCAGGTAACCCAATGGCGTTCTTATACTGCAACACCCACAAAAACAGACAATATGACTGTATTGTCTTGCACTGCTTGCTACTGACTGCCTCTTTCATGCCTGACAACTCTAACCACCAGTTGCCCTCAATCTTCCGGAGCCCCCGAGCCCATCCGTCCAGGATGACTAGCTGACTGCTGCTACCGAGACCACCGATACTTTGGGGAGTCGCTTGGCTACGCTGCTGCCTAAGGCCATAGAGTCGCTCACCGCACTCCACAACACCATATACCCTCGAGTGGCCCAGCCGGAGACTGTGGAGGAGCTGATCTCGACCTTCAACCCCGACGCTGCTCAGCTGGACGACTTCATCCTGGAGCAGACGGTATGTGGCTCGCAAACCACCTTGAAGCTTCTTCTTGCTCATGGGATCCAGGGTGATTTCGAGGGGACGCTCTCGGAGTACCCTGAAGGAGGCGCTAAATCATGTCTAAAGGAGGCGAAAAGGCTAGCGAAGCTGTTAGTCAATACCCTGAAAGACGTAGTTCAAGCTACCAAGCTTCACCCGTGGTGACTGCATCCGCGGACCAAGAGAAATCGTAGACTGTTGTTATTAATACTTTCATGCTTTTGCAAACTTTCGTTTATGTAATATTTTGTGATCAAACACAATTTGCCTGGTGCACCTGCTGGAGACGCTTCCCTTTTTATATGATATATTTGTCAGCTGGTCTTACTCGCATTACTTTTCTTGCCAACATCTTTCCTCGAGCCCCCGTGCCTGCCACACATGCCTTGCGCGCCCGTGAGTGAAACTGCAAGAAGATTAAGGAACCTTTTCTCCGTGCAGACTGCGGCCGTGACTGCCCCTTCTGCAATTCCCGAGTACGACCCCCATGAAAAATACAGGTACGGGATGCTGGAAAGTCGATGCAAAGCGGCCGAGCAAAAACTGCGAGAGGCACTTGGTGTCCTTGCTATCCAGAAGTCAAAACAACCGAAGCCATTGCAGCGTGAAGATTTCATAATCTTAGAGATAGAGCAGGCTAACGAGGGATTGCTTTGTGAGTATCCCCTCTCACCTAAGCCCCCGAGTGCTTCCTTACCGGGTCCTCCTGTGTACTATGCTTAACTCGCTTATGTTCGCAGGCTTCCAGCAAAACGCGAGTGACGAACGAGCCCGAGTGCAATCACGATTTGTTGCAATTACCAACAGCCTTGGTCGAGACACCACTGTAGTGTGGGCTGACCGAGCCAAAGCGCGAGTGCTGCTCACTCTTCGTGATCGCGTTGAGCAAGTCCGCGAGTTTGCTACCTCCTGTACCCAAGCGCTTTCCAAAGTGCACGACGATTTATTTCCATTGAATGATCAACCACAAGGCCTAGTTGCTCTGATGACGAAATTTTGTCACGGCAACGCCATCCGCGACTTTGTTCGATATCAGTTAATTGCTGGGGCGACTGCTGCTCTTGTCTTTGTGCACCTGCACCATCCTCGACTCGACTTGCCCGCTATAGGTGCTGGACTCCCCTGGTAGACTATGCAAGCTGGACCTGTTGATATGCAACCATACTACGAAGCGACAGAAGGGCCCACCAACTGTATAGTTGCCCTTGTCGAGCGCGAGACTGATCTAGAAATGGACCGTCGTAACTTGGGACCCCCGAAGGAAGAATAGCTGGCCGCGAGCTTTGCCTGACGCCGCTCGACTCCGTAATGTTCCTTTTATGTTGCCGATTGTACTTAGTACCCCAACTGTTTTAACGACTGTGTACACTACTAACTGATTTGTCGTGCATTACCGAACTCTGCGAGCGAGAGGTGAACTTGCTTATGCTTCGTTTTTGCCAGCCCCCGAGCACTGGTTGTAACGGGCTAACGAATCATGAAGAAAAAACAAGGCGAAGCCTGAACAACTGTTCAAAGAGGAACATTATTTTGTATTGCTGACCAATGTACTCTTCTGCCGCCTCGTGCGACATAAAATACTGATAATAACTACTAGAGAGATACCCTAAAAGAGAACATTATGCCGTAACCAAAAACTACGCGAAAAACCGGCGCGGGTGAGCCACGTTACACGCATTGTGGGATGGTTCCCCTGTTTCTACATGCTTCAGTCGGTAAGCTCCGCCGCCGACGACCTTTGTAACTGCGAAGGGTCCTTCCCACGGAGATGCGAGCTTGTGCACTTTCTTCTGCTTCAGCCGAAGGACCAAGTCGTCCACGGAGAAGGAGCGTGGTCTCAACCGTCGACTGTGATAATTCCTCAATCTTTGTTGGTACGTGGCCGTTCTGGCCAAGGCGACATCACGAGATTCGTCCAGAGTGTCAATGTTGTCCTTGTGTGCGCCATCGGAATCTTCCTCATCGTATGCCACCACTCGGGGGGCGTCAAACTTTAGGTCGTAAGGCATAATTTTTTCGGCTCCGTGTACCAGAAAGAAAGGAGTGAATTGTGTGGACCTGTTAGGAGTTGTCCGCAGACTCCAAAGTACGGCAGGCAACTCCTCTGCCCAGGCGCCTGCTGCGCGCTTGAGTGGTACTAACAACCTCTTCTTCAATCCGCTGCAAACTAACCCGTTGGCCTTTTCGACCTGACCATTGGACTGTGGGTGCGCAACAGATGCGTATTTGAGCTTGATACCCTGCGAGGTACAGAAGTCCTGGAACTCATCTGCTTTGAAATTGGTCCCGTTATCAGTGATTATACTATTGGGTACGCCGAAGCGGAAGATTATAGACTTGATGAAATTGACTACGGAAGTTGCAGTGGCATTTGTGACAGGAACTGCTTCAATCTACTTGGTGAACTTGTCGACTACGACCAGAAGGAAAGTATGACCCCCGTGGGATGATTTCTTGAGTGGTCCAACCATGTCCAGCCCCCATTGCGCAAAAGGCCAGGCTAGCGGGATGGTCTTGAGCTCAGACGCAGGGGCGTGCGGCCTGGTTGCGTACTTCTGGCAGCCGAGACACTTCCGAACCTAGTCCTCTGCGTCTCGCATGGCAGTTGGCCAATAGAAACCTGTCCTTAAGGCCTTCGCAACAAGTAACCTGCTGCTCGCATGATGCCCACATGTACCGGCATGTATATCCATGAGGATTGCCCGTCTATCCTCTGGTGCTATACACCTCTGCAGTATTCCCGAGATGCTCCGCTTGTAAAACTCCTTGTTAATGACTGTGAATGCCTTGGAGCGTCGAGTGATGCATTTCATTTCGCCTCGACTGGATCACTGGGCAACTCCTGACATGTGATATATGAAAAAAAGGGTTTGGTCCAGGACGGCTCGATGAGGAACACTTCGATCGGAGGATTCGAGGTTAATAGATTGTCGGGCTGCTGATCAGCCGATACATTTTGACCTTGCTCCTGCGGGGTGTTGGTGTCCACTGTTGATTCGGCCGGATTCTTGATTTTGACTGATCTCTCCTTGATTCTTTCCAGAAAAACTCCAGTCGGGAAAGACTCCTTTTTGGACCCTATGTTGGCCAGCATATCCGCTTCCTCGTTTGACGTGGGGCTGCCTTTCGGGTAGCCCACTATAAGGATACCTGGGCCGCGCCAAGGACGTGGAAGCCCACAGAAGGCCCACGCGGGGTATCATGTAACCTAGTCCAAGTCGGTTAGGAAGCATAACCTGCCATATCTGTAGTTGCCATCGGCATCAACCACCCGAGACCTGGCTGCCTATAAAGCCCGGAGGGTTGCTCGTCCAAAAGGACACGCTCATAGCCACCACCGCAAACCCTAGCGAGATCGCAATCTCGCCATTGTAACCACAACTCGCATTAATAATCAGACAAGCAGGAGTAGGGTGTTATCCTCCGGGAGCCTGAACCTGGGTAAATCCTTGCTTGTCAGCCGTCGTGACCACCTGCACTCATCTCTCTCCCCATCAATCAACCCAGGGTGCACAACCCTGGGACTTGTCGAGTTAACACCTCGTCATCGTTGCTTTCCCTACCGACGTGTCTTAGCTCGCACCCGTCGAAGTTGCCCTCCATGACATGGTACATGTCACGGTAAGCCTGCATGTTATCTGCGTTTGCATCGCACTCCTTCATTGTTTGCTCAACCACAAGATTCGAATCGCCGTAAATCATCAGTCGAGTTGCTCCGCAAGCTTTGGCCATGCGCATGCCATGCAATAGCGCCTCATACTCTGCCTCATTATTTGTGGCTCGCTTAAAGTCCATCTGCAGTACATATCTCAGTTTGTCTCCTTTGGGTGAGGTTAAAACGACTCCGGCTCCTGCACCCTCGAATCGTTTTGAGCCGTCAAAATACATGGTCCAAGAATTGGACAAATCAGGGGCGTGTGGCAGAACCTGGGCTTTGATTGCCTTGGGGTGCCGATAAGTGATGTCTCTGGGACCAAGTTCGATACTCCACTTGGCGACTCGCCCAACCGCCATGGAGTTGTTGAGAATATCGGACAATGGTGCTATGCTCACCACCACTATTGGGTGCTCTGCGAAATAGTGTGCGACTTTGCGACTCGTCATATACACGCCATATGCTAGCTTCTGGTAGTGCGGGTACCGCTCCTTGGCTGGGGTGAGCACCTCACTGAGGTAATACACCGGTTTCTGAACTGGCCGCGTCTTCCCTTCCTCCGGCCTTTCGACTACGAGTACCGTGCTGACCACCCTGTTGGTGGCGGCTATGTAGAGATACAAAGTTTCTTGCTCCCGGGGCGCCACGAGTATGGGAGGGTTTGTGAGCATCCGCTTCAACTCCGTGAACGCCACTCGCGCCTCCGTTGTCCACTCATATTTGTCAGCTTTTTTCATTAACTGCTAAAAAGGCAGGGCCTTCTCACCCATCCTACTGATGAATCTGCTTAGAGATGTCACCCTTCCTGCGAGTCCTTGGACCTCGCGGAGCTTTGTCGGCTCCGACATTTGCAAGAGATCTTGTATTTTCTCGGGATTGGCCTTGATGCCCCTGGCGGACACGAGATAACCCAATATCTGCCCTGATGGCACCCCGAACACACACTTGGTGGGGTTGAGCTTGATTCTATACTTGTTGAGGGCTGCGAAAGTTTCCCTTAAGTCATCTATCAGAGTTCTTGTTTCTTTGGTCTTGACCACTATGTCATCGATGTACACCTGAATACTTCGGCCGATCTGATCCCTCAAGCAGTTCTGCATCATCCGCTGATAAGTAGCTCCTGCATTCTTGAGCCCGAAGGTCATCTTGGTGTAGCAATATACACCGTGAGGGGTGATAAAAGCTGTCTTTTCCTCATCCTCCTTCTTCATCTGAATCTGCTGGAAACCCGAGTAAGCGTCGAGGAAAGACAGACGCTCGCACCCCGCCGTCGAGTCCACGATCTGATCAATTCGAGGCAGGGGGAAATGATCTTTGGGGCAGCACTTGTTAAGCGACGTGAAGTCGATGCACATTCACCCATATTTAATTCCTTTTTTTAGAACGAGGACTGGGTTTGCAACCCAATCTGACTTTTTCAACTCTCGGATGAACTTGGCGTCTAGTAATCTGTCAATTTCAGATCCGATTGCCGCACGCTTTGGCTCAGACAATCTTCTCATGGTTTGCTTAACTGGCTTGGTACCTGGACAAATCTGTAAGGCATGCTCGGCAAGTTCCCTGGGTACACCCGGCATATCAGTAGGGTGCCAGGCGAAAATTTCCCAGTTCTCACGGAGGAACTCGACGAGCACGTCTTCCTATGCTTCATCTAGACTGGACAACACGAGGACTGTCTTGTCATTGTCTGTCGGGTGAACCCTATGGGCCCTCGTGTCATTTTTGGCACTGAACGAATTCTCGGGAGCAGGTTTCTTGGCCTCGGGAAACACTGTGCAATCATTATCCAATGCAATTTTTGCAAGGTGCTCTTGCGCATCGAAAGACTCGGAAATCCTGCTGAATTCCCTGTCGCAGTCGTCTGAACGCCGGAAATCGCCGCGGACTGTGATGACTCCTTTTAGTCCAGGCAGTTTAAGCATAAGGTATGCATAGTGTGGTATGGCCATAAACCTGGCAAACGTTGGTCGCCCTAGTATTATGTGGTACTGAGAAGGCCAGTCGACGAGCTCGAACTCGACACTTACCTTTCTGAAGTGGTCCTCGTCCCCCAGAACGACATCGAGCCATAAAGAACCCAGAGCGTACACTGCCTTGCCCGGCACTATGCCGTGGAATGTGTTTTCAGACTGCTTTAAATTGTCAAGTGACATATTCATCTTGCGCAAAGTGTTTGCAAAAACTATGTTGATGCCGCTGCCCCCATCCATAAACACTTTGCTCATTCTGAATCCTCCAATCAAAGCTTGAATGACAAGAGGTGCGTGGCCTGGACGCACGACTCGCGGCGGGTGATCCGCCCGAGTGAAGCCGATTGGAGTTTCTGAGCCTTGCAGGTACTCTGGGACTGCTGGTGGTGATGCAATAGCCAAATGAACTTGGCGACTGATAAGCTTCTGACATCTGTTAGATGGCCGTCCTTTGTGTATAATGTACATTGCCCCCTTGGTTTGCGGGTACTGATCTCGGGGTGCCCCCAGGTTTTCCTGCTGCCGGTTTTCCTGAACTATTCCCGCGACTTGCCCTGCAGGCGGCGGAGGTAACGCTGCGTGTGCGGGCAGAGTCGGATTTGCCGTGGCGTTACGCCGTATCTCAGCCTGCATTGCGATGAAATCGCGGCAGTTTTTTACTATGTGTGTTGCACGCAAATTTCCGAAATCATTCTTGAACAGGTGCAGTCTGCACGGGTCGTTGAGTTGCTGGGCCGGTGATTGATAGGGTCTCTCGAACCGAGCTCCTCTTGGCTTGAAATCACGTCTTCTGTTGGCATCCTCTCGATTTCTGTCGAGAAAGTTTCCGTCCTCCCGCTCTTCGCGCGAGTTCTCCCCCTATTGGGTGCCTCGATTTGCCCGGTTATCCTGGAACCCTGCCGCTACTTGCTCGACTCCGTCCATTCCCCCGTACGGCCTTGGCCTGATTCTTCTGTCAAAACGGCCACGACGTCCGTTAATGCCCTGTTGGCGATCGGCTTCTGGTGATGGCACTCTGTCGTTCCTTACTGAGTCTTCCCCGTCGACCCATTTATTGGCTATTTCTATGAGGTGCGCAATTGACTTGGGGTTTTCACGACCTAGGGTTTCCTGCAAGTCATTGCGCCTGACTCCTTGTATAAACGCGAATATGGCGTTGTCCTCCGAGATGTTTGCGCCTGAATTTTTCATGTTAGTCCAGCGCTGAATGTACTCGCGCAGTGTTTCACCAGGTTTTTGCTTGCAAGCCCGGAGCTACTGAAAAGATGCGGGTCGCTTGAACGTGGAAGAAAAGTTTCTCTTGAAGTCACTACAGAAAGCTTCCCATGTACCATACGAACTTCGCGGTAGTCCTCTAAGCCACGCACGGGCTAATCCCGTTAACATTAACTGGATGTACTGCATGGCAGTCGTAGTATTCCCTCGCTGACACGCTACTGCCATTGTGTAGTCTTCTAACCATGCTGATGGCTCTTGACTGCCATCATAATTGGGAGTTTCTGAAGTTAGTTTGAATCTTCTTGGCATGCGAGTTCCCCGTACCGCCGAAGTGAAGCACATTGCGCCGCATGGCTCGACATCAGATTTCGAATTTGAACTGCTATGACTGGAACCTGGAGTGCGACTACGATGCCTACGCTGGTGTCGGCGCCTGTTTATTAACCGTTGAGTGATTAAGTCTCTTGCATCAAACCCCTCGTCTTCATAATCATGATCAAAACTAGCGGACTGCCTCTGCTGCCGCCGTTCCTCTCTACTACGCCTGCGTTCTTCTCTCTCGCGGCGATGTCGAGGGGACCGCTCTTCTTCGGTCTCTTCTCTGTCTCGGCTGCTCCGATTTCGTTGCCTGGACCTGCTTTGCTCCAAGTCTTCCCGCTCTCGCTCGTCGCGGTGACGGCGCCTGGACCTGCTACCTTCTGGTTCGTCCTGAGCACCTTCCTTTTGTCGCTGACTGCCACATTGGGAGTTATCGCCTGGGGTCAACTGATCAACTGGTCTACTGCCGTTTGCACGGGTGCCTGTACCAGGAAGGTTCTAACCAGGGCTGCTCCCTGGTCGGCCTGCCGGGGTAGCGACTGGTACAAAAGCTGAACCAACATGCCCTAAAGCCTCGATCTGAGCTCGGTGGAGAGCGTGTTGCGGGTCATCCTGCGGAGGCATGGTGGATCTGAGATAGGTTGCTACAGAAGCTACGGCTGCTGCTGTGGTTTTTGGGATGGGAATACTGTCGTCCGCGATAGTCATGAACTTCTGCCTGACGTTACTCAAATTTTGCCTAGCCCCAGGTAACCTGGACCTAGCCCTTACATGCTCCGTTGTGCCTGGCTCCGCACCAGTCGACTTCGAGGATGAATAAGCCAGCCTCCTTGCACTGAGCGAGTCGGCTCTAGCCTGCCTTTCGTTGAGGGTGTTCTGCAACTCAACTAACTCGAGGTGTTTCTTGCGTAATAGATACTGTAATGCCAATAAATCCTCCCTGACATAGTCGATGGGTAGCAACGCGCCTCTGTTAACAACATCGTCCAACCTGGTGGCCATCTCCTCCGTGATTTCTAGATCCTCACTCGCCATCCGTACTATGGCCCAGTTCTTTTGAGCTTCGGCTTGTGCATAAGCCCTCTGAGTAGAGCTGTTCAAATAAGCAGCTGTGGATTTAAGCTAAGCAGAAACTATTGTCTAGTTCTTTTGGGCTTTCCCTGTCCTAGCTTATTGTCTGAGTTGTATGATGAAAAGTCTATAACGTCCTTGGGTGTTGTTTTATCATGTATGATCGCAATATAATATACAAATAGAAGAAATAATTCATTGTCTGTTCATTACAACTTAATTAGAAGAAAGGACGCGCAATGTTCTCTTTCCTAGAAAATATACTATTTGCTTCTAATAATTCTAAGGATACACACTCATAGCGATTTCATCACGGATCCCTTTCATGTAAGTACCATCATCTTCGGGTGGAGCACTAGGATATGAAGCACTCTCCTCTTGAACATATTCTCCACCATCAAACATGTCGAAATGTTGATCACGTAGATTGCTCTCACGAATATAGTTGTGTAGACACATGCAAGCGGTAATTATCATCTTTTGGAGCTCAGGTGGTCGAAGAGGTATGCCTTGAAGTATTCGAAATTTCATTTTGAGACAGCCAAATCCTCGTTCGACTGAGTTCCGCGCTGAGGAATGACGATAGTTGAACGTCTCTTCTCTTCCCCTTGGAGGATTATGTTGGAAGTCTGGTACATGGTACCGAGTAGTTTTGTATGGCGCTAGATATCCTACTCGGTTCGGGTATCCTGAATCGACAAGATAGTATTTTCATGTGATAGGAAAAATAACTCATTAGCGAATATATATGAGGAAACATTTTATAAAACAATGTACACAAAAGATTACCTGTTGGGGGGTGGGGATAATGGGGATATGACACTTGAGCATCAGACCATACACGTGTGTCATGAACCGATCCCGGCCATCCAGCAACAACAAAAGTGAACCTCAAATCAAAATCACAAATCGCCATCACATTTTGACTTGTATCACCATGCCTGTTTCTGTGTTGTACCTCCAGAGCTCTTGGAACAATTACTTTAATGTGTGTTCCATCTATAGCACCAATGGCATCCTTGAAATGCGGCCAAAATCTAGTAGTTTCATTTGAGGATGCACTTCGGTGAAATTTCTATCTTTTGGCCTGATGTAATCATCAGCCATGCGGTCTACACAGTCTAGAACTTCATAAAACTTTTTGCTCACTGTAGACCGGCTATGTTCAAATCGATCAGCAACATTATCAGTTGTTTGACATGTCCCCACAGTCCATAAAAATAGTGCCAATGCTTCTTTCGCGGACATATTGCAACTTGATGTAAGACCATACGTTCCAGTCAATAAATCAAGCAATGGGTTGAACACAGACCTCCTCATCCTGAACAAAGAATAGAAGACTTGTGCATTTGCTTCTTTTTTTTCACCCATTGAATACCTGTTACTTGTGGATTCCTTCGTGGTGCATACGGCAACCTGTGAGCAGACAAGTTGTCATATGCGGCGATAGCAACCATGAACATATCAAATTCATCATCATCTTCATCAGCCATCTGTAATGTAAACAACAAAATATCATCAGCCATCTTCATATCCGACAAGATAACACAAACAGAATATCATCAGCCATCAACCATCTTCATCAGACAATACAAATTTATAGGTTCAAATCACATAAACAGGTTCGCAGCAAATTACAAATAGAAAGGTTCATCAAGAAAATACAAATTTACGAGTTCATCGACACAATACAAATTCCTAAGGTTCAAAGCAAATTAGACAACAGAATATCATGACCAATCTCTACTAGTTTTTCCTCTCCTCCCATGCCATACGGATCCAGTCAAGCCTCACGTCACTTGCAGCCTCCATGTAACAACTGAATGCAGTACGGTAATGAGCCTTCATGAACAATTGTGAAGCATAGAAATGCTCACGGGTACCAGGTGGACATCCATCGGCAACAACCATGGCCATCATATCCAAAAACTCTTGCCTTGCTGGATCAACTCTAGACTGTGAGGGCTCCGAGTTCTGTGAAGTCACAGAGTTTCTACTTTCTTCCCTCTTCTCAAATATGTCACATATACGGTGCAAACAACTCTTTTCCTCACTGTCTCGTGCCATTTTTTCAACTACGGCAGGACTAGGTGAATAAGGACATGCTCTCTTTTTTCCATGTCTTGGGACACCCGGTGTAACCTGTGTGTCTAACTCTATCCCTGATAGTTCATCATCATCAACATCAACAGCAGCAGAAGAGCGACCAGCCATAGATCTTGGCAGTGGCACCCTCACATGTTCATTGGTAACACAATTTGCGTCGAAAATCTGGCACATTTTATCCTCATTAGCTAGAGGAGCTCGGCGAAACTTGGCCGCATCTGGGCATCTCTACAAAACATTTAGCTCAACATTAGTACACCGGTTGGATTAGAAAATCATGCATACAAATGATATAAAAAGTTACATATACCTTAATTTCAAGATCCCACCACTCGTCACTAGCATCAATGGTCTTGGTGATAGGATCTCTTCCAAGACCTGATGCATTTTGACTGAGTGTCTTCCATGTGTTGTACTCTTTTTTCAATGTCTCCCACCTATTCTTGAATTGCTTGCGATTGTATTGTCTCTTAGTGCGGTCGTTGAAACTTTTTATCAAATTGTCATACCCATTTTTGTTTAGATGGCCTTCATGCCTGTTTCTCTTTAGCACTTCCTCTATACACACATCCAGAAAAACTTCAGCTGCTAATGGATCCCACACAGCCTTCTCACTCTTTCCAGATTTTGCAGATTTTTCATTCTCCATCTAGCCATTATATGTATAACAATATTGTTCAATATAAATTAAGAAGCATGGACTACTAGCTAGGAATTGAGATGCTGGCTACATATTAAACGCATGCAGTTTTTTGCACAAGATTTTTTGCACAGGCTAGGAATCGGGAGAATGCAGTACCTTCAAGGAGCAGCTGGAACGCTACAACAGGATCAGCTCGAAGCAGCGTGAGACACAGATGGGGAGGAGGCAGGAGGAGTGCTGGAGACGGGGCTGGACGGGATCCCACATGCCGCGAGCTTGTCCATGCGCTGGAGGCCGGTGAGTTCGAAGCTACGCGCCGCAGAGCATCTCCCGGCGCCGGAGGTCAGTCATATCGAATCCACACGTCGCCGAGCTCGATTGGATCCGGCCCAGGTGACGTGGGGCTACCTTGCGGGTAGCCCACGGTGAGGCTACCTGGGCCGCGCCAAGGATGGAAAGGCCCGCAGAAGGCCCACTCGGGGTATTTCATATCCTAGTCCAACTCGGTTAGGGCTTGTAACCTACCGTATCTGTACCAACCACCCGAGACCTGGCTGCCTATAAAGCCAGGAGGGTTGCCCGTCCTAGAACACAGGCACGCTCAGAACCACAAACCCTAGCGAGATCGCAATCTCGCCATTGTAATCGCTACTCACATCAATAACCAGACAAGCAGGAGTAGGGTGTTATCCTCCGGGAGCCTGAACCTGGGTAAACCTTGCTTGTCAGCCGTCGTGATCACCTGGCACTCTACTATCTCCCCTTCAATCAACCCGGGGTGTACAACCCTGGGACTTGCCGAGTTAGAACCTCGTCAATTGGCGCCGTCTGTGGGAAGTTCAACCAAGTGCTAGGATCATGGTCACGCTGGCTCCATCCGCAATGAAGATCGGCGCACCCGCCATCAGGGAGTCGATCCGATTCGGCTCCTTCGAGTACGTCATCCACTCGAAAGCTTATCAATCGGTGTACGCTGATCTGGACAAAGGTATACACATCACCTTCGGCTCCATATTCTGTTGCATCGATAGTCGTGGCATACTCAGGTCTACGACTACGGCGTTACGCGCGGCGGCATCATCAAAATCGCCGACCACCGCGCCCGCTGGACCCGCGAAGATCGCATCTGCCGCACCCGCGGAGATCGCAACCGCTGGACCCGCGAAGATCGCATCTGCCGCACCCGCGGAGATCGCAACCACTGAACCCGCGAAGATCGCATCTGCCGCACCCGCGGAGATCGCGACCGCCGGACCCGCGAAGACCGCATCTGCCGCACCCGCAAGGTTTGCGCCAGCTGTAACCGCGAAGAGGACATCTACGTCGACAATCTCGGCAATGACCACGCGAATCGAATCTACTACCCCAACCTCGATCGCGCGGTCAATCATGTCAAGAACCACCTCCACCATCGCACCCGCACGTGCGACCGGGGGCCCGCGTCCGACATCAACGTCACGCGTGCCCTCATCTTCCTGGAAGTCCCAGGTCTACCCCAAGCCACTCGCACTCGCCCCGTCGAGTGCGGGCACATGGACAATCGCGAAGAGACGCGACAGCGGGTGCGCCGCGCGCCACGTTGCAGCAATTTTCGACCCCGAGCAAGAAGCGGGTGACATAAGTAGCAGCGGCAGCACCAACTCTCCAATCCATGCCTACCCCAGGCAGGTCTTCATGGCCGGCACAGCGCCGCATGACGACGACGACGAACCCGCATACCCACTAGAGGTGGACATGCCGGACCAGACGAAGCTTGTCATCACGCGTGACATGGCGATCCAAGCAATGAAACATGTGGACGAGGGCACGTTCCCGCCACCCAACGCACATCGAGACGATCACCTGGCGGTCCAGTACTTGCTACGCAAGGAAGGCGAACGAATTCGCGCCGAAAAGGCCGAACTTCTCAGGCGCAAGAGGGACGCGGATGCGTCGAGTGCCAGGCGAGCTGCTCTCTCCTTCACATCCTCCACAGAGGTGAATCAGGGAGCACGGCGAACCAGAGCCCGTATCCCCCACATGGGAGAAGCTGATCGAGCAAGGCTCACCCAACCTCGACTCTTCCTTCGTCACCAAAGATGAAAACGGGATACCCGTCCCAAAAACGGCAAACGCTGCCTTAATAGCAGTCGAGACGTACCTTCGGCTCACACAGCCACCGGAGGGTGACACGCGCTCCCTCCTCCACAAGCAACAAATTGCCTCCATAAGGGCAATCGAAGAAGCTCTAGCGGCCAAGGGGCCAGGTAATCAAGCTCACGAACCCACGACGTCGGGCGCCCCTGCGGCGCAGCAACAGCCAGTCAAGGACCTCCGCGACGTCCTGACGCAGAAGACGGTGGATCGCAATCGCAAGGAACGTTCGGCTAGTGTGGCACACGCAAACGACCACGCCGACCGCGACTTCGAGCCGTGTGGCGCAGCATGTTTCTCCTTCAACATCCGCGACACCCGCATGCCTAAAGGCTTCAAGTTGACGGCCGGCACACCAAAGTACGACGGAAAGCAAGACCCGAAGCTATGGCTCGAGGACTACCTTATTGCTTGCACCTGCCAAGGTGGAACATCAACCACAGCAATGCAGTACATCCAGCTCATGCTGACAGACTCTGCACGCGGGTGGCTCACAAGCCAACCCAAAGATTCCTTTCGAACGTTGGAAGAGTTCCAGGACAACTTCATCAAAAGTTTCTCGGGAACATTCGCCAGACCAACGACCTACATCGAGTTGCAGGCCTGCAAGCAAGGGAAAGACGAGTCGCTCCGATCTTACATCCAAAGGTGGACACTCCTCCGCAATACCATGGAACCCGTATCAGAGGACAGGTTGATGGACGCCTTCATGCATGGCGTTGCTCGCCGCGACCTCCGGGAAGAATTTGGTAGGCTCCAGCCGAAGACCACAATAGAGTTAATGAAGACAGCCAACCAATGGGCTGAAGGAGAGGACTACGTCCGCGAAACTTCTCCCAAAAAGGAAGGCGAAACAAGCAACTGGCGCGAGTCGCGTCAGAAGAGGAAGGCACGTTACACGCACGACTCAATCGAGTTAGTAGCGGCGGGTTATGAAACCCCCCGCGAGGTCAAGCGTGAGGGCAGCAGACAGCACGAGCAAAGTCGACAGCCAAGCTCGAGTCAGTACAACCGTGGCAGCAGCAGCATCGACCACAGCGATGGAGGTCAGAAGCGCGAGTGGAAGCGCCCGTTAACCCCGGCAGAGGAACTGATGCAACCCTGTAAACATCACTCGTTCCGCAACCCGGTAACAGGAAAGTGGGGTTCAAACCACCTGTTGAAAGATTGCCGCAAAGCAAGGAAGATTTACCATGCCATGCAGCAAATAATCGCCCCAGTGCAGGCCATACAGGCGGCACCACAGCTAGCCATACAGGCAGCACCCGCAAACAACAATCAACTGCAGGCGGCAGGAGCGTTCCCCCAGCCGCAGCAGCAGCAACAAGGTCCGCCGACAGCAGCCGACGCGTACCCAGCCGCACGAGGGCAGCTGAACATGATCCAGAAGGGACCTCCGTCGAACAGGAGGCAGAAGATCATCACACGCCAAGTACTTCAAGCCATCAACAGCCCGCGCGCGGTACCAGACTACCTGCGCGGGTCGGAGACACCAATCACATTTTCCAGGGCAGATCACCCAGCGGAGGTAGTCCGACCAGGGCACGCCGCACTCGTGATTGAGGCTTTGATCGGCGACTACAGCCTGAAGAAGGTGTTCCTAGACGGAGGCAGCGGCATCAACATCATATTCGCCGATACCCTCAGGCGAATGAACAGGTCGACAGAGAAATTGCCGGAATCGGAGACCACCTTCCACGGCATAGTACCAGGGCAACCAATCACACCCATGGGAACCATCACACTCGACGTCATCCTCGGAACACCCGAGCACTTCAGGAAGGAGTCGATAGACTTTGAGGTCGTCGACTGGAAGTCACAATACCACGCCATCCTCGGACGCCCAAGCTTTGCCAGGTTCATGGCAGTACCCCACTACGCCTACCTGATGATAAAGTTACCCGGGCCAAAAGGAGTGATCACCGTCCGCGGCGACTTTGGGCTCTCCAACAGCTGCGACCGCGAGTTTGCCAAGATCTCCGAGTCCTTCGGCGTCGAAGAGCGGTTCAGAGCCATATCAGCCGACAACGACAAGACCATCTTTCCGGCTCGCAAGAAGCCCGCCAAAGACGCAGCATTCAACACGAACGACGACACCGTCACCCACCAAGTCCATCCGACTGACAGCGGAAAGACAGTCAAGGTCTCATCAAGCCTGACACCCGCGTAGGAAAGTGCGCTCGTCGAGTTCCTACGTGAGAACTGGAAAATCTTCGCATGGCAACCTTCTGACATGCCGGGGATACCCAGGGAACTCGCCGAGCACTCTCTGAAAGTACACAAGGACGCAAGACCTGTCAAGCAATCCATGCGACGCTTCTCAGGGCCCAAACGAGACGCTATCACCATGGAAGTCGACAGATTATTGCACGCCAAGTTCATCCGAGAGATCAAGGACTCGGACTGGGTCGCTAACCCGGTCCTAGTTGAGAAAAAGAAGACGAAGAAACTACGCATGTGCGTGGACTTCACCGCAGTCAACAAATGCTGCCCCAAAGACCACTTCCCGCTCCCGCGGATAGACCAGATCATCGACTCGACTGCAGGTTGCGAACGCCTATCTTTTCTGGACGCCTACTCAGGTTACCAGCAGATCAGGCTGAAGGTCGAGGACGAAGAGAAGACAGCTTTCATCACACCCGACGGCGTTTTCTGCTACCAGACGATGCCGTTCGGGTTAAAGAACGCAGGTGCCACGTACCAGCGGACAATGCAAGCATGCCTCAAGGGGCTAATCGGGCAGATCGTCCAAGTCTACGTCGACGATATCGTCGTCACTACCCGGAAGGAAGATACCCTAGTCGACGACCTACGCAAGGTCTTCGCCGCACTGGACGTGTACCAGATCAAACTCAATCCAGAGAAGTGCGTGTTCGGCGTGCCAGCCGGAGAGCTACTAGGGTACCTTGTATCCGCAAGAGGAATCGAAGCAAATCCCGAGAAGGTGCAGAACATACTCACAATGCCAGCACCCACGAAGCTCAGGGAGGTGCAACGACTAGCCGGCCGAGTCGCAGCCCTTAGCCGGTTCGTTAGTAAGTTGGGAGAAAAGGCCTTACCCTTCTACCAACTGATGAAGAAGTCAGACAAGTTCGAGTGGACGCAAGAGGCGCAGGACGCATTCGACCACCTCAAGAAGACACTGACAACCTCTCCGGTCCTCATGGCACCGCTGGAAAACGAGCCCCTCTACCTGTACGTCTCAGCAACAAACAGGGTGGTGAGCACGGTGCTCGTAGTCGAACGCGAAGAAGAAGGGCACAGCCACCCGGTGCAGAGGCCCGTCTACTACCTTAGCGAGGTGCTCACCTTGTCCAAGCAGAATTACCCGCATTACCAGAAGCTGGCATACGGAGTCTTCATGACCTCCAGAAAGGTCGTCCACTACTTCTCCGAGCACCCGATCACGGTGGTAAGCTCCTCTGGACTAGCAGACATCCTCACAAATCAGCGCGCGACAGGACGAGTCGCCAAGTGGGTTGTCGAACTAGGACCATGGGGGCTGAAGTATGCTCACCCGAAGTCCATCAAGGCCCAAGTCCTCCCAGAATTCACCACTGAGTGGATAGAAGCCCAGCTACCGAACATCCCCGACCTGTCCAACGCATGGACAATGTACTTTGATGGCTCCAAGAAATTCAAGTCAGCCGGGGCAGGAGTCGTGCTCATTTCCCCCAAAGGCGACAAGCTCAAGTACGTCTTGCAGATGGACTTCCCGAAGCCATCCAACAACGAAGCCGAATACGAGGCCCTGATCCACGGCATGCGAATGGCCAAGAACTGCGCCGCCACGCACCTCATGATCTACGGCGACTCCTACCTGGTGGTGCAGCAAACCATGAAGTCCTGCGACGCCATCGCTGACAACATGATAGCCTACAGAGACCTCTACAATCAGATGGAAGGAAACTTCGACGGCTGCGAGCTACGCCACATCGGCCGCGAAAGCAACGAGGAAGCTGACGCCCTAGCTAACATGGGCTCGGATAGGGTACCAGTCCCACCCGGCGTTTCCTCGAGTGCATCACGCAAAGATCCATCAAGACTCAGGGTACAGCAAGCACGGCAACCACCAAAGGCGATGTCAACCCACCAAGCCAAGACAAGGTCCCAATGGAAGTCATGCTAGTCGAAGCCACATGGACAGGACCATACCTGGCATACATACTGCATCAGAAGCTGCCAGCTGACCCAGTCGAAGCAAAGCGCATCATCAGACGCTCCAAAAGTTTCACCATCATCAACGGGGAACTCTACAAAAGAAGCATATCAGGAATCCTACAAAGGTGCATACACCCAGTCGACGGCCAAGCCATCCTACTCGACATTCACTCGGGTACATGCGGACATCACGCAAGCAGCCGGGCGCTGGTGGCCAAGGCGCTGCGAGCCGGATTCTATTGGCTCACAGCCATGCAGGACGCCGAGGAGTTGGTGAAGAAATGCACAGGGTGCCAGGAATTTGCCAACAAGCCGCACGCCCCAGCATCAGAGCTCAAAACAATACCACTAGCCTGGCCCTTTGCCCAATGGGGCCTGGACATGGTGGGCCCGCTGAAGAAATCCTCACCCGGAGGTCATACCCACCTCCTGGTCGCAGTCGATAAATTCACAAAGTGGATCGAAGCCGTGCCCATCACAAGTTCGACTGCGTCCACAGCGGTCAACTTCATCAGGTCAATCATCTTCAGGTTCGGAGTACCTAATGGGATCATCACCGACAACGGCTCAAACTTCACAGCCGAGGAATTCAAAGACTTCTGCTCAGAGCAGGGGATCAAGCTCAACTACGCGTCTGTCTCGCACCCGCAGTCCAATGGACAAGTAGAGAAGGCCAATGGCTTAGTCTGCAACGGCATCAAGAAGCGACTGCGCGTACCCCTGAAACGCGCAGCGGGCGCATGGGCGGAAGAACTGCCATCATTCCTCTGGAGTCTGCGAACAACGCCGAATAGATCTACCCAGTACACGCCATTCTTCATGGTGTACGGCGCAGAGGCGGTCCTCCCCTGCGACATCAAGTTTGACGCACCAAGAGTAGTCGCCTACGACGAGTCAGAAGCAGAGGAAGCACTCGAAGACAGCAGAGACACCCTGGACGAAGCACGCGACATCGCCCTAGCACGATCAGCCGTGTATCAGCAGGACCTGCGTAATTATCATACTCGGAGGCTGCGACCAAGAGCGTTCGTGGCAGGCGACCTGGTTCTTCGACTCAAGCAAAAGAAGGTGCACAAGCTCGCTTCCCCATGGGAGGGCCCGTACATCGTAACAGAAGCAATAGGCAATGGAGCATACCGCCTAAAGGACTCGAAGACAGGAGCAGACTGCAGCAACCCGTGGAACGTAGCACAACTCCGCCGGTTCTACGCCTAGTTCAAATCAAGCATTGTACAAGAAAGCCAACGCGGCAGGTTTCAGACGCACTCTTTTCCTTACCAGGGTACCTGAGGGGACTGGAGGGTTTTTAATGAGGCGGCCTGTTCGCATGAATCAATAAAGTGACTTGAAGAAAAACTGTCTCCTCTTTCCCGTCACTCAAGAAGCTCAAAAATCCTAGGCAGCCACTCGATCCACTCGGGGGCTGACCACACAGGTTGAAATAATAGCTTAGGCCGCTACCCGAACCACTCGGGGGCTGCGCCATACAAGCATGCCAAAAATCCTAGGTCGCCACCTGAACCACTCGGGGGCTGCGCCATACAGGTTGAAATAAAAGCTTAGGCCGCCACCCAACTTACTCGGGGGCTGCGCCACACAAGCACAGAATCAAAAATCCTAGGCCGCCACTCGACCGACTCGGGGGCTGCGCCATGCAGGTCAAGTCCAAAATCCTAAGGCGCCACCCGCAACCCACGGGGGCTGCGCCACACAGGTCACACTTGCAATCCTAGGCTACCACTCGACTTACTCGGGGGCTACGCCAAACAGGACCCAGAAAAATCCTCGGCCGCCACTCGAACCTACTCGGGGGCTGCGCTGCACAGGTCAAGTTCAAAATCCTATGTCACCACCCGACATACTCGGGGGCTGCGCCACACAGGTCACACTTGCAATCCTAGGCTACCACTCGACTTACTCGGGGGCTACACCAAACAGGACTCAGAAAAATCCTCGGCCGCCACTCGAACCTACTCGAGGGCTGCGCTGCGCAGGTCAAGTTCAAAATCCTAGGTCACCACCCGACATACTCGGGGGCTGCGCCACACAGGTCACACTTGTCATCCTAGGCCGTCACCCGACCTACTTGGGGACTGCGCCAGACAGGAATTAATCAAAATCCTAGGCCACCACCCGAACGACTCGGGGGCTGCGCCGTACAGGTCAAGTTAATCCTAAGTCGCCACCTGATAGAATCAGAGACCGCGGCATACAGGTAACACTTGAAAACCCTAGGCCACTGCTTAGCACGCTGGGCAGATGCGCCACACGGGTCGCAAATCGAATCAGGCATCCTCACTTTCGAGTAAACAGATCAATTCTCATTACTCGAAAAAGTACTGTAACCTGTTACATTATATTTACACAAAGCATACTTGCCCCTCTATGGCTAACCCTGTGCATCAGGCGACAGCTACTCTAAACTGCAGGTTCAGCCTTCGGCGCATCGAGAGGACCTACAAGCCGCTCGCTCAAGTCCTGGACTTGCCGGATAATCCGGCGCGCAGCCGGCAAGGTCTCGTCGAAGTCGTCGTCACCTGGTAGGCCTTCAAGCACCCGCTCAAGCGGAAGATGTGGCCGGTGCATCCGAACGTACGCCAGCGCCGCGTTTGCACCAGCCACAAGCTGAGCGTCGACAACTTCCTTCAGCCCTTCGCCATCGCGGAACCTCTCCAGCAAGGCAGGCAACCCGTTCGGCTGCGCATTATGTGGGAAGTACACGCGGTTGACGTGCCAAAGTGTCTTCCGGCAGCTCTCCAGAAGAAAGGCAGCGCGCCACGTACGATCGAGCATGGTGGCAAGGACGCGCCCCCTCGACTTGTTCACCCAGAACTGGCGAGCCTCATAGGAGTCGCCGGACGCTTCTCGAGCGACTCGCTCTTCAACGCGAGCCCGCTCGGCCTCCCAATCAGGGTTAACATCTGCGCACACGAACTGCAAGTCAGAACGAGAATGACAAACAACATCGACGGCAGCCGCCAACATGATACATACCCTGCAACTGCCGACTGATCAAGTCCATCTCTCCAAGCAAATAATCTTCACGCCGTGAGAACTCCGCCGTGGGATGCGACTGGGAGCGCTGCAACAGCCGCTCCGTATTTTTCAGGGTCGCCTCGAGCTCCACCACCTTGTTCTTCAGGTAGGTGATTATCCGCTGGTCATTTGCACTGCGCGGAGGAGCCGGCGCCGCCCGACGACGGCGAGCACCCGAAGAGGAAGCCGCGCCACTCGGCTCGGCCAAGGGAGAAGGTGGAGCATCATCGCGCATGGCACTCTGTCAGGAATATGCAGAGTCAATACAGAAAATGCGACTGCCAAAAATAGTTCAACGCAGAAGACAGAAAGTCAGCAAATTCAATACTGAAGAGCAAAAGACCCGACAGGGCAATATTCATTACAAACATGAAGTTCAAAATACAAGGCAAAAGCGACTGCCGCATCCCTACAACTATGCCTACTCTAAGGCCGCGGACTGCGACCGGGAACGACCCTTCCGAGCAGCCGCTTCAGTCGCCTTAGCAAGGGCCCTCTCGAAGAGCGCCACAAGCTGCGCGGCCAGCTGCGAGGCGCGCTCCTTCACGCCACTCAGCGACGCGGTCCGACCGTCAGGTTTGCGAGGAAAACCGCTGACAATCTTCTCGAAGTCACCGGGAACTTGGTGGCCTAAAAGGAGCTGGAAGGTGAGCTCGGAGCCGCGTACCGTCTGCGACCGCGTGAAGTCGGCGATGGTGGTCGCGTCCCCAAACGGTGCGGCCAGAGCGTCCACGGTCGCTAGCGGCTGGCTGCCCGGAAAAATGCTTTGGTGCACCACGGCCAGGGCTCCGGTCGACTTCTCCAACGCGGCGGAAGACTTCTTCAGGGCATCCGAGGCGTAGGCGCAGACCCGGTCGAAGAAGCCAACCGCGGCCGCCAAGTCGACCGTGTCACTCGATGCGTCTTCGGGAGGAGCTCCACCGCAAGTCTCTGCGCCAAAATTCAAAGTCAGGACAAGAAAAGGAACGAAAACTCAGTAAGTGTCAAGTCGATACTCACCCCCAAGAACAGCGGCGAGTGAAAGGAGGCGACCAATTTGAGTTTTCTCCTGGGCGACCCGCGCCAGCTCCCGCTCTTGAGACTCACGAAGAGCCTTCTCAAGCTCATCCACCCGGCCAGTAGCCTGGTCCAGTGAGGAACGCAGTTGGTCCCTCTCCTTCTCCAGGCGAACAAAAGCCGCGGCTGCGTCAAGCTGCTGGCGATAGTACGGCTGAAAATAAAAAGAACAAGGTATCAATAAAGTTGCGGGCGACTATACTAGTCACCCACACCTTCGGGGGCTACTCCCATCGGGAGCGCTGATCGCGCACCCGATGAGAAATCAGGAATACAAGAAAAACAAGAGAAGACTTACGTGGTTCAGGAGCTCAAGGTCCTCGGCAGCCGAAGGAGGAGCCCGGCTAGTCGAGGCCAGGCCGGCGGCCTCAGCATGCACCTTCTCCACAACCACAGGCGTCTCCAGCCCAGTCGAAGGGCCAGAAGTAAGCTCCGTGTCCCGAAGGGGGGAGCCGATGTTGTCAGAGCGGTGGCTGCAGCAAAATCAAGAACACAAGTCAATTAAAAGGCGAACCCGCAAAGTGCTACTCGAAGAACATGTTGCAAAGAAACTAACCTAGGGGTGCTGGCGTCGTCGAAACTTGACAGAGAGGGCGAGGGCATCCGCGCGAACGATAGAGGCGCTGCAGAGCTGACTGGAGGAACGTTGAGAGGTTCCTCCCAGCCACCCGAAGATTGCGCACCCGGAGACGTCGCCACGGTCTCCTCCTCAGCAACATCCACACCCCTGGCAGGCGACGACGCGGTGGCAGACTCGCCGCGACTCGGAAGCTTCCGCTTCTTCTTCGCGGGTTCCGCCACTTCGTCTTCCTCCTCCACCTCATCGCGGGGGGAATGTGCGGAAGGGATTTCTTCATCCTCGACGAACTTCGACTCATCGTCAGGTCCGTTCTCGGGGAGAGGAGGATAGCTGATGAACAGAGCCCGACCCTAAAGCAAAGTAGACGCAAAGTCGAATCAAAATGCAAAGTAGACTCAATTTGAACAAGTACAAAAATAGAGCAAGATCAGACTCACCTCAGGAACGGGGTTCGCGGCCCCGTAAGGAGCCACGGGGCACTTGACGTTGCAGGCGTCCGCGGCTCGAAGGTTGGTGATGGACCTGACGTTGGCCTCCACCTCCTCGTCATCCAGCGGCCTGGCGCTAACGCCATCGGCGGCCCACATCGGGTAGGGCCGGGCGCGGAGTGGCTGCACCCGAAGGCGGAAGAAGGTGGCCATCAGAAAGACGCCACCCGCCTCACGCCCAAGGGTCTGGGTCAGCTCTTGCAACAGGGTCAGCAGGGGCCGCACAGCCTCCTTCTCCGCGGCAGACAGCGGGTGCGACCAGGCGCCAGTCTTCCGCAGTCCGCGCTTGCCATCGAAGGCGTCCAGTCCGTCGTCGTTCGACTGGACGTAGAACCATCTCCGGCGCCACCCTTGGACGGAGTCCGACTTCTTCATCTGGAAGTACGCGGTATCACCGCGCACCTGGATTCCGAAGCCGCCCACTGGGAAGGTCCGCCCACTCTTCCCTACGTTCTAGCGAACGAGGAAGAGCGACTTCCACAGGCCCTAGTGGGGCGCGACGCCCAAGAAGCACTCGCATAGCACGATAAAGCCCGCGATGCTCAGGACGCCATTGGGGGTCAGATCATGGATCTGAACCCCATAGGCGTACAGGAGTCCGCGCACAAAATCGTGCATGGGGAACCCGAAGCCACGCGGAATGAAGTCCGCGAAGCAAACGCGCTCCCCATTGCGGGGAGTGGGAAACACCTCTTTGCCAGGGACTCGTACCTGGACTTCCTCCGCAGGCGGCAACAAGCCTTGCGCGCGGAGCAGCTCGACATCGGTCTTCTTCGTCGAAGACCTCTGCCAGTCGCCCTCGGGCTTCTTCATCAACCCGGCGTCGTCGCCGGCGGCGGCGGAGGAGCCAGCAGTGCCCTTCGACTTGCCCATCACCTTGGTCGCAGGGTGCGTGGAGAGATTGCTTTGAGCTCGGGACGGCGGCGGCAATGGCAGAGCGCAAGAGGAGAGGAAAAGGAAAGAATGGATTGGAGAAGATGACATCCCAAACGCCAGGGCGCAGTACTTATTCCTCGAGGATCGGCATCTTAACCGTCCATCGCGCAAGGGCTCCGAGCGAGGGCATCCAGCCGTCCACGTGTCGCATGGAGAAACCAATCGTCGCCGCCAACCTCCTCCACTACGCACGAGAACCGAGGCACCGTCATCGTACCGCGCAAATTTCGCGCCCACTTCGGGGACGTGACAACTGTGGACGTGGTCAGCTCTGACAACGGGGCCCACCACGTCACGTCCCATCGGGCGCAGAGGCGTGCAGCAAAACCGTCATCAGTGACGTCAACAAAGCCAACGGCTCTGAAACCAACCGAAGAAACTCGACAGATTCATTCGAGTGGTAAGCTTCACAGCTGAAATCAACAAGGTAAGATCAGCCAGTGATCTGAGCACCCGAAGTAACCTTTCGGGTGGCAACACAGTAAGCTCAATCAGCCGAATCCATCCAACAAGTAAGCCAAAGCAGGCTGAATAGAAGCAAACTTCACAAGAAGAAGTCAAAGTAATTCGACTGCACAGATTACTCCCATCGGGAGCGTCTGGTTCGACTGAAGAAATTCGAGTTCAGGCTCAAGATCAAGCAATCCAATGGCGCGTCCAGGAAGAAGGAGTCCTTTGCCCGACTCTGAGACTCGATCAAGCACTCGGGGGCTACTGACGTGGGGCTACCTTGCGGGTAGCCCACGCTGAGGCTACCTGGGCCGCGCCAAGGATGGAAAGGCCCGTAGAAGGCCCACTCGGGGTATTTCATATCCTAGTCCAACTCGGTTAGGGCTTGTAACCTACCGTATCTGTACCAACCACCCGAGACCTGGCTGCCTATAAAGCCAGGAGGGTTGCCCGTCCTAGAACACAGGCACGCTCAGAACCACAAACCCTAGCGAGATCGCAATCTCGCCATTGTAATCGCTACTCACATCAATAACCAGACAAGCAGGAGTAGGGTGTTATCCTCCGGGAGCCTGAACCTGGGTAAACCTTGCTTGTCAGCCGTCGTGATCACCTGGCACTCTACTATCTCCCCTTCAATCAACCCGGGGTGTACAACCCTGGGACTTGCCGAGTTAGAACCTCGTCACCAGGGGATGGGATTCTGGCTATCCCATGGGGCCGGCTCGGGAGAGACGAGGGGCTGGGCGCGGCAGCGACCGCGACGTAGGCGGCGGCGGCGGCGACGAAAATGGCAGCGGCGGTACGGTCGGGTTTGGGGTCGGGGATGGGGATGGGGACGGGGACGGGGGAGAGGAGAAATATCTGGTCACGGGGAGAGGAAGAAAAGAGAAAAAATAAAACTAACCGGTTCGTTTGCGGTGGCATTGGTTGTAAATTGCGTATGCACCGAGGGCAACAGGAAATAACGGTTCGTGACATTTGCGGGAAGCTGTCCAGAAGTTGGGGTGGTGCGGCTTCCCCCCACTGTGAAGAAATGGTGCAAAGCGGCGGTGGGCAAAAACGGCTTAAATTCGAGTTCTTTTGGGCTTAGGCTTTTTTTCACAGAGAAGCTGGTAGGAAGCCCCAAAAGAACTGGGCCTATGATAGGGTACTGGGTGCCCTGGGGCGCCGGGTGCGGTGTAGGCGTGGCTCCTGGAGTGGCATCCACCGTGCATACTATAACCATATTTTTTGGTTACAGGATTTAAATGTAATCTTTGAAAAGGGTCCTGGCGGACTCACTGTTCCGAATGACGCAAACAACCACGTACCCATGTGGAAGAAGAAATGTATATTTTGTGAGCTGCCATATTAGATAATGCTAGAGATTCACTCTGCAATCGACGTGATGCACGTGAGAAAGAACATTTGCTGCAACCTGCTAAACTTCTTGGGCATGTATGGGAAGTCAAAAGATGGGAAGTCAAAAAAAGGGAAGTCAAAAAAAGGTACACCGAAAGGAAGGCAGACCCATCAACGTATGAGCGAAGAGATGCATCGAGACGATACTCATTCAGAGAATCAGGCAGGTCCTGCAAGCTACGCTCTTACTAAAGAAGAGAATAAAATATTTTTTGAGTGCCTTCGCAGTATGAAGGTTCCGTCTGGCTTCTCATCAAATATAAAAGTAATAATAAACATGGCAGAGAAAAAATTTCAGAACCTAAAGTCTCATGACTGTCACGTGATTATGACACAATTACTTCCGGTTGCATTGAGAGGGTTTTTACTGGAAAATGTTCGAGAACCCATTGTGAAGCTATGTGCATTTCTCAATGCAATTTCTCAGAAGGTCATCAATCCACTAACTCTAAAAAATTTAGACAAGGATGTGGTCCAATGTCTTGTCAGCTTCGAGTTGGTGTTCCCACCAACCTTCTTCAATATTATGACACACCTTGTAGTCCACCTTGTCGAAGAGATTTATGTTCTCGGTCCTGTATTTCTACACAACATGTTCCCCTTTGAGAGGTTCATGGGAGTCTTAAAGAAATATGTGCATAACCGGGATATGCCAGAAGGAAGCATCGTCAAGGGTTATGGAACAGAGGAGGTCATTGAGTTTTGTGTAGATTTTATTCCTGATCTGAAGCCGATCGGTGTTCCTGAATTACGTCATGAGGGGAGACTGCATGAAAAAGGCAAGGAAAGAAAGCAACAATATGTCAAGACAGGGATTCTTTAACTCAAGCACACGACACCTACATAATTCCAGTTTGGTGGGTCCATATGTCGAGGAACACAAGAATGTTTGACGCTCCAAATACCCGGAGAAATCTGAAAACCCGTATTGATAGAGAACACATGAAGACTTTCAGCAGTTGGTTAAAAAGACGTCTCATTAATGACACCAATGTTGAAGAGCAGCTATACTTGTTGGCCACATCACATGCTTCAACTATATTGACTTTTCAAGGGTACGAGATAAATGGAAATATATTTTACACAGCCAACCAAGATAAAAAGAGCACCAACCAAAACAGTGGAGTCCGCTTTGATGCAACAAACTGCAACGGGACAAAGGACACATATTATGGTTACATAGAGGAGATATGGGAACTTGACTATGGACCTACTTTTAAGGTCCCTTTGTTCAAGTGCAAATGGTTCAACCTACGAGGCGGGGTAGAGGTAGACCCACGATACGGAATGACTACAGTGGATCTCAAGAATCTTTCGTACGAGAACGAACCATTCGTCCTAGCCAGTGAAGTTGCTCATGTTTTCTATGTGAAGGACATGTCTATCCTACCGAAAAAAAGAAAAGATAAGCAAGCGAGTACATCACACGATGAGCCAAAGCGCCACATAGTTCTTTCAGGGAAACGAGTCATTGTGGGAGTGGAGGACAAGACAGACATGTCAGAAGATTACGATAAGTTTCATGACATTCCGCCCTTCAAAGTCAACACTGATCCAAGTATCAAGTTAAATGAAGAAGATTGTCCGTGGTTACGGCGCAATCAGAAGAACAAGTAAACACTAGATAGGGATATTATTGTTGATGTGTAATATCCGAATGCTTTGTATCAGAAGAACAAGTGAACTGAAGTATTTTGTAGATGCATGGAACAAAACACACGATTTCACCTGCATACAGCCCAACGGTGGCTCGTGAGTGCATGCATATCAAATGCACCGTTGGGCGTTGGGCATATGCAGGGAATCCGAATGCTTTGTATTCTGTCGATGAAGTAGAATGAGGAGACAATGACTGCCGAACATGTTCAAGAGGGGGCTATATAGGGTCATGTGACTCACGAACTGGTCATGATAGTGCCCATCCAACAACTCAGAATCTCTCAAAAGAAACACATCTTCATCCAACGGCTCACAAGTGCTTTAAAGAAACACACGATCCATGTGCTTCTTTAGTCCCGGTTGGTGTAGATCGTGTGTTTCTTTCTAGCGCTTGTGAGACGTTGGATCATAGGTGTGTTTCTTTTGAGAGATTCTGAGTTGTTGGATCAGCAGTATCACGACCACTTCGTGACCCACATGACTCAGTTGTTGTTACCAACCGGGACTAAAGAAGCACACGTACCCTATATATAGCCCCCCTCCCGGACATGTTCAGCTCTCAGTGTCTACTCATTGTAGTTCATTTTGGCAGCACACGGGTAGCAGAGAGCACTCAGTGAAGGTTGAAGGTGAACTCTCCCCTCGGCGGAGGCATCTTTGGGCAACCAGCGGCAAGACGTCTCTGATGATCTGCGACCGTTCCAAACGGTTGCAGATCATCAGAGATGTCTTGTCGGACGGTTGTAGATCATCAGAGATGTCTTGCCACCGTTGGGCTGTATGCAGGGGAAACCTTTAGTCCCGGTTGGTAAGATTTTTTAATATACCAATATGCACCTATGTGTGGAGTATGAGATCTTTATCACAAACTATGTCATCAAAATGACCATAACTTGGTCATTTGGCTTGAAACTTCTAGATGTTCATACATAATAGACATTTTTGTGAAGAATTTTTTTGCAAATGTTGGCAAAAATCAAGTTTATCATGTTTTTTATAGCAACTAGTACACAAATAAGGAGCCCAAGACAAAGGATTTGATTTTTTGAGGTGTTTATCATTTTATTACATTTTTTCTTAAAAACGATCAAAACGGTCGCTACGACTAATCATCGGAAGAGGTGATATTTTCTAGAATTATCAATGTTTCTGTGATATAACCACTAGTTGTGTACTTTAAAATGATTTTTCCAAAAGTTTCAGACCAAACTATCAAACAGTTGTAGTTCAAATTTGAATTACTTTCGGAAAATCAACATAAACTCAATTAACTAGGGGAAATTAGTTATAATTCAAAGAAAAAACTCATACTTGGGGATCATCCATCATATGTGCACCACTCTTAGTGAAAAATAGTTGGGTGTCATTTGGAATCATATTTTCTGTTCTTACTTCACAAAAAACATCATTTTTTGCACTTAAAAAAAGGAAAATGATATTTTTGAAAATAATTTGAAGAATCCCTTTGGTAAGATTGTTTAATATACCAATATGCACCTATGTGTGGAGTATGAGATATTTATCCCGTTGTCCTTTACTTCGCCGAAATCTTTCAGTTATACAATCTCCGGGCCCTCGACAAAGCTATCATGAGTTCCTATTGTGTGTAAGTGATCTATTCCTATAATTTAATGTTTTAAATAGCTCTACTCGTTCATTGTCTGTGATGATCCTCTCTATAATATTTTGTGTGTTTTATTACGCCGAATGCAGATGCTCGAATGCAAGAAGCAGAAAATCAACCACATTGGGTTCATTGACCCCTCTATAATGCATGAAGATAACATAATTGATCCAATACTTAACAAGGATACACCGAGAAATTTGCTAATGTTTTTCAAGCGACAAGCTTAAAAAAAAATATTATGGCCTTACAACTTCAAGTGAGTGTTACTGCTTATTACACATTCTATTTTCTCACCCGATGTTAAATTTAATTGATGAGTTATGCATGACTATTTATAAACGTGCGCAGCTTCCACTACATTCTTATCGTTATTAACTTGCGGAAAGGAGAAATTGTTGTCCTTGACTCGTTAAGAAGATGACCTAAACAATACAAGACTTGTTTTGATTTGGTGGTAAGGTACTTTCTTTTCTTATCGCCTCTTTTGTTCATTTCCTAATATCAAAGAATTTATGACTCATTCATTCATTTTCTTGTCATGCAGCGTTTGGAAAATATTCCTCGCGGAACATCCGAACAGTGGATGGCCAGAGAAACTGCTATGGCGTACTAACGATATAAGTAGTACTATAACTAGGCACATGCACCATTATCATACTTTATTATTATTTGATTAAATTATATTCTTCTATAGACTTGCCTTAAACAACCAATAGGGACTGATCTATGTGGATTATATGTTTGCGAGTACATGCACACTGTGGTCAACGAGAGTTTGAAGAGCAAAAGAAGTATCGAAGTACGTAAAGCTCTAGTCACAACATTATTTTTGTACCATCAATCGTGATGAGTTTTATTCATTTCATATCTCATGTATTCATTGTGATATCATTTTTTTACAGTTGGCAAGCAAGCGCAACGAGTTATCAATAAAGACCCGCTTCAGGGCACTTGCAGAGGAGTTGACGGGATTTTACCTCGCCCATGTCATACCGGAGACCGGAGAGTACCACTATGTTACCCCTGGTGGTGCGAACATGTAATAGTGATCTCCATGTAACAAAGTACTTCTAAGTATCTGGAACCGGGAAACGTGATATTCATGTACCACGCGTACTTAACTGTGTATGTGTTATCAACACATGATCTTCATGTAATTGTATATATGCATGATGCATTCATCTAGCTTTGTATAATAATTTATACGTGTTTTTCGCGCATCGAAGTCATAGCATCCGAAACCCCTACCCCGACGCATCGACGTGGTACCATCAGAAACCCCTACCCTGAAAACCGGTCGAAATAAAAAAAAGCAAAACACTGAAATGAAAAAAAACAAAACCCTGAAATGTAAAAAAACAAAACCCTAGTCCCGGTTCGTAACACGAACCGGGACTAAAGGGTTCGCCCCCATGCGCCCCTGCTTTCTCCACGTGCGGAGCTCTAATTGGTGGGGGGCTGCGGTCCCGGTTCGTATTTGAACCGAGACCAAAGGGGGGGGCTCTAGTCCCGCCTTGGTAGTCCCGGTTGCTACACTGGGACTAGAGCCCGTCTGGAACCGGGACTAGAGCCCCGATTCCCACTAGTGTCATATATATTTTATATACTCTTAGAGGTTCTATTTACACATTGGTTGTTATATCTTCTCTTTAGTTAGTACACCTAAAACAAACAATCATACATTCGAGAAACCTCTGACATTAATGGTGAGGATCAGGATATTAAAGAAAACTAAAATACACATGTACACTTACATAGTTACGTATATTTGTAGTTCACCTACTTGGTCTTGATTTGTGAACATATGCAGCTTTTTATTTTATATGCTTCAAGTTTAGTGCGAGTGCAATATTAGACGTTGATGTAAAAATTACATAATAAAAAATAGTATATTCATATATAGTTGTACTATCACGTGTTAATTATCTAACTATGAAAAAATATATGTAATGAACAAAATCATAAGTTAAGAGATTGTGATGTAAGTGAAAAAGGTGAAAATGCTTAGTATAAATGAATGGTAGTTGCCTATTGCAATACATTTAATGTATGGTGTATCTTCTCTAGTGTCATGGTATCCACCAACATCTCATATTGAAAACGGTATCCACATAGTACGTACCATAGATCCAATGCTTAGGAGGCTAGAAGTGGTACCATGTGCGTAGGTCTTTGTCCACCACCTCTCGCGCCTCGACTGGAGCTCCGGGTAGACGACGTCCAACACACGCACCAACAACACCGTCCATAACAGAAGAGACAATATTAGCGGTACCACCATCCCAATGTTTGCCTGAAAACAGTAGAGAGCACTATTCAAGTGTTGAAATGTATCGTGTACCTCCTCTTTAGTGTCTATATATAGATAATATGAGCGGTGAATCAGATATCAATAGACTGACTCGGTCTAGGGTGGACTTAGTTACCTAGCGAACTTTGTTTTTTTCTTAAAGGAGAGGGGTGAACTTAGGTAGGCGATAATAGCGCTCTGGAGAATTATTTCTATCTTTTATAAATTCTAACACAATACCTCGATTACAATAAATCCAAAAGTAATGCACCACTATGCACACTCAGGCCGAAATACATGTTTCAGCTGCGTTCAAGCCGAAACACATGCTACTACCACATGTGTGCGGGCCCACCGGTTTTGACCCCGATCCAGACGAAACAACCTTATGGCTGCATTCAAGTCAAAATACTCCTAAGCTGATATACACATACCTTTCACGAGTAGATGGACATTGCTATTCCCCACAACTCTATGTTGTAGCTTTTTTTTATCAAGAAAGACATATACGTATTTTCTCTATTTTCTCTTTAATACGTGTGATTTCCTGTAGGTGATATTTAGAGATCATCGAAACAAAAAAAATTTGGGGAACGCGAGATGCATCTACTCGTGAAAGGAAATTTCAAATAATCAGCCGACTGTGGCGAATTTGACAAAAATTGTTGAAAAATGGTGCGCACTTCAGTCCAAAAGTAAGATGTTAAAGCTGATGAAATTCAAAACTGGGGAATGAAACACATGCATATATTTGATGTACTTTATTTAGGATCAACACACATATGAGCGCCTCCCAGCTCCGTCGCGCCCTCGCCCCGTCCTGCGCCACCAGCCACCACCAAGGAGTCTCTCCTCACGCCGCCACATCGTCTCCTCCCGTTGCAGCAGAGTCTCCTTGCGCCGCCGTAATTTTTCCTTTGGTCGCCGTTGTGGCGGCGACTTGGTGATGGGGAGGTTGGGGATGAAACAATTTGGTGCTGATTTGCTCAATTTCATACTCAATTTGGTGTTGGATTTGCTCAATTTCATACTCAATTTGTCAATTGAAGTTTACACGTTCGTGTATACGTGCACATTTACACGTTCCACTGAAAAATTAGGAGGTGTAAAATTTACCACGGTGTATATGAAGATATACACGTTCAAATTTACACGTTCCACTGAATATACTCTGATGATGGGAGCGCAGGAACGCCATATTTTGTATCCTACGTCCTCATGTCGTATGTTTTTGGACGAGCTTCCCCAAAATAGTTGTCATCTTTGTGCAGTGTTTTTTCTCTATACTTCATGAATATGCGGTGCTCCTGCCGCATTTCTGGAAAAGAATAATTTCTTTTTTTTGTGGAGTTATTGGAAATTTGTAGTTGAGCGCAGAGTGTACGTATATGCCCACTAAAACTGTGGACTTTTCTGTGACATATCGGAGTACAGTAGGATATCGGATTGGGATAATTTAACCGCAATAGATTTCCACTGAGCTGAAAAACCTCCCCTCCGCGTCCGACTCCGGGACGAACACAACTCCAGATCAAGTCGAATTGCACCTCGCGCCCTTATATACTGCTGCTACCTACATACTTGATCCATCAAAAACTCGCAACGATCGACAGTGGCTACAGCAACTTCAGCTCAATCGCTTTCGCTGATCGCAAGATGGGAGCGCAAGGCACCGCGCTCGGCGCCGCCAACATGTGGGCTCTCCTCGTTGACAAAGATCCCGGTCACAGCGCGGCCGCCAGTGACCTCGCCGTCGACGTCGTCAACATGAAGCTCAAGAAAGCCAAGCTCGTCAAGGTAGAGAAGGCGCCTCCGGCTGGTAACATCGCCAAGCCGGCGAACGGTGCAGTCGGGAGCAGTACGCAGGCTGCAGCGTCGAAACATGGCGACACGTCCAAGAAGATGAAGAAAGTTGCCACCGAGTGCAGCAAGCAGACGACGGCCTCGGCTGCCATCGTTCACGGCGGCGGCAAAGTGAAGATCGACGGCGCCGCTGGGGACATCAAGCAGGCCGCGGAGGAGGCGCACTGCGAGGAGCTCACGTTGATAAGCAGATATCTGAGACGCAGATATCTGCTGCCAGAAGAAACCAGTACTAAGAAAGAAGAACAAGAGTTTACCATGGTCACCGCACGTGACCGCCGCCGCCGCACGGTGACCCCATGCAAGGCGGCCGTCGCTCAAGGCGTCACGGTCACCGGCGCCAACATGTGGGCTCTGCTGAAAGACGAAGACACCGGTGACAGCCACACCGCCTTCGTGGACGACGCAAAGCAGGAGAGAGCCGCTGAGGTAGAGGAGGCTGATGACATCGACGGTACAACTGTTGGCGTACGTCCAGGTCCAGTTGCCGGCGCCAAACCGACGAAGCAAGGGAAGAAGACCAAGACGAAGAAGACGAAGAAGAAATGCGAGATCAAAATGGCGCCGCTGCGTGAATTAGAAGAGGAAGGGATCAAAATGGCTGGCACGGTTGCCACAGGCGGCAG
Source organism: Poa annua (assembly GCA_026929855.1). Lineage (NCBI taxonomy): Eukaryota > Viridiplantae > Streptophyta > Magnoliopsida > Poales > Poaceae > Poa > Poa annua. The sequence goes on along the minus strand of CM049427.1, from coordinate 4,209,166 downwards.
CCGCTTCCGGACGGTGGCCTCGCGTTTATGCAGCGCTGCCGTAGCGGCGGCGCTCTTCGGCCTCTATTGCCACTTGCCTGTTCGCGTCTACTGATCCGTGATCCGACGATGCGCAATACAATTCGGCCACAGTATAGGAATTCATGATATTTAGAAGATTATCTTCTTTTTGTAATGTAAACTAGGATATTAATTTTCTATGAAGCTCGGATAAATGTTTACAAAATACACACAAGGATTTTAAGAATATAGTCATGTGTTGTTCATCTTTCCACACAAAACGAGCCACAGTCATAAACAAGAGATTTCATGCTCCCGAATCCTGGTCTTCCAAATAAATCGAAACAAATATTAAGGAGTTTCACAATTTTTTTGGAAAAATATCCCGAATATAACCAATGGTGTATTCCGCATAAACGAAGAAAAAAAGTTCAAATACTTTGTATTCTAGGCCATATTTTGCATATCTCCATATTTGTCAGAATTTTCATCATTTAGAGCCCGGAATACATAGTATTTGAAGTTGATTTTTGCACGTTTGTGGGACAGATCGATGGATTTTTTTTCCAAAAAATGAACTAGTAAATATTGTTTTTGATTTTTTTTTAAAATAGCAGGATTACTGCTGCTCGGTACTCAAAGACACTTTCCGATAAACAACTCAGAAGTTTAGTAACTGCACACATTACATTTTCTATGGTTGTATCATCCTATATAACCAAAATATTTTTATCTTGAAATATTAGTTTAGGAGTAATAAAGAACTCAGGCGTATTACTTTCATATTAGCCTCCTGCATTTAGCCTTTTCTTGCATATCTTTAAGACCTCATCATTGATTCAATGGGATCCAGAAACCAAATCGGCCGGCAACAACGCCCTATGGGTACGAACTTCTGAAAAGGTCTACAATAACCCTTGTCCGCACTCTCCACCTCTCAGCAACGCCCTATGGGTACGAACTTCTGAATAGGGCCGGCAACAACGCCCTATGGCCGGCAACCAGATCGAGGCGAGCGAGCCGGCTCGAGTCTCGGCTCGGTTAGGCTCATGTAATCTCGAGCCGAGCACCCGCGCCAGGCTCGACTTGTCTCTAATTTTTTTGCAAATTTTGAGCTTGGGGCTTGGGTTGTCAAGCTTGAGACTCGGCTCGGCCGGCTTGCGAGCCGAGCACAACAGCGCATGGTTGAACACCAGTTTCTCCAGTGCCCCTCGCGCTCCCCTCTCCTCCCTCCTAACCCTAGCCCAGTCGCGCCGCCGCCGGCCTCCGGAGCAGCCGCCTCTCCCTCCTCCCTCCCTCACTGTCCCCTCTCCTCCCTCGCGTGGCCGCGCCGTCCCCGCGGCGGCCGGCCGCGGCCTCATCTTCCTCTCTCTCGGCGCGGCTCTTGCGCCTCCACGGTCGCCGCCGTCGGCAGTGGCCACCGGGCACGCCCCGTTCAGCGCCGGCGGCGGGGCGTGTCTTCTCCCGCGTCAGACTTGGAGGAGGCGGGGCTCCTCCCTCCGACGGCGGTTGTCTGGCTCCGGCCGGGGGGCGGTGAGTGTCGGCGCGCTCGTGGTACATGCAGTGCACTGCGCCATGGGACGGTGGATCTCTACAGGGCGGCGGTGGATCTACCTCGGCCCATCTCTGGGCCCGGTTGGGCCCATCTGGGTTGTGGCGGGCCGAACTGCACAGTGAAGATTTGTTCTGCATATCGAGGTGGTTGAGCTCGGGATGGGGTACAGCAGCGACGACGACATCCCTGGTTGCAGCGCGACTGCGGGCTCTGCTGGACCCGATTGGAACTAGCAGGTTGCTGGATCTAATTGGGACCGGTGGGGCTGCGATTGCGTCCGATCGACTACCGTTTTGGCGGTGGAGGCAGTTCCCTCCCACGCAGTCGTGGTGCCGCTGACTCCGAGTCGAGTTTCTTCTCTCCTCCATTTTATAGACCTCGTGGTAGTCGCTTCAAGGAGACGGCGGCAGTGACTTCGTGACTGTGGTGGCGCAAGCTGGTGGGCGGCGAGTTTGGGTTGGCAAGGCTTCGGCTTTGCGGGGCTCCTACACAACGTATCGCTCGAGTTGTGGATATGGTTTTCAGGAGAAATCCTTGTCAGCATGTCTGACACCGGCGCGGTGCCACCCTCGGTGACATATTTCCTTCTTGAAGGGCGTCGTGGCTACCTTCCATCCACTGTCTTCGATGTGCTAGGGAAACCCTGGGACCAGCTATGGTCCGGGCAGCAGCAATTGCTTTCCTTCTTGAAGGTGCTGCTTGGTACTCAACGATCTGGTGATAGGAGCGCGGCGGTAATTCTCCAGAGGGCGCAACGGTTACGGGTCACCTTAGTTTAGTCTTCTTGCCTATGTTTTCATTGCTTTTGTTTTGGTCTTGTGGTGTTTGTTGTTGCCCCCAGCTTGTGTGGTGTGTGTTGTTTGTTAAGCGTTGTGTTGTCTGCCCAACAGCGGTCTCAAACGCTTTATTTATAAAGCGGGGCGAAAACATATTTCGAGAGAGTTTCTCGCGCGTCCTCCTATCTCTGATTCCTCTCGGCCCTATTTTGTTCCCTGTGGAGCGGGCCGCCGGCCGGCCGCCACTAACACCGGCGAGCGCCACCGGAGCAGTCCTCCGCCGGCCGGGCAGACTGAATCAGTCCAGTGCTAGCCGGCCAAACTCCCCATTCGCTTCTCCTAATCTGCTGAGTTGAGGACGGGTGAAATTAGGCCCTCAGCCGCTTGCCATCCAGATCGTGATTTCTCTGATGTCTCTTCCCCATGGATTATTATTTAAAGTAATAGATTATTCTTTTTCTGTTTTTTCTCTTGCAAACTAGCACGAGCTGCTCATTTGTTTCTCTGTTTGCACGACCACCTTGGCCGGCCTCAACTAGCACGAATTGCCCCAGATTTTTCTCTGTTTATACAGGATGGATTGTTTCTTGCGATTAGCTAGAAAGTTAATGAAAGTAAGTGGTCCGTTTGTTGCAATTACCTTGAACCTCGTTTGTGTTTGTGATGTATGAATGGCAACTAAGTTCATGTATTTGGGATGTATGACTCTCTATTGACGTAGATTATATTATGGAGCCTTCGAGCCGGCTTGCCAACGAGCCTTTCCCAGGAGGTCTAGGCTTGGCTTGTCCGGTCTTCAAGCCGGGTCGAGCCTGAGCCAAGCCTCGAGTCTGGAGCTTAATGTTCACCCCTAATCTGACCCACATGCCGTCCACTTTAGCATGCATCGGATTTGAGGATTTTTTTCAAGGCTGCCGGCGGAAAGGCCTCACCGGTGTACGGTCGAAGGCAGCCGAGTATGAAGCCTTTGCAGCGGCTCAGGAAGGCCCTAATTTGTTTTGTTTCATGATAGACTCTCTGTGTCGCTTTACATATTACACCATATCATTGTTTTTAAATTCTTTTTTTCATTGTGTAGACTGATACTCCTACGGAGTTGTGTGTCATATCAATGAAATCAGTTATGGTTGCTTCACAGTAGTTCATTTTATTCTTATGAATTCGTGATGGTAATTCCATAAGAGCATCCACTACGCCAGGAAACAATAAATAGAGCAAACACAATATGTACCCAAGCGCCCATCCTGCTAGTACCTTGTAAATAATCGTGAAATTTCACAAAAATAACCCTTTGGACAAAGTTTAGCAAAAAATAACCCATTTTCAAAACTATTTTGAAATCTAACCCTTTTTGGTAGCGCCCGGCGCTACCCTCTGTGTGGTAGCGCCACAGCCTCCGTCGTTACCCTCGTGCCAGCGTGGCAACGCGGGCCCCATTTGGAAACGGCTAAGTCTGGGAGGGTAGCGCCATGGGGCTTGGAGCTACCCTCTTAAGGGTAGCGCCGAGGGGCATGGCGCTACCCTCTCAGACTTAACCGTTTTCGACGTGCTCGGAGGGTAGCGCCATGGGGCTTGGAGCTACCCTCCGAAGGGTAGCGCCGAAGGGCTTGTTGCCACGCTGGCACGAGGGTAGCGACGGAGGCTGTGGCGTTACCACACAGAGGGTAGCGCCGCATTGTTGGGCGCTACCAAAAAGGGTTAGATTTCAAAATAGTTTTGAAAAGAGGTTATTTTCTGCTAAACTTTGTCTAAAGGGTTATTTTTGTGAAATTTCACTAAATAATCCTGTATAACAATGCTAGACATGATTTGCTTAATGATATACCAATGTACACCAGGGAGGCAGCTGCTAGCATCTATAAATTGCGAGATTCTCATAGGCTGGCGACATTTGAGGTCCACAATACAAAACAATGTCATCAGGTATCTTTTTTCATTCCAGATGGGTGCCTAGCTTCAAATATTTAGATAAGGCGCAGATGCAGACATAGTACCAATTGCTGCAGGTCACTCTAGGGTAGCTCATCATGTACTGTAGGAACGATGGTCAGAACCAACCCACGATGACAACTCGGCAGTAGCTCCACGCGGAAGGGGTTAGAAGTAGGGCCCTTGTTGTTCTTCATGTAATGAATCCCAAGGGACTGATCACCGATGAGGTCGACTGCTTTCAGGTTATAGTCTTGAAGCTTGCACACAAATCGGTCTGATCGCTTCTTCATCATTGAGAAAGCTATATAGCCATTGAAATCCACGGCCTGTTCGGCCCAGAAACTGTCGTACGTCCAACCAGATTCATAGTTTCTCAAATTTGTCCAGGCATCGACCCAGCCGTCGGGGAGAGGGAACGGCCGGTCGGTGCTGTCGTCCCAGCTCATATCACCACCGAACACCACGTTCTCCGCGCTGCTCAGGGCGGCGATGGCGTGCTTGGCCTGCATGTACCGCTCCCTGAGGTGCATCGATGAAGGTGGGATGGGGCACTCAAGCTGGGTGGTGGCGATGCGAATTGGCTACATTCCAGCTGGGGTAATTTCAGCCTCTAGGTACCCTCTGCCTGCCGGCGTAGTGCTGAAATTCCAACGGGCGTAGTCCTCAAGAGGTAGCTTGCTCAACTGTGACAAACGAGTTGCAAATGTACAATTAGTATACAATGGTAGCAGGCCTGGTGGGTAATCGAAACGAGAACGAGGGTGCGTGCATGGGGCTACCATCATACAGAAGTTCTCTTTCTGTTCTTCGAAGGGGATCGGTGATGAATGGTAGTCTTTCCACCACCGGAAGCTTTCAAAAATGTCAAGAATGTACGGTGTGATTTCCTGGAGTACCAGATATGGTCAATAAGTTAATCAAGCAGATGAAGCAATAGAAAAACTACTGTTTCGTGAACGCGTGTTACTAACCTGGAAGAAAATTACGTCCGGCGAATGCTGGCAAACGAGGCCGCTGATGGCCTGCATCCTTTTGTAGACCGCCACGTCCTCCCGAGACCAAACATTGTAAGTCATGAACTTGATCTGCTTCTTGCAGTCCTTCAAAGTGAAGTAAACTACTTAGTTAACAAACTGAAGATTCGCTAGCTAAACCTAAGAACGTACGCGAGACACACGAGAAAATCAACCAAACATTACAACAACAAAAAGTTCGTACGTACGTACAGCTGATTATCAAAGTAATACTAACAATTCAACCGTAGCTTAGCTTCATAAGCACGTACAGTCGGAAACAACAGATGGAAGAGGATCGATCGTATGGATCACAGATTACCATTTTCCCTTGGATGTACTACGATGTCGCTTCTGTTGGAGAGAGTCCTAACCCGGCCCGCTTGGTTAAACACAGGCGAGTAAGCTCAAAGATCCTAGCTACTCCGGAGTAGTAACATATAGCCGGAGCCGGAGGTGCGAGATGGGGCTCTTAATGACATTGGAAACGAACACATGACGGCAGGGGCGGATCCAGGATTTGAGCATGGGGGGGCGAGGTCAACAATAACCGCACAAGAAAAATAAGATAGCTAAACACAACAATGTATATCTTTTAGGGCGTGCTTGGATTCCGTGTATTCGGGCCGAAAGACCAGAAATTTCTGAACATAGTAAATTAATCCACGTAGAGTTGCATAGTATACAAAAGGGAAGATTGATTAAGAGAATGGTGATTGTAAGCACCACCATAGTACTGTAAATGTAAATCTAATTGGGTGAGGAGCAAGCTCTAATAATCTTTTCGAGACATGCTCATGAGTAAAATATTATGTGTACTAAATCAACGATTACTAAAAGCAAACGCATAAAGCCCCGCTTGGTCCGCTGTTTAGTTTTCCTGAGAAAAGACACAATTGTATCAGAAATTTCAATGCGTTTTTGGTATGTATAAATTACTAAAAGCAAACGCATAAAGTCGACCACCGTTTAATTTCAAACGCATAAACCGCATTTCTCTAGTATGTATTTCAACGTGCTCATTGATCACCATTCTCTTAATTCCGTGTATTCCTAACTAGTTGTCTGTAATTTGGGATCAATGAGCAAAATACTTTTTAACTAGTATGTATTTCACAATCGATCAAATCAAAAATGTTGAACAATATATTTTATTATAACATACCTAGGTCGGTTGCATGGCCATCCTAGAGGGAGTCCGGGTTTGAGACTCGGATAACCAAGGCAGTGTGGCACCACCGATGTCGTGGAGATTAGTGGAGATGTGTTCATGGAAACGGAACCCTGCGGCGGCGGCGGCTGATATGCCCTAGATTGCCGAGCGGAACTGCGGCAATCAAGTTAAAAGAGCGCTTGGCAAGTTTCCTATGTATAAAGCTGAACCCCCAGCTGCCATCGTGGGGTATTGGGGTAAATATTGCCGGGATTGCCTCTCATTATTCTCCTCAAGGCTGGACGGGGCAGAGTTATTGCTGGGCCTTGCTAGCTAGCCCATTCAGTTGTTGACGCCTTGAAGAAATACTTGCGCCCTGGATATGTGCTAATGGCCGTATACTAATTACAATTAACGAGATACTATGTGTACTAGTCCCCGTTGAAATCTGTTGGGGGTGGCCGGACCATGGGGGAGCGCCTATTTGACGACCTGGTCGTGCGACCACCTCTCCGTGAAATGGGCCGGCCCAATAACACTTCTTCTTTTCTTTTCAGTTTTCACAGAAAAAACATAATTTGAAAGATATTTGTATATGATTTTTTTTCAAAGTTGAGCAATTTTTTAATTTAAACAGTTTATTAATTTGAACAATTTTTCAAAATCTAAAACTTTTAGTTTAAATAATTTTTAAATATGAACAATTTTCGTGTTTGAACAATTTTTCAAATCTAAAACCTTTCTAAATTTGAATAATTTTTATATTTAAACAATTTTCGTGTTTAAACAATTTTACAAGTCTAAAACTTTCTAAATTTGAATAATTTTTATATGTGAACAATTTTCGTGTTTGAACAATTTTTCAAATCTAAAACTTTTAAAAATTTGAATAATTTTTATATGTGAACAATTTTCAAATTTGAACAATTTTTACATTTGAATAATTTTAAATTTATATTTTTTACGTCAACACAAAAAATCCCCATGAACAGAAAAAATCTATGAACATAAAAATAATAGAGGAAAGAAAAAAACATAAAAATAATTATAGTTGATTTTTAAAAAATAGGAAATATTTAAAACTAAAAAACAGGAAAGAAAACGAAAAAAGAAACATCCTAAAAATAATAAAACGAAAAAAGAAAATATAAACAGTAAAAAGAAACAGAAAAAAGAAAAAAACCAGGCCGTGCGCTATTGGGCCGGCCCACTAGCCCCGAAGGGGGTGGTCGTGCGCTATTAGCGCACGACCTGGTCGTCAAATAGGTATAGCCGGACCATGGCGGGGGCCAGGCCACTGCTCGCCCCCGCTGGATCCGCCACTGCATGACGGAACACGAAAGGATACATTTACTGCGGGCAACCAGACGTCGATGACCTATCGAATTATGCAGTCACTAGCTAGGAAACAGAAACGTTCGTAACGCCAACCCTGTGCATGGACATCGACACCATGAACATGTGAACTGCCATCTGCTTTTAATTTGGTAGAGACAAAGGGCCGGTAACGTGTCCAGTTCACTCGTCTACACGTGACGCCGTGGAGTGAATCAGTCACAGCCACGCCGATGCAGGCTCAGACTCAGAGCCTTGTTCCCATCCGAGACGTGGCACTCGGAACCACTCACCGTCCATCCATGCTTCTGCTCTGCTGCCGGCCAGCTACACACAAGTACCCAGCACTTGCAGCACCTCACTCATCTTCTTCCTCCTCCTCCTGCTCTGAAGACTGAAGTTCTCGCCGGCGACAACCATGTCGTACAACAAGACCGCCTCCATCACCGAGGAGACCATAAACCCCAGGGTGAAGACTTTCAACTTCGAGCCCTGTGGGGACATCGCCAGGCATGCCGAGGTAAAGATCCTATAGCTGGCTTCTAGCTTGGCTGCACTACCTCTTCAATTACCTGTACGTTTAAAAGGATTGTAGCATAAATAAACATAGCTAACACAGTATATGACCCCCTTCTCTTAAAATTGTAAAAGTACCAAGACCTGGTAACATGGCAGCTCATAAGCTAGCCGCTTATATATAGCCGGTCTATTTTGTGTAGTGCACTCCAGACTCTGTTGAAAGGAACAGTTAGTGTTCTATTGTCACCAGAATGATGCCGCGAGTAATATATCCCAGACATTGTTACATAAAAAAGGTTTTCATGTACACACTAAAACTAGTTGTCTGGTTGCATTTTGCGCTGCACGTGAGCTTAGATCTTTGGTAATGTCATGCATGCTTATATGATATTCCTGCAGGGAGTGTATAAGTGATTAAGTGTATTCTTGTCCATTGAATATGCAAAATCCCTGGTTTTGTGCGTAAAAGTTATGATGTTGTATGCATGTTTCTGCGTCACCCAGCGGCTGCAGGAGGAGATGGACAATAATCCTGGTTCTCGCCCTTTCAAGGAGGTACGTGGTGTACACTCTCGATCGTATCTGTATGTTCAAATTCAATCCTGGCAAAATTTACTTAAGGATAAGTTGCTTCCTTGCAGATAATATACTGCAACCTTGGGAACCCCCAGGCTCTCGGCCAGCCACCGATAACGTTCTTTCGTGAGGTTGTAATTCTTAATAACGCTGTACAAAATTTAACTCAAAAAGGAGATTCCAACATTGTTGTCTTACGTCTAAAATGTCTGTCTTCAGGTTCTTTCTCTGTGTGACAATCCAGCTCTCTTGCACAGAGATGAAGCTAGTAAGTTATTCAGGTAAGACATTAATAGCTCAAGTCTATTTACGAGTGGACCTCTCTCAAAGTTCTTGAAAATATGAGCCAAATTCGTATCCGTAAATGCATTTGCTTTCAGTTCTAGCGGAAAAGCCGATATCATCTTCTTACTCGATTCATGGAAAAACTGAACGACACTATTTCAATCTACTATTACAGTCCATGTGCCATACAAAGGGCGCGCAAGATTATTGAGTCACTGCCTGGCAGAGACTCCGGTCCTTATACTAAATCTCAGGTATTGTATTTGGAAGTTTCATAAAGACACTATTATATTGTTAGGTTTCATAACAACGGTATTGTATTGGAGATTTGTTGTACATACTCGAGTTATTATGTGATGTTTGGACTTTTGGGGCATTACCTCAATAATTAATGCAATAACATTCAGAAATCGCCACTTGGTGGTAGTGTTGATCTCATCGTCTTGTCCCATATTGATATGTTTTCCTCTGTTATGAACTTTTCTAACATTCAGGGAATCAGAAGTTTGCGTGAATCAGTTGCAGCTGGGATCGCTGCAAGAGATGGTTTTCCATCAAGGGCAGAAGAAATTTTTCTAACTGACGGAGCAAGTTCAGCTGTACTACTCCGCACTTAAGAGCTCCATCACATCACATCACATGAGAATGATACTTGGTCTATCTGTATATCCTAAACCTGACTGCCTTTTTGTCTCTTCCCTTCCAGATTAATTTGATTATGAAGATACTCATTGGATCCGAGGAAGATGCCATTTTATGCCCTTTACCTGAATACCCGTTATTCTCGGCTTCCATTATACTTAATTGTGGAACGATGGTGTGTGCTAGCATTTTGAAATTGTCAAGCTTCATTTGCAATTCCCTAGAGAACTTTTCTATACGAGTAACCTCTACTCTATTTCATTGCATCACAAACTTATCAGCTGGCAGACATATTTCTCAAAAATCTGTAAAATGACAATGTATGAAAGGACAGCTCATTTTATTACACGCAAGAAAGGTCCAAATTACTTAATTGAGATTTTAGGTACCATATAACCTTAGTGAAGACGGTGATTGGGGGCTTGAGATTTTTGAAGTAAAGAGGTGTTTAGAGGAGGCTCGCATTTCCGGTTTGACAGTTCGAGCAATAGTGGTCATAAATCCTGGAAATCCTACTGGACAGGTATGTAACAAATATTTATATATCTCACAATGTATTCATGTGAAGAGGATAATAAAATACATCTATAATGAAGGTTTACATATAAAAAAACAAATTCCAAATGATATGTTGTAGCTTTTAATATCATAGATCATTACCACGAAATTTCCAATAATTAATATTCAACATTTGCAAGCTTTGTTGTAGGTATTGTCTGTCACCAGCCAAGAGGAGATTGTTGAATTTTGTCGGAAAGAAGGTCTAGTTATACTTGCTGATGAGGTTTGCCCTATCTGAATGTCAATATATACCATCTTTGCTTGTTGTAAATTGCATTTGATCATGTCCGCCGAATGCACACTTAGTTATGGCTAATAATTATTATTTTGCCCAATAGTTACCTAAGTTGTATTTTATAGGTGTACCAAGAAAATGTCTATTTGGATGATAGGAAGTTCAATTCTTTTAAGAAAGTTGCCAGATCGCTTGGGTATGACGAGAATGACATTTCCATAGTCTCATATCATTCAGTTTCAATGGGTAAATCTTCATACATAATAATCGCCTCGTATTCTCTATCAAATAACCTCACAAGTATGGGTGTAAAGAACTCGTTTTCTCTCAACATTTGAAATTTTTAGGGTATTATGGAGAATGTGGCAGAAGGGGAGGTTACATGGAGATATGTGGTTTCGGAGAAGAAGTTATGGGTGAGCTCCGCAAGGTGGCTTCTGTGACTGTTTGCCCCAACATAGGCGGCCAAATCCTTACAAGCCTAGTTATGGATCCTCCAAAGGTCTGGTTTATCCTTCTTGTATTCGTTAGAGTTTTTTTATGAGTGATTTTCACTTCTTATCCTGCATTATATATCTGTGAAACATTCCCTACCATTTAACAAATTTGAAAGATGGTTTTGATTACCCCTATTTTAGAATTTTGTATATTCTGTTAGATAAAACTGATAAATTAGGTCAATGTGGTGGGATAGAATATGTAACGATTCGGATATCATCATTGACAATAATGTCTCTTCCCCATACGTTCTACTCCATTTCCCCATTATGATATTTTCAAGCCTCAATCATCACCTGACACTTTTCTCAGTGGAGATGCATCGTGAAATATGGTTAAAGTTGAAAAAGGTAACCTAGACGAATTTTAACTAGATGAGATAATTAGTTTCTCAATTCTCAAATGCATAATTATGGGATAAAAGGCGGAATTCAATCTTTATTTTATATCTGGTCATGTTCTGAAACCAATGTTATACAACTACATATCATTTATGTGAAACATGTAACCGTGCCCCCAAAGTCTTTGTTTTCCTTCCGGTACTTTTTTCTTTGTATGACCATCATGTCTTAATTAGGTCATCAAATGCGTCCTGCTCAGAATTTAGCCTTGAGTTGGTAGGTGCCCCAATGGAATTGGAAACACACCCACCACCCGAGTATGCTCACTAGTCTCGCGATGTGGCGGTGACATGTGCGGTATGCACATCTAGCAACACAAAAAACAACTAGCCTTGAGTTGTCAGAGGAATATTTCTCGAGAAAAAATTCTCTGCAAATAACCGCTATAGTTAATCAGATTTAAGTATTTAGTATGACACAATTATTACCGCAGCAACAATAGGGACTTGCCGGAGCTTTCGAGAGATCTTTGTGCTTGCTAGTATATTTTAAGTTCCCTTAGCCCTTACTTTGTCAATTCACTCACGAGCAGAAAGGGCCACAGCATCAATAAACTCGTTATGACATGCAATCTTATTGTACTCACATTTATATATTTGCAGAAGGGAGAAGAGTGTTTTGAGACGTTTTTGGCTGAGAAGGAAAGCATTCATTCATGTTTGGTCAATCATGCAAAGGTATGCTCCTAATAACACACAGATTAACTAGCAGTCTAGCACAATCACAAGGTTTTTGTTCTACCTCCATCAGGGTAGGATGAAACTGAAAGAAAAACTAAGCTTCTACATACATTCAAATATTGTGGTTTGGACTTTGTCCCTTCATTCTTTTTGTGTCTTCCTTAATTACAGGCCTTGGAGAAGGCATTCAACAGCCTGGAGGGTGTGACCTGCAACAAAATAGAGGGTGCAATCTACCTCTTCCCCAGGATCCGGCTCCCTTCGGCAGCGATCAAAGCTGCCAAGGCGGAGGGCGTCTCCCCGGACGTATTCTATGCGAGTCGCCTTCTCGACGACGCCGGGATCGCCGTCGTCCCTGGCTCAGGGTTCCACCAGGTCAGACTTCAATTATATCTGGAGAAATGCTCCGGTGCTTTCCCAAAAAATAAGTTGCACGAATTTTAAAGCGCATCGACGGCTATGATTAGCTTCACAAAGTGATCAAAAAGAGTACTAATCATGTGGGATTAACACCTTTAATCCCCACCCCTAATCACAACCATCGATTTGCTTTAAAATTCGTGCAACTTATTTTTTGGGAAAGCACCGGAGCATTTCTCTTATATCTGTGTAAATGGAAGTCAGTGTATGTTGGAGAAAACACTGATCATCATCAGTGCATATCGTTTTCTTCACTTGATAAGCCGGCCGGGGTGGCCTGCCTGACTTTGATACTGATCTTATTGCAAATTGCCTGGGAAACAACAAGATCTCTGGACGCAGCAAGGACACTGGGATATACCACATCCGGTGCACCATCCTCCCCGGTGAGGACAAGATCGACGCGATGGTCCCACGCCTCAAGGCTTTCCATGAGGCATTCATGAACGAGTTCCGCGGCCGAAACTGACGCAGACAGAATCTGCAGCCGCGCCATGTATGCGCCACTGGCTGATAGGCTCTGGTGGCGCTGTGCTCTCTGTTCACGAACGAGTTACGACGCTGAGGTCTTTAAACTCCCCATACATTACATTTGTGTTGTAGTATGGTATACTCTAGCTACTTTGTATCTCTGCAAACGAGTTATATGTAATTTCGTGCTGGAACCTGGGAGACAACTTGAGGCTTATATTTTGCTCTTGCGATAAGACCTTACACTGCTGAACCAAATGTCATCAAGAGCCAAATCAGAAACTTTGACAAAATTGTTTGTGCGCTCATTTTAGTATTATCAAATTAATGGTATCATCGTAATTAAATTGCTGATGTGAATAGTTTTATTTTTCATCGAACTTACATACACTACCGGAAATCTCTTCTTTGCGGCAACGGCTTTGCAGAACCGGCAATGGCTTTAACGTGCAGAATTTTACAGCAAAATTCCCGTCGCAAAGGGTCCTTTGCCGAGCGTTTTTTTACAAAATTAATGAACTGCAAAGGCTTTGCCGTGTGCACTCAGAACACTACACGGCCAATATTGTCAGAAGCGTTTTTTTACAAAATTAATGAACAGCAAAGGCTTTGCCGTGTGCACTCAGAACACTACACGGCCAATATTGTCAGAATCTGGTCAACCCTTCGTTCAAATCTTTGGGCCATCATTTTGCCTTGAATCGTGATGCACCTCTCTTTGCCGCGAGCCTTGCAGGAGTTGCCATTTTTTAATAGATAAACACATATTAATCAGACTATTTACGTGAATACTCACCGTTAAAGCAGTGGCTTTGAATTTGCCAATATCATTTAAGCATAATTGATCTATTGAAAAACAAAAAACAAACTCTGGTTATAATTGAGGGGATTCATAACGGAAGCATTACAGTAGCACACACATTTACGTACACAACAAACTACTGGTAATTTGAACGAAAAATAAAGCTAAATATATATCGTCTAGTGCATTTTGGTGCAGAGGCCGGAGATCCGCACGCTCTTATCTACAAAATATATTCCTCTAGTGCTACTTCAATGAAGGGAACTCGTTGGTGTCATATAGGCTCGGTGGCGGCCGGCCGGCAGGAGCCTCCACGTCGACGGCCTTCTTCTTCGCAGCCATACTTGGTTGCTGCCTGCTTGACAGTTGACACCACATTGTTGTTATATGACCTCCGTCCACCGAACATGCCGGATCGCTGCTTTACGCCGCCGTCCTGGACCACCCTGCCATCTCTGAATGCCGCCGCGTTCTTAGCAGCACGGTCGGCGGCACGCTTTTCCGCCATCGCCTGCCTGTCGAGCTGGTTTTGTCTGAATAGGTAGTCCTGGGCAGAGAGGTCGGCGTGGCCGAAGAGTTCCTGGGTGAGGCTGGTGGGTGCCGGCGCGGCCGCGGTCTTGGCTGCGTCGGAGTCGCCGGGGTCGTTCCTGTCCAGGAACGCGAAGAGGTTGATGGCGCTTTCCTTCAGTAGACCCGCCATGTCGATCGATGGGGCGAGCTAACTAGTCCTGCGGCTAGCTGCTGCTGGAAACTCTCGATGAGTACGTCGGCGAGATCGAGCGAGCGATGATTTGCTGGGGGTGCTGTGTTGCTGCTGCGATCCGTGAGCTAGCTTGGAACCTGCACCATGGACTGCTCGATCGGGTACTCTATTTTTTTTGACGGAAACCCGCCAGCGCGGTTTCAATATATTAAGAGGAATCCGGGACAAATGTCGGTTTGGATTACAGGGAGTTACACAAAGAAACAAGAGAGAAAGAAAGAAAAGCACGAGCTACAACAAAGGAAGAAGAACACCATGGCACTAAGCAACAACCCCGCAGGGAAGGCCTTCAACTATGTTCATCTTACGGTTACCGTTGGACGCCAGTGCACCAGAAACTTAACCGCCGTAAACAAAAAGCTTCAATCCGCCGAGATCAGCCACGATGGTGTTAGAGCAGCCGAAGGGCAACACATTGCCGAGTCCACTCCGGACAAAGGGCCATGCGTCGCCGAGACGTTACACAACCGCCAACAACATGATCGAAGGGCATCACGCAGCCGAGTCGACACCCGGTGACCTTCACCGGCACTAGCCCGAGCCGTTAACCGACGTTAGAGGAGAGCTTCCAGCCCCTCCTTAGAAGCACAAGCATCGTGGCCACGGAGAAAGCACCAACACCTCCAAAGACACCACCGCCTACTCCTCACTGGTCCCTCCAGCCAAGTCTGACTCCATCAACGATGCCCCCAGGAGGGACATGACGACAAGCCGTCAACATCGTCCGACCGGGAAAACCCGAGTCGAGGGTTTCCCCCGGAGCATAGACACGGTGGAGGCGAGCATGGTATCACGACAACGCCTTCATGAAGGAGACGACGCCCGCAGGCGCCGTCGCTGTCGGCTCCAGCCATGGCCAGAGCAAGCCTTCGCTTGGCACTGCTGCTCGCACCCCACCAGAAGCCTGGTCCACCCGAGCCCCTCTGCCCATGGACTGCGCCGCCGCCATACACTGCAGCCACCTCTGTGACCAGCACCAGCAACAACGGCCCTCAAGGTAGAGGGACGCAACCTCCACCACGAACCACAACCACACCTCAACCCACCCACCACCAGCTCACCCTCTGCGCCCCCGAGGCAGCCGCACCACCACCAGCACCGAGCAACGCCGGCCTGGCCTCGCCGAGCAGCGACGAGGCCCGAACGCGCCCTGGCCGAGCGGGCCCGCTGAGCCCAGATCGGACCCAGAACGGGCCCAGATGCGCCGCTCGCGCCCAGCTCGAGGACCGCCGCCGGAGTGCTTGGTGGCGCCGCCTCTCCGCCTTGCCCTGCACGTCCTCGCCGGCGTCGCCCCACCGCACCTAGGGCCCCGCCGCCGAGCGCAGCTCCGCACCGCGCGACCGGCGACCGAGGCGAGCGCCTCAGCCCGTAGGTCCGCCCACACCCCTCCGTCTCTTTGACAGGCAGGGCGCCGCCACCGCCGGCGCCGGCAGCGGCGGCGGCCGGGGACGCGCCGGCTTTGTGGTGCTCTTGGTTAGGGTTGGAGGCCCTCCGGAGTCGCCGCGCGGGGGCGACCCGGGAGGGAGACGCGGGGTACGGCTGCAACAATACAACACAAGATGTTGCGTGGCTAGGAGCAGTTCGATCGGGTACTCCGAAAGGGAGTTGGTCTGATGTGTGGGTTTTTAGGTTACACGACACAACGACAGGAGGAGGATTAGATCAAGTCGGAGGCTCAGGTTCACTACGGCCGGGAATCAGGTGAGATGCCAACGGACTCCGAGTCCGGGCCAAACACAAACAGTATTCCAAAAGAGATCAACTCGAACTGCCCCGCGTGCTCTTATATACCCATGCTCACCTCCCTTGTTGGCAGCAGATCGAATAGATTTTAGCCATCGAGTTGATCGCATCGAGTTTAGAAAACTGCCCCCGTCGTCCCACCGGTTGAGGTCGCCAAGCCCGCAAAACGTGGAAACATGGTCAACAAGGAGGACAAGACAAGCGCTGCCGCCGCGCGGGATGCCATCGTGTACGTCGGCCAGATACAGATAACCGGCGGCGACGTGGGGAGCATGTTGTCGGTGATGGCAGCCACCGCGACCGCGAGCGAGGGCAAGAAGCTGGCGTCGTCGCAGATCAAGGAGGCGCCGGCCGCGCGTCGGAGAATAGAAGGAGCAGACGGGGCACTATCAAAGAAAGAGGTGCTTCAGATGGTCACCCTGCGTGGCGAACGGCGCCAGACACCCAAAGCGGCAGTACCCGTCGCCGTCGTTGAAGGCACCGCCGGGGGGGACGACGACAAGCGTGCGGCCAACATGCACGAGGGCGACGGCAAGGTGCAGATTAACGGCGCTGTGGGCAACGAGCAGGCGCCGGCGGTGGCCACCGTGCCCGATGACGGTAAGCAGACAACTGGCCACGAGGAGATCATCAAGGACATGATGACCGCGCTGCCGAGCAAAGAAGAAGCAGGGGAGGGAGAACCAGAAGAAGAGGTGTTTCAGGTGGTCGCCGCACGTGGCGGAAGCCGCCGGACGGTGGCCGCCGCGCAGACACCCAAGGAGGCAGCACCCGTCGTCGCGGAAGGTGCCTCCGGCGCCAACATGTGGGCTCTGCTCAATGACAACGACCCCGGCCATGGTGGCGCCAACCCTGCCAAACGGCGCCGCAACAAGAAGAAGAAGAAGAAGAAGAACGCGGCCGGGAGCAGCAACGAGGAGACGGTCACCGTGGACGACGACGACGAAGGAGAGGCGCCGGCCAGGGAATTAGAGGAGAAGATGATCAGCGAGGATAAAGGAGAGATGACTGGCGAGGCTGCCACGGGCAGCCGCATCTGCCGGACGGTAGCCTCGTTCGTGTGCGGGGCGGCCGCCGCTGTGGTGGTGTTGGCTTCAATGTCTATGGTGTTAGAAATCAGATATTTCTAAGAATTTTATTCTATCGGACAGCTGTATCTTCTTAGTGGCAACTCAGATCAAAATAGTTTCAAGATTATCTACAGTGTCTATTCTGTTAGAAATCAGATAAGGGTATTTGTACGAATTTTATTCTGTCGGAGAACAGAGATATTTTTTGAACTACCTTTACTGGAATTGTTACATTGCTCTTGCTGATGCTGATCTGGTGTCTAATTAGGATTACAAAGGGAATCAGTGCCTTATTATTACTAACTTTGATTAAAAAAGCAGTTTCAAGATTCGAAGCAAGAAGTAGCGAACTCGTTGATAGTTACTCAGTGCACAACTTCCTTCTTCTGAAT
This sequence comes from Poa annua, assembly GCA_026929855.1. Taxonomy (NCBI): domain Eukaryota; kingdom Viridiplantae; phylum Streptophyta; class Magnoliopsida; order Poales; family Poaceae; genus Poa; species Poa annua. The sequence continues at coordinate 4,191,344 of CM049427.1, read as the reverse complement.
GAGAACGTACTGTTAGTCTGTTACATGGTTGTGACATTGGGTGTCCATTGTATGATCAATCGGTTGCGGGATTTATGCTAATTTATTTTAGTCCTAATACGTGAGAACATGTATTCCTAGGATTACAAGCTATTTTCTGTACTTCAGGCATGCCTAGTCCATAGTCCACGCCTCACTTGTACAAGGCCTCGATCTCTTTCTCATATTTGGCTACCACTTGGTCCCTTCTTATCTTCATGGTCGGTGTCATCAAACCATTGTCAATCTGAATAAGAAACAATGTCAAGCTTGTAAGTAACATAGCCACATCATAGCAGGCTGGCAAAAACTCACGGTGGATTGGTTCTAGAATATCTTACCGTAAACGGTTCATCAACAATAAGGATGGGGCCAATCTGGAATGAGCAACCTGCCATGCTGACATACATCAACAAAATGATTCAGTTCTTGTTAGAAGTCAACCGATAAAACTGAAGTCGCGTGTCAGCATTCAAACCCTAAAAACCAGTGTCTGCCTCATCTTGATTTTATTATGTCTTTCTACTTCCAGTTAATGGTTTAATTCCACTGTGATCTTAGAACATCATCAGATTAGCTACATAGTCTCCAGTATGATAGTCAATGTAGGTGGAATTCATAAGAAAGATATGACTGTTTGAACAGATACAACACAAAAGGGCAGACAACTCTTACCAAGTTCTCAGCTCATCATATACCAAGCTCATGACCTTATCTTTGGCTAGTCCGTTGTTCCCATGAAGGCTCGACTTTCTTTTTGCTGCTGCTAGAACTTCATCGTTATTGGGAACAATAATAGCACCAAGGCGGCGTCGATCCTATACAAAGAACAAACAGAAAATTCGTGATTTCACCAGCCATGCTGATATATTTCATCATTGCAATACCCAAATCTAATTACATAACAGTAAATCTTTTCATTAACAATAATGCACCACAAGGTTCTAAACAGTGGTTTATATAACATTTTACCTCATCACTTAAAATTTCACTTGTGTGCATGCCACATCAAGGAGCAGCAATGGACAATAAGAATGCCATAAACTCTTAACAGGGACATATGATATCCGCATGAGTTAGGCGGTTATGCCATTTTTGACTTACCTGCCCAATAACCATTATCTGATCAATCAAGTTACTCCTGCTTGCTGCTTCCTCAAGCTCAGCAGGTTCAACGTTTTCACCTAGAAATTAAGACATTCAAGCTCAATCAGATTTACAGTACTCCCTCCGTTTAGGTGTATTAGGCCTCTTACCGAAATATATTTGTTCAAAAACTCTAAGACCTCTTAGGTATTAATTGTTTATTTTTAATAGTGCATGCACAAATTACTCGCACCTAATTGGCTGTTAATGGAGACATGCAAATAGCTGCAATTATTAGTCTGCATGCGTGAGTTATGGGCCAATGCATGCTTAAGGAAAAATGGACTTCTAATTTTTTCACACCCACTCGTTGCCCGCCTTGGTTATGGAGCCAAATGGGAGAGGCCTAATACACCTAAACGGAGGGAGTAGTTAATATTCAAGAGTAGTCAAACTAATCAGATTTACGTGATAAGCAACTGCATATGAATTAATTGACTTCAAAGTCGAATATGACACTCTGGTGTTGGCCTGATATAATCTTGTCATGGTGTAAACTGCACACATAGGTTGTGTGCAGGCTAGTGTGAACACACATAGGTTGTGTGAGAGTAGAAGGAGCTAAGTCAGTAGGTGCTTGTATGTTCTAGACTACTCTACCAGTTGGTATCTTAGGCTAGGCAGTAGAAAGGAGTAGAAGGCTCTAGAATACTATAATTCTTAGCCAGTAAGATAGGTAGCAGTATAATGCTCTAGAATACAGTAGCACCAACCATGAACCCTCTATATAAGGAGAGACACTCTAGATGGGACGCAAGAGTAGAAAGCCAAGGTCTAGCATAGGTTGCTGAGGGCAAGCATAGGTTGCTAAGGTTTGCCAGCATTCGTTGCTCTGGTGAAGCCTAGGCATGGGTTGCCAAGCTTGTAGGCATTCGTTGCCCATGTAGTGTAGCATTTGTTGCTACAAAAGCTAACAGAAAAGGATGGCATTTGTTGCCTGAATCTGGTGTCCTCCTCTGTAGTGATAGTCTCTGTTTTCTTCATTTGCTGAAGAGAACAGAGAGAAGGGAGAACAGAGTGTGAACACCTAACATCTGGTATACAAAGAAGTTGAAGACCACAATCAATGTACATAGATAACTAGATAAATAGTACATAAATACTTAAAGTGACGTTCTGTAAAATGATAAACTAACTATAATACCTGTAGTGAGAACTATCGTATCCTTGGCACGCCCTTCAAGAACAAGCATACCTCCACAATTTTTACTAGGCCCTGTGGCACAGTGAGGTGCAATCCAACCTATATCTCCAGTGTTGAACCAACCATCTTGGTCCACAGCTTTATTTGTAGCAGATTGATTCTACGACAACATGAGTTTTAGGAGGTAAATGAGACTCTTGTAAGGAATATGAAGATTCACATAGATAAGTTAAGAGCATGATGTCGTAATACAACAGTAACTGAAAGGAGAAGTTCCTGGAAGAGCCTAGTGTCGACTTCTAACAAAGATAAACATGTTTATTTCTCCAAATAATATGCTTATGTAAGATTGGCTAAGTTTAAATTTGACAACTGATGTGTAATTTAGGTAAAGTGAACAAATATAACCTTATAATACCCCTTCATTACTGGTAGCCCTTTAATCTTCACAATCCCCTTTGAACCATCTGGGAGCACCTCGCCAGTCTCTATGTCCACAATCTTGATCTCTGTATGCTTTATTGGGAGGCCCACTGTGCCAAGAACCTTCATGTTACATAAACTACTTATGTTAGTAGAATTAACATAACTATAAATAGGTTAGAGTTGGGAGGCAGATCATGAAGAAATGTCTACTGGAAATAGCTGTAATATCCAAGGTGTAACAATTTCATTATCGGGTTTTCTCCAACAATGACTAAACTCATGTATAATGTTTTATGCTAAATACAAAAGCAACTATTTATTTAACATGCCAAAAGATGAGGCAACAAATGAGTATTATATTCTTACATTACACAATGGCGGTCTAGCAGCTACAACAGGGGAAGTCTCTGTTAGACCGTAGCCATTCTGCACTTTGATACCAATGGCCTGAAACAAAACAATATTGGTGAAATGATCAATTTACATAAAATTTTATTTATTGATAAGCCTCTACCTCAAAAAACTTGTCCACATGCATCGGGAGACTTCCCCCACCACTGATACCAGCCTGCAAATTATCACAAAAAACATAGGATAATTAAGTACAGTCAAACTAAAGTTAAGACACTCATTACACATGAAACTGCACAAAGATTATCAATGTAACAAAGATGTAAGCAGACAAGCAAGATAAATGTACCTTCGAAATTCCAATTGAAGAATGGATTTTCTTGTAAACTAACATCTTTGCCAGATTATGCAAAGGCCACAAAAGAGCAGCAACAACTCTTGCCCGTAGACAATTGATCATGTAGGCGATAAATGACGGTTCGACTGGACTATTTGATAAGACAGTTCCCTTTCCCGAAGAACAAAAAACAAGACATAAAATGTAAATTTGAACAAGAGGTGACAAAGAGGCTACAAGCAGAGTCTTTGGGACATAAATTTATAAAGAACATCCAGTCAGCAAAGAATGTGAGGAACAAAAGAGAGCATCTCCGAGTGACTTTAGTTGCAGCTAAGAAAATTTAGGTAACACATGCTAACTCAGGGTTCATACCTCATATATCTTCTTTACCTCCATGTATAGCAAACTTATCTTGATAAGTGCAAGGGCAACAGTTTTTCGAGCAGTGGAACTGGAAGCTATCTGTCTCTGAATCGAACTGCAGAAAATGAAGAAACATTACAAAATGGATCTAAGATTTTACTAACTGCTTGTAGTCACCATTTGATTATATCGACCAACAAAACTGATAACGTAAACAAGGGAGAGATGTTGACAGTGAACAAAATATGAACATGACATCAACATTGAGGACATGACTGAACTGAAAGAGTTCTACAGAGTACTATTTATCCAATATCATTTCCTGTAGAATACTTCACAGTTTATCATTTAGTTGAATAAACTAACCTGTACAGAGTTTCATAGACCAGTGGAACTGAGATAATATAATGAGGTTGGTACTGTTGCAAATCTGTCTATAAAAGAAGATAAGATGTTAATATGGATAAGCAAATTCGGCATCTTCTACAACAGATAGACAATAGAACTAGAAGGACAAGAGTACTGAAAGGTATACATGAACCCTGTTGGGTGCATTGTGATACTGAGTTAGCATGAGAACTAGCAGGTCTGGAGTTCTGCAGACTGACCCATAATAATAATACAACATCCATCTCAAGTTTGCAACTTTCAGTATCCTTCTAATTGCATGACAGCATAACCCATGCACTAGACATCACATGGATACTACTTCCCAATAACGTGTTAATGACATCACTAGGCTCTTCAAGCCAACACTAACTAGAAGGAAGCGGTTTCTGATTAAAAGTACCAAAATAATACCTTCAGGTATTTCACAGTAGTGTAAATTTGTTGAATTCCATGAGTGAATATGAAGTATTCGGCAGAACGCTCATATGCATGCCAGGGTGGAAGCATACTTAGGAACCTGTCACCAGGTACTGCTGGGACAATGTCCCACAAGTTATTTATCTGCAGAAATTAGTAGCATTAAGCTTTATGTGGAAGCAAGCACTCATCAAAAAACACTCAGCCAACAAACAAATTAGAGCACTTCAAATAGGATATCACATCAAGATAAGGAAACAATGTTGCACAAACAATAGAATTACTAAAAACTCGTTGTCCAAAATTTAACATTGCTGGATGTTTAACCTGATGCAGGAGATTTCGGTGGGTGAGCATCACACCTTTAGGTGTACCACCTGTTCCACTAGTATATATTAGAGTCGCAACATCTTCTGGAGTAATGGCTTCGAAGACATCTTGTTGACCTTAAGTAAGAAAAAGTTCCAATAAACTAACACATAGTTGGAAGATAAGGAACCATTTTCTTGGATGCAAGTTGACTGCTCGAGAGTACTGACCATGAGATCACAATTGTTGGGAAAAAGGAAGAATTTTCAAAAGAAATAAAAGAGCACGGGAGTTTTCCATTGTCATTATATTCTCGAAGGAAACAAAAAGAAGCTAAAATATTCACCTCTAAAACAACAGATACCAAAGAGATTAAGCTTAGAAAGAAACATTTACAGTTGGCCACGAAGAACTCAAGTAGCAAGCTGTCGATATAACTGTTGGGTTTGCAGTTGTTAGTTGATGGTTGGCTTAATCATTTAGGGCTCGTTTTGCCCCCATCATTTCATTTCATTTGGCAAAAATGAATTGAAATGAATTCTAGAGAAATGACAGCATTAGGGACATGAGTTGACATAATATAGCATAGGCATTCTTTGGAATTCCGATTTAAATGAACTTCCAATTCTATGACAGCCAAACACGTTTGGGTATGGAATCTGAAATGAATTCCATGCAAATGATGGGTGCCAAACGACCCCTACATGATTAAGCAAACCATCAACAAACAACAGCAAACCAACCGTAACAGGCAATCTATCAACTGTTTATTGGCAATGGGAGGCTTATCTTATGGGATGCTAAGACACCTTAAGAGATGAAATGATTAGCAAATTATCTACCATTTGTTAGAACATGAATACGTGTACAACTAGGAGTTAGAGATAGACTAGTATTAGACTTCTTGTACTCCAAGTTTACCTCCACTGCGTCTCTGATGGTTTCTACTAGTCTATCTCTAACTCCTAGTTGTACACGTATTCATATTCTAACACCATTCAATACCAGAAATACAGAAGAAAGTGAAGTACCAACAAATTGGAAGAAACGTCCTCCATACATCCTCAGCAAAATATTTCTTGTGATTCATACCAAGTTATGATATCATGCAAAAGATACCTTGCTCATGAGCGTGGCGCAGTGCACTACGGTTTTGTTGTCCAAGTTCAGTTATATCATTGTAGTCATAAACTGGTATGTCCTTCACAGCTTTACTATTTAGGGAAGATTTATCACCCCAAAGTAGCACAATAAATCTTGCATTAATCCTTGAAATGAAAGATTCTGCAAGCCGGTTAAAGAATTGAGGACTGTCCACAACAAGTGCAATACTGTGATGGGAAAAAACAATGAAATCATATCATAACATGAAAGTAAAAAAACTGAAATTTAAATTAAACACCAGATCACATAGGCAGAGTCCTGCATAGGCATAAAGATACTCCTTACAATCCCATCGTCTAACACTATATTTCTACAGTCCGTATAACAAATACACAATGTTATGCTCAAGGAAACACATTTAAGTAACCAAGCATGCATACTGCCGGAGATTGCACATAATCACAATACCATAATAAGAACATTTTGGTCCAGTAAAGATGGTCAAATTGCAATGCAGATGTTTAACTTTTTCACAGGCTAACACAAGGTTAATCTAAGAAGTGCTCCATCCAGCTCTTACACACACTATAGATGGCAACAAAATCCCAAACTTGAACCTCAAACTGCACGTCCTTTTAACTGCCAGTGCCTTTCTCAATTATAATCTCAACATTTCATCAAATATAATAAGTGGAAGGATTTAATTAGGCATATCAAAATGGTTGTTAGCTTAGCAAGGTACTGAACACTGATGAGTCCTTGCTCTCAACAGTTCAAAAGGGCCGAAAGCGACAAGCGATTGGAATATCATTTATGTTGTGCATGATTGGATTCATAAGGACTAGCTCCTGATTGCATATTAAATCATTTGAAGCAAAGAAAAATAATTTCAAATTCACATGTGGAAAGAAGTTGATAACTCACCTTTCTGAGTGACTGTATATTTGGAACAGTTCTTCATCGGAAGATTTTGTTCCTCTAACAACATTTATAGCACCAGTAGCCATGATCCCTGGATTGCGTGTGTCAGTCGTATGATTGCTGATGAACATAGATGATTAAGTTGAAAGACAGTTACAGGAACTCCCCTAGATAGCTGACTTAACAAATGGTAAGTGCATCATTAACCAAGCGGACATTCACTCAGTTAAAAAACCGAAATTTGCAACTCAGTGTCTTTTGAAGTTTTTAAGAGTAAATGCATATCAATTTTCATCATGTCCTACGACAGGAATGTAACAGTAGCACTCATGTATAAACTGCAAGCTAAATATAGCAACTCTAGCATTCTGGCAATTCGATCCGCTAAGCAGATAATCGATAAGGAGAAAAGATCACAGAACTAATACATGTTAACAATCTTGAAAAAGAATGCAAAATCACCTTGATCGGCAACTAGCCACCGGCATGAGTTGTCAGCAAAAAGGGCTACCTTTTCATCATTAGCAACACCAACGGCCCTCAGACCATGAGAAAAATCCAAAATTTGCTGTTCAAGCTAAATAAGGAATGTATATCAATACAAAAATTATCTATTGAATTATGGATTTGGACTACACATAGTTTATTGCTCTAGTGAACCATAAAGGCTTCTATTTTATTTATTTGAAACAATCAGTAGTGAAGTGCATACGTAAGTTGCTGTCTACTGCACAAGCTATCAAGAATTTTCTCAGTAACATGAGAAACAACATATACCACAAAGGAATAAAAGATGTCTACTGCGCGTTCACATTTCCAAAGAAATTGACTTAGATCATCAGGCATCGAGGTAAATTTAGGGTAACTGAAGAAGTACCTGCTTATAAGTCAACTCAGAAGGAGGATCATGATAAGGATCAAGCAAAGCTACGCGGTCAGCGTATTTTTCCGCTGCTGTCCTCCAAATATCTGGAACCGCCTTCCATTCATGTGCAGCCAATTCATTTCCAGCCGGCAATAGAGCGCTCTCGAGCAAAGGCGAGCACTTTCCGCGAGGTGGGATCTCTAGCTGCGACAGAGATTTATGAAAGCTTCAGGCAAAGGAAGTTACACATTCGGGGCAGATTCAAGACATAATTGCACTACTCCCTGAAATAAATCATTTCTACTTTGTAAAACTGTTGTTTGGTTGTAGCACGACACTGAAGGACTTGTCGCAATTCCACAGTTCGTGCATATAGTTGCAGCCTCACAATTTAGTACTGTATCTAACAACTGACTTGTATTTGCATTCAGAAAACAACAACAAAAAATAAACAGCAAGGGCGTCCATCCATCGGACCCAGAACCGACGACGATGGTAACAGCAACAGTTCCTACTTCCTACTACCACGAGATAGCTGACCAGCTCAGTTACACGGATTTGACAACAGCAAGGCATACATACAACAACTGACACCTGGTGACATCTTCCTATTTATGCTCCTATATTTAGAGGCTGATTTCTGGTCTGCTACCGGCAAATGGGAGTCTAAAACTAGTGGCTCCTCAAAGGTAAAAGAAATTTCTGTTCACCCTCACCGCACCGGAATCGATCTAAGCGCTACTGACGGACGGACAGCCGCTGCAACTAACTCTACCTGCTCTGCTCCGTCGAGAAATCCCAACGAGATAAATGGGGGGGGCGACGAGCGGAGGGGACTGACCGTGGAGGGATGCGGCGGAGGGGCGGCGCCGCCAACGCCGGCGCACCTGGGCACGACGCGCCGCGCGGAGGAGGAGGCGAGGAGGCCTGGCCGGCGGCGGAGCTGCGGGACGGCGGCGGTGGGCCTGTGCAGGAGCAGGGGGAGCGAGCGGTGCGCCGCCATTTGGCCGGAGGAGGAGGAGGAGGAGGCGAGGAGCATCTCGCCGACGGACGTGCTGTCTGGACTGGAGCTGGAGCGTCGGCCACAGGAGGTAGCGGGGAAGACGAGTCCCACACGCACGACGGCACGAGTACATAGGACGGACAGCGACGGAGGAGATGAGGTTGTGCTCGCGGCGTGGCGGACGGGACGAGGCGGCGGTCGCCGGCGCGTCGCTGGACCCTTGGATCTCGCGCGGACGGCTGGATCTGTTTTCACAAAAAGTCGACAGCTTTTTTTTGAAATTCACAAAAAGTTTGACAGCTGAAAACAAGATGATACGGGACGTGATTTTGTTAGAACATGGGTGATGTATTCAGCCAGCCGGTGATGTAAAACGCATGCATCCGTGTGCGACAATCCCTCCACCATGTCCACGCGCTGCTCGTGATCGGCCGCTCGCAGCTCATCCACCGCCATGTCGATGTTGTCCACCCTCATTGTCGCCGCGTTTTCATGACCCTTTCGGCGTGATCCCTCCAGCCTCCTACGCCTGTTGTGGAAGAGGAGGTCGACACCCTTCTTGCCTCCGCCACCACCACCGATCGTGGAAGAGGAGGTGAGTGCCTTTCCCGCCCCCCTCCGCTAGCTGCGGAAGAAGAAGTGGACTCCCCTCCCGCCGGTCGTGGAAGATTAAGTGGACGCCCCTCTCGTAGCTGCCGGTCGTGGAAGAAGAGGAGGTTAAAAGAAGAAAGCCGAAGGGACGAGGCAGCGGTGCCACCAAGACTACATGTCGCCGCCTCCGCCTGTTGTGGGGAGAGGCGTCATAAATACCGAGATCAATGAAGAAGAAGAAATTCGAGTGATTTGAGTCATAGATACTGAGATCATGATTTCCACCTAAATGAAATGCATTTTTATGCCCACATGGGGGACCCATTTGTAAGACTCTGATGGCAACACATGGAGGGGAGCTAAGGTGGACATGGGGCCCACCCGTCAACCCAACGTCTTATTTTCCCCTTTCACCTACTCTTCCTCTCCGTGATGCACATGCATCGGGGTCGCTTTTCATTTTCAGCAGTAATTAGCTTCTTTAGCATGGTTGTGCACCATGTTTTGTTGATTGTTGTGCATCAGGGCGCTAGTCGTGCATCGGGGCGACTTCAGTTCGAGCTCCGCCCCTGACTGCTCCATATCTCGCGAGTGCATTATATGTTCTTCCAGCTAGCGATTCAACAGGATTGGTTGTGTGTGAGCATGTAGGAGCAGGAGGGCATGCATCGCGTACATACGGCCAAAGGGATCGAGCCCGTCGTCATACTACTGTGAAATCTCGGAAGTCGGAACTTTATGGGCTGGTAGACAAATTGTTAACGCAGATACATACATATTGCATTTCTACAGCTACAAACAGTTCCACTGGTTCATCTATGTGCAGGCAGGCAACCACGAAAGTTCACTACCTAACCTGCTAGCACTTTCCCAATGCCTACAATTCCGAGTGATTCTACGTGCATCAGATATGAACTTTTATCACGGTATACACGCTAACACTCGTTCCACATTTTTTTTCTAGTGGCCTTTTGACGATCGACACACATCTTGTGTGATAATGAATTTGCATGTACTAATCGGGTAAGTGTGGATGTCTTATCTGTGTGGTATATATACTGACGGATCAATAGAAGAACATGTGTTGCTCTAAATGTTAGTTATGGTGTAGGGGGTGTGTTGGGTGATGTATGGTTAAGTTTTCTGAGTCTGTCAAATTAATTACAAAATTAAAAAATATCATTATATGGTTCAGTGGCCTGGTAAGAGTTATTGGAAATTTATATCACTCACATGCCATACTCGGTGGCATCGGACTCCTATTTAAATATGCAATTGTCCCCTAATAAAGATATGTTTCCCAAACAAGTCACTTTCTACGAACTCTTATACCTCCACATTATGCTCGTTCACATTATGCTCGTTAAGGATGGCAATTTTACCCGTTGGTATGGGTATTCGCGGGTACCGTACCCGCATGGGCACGGCACGGGCACACTTCTCTAAAATGGTTTCTTTGTCCAATGGTTTCCGTTGCTTCTAAAATGTGGACTCATGATGTATCCTTTGTAGTGTCAAGCATTGTTTTCTTTGTGCGACTTTCATATGAACTCTGATCTACCATGAAGTTTGGTCGACAAACGTAAATTTTTGGACCTTAATTTGGACAAAGAATCACTCGATCCTAATAAATAAACAACAATGTTTGATTTATATAATTTAGTCACATGGAAAATCAAATGTTCAAATGTAGGAATGAATTATGAATTACCGCAGGACAAGCTTTACTACTAGAACGAGGATACAACAATCCGGAACTAGGTGGTGGACTCGAACTCCGGCATCGACGCCGGCCGTAAGTTTTTTTTTGAGGTTTAAGGCGGTCGAATCCGCCGTCCGATTAGATAGAATAGAGTGTTATGTACAGAATTATGAGCTAGGAAAAAAAAACTCTACAAGCAAAAACTACAAAAACTAGTCTCCAGGATCTTGCGTGTGGGCGAAAGCCCGCAACGCAAACTCCTCCAACAACAAATCCGCCACCTCGGAAGGCAATAGAGCCCCACAGACACGGGAAGAACCTCCTCCCAACGAATGCAAGGAGGAGTGCCCAGACATCATAAGCTTCATCATCAAACCACCTCCGACGGCAACTGCCGCTCCATCCTGGTCACTGACAACGTATTCTTCTTCTTGGTCTTCTTCACGGCGAGGACGAGGTCGTCGATGGCTGCCACCGCCTGGTCCGAAAAGGGCTGGTCCGAGACATCTAACAAGGCCAAGAAGTCCTCCCGTCGGCGCCCCGAGAGGGCCTCCTCAGGCAGCGCGCCAAGACGGCGCGCCACAGTCTCCCTAGCCAACTGCTCGATGTTGGCGCCATTCGGATGCAACTTGGCGAGCCTACCGCTCCTCCACACAGACGGCGCCGCCACCTCCACCTCAGGGGCCAACGTCGTGGCCGGCGTGCCCAGGATGGTGGTCGCGAGCGGCACCGTGATCTGGGTGAGGAAGCTCGACAAAGGGCATGCACCCCCTCCACGTAACGGCGTGTCCGAGCAACTTAATCGTACTCTACTGGATAGTGTTCGATCTATGACCATCCAATGGAGCACCCTTTTTGGTAATGGAGCTATGGGCGACATTGAGAGAAAATGAGACTAATCTAGTAAAGGGGGAGAGCCTTTCTTTAGGGAAAGAACCGTCAGTTAAGGCACGATGAGGAACTACTGACAATGGTGGGATATGTCTCTTACCGATTTGCCAGTGTCCTTCTGGGGTTATGCGTTAGAAACAACCGCATTCATTTTAAATAGGGCTCCATCCAAATCCGTTGAAACGACACCGTATGAATTATGGTATGTCCAAAAGCCTAAGTTATCGTTTCTGAAGGTTTGGGGTTGTGAGGCGTACGTTAAGAAACTACAACCCGACAAACTCGAACCGAAGTCGGAGAAAGTCGTCTTTGTAGGATATCCGCGGGAAACCGTTGGGTACACCTTTTACAACCAAGCTGAGGGCAAAACTTTTGTCACGAAGACCGGTACCTTTCTAGAGAAGGAGTAAGTGGGAGGAAGGTAGACCTCGATGAGATCGTTGATCCTGAACTCGAGATTGCGAGTGGTGCAACGGAAGCAATTCCGGAAACGTCCTCCGTGGAAGGAGTGGGAGAAACTGTCGAGGAAGGTATTCTACCCCGTAGGTCTGGTAGATCTCGGATCGCACCAGAATGGTATGGCAACATGGTTTGCACTGTCATGTTAGTTGAACAAGACGAACCTACGAACTACAAGGAGGCGATGGCGAGTCTAGAGTCCGAGAAATGGCTTGAAGCCATGAAATCCGAAATAGGATCCATGAATGATAACAAAGTGTGGACTTTGATGGATATTCCCGAAGGGCGCAAGACCGTCGAGAATAAATGGATCTTTAAGAAGAAGACTGATGCTGATGGTAATGTGACCGTCTATAAAGCTCGGCTTGTCGCAAAAGGTTTCTGACAAGTTCATGGAATTGACTTCGATGAAACTTTTTCACCGGTAGCGATGCTTAAGTGTATTCGGATTTTGTTAGCCGTAGCTGCCTATTATGATTATGAAATCTGGCAGATGGACGTCAGAACAGCCTTCCTAAATGGAAACATTGAGAAAGAGTTGTACATGGTACAACCGGAAGGTTTTGTCGATCCAGGGAATGCTAACAAGGTGTGCAAGCTTCAGCGATCCATCTATGGATTGAAGCAGACATCTCGGAGCTGGAATCTTCGCTTTGATGAGGTAATCAAAGGTTTTGGATTTATCCAAAATTTGGAAGAGACCTGCATTTACAAGAAAATGAGTGGGAGCTCGGTTGTGTTCTTTGCACTGTATGTAGACGACATATTGCTGATTGGGAATGATGTGGAACTTCTGAATAGCGTGAAGGAATATTTGAACAGTAAATTTTCCATGAAGGACTTAGGAGAAGCTGCGTATGTCTTAGGCATAAAAATCTATCGTGATAGATCAAGGCGCCTATTAGCACTGAGTCAGAGTACTTATCTTGATAAAATACTGAAGCGTTTTGGTATGGAGAAGGCAAAGAAGGGTTCTCTGCCGGTTATCAAGAATAAGATATTGCGGAAGGCACAGTGTCCGGTAACGGAACTGGATAAGGCCGATATGACTAAACATCCTTATGCTTCAGCCATAGGATTGATCATGTATGCAATGTTGAGTACTAGACCGGATGTGGCATTAGCTCTAAGTTTGACAAGCCGGTTCCAGAGTAATCCTGAAATCCCGCATTGGATAGCTGTTAAGAGCATTCTTAAATATCTCAATAAGACAAAGGAAATGTTCCTTGTGTATGGTGGTTGCGATGAAGAACTTGGCGTAACGGGTTACGTAGATGCAAGTTTCTGCTCAGACCCCGATGACTCTAAGTCATAGACAGGTTATGTGTTCAAGGTGAATGGAGGCGCGGTGTGCTGGAGAAGTGGGAAGCAACCCATAGTCGCACAATCTACAATGGAGTCGGAGTATATTGCTGCTTGCGAAGCCACGAATGAAGTTGTGTGGCTGAGGAAGTTCGTCATCGAACCTGGAGTGTTCCCGAGCGTGCAAGACTCCGTGATCCTCTTCTGCGACAATACGGGTGCCATTGCGAACGCCAAGGAGCCAAGGTCTCACTCCACCGAGAAACACATTCTCCGACGCTTCCATTTGATACGTCAGTACGTACAAGGAGGCGACGTGAAGATTTGCAAAGTGCATACGGATCTGAATGTGGCAGATCCGCTGACGAAGCCTCTCCCGCTTGATAAGCATGAAAAGCACCAGTTAGCTATGGGTGTTAAAGCTTTTACCAAGTTGTAATCTAGATTAATTTGTACTCTAGTGCAAGTGGGAGACTGAAGGAGATATGCCCTAGAGGCAATTAATAAAGTGTATTCTTTATCATATCTCGTTTGTTCATAATAGGTTTTTGTGTCATGCTAGAACCGTATTAAGCGGAAACATTAATACGGGTGGGATACGTAAACAACCAGGTCCCTAGTAGCCTCTACTAAGACTAGTTTTGTTGCGCGATTGATGATCGAGGTTTCCCGGTCATGGGGCATGGCGCCGGTCGGCAATGGGAGTCATATCGTTGGAGAACGATGTGATGGACATACCCAGATTTGGAGGACGTAGTCGTTACGCCTTTGACCGTGAGATCAACTCTTATTGTTATTCCTGGAAGATACTTTGATCGCACCAAACGTCGTATCTTATATAGTATGACAATAACGGTGATACTTTTGGGTATCGGAAAGGAGTAGTTGAGACGATGGGTCAAGAGCGGGATTTGCCAGTCCGCATAACAGGATAGATACTCTCGGGCCCACTCGGTGAGATCATGTCTAATGAGCTTGCAAGCATGTGACTAGGTCACGGAGACATGAGATCATGGACGAGTAGAAGATAGCATTGTCGGTAACGAGGTCGAGATTAGGTATGGAGATATCTATGGAACGATGCTCGGACATGCTAAGTATCGCTATGGCAAAAGGTTTAAGACTTTGCGTTCAGATTTGATAGATGAAAGTCATTCGTTATATCACAGGGATTAATTCATGGGGTCCAGGCCTACGAGTTAGTCGTTGATCATAGAGGAGTCTTGGTCATACCTATTATTATATCAAACCGCTAGGGTAACACACTTAAGGGGTTTCGACAAGACAACCGGAAAGGAAAGAGATCACCGGGAGCGTCCCGGGAGGGGTCCGATGGAGATCGGGCAGCGCCGAAAGAGTTTTCGGAGCTAGGAAAAATTATATATATTATGTTTGATATTAATTAGTGTAATTAATATGCAAATATGATTTTATATATTTATTTTTGAATTTATTTAGGCTGATTTTCCTAAATGGGCCTTCTGGTCGAAAGAAGGCCCAAGAAGGGGGGGGGGAATCCCCTTGGGGATTCGGTGGGGGCCAGGAGGGGCCGACCCAAGTGGGCCAAGGGCCCACTAGGGGGCCGGCGCACCCTCCCATGTCGCACCAGGCATGTGGGGATTAGTCCTACATTGCCTGGTTAGCAAGTTGGCTCCCCCCTGGGAGCCTATATAAGAAGGGGCACCCCTGGCCTTTTAATTCACCAATTAATTCCCAATTTCTCTCTCGATCTCGTGATTCCCTTGTCGGAGTCGCGCCGAGCAGAGGAGGGGGGTCTCTTCCACCATAGCCCGCTGCCGCGCTGCTGGTGTTCCGGTCCAAGTCTTCCGCTGCTCGTCCT
This sequence comes from Poa annua, assembly GCA_026929855.1. Lineage (NCBI taxonomy): Eukaryota > Viridiplantae > Streptophyta > Magnoliopsida > Poales > Poaceae > Poa > Poa annua. The sequence continues at coordinate 4,175,762 of CM049427.1, read as the reverse complement.
GGGCTGGAGCTTCGGAGGCCGTTGTCTCCACCGTACGTGTGTGACGCCCTGCGAGGTGCTGCGCTAGCGGTACTCGGAGGTCTGCTTCCTCTACACGACCTTGAGGTCGGCTTCGTCGGTCTTCATCGACAACGTTTGTGCGGGAACGTAATCCCCGCTTTCGGTCTACAAGGGTACGTATTCCGATCTCCGTTTGTACTACTATATCTGCATAGAATAGATCTTGGCATGCTTTTAGGATATCGTTGGTAGGATTTTTTTTGTTTTCTGCACACGATCCCCTTCAGTTGTAACCTTTAGTGAGAAAGGAAAAGGGGGTGGCCTAGCATTATTCTGGGACGAGAGCGTCCATGTGGAGCTGTTCAAGCTGAGTAGGCACCACATGTCCACATCGATGTAACCATCCACAATATGCCTTTTGGTAATAAATGGAGATGTACTTTTGTTTATGGCGAACCTCGCACACATGAAAGATATAACATGTGGAACCTCTTACGTAGGATACAACCTCTCCTCCCAGGTCCTTGGCTAGTTATGGGGGATTTCAATGAATGCTTATGGCAAGATGAACATTGGTCGAAGAGGAAGAGGGGTGAGAAACAGATGCTTGAATTTAGAGAGGTGTTGTCCAATTGTAATCTGTTTGATTTGGGTTACAAAGGGCGTCCTTGGACTTATGACAATAAACAGGAGGGACAAAATAATGTTAGAGTTCGACTGGATCGTGCGGTGGCAAGTCAAAGCTGGACAAGTATTTTCCCAAAGAACCAGTTGTCGCATTTGACTTCTTCAAGATCTGACCACTGCCCCCATTCTACTATCATTGGATAGATTAGACGCGGTGAACAAATCAATTCCATGTCGAAGGTATGATGTTTATTGGGAAAGAGAAGCTGACCTGAGCGAGCAGATTAATAGTGCATGGAATTTGCACAAAAAACCTTCAGACCTGGGTGATGTCGCAAACAACTTAAAAGGGGTTATGGACTCCTTACATTCATGGAGCAGAAAATCAATTGGATCCATTCCAAAGCAAATTGAGAGGAAAAGAAAGAAGTTAGAAACTGTCAGCTTGCGTTCTGATAGTGTGGGCAGGAAAATTGCTAAGAGGCTAAGCTTGGAGTTGGATGAACTGCTAGAGAAAGAAGAGGTTCGGTGGCGACAAAGATCAAGGGTTGACCGGCTCCGTTCTGGTGATAGAAATACACTATATTTCCATCGAAAGGCCACCTGGCGAGCAAAAAAGAACAAAAGCCAGCAGCTTCAAATGGTGAGGTTATTACGGATGAGAACCAAATGCATGGTCTAGCTACGGAGTATTTTAAGGACCTCTATGCTGCTGATTCTTCAGTCCAGCCAGAACTTATATCTGAACTGCTACTTGAAAGAATAACAACTGAGGTGAATAAGGACTTATGTGCTGGCTTTACTGATGAAGAAATTAGTTTTGCCCTGTTTCAAAAGTGTCCGACAAAAGCGCCGGGCCCAGATGGTTTTCCAACCTGTTTTTATCAAAGGAACTGGAGCACCTTAAAAGAGGATATTATTTCTGCGGTCAAGAAATTCTTCCTAGATGGTGTCATGCCCGAAGGGATCAATGACACAGTAATTGTGCTAATTCCAAAGATCAAAGATCCTGCATCTCTTAAGGATTTTAGACCGACCAGTCTTTATAATGTGATCTACAAAGTCGTCTCGAATTGCCTAGTTAACAGATTACGCCCTCTTCTTCAGGATCTTATTTCTGAGACACAAAGTGCTTTTATTCCAGGGCGTATGATCACTGATAATGCGGTCATTGCATTTGAATGTATTCATGCCCTACAAAATGGATCGACAAATGCTGGTAAATTTTGTGCCTATAAACTTGACCTTATGAAGGCCTATGATCGTGTGGACTGGGATTACTTGGAGAAAGCTATGAGAAAAATTGGGTTTGCTGAGCAATGGATTGCATGGATCATGACTTGTGTCCGAACAGTGCGTTTTTCAGTCCGGTTTAATGGAAAGCTCTTGGAAAGCTTTACCCCTACCCCTGGACTAAGACAAGGCGACCCTCTTTCGCCTTATCCTTTTCTTTTTGTGGCTGAAGGTTTGTCGGTGCTGATACATAACCAAATTAACACTGATTGTCTGCAGGAGTTTCAAATCTGCAGAAGGAGCCCTGGGATATCCCATCTCCTTTTTGCAGACGATAGCCTGCTCTTCTTCAAGGCAAACAAAGAGCAAGTGAGCATAATAAATTCGGTTTTACGTGGGTATGAGCGCAGCGCTGGTCAGTTGCTTAGTCCGGCAAAATGTTCCCTTATGGTGGGTCAAAACTGCTCGTAGCTGATGGGGAGGAGGTGGCTCAGTTTTTGAAAGTGGAGAGCACAACTTTGATGAGAAATATTTGGGGCTTCCTGTTCCGGAGGGGGGAATGAAGAGCGACAAGTTTCAGCCTACAAGAGAAAGATTACAGAAGAAATGTTCTGCTTGGGATGAAAAGTACATGTCCGGAGCTGCCAAGGAGACTCTAATAAATTTCCCATAATAGGTTAGATCGCACCAATATAAATTCCTTTTATGCCAAGGCGAAGATTGAATCATTTAGCCAACATCAAGAAGCTATTGGCACCGTGTTGAAAAATTAGAAAAATGGGTAAAAGACGAGAACTTTTATATTATGAACCTTCGATTCTAAAATGCAAATTCTTCTACATTGAATGGATAGCTGCAGCAATAAATTTGGCTCCCTGTGCTCTGATTGATTATTTGTATTATGATCTATCTAGGAGCAATACCAAAGTGTTTCAAAGGAAGGATTACCCCATATTCTATGACGGAGATAGAGCATTAATTGCAGTTTTCACCCCCACCTTATGACCTTAACGACCGAGGGATGAAATCTTTCGACGACTAGGGAGGCGTCACCCGAGGCCGATTCCAGTGGATCACTATAGAATCTTCTAGAAGCAAGCCTGGTTCTCCGGGCACTATGGTAGGACGTGGATCGATCATGACGAGAATGGACTTCTCCGTCATGTAATGACTCAATTGGTCTTAGTTAGTCTTCGGGAAGGAGTGGAAGAAGGGCGGAGACTCTCGAACGAGGAAAAGGATCCCTTCGAAAGAATTGACCGAGGAGCCGTATGAGGTGAAAATCTCATGTCTAAAGTACCACAAAAATGGAATTTCATCAAAATCTGTATTTTTTTTATTTATATATATATTATTTATTTTATTGCTTTGTACCCACCGGAGCCGTAGCGAAAGCGAGTCTTCATAGGGCGATTGTCACTGCTTATGGACCCGAACCTGCTTTGACAATTCAAAATTGGGGGAAGGTTTTTTACCAAGAAATTTATATTCAAAATCATTCCATTCGGAATTCTTTTCTTTCTTAAAGCGTCGAACTTCTAAATTCTCATAAGGTCCTCCAGGAATTTTTTCTATAGCTTGTCAATTGCTCAAGCTATTTCTACCTACGCCATGAGTGTCTTTAAATTTTCAGCTAGCTTGTGTGATGAATTATCCCAAATCATTAGGAATTTTTGGTGGGGTGATGAAGACGATAAGAGGAAAGTGCATTGGATGGGTTGGGACAAGTTGATAAGACCAAAAATCCAAGGGGGCATGGGCTTTAAAGATTTGAGGCTATTTAACCAGGCCCTCCTAGCGAAGCAGGCTTGGAGATTACTGGAATTCCCAGATAGTCTTTGTGCAAGATTGTTAAAATCGAGGTACTACTCCAATGGCGAGCTGTTAGACACGGTGTTCCCAAAGAATGTTTCTCCCTATTGGCAAGGTATTAACCACGGCCTTGATCTCCTTAAGCAAGGTATGATTTGGAGAGTTAACTCAGGGTCAAAAATTAAAGTGTGGAGAGACAATTGGCTTCCAAGAGGCAACCTAAAACCCATTGGCAAAGCGAGTAATCTGAGGATCAAATGGGTCTCTGACTTAATAAATCCATCCACCAAGACTTGGAAAGAGGACCTCGTCAAGCAGGCTTTCTACCCAGCTGATGCAGACACAGTGCTTGGAATCAAACTTCCCGCTTTTGAAGGAGAGGACTGGTTGGCCTGGTACTTTGATCTGTCCGGACCATTTTCTTCAAAAGTGCTTACAATTTAGCCCTAAATCTAAAGGATAATGGAATGGGGCTGGCATGAGTAACAGACCTCCCCGTGATAGAAACCTCTGGGATTTTATCTGGAAAGCAAAGGTGCCACCCAAGATTCGTGTGTTTGGATGGAAATTGGCGTCTAACTCGCTAGGCGTTCAAACGACCAGAAGGGATAGAAATATGGACAGGATAGCTACATGCTCTATTTGTGGAAAAGAAGATGAGACTAGTCATCATGCGATGATTGAGTGTACAAGGGCTCGAGGACTACGGTTGAGATTAAGTGAGGAATGGAAGCTGCCAACGGATGACAAACTGAGAGACACAGGTAAGGATTGGTCCTGATTCTACTCAATCAACTTGATGAAGAAACTACTGCTAGGATGCTTTTCATATGGTGGAGAGCTTGGCACATTAGAAACAATATTATTTTCGGGGATGGAAAATGCGGAATTGAGCAGTCTGCTCAATTTTTGCTATCTTACTTTGAGTCCTTTAAGGGTCTGAAGCTTCAGACGAGGTTGAAAACTCAAAAGGAAAACAACCTGCCCAGGAACTAGTAATACCGAAGGTGATTCAAAAACATGCTGAAACCTGGAAGAGACCAAATCAGGGATGGGCAAAGCTAAATGTGGATGCCTCCTTTTCTGAATCTGGTTTTTCAGCTGCTTGGGGTGCTATCCTCAGGAATGAGCTTGGTGAAACTCTCTTAACAACCTGGGGCCAAATTCTCCGCTGCCCCAATGTTGTTACAGCTGAAGCTCTTAGTGTGTTGTTCGGGATTAGATCAACTATATCTATATATTCTCTGGTCCTCTTCAAATTGAAAGTGATAATGCTTTCGTGGTGAATGAGTTGAACACAAATGTTTATAGCAAGTCCCAGATTGCGAACATCATTCAAGATATCAAGTTCTCCATGGCGTCTCTCCCCTTGTACTCAGTTTTGAAGATAAACCGGGCAGCCAATGGAGTTGCTGATGGTTTAGCTAAATTAGGGTATAGTGCGTTGTGTGAGGGGTTTTTGCTGGGTCATGCACCTCCCTGCATGGAGAAGCTGATTCAGTCTGATTGTAAAACTGTGTTACCTGTTACTATCTAATTGAAAACCCAAAATTCAAAAAAAAAACTATAAAGAACACACATGCATGCACATGTATGGGTGTATCTAGAGGGTCGTGACCCACACAGAATTATTTTGACTCTCCATATACATCCACACTGGCGGAGCTTGAGCAGATTTCCTGGGCGGGCCATGCATCAGCAAAACCAAACTTTCCTTTAAATTTGAAGTATTAAATGGCTGACTCATCTAAAAATACAAAGGATTGGCCAAATCCTGGGCGGGCCACGGTCCAGTCCGGTCTTCACGTAGTTCCGCCACTGTACACCCATGTTTGTGGAGCCATTCGTTTTAAGATTTTGACCTTTTTTATACAAAATTTATGTAAGAGTAGGTGTGTTTAGACATATTAAACTCTTGATACATCCAGTTTTGAACAAACGAGAGTCATCTAATATGGAATGAAGGGAGTATAAAACATACATATTGAATTACCATATTATGAATTGATTGTATATTATATTATTCATTTGAAAAAAAACGCAGTGTGACATTTTTATTGCAATGTGTCCATCCTCAAATATTTTCCTAAATACGCCACTTTGCAGCATGTTGTTGCGAACTACACCGGTGGTGCAGTATACCACTTGCTAGCTCTTTCCTAACGCCTACAATTCCTATTAATTATGTGTCATTCTCCATGTAATCAGATACATGATTTTATACTGGGGTATACCGCACGACATCTGGCACTTGTTCCATATATATTTGATCTAGTGACTTGTTGTTTTGCTCTAGTGACTCTTGACAACCTACATATGGTGGTGGATGCGTATATGTACTACTATGTAAGTTTGGATGTGATATATGTGTGGTATATATTGAAGGACCAACATCGAGAACATGTTGATCTAAATGTTAGTTATGGTGCATGGTGTGGTGGGTGATATTTGATTCAATTATCTGAGTTTCTCAAATTACAGTTTTATATGAACTATAAAGATATTACATATACACTTCAGTGTCCGTGTACGAGTTGATGCAAATATACCTCACACACATAGCATACTCGCCCATGCACGTGAGTCCTATATATCACAATATATAAGTGTCCCCTAGAAACATATTTTTCGAACCTCGACATTTTAGGCATGTAGTTTTATACCAACTCCCTTACCTCCACACTAAGTACAGTCTCGGAAAGATTGGACTAATTTTACGGAGGAAAAACGCCTAGAGCCCTAGACTTGAATTACTTTACAGAAAATTTTTGGCAACTAAAATTCTATCTAGCAATAAACACATGGATGGATTGCACAAGTTGCATCCTGAAAAATCATGTGCGGTGATACAACACTATGCACAAGGTTGGATTTGTTTTTGTGTGTGTGATATGTCATACACGTTTATATAATGCAAATTGCATGCAATTTTTTTGCCTACGAACACCTTGTTATCTAGAAATGGACACATGGGGAGAGGTTTCTTCAGGGTGAAATTATAGAGATTAGAGTCGATGAGATCGTTCAATGCTTTGCAGACTTTGAATGGTCTGAAACAAGGAGCCGTTATCCCATTGCTTTTCACTATTGACGGTTATAGTTTGGATGTCCTAATTGCAAGATGTAAGGACGATGCATGGTCAGATAGGTGGATTGGTTCCTTGTCTTGTTGATGGTGGAGTATCCATTCCACACGATTACGAGAAGCTCGTGATTTTGAAATTGATTATGTGTCTTTTTGACCAATTATCGGTGCTCAAGGTAAACTTTCAGAAATACGATATATATTGTTTTGGCAAAGAAAAGGAGGTTCAAGATGATTATCGACACATATTTGGGTGTGAGACCAAGTCGGTGAACAAGGAATAGAAAATGATACGATTCGAACAGAAACTGGGTTGTTGGCCTTGAAAAATACTCTCATATGGAGATCGGCTGGCTTTCATCATTCGGTTTTAAGTAATTTTACAATGTTCTTATTATACTTCTTTGAGTACTAGTTACCCAAGGGAATAGAAAGAGATTCTATTTTTATCGCCCTAGATTTTTTGGTAAAGTAATAGTCTGAAAAAATATCGTTTAACATGTTGTCATCTCGATTGTCACATGCATAACCCTACTCATGCATTCACGCATGGAAGTTCTGCCTCACTTGTTCAATATTAGATGGATATATTACTACACGGGTATGAGTTATACAATCCCATACTCGTAACCTTCTATACCCGATTAGTATAATATTTTCCATTTACGTGTCTATGGGTAATTTTCTATCTCTTTTTTTTAAGGAAAGCGGTGGGTGAAGCCTCCACAACGAGTAATTTTCTATCTCATACCCTTATTCTAAATTTCTTATAAATTTTAGCAATGTGTTATTTATAAGAAAAGTTCAGAATTGTCAAAAATTTACGCAGATATTTCAGTTATTTAAGAAATATTCCACATAGATTGCGTACAATATTTTGTTATGCCAAAAAATCTAGATAAAATTTTGAAATAGATATCAATAGATTTGTATAAGGTATGCTGAAAATATGACGAAAGCTCTATATGTGCGAAATCTTGACAAATGTGGTGTCACAAAAATATTAATGAAATCTGTATTATACTTGAAAATATGTCATATGAATGTGAAAGTATGTCATAGTTCTTAATGTATTTCCACGATTGTTTTAAATAAATATTTCATAAATTCTAAAGTTCAAATTTCTTATTATTTTCAGTGATGTGTCATTTTTATGAAAAAGTTCAATCTATCTATTATATACTAAAATCAAAATGAGTTAGTTTTTGGAGTCACCACGTTAAGCCACTTAGGTTAAAAATATATTATCCGTTGATTTTGGTTCTCACGTTTGAGATTAAAAGATGAATAAGTTACATACAAAATTAATTAGGTACAAAAAAGTCATTTTCAACACGATACTGAATATTACCCCATTCCATCATTATTATTTATCTATTAGAAACCAGAGTCTGTTAAGAATTTGAGAGTTGTATCACTGGCAGATTTTTAGGGCAGTTGAGGAGATTTAAGCGTCCAGGCAGGCTACGATCAGGTTCCCACAAAAAAAATACTAGAACCCAAAAGCTAACTCCATACCAGTAGCCTGATCGGTACAAAAAACTGATCGGAGTACTAGCTAACGCATGCAGCAATGCATGTACATGTGATCAGGACAATAGTACAACAGTAGAACATTGCGGTCACATGTAAATGTAGTATGATTTGTTAGGGAAATTTTATTTTTGATATTGGAGTATATCTCTCAACAATCATTTGATGCATATCTCTCAACATTCTATACATGTGTGTCAAGTTTTGTGGAAAAGTGACATTTTTTATGACACGTAAAAATAAGGTAATTTTTTTCGTGAAGATCATTTTTAGCACCTATTTTTTTATTTTTTACACAGACGCAAAATAAATCGGTCTTCCGTGGGATGACTTTGTTAGCATAGAGAATGTCGATGCGAGAATTGTTTTGTCCAAATTTTCTGACATCTCACAAAACGTTTAATATGCATTTAAACGCAGCTAAATATAGTTTGCCCACGAGAGTCAAAATGTCAACCCCGATTTGTACCATATATGAATATCATCTATTGTGATATATACAATTAAATACATACATTGCAAAATAGAAAATAATCTTACTGTTTTAGAAAAATACAAGAGACATTTACTTCAAAGAGTATAAAAGAATTTGTGGCAAGCGTAGTGGTGCCAATGCCACATGCTTAAAAGCCAAGTGTACGACCCTGTTAGTACCAAAATAAAAAGAATTAGACAGATACAACATGCTTATATTTTTTTGTTACCAAATCTACGACCAATACATTGTCGTGGAAATTGTATGGAAAATGCAACAACACATTTTTGTACATGTGTAGACAAAAAAAATAACCCACGTATTAACATTTTTTTGTTTTATCAACACAATGTCGGTCATGATAGGCAGGGAGATCCTCATAGTTGTGCAAAAACCGCGTTGAGAATGTACATACCATACGTGCATAGTCGGAGCATAGTGCAAGTTAGGTGTGCTTCTGCGCTCAGGTTTGGACCATAAATTTAGTATTTTCCCAACCCAAGCACCACGTTAATCCACATGATCTGAATTATTTTAATGGTTAGATGTAAATTTTATGGCCACCATTTAATTATACATTAGTCATAACATATATCATACATTTATGTTTCGCACAACTCAATTTTGGTGGTCCGTATGTAAACCATACGTGTGAAAGGGAAAAACTATGTGTGTGAGAGAGAGACTGAATTTCAATAATGATATCAGTAATATTTTTGACAATGTCCGCTGATCTTTTATGTCTTGCATTAATCAATGTCGTAAGATAAGAAAATCTTTTGCGTCTACTCACTTGAAGTAAGTTGCAAAACAAAGGCGAGCAGTGCTATGCGTAAGAAGATGAATAGTCGGTGTCCCAAACTATGAGGATAATTGAGATACAACCTTATTACTTTTAGAAAGAAGCTCTACATTGGCACTTGATTAAACTAATATTCATAAAGATTTAGCACAAAATATGCATGGCGGTGACAGTTACCAGCCACAATTTTCCAAAATCAAATGCATCGTTGGTCTCTTGCATGTGTGTTGGTTCCAAATCTAAACTTTAAAATATCAATGCAGACTAAAACTATAGGCATGCAAGACTAACATATTTCTCTCAAACATAATAGTTGCTTACAAAGTTGGTTGACATTGCCATAATTGTAGAACTGCACGATCATTTAGTTCTCTAGCAACATTATCCATAATTTAAATGTTACAATGTAATCAAATTGTATGTAAGATTCCCCTTTTTTTGTAGCTAACTGCCAAAAATATGGATCATACAAACTAGGTCCATGCTAGGAGAAATTTCTAAACCCATACTCAAAGTTTAAGCTGCATATTTTGAAATGGACAGTGAAAATGTTATGTATATACGATAAACCAGAATAAACGAGAGGAAGAAAATGTGGATGAGGTAAAAAAAACTGATTATTTGTTTCTCCATATGACAAAATATGATGACCCCATATATATTTTATATATACGATCAACCAGAAGGATATTCAAGATTGCACATAATCTATTAATTAAAGAAGAAAAGAATGACAGCCAAGTGTACGTTCGTTGAGAACATCAGCATGAATGAACTTCAACAAAAACATATTCGTTCACAATGTCCAAGTAACGCAGTCGTTCTTACAAAAGAAGTCGCCTCACACGATCACGCCCTTTGCTGTTGCATCCAAGAGCTGAAGGGCCTATCAAGGGATTCCACTTATGTGTTGCAGCTATATAATCTTATTTGACGTCAATATATTTAAAACTATGAACATAATTTTCGAGTATATAAAAACGATGCCCTCACATTTGCGAGGGCCACCATGCTAGTTAAAAGCACAAAAACTGAGAAGATCGAACAATGCCGGATTAACAATGCGGCTTGCGAGCGGCGTCGCCCTGCCAGAATCAATCCAAGAGCATGACTGACGGACAGGCCCGTGCTGTAATTAATTCTACCTGTTTTGTCAGGAAATCCTAGAAACCAAAAGTAACATGAAACTAAACTATCAGAAACAAGTAGCAATTAATAAACTTAACCGAAATCATACTGGATCAACAACTCCGGCATGGCATGCTCTCTGTCCTTCCATCTCCAACATACTGGATCTGCAACCTTCCTTGTCGCCCAGGCACGATCTCCTTGGAACGTCTTCCGCAACATTTTTCAGCACCTTGGCCTGCTAGCTGAAATGTTTAAAATGATCACTGATGCTGTTGTCTGGCTGAGAAGAGAAGAACAAAATCTGCAGGTCCTTACAGGCTACTCATTATGTTTTTCCTGCTTACATACCGAATCTTTACACAGTTGGCCGTTAATCCGCAATTTTGTGCAGCTAAGAGGGACGCAGATGCTCACATAATAATGGCCTTATACAGGACTATACAATGTGTGTCAGTTATCACAACATGCTCATATGTGTCCATCTGGAAACGTTAGGAAGAGGCGACGGAACCACAATGATCATCCAAGCAGAAAAAATAGGAGACTGCGTTACACTAATCATATATTGCTACAATGAGTAGGAACCATGCATACCGGCGCCTTCCTAGGCGTCTGATGTAGCCCATGGAACGGAGTCTAGCGTTACAAGCCAGGATGGCTGCCGCTGGCGACGGCGACGGCAACGCAGCGCAGATTCGCGGTCGTTTCTGGGCCTCCTCGGAGGACTCGCGGCCAGCAGTTGGGATTGGTGGACGCCACAGGAAAACCCTAGCGCCGCCGGCGTGGGATGCAAATTGCATGGGATCACGTTTCTCATGTTTAGGCGATCTGACCGCTGCCCCGTCAGGTCTCGATGACTGCATGGAGGATCACGTCGCCGATGAAGCCGTGTGGTGGAGGATTCGGTTTCTGATGGATGCGAATCTGAGGTCCCATTTGAAGCCGCCATGGAGGTTCTCGACGACCAGTCGCAGCTGGGTTGGACAACCCCAAAGAGAGGCAAGCTCTCGGATGCGGAGCTGGCCCAGTCTTTCTGGAACGCGATCGGATTTCCAATGCCGGCATCGCGTTTCTGGGAAAGAGAGTCGTCGTCATCCCCGGCGAGTGTTGCAGGTAAGGTAACTGGTTTCGATGTTGATGATGTGCAGGTGTATTCGTATCAGGCGTCGAAGGAGGTGTCCCCGTCGCCGTCGCATGCCATGGCGGCTCGGCATCCTAGTTCGCCGCTGGGAGTGCGTCTAGCACGTCCTCCCCGCATGGGTCCGTGGAGGGGCCCGTTGCCAAGGCGCCGGATCACACCGCTGCCAGTCCTCGGGCAGTTCATTGATCAGGAGACAATGGCGGCGTTGTCTTCCACGCCGGTGGCGCCGGAGACGGACGAGAAACGTTTGGAAACGGTCGAGGCGGGATTAACACGATCTCAATCGCTGCATGCAAGCAATCAAGACCGTTCGCTTGGAGTCTCGCTACGCCGTGGGATTGCTGACCTCTGGGCCCGGCTTGCATGCCCTAAGTCTGGCTCTCGTCCTCGACAGTGCTACCAATCCCTCGCAGAGCCGCCGTCCGTCTCGACTGCGTCTTCTCCAAGCTCTTCGTCACTACTGCCCACCCCACCCGCCGTCCATCCGAGTTCCTTGTCGTCAAAGACTCCTTCAGTCTCGCTCCCACGCCGACCTTCGCCACTCTCCTTTGCACGGGTCGTCGCTGGCCAGCGTCGGGCGGTATGTCAGGGCCGCCGCAGCGCCCCACGTTCCAAGGAGGGCCGCCGGGAAGCTACCAGCAGCAGCAGCAGCCCGGGATGCAGCAGCCGCCGTTCCTTGCTTACGGAGGGCAGACCTCTTCCGTGCAAGGGGTACAGGGTGGTTTTTTTCAGCCTGCTCAGTACATGCAGCGGCCGCAAGTACCAACGACCTATCCTCCGTTCCCGTTTTTCCAAGGTGGGCAGCAAGCTCCTTTTGCTACGCCGCAGGGTGCCGGCGGTTTCCAGACTCCTACGATGGTGAACCAGCAAGTCTCTCAGCAGCCCGGGGCTAGACCAGTGGCTCCAATTGCCTCCTCTTCTACAGCTCTTAAACGAAGGAAGAAGAAGAAGCCCACCCCTGCAGTCCCGGCCGCAGCACCTGGAATTGCTGCAGAGGGAGCGCCACCTCCGGGCTTCCCGCATCCTTTATACCAAGCAATGATACCAGCGGGACAGCAGGGGGGAACCCACTACCTACTGGGCCTTTGGTGACTGATCCTACTTCTGCTGTTCAGCTGCCGGTTCAAATGGCAGTGCCTCCGGTGAAACCTGTGCGTTGCTGGAAGTGTGCTGTTGAGACTCACTCGTCAAAGGATTGCCCGGTGAAGCATTTTTGCCTAGTTTGTAATAATACAGTGGCTCATCCGACACGGAGGTGTCCGACCCTGAAGATGCAAAGGCCTCTGTCGTTTTATACCGGTACATCTAATATTGATACTTTGAATCTGCATCTCCCTGACAATGTCTTCAAGCCACATCTGATACCTTCTGGCGCTCCTACTGCTCTGGTTTCGGTCACTGGTGGTTTGGTGGATGCCACGGTTGTTCAGTCACAAATGGCGAGAATCTGTCCAGGCCACGCTCAATGGAAGTGGGAGGCGATTCCGCGGGGAGAGAATGCTTTCACTATTTCGGTTCCTTCAGCGGATGATCTTCAACGTATTGATGGTATGCAGCTGGGAGTGCCTTCTTCCTCGGCTCAGATTACTATCTCTTCATGGAAGTTCCAGGATATCCCTCCGCTGTTTGTTCTTAAGCCTTTCTGGGTTCAGGTTGAGGGGGTACCCCATGCACTTCGCCACTACCATGGTCTTTGGGCCATTGCCTCTCTTCTGGGAGCACTGCAGGATGTCGATCTCGTTACATTGCGGAGTCGTGGAATTGTTCGCGTTCAAGTGGCAATGATGGACACAAAATGTTTTGAGACTAATTCGGATGCCTCTGGTAATTTTGTTAAGGCTGTGGTCATAATACAGTTGTCTGGTTACGAGTTTCGTTTTCGGCGCGAGGATGCGAGTTTTGTTCCTGACTCCAATTTCAAGCCTCACTTCTGGAAAAGGAAGGATGATGATATGGATGGGGAGGCTGGTTTCGATGGTAGCGGCAAGCAGCATGAACCTTCGGATCGCCATGCTAATGCTTCGGGAAACAACATGGAAGTGGATTCCGTTCCAATTGGTAACTCGGCACCACATGGCAAATCTGTTGCAGCTTCCTCGTTGCCGGTTTGTAGTCATCTTATCGCGGTCACGCCATATAACCCTAGTCCAAGCACGCCTGCAGCAGTGAAAATTGTGGAGAAGATTAAACGGATGTCGCCGTCTCTGATCGCAGCTCCTCGGTCTGTTATTTCGACAGAAGAAGCAGATGTCACACTGACTCGATCGGTGTCGCCGGCGCGTGGGCAGCCTAACATGCTCAAACGCACAACGCCCAGCGCTACACGAGTACGCAGTAGCAGTTCGCCAGCACCACGAGCGATCGGTGAAACGGTCGACCTGATGTCCGCTGTGCAGGAGTCGCTACAAAGCAATGAGTTGGCGATAGCTACCAGCCATACACATGATCGCATGCAGTCTACTACTGAGTCGATCCATGTGCCTTTGAGTTGCTCACAGGAGGATCCAAGCACAGTTAGGCACGCGGTTCAGGATGGCATACAGTCTATTGCTGAGACGACCCATGTGCCTTCGAGCTGCTCACAGGAGGAGGCTTATGCTTCTGAGATGTGTGGGACGTTCGTCGCGCAGGAGGCGCTGTCGGCACATACGTCGCCAATAGCAACCACCTCCGCCCTACATGGTACGGCACTGTCTTGTGATGCTATTGGTCCGGACCCTGCAGCCCTCGACTGCTCGCATGAGGCAACATGTGCGTCCGCGTCGATCGTCGTGTTATCTTCTCCGCCGTCCCCTACTTCGCCTTCCGCGCAGGAGCTGCACCGGACTGTGGCCTCCGAAAGTGTCTCTACATCACCTACGACACCTCTGAGGGTTACGGTTCGGGATGCCGCTACTTACTCACCTCCGACGCCACCTATTCGGTCATCACCGGCGACCCCCGCACCACCCATGCCTTTGAGGCGGAGTGGGAGACACGCCATCGATGCAGGTGGGGGTTCGGCGACTGACGAGGACGCCACGTTGAAGGCGATGCGGCGAAAGGCTCAGCACAACCTCGATTGTAGTGGTAACGATGCCTCATCTAAGTCCTATTTGCGCTTCTCTGATTCCCGTATAGTTTCCAATTTGAGTAGTTTAGGAGTTTCTCTTGGTAAGAATAGTAAGGCTATTTCGGTTTCTGCGAGTGTGTTGAAACATATGGAATATGACCGGTTAATGGTAATTCCTAAAGTTTCCACCAAGGCGGATAACCCTTTTTCGGACGATGAGGAGGCGAATGTCACAATGGATGGTCAGCTTCTCTCTAGTCTTGTTGGGGTCGTGTCAGAGGTTGTTTTGGATGAGACTGAGCTAAGTTCATTATACGCTCTAAAAGCTTCAGGTCGCAAATCAAAAACTTCCGCTGAAAAGCGATCTAATAAGAGGCCTAAAGTTTCAAAAGCTAAAAAATCCCGATGAATGGCATGTTTCTTAATAGCAGAGGTCTAGGCGACTTGGCTAAACATGTTCACATTGCTGATTGTTGTAGGGATCATAATTTAGATTTTGTGGCTATTTCAGAGACGGGTAAACGAGATTACTCACCAAGTTTTCTCAACCGCCTTTCTGGTGGTGGAGACTTTGAGTGGGTTTCTCGCCCGCCTCGAGGCCGTTCGGGTGGCATCCTTGTCGGTGTACGAGCGGATACCATGGACGTTATAGTTAGTTCGGTTGGAGAGTTTTATGTTAAACTCCATATCCGTAACAAGGCTGATAATTTCCAATGGAGTCTCGTTGCTGTATATGGAGCTGCTCAGGATGTTTATAAGGCTGACTTTTTACGAGAGCTCGTTAATCTTGCAAAGGACAATTCGCATCCTATTTTAATTGGGGGCGATTTTAATTTGCTTCGATTTGCTCACGAGAAAAGTAGAGGCCGTTTTGACAGCCACTGGCCTTTCTTATTTAACGATGTCATCGACAGTTTAGATCTTCGAGAGGTGTCAATGGTTGGTAGGCAGTACACGTGGGCTAATAGTCTCTCTGACCCGACATACGAAAAACTAGACCGCGTGCTCATGTGCACCGACTGGGAAAACAAATACCCAATGATGACGGATCGCGCTCTAGAACGTATTGAGAGACTATCTGACCATGCTCCTATACTTCTGAACACAGGAACGTCGCGTCCTATATGTAGAAAATCGTTCAAATTTGAACTTGGTTGGCTACATAGCGAAGGCTTCCATGACATGGTTAAGAATGTATGGGAAAGACCGGTAGCGGGACGATCACCAATTGAGAGATGGAATAACAAAATGTGTGCATTACGCAGACACCTCTCTGGTTGGGCACGTCATGTTACAGGTATTCTTAGAAAAGAAAAGCAACGGTTGTCAACCATTATTGATGAGCTTGAGTCGCTCGCAGAAGTGCGGACGTTATCTACGCATGAAATTGAACTGAAAAGTCAATCTAATGCGCAAATAGCAAACCTACTACGTGAGGAGGAGCTCAAGTGGTATCAACGGTCCAAGTCTCAATTTCTTCTTGAAGGAGATTCGAATACTAGATACTTCCATAGTGTTGCTAATGGCAGACACAGGAAGAAAAGCATTCATTCTCTTCTCCATGAGGACGGACGAATTGAAGGACATGAACAACTAAAAGCTTACATTACTAATTATTACAAAGACCTGTTCGGCGAACCTGAGGAAGGTAACTTCACCATGGATGAATCGCGAACGGAGGATATCCCCCAAGTTTCCGCTGTGGAGAATAGCTTACTTACAACCCCCTACACCGAGGAGGAGGTTAAAAAGGCCATTTTCCTGATGGAACATAATAAGGCTCCCGGTCCGGATGGGTTCCCAGCAGAGCTTTATCAAACATTCTGGGACATCATCAATGTTGACCTTCTCGTTATGTTCAGCGCGCTTCATGTGGATCAACTTGAGTTGTTTCGGTTGAACTTTGGCGAAATTATTTTGTTACCTAAGGTGAATGAGGCAGAAAGGATTCAACAATTTAGACCTATATGCCTCTTGAACGTTAGTTTCAAGATTTTTACAAAAGTAGCCACGATTCGTCTGAATACAGTTGCTGAACATGTAGTGCGACCGCCTCAAACTGCCTTCATGCAAGGACGTAGTATTCTTGATGGGGGTCGCGGTGTTGCACGAAACGGTTCATGAGTTACATTCCAAGAAACTTAATGGGGTCATTCTTAAATTAGATTTTGAAAAAGCTTATGATAAAGTTAAGTGGTCTTTCATCCAACAAACTCTCAGAATGAAAGGTTTCTCTGATGGTGGCGTGCTCTAATTCATAATTTCCTGTCTGGAGGTAGCGTGGCCATAAAAGTCAATGATGACATTGGACGTTATTTCCAGAATCGAAAAGGTCTTAGACAGGGTGATCCGTTATCCCCTATGTTATTCAATATAGTGGCGGATATGCTTGCTATTATGATTGAGCGCGCTAAAGTGGATGGTCAGATTGAAGGGTTGATTCCTCATCTAGTCGATGGGGGGCTATCAATCATTCAGTACGCCGATGACACAATTCTTTTTATGGAACATGACATTGAAAAAGCTCGAAATCTGAAATTAATTTTAGCAACTTTCGAGCAGCTTTCAGGTTTGAAAATTAATTTCCATAAGAGTGAGTTGTTCTGTTTTGGTGAGGCTTTAGACGACGCCGAGCTCTATGCCGAACTCTTTGGTTGTGGGCAAGGTCAATTTCCGATTCGATATTTAGGCATTCCGATTCATTATCGGAGGCTTACTATTGCCGAATGGAAATGCGTCGAAGAAATACTACAGAAACGTTTAAGTAGTTGGAAAGGAAAATTGCTGTCCCTCGGTGGAAGATTGGTACTCATAAATTCGGTGCTCACAAATATGGCACTATATATGTTATCCTTCTTCCTTTTGCCAAAAGGGGTGCTCCAAAAACTAGACTATTATCGGTCTAGATTCTTTTGGCAAGGGGACAGTGAGAAGAATAAATATCGACTGGTTAAATGGAGTGTGGTTTGCACACCTAAAGATCAAGGAGGGCTGGGAATTCACGACCTTGAGGTCAAGAATACAGCTCTTTTAGGTAAATGGTTGTTTAAACTACTGACCGAGAATGGACAGTGGCAAACCCTCCTGAATCGGAAATATGTTGGATCCAAACCGCTTTCACAAGTTTCTTGGAAACATGGTGATTCGCATTTCTGGGCTGGTCTGATGGCTGCAAAATCACAGTTCTTCAGATTTGGACATTTTTCGATTAAAGATGGGTCTCAGATAAGGTTCTGGGAGGACACGTGGCTAGGCAATACCACACTCCGTGAATAATATCCAGCATTATATAATATTGTTCGTTACAAAAGTGATACCATTAAGAAGGTAATGGCAACCTCACCTCCAGATGTAACGTTCAGGAGAGATTTGATTGGCATGCGTTTGGTTGCATGGCAAGCCCTATTACAGCGGTTGGCCAATATTCAACTTCAAGCTGGGCCAGACGAATTTCGATGGAACCTACAAAAGAATGGCAAATTCTCGGTAGACTCCATGTATAATGCTTTATCACATTCTCATATACCAGTTGTAACAACAAGTTGCTTTGGAAGATGAAGATACCACTTAAAACTAAGGTGTTTGGATGGTACCTTCGTCGTGGAGTTATTCTAACCAAAGACAATCTTGCTAAACGGAACTGGCAGGGAAGTAAGAGTTGTGTTTTTTGTCATCACAATGAAACCATAAAACATCTCTTTTTTCAATGTCGGTTCGCTAGGTCTATATGGTCAATCATCCAGGTAGCATCTAACCTTTATCCCCCATGCAGTGTAACCAATATCTTTGGAAATTGGTTACACGGTATCGATAAGAGGTTTAGACAGCTTATTAGGGTGGGAGCGCTTGCCATTATTTGGTCGCTATGGCTATGTAGAAATGATAAAGTGCTTAACGATAAATTGTCTTCTCCCTTGCAGGTCATCTACCGGTGTACCGGTACACTCCGTTCATGGTCCTCTCTTCAGCGGGTGGAGCACCGAGACCTATTTACGGAGGTCTGTGCACGGTTGGAGTCCACGGCGAGGGATACTTTTTCCCATCATGGGTGGCAGCATAATCTTCGGATAGAGCCACCACCACTTCAGGCGTAGTTGCATTTGCTAATTGACATGATATGTAATTCGCCTTTATTCAGTTTCGGATTGTGTACTATGAAACAGCTGTGTGCATCTTAGTTATGCAGACGCTGAGTGTAAACGGTTAAACCTTTTAAGTAATAAAACGCCCTTTATCAAAAAATGTTGTCAATAGAACTCTGGCCCTTGGTGCTTTGCAGCCGTCTCAAATAGAACTCACAATGACGCTCCTGGACTACACCAGCCAGCAGCAACCTCCACTTTAATAAAAAAATACATTACATTTTTTATTAGTAGTACATTCCACGATATGAGAAGCCTGGGCCGAATCTGAATGCCGTATTATTGTGCAGCTAGAGGGTAAACTTGCAGATGTCTACATTAATAATCCTGTCAGCAACTCAGCATATATAGCTAATCACAAGAGAAACAACAAATCAATATAAATGCAAGATTGTGAGATGGCCGGGAGAAATTAATGCAAGCTTCTTTTGCTTAAAATACAAATCTATGTGATGACATGCATCTTAACTAGGGAATAAAAGTACACGAGCTATCGTTCAAAACTTTTTTTTGCGCTAAGAAAGGAACTTTATTACTCAAAAATAGGATTACAATCAGCAGCTAGAAAAACTGCTAGAGCATGAGGAGCATCCTGCAACCACAAGTCGGTTAGATGCTCAGGTCGCGAAAGATAAGCTAGGCGATCTGCAACCCTATTATTTGTACTTTTATCACATCAAGACAAGCTCCCTCTCACCCCCTAAAGCTTCTTTGATATCATTTACCAGGTGTCCTATATGCGATTTATCCACGCTTTCTGCCTTCAGAGTCTTCACAAGGTTGACACAGTCAGTTTGGACAACCAAAGGTTGGGCTGTATAGTCCAAAGCTACTGCAAGGCCTTCTCTGAACGCTAATGCTTCAGCCTCCAAGGCGTCACGACAGTGCCCGAAGAACTTGCAAGACGCAAGCACAAAATCGCGTCTAGCATCTCGTATAACTGCAGCAGCCCCTGCGGTTTTCAGTGCTGCGTCAAATGAACCATCAATAGAGACCGCTAACCATCCATCTGGTGGTTTCGGCCAAGCCTCCTCTCCCGGGACAACCCCACTATTTCCATATCTTTTCCTCCTTCCAGGCACTGTGATGACCGACCTTTGATCAAAACTGATCGATACTTTTTCTTTAAAAAATAGGAAGATCTCCTATCCAACTGCACCAAGCTAATCTAAACTAATATAAAACATCTGACCCAACTAATTCAGGTACTTGCTCCGTTCGTAAAAAGATGTCTCAACTTTATTTAAAATTACATTAATTTATATAAACATGTTTTAATGTGTAGATACATTCGAATTTGGACAAAGTTTAAACATTATTTTGTGGGCGAAGTGAGTACATAACTTGGATCAATCAGGTTTCAAAATTTTATTGGGTCCAATAAATGCACACACATAAACCACACCATTAAAATTAATTTTCACAATTAGACCTAAACTTTGTGACTAAGATTTAATAATAGATATAAAGTCGTGCAAATATGGGAGCCCGTTTAACACGCTTTTTTTTGCAGAAGAGTAGGAATCATCTCCCATAATAGATAAGATATTAAATTATGGTTAACATTATGAAATTAATTAGCAGAGCTCAAAGTGAAGTTTAATTATACACGTTTCAAATCTAAACTGAAAATTTGGAGATCCGTAGGGCTTGGTATTGATCGGAGAATAATCATAAGATGGGGTTGCATAAGCATAAGGATCTAGCTAAATCAATAAATCTACTGATATATTAATCATATACTTTAGTTCTTTTAGTCGATTCATAAATGTGTATTCTACTTGTAGGCACAAAGAAAGATTATTTACCGTTTCGGTTTTGTAAATATTGACTAAACTTTGAACAGAAACTTTAACCTCAAAAGTGAGTAACCAAAAAAATATTATGTCCTTAATGGAGGGTGTACCCTTGTAGAGTTATGTAATATTTCAAAATGCATTCCAACTTAATTAGCTGCTCAAAATGGAGTTTAAGTAGACACGTTTTAAAAGCTAAACTGGAAAAAATTGTAGAACCGGAGAGATTACAAATTCTAAGTGAAAAAAGGTATTGGTGCTGATTGGAAATAATAATAAGATGGTATTGCGTAAGCATAAGGATCCAGCTGAATCAATAAATGTACTAAGATACGAATCATAAAGTTTAGCTGTTTCAATTGATCCATAAAGGTGTAGTTTTACATGTTGCCACAAAACCAAGTGGTCATCAATTATGTTTTTTTAGCGATTTTTTTTTACCTTCCATAATTGAGTTCTTCATATCTTAAACTGCTAGAGAGATATAAAACCTAAACTACACGGCCTAGAAAGTGGGTTGCTCACTCAGAGTGTCCAGAAGCCGCGCCAATGGCCAAGCGCACTATCTTGGCTTACAAGCAATGGCAAGATTGTCGAACACCGTCTTCTTTGTGATAATCTACAACAAACTAGCTCGAAGTGGATCCAACATAATCTACAACAAACTAGCGGGAGAATTTCTTACCAATTGATGTGGAGAGAATTCTCATAATCCCGTTGAGTGATCACTTGGCGGAGGATTTTGTGGCTTGGCAACTGACAAAGACACACATGTTTTCAGTTAGATCGGCTTATTATGTCGAATGGGAGCATCAGTTTGGTGCTAAGACGAGAAGAAGAGATGGTATGGGATCGGCAAATATTAACCCAGTTTGGGATAATCTGTGGAAGCTAAAGGTCCCAAATAAAATAAAAATATTTCTATGGAAAGCCCTACATGGTGTCGTTCCAGGTATGGCGATCCTTTCTTCGCGGCATATTAAAGTCAACCCGCAGTGCCCGGTGTGTCAGTGGGGTGCGGAGGACATAAAACATCTGTTGTTCAAATGCCAGCGAGCTAAGAAGGTCTGGAAGGAGTTGGGCTTGGAAAAATTTATTGACGATGTAGCTATGATTGATCGCTCCGGATCGGTTGTTTTGGAGGAAATCCTACGAAGCAAGAAACAGATGTCACCAGTGTTAAACAACATAAGCTTACAAGAATCTATCGCGGTGGCATGCTGGTATATATGGTGGCAAAGAAGAGAGTTGGTAAAAGGTGAAACTGTTGCAACGCCGAGGCGGTCTGCTTTTGCTATACAAGCGTTGACGGCAAATTTTGTTGGGGGGCAAAAATCAACTGCTAAACCAAAAGCGGTAGCTTGGTCCAAACCAATGGCTGGAAAGCTCAAGATGAATATTGACGGTTCTTTCCAAGTCAATGGCACAGGCTCGGTAGGATTAGTTCTTCGGAATGAAGAGGAGAAGTAGTGGCTGGGATGGCGACCGTGATTGACAATGTGTACGACGCTGCAGCGGCGGAAGCACTAGCTCTGCTAAGAGGTCTCCAATTCCTTGAAACACTGGGCTGTTCTTCGGCAATCATCGAGTCTGACTCGCTAGAATTAATCCAGGCATGCAATAGAGTGATTGAAATTTGGTCTCCACATGCAGCTATACTGGCGGAAAGTTTTATGAAGTCAAGTTTGATGGATTATGTTATTTTCCAGCATTGCCTGCGTGATGCAAATCAAGTTGCACATCAATTAGCGAAATATGCGTATCAAACGAAGGAGAATTTGTATTGGGAGAGTGATCCCCTGGGTTTTCTTTTACCTTTTGTAATCAACGATGTAACTGTGCTTAATGTTTAAAGGCGGCAAGTTTCAGACGCACTCTTTCCCTACCTAGGGTATCGAAAGGGACTGGAAGGGTTTTAATGAGGCGGCTTGATGACCTAATATATGTGTGGTAAATTTAAAAAAAAAATGGTTGTGGTCGACCACACCGGTATGACCCGGCCATAGAGAATAAACAAACCATTTTTTCTCCCTCTTTGGGTCGAAGCCCGCAAGCCGTCCCTTTCCCGCGAGCGGGTGCTTCAGGACTCGCCGCATCAACACCTACCATCCCGCCTTGCCGTATCAACGCCTCGCGACCAAATCGTCCTGCCTAGCGGCCGACGCGGAAGCGCCCAATCCAAGGGCCGTAGTGAGCGCCAGTGCGCCAATATGCTGGAGGTTGCCGCCGTATTCGTTGTCAATCTCGAGTGGGCAAGGAGCTGTGTGGAAGGATTGGAGATTTCTGATCCATATAAGGTTGCGCGTAGGAAGTCATGTTCAGTGGAAAAAAATGATTGAAAACTGACCGGTGGGATCCAGCTTATGGACTATCTAGACCTTATACATTGGGGGAGTTTTAACCTGCTATAGCACATTTGTTAGGGCCCACCTTATGACCTGGTTGAAACTTAAACATTGGAGACGCCCTTAGTCAATTAGATGTGTGCATGCAACAACCTACATATGTTTTTTGAAACAAGGCAAATATTTTGCCTTTTATATTAATAGCCCTCGCAAATGCGAGGGCATCATCTTTAGCATCTATCTATACAAATATTTAAATCTTCCAATTAATTTCATTAATGCAAACAGGTTTGCGAGGGCATCATCTTTAGCATCTATCTATGCAAATATTTAAATCTTCCAATTAATTTTGTTAATGCAAACGGGTTGCAAGCGCATCGTCTTTAGTATCTATCAATTATTGTTAAAACATCCTTGACCGCTAAAATCTGTGAAAAATTACCGTCATGCCATTCCCCAAAAATTCATAAGGATTCATATATGGTTTGTATGTGCTACTTGATAAGTACACATAACTAAAATAGTGGAATTCTAGTCGAGTAATTTTCTAATTCAAAATGTGGGATTTTTACATCAGAAAAATATGATATTATGATCAAAAGAATACTTGAAGTCTAAGAGGTTTATAATAAGGGTCTCTCAAAATTATAAATTACCAAATGTGAAAGAGCATTTTCCCTCATGTGTGGTTTTGGTAATTGAATGACAATCTCTATGGACTAATGTTTGCATTGAGATATCATTATAGATCATGTCCATGGAATTATGGAGTTCATGTGTTGGACTCTTGAAGCTTATGTGTTGAGTGAAGCTTATTGCAAGAATGTCTTGAAGATTCAAGACATCATCTTAGTGAAGAAAAGATGAGTTGTGCAAGACCAAGAGAAGCTTTCTCGAAAAGATCCTATGCTTGATGCTTGCAATGGATACAAGAAGATGAAGCTAAGCGAGACTCTCCCATTGTGAGCATGGGGGAGTATTTGGAGAAGTCTTCATCAAGCAAGTGATTGGACGCGCAATCAAGAAAGATGACCCACTTGAAGAGATCAAGATAGTCATCATCTAACTCAAGTGGAATGCTCAAGGCAAAGGTATGATCTTGATAGGGCTATAGGATAGATAGGCGTACTATCAAGAGGGGCTCTCAAGTTAGTAACTTGATCGCATCGTTGTGGAGAGCTCAAACCTTTGCATACTTGGCATATCATATTTCTTGGTTCTTATTTGGCTTTTATGTTGGTGAGGAATTAGAGCTTGGTTCATCTCCATGTCAAGCTCTAGTTCATCGAAATCGGTTTTACTTTGGACAACTTGTTGCGTTTTTGGTGGCGGAAATATTACTGGTTCTACCTTGAGGAAAGTCCCACACCTTGCCATGTGTGGAGATTTTACTCTATTTATGGGATGCAATATTACCTTGGGTAGTCATCGTCGCTATCTTTCCAACAAAATTGGTCTCACCTCATTTGGAGTTCATTTGCAAAAGTTATAACAGTTTTCGTTTCGGTGTTCTGCTGATTCGGATTATTGGGGTCGGATATTCCGCCCTACCAGAATTTTCGGTTCCCCAGCTCATCCAAGAAAACGGCTAAGGAAAGGAGAAAAAGGGTTCTGACTTCAGTCGGAAATTGTGCTCGGAAATTTTCGTCTACCGGAATTTCCGAGTGCCCCCAGAAAAATCCTCCAGAAATGGCTAAGGAAAAGTTTGGTTTTGCTTCTGACTCCAGCCGGAATTTCAGCTCAGAAATTTCATGTACTCGGAATTTCCGGGTGACCGGAATTTCCGAGTCTCTCTTAGACCGGAATTTCCGGATGACCGGAATTTCCGAGTCTCACTTATACCGGAATTTCCGAGTGTCGAAACAGCCAACGGCTATATTTCCTGGAGGGGTATAAATACCCCTCCCCTTCTTCCTCCTCAGCTAATCCAAGGCAGCACGACTTTCCCCTCTCTCCTACTCCATTGTTGACCTTGGAAAGCTCACTTCCCTCTCAATCCCTCCATTGAATCTTCCATATTCTTTAGGGAAAGTTGAGAGGAGATCTAGATCTACAATCCTACCAATCCATCTCTCCTCTAAGTGAGGGGAACTTAGTGGATCTAGTTCTTGGAGTTCCTTTTTGGTTCTTCTTCTTTGTTCTTCCTCTCTTTTCCCCCCATAAGCATTAGTTGCTTTTGGTGGGATTTGGGAGTGAAGGATTTGACTCATTTATGGTTTCCTTTGTTCTTCCTCTCTTATTCCCCCATAAACATTTGTTGTTGTGTTGGAATTTGAGAGTGAAGTACTTGAGCACTTCGTGTGCTCTTGCCATTGCATTTGCATCGGTTTGAGCCCTCCACGAGGATTCGTGGTGGTATTACTTGTGAGCTTGTTACTCTTGGGTCTTTGGACCCTAGACGCCTTTTGTGGCCGGCCTTTTGTGGCCAAGACCTTTTGTGGTCAAGACCTTTTGTGGTCACTTGAGAGCCCCCAATTAAGTTGTGGGTGTGTGCCTCAAGACTTGGGAGCCTCCAATTAAGTTGTGGGTGTGTGCCTCAAGAGTTGTACGGGATTCGATCTCCGCCCCAAAGGAGATCAATAGTGGAAGGTGAACTCGAACCTTTTGTGGTTGAGTTCATCAGGAGAAGAAGGTGAGCCTTTGTGGCGTTGCAGCTAACCTGTTGTGGTTGCGCACACCTCTCCAAACGAGACGTACACCTTTAGGTGGAACTCGGGAATACATCCTCGTCTCCGCGTGCCTCGGTTATTTCTATACCCGAGCTCTTTACTTATGCTCTTTACATTGTGATAGGCTTCGTGCTTGAAGTCATATATCTTGCTATCATCTTGTTACTTGTATTGCTTAGATTAAGTTGTTGGTGCACATAGGTGAGCCTAGTTTATATATCTAGGTTGTATGCTTGTTAAAGTAAACCTCTAGTTTTATTCCGCATTTATCAAGCATACCGGAATTTCCGGGTCATTCCTCAAAACTAATCTGAAGCTTAATTGTTTATGTAACATTTAAAAGCTACCATATTAATGATTCGTGTGCTAGATGATACTCCTAGTTGCACTCATATTACATTACTACATGAATTTCACGAACTACCGATAATTGATGAGAAGTACGCCTCAAAATATACGAAACCTATGCTTTGCATTATGTTAATAATCCGGTTACAACATGCCACTTAACGAAGTATATGATTTGCAATGGATGATCAGATATATACGCCATAGATAAATAAAATATATAGGTGAGCTTTACCTATAATTTTCTTATACAATATTTAATCAATGGTTACTAAGCTAAAATAATATGGAATTTATTTTTAATACGATTGTAATGGTGTCTATTCGGGGTAACATAAGCAACATAGTATTGACCTTATTGTTTGCCAAGACATGAATTTACATAATCAAAATACACTCTATATTTGACAGTCTCAGTTTTATACAAGTTGTGGTCAACAACAAATAAGGTGCACCTGGTTAAAAGTGAGATGGTTTTACATCCATTTACCAAAATATGTTGAGCCAACTCAAGTACACAGAACATACTTGTTTCTCCTTTTATTATAATGGGAAGCTACATAGATAAAACTGGATTGCCACAATATATAGTTTTCATTGCCACAAAATTCTCTTGGTCATAGAAAAAGGTGTATATATATCCATAGATCGCACATGCATATTTTCTATTGCCTCATGCACATAAAGGTTCTAGGATTTTATTCCAATTGCACTATGTACTTATAGATATGCTTGAATACCGACGTCGGCCGATGTGTGTAATTATTGCATCAATAAATTTAAGTCATGATAAATCAGATACCAATGGACAATAGGATTTAAACCATATATTGTTTTGAAGATCTTTGTATAATGATGTACATGGAGACCGTTGAGTAAGTACGTACCTGACATGTGTTACATATCGCTGGTGTTCTCTCTTAAGTTCAGTTTAGTTTTTTTTTATCAAGAGCTCTATTTATGTTTCGTGCATGGAGGCTTGCACCATGCGTATCAATCAATCCATGCATTCATATGTTTGTCAAGTACTGTTTACGGTGGTTTCTTCAACTGATTTTAAAATACATCTTATTCGCCAATATATTCATCTTTGGTGAGCACATATGAGTAAGAAGTACGTGAGGCGAAGAAAACACGCTCTTAGCACCGATCCGATGATTTGATTTAGTAGTTAGTGTTCCGACCCGTCCGTCTTGTTCAACCTTGTGAATTGTGATCATGTGGAGAGGAGCCGGCCGGCCGGCCCACCGGTGCGATTCTACGATCAGAAGTCAATTCCACGTAGAATCGTAGGATCGTTTGGGCCTGGCCCATTTGGTTGATGGATTGTTTTCTTGCCTAGTACGTGTCAGGGTCAATATATTTGTACGTAATTAATGTTGTATGTAACGCTTTTATGTTTTAATCTCAGCCGTTAGATATATAATGAACAGACTATAGAATTTTAACCTATGTGGTTTAACGTGGTGACTCGAAAAACAAAAAACAAAGACAAACAAAAAACGACTGAGTCCTAAAACCCAAAAACAAAAAAGGAAACTAGGAAAGCCATCGGGCAATGCACAAAGCCAGCTATGTGGCGCCGGCGAGGATCCAGTTCCTGTTTTTCTTCCTTTATGTGCTGAAAAAGGGAGGTAGCTAGCCCTTTCCGAGTGCAACAAACTACATATGAGTTGGCTAACTAGCTAGCCCTTTCTGAGTGTCAACAATTCCTACATATTTACGGGCTCCTACATGCACCACATTCATACACCCATCAACGCACACACCATGATTGATACAGAGGCTGGATACTCTTTTTATTAATATAAAAGCCGTATACATCATCATGATGCAGAGTCTACGTTGTGCTCCTTTTCTATAAAAAAAATCGCCGCACACACCATTCAGCAACTGGTTCCATCCATTCTAGATTGTTTCAACAATATACTATATATAAAAGAGGGTTGTTTTCACGGCCCGTTTTGCCTTCACGTCGCCCTTTTGTTGCTGGGCGTTCGATTATTCGATCCTACGATCGGGGGCTGCGTCGCTATGGGTGCGATCTCCGCGTTACTGTAGCTGGGGCTCCTCCACCAACCACGCGCAAGCACGTCTCCCGGTCAGGTCTTCCGGTCATCTCCGGTTTCGCGGCCTTTCACCACCCTTGCCACTGTTCGTCGTATTTTATTCCAATAGAAATGCGCCACGTCACGGTTTTCATAGAAAAACACCTCAAAGAAAGGGTCCGTGCTCCGCGGTCCGGCATTTACATCAGGGAAGGACCTATTCACAATTATCGAACATGTCATACACTTTTTTGCAAAATGGCCACAGCAGAATCCCCCCATTCCTCTTTCTTCCTCCCGCGATCCGGAGGTCGCCGGCGCCGCGCGCTGCCGGCGACACGGCCCTTCCCGATCCAATCGCCGCCCACGGACGAATCTCCGTCGCCGCCCCTATCTCCTCCCCCAGCGCGTACGTGAGTCGTCCCCCCGGTGGCCGGCCGCCGTTCGCCTTCGACGATTCGGTCCGTTCGCCTCGGACGATTCGGTCGCCCACGACCTCCTCCAGCCTCTCCGACACCTCTGTCGTCTTCTGGAAGAGTTTCTGCTTCTCATGGCCCTCCTCTCCTTGCCGCTCGCGTTATGGTTCATTGTACCGCCGTGCGCCGCCGTCGTGCTCCGCTCCGACAGTTAACGTCGCCGTTCTGGTGACCATATGGTCGTTTTTTGGCTCCAGTTCGGCTCGCCACAACTTGCTCAGCCGAATGGTCCGGGCGATTCGTCCGCTTTGCCCTCCCCTGCGTGCTCGGCAGTTGGATTCGATTCATTGTTGATGCCTTGCTTATGTCACTCACACAGTCACGCGGAGGTCCTTCTTCAGTAAGAAGTGAGTCTAGCTCACTTGGTTAGGGAAGTGGATGTACAACCCAGCCACCCAGGTTCAAGTCCTCATGGATGCATATTTGGGTTCTTATTATTTAAAAATAAAAAACCCGCTGTAGGGGCTTCCCTACCGCATTCCTTTCAAAAAAAATGCAAACGGCTCATAGTGTGTTGGTACGTGCACTAAATAGCCTTTTGACATGATCGCTCAAATATTCTAGGATTTGAATTTAAATTTAATAAATTCATACCTAATACATTTACAAAAATGATCTCCTCATGTTAGTTCAAATATCATACATGCTTCATCATCTTATCCACCTAGGGTTTTGGACTTTTCCCTTAATTTGCAAAATTGCATTCAGTTTGGAAAAATAATAACTTACTATTCAAAATCATGAACATTATGAATAATACATCAATTTTTTTAAAGAAATAAGCTCTTCAAGTACGACCATTATGTGTGCTTAATCAAAGTCATCAAATTTCAACAAATAAATTAGCCTGGCAGAGCGAGCCAAACAACGATTTTTAGCGGATGGATTACCCCCGAATACATATATTTTTCAACGGTACCGAAACATCGATCTTCATAGATGACTTGACCCGAATGACAGTATTTTTCAATGGTAACCAATATTGATCTTCAGCAGAAGATTTAACCTTAAATACACGGTGGGTCGGCAAGTAATTTCCATAGTTATTTTCCAAAGAAATAAGTCAATGTTTCGATTTGCAATGATGTTCATCGGATGAGTTAATCTTAATGGCAACATTTTCCAACAATACTCAATCAGTGATCTTTAAAACATTAAAAACCTGAAAACCGGTATTTTTAGTGGTGCCTAAGCATTGATTTCCGGCAGATCAATTAAGTTGAAGGTCAGCATCACGAATAGACCTACTATTTCTATATTGCCAAAATACATTAATCTCGAACCACCAACCAGGCATTAAAAAAAGGGACTTCCTAACCGAAGTAGAAAAATATTTCATATGCTCCACCAACACTTTGTTTTAATTTTACTTATTACGCTCATATAAAAAATCCAAGGGTGTGGCGTGTCGCCGCACCATATTCCCTAGTACACATCTATAGGCCGGGGTGGATGTGTGTATATATATTAGCAAACGAGTAGAATGGATGTGCCTGGTAAATATTGATGGATCAGTACGGGGATATATTGCCCTAAATGTTTGTGATATCGTCCAGGATGCATGAAAAAACCATATTGTCATCTTTTGATATGAGTCCATGGATGCATGAAAAAACCATATAGTCATCCTTTTGCTAACTAGTTTTATCTGGCTCGTCATCGAGCATACATTGCTTCCTAACTACGACCACGTCATCTCCTCGGAAAATATTTCGTACCCCAATTTAATCACTCCACGTATGATCGTCGAGTTTGCGTGATATAAGAAGGCGATGAGTAGAATCACGGTGGCAGCTATGGAAATCCTCTTCTGCCACTCTCGCTCCAAGCATTGACTAATGATTCCGAACAAACATGGGCCACTTCCAGTTGCCGGTGTCAGAGATTAACATGGTGTGGTGGCACATGAAATCCGAGGAAGAAGGGTACGTAGGTATAACATGCTGAGGGAAAACCCTTGCCCAGTCTTGCTGGGCCATGACGACGTGGATGTCGTCCCCCTTCTTGAAGGAAGGCGTTGTTGCACATTCTCTTCATGCTTCTAAGTGCTTTGGGTGAAAGCCCATGGTCCTCAAATCAGGGGGTGGTGCCGCTTTACCTATTCACTATCTTTCTGCACAGTTTGAATAAATACCACTGTGGTTTTTCAATTTAAAGATTCTTTAATTTGTAGCCATGAATCATAATCATGTGTTTCCGATGTTTCGAGGAGGGCGAGGGACATGACAGACCCGTGTTCAAGCCCACAATAAGCCGTAGGGCGCACATCGACGAAGGTCGTTTTTTTCTTTCTTGGGTTCCATGACAAGATCTTATGGTCAATAAGATACAATTATTTTCTCTCTCTTCTTATTCCATGACAAAAACCATTAGTGCTGCATCACGAAGTAAGAAAATATCGATGTTTTTCCATAAGGGTATGTTCCTTGTAATTTGCATTGGACTTAGAAACTCTTAAGACAATAAAAAGACACATTTATATATCGTTTAAATCTTATCTATACCTAATGCCCTAATTAATATTGTTACATCATGCACAATGGAGTAACATTGGAGTTGAAGGCTAAATTTGAGAGAGATTCACAACAACATGTGGACACTTAGATAGTACAATTAATAACAGCCTGAAAAAACATACCGTAGATAGTGTTATGCTGTAAAGTAAATAAAAGCAAAGTGGTTTGGTCATGGGAAAAAGTGTGAGGAAATTGTGTAATTATCTTTAGTTTCCATCACACCAACAATATAAAATCAATTTATTTTGTCCTTCGGGGAACAAAATACACATTTAACTCGTTTGTACAAAACATTCATCACACTGTTGTAGCCATCCTAGTTGGAGGCACCACAAATTACACAGCTTATATATATGTATCGATCAATCATAAAAAGTACAAGAAAAAATCAAACATAATGAAAAATATATAGGAGAGGCCGTCGGATTAAAGGATAGAGGCTTCATACATATCTTGGAGTTCCCGGGAAGGAGTCATCTCGGTCAAGTATGCCAGCATGCGTAAGAAGAGCCCATAGGTGCGTGATAAATTCTCCTCCCCTCGTCAGCGTCTCGAGATGCGATGTGGCGTCGCTGGATGGTGCGATGTATAGCATCATCTCGGCCCAGAACTCTGACAGTATCTTCCATCGCAGCCTGGGGTCGGTGATCCCGTTAATTAGCTGCCTTCCTAGCCGAGCGCCCATGACGATGAGGCGTTTGTCTTCTGGGTCAATATACGATATCATCAATCTGTCGTACCGCTGCTGCATTGTCACGGTACCTTGGAGATATGTGCCGCTTTCGGCAACCACTGCGTCAAACATTTTTTCTGTGTCAAACCTGTGCCCTGGCAGTAAATTCGAGGCGAACACTACCAAGTAGGCACAATATCCTGACAAACTAGAAGCTACGGAGGAGTGGGTTTTCAGTGCCATATCCACCACTTCAACACTTTGCCTGAGCTCACATAGAGTTGTTGCAATGTGCCAGATCAATATGGAATGAGTCAACGTTGGAACACCAGTGCATGCCCACATCAGTTGCTCAGCCTGATTAGCTTCCAGTGATGTGACTCCATTTGTAAGTCGGCCACGACTTTGAACCAATGAATCTATCACCGCTTTCTTTATCTCTCTGGTCAAGTTATGGGTATTCTCCTTCTTGCGGCCGATTTTGGTCTCTTCAACAAGCCCGGCTGTCTGACGGCAGAGCCAATTCAGATACTTATTTGGTATGTAGTTGAATGAGCCCAGGAGAGAGTATTGCCCCAGCTTGTTCTCCCAGTAGCGAAAGGACTTCAGCCGGCTCACAACGAATGCAATTGACTTCTCAATCTTTCCATAGCTGATCTGCCATTTAGGTCTTGTCACATACTTGCATATTATGTACACCTTGAACCAATCCGAAGCCATATAAAAGTATAACTGCAATAGCTGCAGCGTTGCGATTCCAAGTACTATTACCATGGTTACCAAAGCATCATAGTTTCTTCCACTGTTACTGTTGACTGTTTGGTTGTCTTGCTGTGTCTGGAATCGCTTGAAAAGTGCATATGCCAGCCATAAGCAAAATGGGAGTGATAAGGCAGGCGCAAAGACGGCGTTGAAACGGCCATCATGGCTACCAAACAATACATAGTACTTTGTGTAGAAGAAGTCATGGACAAACCCTAGTTCCACCTCAATGATCCTGAAAGCTCGCTCATACCTGTCATCTCCAGAGAGAAGTCCTTGGAACACGAACTCACGTGTCTTTTCATCTTTTGATTCAGCCAACTGGAAGCCCGCAAACCTACGGTTGATCATCTTTGATAGAGCCATCGAGAGGCATATATCCTTTAGCCTTGAACTATCGCCATAGTCAGGGCGGAGCAGCCTCGCCTGGCAACTCCAAATGTGTTCTACCGTGACTAATTTAGAGTCATTTGGTATGAATCTTGACAAGTATTCTGGCGGCTCTGGCGTGCACATCTTGCCTTCAGTTTCTCCAGTAACTACATAATGGTACCCAAGCATGGAAATGGGGTTTGGCACAAGACTATTTCCATGCTCATGCTCATACTTCATATAGTCTGCTACCCATTTTGTGCGATCAGCAAGGCTGTAATTTTTGCTCGCAGCTTGAAAAGACGTAGTCAGTGATGAAGTAGTGATCACAGCAATAAACATGATAATCCACAGTGGAGGAATCAAGTCACTTTCCTTGTACGAAGCAACTATCGAGCCAACCCAGAAGAACTGGACAAGTTGCTGGATGAATATCCTCTTCCAGTTATCGTTGTCTTGCAAGCTATAGGCTGAGAGGGAATTAACATTCCCGAGAATCAGCGACAAGCAAACAGCCCACACTGCGAATAAGCTGTTATTGCTGTAGTATTTGGATGAGTATGACTGCATCAATCCAACAGTGTAACTCACCAAGGTGTAGGAGACGGTGTAGGCTGCCCAAACAATCAGTTTAACAACCTCATTGCTGCACTGACGACGGTAGGATCCCAGTACAAGCAGGAGTAACAAGAAAATAATGCCAATTAGCACAAGCGTCTCAATGCGGATCAACTGGTTTCTTGGGCTTTTGATCCACAAAGTGGTGTTCGTAACAACTCCCATGTCGGCTTAGCTGCGTCGATTTGATTTTTAATCCTTGAAAATTTGTTACTGACCAGGCTTCCTTAATCCGTACTATCAAGTTTCTTCTTATACATATATTACATTCACATGTACTGGAGTACCTATGGAACATTCAGTGAAGTCAAACATAACTAATCGTGTAAAGGGTACATAATGAAGTAATACAATTTTCTTAACAAGCTCTCATTTATCATTATTAAATCAAGTGAAACATAAAAGCAAGCCAGGTTCTAAAAATTATATATATATACATTTAGAAAAGTGATCTTGTGCTTTCCGTGAAGTTTTTATGCGGGGATTCACAGATATGATTATGTTCACATGAGATCTAAAAGTGATTTAAGAGGAGTACTAACCAGGTGGGATTAGCACCCCCAATCCCCGCCCCTAAGCGCACAACCACTGATGCGATATGTAAAAAAAACTTCTGAGAAAGCACGGAAACACTTCAACTACATTTATTGTGTCTACCAATCTAACACTAATGTAGTGGAGAGCCATGAGAGTTTTCATGGTAGGAGAGACAACATGACTCGAACGTGGTGCAGCCTACGCAACGCGACACGAAGCCCCAAGTTTCGTTGGTACCACTTGCATTCGACACAACAACATTTCTTCCATTTGTTTTGATGCTGGTGCAAGAGGTATGGCTGTGACGCATGAAAGGTCAGAGAATTATCCTATGGCTCATGACAAGTTTGAGACCTGATGGATGGCGGAGGCAAGGAACTATAGCCCAACGGTGGAGGTCTCTACGTCGCCCTTGGCCCCCGTTCAGACCTGTTAGTTCTCATATGTTATACTCTCTTGCCTTATTGTAAATACTTGAAAATTTTATATTTTAAATAATTTTATTGGTGTTTGGTTGGAAACAAAAAATGCTAAATGTGGTAGATGGTATAAAGGAAAGATATACATGTCTTGTAGATCATCGTCTTGAATTTTTTGTGATGTTTGGCAATTGTTTCAAGCCCTCAAATAGATCATGTTTAAGCTCTTTCATCATGTAGTTGAAACCTATTAGTGAAGAACTAACGTAAAACTTTATATTTGCATGTTTGATATCTTTAAGGTCTAGATATTTTCTAGTTAAAATGTTTGAACAACAAGGAATACAATGTAGAGTTTTATAATGCTTGCAATATGTGTTTTATATATGTCTTGTTGTCATTGTTTATACTTGTGTTTGGTTCAAACAACCTTCCTACCAAAGCCTTATACTGAGAGGGAATGCTTCTCGTGCATCCAAAATCCTTGAGCCAAAACTCATGCCATTTGTGTCCATCATACCTACCTACTATAGGGTATATCATGTCATTCCAAACAAATATTTCGTGTGCTATCTTTTATTCAAAAATTATTGTCTCTTATTTGTGTCAATGTTTATTAGCTCATGAGGAAGTATGTGGTGTTACAGATATCAACCTTGTCATTTGCTTTTAGACAGAATTTTACCAACCGGACTAGTGGCATATACATCCGCTTATCCATTAACTTTGTAAAAAGAGCTGTCAAATGGGGTGCCCAGTCCCAATTAATTACAACTTTAACCGCTGCATTCTCTTCACATTTTTACCCTGGTCTAATCAGCCAAGCAGTGATTCTAGTTCTAAACTACATGTGTAAACAGAAGAGAAAAGAGGGATGACCTGCCCTTGGGTAGAAATAACGTCCTTCATAGGAGCTGCTCTTAATAAAGTCTGGTTAACAAGGGGGATAGAGTGCCCATTACCATTCGTTGATAACGAAAAACACCACTCAAAAACTTACTTTTATGCTTTCTATATGATTTCAAAAACCTATAAAAATAAGATGATCTAGCACATGCTTGTATCCCTGCTTCCCTCTGCGAAGGGCCTATCTTTTAGTTTATGTTGAGTCAGTTTACCCACTTCTTTATATCCCCGAAGCAAACACTTGTGTTAACTGTGTGCAACAATTCATATATGCTTACTTATTGCACTTGTTATATTTCTTTCTGTTCACAACTATCTATATGATATACATGTTCAAAGTTGAAAGCCAATGCTGAAACTTATATCTTCTTTTGTGTTGTTTCAATGCTCTTTTATTTAGAGAATATTGCTTAATTTAGAGTTAACTTTTATGCATATCTTTTTTATACTTGTTTGAAAGTACTATTCATGAAAAAAAATTAGTTATATGATGTATTTGTTTACTCCTTATTATTTGTTAGCAAACTATTGATCATTGCCTTGAGTCATTTCATTCATAGCATCAGACTTACAATATTATATGATCAAGATTGTGTGAAAGCATGTCACTTCAGAAATTATTCTTTTATCGTTTTTACCTACTGGGGACGAGTAGAACTAAGCTTGGAGATGTTGATACGAGTCATACGACTCCATCTATAATTTCTTACGTTTCATGCTTATATTATACTTTATATGATTTTTATGCATTTTATGTGGCTAACCTATTAACAAGATGCCGCGGTGCCAGTTCCCTGTTATCTGTTGTTTTTTGTTTCAGAAAACTTGTTAAGGAAATAATCTATGAATTAGACGAAACGAAAGCCAAAGTTCCTATTTTTTCCGACACGTTCCAGAAGTCCGAAGAGCAAACGAAGGAGTGCACCGAGGCGCTGTCATGAAGTGGGGGCGCGGCTCCCCTCTGGCCGCGCCAACATATCATGTGGGGCCCTCGGGCGCCCACCGATATCGCCCTTTTGCCTACTTAAAGCCCCCGACACGAGAAAACCTAAGAAATCTGTCATATTCCATGAAAAGTTCCGCAGCGCCGCCGCCATCAAATACAAGTTTAGGGACTCAGAAGTTCCTGTTTCGGCACCCTGCCGGGACGGGGATTGACCCCCGGAGCCATCTCCATCGACTCCACCGCCTCCACTTCGACTCCATGATGGTTTGTGAGTAGTTCCCTCATGGAATACGAGTTCTTGGCTGTAGCTAGTTGGTACTCTCTCTCCCATGTACTTCAATACAATGATCTCATGAGCTGCCTTACATGATTGGGATCCATATGATGTAATCGGTGTTGTGTTTGTTGGGAACCGATAAATTGTTTCATTATGATCAGTCTATCCATCATAGTTTGTGAAGTTATTGTTGCAGCAATCTTGTTGTGTTTAATGCTTGTCACTAGTGCACGAGTGGCATGATCTTAGATTTAATCTCCATAATTATTGCTTAGATTGTATCTACACCAGTTGTTTGCACATATCCTTGTCTGGAACCCGAGGCCCCAAAGTGATAGAATTTGGGATCACATGTCCTTGTTTGGATATGAGGATCACATGTTTTCACCAAGTGTTAATGTTTTGCTCCGGTGCTCTATTAAAAGGAGTACCTTAATTATCAGTAGAATCCCTTGAGGCCCCGCTGCAAACGGGTTGGTAAGATAAAACATGTTATGCATGTTTCTCATTGCGAGCATGTATGACTATATATGGAAAACATGCTTACATGATTAATAGACTGTATATTCTATCTTAATGTTATTTCAATACTATCAGTTGCCCAACTGTAATTTGTTCACCCAACACTTGTTCTCTGAGAGTTACCACTAGTGTAGATAGCTGGAAACCCGGTCCTTCTGTCATCATCATTGCTCTAAAGTCAACTACGCATTTGAATATATTCTGGTGCCATTGCCTCTGTATTACTGTTATTGCTGTTGTGTTACTATTACTATTACTCTCATACTAGTGATGCTTTCACATCACCCTGTTACTAGTGCTTTTCCAGGTGCAGCTGAATTGACAACTCGGCCGTTAAGTCTTATAAGTATTATTTGTCTCCCCTTATGTCGAATCAATAAATTTGGGTTTTACTTCACTCGAAGACTGTTGTGATCCCCTGTACTTGTGGGTTATCAATTCCCGACGGTCAGGGCCTTTTGCAGCCCACCACTAATGTGGTCCTCCTTGTGCGCCTCCACCACTTTTTAATGCTCGATCCTCGGGAGTCGACAAACAACGTTGGTGTTGCGGACTCGGCCAGAATAAAGGTGGCATCAGTCCTTGGGTTCCTCTTGTGCCAAGACAAAGATCTGCCTGACGCCGGTTCTTTGATCTGGCTGGAGTGTCGGATTATGTAAGGCTCTACCGGCGATCTCCCATGTGTGTTTATGCTTAGAGATTTCTTAATCGGGTGGTATTCGGTTGCGCCGGAGGGAGAGGCGCGAAACTCTGCTTTTGTTGCCATCATGGGTAAATCCTCGTGAAGTCAGAGGCGGAGAATGTCACAGAAAGCAAAAGTAGAGTACTACTAATGGTGATTGGAGCCTTTATGGTGATGAGGAGATTTCTTGGAGTTTCAAGAATCGTAGCAGCGGTATATAAGTGGGGGCAGCAGCACAAGTGAAGTTTAAAGGCTTGTCTTTTCTGGGTGAAAATCTAAGATCTGAACTTAATTATCTGTGTCTGGTAATGGCCTTGCTCAAGACGTTGTTTTGATAACGAGAACTATTCAGGTGAAAACCTAAGATCTACGATTGGGTGGTGATGGTGTGTGTGCAGTGTTTTCTTCTTGAAGGCGGTTCTCTTGAAAAACTTGGACATTATGTGATATTTTGTTGGTGTTTGAATGCTGTTGTTAGGACTGTAATTCTGTAGCGAAACTTTTTTTAGTTTCATTTTTTCGGCTATCTGCATTCATGATGCTATTAAGGTATTGAGCTGCTGCAGGGAGTGGATGTAGTTGATATCCCCACTCTTTTTCTTAAAAAAAACTGTCACGCTTGCTCATAAGGGTTTGGTTAAGGTTCAGGTATGGTAGAATTTTCTGAGACCATTCTTAGGTTTAACTCCCAACGGTCCACCCAAAATCTGACCCATAACCCAGGACGTTGGAGGCAATGTCTATGAACCCATAGCTGTTGCAGTTGCACCTCTAAACTAGATTAAAAAAATC
This sequence comes from Poa annua, assembly GCA_026929855.1. Lineage (NCBI taxonomy): Eukaryota > Viridiplantae > Streptophyta > Magnoliopsida > Poales > Poaceae > Poa > Poa annua. The sequence goes on along the minus strand of CM049427.1, from coordinate 4,137,025 downwards.
TGGGTAGTCAATTTTTTTTGTTATTTGCAGAGTCTAAGTGTAATTCCTATCTCTGTGGTATTAATATATACACTTTTTTCTAAAAAGAACACTACCGCCACGGCTTTCGGGCTGTACCGTGGCCACCCTACCGCCAATATGTGTACTAAGAAAGGTTTGATCGGGTTAAATTTACGTGAACGGTTCATTTCGCGTTGAAAGTTTTGGCCCTTCTTGCCTTCTACAACCAGACATATTAGTACTCCGTGGTTTTAGTCCTTGGTCGTGTGACCCCATCGTGTCTTACTTTTCAAACCCGTACAAAAGCATTTCACCAAAAAATGTGTAAAATAGCGCTATATACACGCTATATTTGTCAAAAAATTCTCTTTCTTTACCCATAAGTTGATGATCATAATTTTCCGATCTTTTACATGAGATTCAGAAGAAAAAAGTTAGTAGTTTTTGAATATCTAACTTTTAGCCATAACTCTGGTAGCCAGGTTCTAGAAGTCTGTGACTGTTGTGCTTAGAAATTTTTTAGCTCCGTATTTTTATAGTATTTCTGGAAGTCTTTAGTTATAGAAATATTGAAGTATCAAATACTTTGAGGTGTTTGGATTATATTCTTCAATACCTAAGAAACTACACTATTTTTGAAGTAAATACAAAAGAGGGTTTCACCTCTTTTTCAGTGCTAAAGTATTGCTTCGTTAGGCATAGAAGTATGTGGGAGAGCAAGCTGTTTCTCAGATTTTATAGAAATCAGGTGATTCACACTTCTGGGATAGCCTCATTGCCACAAAGATGTTCTTCTTCCAACATGGTTCTTTCTCAATTAGGGATGGATCGGAAATTCGTTTATGTAAGGATAAATGGCTAGGCCAAGCTAACCTTAGAGAACAATATCCGGCTATGTACTCTATTTTACGAAACAAAAGCGACACGATCGCGAAGGTGTCGAGTACATCCCCACCAGATCTTTCGTTCAGAAGAAGTTTACTTGGAACGAGACAAGCATCCTGAAATGCCTTGCTCATCCGTCTGGATTCAGTCCAATTGTCGGAAGGTCTAAATAGATTTCAATGGAATCTCACGAATAATGGTAAATTCTCGGTTGATTCTATGTATAGAAAACTAATTATACCCGAAGTGTCGGTCAATATTAATGATAGTTTGGAAGACGAAGATATCGCTTAAAATGAAAGTGTTTGCGTGGTATCTTCGTCTTGGTGTAATTCTTACAAAAGATAACCTTGCAAAGCGTAATTGGCACGGAAGTAAAATGTGTGTTCTGTCAACATGACGAGACCATCTTATCCTTCCATTACGTATTTGATAGGTCTATATGGTCAGCCATCCAGATAGGTTCTACCTTACTCCCACCACGTACTGTTGCAAACATTTTTGGCAACTGGTTAAATGGCGTGGATATTAGGTTTAAATTTTTTTGTAGGATGGGCGTGATTGCCATTATTTGGTCGATGTGGCTATGTACAAATGACAAGGTTTTTCATGATAAAAATGCTTCAGGTTATCTATCGGTGTTCAGCTACTATACGAGCATGAGCGGCCCTGCAGCGTGTGGAGCACCAAGACTTATTTTTGGAGGTGGCGTCGTGGCTGGAGCCGAGGTGGCGGCCAGTGAGTTATTCTCCCGGCATGGATGGCAACATAGTCTCCGGATAGACCTACCAGCATCCTAGACGAATTTACAATTTCTCATCATGATATGTAATTCGTTGTTTTTTTTTATATTGGTTACTGCTGAACTGGTGGTTGTGTGGATCTTAACTATGCATAGGACGGGTGTGACGCATGTTTAAAACTCTTAAGTAATAAAATTGTTTTATCTAAAAAAAAGGCATAGAAGTACTGTAGTTTTATTACACTAATATAAAAAATTATACTTTACTGCCAAACTAAGCCTAAACCCCTGGTTCTACCCTTTGTGTGGTCTTATTAGTGTGGACTTGCTTATCGTGTGAGACGAATGTGGTGGCGTAGACGATGTGCGAGACTATGACAACTGAACTAATCCGCCGCCTTATTTCTGGACCATATGCATGGTTTGTTTCGACGAAAAAAGAAGTTGCCGCACAACCATGATCCATCTGGACCCCCAACCATAACCTCTCCCGACCCCCGTGTGGCGGCACTGCGCCACACCGGGGAAATCCCCATCGCCGGTGTCTAGCCCTTCCCCAACCTCTACCCTCCCCTCGCCGTCGCCGTGGTATCGCCGGGCAAGGACTGAGCGGCAAGGCGGCGGCGGGGCGTCCGCCGATCGCAACCAAGGGCTGAGGAGGCGGCGCCCCTCCTCTCTCTCAGCTGCGGTGGCGCGTGACGGCGGTGGCCGGAGAGCCTCTATGCGATGGCAGCATGTCGGTGGCTGGTCCGCAGATCCTTCCCCGGCGCTTCGACTTGGTGTTAAGCCGTTCGCACCACATGGACTCCGGGGCGGCGGTCTCTGGCATGAAGGCGGCGACCTCCCTTGTCGGAGGTAGTCGGCCAATTTGGGCCTAGTGTGGAGGATCTTGGGATCCACGTCAAGATCCATTGGAGATCCAGTCGATGATGAGCTTCGAGGTGACGTGACAGCCGGTGAAAGCCGAGCCTAGACCTTGGTTTGGGCGGAAGATGATGGTGTCGCTTGACGTCATCACCTTGTTGAAGGCATCGCCCTCGCTGTTTTCATCACTTCACTCATGTTGTTCCGGGGGAAACCCCAAATCTGGGTCTCCCGGATTGGACGTTGGCGACGTACGGCGTCGTTTCCCCTCTTGAGGGCAACGTTTTTGGAGCAGCTATCGACTGGAGGGGGTCAGCTGGCGGAGCGGTTGTCATCTACCACGTCGTTGTCTATGTGGTTTTGGCGGCGTGGCGCTGCGGAGTCTCGATTTCGGGTCGATGGACTCATGCATGTTGGCGTTGTCTGGTATCGTGGCGATACCGATGGCAGACTGGATCTGCGAGGTCATGGTATTAATCATTTCTGAAGATGGGTTCGTGGAAGAAGGTGGCAGCGACTAAAGCGTACATGTTGGTGTGAATGGAGTGTTTAGCTGAACTGGTACTCCAGTTTTAGATGATGTGTGTTGGTGTTAGTCACCCCATCATAGTGTAGCGACACTTGTTGTCGAGATGTTGATTTCAGTTTGTTTTCAACATTGTACTTTATAAATCTGGTTGGAATTAATAAGTGTACATGTATGGTTATATGCATTACTCGATGCAGATGTCGGGAAATCGCAACCTCCTTTTCTAAAAAAACAACAGATCATCCATCTGTCCTAGAACTCTACGGTGCTAAAGCTCTAAATCACACGTTTTTTCTCCTGTCAAACGGCGAAACTACCTTCAGTAGTCCATCTGCCCTACTGAGTACTGACTACCAATCCGGCAGGCACGGTATCAAACTATGTGGTGAACGGCACTCTCGGGCAAGGAGGCACGCGCCAATAGATTAATTGCCGGATTGGTTCAAAAAGAAATAGCTTAGGCGAGTGCTAGAGAAGGCATAAGTCTACTGATATGCGAGGACGAAAAGAAACACAATTGATCTGCAAGGCTGTATTCTTTCGTACGCACCTCACGGAGCAATCAGCAGCACAGAGCACCGATGGTGTGCACCAATGAAGAAAGTTAACGCTGATGGAAAATATCTTGTATCCAAGCACAGAAGAGAGAGCTAGATGCTCCTTGTTTAGTATGTTTATAGACATAGAGCTATACGACGCTTCAGTACATACATATACATCCAAACAATGAAGACTTGACTGACCAGCCTATGAGACTGACTTCAACAGAAAATGTCGATCGGTAATTCTTCGTTCTGGAGAAAAATGTCATTGGTTGCAGGTCATGTCCATTACAATCATGCATCATCCTGACGTATATAAAAGTCCAAATGAGCAAGACCAAGACTCCACCAGCTTGTTCTTATCAGGTTCTGCAGTTGTGGCCTGAGATCACTGCAGTGATTTTCTGTGTTTGTGTGGTTTGGCAGACCTTTCCGTCCACTTGGGACCTCCTAGACATCCATTCAAATTATCTGTGCTCACATACTTGCCACATCTTTTGTGGTTGTGGACTTGTGGTGCGTTAGCAGCACGTCCATGGGCATTTGGCAGAGGCCGTGTCCGGACCTCAGCCCAATAACTCGGGCTGGATGTTCAGGCTAACTGTTGATGAACTCGAGAAGATGAAAGTCGCCCCACAACCTACAAAGTAGGCCGCCCCGGGAGGAGAGTATTTGTGGACGTATGGAATATCGACCGTCTACATGGAAAAAGAATAGCGCTATATCTCCGTTAATAATAGGTTACAGTGTTTTGAGAATTGTCTCGCTAAATTAATCTCTTCTCTACTATATAATATGGCTTGGGAAGTCCGGTCGTACGTCGTGGTTATTTTGTGTTTTAGTCCCTGACGATTATGTAAATTAACCCGTTGTCCACAAAATTGGAATGTTTGTGTTTTCAGCCCTCATCTCTATCCACTCGCAACACCGCTCGACGCGAGAAGACATCGGCGTCTCGAGCGCCGCCTCGCACCATCCCACGCCGCCGCGTGCTAGCCGTCACGACGCGACTCCTCCCGCGTCGCCGCGTGCGGGCCCTCCGCCGCGCGCATCCATCCGCGCCACCACGCTCTGTCTCGCCGCCGTACGCGCCACCGCGGTGCCCCCGTCAAGAACCTCCTCCCGCGCCGCCACTTGCAACCACCTTTGCCGCTCCTGCGGAGTACGGACACCAGGGTCACCCATCGCCACCCCTGTGCTGCAAGCGGCGGCTCACCCATTTGCGTTCCCCGCCATGAGGAGCTCCCCCGATGCCCAACATCCTTCTCACGCCAACGCCGGGGAGCCCCAGCAGCCGCGGTTTGCATCGAGTACCAGCCACGCACGGGATCGACGAAGGAAGACTGCTTCTATGCCGCTGCTGGTCCAGGTCACATCAGCTCCGCACAGGCTCCACACCCTCACCGCCGGATGGCTCCCAGCTATGGCCGCGCGTGCTTTTTCTCCTTGCTATCTGTTTCTTCCTCCTCTGTCTATCTGTTTCTCTCGGCACTGAATGATTTTGGGGCAGCGGGCAGTGCACTTGTGTGTAAGAAAAAAGTACAACCAGTATATAGAGGAAGTGCACATGGAACTGACTAGAAAATTATACTTCTAATTTCTGCCATATGTATTGCCTTTTTCAGTCCACTTATCAATTCTCCGATGAAGAAGCCAACCAGCTTGCAGAGGAGATAGAGAAACATAACTTGTTTGACTTCTCTGCTTTGGAGCTACATCTTGTTGCTCTTCGATTTTCCAGTGCCAATGATTCAGGGGCTGGAGACAACCTTGCGAGCTGGAGCTGCTCCCCTGCCTTCCAATTTTATGCATGCTCAGGCAGCAGTGATGCAAACACAGTCATCCTTAGATAGAATTCAGATCCAGTCGAAATCAATAGATGCCGACAAAACAGGTGATGGTAAGAAAACTGAAGATGGCAACGAGATCATCCCACATTCCCACATGTGGCACAACCTACTCCAGCAGAAGCGAAGGACATGTAATTATCTCATCCTCTCATTAATTTGCAATCCCTCCCGAGGTTAGAATATTTGGATACTGATCAGGGAATTAAAATAAGCAGCTTTATTTCTTGAAATGTCCTCGGTATAATTATTTTGTAATAAACTAAATTATAGCTACCACATTAGGTTTGTTCCTCAAATGGACGTGTCTAGATTCAGCTGGATATTGTCTTAGGTATCTGAATGCGATGGATTTTCCATTATGATCTTTGATGTAGAATGACTAGCCTCTTGAATTACAAATAGGCTCGATCAGAATCAAAGTTTTGTGTTGTGCATCATAAGTTCTTGATTATGCAATTGCGCTATTGTAGTGAACTCCTTATTTTGGTTATGACCTGAGAATATTATTTCATCGACCTAGATTTCAACTTTGTACTGTCTAATGCATCGAAATCATTTTTAAAAACTTAGATGTGATCTCAGACTTACAACTCTCTCCTCGTGTATTCTATTCCATCACCTTTAGTACGTATATGGATCTATATATGTGGCATGAGTTTGGCGATATTTAATGAGTGGTGTAACACTTCCAAGTTCTTTTTACGTATGACACTTGCAAGTTACTACAGTGATTTTATTACATGTAGAAGGGAAAAAAGGATGGCAGTCGAGGTAATATGTAAGGAAAAGGTTTTATTGGGCCTTCCGTTACAAATACACACTTGGTAGATGGATAATTGCAGGTTTTTATTTTGTTCCATGTCGGCGACACTATTACTCCCATATTGTTCAGAGGGAGTATCATTTTATTCGTCGCATATTGTGTATTATTTCTTAAAAGACACTTTGGAGGGAGGATGGAGCCGGTAAGGGCACCACTGAACTTGCCATGCCATCTTATACATTTTTTCTACAAATATCTCAACTCTACTTTCAATTCTACAGTTCTTCTGTGAACATGAGGATTACTGACCTAGATGATACACGTTCATTCCAGCTAGGTAATAGAGTAGGTTTATATGTTCGCTACATACTATTTTGAAAATTTCTGTGAAAACTTTAGCTTTTTTTAATCATATAGGTCATAGCAGTATAGCTCTGGATGAAACAGTTTTACATGAACATGTATTTATTTGGAAGGATAAGAACACATGTTTTCGTTCATCGTTTACATTTAGTAAAGAATAAATCACTTTATTTTGCTAAATACATGGCTAATATTTGGTCTACCCGTAGCAGCACACGGATATTTAGCCATGAGGTTATTGCACTTCTTAGTCAACTAATTTAATAGTTTTAGAGTACTATGTGTCTCTCTTTTATATATAAAAGTGAATATTCATGTGTGTTTTATCTTTACACGAGAGATCTTGGCTATATCAGCACGAACATTCAAAGTAGTATTACTCTTATTCAACATACTGGTAGGCCTCCAAATACACAGCCAAATCCTTTCGAAAGTGTCATGTATGGTGCTGAATCTGGAATGATCCCTACTGGAATAGAAGCATATAGAGAGCAGATTATTTATTTGGGTTCTGAGTTCATGATGAGCAATGTATATTTTCATCTTAACGCATGTGTCTTTCATCGATAATGTATATAAATTTTCACGCCCGTTGCAACGCACGGGCATTTTACTAGTAAGTGTACAATGTCTTATAAAAAGCACATTATAGCATGATATAGCACGCTAATACCATAATTTAAGGTCGGTGCTATTTTACCGTAGCGCGCAATTTTTTCCTCACTTCTATCCCACATAAGTTAGGATATGATTGAACAAACATTTTAAAATAAAAAAAAGTAAACCGATTCAGAATGCACAAGGCAGGGCTAAGTTTCCCATTTTGAAGAATAAATATGATTCAGAAATAGGTGAAGAACTCAAGTCTTGCAAAAACATTTTGATGTTGGTCTGATACTCTTAACCATCTTGAAGTGAATTCTGCTATCCATTAAAACCGAAGTGAACTATTTTATGATTTTAAAGATTTTTTGCATGTTCGCTTGCTAATTTTTAAGTTCTACATTCACATAACTCTGGTAATAAAACTAATCAAAACAAAGTTCAATATATATTAACACCAAATTTAAAACTTTTCCCTAATTAAAATTGAAATTTAGTTACGAAAAAATAGATCATTGGAAACATTATTGCCAGTGGGCGCTTCACATGCAAAGTCAATACTGTGCTCGTTTCTAAGGGTGGGAAACATAGATATGAAGATATCGGTCGAAAATGTGCACGACTCCGATAGAGATTGTGGAGGTTATAGATCTTGCCAGAATCAGAGAACACATGTGTTGATGTTGCTCCTCGAGGGCGCTGTTGGCGGAGCTCTGTCAGCCTCAGAGGTATGGACTGCATGTGCGCAACCACTCAGAGACTCCGAGCGGTGGCACGGTGGAGGCTCTCGGGCTTCTTCCCTGGTGGCTTCCGATAACCAAGCTCCGCGAATAAAATCTTGGAGGACGCCTCCAGATTGGCTCGATCGGGTCATCTCCTCTATTCCTTCAGGTTTGGTTCGCCGTAGCCGGCATCGAGGTGTCTAAAGGTGGTTGGGTGACCGACTGCGGGGTTGTTGACAGGACTGGGAGAAATACCCATGGGATTGCGGATGACGGCGACGCATGTGGGTGCCCTTAAAGGGGATCGCATGCAGAAAATTAAAAATTTCCTACCAACGATATCCTTAAACTAGCAAGGATTTATACTATCCATATATAGTAGTACGGCGGAGATCGGAATACATACCCTCGTAGACCAAAAAGCGGGGATTACGCTCCTGCACAAGCGCTGACGACAAAGACGACGTAGCCGACCTCTAGGTCGCGAAGAACTTGGCGCGACGAAGACGACGAAGATGACCTCGAGGTCGGGTGGAGGAAGTAGGCCCCCGAGTACCGCTAGTGCAGCACCTCGCAGGGTGTTACACACATACGGTGGAGCACGGCCTCCGAAGCTCCAGTACATGACGAGCGGCGGAAGATTTGGACCGCAACACCAGCAGCGCGGCAGCGGGCTATGGTGGAGAGAGAACTCTCATCCTCCTCGGTGCAACTCCGACAAAGGGAATCATGGGATCAAGGAGAAATGGAGAATTAATTGGGTGAATTAAAAAGCCAGGGGTGCCCCTGAAGGAGATATGCCCTAGAGGCAAATAAATAAGTAGTATTTATTGCATTATCTCATAAGTTTATAATAGGTTTGTGTATTATGCTATAACTGTATTAATCGGAATTATTGATACACGTGTGATACATAGACAACCAGGTCCCTAGCAAGCCTCTATATGAGCTAGTCCATTGGGCAACAGTTGATCGAGATTCCCGATCAAGGACAATGACGTCGGTTGACAATGGGGTCATCTTGTTAGTTGAATAAGGTGGTGGACATACGCAAAGTATTGCAATAAGATCGTATTACGATGTTTGTCATTTGCAATAGATAAGAATATGATAGCTTATTCCTTAGACCGTGAGACCGTACTTATTAATGCTTCGTAGGGGTGCTTTGAGAGCACCAAACGTTGTGTCTTATATAGCATGACAATAACGGTGTCCATCTTGGGTATTCCGAAATAGCATCAAGACGTAAGGATCAAGAGCGGGATTTGTTCATTCTTATAATGGAAAGATACTCTGGGCCCACTCGGTGATATTGCATCTATATAGCTGCGCAGCTTATGACTAGGTCATGGAGATGTAATATCGCAGACGAGTTTAATAACCTTCGTCGGTAACGAGATACAACAAAGACATCGGTGTGTCTACGATCATATCTCGGACAAGGTAGTATCGCAGAGACAAAGGTAATGAATATCATATTTATGGTTCAACGACGATATTCGTGGAATGCATAGGGGTCGTCATATACTTCCAGGTATCCCTGACGATCATTGGTGAGCGGAGTGTCTCGACCATGTCTGGAGTGTTCTCGAACCGTGGCGTAACAAACTTAAGGTCTTAGCGACGCCAGGAGATAGGTTCTGGAATATTATAGGAATTTGTTGGAGAGAGAGAAATGATCCGGAAAGAGTTCGGTGGTCCGGAAGGAGTTCCGGGGAAGTATGGAATGGTTCCAGGAATGTCCGAAAGTTGTTCGGGTGGTTCCGAAATAGTTTCGGAGTCATGGGATATTGAATTATATATAAATATATTAATTATGAATTAATGGGATTTTTATATTAATTTAATATTAATTAAATAAAGGAAAAAGGGGGCTCCCACCTACATGGGCCCTATGAGGGCCCAAGAAGGGGGAGCCGCACCCCACAAGGAAAGGGAGGCTTGGGCCTCCTAGTCCGAGTTGGACTAGGAGTAGGAGAAGCCCAAGGGGGGTTCGGCCAAACCCCCCCTCCCATCTCCTCCTTTAGTCCCACATGGGGGAGCCAAGGGGTTTGCACACCCCCTTCCCCCTTTATATAGCAAGGCATATTAATTGGATTAATTCATTGGAAAATACAATTAATTGTATGCAGGCCTGCCGAGCTGTTTCTCCGCCCGTTTTGCCCCCTCTCTCCACCTAAGCTATACCGCAGAGCGTCGTTGCTCTGCGGAATTCCAGATAAGATCTACACCTGCGATTTCAGCTGGATCTGAATGACCGGGGGTTGTCGCTAAGCTTTGTATGTTTGTGAGTGCTCGGAGGTAACTCCCTTTGAGTAGCCTGGGCGACGTCGTCTCGCCCCTACAGCCGCCGCGCCCCCCTCCCCTCTGCCGCCGGCGCACCACCTCTGGTGCTGGCGCTCTGCCTTCTTCCGCCCGACGCCCGCCGACGCAGATCATCATCAACACCCCGGCGTCATCGTCTTCATCGCGGCAAGTTCTCCGCGACCTCGAGGTCGGCTACGTACGACTTCATCGTCAACGCTTGTGCGGGAGCGTAATCCACGCTATCGGTCTACATGGAGGTAATGTAACCCGTTCCGCCACCGTTATCGCATGTACTAGATAGATAGATTATGGCTAGTTAGGGTTTCGTACGCTAGAAAAATTATTGTTTTCTGCACCGTAACCCCTTCAGCCCCTTCTTATATAGGCTCCCGGGGGAGCCAACCTTGCCAGCCAGGCAATGTGGGACTTTCCCACATGCCTGGTTTGGCCAAGGCTGGTGCGCCGGAATTCCCTTGAGGGTCCCCCCCATGGGCCTTCTTTACACCAGAAGGCCCATTTAGGGAAATCAGTCTAAATAAATTTGAAAATAAATATATAAAATCATATTTAAACATTAATTACACAAACTAATATCAAACATATTATATATAATTTATTCTAGCTCCGAAAACTATTTCGTCGCTGCCCGATCTCCATCGGACCATTCTCGGGACGTTTCCGGTGATCACTTTCCTTTCCGGTTGTCTTGTCGAAACCCCTTAAGTATGTTACCCTAGCGGTTCGAATAACAGCCATGATTGAGACTCCTCTCCAATCAATTACTAACTCGTAGGCCTGAACCCCATGAATTAATCTCTATGATATAACGAATGACTTTCATCTATCAAACCTGGACGTCTAGTCTTAAACCTTTTGTCATAGCGATACTTAGCGTGTCCGAGCATCATTCTCAGATATCTCCATACCTAGCATGATCTCGTTACTGACATCGCTATCTTCTACTCGTCTATGATATTATGTCAGCTGGTGACCTAGTCACATGTTTGTAAACTCATTTGACATAATCTCACCAAGTGGGCCCTAGAGTATCTATCTGCCTATACGGACTGACAAATCCCGCAGTTGACCTCTCGTCTCAACTACCCCCTTCTGATACCCAAAAAGTATCACCGTTTTTGTCATACTAAATAAGATACGACGTTTGGTGCAATCAAAGTATCTTTCAGGAATAACAATAAGAGTTGGTCTCACGGTGTTAAGGCGTAATGACTATGTCCTATAAATAATGGGTATGCCCATCACATCGTTCAACCAACGACATGACTTCCATTGCCGACCGGCGCCATGCCCTATCATCGGAAAACCTCGATCATCAATCGCGCAACGAAACTAGTCTTAGTAGAGGCAACTACGGACCTGGTTGTTTATCTACCACACTTGTATTAATGTTTTCGTTTAATACTGCTATAGCATGGTATAAAACATATAATGAACAATTGGGATATTACCAATAAACTATGTTTATTAAGTGCCTCTAGGGCATATTCCCTTCAGTCTCCCACTTGCACTAGAGTAACACTTAATCTAGTTTACGACTTGGTAAAAGCTCAACACCCATAGCATCTTGGTGCATGCTCGTCTCGTGGAAGAGGAATACAGTCAATAGATCTCACACACTTAGACCTCTATGTGCTTTGCAACACTTCTATGTCACCTAGTTTGACTTTATCCCGTATCTTATGTTGACGGTGAAATATATCCTAGTGGATTGAGTGAGACTCGAACATTCGCGTAGCATGGGACTTAAAAGTCTAAGAGATCTATTAAGGGGACCACATACGCTCAAAAAACTGCTCAGTCCAATCACACTTGCTACTTCTGAAGTTGTCATATATTTCTATACCTATGTAGATTATGCGACAGTGCATTCATGTCGACTTCGCAAGCTAACCATGTCTTTCTTCAAAACAAAGAACATCTCCTATATGAGATTTCTAGTCGTACGGGTCAGTGTCACAACTTGCATCATCGTAACCGTTTTACGGCAAGTTGTCTTTCCACTCTTACCCTTTATTAGAAAACATATCTTCAGTTCTCACAGACACTGAATGATACACTTAACGTTTGTTCAATGATCCACACAAGGATCACTTTAGAACCTGTTCTTCAACCAAGAACTCGGGTCACACTAAGTCGAGCTTTCAGTCTGATAGAATCTATGTCTGATACATAGAGAATGTCGAACATCATTTTCTATCACTGAAAATGCCAAGATAAACTTAATATTTTACCTAGTCATACAAGTAAGAACAATCTTCTTCGCTTGTTCTATTTTGAAGCACTTCAGAATCTTAACTTAGGAAATTTTCCGACCTATTGTTATTAAGCCCCTTACGATCTATACAATTGTAAATCGGATGCCTAATACTCCTAACTTCATTTCATAGAAAATTTAATCACTTAAATAATCCTTTACACTCTACTAGAGGATATGTGTCATTCAATATGTCGTTACATACAAAATCACAAATGACACCTAGCTCCCACTCAAATATGCCTTCCGCATATAAGATCAAGGAAAGCTACTTAGCTCCCACTCAAATATGCCTTCCGCATATGAGATCAAGAAAAGCTACTTTGCTCCCACTCACTTCTTTGCAAATGCAGGTTTCTTCAACTATTTTGGACAACTCCAAAATCCTTTGATCACATTATCAAAGTGAAGATTCCAGCTCTGATATGCTTGCTTCAGCACATGAACGGATAGCTGAAGTTCGCACACATGTTTAGCATACTCAGGATTACAAACCATTAGTGTACTGATTACAACTCTTTCTTAATGACACTGTTAAGAAACATGGTTTTCTTATCCATCTACCAATTTCTCATTCAAAATGATAGTAATTGCTAAACGACCCAGAATAGATTTAGGCTTCGCTAATTGAGACAAACTCTCATGTGGTCAACTTTTGAATCTGTCGGAACTGCTTCACGACAAATCGATCCTTCTCAATGTCTACTCTCTCATAAAATTTCATATTCTATTAACATCCTAGATGCCATCAAGAAGATCTCCCAAGTCATTACCTGGTAATCGTACATGAATTTTATTTCGGATCATATATGACTCATAGCCATTTCTCGGACTTAGGTCTACCATCTCTTCTTCGTAGTTCGTAGGTCTGTCATATTCCATTAACATGACCTTCATAACAAGATTGTCGTAACACATAGTGTGGAACACAACCTCGTGACCTACGTTCTTAGTATGTGCTCAGAGCATCATGATCTTGTATCAGCTGTTCAAGCTCTGGAGCATGACACCGAAAACACTTTCGGTTGCGCCACTCTGATGTCTGGAGAGATAGTTCATCAACTTCGTCTTGCTCTACTTTCTTTCTCACTTATACCCTTGGAAGAGAAACTATTTCTTTCGCAAGGTATATCCCGGCAACGATTTTCTATGTCGTGAGACATGTACCCAACTAACTCTTTAGGTACGGTACACTACAAAGGTTAATCCATTTTAGGTTTGATCACATCGAAACACTAAATTGTTGAAACGACAATCCAGGCTAAAAGCCATGCCATCACTCGTATGGTATTGTCTCCATGGATTCACATGGTTTCCCTATTATCTAGCGTGAGTGTTACGTTTCTATCATATGACTCTAATGATCACAATAATTTGGTAAGAGATTTATTTACCACACACTATCCGATAGGGTGCAATTACGACGTCCTAACATACCATAACACTATGGTGTTTCATGCGACGTAATTTGTGGAAATCTTCTCACAAGTCTTCCAATGATATGCCAACATTATAACTCAAATCTTCATTTCCTCGATCTGTATCGCGGGAATTTGATTTTCTTGTTAAGTTTATTTCCTACTTCATTCTAAACTTGTTTGATCAAATCAAAATTTCCAGACCAACATTCACTGAGTGGATATCCATATATCTACTCGAATATTCATGAAGTCTATGAAATAAATACTTCCACTACACGTTAAAGTACTTCATTGATTCACATACACCCATATGCACGATTCTCAACAAGCTATACTCAAAATGTTCAGTGAAGTTCACAAAATAAAGGTCTCCACTACCCGTCAATTACTTCATTGAACCACATACATCTATATGCATGACTATCAATAAGTTATATGCCTGTTTTCCGAAAACGGTGTCTTAGTTATTTTGCAAGTGTCAAAAGATCAAATTTAAGAACTTGTAGATCCATCCGGTATGGAGCTAATTCATTGACTATAACATTGACATGAATTAAACGGTAGTGCCACACATATGTGGTGTCTTTATTAAGTTTGTATCATTTGACATTACTATTATGAATGTGGGAGCTTCTACCATGTAAATTCAAATCGGCATATGATCATTACTTCATAAATATAGGACAACGAATTTGTCACTAATATATATGAACAATTGTCTCGCTAGAGGAGACACACTTATAACGATCATACTAACAGGCGATCATAAAGAATTTATTCAAATGGTAGATCTAGAGGGAGAGTGTCTATGGCCATCACAACAATTTCTCTTCCATTATCAACACGCAATGTCGCCTCATCCTGTCAAGCTACTCAAGCAGTAAACCTGGTTTTCATAAAACATGAGTAGTATAAAAAACTTAGTCACTCCTGCGAGTACTTGCTTAGCTAAAACAATCATAATATTTATATCATATATACACCATCATCATTGATGACTTCCGGCGATCTGTTCCATCTTCTTGATACTTCCAACGTAATCAAGAACCATGAAGGTGAATGATTCCCCTTGCATGACATAGTCTATGACATAGCATTTGCACTTGGCAACGACGTCTGTCATCCAGTGATCGAGCTGAGCGAGGCGTCTCAATGTTCATCAAGTATGACCATATGTCATCAAGTATGACTGCCACGTGCTCATTTAATGTGTGTATTCTCATCCATCTTGGTTGAGAAGACAATCACTCAACATACTGATAAATTTCATCAACCCAATTTTAGGGGTACCCCGAGTTTAGCGATCATCTCATATGTTCGCGATCCAATAACTCGTACCCACCGTTGATTCTCTATAGCAGAGATTATAGCATACACTAGACTATGATGATATCATCCGCACAAAATCTGATAATCCCAATTATCTTTTGTTAGCGGAATCTCCGGATTTATCTCCTAGCGGGTATTGTATCACAAAGAGCTAACCGTTTAAACAAGGAGTATCCTCAAGCTAAAGTATAAAACTATGAAGTTTGGACCCAACCTTTTAAGTTTCACAATCGCAGGAATGCGACTAATTTTAAAAGATGCTATTACATTGATTAATATCTACAAAGGTTTGCAAAATAGACTTATGTTCATTATATTTTGAGTTCTAGTATTTTAGAAAATAACTATCAGAACTCCCACTCAAACAAACATCCCTCCTGGTCGTTTAAGCGATGACACGACCCCCATCCATTGCACAACCCCTCATCGTCAGAGCCGGCAACACAACTTCAAGGGTAGACAATTGTCAATCACAACAACTCTGTGACTCATGCTCGAACTTTCGGCCTCCGTGTTTCGAGGCCATATCTGCATATGTTAGGCTCGCCACTATTACCTCCACGTAACGCTTGTGCAACATGGCTTACACCCACTGTATGTGAACGACGATATGTCTGACACCCGATCGTCACGGCCTGACTCATAACGTAGAACTTTCTTGGTGGTGCTCGTTGGAGATATAACTACCGCCATGTAACTAATATATAGTAATATATATAATCACACAATATAAGATGCACACAATAACATCAAATGTAATGCGATGTGATATAGTCCAATGCGCCATGGTCTTCTTGGCGCCCACAGTTCATAAACAATTTAATAAATCTACCTTGACCATAACACATTGCCTCTGCAAAATAAAGTTAGATGCTTCTACTTTATCTTTTGCATATTTTACGTGGCTTGGGGTTGTCGTAAATAGAACCGCTTCATACCAACAAACCTTATGACCACAACAACGATCCAATAATTACATGTTTAAGCATCCCTTTCGGGCCCTCCATTAAAAATGCAAAGCCAACTAAAGAGAGAGAAACAGACACCCGCCGGCCACAAATACGGTACAAGCTGTATGTCAGTACTGGAACCAGCTAGTCTCGCGTAAGCGTACGCGTAAAGTCGGTACAGGCCGCTTCATCAACTCGATGCCGCTGGAATCACAAGTGCACGCTAGAGAGTAGCAAATAACAGGAACGGTGCCCCCGTGCAGAACACGGATTCGAACAACGTACAACTATATCTACGATAGATCGTCTCCGATACCACTGAAGGGGATCGCATGCAGAAAACAAAAAAATTCCTTGCAACGATATCCTTAAACTAGCCAAGATCTATACTATGTAGATATAGTAGTACGGCGGAGATCGGAATACATACCCTCGTAGACCGAAAAGCGGGGATTACGCTTCCGCACAAGCGTTGACGACGAAGACGACGTAGCCGACCTCTAGGTCGCGAAGAACTCGACGCGACGAAGACGACGAAGATGACCTCGAGGTCGGGTGGAGGAAGTAGGCCTCCGAGTACCGCTAGCGTAGCACCTCGCAGGTTGTTACGCACATACGGTGGAGACGACGGCCTCCGAAGCTCCAGTCCAGGACGAGCAGCGAAAGACTTGGACCGGAACACCAGCAGCGCGGCAGCGGGCTATGGTGGAGAGAGAACTCTCATCCTCCTCGGCGCAACTCCGACAAAGGGAATCACGAGATCGAGGAGAAATCAAGAATTAATTGGGTGAATTAAAAGGCTAGGGGTGTCACTTCTTATATAGGCTCCCGGGGGAGCCAACCTTGCCAGCAAGCCAATGTGGGACTATCCCACATGACTGGTTCGGCCAAGGCTGGTGCGCCGGTCCTAGGTGGGCCCCTTTGGCCCACCTAGGCCGGCTAAGCCCCCCCCCCCCCCCCCCCCACCGAATTCCCTTGAGGGTTCCCCCCGTCCCCATGGGCCTTCTTTCCAACAGAAGGCCAATTTAGTGAAATCAGCCTAAATAAATTCAAAAGTAAATATATAAAATAATATTTAAACATTAATTACACTAATTAATATCAAACATATTATATATAATTTATTCTAGCTCCAAAAACTATTTTGTCGCTGCCTGATCTCCATCGGACCATTCTCGGGACGTTCCCGGTGATCTCTTTCCTTTCCGGTTGTCTTGTCGAAACCCCTTAAGTGTGTTACCCTAGCGGTTCGATATAATAACAGACATGATCGAGACTCCTCTCCGATCAATGACTAACTCGTAGGACTGGACCCCATGAATTAATCCCTGTGATATAACAAATGACTTTCATCTATCAAACCTGGACGTCTAGTCTTAAACCTTTTGTCATAGCGATACTTAGCGTGTCCGAGCATCATTCTCAGATATCTTCATACCTAACATGATCTCGTTACTGACATCGCTATCTTCTACTCGTCTATGATATTATGTCAGCTGGTGATCTAGTCACATGTTTGTAAACTCATTTGACATAATCTCACCGAGTGGACCCTATAGTATCTATCCGGCTATACGGACCGACAAATCCTGATGTTGACCTCTCGTCTCAACTACCCCCTTCTGATATCCAAAAGTATCACCGTTATTTTCATACTAAATAAGATACAACGTTTGGTGCAATCAAAGTATCTTTCAGGAATACCAATAAGAATTGGTCTCACGGTGTTAAGGCGTAATGACTATGTCCTATAAATAATGGGTATGTCCATCACATCGTTCAACCAACGACATGACTTCCATTGCCGACCGGCGCCATGCCCTATGATCGGAAAACCTCGATCATCAATCGCGCAACGAAACTAGTCTTAGCAGAGGCAACTAGGGACCTGGTTGTTTATCTACCACACATGTATTAATGTTTCCGCTTAATACAGTTATAGCATGGTATAAAACATATAATGAACAATTAGGATATTATCAATAAACTATGTTTATTAAGTGTCTTTAGGGCATATTCTCTTCAGCCCTCACCTCCTTGGAGGCGTCATCTAGTTCCTCTTTGGCAATGCCCTCTCCCGAGCAATGGGGGAAACCCTAGCTCTAGCTTGCTAGTGCAGGCAGTTGCACTTGTGGTATTTTTGGTGTCTTCCACTCCTTACAGGTACTGTCCGGATTGCTCGTAGAGTCGCGGAATCAATGTTCTTCGCTACCTGGAGCGTGTACCTCTAGGGCGCAGTGTACACCGTTGTTGCCATCTCTCTACCAATGCTTCCTTGGTTCAGGCCGAGCCCTATTGCCCATTCGCCGATCTCTACCAATGTTTGCTACCTGATGATGATTTGTAGTACAATTGCTTGAGCTGTATCGTGATACAGTGACACTATCTCCAAACAAATACCCAATTCTTGATTCTCCAGAGAGGCCTAGATTACGA
Organism: Poa annua; assembly: GCA_026929855.1. Lineage (NCBI taxonomy): Eukaryota > Viridiplantae > Streptophyta > Magnoliopsida > Poales > Poaceae > Poa > Poa annua. Next base: position 4,118,444 of record CM049427.1, on the reverse strand, counting down.
AGGGGCGGTGTCACGCCACATTTGTGTGTTTCCGCTTACATGCATGTAAGCAAGCAACTCCAACATGCTACTTGTATACTAGTTAGCCTTTTCCCATTGCCTACCATTACCACAAATTTAGTGGACATACTACCCCACACCCGATTCATACAAACATCTCGATATGCCTTTTACAACACTTGTTATGTCTATATATCAATTTCAATAAATTTTTAGCAACACACAAAATTTATCACCCGAACATGTGTTCATAGTGTATACCAATAGCCAGGAATTGTAGATAACGCCTGGTATATATCAAGGATATATATATATATATAGAAGTATCTATAGTACTAAAATAACATTATATACTCCATATACTACATGTTACATACCTCATGATATGATAAATACTCCATACATGTGTGAAACACACGTGGGTGTAGTTACACCAATATGTCCTATATAGGTTAAATAAGAACATTTTCGTATAGACGGCAGTCATGGTGTAAGGTTTGGTAGGTGAAATTGAACTAATTATAGAAAGTTTCACAATTCGTATTTTGACATAAAATTCAATTGGTATTATGGATAAGGATCAAGAGATGGTAGAAGTTAAAACGAATATATCTTGCGTATATAAAATTGTAATGCTTCGTGGTCGTATTTCGCAATTATATGGCAAATTGGCTCTTTCAGTGGGATTGTAGATAGAACAAAAGAAAATGAGTACACTATTGTACCTTTTCTCATCTAGATGCTTAAGTGGTTCCTCCCTGTTTTTTCTGCAACCTGCCCATCATCATAGTAGTATTTCTTTGCAACCAATAAATTTCTAAGTAAAATTTGAATGTGTTTATTTTTTTAGTGTGCGCTCTTGTTCTCCAACTTTGCATACATTTACTTGTCTCCCTCCAGTACTAAAATTTCCTTACAAGAGAACAACACCCATCAATTAACAAGCTAGAGTTATAGCTAATTTGATAATATGGGCACCAAAAGATGCATGCATGCAACAAACGAAACCTCTACGCGTACGACGTCATCATGTACGACGTCATCATGTCAGACGCGTCTGTATGACGGTGCAACCAGCGGACTGGGCTGCTCCTGTTGCGACTGTGAATGGTGTAATGTTACATGTCGTACGCAGATTGTATGCGCAATGTCGTACGCATAGCAGCACTCTGCAACAAACTACCTCTATGAGTTTGTTGACTAGCTTGTTCTTTCCGAGTGCCTACAATTCCTACAGATTTACTGGCTCCTACATGCACACATCCTGCACCCATATGCGCACACACCATTCAACACTCGGTTCCACCTTTATTTGTTTACAACAATACACATCTATAGGCCGGGTGTGGAATATCAATGTGTGTATATATTAGCTAACAAATAGCGTGGATGTAGCTTAAATATTGTGAAACTGCGGGTTTCTCAATCAACTCTGAGATTTCTCATTGCGCAGCTTTTTATAAAAAGAAGACATAAATGTTAAGGGGATTTTTCTCAATCAACTATGAGATTTCTCGTTGCACAACTTTTTATAAAAAGAAGACATAAATGTTAGAATACGGCTAGCCTTTCCATGGATGCAAGGAAAACCCATATAGTCATCCTTTTGTTAAGTAGTTTTAGGCAAATCAACCCCTCCTAACTACGGCCACATCATATCCTAGCAAAATATTTCTATTCCCGTTAATTTAAGCTAGGAGTACTACAATGATCGACGAGTGGAATCACGGTGGAAACTACGCATGTTCGGTCATTCCTGCTCCAAGCATTTATGACTAATTTCGAGAAACCATTGACCACTTAGAGAATCTCCAGCCATGCCCCCCCAAGAGCACCCCCAGGCTACTTTTGGCTTCATATGGTCACAAATTACCAGTCAGTCCCCTAAGACGTTGTTTTCGTCCGGATTTGTCAAATTTTGGTAATGCCGAACCCAGTGCGCCGGTGGGCAGCTGCAGACGCCAAATCAAACTTTTTGCATGCAAAACCCCGTGGTAACATCTCTCCTTGCTTTTTTTCCTGCACAAGTGGCTAGGAAAAGCATATCCCCAAGATCCTAAATTTGTCTGGCGCCCCCTCCAGAGACTAAAAAAACGCCACGACCTCACGCCTGGAGAATGCTCTTATAGTTAGTAGTTACTGACGCTGGAGATTAACATGTCGTGGTATCACATGAATCCGAGAAGAAGGGCACGTAACTCTTTGCGCAGCACAGCTTCAAAAAGTGAGCTCTAAGCTGATTAGACCATCTACGAGATGATACAAACAATGTAGCATTACCAATTCTATAACATAAACTGACAGGAAGTCTTTCTATAAGTAAAAATAGACGGTTGTATGGTAAAAAGTGTATATATGTGCATCAATACGGATTCAAATGGTAAAAAGTACTTTATAGGCTACAAGAAAAAACTATCCTATAGAAAATACTCAAAAAACATAGCTATTAGAGATTTACAATCAAAAGGTCTTCAATTGTTAATTTGGCACCAAAGTACATTGAAAAAGTAATGTAAGCTTTAGGCTACAAGAAAAAGTGCATGTACATAAATACATATTTGAATGATAAATAAAGTACATAACAAGCTACAAGAATACAATCCTATAGAAAATACTCAAAAACATAAATATTAGAGATTTACAATCGAAAGATCTTAAATTGCTAATTTGGCACCAAAACTAATGTGAGCTTTAGGCTGATCGGCACCACACCTTAGAGAAGTGAGCTCTAGCCTGATCGGCCATCGAGGAGAAGATCCAAACCATGTAGTTTGACACAAAGTGTTTCTAAAAATTCAAATAGACGGATGTATGGAAAAAAGTGTATATATGTGCATAAATAGATATTCGAATGGTAAAAGAGTACATTATAGGCTACAAGAGAAACATTCCTATAGAAAATACCAAAAAAAACATAAATAGTAGTGATTTACAGTCAAAAGATCTTAATAGTTAAATTGGAAAACCATGTAGTATAAATACAGATTCGAATGGTAAAAAGGTACAGTATAGGCTACAAGAAAAAATCCTATAGAAAATACTCAAAAAACATAAATACTGTAGTAGAGATATACAGTCAAAAGATCATAATAGTTAATTTGGCACCAAAAGTATATTCGAATAAAAGTTGTCTAAGCCCAGGTTCGAACTGGGGACCTTTAGTGTGTGAGACTAACGTGATAAACAACTACACCACCCAGACATATATGACAATCTACTGAAATTCTTTTATATTTATCACATTCCGCGCCTGCTCCTCCGGCTGGAGGTACGGTCGTCCATTGCCTCGCTACATCGTTTCTGGTTCGCTTAAATGTGCATAAGCAAGCAACTCCGACTGTCCACAAGCAAACCAGCTAGCCTTTTCCCATTGCCTGCCATTCCACGAAGTTAGTTGAATATCTTATACCCAGCACCCAGTGCATATATCCGTCTTGGTATATATGCCCACTCCAACATTGTTTACTTCATGAAAAATATACAGATCAGAGGGCGGACATGTGTGTATATACCGATATGAAAGGCATAAGGTTTTGATTTTTCAGGATTTTCCGATGGTCATCCCCCCTATTTCCGCGTGTGACGCATGTCGTCTCTGTTTCGGTTGTTTTTCCATTGACTAGCATAATGCCCGTGCGTTGCAGCGGGTACAATGTTCACAATCGTAACAAATCTAAATATTTAAAACTCAAATATGACCATACTTAACCATGGAGTCCACTCTTTTTCTTACAGAAAAATGTGTAAAAAAATCTCTAGATATACTCCTGCAAGAAAGAGTATGTGTTCATCTCTAGATATACTCCTGCACTGAAATATATCAATATGAATAGTAAATAGCAAAGCTGACAAAATAAGGAGACATAGTACAATGTTTTCCACCAAAAAATGTCAGATTCCACATCAGAATGTAATTTTTGTACATCCAGTAACACAATTAAGCATTTCGTATACCACATCCAAAAACCAAAGAAAGTATGTGTTCATCTCTAACTTCCTCATGATTGAACACAATTGTAGAATGAATTGAGCGCGCTGCCACCAGCAAGTTTCAGGCCGCTAGCCTTTTTCTACTTTCATCGATACATTTATGGACCGACGAATTTGCTGGCTATAGAACAACACTGTCGCTTCCCCATCGCCACTGTCACAGAAGAGACAGAACATAGCGGCCTGCTCCAGGCCCCTCCTCGTCAAAGAAACATGTAAGCCCTTCCCTTGGCGCCAACTCTCTTGACGAACGGACTGCTCGAGCTGTAGCCCATAGCATGCGACAACATTACATTTGAAACATCAAATTCAGTATGTATTATGGAAAATAAATTAGAGAGGATGAAAGTCATCATACCGAAAGAGCTAAGGGAGCACGGAAGATCATATGTCCAGGATTTACAGTTTCCAAAACAAGTATGACACCTACACATCACATTATGTCACAGTAAAATCAGAAACAAAGTAGCAAGAAAAGTAATCATTAGATAAGGCTTAAGCTTGCAGTACTAATCCATGTAACCATGGACAAAAAAATGCCAATCAACACGAACTACCATGTAATAATCCTTAAGCTTGCAGTACATTGTATTAGTCTACAACGATCTTTGCACTTCTCTCGATGATCACCCGTGAGAATCCTCGCTCAAGCGCAACTCTTGCACCTTCACAGATAGCTCATGCCTCCATGCACAACTCATTAGAAGCAAGATCAAACCATAAAGTTTGGGCCCTAACCATACTACCATGATGATCATGGAAAATCAACCTAGTGTCTTTTCCCATCACCTACCATTACCAAAACATCATTGGACATCCTACCGCACAACCGGTTCACAAATTAATCTCGGTATGCCCTTTCCACCACTTGTTATGTCTATCAATATGAATGATTTTTTAAAAAGGCACCATTTTTTCATCATATCAAACGGCAAACGGCGGAATAGCAAGGTATTGTAGATATGCCTAGTATATATCAAGAGGGATATATAAGAGGACATGTTGCTATAAATTGCAGCCATGTTGCATGGTTTGGTGAATTGAACTAATTCTAGAAAGTAAAAGAAAATGTATTTTGCATATATACAATTATAGATATTTTGCTTGGTGGTCGTCTGTCCCTGCCCTTACCCGCTCACACATGTCATGTTTCGTGTTAGTGAGATTATCTTGCAAAAAATCCTCTGATGTTTGTGGTAGAAGAGGGAGAGAAGGAATGTGTGGCGGCATTCTAGAACAAGAATCGTTACTATGGCAATGGTTCAGTAATGGCGACTGAAATAGAGACCATTTTCTATCCCAGATAAGTCGGGATATGATTAAATAGCATTTCATATCAGTTAACCGATTGAGAATGCAAGGTTAGGGGCTAAGTTCTCCACTTTGAAGAAAAACTAGGTGAATAACTCAAGCCTTGTAAAAGAATTTTGTTGTTGGTCCAAAACAAACTCTGCTACACATTAGTACCAAAGTTAACTTTGTTATGATCATGATTTTTATGATTTTACACATCTCGGTTGCTAATGTTTAATTTCTAATCATCGTAACAAAGTACAATATACAATACACAAAATCTAAAACCTTAATCCCTAATTAAAATGGAAACTTACAACAAAAATAAAATACTGGGAATATTCTTGCCGACGGGCACTTTACATGCAAAGTCAGTAGTGTGCTTGTTTCTAACGAGCAGAAAATACACTACTCACGGGCAGCTATACTTACCGGTCAAAAAATGTGCATAGACTCCGACAGAATGTGGCAACTGTAGAATCTTGCATGAATCAGAGCACACATGTGTTCATGTGGCTCTTTCACGCCTTGTTTACTTCCAGTACGAAGTAGTATATTTTAGAGGATTAGAGGGGATTATCCTGGATTCCGGAAAATCCCACTAATTTGTTTACTTTTTGTGTGTTTTAGGGGTTTAAAGTGGATAATCCGTAGATATCCCTCACCAATCATCTTATTTTTTGGCTAAAACAAAAAACTCTAGTTTGTGCTAGTATATTATAGGGAAAGAGTATATTTGTGATGAATTGAATGTTCACCAAATCCGTGTATATCCCATTCCTCTTATCATTTAGAAAACCGTTGGATTAAACAAGACGTCAAGTCCTCAAGTGGTTTATTTTGGCTACACAGGGTCGGAGAACATTAGGGAAGCAAAAAAAGAAAAATTGTTGCATCGTGGCATGATAAGCCTTTTACAACACTTGTTATGTCTGTATATCAATTTCAATGATTTTTCAGCAACGCACAAAAGTTGTCATCAGATCATACGGCGGACATGTGTTTATAGTGTATACCAGTAGCCAGGAATTGTAGATATGCCTGGTATATATCAATGGATACATATGAGAATATGCTGGTTTAAACGGCAATCATGGTGTAAGGTTTGGTAGGTGAAGTTGAACTAATTCTAGAAAGTTTCACAAATTGTATTTTTGACATATAATTCAATTGGTATTATGGATAAGGACCAGTAGATGGTAGAAGTCAAAGTGAATATATATTTTTCGTATATAAAAATATAAAGATTTTGCTTGGTAGTCGTCCATTCACTACCCTTACCGGCTCACAGACATGTCACGTTTGTCACTTACGAATCACTTACAGCCCAACGACGCACATCAAGTTAGACTCACTTTCATTTTTCTTTTCTTTTTTAAAAAGTGGACAAAGCCTTGGTTGTTGCATCAAAGCGATGTGCACGACTATTTGATTCCAAAGTTAAGAAAGATTTAAGATAAACAAATATATGATCACATGTCTTACGACCATACCTCCACTGTACCAGGCGTCCACTTATGGTTCATCGACATGGCCGAAGAAGCTACATCAAGAATGCGGGGATTATGGACAAAAAAGAAATGAGCGACACAGGATTGCCGGAAGCCGAGGAGGCAAGGTGGCTTGGCGAGACAACGAACACATGCAATTATGGTTACCCGACCCGTATGTTTTCGATGGGGATCAACCTCACACGGTTAACTGAGGAGAAAGCCGCAAAAGAAAGCCCACGATTTATATGGGTAGACGGTGTGCGGAAGGTCCAAATAGCACAACAATCCATTACATTAAAAACATTGTGATATATATCTCACAAGGTTTCGTTTTCTAAATCGTGTGTGATCGATGTCTTTACTTGTGGAAACGGTAAAAATGTGAAGCTTGTGCATTGCATAACTTCTCACATCTTCGTGTTATACGGCAAATTGGCAAACTGCCTCATTAATTGTTGTGTATTTAGTATGTACGGGTATTCATGGGACAAAAAACATTGAGCATCCTTAGCTCTTTTTTTTCAAAATTATCCTTAACTCTTTCTTAGTTATATGGCAAATCGGCTATTTCGCTGGCAATTTAGATAGAACAAAAAAATGAGTACACAATTGTACCTTTTCTCACGTAGATGTCAAAGTGGCTCCTCCCTGTTTTTTGTGCAACCTGCCCATCGTCATATTAGTATTTTTTTGCAAAAAAAATTGGAAGTAAAATTTTGTATGTGTTTTTTTTTCAGTGTGTCAGTTTGTTCTCCGAGTTTGCATACATTTACTTCTCTCCCTTTAGTACTTAAATTTCTTTACAAGAGAACAACACCTTGCAGTTAACGCGATAAAGATATAGCTTAGACCATCCACTATGTGAGGACAAAGCGGTTAAAAGAGAGCTATGATTCGATTCCATACATAGCAAGATATCGGTTCAATCCACCTGACAACACAAAGCGAACCAATGTTTTGGTTCGGTTCCTACTCGATTCATGCAGTTGAACAAGATTGTCTTGCCCTACATGCAACATGCAAAGCTATGGAGGAACCTGCAATGCATGCAACCAATAATGCTGACTTTTTTTACTTTTATTCAATGGGTCCCATCTATGTCTTCTTGAATCGAACTCATACATAGCATCAAAACAATAGCGATTCATAGTCTGATAGTTTTTTCTTTGAATCGAACCCACGTAATGGATGGTCCAACTCGATCAACGTGGTCAACATAAATGAGCAGGATGGAGCATAAGGTTTTTCACACCACATTCTTACACAGTTAGATGCATCCATGCAACAAACTACGGACTACTCGCATGGGTGTTTTGACTAGCTAGCTTTTTTCCGTGTGCCTACAATTCCTACATATTTACTGGCTCTCCATGCACCATTCATACATCCATCACCGAACACACCATTCAACACTTGGTTCCATCTGTATTTGTTCCAGAATTTTTTACAACAAGTGTATATATGAGCTAACGAGTAGTGTGGATGTGCCCGGTAAATATTGATGGATGAGTACAGAGGATATATTGCCCTAAATATTAGTGAGTAGTGTGGATGTGCCCGGTAAATATTGATGGATGACTTCGGGGGATATATTGCCCTAAATATTAGTGATATCATGAAGCTACGGTGGGTGATTTTCTAATCAACTCCGAGATTTCTCATTATACAACTTCTTATATAAATAAAATGAATGTTACGATACGGCCCAATACCGTTTCCATGGATACATGGAAAAAACATATAGTCATCCTTTTACTAACTAAACTAGCTGAATGCCGGCGCGTTGCAACGGGATAAGACATGTTTATTGATAAGAAAAAAAGAAAATATCGTATATATATTCATGTAAAAGTTGCCACAAAGTATTGCAAAAAACATAATATATGAACGCCGTGCAGCTCGTGTGTCCGATTCCATCCAACAAGAGTATTGCAAAAAAATAATATATGCAAGTCGACACACGTAATCTAAAAAAAGCATAGTCAATGGTAATGTAAATTGATTTGGGAAGACTGCCACAGGTAAAATTTAGTATTATATTACTTCTATGAAAAGGTCACTAACTAATATTTGTCAATTTTTACATCAACTGAAACACACACTAAGAGCACATACACATGGAACAGACGGACACTTAATGTACTTAAGCCGACGACTTTCAAGAGACACATCTGATAATGTGTCTTTTGTGGGCGATCCTGTGATGCATCTTAACTCTTAGATATTGTTTGAATCAATAAGTATGAGATGTAACACTGCGGTAGTGAACCCAGGATGCTAAAACACAAAATTGTGAGGAGCTTTGCAGCAGCCCAACATAAATAAAAAAGAAAAATAAGAAAATAGTCAAGTGAAGGCATCACTTTAGAATGCATCAACATGATTCATGCCTTGATGGTGCAAGTGTGCAACAAAGATTTATACATCCATTATAATTTCTTTAATGTTTTTAAGGATACGTCCAAGCGGACGTATCGGTTTCAAGAAGGAGAGGCCAAGCGGCCTTTACAACGCGTTTAGGCACATGCGCCAAGAACGCCAATCCACCAACAACCAAAAGGATCACTCGCCAACCCTCCACCTGTCTACGGTTCCCAAGCTACCCCTAAACATCCTCGCTGCCCGCCAAAGGACAGCCTCGGCCTCCACCATACTAATGGCAGTCACTACTGAAGGCCTGTGTCCTTCGAAGACCACTCCGTTCCTATGCTTCCACAAGCTCCAGCATATCAAGTTGATCGCCGTCCACAGGTCCTTTTCATCTTGACCTCCCGGAGCCTTGGCTGGTAGCCAATCCATAAGACAGTCGTCGTGGGCCGGGACCCAGTCCACCTTACCCCACCTGCTCAGGAAGGAGTGCCAAACCTCTTTGGAGAAGACACACCCGAGGAGAAGGTGGTCTATGTCTTCTCCCACTTGATCGCACAACGGGCAAGCGGTCGGTCTAGGCAGCCCCCTCCGCCCTAAGCGGTCTGCAGTCCAACATCTACCCTTCAAAGCCAGCCAGAGGAAATTTCTTTAATGTAATGATGTGTTATGCATGAACAAGATGGTATGTAGACACATTTGAGGTTAAAATTAGTAAATAAATAAGTTGGGAGTAACTTGATGCAAATCCAATATAAGTACAGTATAACAAAATGTTGATCAAGAACACATGTTCATAAGGAGAGAAGTGAAATATAGTCCTATCACACAATTTAAACCGTGAGTAACAGTTTAGAACATACGGATGTTGATCCGTCGTTTGTAGCATTTCCTTGACAAATCAATAATAAGAAATCGTGAAGAAGCATACATCAGAATCAAATTCATTACGTGCTTAAGCAAGTACTACGTAGAAGTATTTAATAACAAATATATACTACATGGAAATCATCAAAAGCATACCTGATTAGGATTATGGGTTTAAGTGCACATCTTGGTCTTGTTGTTTGACGTGATCGCTGGTTCTTTCATGTGTCTCCTTTACCCTTGACATTACTCCCTTGAGCACGTCCGATGTATGCTAGTAATTAAGTAGCAGGGGAAATCAATACATTGAAAGTTCAATATATTTTTAGAAAAAAATTAGAGCAAAGCAATTTTTAATAGTTTCACAACAATTTTAGCAAGATATTAATAAAAGGGAAATCTCAGCTCTAAGTTTGTACACCGCATCAACAACAGATGTAGAATTCCTTCAAATTTCCCATGTTCTCATCTCATCTGTTCTTTAGCATTTATTCCCTACTTGTAAATAACAAATAAATGTTTAATAACAAATATAAGGAGTCATATATAGTTCTCAGAAGTTTGTTGCCTTGTAAACCGAATTATTGCAGTGAAGCACACATGTGAGGTATGTGCGGGATTGTCGGTGCACTGCACCACTTCTAGCGACCAAAGAGAAAATGGTAGCTTCTTGATTCCGCCATCCTCTCTCTCTCTCTCTCTCTCTCTCTCTCTCTCTCTATATATATATATATATATATATATATATATATATATATATATATATATAGACATATTCATACTACTCTCGAAGGTAACTACCCCACGTGTGTTTATATAGGGTAGCGCTATTTGACTCCCTGGGAGTAGAATAGTTATTCTACACCCACCCCGTATCTTTTGAACCGTAAAGTATTTTTACGTCACGAAAATTTTGCCGTACTTCGTAAGTTTATAGGAACGTAAGAAAATATTAACATGACGTAAAAAATTATTTATGTGGCATATAAAAAATAAATATAATTATTTGGATCATAACATATTTTTTTTATAAAAACAATGTAACAACTCTCGGGTGCAAAATAATTTATTCTGCACCTGGGTGCAGAATAGGGTTTCTATATATATATATATATATATATATATATATATATATATATATATATATATATATATATAGGTAAAATGGTTTCTACCCTCAAAGGTAACTACCCCACGTCTCATATACCAACTTACGGAAGTATTTGTCATCATTTATCGGTTTGAGTATGTTCGTATACTATATCTAAGATACCCAAAAACAACTTTAATGAAAAAATTGCAAATGGCCTAATATTTTACACTATATACTCGAAATATCGTCATATATGCATATAAAAGAGAAGTATGTAGAAGTTTTCTACATACTACTAAAAAAAGTATCTATAGTACTGAAATAGCATTATATACTCCATACTACATGATACATACCTCATGTTATGATAGATACTCCATACATTGTGTGAAACACACGTGAGGTAGTTACCTTCGAGGGTAGTATGAATATGTCCTATATATATATATATATATATCTTGTCATCCCTAACCTCAATCGCATCCCAACATCTCACAAAATCGACCTCTCACATCTAGTATCGAAGGTCAGCCATGGAGCTCAAGAAGGCCACAATCAGTGCATGTTAAGATAGTAATCTGAATATCACTATTCTGAATTATTGACCATATGATTGCAAGAGCTCACGAAGCCAATGGTGTTCGGATGGCCTTCTAGGAAGGTCCAAATTATGTAGAAATTTTGCATCAACACCATATCTCTAAAGTTGAATTTCTGAAATATCTCGTGAGGAAATACATGATCATGAATAACATTATCATTATGCATGCAATGTGCAAAATGTATGCAATCATGAAGCTATCCTTCGTCAATTATAACTTGTTGTGATCATGAATAAAATGGATCTTTCTTATGACAAAAATCCGATTATTGATTCCTGCATTTTTTATTTAATCGTCTTACGAGCTTCCATGGTGAGAGCTCACTGGACAAGGAGGTCACCATGTCAGACCTCCACACGGAGCTCCCCTCGCAGCGCCGTACAGGGGAACCTAGCCGCTCATGACGTCATGGACGACCTGGCCATGTTGCGCCGCCAAGAGGGACGTCGCTGCTCGCGCTGTCGATCTGTTTCCCCATTAGCCTGGGAGAGCTTCACGCTGAGTCACCGGCGCTGCCGATCTGTACGCCGATCTGCCCGTACGCTGAGAGAGCTTCTATGATAGCCTTGCTAGGAGGACGAGATGGTTTCCTCGCCATATACTTTTCTATGAGCCTGCAGTAGTGATCATCTTTTTTTTTCAAGTCAATTTCTCACCCACTTGTTCCGAAATTTATGTCGGTAAAACCTTCAGGTCCGGTTTGAGGTGTGTTGTTTTTCGGTTAGGAATTTTGAAAATGCTTGTTATGCACGCGCAAAGTTTGGTAGGGGAGAAAAATCAGGTCCGGTTTGAAATTTGTTGTGCATGCGTCCGGTTTGAAAGTTTGTTGTACCTTGTACATGCGCCATATGCCTCCTCCTTTTTTCCTTCTTTTTTTGTTTCTTTTCCTTTTGAGCCGATAGGTGGCATGGCATGTAATTAATTCGAAGTGTGAGGGCATTTGACTTGTGACACCATTTAGATTGTGACACCATACCACGCATTCTACTTTAATAGTAAAGATTTAATTGTCTGGTCATCCAGACATACTATCGCACTACGGCCACGTCATCTCCTAGCAAAATATTTGTTTTGCTGTCACCTTATACTAAGCCACTTCAAGTATGATTGACGAGTCAGTGTGCCGGAAGAAGGCAAGGAGTGAACTCATTGTGGCAGCTACGGGAGTCATTTTCCGTTTGATGGATGATTAGGAGCACACATCGGCCACTTCTAGTTACCGGCGCCTAAGATTAACATGGTGTGGTGTCAATTTAAAAAAAAAACATGGTGTGGTGTCACATGAAATCCGGGGAAGCAGGACATGTACAACCTGCTTGCGCACCATGGTGTGGTGTGGTGTGGTGTCACATTTTGGATTCGGATAAGCAAGCTCTAAGATGATTGGCCCCACTTACGAGATGGTACAAATGTAGGGTACCATGTAGCATTACAATTTTGAAACATAATTTTGAACAGAGTTTGTTTGAAAGTTAAAATAATGGATGCACGGTAAAAAAATGTGCATGTACAAAAATACAGATTCGCATGGTAAACAAGTACATTGCATGCTACAAGAAAAAAAAACATTCCTCTAGTAAATACTCAGAAAACATATACAGTATTTAAAGATTTACAGCCAATAGATCTTAAAATGATTGATTTGGCACCAAAAACGTTCAAAAAGAATTATGTCTAAGCCCAGGTTCGAACTGGGGACCTTTAGTGTGTGAGACTAACGTGATAACCAACTACACCACCCAGACATTTGGTACAAATTTGGTGTAATTTGTACAACTCTCGGACTTGCTCCTTTGTGTGGCAATTTTTTTTCCGAATTGACTTATGTTCGTTTGCCTTCGATGTTTTGCCACACAAAAAATTAGTCGATAGCTTTATGATACCAAACTTATTCTTTCTTTCCTAAAACCTGTCAAACCTACTCTTATGAGATTACAAAGCGAAGTCTCTCTCCAAATGAATAACTAGATTGTAATGTGGGTTCTTTTCAGGAGAAAGTTTCTTTCAACATTGCTCCATTAAGGCGATATTGTTTGAATTCATCATGGAATAAAAACAAGACCATCCCGGTCCCTTTGTTCGGTAGAAACCAAAAGACTTTGCAAACAATAATATAGATCAGTACTCGACTATCTCTTGACATCATGCTATTGCACAGGCTGGTTGTTGATATCTCTGCTTGGTACTAATATATTATTTTTATCAAAAGAGATATATCTTACTGCAATCACACGGTGATCACAGACTCACGGCCAACATCGATCGCAACAGTTGCTAGTTGCGGGCCTCTTTGGATTGTAGGAATTTCATAGGATTTCAATCCTTAGGAATTTTCCTATGTATTGCATTTGGTTTGAAGGAATGGTGTTTACAAAAATCCTATGGTTGAGGGCCTCTTAGGATTTCTATGCATCAATTTCATAGAAATTTTAACATGCACTCCAAGCTCTTTTTTACACTCAAGTACGTAGGATCGAGCCACTTTTCATGTGTTTTTTCATGCTTTTTGTCCAAACGACAATTCCCGCACCGTTCATGTGTTTTATAATCCTCTGTTTTACACATGTAAAACTGTGAAATTCCTATGTTTTCAAATTCCTGTGTATTTCAACCCTGTGATTCTAAAAGACCCTGAATATGTGTTTCTTGGACACAGCTCGGGAGGAAAACGTAGTGCTGGCTCAGAACGTGTTCAAACTACAAGCACACATCGAATTAATGCATCGCTCTCGCTGACCACACGGCTTGCAACACCGTATTTACCTTCTTCCTTTCGCATGTGGCAGCAGCGTCACGGATCACTGCGGCCCCGTCGGCCGCCACCAGGCTCACGGTTTGTGCTGCACTAGAGAAATGTCTCTCCTCGTGGAGTAACTCTATGCCAGAAACAAAGAGAAGTCTCTGACTCGCCTACAAGGAGCAGAACAGCCGGACAAGAGAGCCTGAGCCTCCATGGCAATACCAAGATCTTCGTTCTCTAAAGAGGCCTAGATTACCCTCACCCTGTAGTGTGACTACATTAATCCTGGTTTGCTTACATGCCTGTAAGCAAGAAACCCCAATATTCCACTATCAAACGACCTAGCCTATTCCCATTGCCTACCATTCCCACAGAATTACTTGACAACATACCTCGCACCCAGTGCAAATCAACATTGTTTATGTCATAAGAAAAAATACAGATCATAGGGTGGACATGTGTGTATAATCTATACTAATAGCCAGATAGTGTATATGAGCATGGTTATATAAGGGATATATATGAGGACATGTTGCTATAAATGTTTGTCATGATGTAAGCGGTTTGGTAGGTGAAACGGAACAGTCGGAAGTTTCACAAATTATGGTTTGATATGAAATAGAATTTGTATTATGGATAAGGATCAACAGATCATCCCTTGCATCTATTTAGTGTTATAAAGATTTTCCTTGGTAGTTGCCCGTTCACTGCGTTTACCCACTCACGCATGTGTCTTGTTTTAGTGTCAGTGAGATATATTCCCAAAATGCCCATGATTTTGGGTGAAATGTAACCCAAAATCCATCCTCTTCACCATATATACTCGCTCCGTTCTGAATTAATTGACTCAGATTTAGTTCAAGTTTTGAACTAAATCTGAGTCAATTAATTCAGAACGGAGGGAGTATGTTCTTAGGCAATGGCTCCCAATCCTAAAGTTGACTAGGGTATCTCACATTACTATCACCATTGGCATGTCACCTTCCTCACCCTCGACCAAAGTCTTTTTTCTCATGATTGTTTGGTGAATTGTTTTCATAACTTTTAGACATTATACTCCTGTTTTATCAAGTTTCATTATTAATATTTTGTTTATATTAAGTATCCCAAGTAATAATACAAAAAGAAATTTAAACAAACCCTTTTAGATCTCTTTTTAACATTTGTGATATATGTAAGTGCGTTGAGCTTCTTGTCTTTGGAAAGACCATCCACGTGCTAGTTAAACCAACTGTTTCATTTGCTTTCATGATATAGTAACGATTTGAGCCAAATGCATCCTCTCCGTCCATCCATTCAACGGCAAAGATCAAGGGATAGAAAATGTTAAATGACATAATAACTGTGGTACAAGAGGAAGAAGAGAATGTACCACTAGACAAGTCTAAGAAAGAGAAGCTAAAAGCTCATGTCACTTTATTTGTCAATTTTATGTTTAGGTGGCGAATATTATCCATGCTCACTCTAATTTGAGGACACAACAGAAAAGAACATGTGTTTTCTAAGCACGTGCAAATCTGATTCTAAGCATTGTTGTCCATTCCTACATCATGATATATGTGCTATCTCATTAACTTATCTTTGTTATTTATCGTAAATAAAACAAGAAATGAATAATATTAATCTCGGCCAAACCCCCCCTCCCCTCTCCTCCTTTAGTCCCACATGGGGGAGCCAGGGGGTTTGCACACCCCCTTCCCCCTTTATATACCAAGGCATATTAATTGGATTAATTCATTGGAAAATACAATTAATTGTATTGCAGGCCGGCCGAGCTGTTTCTCCGCCAGTTTTGCCCCCTCTCTCCACCTAAGCTATACCGCCGGGCACCGTTGCCCTGCGGGATTCCAGATAAGATCTACCCCTGCGATTTCAGCTGGATCTAAATGACCGGGGGTTGTCGCTAAGCTCCGTATGTTTGCGAGTGCTCGGAGGTAACTCTTTTTAAGGAGCTTGGGCGACGTCGTCTCGCCCCTGCAGCCGCCGCGCCGCCTCCCCCTCTGGTGCCGGCGCCCCGCCTTCTTCCGCCCGACGCCCGTCGACGCAGATCATCGTCGACACCCCGGCGTCATCGACTTCACCATCGCGGCAAGTTCTCTGCGACCTCGAGGTCGGCTACGTACGACTTCATCGTCAACGCTTGTGCGGGAGCGTAATCCCCGCTATCGGTCTACATGGAGGTAATGTAACCCGTTCCGCCACTGTTATCACATGTACTAGATAGATAGATCCTGGCTAGTTAGGGTTTCGTACGCTAGAAAATTTATTGTTTTCTGCACTGTAACCCCTTCAGTGGTATCAGAGCCGATCTATGCGTAGTACTGCTGGTACGGTTAGAACTCATGTTGAATGAGGGCGTCTTTCTTATATTTGCTACCCTCTAGCGTGCACTTGCGATGCCTTCGGTATTGAGTTGATGAAGCGGCCCGGACCGACATTACGCGTACGCTTACGCGAGACTGGTTCCACTACTGATATACGGCTTGCACCGTATCTGTGGCTGGCGGGTGTCTGTTTCTCTCTCTCTAGTCGGCAAAGCATTTTCAATGGAGGGCCCGAAAGGGATGCTTAAACATGCAATTATACGATCGACGTTGTGGTACAAAGTTCGTAGGTAGGGAAGTGATTCTCTTACGAATAAGCCTATATGCCACGTAAAACTTGCAAAACTAAATAAAACTAGAGGCATCTAACTTTGTTTTGCAGAGGCGTTATTTTATGTGACATGGTTACGGTAAGTTTTGATATTACTCGTACTGTCGGAGGCAATGGAGGGCTCTGAAGACTCGGAGCCATGCCGGGGCGCCGGGGGCCAGGCACATGGCGCCATGAAGGTCCAGGCGCATCGACCATGTCACATCGCACTTCATTGCATCATTATTGTGTGATGTTGTGTGTGCATCCTATTGATTGCTTATATGCTAGATATACAACGGTAGCATCATAAATAGGATGATCCCTAACAAATACCAAAATTGTGTTCTCCCTCGTTGCGCACCACCAAGAAAGTTCTACGTTATGAGGCAGGCCGTGATGATCGGGTGTCACACATCTCGTCGTTCGCATACAGTGGGTGTAAGCCATGTTGCACGCGCAGGGTCTTCGAGGTTTGATTGGCGAGCCTAGCATATCCAGAAATATGGCCTCGGAACACGGGAAGATCGAAAGATCGAGCACGAGTCACAGAGTTGTTGTGATCGACATTTTATGTCCACCTTTGAAGCTATGCTGCCGGCCGTGATGATCGGGGGTGGTGTGGTGGATGAGGGTCGTGTAATCGCCATTATTATTTTTAGGGATAATAATCTTGGTGTGGTGTGTTTTAGATAATATGATTATAAAACTAAAACTCACCTACATATTATAAACTTTACCTTACCTCTTTTGCGATCACATCTGTAGACTACGCAACTATACTTCGGTTACTTCCTCAAGAGCCCGGATGCTACCTTAGAAGCCGACGGGTCCAACTTCATCAGATGGTACAAGGGTTTTAGAAACATTCTCGAACACAAAAACATTCTATATGTTCTCGATGAACCGTTAGGAGAAGGACCAGGAGATTCTGCTAGCGAGGAGGAGGAAGATGATTTCCATAGGCGTCGAGACATATTCATTGAAGTGGAGATCACCATGACCGTATGCCTGGCACCCGAGTTGAAAGAGTTGTTTCGACGCAAGGAGCCAAGCGTCATGATTGATGCGATAAAGACACACTTCAGGGATGAATTAAAGCGTGAGCAATTCAGGCAGCTTAGAATGTTCCAGACCATTCACATGGAGGAGCATACCTGTCTGAAGACACATTTGAAGAGATTGTATGACATCTACTTCCAGCTGACGATGGTCTTCGATTACTGGATGGCAGATTCTTGTGCCATTCGGACTGTCCTGATATCTCTGCCTCCTAGCTATGAGAAGCATGTGCGCAAGTACATTTTGAAGGCCGATGATATGAACTTCTACAAGTTTGTGTCTGAATTCAAATCTCTGAAAGTTGATTCCATCGAAGGAGAGATCTTCGATGCTACAGGTATATATTTGATATATACAGAATTATGAATTCGCCTCTTGGTATATGATGAAGTATTTGATACTTGTTATGTTTATGAAACATGTCCTAATTATCACATATATGCGACGCAGTTTGATGTGACCTGGCGCTGAAGCTGGTGATCAAGGAGTTGATGGCCATTTGGTGTTCACGTCCTCAAGTTATCATAGTTATCATTAATAGTTTTTGATAAGATCTTTTGTAATAGTGAGCGAGTGTGTGTGTCTTGATTGTTGCAAGACAAAGTTATTCATGTAATAAGACAAGTTCAGTTGTTTTATGTTATGGAACAAGTCAGTTGTTTTATATTATGAATAAGTTTCCACATCTCAGATACATTGATTGTATGATAAGTATTCATAATTGTAGAAATGATAAAATAGCGTGTCCCGTGAATAAGAGTTCTATTACTAGAACAAACACCGTCGAGTTTAGTCATGAAAGCAATGAAAGAAGTAATGGATGTTTTTGGTCCATTTAAGTATTTCGAGTGCCGAGTTGATTAAGCTTGAAATCAAGTATTGAAGTTGCAATACCAGAGGAAATTAATTGAGTGTCATTTTAATGATTAATTAATGGTGTTTATTGCTTGATCCGAATTCTCCTATGATTTTGGTAAATAGGAGTATTTGCCCGACAAATCATAAAGTCTGAAATTAATTTGATAAGAGATCAAATGGAGTTTTTCAGAGAAAAGAATGGTGAATGTTATATTCACAAGATTCGATCAAAGGACAATATTTTTGAATTATGGTTTCAACACAAAAGACTTGTGGAAATTTGTTTCACAAAATTATAATGTCATATATGGTGATATGTGGGGAATTATAATCATGCTCTATTTTAAATAAAGTGTGGTCTGTCAGAATCAGTCTTAGAAACTCCTAATATGTTCGAAACATTATAGTCGATGTCCACTTTAGAAAATAGGTATTTTTCTCAACGAGAATTTGTAGGATGTCGACATGTATATGATTATGCGATAAATCAAAGTATACATGAGTGGTTCTTTGTAGATTGCTCACATTGGATGAGAGTGTATTCCAAAACCAAATAGAAACAAAACTTAGTTTGTTGTCTATGTAATTCCGAGGAAAATATGATTTTTCGAATTATGGTTTATGGATTGGAATTAGAAGTTTGAAATAAAGTGTCAGACCTATGTTGGAAGGTGTTCCAAAGAGTATATGTCTGCTAATGAAAATTTGGTGATTAAGAGTGAGGGAGACTAGAAAATTGTTTTCTGCTTGCAATCCTCTTCATAAAGATCATAATATTTTCATGAAAGAAACTTCTAAATAAAGTGTTGTTATATTTAATATTGCTGTCAGGTCACAGCACTGTATTAAGTGTTTCAGATCTTGTTGACAGATCAAGGTGCACTATATGAATACAAAGAAAGTTGAGAAAATATCAGAGTACGAACAAAGGCTTTTTGAACCTGGAAATCCAAGTTGCATTTGAAAGGATTAAGAGAGTAATTGTTGCTGTAATTCTTATTAGAGGAATAAGATTGTTTAATCGTCATATAAGGTGTTATATGAGAAATGTGACTTTAAGAAAGACGCGGTAGCATGTCTTGTCAAGAAATGTGTCTTGGACAAGATCAAATTTGTTGACTACATTTGTGTAGACATGCTTGAAGTCTGAGGGATTTGTATTAATGTAATACTGTAGTTTGTATTAAATCCGAATTGATAGTAGATCAATGATTTTGGTTTGACCAAAATGTCGATTTGAGTGGGAGTCATAGTTAGTTCACTCAGGTGAAATATGTGAAGAACATATTTTTGAGTGGGAGCTTAGGAACTTAAATATGTGGATAACATGTTTTTGAGTGGGAGCTCGTGTTGTCAAATATGTGGAGACATAATTTGAGTGGGAGCCGAATTCATTTTATGTATTTAACACATTGTGAGATTGTACCAATAGAATAGGATGAAGTTGTGAAACTATTTGAAAGTTAGTGTCTATTTTGAAATAGAACGGGAATTTTAAATAGTTAGTCGAGTTATTTTGGATTATATCTGAGGAGTCAGAATAGAATCAAAAGGATGGTCCTTTGGAATCCAATTGATCATTCAGAGTAATGATGCATGAAAGTAATGGTTGTATGACATGTGGGTCTATTATGTAATATTAGACATCATACAGAAACCATATTACCTGCTCGATGAATTATAAGCGATGTTCTTTGAAGAAGAGCAGTTATAAAAGTAAATTTAGAATTTACTGGAAGTAGAGGTATGTTAGTTGTTGGATTGACATTAGAATGTCAAGTTTTCTACATTGGTGTGAAAGTATGTAGATATCGCGAGTTTGTAATTGTTACAAGGGGCTCTCTATGGCTGAGTGTGTTTTTCAGGGCAGTTATCTGGTTAGCATAATCAGAGTAAGCGTTGGGAAACAGAAGTCTCACTTAGTTATGGTATTTGCATATATGTTGTTGGACAACATGGTGATATCAAGCAAGTTGATGTCAGTGAATCGCAAAAGCATGTACAATCATGGATTGTGCAGTAACACTCTTCCACAAGCATGCATTATCAAATGATTCTTATTTGATAAGGGATTCTGATAAAGTAAAATGCAGCTAGTTTATTTGTACTCTAGTGCAAGTGGGAGACTGAAGGAGATATGCCCTAGAGGCAAATAAATAAGTAGTATTCATTGCATTATCTCATAAGTTTATAATAGGTTTGTGTATTATGCTATAACTGTATTAATCGGAATTATTGATACACGTGTGATACATAGACAACCGGGTCCCTAGCAAGCCTCTATATGAGCTAGTCCATTGGGCAACAGTTGATCGAGATTCCCGATCAAGGACAATGACGTCGGTTGACAATGGGGTCATCTTGTTAGTTGAATAAGGTGATGGACATACGCAAAGTATTGCAATAAGATCGTATTACGATGTTTGTCATTTGCAATAGATAAGAATATGATAGCTTGTTCCTTAGACCGTTAGACCGTACTTATTGATGCTTCGTAGGGGTGCTTTGAGAGCATCAAACGTTGTGTCTTATATAGCATGACAATAACGGTGTCCATCTTGGGTATTCCGAAAGAGCATCGAGACGTAAGGATCAAGAGCGGGATTTTTTCATTCTTGTAATGGAAAGATACTCTGGGCCCACTCGGTGATATTGCATCTATATAGCTGCGCAGTTTATGACTAGGTCATGGAGATGTAATATCGCAGACGAGTTAATAACTTTCGTCGGTAACGAGATACAACAAAGACATCGGTGTGTCTACGATCATATCTCGGACAAGGTAGTATCGCAGAGACAAAGGGAATGAATGTCATATTTATGGTTCAACGACGATATTCGTAGAATGCACAGGGGTCGTCATATACTTCCAGGTATCCCTGACGGTCATTGGTGAGCGGAGTGTCTCGACCATGTCTGGAGTGTTCTCGAACCGTAGCGTAACAAACTTAAGGTCTTAGCGACACCAGGAGATAGGTTCTGGAATATTATAGGAATTTGTTGGAGAGAGAGAAATGATCCGGAAAGAGTTCTGGTGGTCCGGAAGGAGTTCCGGGGAGGTCTGGGATGGTTCCAGGGATGTCCGAAAGTTGTTCGGGTGGTTCCGAAATTGTTTCGGAGTCATGGGATATTGAATTATATATAAATATATTAATTATGAATTAATGGGATTTTTATATTAATTTAATATTAATTAAATAAAGGAAAAAGGGGGCTCCCACCTACATGGGCCCTAAGAGGGCCCAAGAGGGGGGAGCCGCACCACCCAAGGAAGGGGAGGCTTGGGCCCCCTAGTCCGAGTTGGACTAGGAGTTGGACTAGGAGTGGGACAAGCCCAAGGGGGGTTCGGCCGAACCCCCCCTCCCCTCTCCTCCTTTAGTCCCACATGGGGGAGCCAGGGGGTTTGCACACCCCCTTCACCCTTTATATACCAAGGCATATTAATTGGATTAATTCATTGGAAAATACAATTAATTGTATTGCAGGCCGGCCGAGCTGTTTCTCCGCCCCTTTTGCCCCCTCTCTCCACCTAAGCTATACCGCGGGGCACCGCTGCCCTGCGGGATTCCAGATAAGATCTACCCCTGCGATTTCAGCAGGATCTGAATGACCGGGGGTTGTCGCTAAGCTCCGTATGTTTGCGAGTGCTCGGAGGTAACTCTTTTTGAGGAGCCTGGGCGACGTCGTCTCGCCCCTGCAGCCGCCGCGCCGCCTCCCCCTCTGGTGCCGGCGCCCCGCCTTCTTCCGCCCGACGCCCGTCGACGCAGATCATCGTCGACACCCCGGTGTCATCGACTTCACCATCGCGGCAAGTTCTCCGCGACCTCGAGGTCGGCTACGTACGACTTCATCGTCAACGCTTGTGCGGGAGCGTAATCCCCGCTATCGGTCTACATGGAGGTAATGTAACCCGTTCCGCCACCGTTATCACATGTACTAGATAGATAGATCCTGACTAGTTAGGGTTTCGTACGCTAGAAAATTTATTGTTTTCTGCACTGTAACCCCTTTCATAGCCGACGAAGAGGGAGGGAGTGGTTGCCCTTCAACCATCTTGAATGGCAGCCAAAGGGTGACTGCCATGAGAACACTCCCGGGAGCAGCTTCCGAGCTCCCCTGGCGCAAAGATGGTAGCCCGCCAGCAGGAGAGTGAATATAGCCTCCTTTCTCGCCACCATGACGAGGAGCAGGAGAGATGTTCACCCACAAACCATGGCTACCAAGACTGCATTTATCGAACCTTATTGCAGAGGACGATGGCGCAGCACCAAACCAAGCACTTGGCTCTGACCTCCAGAGCACAACCTGCCTCAGCACCAGCACCACACACTGCTAGGAGCAGTTCGTGTGCTCCCGCAGCAACTCCCCGACGCCAAGTCCACGAACTCCATGGACACCACTCCATCTCCTCCCCTCGCCTCCACGGCCGGCCGGAGAAGTAGTAGTTTCACCAGAAATCCATAGATCGGAGCCGTCGACTTCCAGAACCAGAAGACGACCAACGAGCTTATTGAAGAAAGAGGATGCAGCGCCCCCATCCTCCACATACAGCTCCAGCCACCGGAGCTCCGCGGGAAGGAAGGCAGGCACCACCGTCCAGCAGATGCGGCTCGGACGAATCTGCTAGCGACTCCCCAGCCATTCTGCACGAGGGCAAACTCAAGGACAAAGCCAAATCTACATCTACTACCTAGTCTACTGCTATACAGATCGAGCCGGCACCCTATTCCATCCTCACAGCGGCCAGCGCAGGCGCCGACGGCCGGAGCGGCCGGATCTACCCTGCTGTGGCGGCCGACTCTCAAGAGGATAAGGGGAAAGGGGATGGGCTAGGTGAGTGTCAAGTTTCATAAAACTCCATCATTTGCTAGTTGAATATGTGTTTCTTGGACAAAGCTCGAGAGGAAAATGTGGTCCTGGCTCAAAACGTGTTCAGACTCCACGCGCATATCAATTTAATGCATCACTCTGAACGATCACACGGCTTTGCAACACCATATTTACCTATTTGGCACGTGTCAGCTACCTCCTGGATCATTGCGGCCTCGTCGGCCACCACCAGGCCTATGGTTTGTGCTGCACTTGAGAAATGTCTCTGCTACTAGTAGAGTTACTCTATGCCAGAAGCAAGGAGAAGTCTCTATCTCGCCTACAAGGAGCGGAACAGCTGGACCAGAGAGGGTAAGCCATATTGTAATGCGGTGACACTTCCTCCATGGGAATGCCAAGATCCCCGTTCTACAAAGAGGCCTAGATTACCCTCGTCCTTGTGTGCGACTACAACCATGCAGGTTCGCTTACATGCCTGTAAGCAAGAAATCCCAACAGTCCACTTGCAAACGGCCTAGCCTATTTCCATTGCCTACCATTCCCACAAAATTACTTGACATCCTATCTCGCACTCGCACCCAGTGCATAAATCCGTCTTGCTATGCCCTGTGCAACGTTGTTCATGTCATAAGAAAAAATACAGATCATAGGGTGGACATTGTGTGTGAACTCTATACTAATAGCCAGATATTGTCTATGAGCCTGGTATATATAAGGGATATGTATGAGGACAAGTTGCTACAAATGTTAGTGATGTTGTAAGGTTTAGTAGGTGAAACTGAACCAATTCTCGGAAGTTTCACAAATTATAGATATAAAAATAGAATTTGTATTGTGGATAATTAAGGATCAAAAGATCATCGCTTGCATATATTTTAGTGTTAGAAAGATTATTGTTGGTGGTTATCCGTTCACTGCCGTTACCCGCTCACTCAAACATGTGTTGTGTTTCAGTGGGGCCATCTTCTCAAAATGGCCATGATGGTGGGTGGAATTTAACCACAAGTTCATCCACTTCACCCATATGTTCTTAGGAAATGTCTCCCAATCCTACAGTTGACTAGGGTCGGCATCCACCGGTCGCCTTTCCTCGCCCTCAGCCAAGGTCTGTTTTTTCTCATGATTGTTTGGCGAATTGTTTTCATAACTTTTGGGCTTTCTTCCAACGAGTAGCCTATGGAGATGAGGAACTAAGAATGGTTGTGTTACAGAATTCTAGGACAATAAGAACCCAGACATCTCTTATATCAAGTTTTCTTATTAATATCTGTTTATATTAAGCGTCACAAGTCATGTCACAAAAGAAATTTAAACAAACCCTCTTGTATTTCTGTCTAACATTTGTGCTATATCTAAGTGTGCATTGACCTTCTTGTCTTCGGAAAGACCATCCACGTGCTAGTTAAACCAAGTGTTTCATTGGATTTCATGGATAGTAACGAAATGAGCCAAATGCATCCTCTCCGTCCATCCATTCGCCGCTAAAGATCAAGGGATAGAAAATTTTAAATGATACAATAACTGTGGTAGAAGAGCAAGAAGTACCAGTAGACAGGTCTAAGAAAGAGAAGCTAAAGGCTCATGTCACTTTATTTATCAATATTTTGTTTATGTGGCGAATATTATTTATGCTCACTCTAAGTTGATGACACAACAAAAAAGAACATGTATTTTCTAAGAACGTGCAAATGCGACACCACTATCATTGTTGTCTGTTCCTTTCCTGCATCAGGGTATGTGATATCTCATTAACTTATCTTTGTTATTTATCGTAAACAAAACAAGAAATGAACTTGAAAATTTTCTTGTCACTGAAACATCAGAAGTAAAATGTATATAAAATAATTTTGAATTTAAATGTTTTAATTACATATTGACATTGCAAAAAGTAACTTATTTCTCACAAATTGACCTATTATTTTACCATCCTCCTACATAGTTTGAAGATTGTATATATTTTTTAGTTTAGGAGAAATAGAAAATAAAACTTAAAAACTTAGTGGTGTAATGCTTGATCCCAAATTTCCCAAAAAAGTTAAGTTGTACAATCCTTGCAGAAGCTTCAGGTGAAAGAACCTGATGCGAATTGGACATTAACTTTATAAAAAAATCCCCGGTTATGTAAAAATATCTAATTTCTCCAATTACTCAAGTATAATTTTCCAATTACGATTAAGTCCATACCCTGACCTTTTTTTTACAAACCACCCATACCTGACCAGTTCTTTTTTTTTTTTTGAGATACACCTGACCAGTTCTTTGTAGTCTTGCCCAGTCGTCAAAGGGCCCAAAGACTGCTTCCAGGCGGCCCATATGAAAGATGCGATGCTTCTTCCCCATCCTCTTCTTCTTTTTTGCGGTTTTTGTTTTTTTGCGGGTCCCCATCCTCTTCTTCCTCTCATCGGCAACAGCAACAGCAGCAGCATACCAACTCCCCCAGTCCTCTGCTCCTTCCGCGGGCCTCGCCGCCTACGCACGGTAATCTCCACCTTCCCGCCTTCCTTGCGCCTGCAATGGTTTTAGTCTGGCTGCTTTTGCCACCACCTGCCCGACCCACTGCCCACAACATGTTCGCAAAATTGCTCGAGGTAGTCTGGCCAACAGAACACTAGTTTCTACTACTGTACCTCCTAACGTTGTGGCATTTACATGGGAGCAGGTGAACTCTGTTATTTTCTCTCCTTTTTTTCTCCTTTCATATCTAGTGTGCTACGGTGCTTCAACTGATGACATTATGTGTGTAAGACTTACCTCTGAACACTGTCAGCTTAAGATGCATTCCAGTGCACATCAAATATCTATATCTACATTGAAATCTTTGATCGCAAGCTGAAAAGTGAAGCGTATGTTCTTCTTTACTGCTCGTATTATATGTGCCGGCTCCACTGCTTCTTAGTCTTGCAGGAATCACCCCGGCGACATGTCATGGCGCATTGTGGCACTTCACGGAACACGCCAAGAATATCTGAAACTGGGTCTACAGTAACTGAATCTTCAGTAGTTGTTCAAGGTTGTGTCGCCCTTCTGGTTCAGGCATTGCCCGTGATACCTGAGTTGGATGACCTCTTCTACCCTAAGAATGTGATTTTGGATGCACAGAACCGGGCAGCTGATCTATTTGGATCGTCTAAAACATGGTTCCTGGTCAACGGAAGTAACTACGCTAGATCGAGCTAGCTAGAATATATGCGAGCAACATGGGACTATATATGGGAGGGTGTGGCCGATCCGCCAGTGCGATGTCCATTTTCTCTTCGTTCTGAACTTCTGATGACGCTTGCAACCACTTTCAGTAACTATGTGCCTAAGTATATAGTACCTGAGTACAGTTCCAGGTGGTACATTGCTGATGGTGTAACGCCGTCACAGGTGGATGAAGCACTAAAGGAACTTGAGAAGGATAGGAAGAAAATGGTGCCGTTCTTGTTACTTCACCGACCTATCATGGCATATGCAGCAATGTGCAAGGTATCGTCGATGTTGTCATCCATTAGACATTCCAGTTATAGTTGACGAGGCACGGCGCGCACTTGAGGTTCCATAACAGTGTTCCAAGCACAGCAATTGAGCAAGCAAGGTGATTACCTGGTCGTGCAATCCACAAACAAGGTTCTGAGCTCTCCCACACAGTCCTCAATGCTTCACAAGGCTGGAGTCAATGCAGATGAAGTCAGTGAATGCCTTCAGCTGCTCCAGAGCTCAAGCCCAAGTTACCTCCTACCGACTTCTTTAGATGCTGCAAGAGCTCAGTTGAGCGAGAACATGAAATCTTTTGATCCGGTGGCTATGGTTTTAGAATCAAAAGACCAGCTGAGGATTATCCCGGGGATATCTGTCATGGAATTGTGAAGCTTTTTGTGACTTCCCTGCCATCGATCCTTCGTGTATCACCAAGTGCTTCAGATCTTAATTTATCTGGATATGAAGCAGACGACTTTTTGGCTGAAGAGCATCAAATTGTATCTGAGCTTGTCGGAACACAGGTAGTTGCATTTGCAATCAACTTAGGGACCAGCTGGCAAGATGTTCAAAAGCGTGTGCATGCTGCAACGCATCTCTCAGAGAAATAATTATCTGCAAAAGAATCCATATTTAGAAAACATGTTCTTAACCCATTAGATAAGTTATCTGTGAAACTGACTCCAAGAGAGGCCTTATTTACAACAAAAAGGACAGTGCACATTGAGGACATCCTTGGTGATATCTGTGGTGAGCTTATATGCCCGTATCCACCAGGGATCCCTGTGCTGATCCCAGGTGCAGTCATAACGCAGGATTCCCTGTCCTACTTAATAAACGTCAGGGACCAGGACATGACAATGAGTGGAGCAATCGATAGTGAACTCAACTTGAGTATGGTATGCAACTTGTGATCATCGTTCTCCCGTTTCAAGGTAACCATATGGCGAAGATATTTGGATGGTTTACGGACTAACGAATTATGCACGATATGTCTGCACAGTATGAGGGATGATCATTCTGCCGTTTCAAGCTAACCAGGCATCTGCCTGATCATAAGCCGTTTGAAGGTAACCATGTGTGGCGAAGATATTTTGGGTTCATGTTTGAGAGATATGGACAAAGACTTTTGTATAGAACAACTGACTGCCTTCTTGACCAAACATCGAGAATATATCTTGTGAAGAACGAGTTAGCTGTCCAGCTACAAGACGATGGCGAATTATAATTAGGATCTATCCACCTTATAAATTTTCAAAAAAAAAAAGGATCTATCCACCTTCATGGCGTATTAAAGGTTGTCTGGTTACTCAATGCGTGTTTTTCTAGAAAGTAAAAACCAAATGTACAGTTAAATACAAAAAATAAAAGGAAATGTCTAAGCCCAGGTTCGAACTGGGGACCTTTAGTGTGTGAGACTAACGTGATAACCAACTACACCACCCAGACTGATCTGCGAGGAAATTGATGTGACAATATTTCTTATTAGTATATCTCTGTAGGCCTCTTATGTGGGTACTTCCTGTCTCAAGGAAAGGCGGTAAACTTATGCAAAATCAGACATGGACAAATCTGTGAAATCAGACCTCAGACACACTCACGCACTGATGGGGCTTAAGCATGTCGATGCCTGCCTACCTGGGATTTAACTGCTCACCCATACAAGGTGCATAAATTTGTTTTATGCCTGAATTTACTGGCAGTAAACTCTCATCCTGTCTCCCTCTTGGTGTTCCAAGTCGGGCGAGATCGAGGGCCTGATGACGACAATCCATGTGTTATTTAGAGAATACAACGCTTTATTGATTAAATCAAATCATTACAAAGTATATCTTGGATACAGGAGCCAAATCATGGAAAATAACACAACCAAAGATCTCAAACCTCCTACTCTCCTAGCTAACACATGTGTCGATTCATTGAGCCTACGCGGGACATGTAAGAAAGAACAGGAATACTGGGCGCACATGTCGCCAATTTCTTATTGTCCGGAATCACCACCCCCAACAAAGAACGATGCAAGGTGGATGTGTTGATGCGCTGCATCACCGAAAGACAATCCGTTGTCAGCATGGTGCAATCTTTACCTTGTACCTAGCAAAAGCGCACAATCGACTGGACTGACCTCCCAACACAGATCGATTTGGCCCACTTCGTGCCATGAACCCCGCTAGTTTCGTTGTGAATCCATTTGCCCACGAAGGCTAGGTAGGTCATTTGACCATATGTCGCCACAAGTGTCCGGTTCACCTTGCCCAAGCGACTACACAAGTAAGCTAGCTCATTCCCAATGCCTACAATTACCACATATTGACTAGCCACTAGATATCTCCATGCATTAATGCTCTTCATAGACTTTTTCTAACACTTGTGCGATCTATATCTATAATATCAACGATGATATAGACTCATATGGTGGATGTGTGTACACATATGATTGGTGTGTCCGGTATATATGTTGAAGGATAGGCATGCTACATGTTGCTCTATATGTTAGTGATGGTGTAAAGTATGGTGGGTGATGTTTGAGTAAAGTGTCCTAAGGTTACTCAAAGTACAACTTCATATGAAATGGAAAAAATAATTATGGATGTTGTTTGGTGGCCTTGTCCAAGTTAATATGAATGTCTCGTGCATATCACATATTCCATCGGTGCATACAAATCTTATATGCGACCATACAATTGTACCATGCCATGCCTCCACATTCAAGCTCATCATCTTCAATTAACTCCTCCGTATTGATTCAGCCAAATCAAGAAAACTTTCCAATGATAGGAAGACTATAAATAAGAAAATTAATATTTTCCCTCGAAAGGAAAAATGTGCATGTAAATACAAAATCAAAATGTACAAATTTTACAAAAAAGATATAATAAAAATCAGAATTGTGTAATTGTTCGAATTAGGGACCTTTGGGTTGCGAGAGTAATGTTATAACCAATTATACAACCCTTACATTTCTGATATATTTTGATACTATTGTGTGGTGTTTTGCTTCTTTGTAATTTTATAAATATCACACATCCATTTCACCTTTTGCCTCAATCAAAGGCAGTAATTTATGTGAATCAGGCATGGACAAAATTTCAGTCCCAAAAGATATTCTTGTGAGATTAGAGAACAAGCGGTCTCGGAATGAATACCCAGATTTAAAATGAACAACCCTTTTCAGCGATGTTTACATGAACATCGCATATATAAGATGGTCGGGGCATACTTGTTTCTTGTACCTAGTTGCAACACATGCGCAGAATCCACGAGGAGAAACACAACCTTGTCATCCCCATACACTTGACCCGTTTCCCTCCATGAACCATGCAACTTTTACTTTTACTTCGTCATGTGACCACGGAAGGCCGGCTGGGCCATCTGATCACACGTCCCCCCTAGTTTGGTGTTCTTCTTACCCAAGCAACTAGGCAAGTTCGTTAGATTATTCCCAATTCCTACAATTCCCACATTTTACTGACGACATAACCCCGGCCACAAGATATCTTCATACATCCATGCATATCGGTACACACTTTGTAACACTTCGTGTCAGGGACGGAGCCAGGATTGGAGATTGAGAAGGGCAAGATTAGCCTAATAGTGTGTGTGATCTTGATGAGGATGGCTAATCAGGTCAAAACTCACTAATCAAGTAGCTATAATGGATAATATAGCAATGAAAATAATGATCATAGGGGGGCGTAGCCCCTGCTCGTCCGCCCTTGTGCTTCGTGTCATTGTATTAGATGATACAAGTTGTATTGTGGATGTTTATATATGCTAATAGATATAAGTGTCTCGTACACACGAGCACATGTTGCTCTAAATGTTAGTGATGGTGTAAGGCATGGTTGGTGATGTTTGAGTCAAGTGCCGTAAAGTTTCTCTGAGCACAACTTCATATGAAATAGATTCATGCTTCATAGGAGTTGTAATCTATGTAATGCTGAAGTTTTTACAGCAACTTGCTTACAAGTGTTAAGGTACATGCCTTTGGAGAGCAGCAGTTTCAGCCAGCCCTTTGGAGATCTAAATGTGACTTAGCCTACCACGCTGGTCGAAGTAGCGGAGGTACAATTAAAATGTAGGTGTGGCAGAATAAACATGGTACACATATGCAGTGGCGGATCTGCACAGTCCTACGCTTAGGGTTAAAACTGCACTATACTTCGCTTAAAAATTGGCAAAATCCCTGTAAATAAAGTAGTTCAATGTCTGAACATTAGAGCCAGCCCGGGACTTGGCTCATTTATGGGTCCGCCCCCTGCACATATGTACCGTGAAAAATATAGGAATGTATGGCACAAGTCAAAGCTTGCCATAGCTCTACCACTGGTTCGATGTAATATTGTAAACACATTCACAATACACTTTTAGCCAGATGTTTCCGATTTGGATAGTGTAGGATTAAGATATAGAGTTGCCCAGTTAATAGGAATGTTTTTTTCCTAAGCAAGCATTTCAGACCAAATTAAAGGCCTTCCAAAATTTGTTTGAATTGCATTTTTACACCTGAATACCATAAGATTTCAATTCGCCTAGAGTCGAGACCACTCTTCGTACGTCTACCCAAATGACTATTTTTACAATTTTATATTTATTTTTCCATTTTTCATAACTACACCCTGTCAAATTCCTAATTCTTTTTTCAACTTCCATATTTTATAATCATTCGTTTAAAAAAGGCATGAAAGGGCTTGCGGTTTGCAAAAACCACTAAAACCCTCTTGGACGGATCACTCCAAGATATTTATCATAATCAGGCCAACGATGAACACTCCAAATCTGATGGAATCATCTAGCAGAAAATTTCACACAAAATCGTACTAGATTTCTCGCCTCTCCTCTCCTCTCCAAATCCAAACCAAAATCGTGTGAACCGCGGGTGGCGAGTGGAGGAGATGGTTGTTTTCTAAAGCCTCTCCCACCTTCAGCCTTGAGCCACGGCTAAGCAGCTAAGCAACAGCAACAACCCTTTTATGTCAGAAAAACAGTCAGCAACCCTTTTTAGCAATGTCTTTATGAACATCGTCTAGAACCTTCTCAACAGAATGGTCCGAGCAACATTTGTGGGGAGGTGTTGTCTAATTTGAGGAGGTTCTTAATTTTACAATCAGGGTCGTGAACTTTTTCCTTGTGTCAAGTTTGGTGACAATTAATAGTGTGTCCAGTCTAAAGCCCAAAAACTCTCTCGCCTCTATAAATGAAGCGACAATTTACATTCAAACAGATGAAAGAATCTAGTACTATATTTATAATCATGCCAAACATAGAAACTATGATCCGATCAAACTCGAACCAAATCCAACCCACATAAAATATCTCACAAATTCACATATACATTCATACCATTTGAAATATGTAAAACTTATGCTACGGGTACCCGACACACTTTTTTTTATCAAACTCCGCTACCGCTCTTTCCCCTCGAGGAAGAAAAAAAAATTGTTTCCTGCAGGGCCGTAGAATCCGTGAGGAAGAACACAAGATTGTCATCCCCACATTTATGCATTGGCCCACTTCCCTCCATATGAACCATATGCTACTTTTTTTGTGGCTTCTTCATGCGACCACGGAGGGCGGCTGGGCCATCTGATCACACGCCTCCCTTAGTTTGGTGTTCTTCTTGTCCAGGCAACTACGCATGTTCGTTAGCTTATTCCCAATTCCTACAATTCCCACATATTAATTGGCAATATAACTCGACAAGATATCTCCATATACATACATGCATCTTGGTACACACTTTCTAGCACTTTGTGTCATTGTATTCGATGATTACAAGTTGTATGCTTGATGTCTATATATGATAATAGATATATGCATGTGTCTCGTGTATATATTGAAGGATCGACACGAGTACATGTTGCTGTAAATGATAGATGTGTCTCGTGTAAGGCATGGTTGGTGATGTTTGAGTGCCCTAAAGTTTCTCGGATTACAACTTAATATGAAATGTAATAAATATTATTGATGCTGTATGTTGGCCTTCTGGAGTTAATATGTATATCACGCTAAGAAAATGAAAGGAAACTACAACATTTAGGGTAGATGTGTTAGAAAACTATCATTTTGAAGGGAAATGACACATAACTATCAATTTTGGTCCGGTCCATGACAGCTAGCATTGATTGCTCGATTTGTTTGTGTTAACTCGATTTCGGCTTCATTTGCCTGGTCCGACGTGCCATGGTCTCGACGGGCGGTGACCACGGCCGTTAGGTATGTATTACCGGGGCACGAATCTGGTCAATACAACCGTTCCAGGCAGCGTTGTCCCCAATCCCATTGGTCGTGCTCATGTCCCTCTCCTCTCCCCCGTCATTGGTTGTGTCCTCCGCTACCACCTCTATAGAGTTGTAGATCTCTGCTAAACGACAACACGGTTTCATGGAGCGATGGTGATGAATCTTCCATCGATCCGAGCTCGCTTGGCACCGGTGTTGGTGTTCCATTCTCGTGTATCTAGGGTTAGGATTCATAT
This sequence comes from Poa annua, assembly GCA_026929855.1. Classification (NCBI taxonomy): domain Eukaryota; kingdom Viridiplantae; phylum Streptophyta; class Magnoliopsida; order Poales; family Poaceae; genus Poa; species Poa annua. The sequence goes on along the minus strand of CM049427.1, from coordinate 4,084,678 downwards.
AATTTGGGGATCTCCGAAGTTTGGAGAACCCTCTCCAAAATGGATACTTAGTCGCGATTGTAAAGCAACGGCGGTTCAACTAGCCCTTTGGAGAACCTAAAGGTGATTTTCCCTAACGCACCGAAGGGAGGAAGTAGTGGAGGACGAATTGAAATGTAGGTGTGACAAAATGCACATGTCATGGAAAATATATATTAGTCAACGTGTGGCACAAGCCAAAGCTTGCCAGATCGCTAGCTCTGCCACCGGATGTATTGACATCCACAGTACACTTTGTAGCCAGACGTTTTCCGACTTGGATAGTGTAGGATTTTGATAGGTAGTTGTAGTTTCAAATGATTCCAGTCGACAGAAAAATGGTTTCCCCTAAGCAAGTCGTTTGAGGTCAAATGAAAGGCCCTTCTTGTACACACCTCATTTCCATAAAAAATTGCAATTCGCAGAGATTCAAGACCACTCTTCATATGCTCGTCCAAACGACCATTCTTCACAGCTTCCTCGATTTTACAATTTTCACAACCACATCCCATCAAATTCCTGATTATTATTTTCATCTCCGTGTTTTTATAATATTTTGATCGAAAAAAAGGCGTGAAACAGCTCGCGGTTTCCAAAGATCCTCGAAAACCTTCTTGGATCAACCATCGAATCATTCCAATGTATCCAATCGAATCCGATGGGATCATCAAGCAGAAAATTGCACACAAAATCGTACAACTAGATTTTTTTTCACCTCTCCTCTCATCTCCCCCTCCAAATCCAAACCAAAATGGCTTGAACCACGGAGGAGACGGCGTGAGGCAGACACGACACGCGGACAAAATTTTCAAACCCGTTTCCTTTCCTTCGCGTTTTCCCATTTTTTTTTCCTCCGTAGGCGTCCACGGTGGTTGTACCAATGGCCAAAGCATCACCACCGGCGCACGGCCCCCACCTCCGCGGAAATTACCACCCTGCCCTCCCCGCGCTTATCCACTCGCCCGCTCTCCCGCCACGAACCCCGCGGGTTTCCTCGTAAATCTCGGAGCCGCCCGAGGGTACGAGCGTCGTTTCACCCGCGCTCGCCCCCCTGATTCGCGATATCTTCTACTGTATTTTCCTTTTCTCAACCCGTCTCTCTCTCCTCCTCTGTTCCTCCTTCCTCCCCAAGTTTATCGCCCTCCCTCTCTCCGAAGCATCGCCCGCCCGCGATCCCCACCCGCGCCCCGCTCGGAGCCTCCGCCGCGCAAATGCTGCCCCGACCATGGTGAATTCCCTCCCCCGACCCCTACTCCTTCCAATCCCCCGCCGTTCGTGATCCTCCGCCACAATCTACCTAGGCGCCGTTGTGTTTTCCTCCGCCCCGAATCGCGTGTGAAGCGAATCGGGATTTTTTTTTGTTTGAGTACGTATTGCCGGGATTTTTTTGTGGGTTCCAAGCGGCGCCAATTCCTCTCTATGGAGGTGGGTATTGCTCGTTTTTGTGCGTTCTCTGCCTCTGAAATCGGCCTGTTCAGATCGGTTTTTTCAGCTACCTTGGGGATTTTTTTTTCTGTTGCGTGCGTGATTGTAGAATGCGCCGTTTGGGCCGGATTTTTTTGTCTCTGCTGGGTTCCTCGGTTCATCATCTCTTGGTGTTCAATCGCTGTGATCCGGTCTGTTTGAGATTCTGCGGCGTCTCGGGCTTAAACTCAGCCCCGTCGGTTCCGGGTTTCGGTTGCGATTCAAACCGATTTTGAACAGATTGTGTCCTGCTTAATCTGCCCCCCCCTCTTCGTTTTGGATTTATCTCCCCGCTGTTATGTCTGTTTCAATGCACCTTCCGCGCTTAATCCAATTAATTCGTTCCTAATCTATTGCTCTGTTTCTCGAATCTTCTACTAGTAGTAGAATAGATCTCTCTCTGGCCCCGTACGCTCGAAGCACTGTTCATTATGCGTTCGATTTGTACACTTTGCCGAGGGATGGTAACCGTTAATTTTGATTGTATGTTTGTTTTGTTTTACCAGAGATTACTTTGTCTTATTGTGGTTACTGTTCAGTTTCTATTGCTGTTGCGTTGAGGATCACAGGTTTTTCTGTTAACCGGTGGGCTGCACATGCTTCCATGCCCAATAACAGAGGAACTGAATCGTCTAGAAAAGGATAGAAAGTAGGCTGAGTGAGTGAGGTGGTCAATGGCACATGCCATCTAGTACAACGTTGATGATTTCTGTGCTAGGACTACTTTTCTTGTCTCCCATCTTCTTTCGTGTATACGGCCACATGCTATTTTCCACGGACGGAATATTGTCAGCAGTCTCTTCAGTCAGATACTGAATCAAACGTTCTCTACCTTTTGCAGATTTTTCGATGAAGAAATAATTAGCCTCTCTGTCGTCGACAAAGATGGATCCGGCATATCCAGATGAACGCAGTGAATAATGCGTTGCTGAAGCTGTAATAAGCATGAAAGTTGTGCAAATAATGATGCATAGCCATTCATGCTCTGCCTCCCCTGTTCGGAACTTTCTTCTTCTTATGCAACCTTGTACGAGCAAACCTACTGTGCAAGTGATGAGTTTTAAGGGTGGTCCAGGTTCTACAGTTTGGGGTTTTATTGGTGTTCAGTGATTACTAGCAAAGCCTCTGTGGTGAAGTTTACGACCATGGAAAGGTGAACCGTAATCTATTTTGCCAACTGTATGTTTTGTGGTTCATGTACTAGTTTTTAACAAAGGCTTCCAAATTTTCGCAGGTATAAAGTCATGAGGGAGATTGGTGATGGAACTTGTGGAAACGTTTTTAGGGCTTACAATATAGAAACAAACGAAATTGTAAGTGCAAATTTGTTACACCCTGACGGCTTATAGCTTTGCTTTTAGTATTATTTGTGTACTCTTTATCTAGCCTAGAAGAAGTGGATAGTCAGAGGTCAATATAGCATTTTTCCTTTTTGTATTTCATTCGAGATGTTCTGATTTGAGCTTGCATCTTTATGTATGAGGAGCCGTTTGCTAATATGTTTTCTTGACACTGTGGATATTCCTCTTTCAGAGACCAACAATTTTAATATATTTTCTTACTACATTCAGGTTGCTGTTAAAAAAATGAAGAGAAAGTTTTACCATTGGGAAGAGTGCATTAGTCTACGAGAAGTAAAGGTAATTTATTTTAGAAATGGAAATAGCACCAGATGTGATCAAACAACATTCTTTTGTATTTTGTATACTCAATAGAGAGCCGTCCTCTTACAGGCCCTCCAGAAACTGAATCATCCAAACATTGTTGAGTTGAAAGAGGTTACGATGGAAAATCATGAGCTGTTCTTCATTTTTGAACACATGGTAACTCTTACATTCTTGGTATTAGTTGCATAATGTTACTTGCAGTTTCTCCCCCATGCTCTTCTATGTTCTTGTTAAATTTTGTACCAACTGTTATAAGATCTCGGGGATAATCACTGTATATGCTCAACCAAATAGTTAAGACTTTTCTACTTTGGTTGGGTCATTAACATCAGTGGATGTGCTTAGGTTACCATTCATAGTTTGTTACTTAGAAGTTCATCTTCATTCATTGGCTCTCGGCTTATGCTTTTTGGGTTCTGAAAATTTCCTTTTCTCAAATGGACCTTTGTGCTACTCAGGTGTAATTGATATTTTTCTCTTTCTAGGACTGTAATTTATATGATCTTATAAGGGAAAGACACATTCCTTTCTCTGAAGAAGAGATACAGAAGTTTATGCTCCAAATACTGCAAGGCCTTGCATATATGCATAATAATGGATATTTTCATCGTGACCTGAAACCTGGTATTGGTCAACAATGTTTTCCTTTTGAAGTATGCTGCCTCTGGACCAACAAACTGACTAAACTATAACACGATTTCTGTTCCAGAAAATCTCTTGGTGAGAAATGGTGATGTTAAAATTGCTGACTTTGGTTTGGCAAGAGAAGTATGCTCCAGGCCTCCTTATACGGATTATGTATCTACCCGATGGTGAGTTTCTGTATAAATTATCATTACACTCTGTTGATTAGTTACCTAAAACTTACATCCTATTTTCTAGGTACCGGGCTCCAGAGGTGCTGCTGCAAGCTTCAGCTTACACACCTTCTATAGGTGATGACTACTGTCCTTGGCCCTTGAGTTTTGAAGCTTTGTTGATTTTCTTGGTAAATATGCATAGAAAGGATTCCGCTAATATTGTAAATCATCATTTAGTTTATGGTCGCTCCTTTTATTTAATTAACTAGATAACACCCGGCGCATTGCTGCGGAATTTCATAGTGATATATATTATATAAAACCTATTGTAAGGAACATGAATTGATTTGTTTCCATTTCTTTATTCAAAGATTAACTCATAGGCTAAAGATAAATGTGTATGGCGTAATGAGGTGTACCAATTAGAGACTTGATGATGTGGCATGCTTGCATGTTGAGAGAAATCAAGTAGTGGGGTGCTCCTATTTATATAGAGAAGATTGTGGTTTATAGCTTCCTCTTGTGGGCCTTCGCGGTTAATTGGTTTTCTTATTAATTAATATAATAAATGTGGTTTTTCAGATATGTGGGCCGTTGGTGCTATTTTGGCTGAGCTTTTCACACTGTCTCCACTATTCCCTGGTGCAACGTACGTATTAACCTACTTTTTGTAACTTGAATGTAGACCAGATTACTTTTATTTCTCTTGATACTATGGTGATTTGCATTGTTTTTAATGTTTTGTTTTATGTTTTTTATCAGTGAGACAGATCAACTTTTCAAAATATGCACTGTGCTTGGGACCCCAGATCACTCTGTCTGGCCAGAGGGAATGAACCTGCCTCGATCAAGTAGTTTCCAGTTTTTCCAGGTGAAACGAGTTCTGTCAACATTCATTGGATGAAATGCTTTCTTGGCGCTAATATTTTTCATTTGTTCCAAAGATTCCACCAAAAAATCTGTGGGAGCTTATTCCGAATGCTTCCTTGGAAGCTATTGACTTGATTAAGGTACATTACTGAACTTTGCTGTTTTATTTTTTGGTTTGGAATCAAAGTTGTCCTTAGCAGGAGTATTTGTGGATGGCCCAAGTTGATATCTGTTTATTTTGAGCAATCTGTTATTAATAGAAAGCTGATAGAGATTAACACACTGCCATATACTATATGTTTAAGTCCTAAGTTAACTACTTACTGAGACTTCTATCATGTTGTTTTGCAGTAAATTATATTAATGACTGTTACATATAAATAGTGCTAATAGGTGTTTTTATGTTTTTTGAATAATCAAGCTTTTGCTGCTTATTTTAACTGAACTTTTCTTGCTTGATGTTATTGATCTATTAATAATTCTCTGAATTAACATGACACTCTTTTGTCCTCGTTTGTGTAGCAACTTTGTTCCTGGGATCCACAAAGAAGGCCAACTGCTGAGCAAGCACTACAACATCCATTCTTTAATGTAAAATTTACACATTTGTTGTCTATGTCTATTTGTCTTTGTTTTTCTCTGCGCAACTGAGACTTTTGAGTGGTCTAGGTTGGCAAGTGGGCACCAAGGGCTCTCCATGATGATTCCTACTCAAGGATGAATGAATCTAGTGAGTTCTATATCACAATTCATTTCCTGCGATATTATTACAAAAATCTTATACATTGTAGTGTTTCTGACCGAGCTCCCTTTTCTTTAACAGGAGCAAGTCCAAGGTTGGAACTGGACCTTTTTGGCTTCGGTGCAGAATCTGATGACCTTGATCTAACTCTCAGTCTAAAGCCAAGTTCTATATCAGGTGCCTGAAATATTTCACCCCTGTCAAATTTCTTCGGTTATTATTTTGTCTGTACCATTGCTGGAAGTATGTGCACTATGGTTCCACAAAGTTGATCACGTTCAACCTTAGGTTGCTAGTTGCAATGAAATTGGTGATAATGGACTTGGCAATATGAATTAGTAGGAACACTGAATTAGTATTTGGAAACAACCAGGAACTATTAATCAGAACATGGTGTCAGTTGGCTTCAGAGTTTCTTCGCTACAAACTGGATAAGTAGTGCTGGACTAACTTCTGTTGTCAGACGGTCTTGAATATGTTCAGTTAATGTCGCTAGATATAAACAAATTGTATGAAATAATAAGTTAGAACAGATTTAATGCAGTCATATGCTGGTATACCTTTATCTTCTATGTTTTCCTTTCTGAACTTTAAAATTTATTACTCCCTATGTGCAAAATGTATTGGAGTGTTTCCACTGACATAAATTTTCTATTGCTTGTAGATCTTGGAAAGCATGTTCCAGAACATAGAGAAGAGGAAAATCTTCTACACTTAGGATTTGGGAATCCTCCTATACATCCAGGTACATCTTTGCTTCTTGTGCCGCACCTTAATTTGGCATGGGTTATTGCTTCCATCTCCATATCATCTCCTACCACTGTCAGGTTCATCTATCAAATACTTGTAAAAGTTGGACAATTAAAATGGTAGAAATGAATTTCGTGTAGAGAACGACCAACTAATACGATAGCTGAATTTATATTTCTTAATCCAACTTTACTCTTAATTGTTTAGATGTTAGATTAGTATTTGAGACGGTCAAGATGGCTGTTTGTTTCTACATCATGTAACAGGGTTGTGGCCTCTCATGTCTTCATCACATCGCCCCTTGGCCATGGGGGATGGTCACGCCATGCCATCCTGGCAACAGGCGTTTATTGCTGACAGGTAAGCATATGGGCACACATTATCCATATTCTATGCCCAAATGGGTTACTCCTGTACTCATTGCTGCCAATGATTTGGTGCTTTTCAGCCAAGCAGCGCTGCCAGCTCACGCTGTTGGAGGATTCTCCGGCTCTCCTTTCGGCTTGTTCCCTTTGCAGCCGAACCTGATGGAGAGCCGATCATTGGCGCCGGCGCCAATCCGGCAGGTCAATTTCTTCTGACCGACCGCACACCTGGTGCGGTCTATAGATGATGATCCAGCTTGCAAGCTCCTTTCATACATGCGGGCTTCTTTCTTGGGTTTTTTATACGAGTGCTAGACTCGGACAATAAGCGGCGGCAGCAGCAGACAAAGAAAAAGATGTACATACATATTCGTTGGTAGGTTCCCCGAGTTGAAGCCCTTCCTTCTGTGGAAGTATAATTCGAGATGACTCCGCTACTCCCTCTGTACATACCCACCAAACAGTTTTGTACGACGATTATATTCCTTCTCGATCTTTATTATCGACGAGTGATTGAAGAGTTGAGGCCATTGCGTTCCTGATCTACACATTTGCCTCTTTGATTTGTCCCATTAGTTTCTTGATATCCTCCATGTTCTTGTTTGATATCCTTATCTGACTATCGTATCTGAGGCTTGAAGTATGCAGCGTACGTGGTAAGACCTGACAACGATCTTGAATTCTCGATGCTGCTGTGGTGGTGCACCTGACGACCTGGAATGGATGGAGCAAAGTCTATGCTTTGCATTGAATTGAAGAGACTGCGTACGGTAGGCGCTTTGACGACATGACGTTAGAAAGGAAAGAAGAGATAGGCAGCAGAGCAGTAAAGTTTCTGACACTGATTGAACGTACCACCGGATTGACCATTTGAAGACATGGTCGTTTGAGGTACGGACTGGAGCTACGGTCCACTCGTTTTTATGCTTGATAATCTTTACTTGTTTATTAGTACTAAATTTAGATTGATGGTATTTTTAATAGATTGATGATTGATAATCTTTACTTGTTTATTACTAAATTTAGTTTCAAAAAAATAGATTGATGGTACTTTTAATCGGATTGACCCCAAAGGACCCAAAGTAAAAGGAGAAATAGATAACATGCCTTCATTTTTGCAAACTGGACCCTAAGACGATCAAGCCTGGTGGAGCCAGCCTATCACTTGGGTACAACTTTTGGTCGCCTATGGCTCGAACACCTCCATCATGAATAATCGAGTTGGTTCTCCTCAAATAAACCAAGGAATTGCTCAACTCAACCATGACGAGTACGCTAACTTGGTAAGGGTTTGGGATGTGAAGTGAAAGAATCATTTTATACACTAATAGTGGCCAAATTGGCGTATTACCAAACCACGCTGCGATTAACTCAGCAGTAGATATGGGTCCTTTGAGAATACGCCTCGGGTTCGTAGAGTCGGGTTTCCCGTTTAACCACAACGGAGGAGTCGCCCCCACCAACCAAAGCAGGTAGGCGACCACGGTTCATAACACACTCTTCACGTGGCGGTACCAAGTTGTTGTCGTTGTAGAACTCCACCTGTCGACGCTACAAAAATTGGGGTGAGTGACCACGTGAGCACCCCTCATCTCGCATAGTACACACATCAGGAGCATCAACGCCAATTTATGTGGCTATATTTTGCTTGTAAGAGCATCTTCAACGACATCGCTCATAGCTATATCGGGTTCTCCTTTCTTACACCACGCTAGCGCTCGATCTTCTTCACTCGTCCGACACCCTCGGGCAGGACCAAGATCATCCATATATTGCAGTTATATATACATATTTATATAGAATTTTTATAATATTTATTTGTAATTTGACGCCTTTATGAAATACTACTAGATTACATTGCCCAACTTGATTGCCCCTATTTTGTGTAGTTTCTGGCTCCGTCCATACCGATACCCTTATTTTGTCCTACTCATAGCAAGCAGAGACGAGACATCACCCCGTGTCGCGAAACCCTGAGCGGGGGAGTCGTTTAGCTAGACTAGGGGGAGGCACAACGCGACATACAGAGTGGGGGAGCTAGAAGACCGGTGTTGGGGAGCTACATGGTCTAGTCACCGTTGGAGCACAAGGGTTTGTTTGATTCATAGGATTGGAAAGGTATAGAAATAGGTAAGAAGTCGTGTCTACTTGTTTCCTACGAGAAGAAGAGCATTGTAATGAAGGGATGTTTTCATGGGTTTAGAGCTCAGGTTATCTTCCTATGCAATTTTACACGACAAAATTCCTATGAGAATATTTCGTATTGTATGATATGATCCTATGAATCAAATGACCCGCCACGAAAGGAAAGTTTACAATAGGATCAAATCCTTCAAAAAAAAATCGATGTCATTCCTTTGAATCAAGGGAGTTTTTGTTTTGTTTCCAACGTCCAAAACATTTTTGGGTATTAGGAGCAAATTTAGCAGTCTCGTTGGAAATGCTCCAAGTTATCCTTCACTTGGGGACGAGTTGTCCCAGGAGGCAGGACGTGTGACGATCACAAAACCACTCTCGGGGATGGTGAAGTACCGTTGGGTTGGCCAGAGAAAAGTAAAGCTGCTTCCTAGGTGGCCTCCCTCCGGTCCGAATTGACCTGACCATCAAAGAAGGAGCGGTGAAGCTGCTGCCACCATTGAATGAGAGCTTGCACTCGATTCACCCCCGAGCAAACTCCGCAGTGATTGTCACTGACAATAGTACTACTACTCCAATCCTATGAATCAAATATTTCACACCTACAAACAGCAGGGTGCACTTGGCTTCAATGCCACGACGATCACTTCTCTGTTTTCAGATTCGGAAACAATGGCGAACTTCAAAAACAAAACGTGGAACGTCAAGTTCGGCACGACGAACTGGAGGCACTCAAGGCATGCTCGTGAGTGAGTGGTGTTGAGTGTGAGGCTCGGCGTATTGCTCGCTGCCACCAGAAGCTTCCGTCACTTGCTTCATTCGGACCGTTGCGGTTAGTAGCTAAGATAACAAGGCAACGATTAATAATGACGAACACGGTCGATGCTGCCTCGAGCGAACCACTATACGCAACAGCCGTAACCGTTCCAAGTAATCATTCAATATAAACATCGATATCAAACCATATTTTTTACCAAGTAGTAGACCCTAAATTAAATGAATGACCATATGCTACAAGCGTACCACGTACGTAGTTGCATTACTCACACGTTTTTTCGTCAAACATGCGGTGTGTTTTGCGTGTGCTTAATTTGGCAGAGTATCTATATACTCGGCGTGAGAAGTCGTGTTAGGCGTGAGTAGTACCTGTACTAGTATATTCAGAATACTACCCCGCAATGTGTTTATTTTGGACGAACTATGCAACATTATCTAACGTCACGTTTTCCTTGTTTTACTCTCTTCATTTCAACATTGAGGACCCCATTACCTAATCTATTAAGGTTGGAGATTTTAGAGCTCTCTCATTGCTTGCAAATTGGGCCGTTCGATGCAGATCGATCCATATTTTTACCAATTAGCTGACCCCAAATTAAATGTGGTTGTGTTACTCACACGTTTTTCGTCAAACATGTGGTGAATAGTTGTGTTAGGCGCGAGCTTAGGAAGAGTGTCTATATACTCGGCGTGAGAAGTCGTGTTAGGCGTGAGTAGTACCCTGTACTAGTATATTCCGAATACTATCCGACAATGTGTTTATTTTGGATGAACTATGCAACATTATGTGAAGAGTAGTATCCATGTTTTTTCACATAAGAGATAACTTTATTAGTTTGGAACTAGAACAATATTCTGAACCAGCACGAGCACAACCATTAGGAAAAGCATAGGAATTTTTTGTTTTGAACGAAATGCACAACATTATCTAACTTCACGTTTTCCCCGCTTTACTCTTTTCGCTTGGTCATAGTGGACACGAGATCCTCTATGTACCCGATCCCCATACACGATCCCACGTGCATTGATGTTGTATCTTTTGTGTTTCAAGCTTTGGTACCAAAAATTGTACACTACAATTACAACACTGCATCACAGTAATGGCGAGTTGGTGACCCATTGGCCGTTCAGGCATCGACTCTGGTCTTTACAAGAGGAATCTTGTCAAGCTAAACATGAGTAACTATCTATATTTTGTCACAATAAGAGATACCTTTTATCAGTTTATAACTAGTACAATATTGTTAAGTAACGCGGTCACAACACGTCAGAACCATACAAACACGAGAGAAATTTTACTAACGAGCGTACCATGGTCCTGTAAACCCAATTGACATGCATGAAGTAAAATGAAGAAAGTATTGTACATACTCAATGAAAGGAAAATAAAAAAAACCCTTAAAGCATGAGCCTAGCAATTGGAATAATATTCCCAATGAAACTAAAACAAAGCAAAACAAAAAAGGAAATGGTAGTACAAGAAACAACACCATGTGGCTATGGTGCCTCCATCCTCCTGCAGGTGGGCCCACCCAACCCAACCCAACCCAACAGGATCTGCGCTATATATACCCGCCCCCGGTCTCCTCTCATCGGTTTCCTTCTCCCTTCTTCCTCCTCCGCCCGCAGCGAGGAACCCTACTCCTCCTCCAATCCAAATCCACACACGAAAGCGGCGACACAGCGGAGCCGAAAAAAAAAAACACTAGAACGAAAGAGAGCGAGAGAAGGGCGGAGGGAGATCGCGCCGGACCCAGCTCTCACTGCCGCGATCCCCGATCGGGCGGGGGCCGGAAGATCCCCCCCTCCCTTTCCGCGCCGCGGCGCCCGCCCAGATCCCCCGCGCGATTCCGGCGCCGGCGGCGGCGGGGATGAGCGGCCCGACCGCGGCGGCGGAGGAGTGAGCCCCGCACCGCACCCGCGGCTGCTGCGCCGGAGGCGGGAGGAGGTGGTGGGTTTGTTCTGGGGGAGGATTGAGGGCTCTCGTGCTGGTGGTGCTGGTGGTGGTGGGCTGATCCGGGGCCCGAGGCATGTCTCGCTGCTTCCCGTTTCCGCCCCCGGGATATCACAAGACCGCCGCCGCCGCCGCGCGCACCGACGACGACGGCCAGCTGCTGCTGCCGCCCTCCAGCCTGCTCGCCCAAGACAAGGTGGACGGCCTCCCAATCCAGTCCCCACACCCTTCCCTTCCCTTACATGCCCGCCCGTATCCTCTCGCTCCCTCGACCGCTCTTAGCTCCCCGCAGCTTGCTCCGGATGGAGATTCTAACGAGACATTATTGTGTGGTGCTGCTATTACGTTGGTTGCAACAAAATTTAAAATGAATTTGGGGACTCGTATTTAGCTCACATGCCCTGTGGTTAGGTCCAGTTGCTTAGGGCGGAGGAAGTGCCGTGGTTATACGAGAGCCCGGGAACAAAGTTCAGGGCTGAACCAATGCTTTTCCTACTGAGTGTCCCCAACAAATTGAGCTCTATAGCTAGGGCTGATCTTGCGTATAGTTAAAAGGTGGGGGGGGGGGGGTTTCTGCTGGATGCATTGACCGAAGAGCACTTGCTGACTTGCAGCATTCTTTGGTTCTGTTAGTGGTTCGTGCTTAGGTTATGCAAGCTTCGGCTGTATTAATGGCTCGGCGGATTTAGTGTGTCGGGTTGGTGATGGGGGATTTGCTACTTGCTATGGAGAAACCGTAAATTAATTCAGGTTGCCCGAAAAGAGGCCCTGTTTCTAGTTTGTCCGCGTGCTGCTAAAAAGGGTGTGAACAAACTTTTAGCGACTTTACTGCTTTGCTGGGAATTTTCTGGGCTTATCCCCATACCACCTTCTGTGAATATCGTGCTAGTATAGTTGAAGTCTATGTTACTCGTTAAACTGGTTTTAGTTGCTGGATTCCCAGTTTCTCCATTATGTGTCCTAAGGGTTCTATATTTAACAAGAATGTGCAATTTCTAATTACTGTGTGTCCTGGTCCTGGTGGAGATTACCATGAGTGCATGGTGTAGATTAGCACAAAGTTGTAAGTGCAAATATGAACTAGTTAGTTCAGTGTAAGTTCATTACCAACCTGATGAAACAAGATTTGCTAAATTGCTTGTCTCATATCAGGTGTTCTGAATCAACTTTTGCTGTCTAGACCGTACAGGAGGGTGGCAGATTGGATCCCTGTAGTAGTTTTATTGCAAACATTTCATTAACATTTTAAATCATCTCATCGCAGTTAGTTGTAGATGGAATTACACTTCAATATTTTTGTGACTAGAAGACTATAATGCTACTACTTCCGTATTAGAAACGTTTATGCTTTCACATAGATATACAACCTTACATGTACAATATTTGTTGTTTTTATTTAGCCCCTTCCAAGTGCACCCCTATAATAATTAACACACTATCTGCAATAATCGTTGTATCTATTATGATTGTGTAGTTGGGAATTTAGAATAAGTGCAAAAGAGAGCCTCTATTCTTAGAGAATGAATGTCATGAGAAATATGGGATATTGGGGTGGAGTGGCAATAATTTGTTCCTTTAACGTGTGTGCAACTTGTTCAATGGCCATCTTTAGGTCCATGCTACTTGTAAGACTGCTGATACATGCTCATTCCCTGCCTCGGTATCTTTTTAGGAACAGTTTGCTTGGTCTTTCATACCTGATTATGTACTGTAGAAGCTCTGAATTATGATGATAATTGAGGTGCATTTTGTGTGTGTCAAATGACTGGTTTACCACCTGTTTTCATTCCACCACTATCTATTCTTATACCTGATATAATTTATATAAGTTCTGATCCTATGATTTGATAGTTTGTTAAATCAAACCCAAAGGACATTTTGTGATTCATCTGTTTGTATATATGTTAGTTTCCTAATCGTTTCATTGATTTTTTTCTTATTTTGTGTCAGGAGGAATATTAATTATGGTTTGACACGCAATCATGTTTGTTAATAGTACGTTTGTAGTAAAATAAATATTAAGGGTGTTTAAAGGGCATGGAAATTGAAATTACAAACATGGGTACGGTAGGCATGAAATGATTTGAATGAATTATCTATATGTGTGCCATGTTTGTGGGCCTTTTGGATTGTGTTGGCTGTAAAGCATGTCTATAATGTTTATCTGTATAAACTTCACGTACTTCTGTCCTGTATCTACCCTATGCATGACAAACCATTAGCATAGCCAAATTTTATCCAATTTGACAGATGCTGTATCCTCTAGATATTGATTATTGTGACCTAAACATTTCAGCATATTTGTTCTATCATTTTTGTTTTATGAGAATCATATCTGTACAGTAAATAGGTTGACTCTAAAATCTCGGGATTGAGTAGGCCTGTTTAAGTAACTCATGTTATGTTTCTTGATTTTAAGATGTTCTCCACATAGCTCTAAACAGTCGATTTTGATTTCCAATACTAGCAAGCTTGAGAGTGAATTGAGAATTAAGCATGGTAGCACGTGCATTGTATCAAAATTAAATTTTTGAATGGATACGGTGATATGATGTTTCTGGCCATAACATGGTGTTTCCTTGCATAAGTGTAGATGTGAGAAAGGATGATGATTTCTTATTTAATAGAGTTACAAATTTTAACACTTAGTCCATGCATCAGTATTGTTCAAATTCCAGTGCCACCTTATTGTCTTCAACGAATGCCCAGCGCTGTTTTCTTATTTAATATAGTTACTTATACATATCCTTCCAAATTTTAATGCATATTTAGTCCATGCATCAATATTGTGCAAATTTCAGTGGCAACTTGTTTTCTTCAACCAATGCCTAGTGTAAAATGTATTGGGTAACTATAGAAATGTGGTTAGTGTCAAAGGCAAAGAGTTCAGCAACACATAGTATTAGCATATTGGATTTGTAGCTGAACAGAATTGTGTTAAGTCTTTAGGATTGTTAGCAAAATAAGCAGAAGCTACAGTCAGAGAGCCAGCTTGTCTGCCTGGGTGTTATTCAATGTTTATGTAGTATATGGGTTCATAAGTTTAAAATAACATTTCAGATATATATATTCAACGAATATAGAACACTGTGGACCAATTAGCTATTGCAGTTCAAATATCATTGTGTTAGCTTTAGCAGTTTCTTGTATGCCTATAGGATTTTGCTCCCTATAATCTTGTGGCCCAGATGTTTTATGACATTGACCATCTCTGAAAGATCACTGTTTACCAACACATACTTCTGCCACTAGTTATGTCTTACTATTGTTTTCAGTATATTCAGTTATTCATTTATAATGTTTTATGCTTAGCATTTGCTAGGTATTTGTTTTATTCTTGACCCCTTCTCTTGAACTTCTATTGACTGGTGTCAAACTTCTCTTTTAGGAGAAACACAAGGAGAAGAAGCATAAAAAGGACAAAGATAAAAAAGAAGGTAAAGAAAAGAAGGATAAAGAAAAGAGTAAAGATAAGCACAGAGACAAAAAAGATCGAAAAGAAAAGCACAAAGACAAGAAAAGGGACAAGAGCAAAGATAAAAGTAGGGAATCAGAACATGGTGAGGCTATCCTTGGGCAGAAGCTTGGAGAGAGCAGCAGGAAGTCTGAAGAAATTAAGGATCCTGTATTCAGGGAAGAACTGGTCAGAAAGACACAAGATGAGAAAGGGGTGGAGAATCGAGCTGTTGACAACTTTCCTATTCCAAATGAACGAAGTCGTGAAGGCTTTGGTGGTGTACCTGCATTGGAGAAAGAAAGGACTGCAGTTAATAGAATGCGTATTCACTCTATTGACACTTCTAGGAAAAATGAGGGCTTGGGGCAACAGACCATCACTATCAATCAGCAGAAAAATGGGACATCAATTCGACGTGGTGAGAACTTCAACAGTTCTTCTCAAGGAGCTCCTGATGGCTTTATTGCAGCACCTATGGTGGAGAAGGAAAGAGTCAAAGTCACAAGATCTCTCTCCAACTCTAGTGATTCTGCGCCAAGGAAAGAAGCTATGGGACAGCGAATCAGTAACATTAGCATACTGGTGCAGAAGAGAACTGAGAGCCCAAATAAGGAGATTGCGAAGAAAGAACTTGGCACCAGTTCTCCGTTGGTTCGAAGCCCTGCTAATGCTATGCATAAGGGAAATGGTAAGATCGGCCGGTCAATGGATAGCGCACCGACATCGACGCAGAGGTTTGAGAGTCCATCAACATCTAGTGCAGGGACAGGTATGGATAGAAGCCTACCTAGATCAACTATCCCAAGCCCAAGCATTACAATTCGAAGCCCAAGCCCGAGCATTACAATTCGAAGACCAAATGGGATTGTTCGGCAATCTGAAAGCTTTAACATTTCCACTAATAAGCCCAATGCTGGAGGTCTTTCACCTGCTATGGGCAAGGAAAAGGGACCAGGTGGAAGAACGCTACAGAATAATCTTTCAACTGAGCAGAAACTGGTTGGTTCTAAACCCTCAGCTGTGGGCAGGGAAAAGGAACCGGGTGGAAGAATGCTACATAATGATGTTTCAACTGACCAGAAATTGGTTGGTTCTAAACCCTCAGCTGGGGGCAGGGAAAAGGAATCAGGTGGAAGAACGCTACAGAACGATGTTTCAACTGATCAGAAACTGGTTGGCTTCAAAGCCCCAGCTGTGGGCAGGGAAAAGGAACCAGGTGGAAGAATGCTGCAAAATGATGTATCAACTGATCAGAAACTGGCTGGTTCTAACCCCCCAGCAGAGGAGAAAGTTGCAGTTGGAAGAGCTGAAAGAGTGGAAAAGGTCAGGGATGGGGCAGTTGATGATAAGAAGAAAGAGGACAAGAAACGTGATCGACATGAGAAAAAGAAGAGGAAAGAGAAACACAAAGAGAAGAAAAAGGAAAAGGAGGCAAAGAAGGAGAAAGAGGAACAAAATCGCAAAGAGCGTGATAAGCTAAGAGAAAACAGTGTAAATGATCAGATAGATAGTATTCTCACGAATCTCTTAGCTCCTCCTTTAGCCCCTCCAGCTGATGACACGAAAGCTATCCTAGCTGATGAAAACCTGAAGAAGCGAAAGAACCATGAGATGAATGGTTACCAACAAAGTGAGTTCCTAGATTTGCTTCTTTCTTTTTGCACTTACCAGCATTACACAAATAGTCTTGTAGAACACCATTATACTTTTTTATGGTGCTTTATATTATAAGACTTCTGATGATGTACAGACCATCATGAAATGCGGCCTACAAAGTTGCCGAGACCAGCACCCTCCAGCAATCATGTGGAGAATGGTACAGCATCTCATGTAGCCGCGCCACCCTCTTCCATGCCAAATGCCATGAAAATTGAAAAGGCTGAAAGGCTCCCTAAGAAGGAAGAGAAGGTCAACGGCAACAAAGAAGCTCAGCGACCTCCAGTCGTTTCTGGGCTTCGGGGTCCTTCGGCAGCAACTGGGAATGGCACACCTTCTAGGAAGTTGTCGCCCCACCCAGACTGCAAGTATCTGGGAGAGATATACAGCATTCCTGAAGCCCCTCAAGTGATGATGGAATGTGAGCAGGACTGGCTGTTTGATCAGTGCGGAACCCAGTCAGAGAAGCCCAAGGTAGCGTTCCAAGCCGACGGTGTGCCCCAGGTGTGGGCTGAGGCTGTGAAAATCGACATGGCTGATGTCATCGCTCTGCCATACGTCATTCCTTTCTGATACGGTGCTTCATGAACACCACTGGCAAAGATACTTGTCAAGTACTCAGGACATAAGTTTGCAACTAGTTTCTGCCACTGCTCTGCTGCAGTTTGTGTAGCTCGACAGGAATGGGCGATTCACCCATTCACGGGTAGCTGTTCCCCATAGCCTGCATGCACTTCTGTAGACTGGTGCATGACAATTGCAGCACTTGTGTGAGATCTGCCCTTGGGATGGCAGCTGAACAGTAGCAGTAACCTGACCAACGGAGTGCTGCCTGGGGAAGAAGGGAACATGTCGGTGTCTGTCGTCGCCATAGCATCGCTGATCCTGCAAACAGTGGGGTCACCAGCTATCCTTTGCTGCTGCCGCTGCACAATTTTGATCTGTACGGTGTAAAAGCATTTTTATAACCAACATGTACATTAGAGAGAACAGAGGAGGAGAGGGAAGAGGAAGAGACTTTGAGAGATTCATTTATATAGTTGGATTGGTTGGTGAGACACTCACATGATCTGCTCCTTTGCCTGATTTATTCTTGTTACGAAAGTTGGCATGTTACCTTGATCTGTCTTTGTGTATATACAGTAGAAACTTTCTTTAGTTTTACATCCTTGCCTGAGTTTTGTAACGGCTGAGAGTCAAATGTAGCCATCTCGTGCCACTTGTGCACGGTATTGAGAGTAAGTTGGGAAGTTAAAGTTGGCTTCTTCCGTGCTGTTCTGCATGCGCATGATGGTTCTCCTATGTCGGCTGTCCAGAGGATGGAAATTGCAGTCACTGACATTTCTATGAGTTTTTATGCTTGAACCGTTGTTTTCTAGTAGCACATGTATTGCAAGATTCTTGAATAATACTTCCTTAAAACACATTCATTCATTCAAAACATTGTAAGGAAAATTTCTTCTCTAGCAGGTCTGATTCATTCCATTTTCGATTATTCTAACTAGCGTCTGTGCCCTATTTTTCGATTATTCTAACTAGCGTCTGTGCCCTATGATATATCAATGTCCGGCGGGTGGATGTTAACAATCTCCCCTATAAGGAAGCGGAACGGATGATCATACATGCATGAAAGAAATCTTTTTCATAGCTGAAAATTTAAAATAAATTATCTCTTAAACCGCTAATCCAATTGACGATCCGTTTTCACCAATGGGTTCGCATCGACGAGAACTTCAAAACAAGATCCCATCTTAATATGTTTTGACGAACTTTTTTTTTCGTTGTCAGTTACCAGGTTATAATACTGTAGTTACCATATTACTATCTAACATCTACCATTCAAATAATGCCTCGTTACCATGCAATTTTAACATGTTTTACCGTCATATCCATAATCTTCATGTTCAAATAGTGAGTATTAGATTCATTCTAAACACTTAAGAATATGAAATACCGTCGTGAAAAGATTACGTTGGTGAGTAGAGAAGAGTAGAGAAGTTCAAATAAACAGGTAACCATTTGATTTAAACCTGGTAATTAACGAGACAATACCTGGTGACTAAGTGACTACAATCTGGTAACTTGGGTCAGGAAAAAAAGTTGTCAAAACATATCAAGATGAGATTTAGTTTTGAAGATCTCATCGCGATAAAACCCGTAAAAACGGATTTGAATTTTGATTTACGGTCTAAGAAATAAAACATTTTAAAGTTTAAAACACAAAAGGAATCTACGTGCATGCATGAGCTGGTTGCATGCATGGCTCGGTTACCCAATTCTTTTCGTGCCCACGGAAAACTAATCTGGGGCACGTGCCCTTATTAGCATAGTCCTTCTATTTTTAACATATCTTCCTTAGGAATGCAGTCATTCTGTAAATTTGAGAAAAGAGGGGTGTTTTGTCACTCCAATTGAAACTCGGGCTCCATGGAGCTTAATTGTTTTAAAAATTCAAAATCTTACTTTTCAAGTTTCCAAAGGTTTTAAGAAAAATACCTACATGTAGATAATGCCGAAATCTTCCGGCGTGCAAGAAAGATACAAAACAATTTGATTTTTAGGCCACACAAGAATGACAAATCTTTCCAATTTCAAAATGTGCACTGTTTGTAGATCCATAATTTTGTCATTTTTCCCATGCTATAATATAAAACCATCTCTGTTTTATTTTTGCATAATAATAGAGGTTCATCATTATCTACTAGGATTTGTGTCTGAATTTGTGAAACTTATAAATGCATTTCTTGAATTTTCAAAATAAAAACTCCCCTTAGCGTTCTGTACCCTACATAAAGATGTCAATTTTACTATTAAGTCATGAGTAGGGTATGGATATAATTCCGTTTGATGGGTATGCCAAGATTCTACACGTTTTGACTGGACATGTACTTGGCTACTTGTTTTATTAAGTGGGGATGATTATTTTCTTTTAGTTTAATGTGATTTTCGAATTATGATAGTCGTCATGTCCTCGAGCACTTTTATACGGGGTTGCGACAATTGTTTTTACCGAATGTGCTACGGAATATGGAATCGTGAACTACAATGTACTATTGATCTATCAAATGAGTGAATAAGAGTATGCCATTTTACTTTAGAGTAAAACGCTTGAGGGGTCACTAAGTTGGCATGGATGACGAACTCAAAAAGTGTTAAGAATTGGTCACGAAGTTGTGAGTTAGAGCTCATTTAGTCATTCCGTCAGTTTGGCCGTTAAGTCTGGCGTTTTTTACAAATAAACCCATAAAAGTTTATTTCTTCTAATTGTTAGGTCCTTACCGTCTTCTGCCCCGACGACCTCGCGCGTGATGTCTTCTGCTGCACCACGTCGCGGCGACGGGCTACGGGAGGGAGAAGCTCACGGCGTTCGGGTGGGCGGCATGCGCACACTCGATCCGGAAGTCGCGGTCCTTTCGTCACCAGCCCTACTCCTCACTCGCCCACCATGGTTGGCGCCCGGGACGCCGTAGTCGGCATGGTCGTCATTGCCGCGTGGCCAACGGCGATGCACCGTGATGTCTACTGCGTTGTCTACGCGACAAATCGGAGCCCGACCTCGTCAATTCATTCCTGTACACGCCGTCCCGCGCGGGCGGGACCTTCGGCCACCATGGGAGCGAGCTCTGCTCCTTGCTCGCACCTCCGTACACCCCCACACCTTGAATCTACACTCCTGCTCCACTGCTCACGCACGCCATGGCCGTGGGCCACACACTCGCGCACGCCAGGCTACAATGCTGCTCTGCACTCTGCCTGCAAGAACACCCGCGGCAGAGCTGGTATGCCGAGCATTCCAGCAGATAGAGACCGGGGAGAGTACGAGACGGGGACGAGCGACGTCAGGCATCAAGCGAGCTGGCGTGCGGACGGCCGTGCGGGCAAGCGCGTGCGAGCCCGTGGGCGGGCGGGACGGTCGCAGCGGATGCCATGGCTGGGCATTGACGGGTGTCAGGTGTTCTGTTTTAAGGGACGGATAGATGCAAAGAAACAAAAATATAGGGGTGATTTTGCAAAAAAAACTAGACTGCCACTACGGGAGTGGCAGATCAGCCCGATGGTTATTCTAACGCCGACGGCCAAAGGTCGTGACCGTCGGCCTCATAATATGAAACCGACGGCTGGAATAATACCGTCGGCGTTAAAGTGCCGTCGGCGTCCTACAGTGAGCCCGACGGTCACCGTCGGCGTAGTAACACCGTCGGAGTACTGGCCCCCGTGTGGACGTCCGGGCGCAGCGAGCTAACGGTGCCGTAACCACCCACTCTGACACCGACGGCAACACCGTCGGGCTCAAAACTGTTTTTTCCACTTTTTCTTAAATTATTAGATTACATTCAAAAATGTTATTTGTAGGGGTACTAAAACAGAATAAATAACATAAGAACTAATTTGTACAAATATTGTGATCAAATGTGGCCATAATGCGGCGGGATTATCCGGTCTTTTGTACACATATGCGGGTATCTCCGGTGTTTTGTTGTGGCGGGGTTCCAGAACTTAGAGGTGAAAACTCCCGTTTCGGGTGTCGGGCATGGAACCGTGCGACGGAACACATAAAATGTTAGTTTTTTATGGTCCAATATACCAACCTAACACATCCAAGCAAAAAAATCCATGCATCTACCCCGTCCCGACGCCGTTTAGAGGGGTATATCGACGGGTCAGACTTTTCTCCAGCGGGAGTAGGGTTTCGCCGTAGAGTGGGTCTGGAGGGTCAAAACCCCATAAAAACTTGCATACACCCCTAATATATGTATACTAGTGTGTTGGTAGTTTGTGGGAACCAAGATACATCTCCGAGGTGCGACCCGCTTCACTGACCCCTCTTTCTCCGTAGTAAGTTCTTGCACTTAGAGGTGAAAACCCCCGTTTCGGGTGTCGGGCATGGAACCGTGCGACGGAACACATGAAATGTTTGTTTTTTATGGTCCAATATACCAACCTAACACATCCAAGCAAAAAAATCCATGCGTCTACCCCCTCCCGACGCCGTTTAGAAGGGTAGATCGACGGGTCAGACTTTTCTCCAGCGGGAGTAGGGTTTCGCCGTAGAGTGGGTCCGGAGGGTCAATACACCATCAAAACTTTCATAGACCCCTAATATATGTATACTAGTGTGTTGGTAGTTTGTGGGAACCAAGATACATCTCCGAGGTGCGACCGGCTTCACTGACCCCTCTTTCTCCGTAGTAAGTTCTTGCACTTATAGGTGAAAACCCCCGTTTCGGGTGTCGGGCATGGAACCGTGCGACGAAACACATGAAATGTTTGTTTTTTATGGTACAATATCCCAACCTAACACATCCAAGCAAAAAAATCCATGCGTCTACCCCCTCCCGACGCCGTTTAGAAGGGTAGATCGACTGGTCAGACTTTTCTCCAGCGGGAGTAGGGTTTCGCCGTAGAGTGGGTCTGGAGGGTCAATACCCCATAAAAACTTTCAAAGACCCCTAATATATGTATACTAGTGTGTTGGTAGTTTTTGGGAACCAAGATACATCTCCGAGGTGCGACCCGCTTCACTGACCCCTCTTTCTCCGTAGTAAGTTCTTGCACTTAGAGGTGAAAACCCCCGTTTCGGGTGTCGGGCATGGAACCGTGCGACGAAACACATGAAATGTTTGTTTTTTATGGTACAATATACCAACCTAACACATACAAGCAAAAAAATCCATGCGTCTACCCCCTCCCGACGCCGTTTAGAAGGGTAGATCGACGGGTCAGACTTTTCTCCAGCGGGAGTAGGGTTTCGCCGTAGAGTGGGTCCGGAGGGTCAATACCCCATCAAAACTTTCATAGACCCCTAATATATGTATACTAGTGTGTTGGTAGTTTTTGGGAACCAAGATACATCTCCGAGGTGCGACCCGCTTCACTGACCCCTCTTTCTCCGTAGTAAGTTCTTGCACTTAGAGGTGAAAACCCCCGTTTCGGGTGTCGGGCATGGAACCGTGCGACGGAACACATGAAATGTTTGTTTTTTATGGTCCAATATACCAACCTAACACATCCAAGCAAAAAAATCCATGTGTCTACCCCCTCCCGACGCCGTTTAGAGGGGTAGATCGACGGGTTCAGACTTTTTTCTCCAGCGGGGGTCCGGGGTACTGAGCGTCGAAAGGGGGATATGCTAATGTCAACATTTTTGGAATATAATTTAATATAATACAAATAAACTATGAATTTGAAGAAAATAAAAAAATGAAGAATACATTGATTAACTAAATGTAGAAAAAATAAAAAAAGTTGCTATTCTTAGACCGACGGCAATGCCGTCGGCCTTAGAATAACCCTAGCTACATCTGGTCGGGACGACCAGATCGATCCCGACCGCAGTTTTCTCCCGCGCGCCGCCAGCCACGACCCCGCCACCGTTTCCTTCCCTCCCGCCGTGCGCCGCCGCCGTTCCCTTCCCTCCCGCGCGCCGCACGCCGCACGCCGCCCGAGCCTCACCGTGCTCCATCCGCCGCCGCCACCTCGTCCTCCTCCCCCGGCCGCACGCCGCCGCCGTCGCTCGCACCTCTCCTTCCCTCCCCGAGCTCCTCCTCCTCCCTCCCCGGCCTCCTCCTTTTTTCTCTCCCCGGCCTCTTCCTCCTTCCCTCCCGAGCCCGAGCTGCTCCCAGCCTCCTCCCCCTTCCTCCCCGGACTCCTCCTCCTTCCCTCCCCGAGCCCTAGCTGCTCCCTGACCTCTTCCTCCCTGCCCGGACTCCTCCTACTTCCCGGCCCGTAGCACCTCCTCCCCGACTTCGAGCACCTCCCCGGCGTCAAGCACATCCCCGGTAATTTTTCATTTTTTAGTGTGTAATGCTAATGCTACTGTTAGGGTTAGTGATAGGGTTAGTGCTAGGTTTAGTTTTATAATTATTCTTAGTTTAGTATTTAATTGATAAGGTAGCAAATATGACAATATATTTTCTAGTATGAATGTGGACTACATTTTATCATGTAGGTTTCTCGGATTTCACACCGTTCCGGAGTCCCTGTCGCCTCGGAGTCGTCGGTTTCGTGTTGTTCGACTACTTCCTCTACAGCGGAGGGTGAGATAAAACTCTATCTCCTCTCTCGCATTTTTATGTTCTAGATTTTAGTTTCACGTCAAGTCGCGTAACCTAGGTGTCTTTTCCCGTCCTAAAGCGTTACGTGGATAAATATGCGTTAGAGGTCAGCATATTATGATGCGTAACGCTTCGGCATTTACGGGACAGTCGGCGGATGCGTAGTTGGGTACGTTCTCTGTGTTCTGCTCCGGTCCGAGTCAGTATTTCGGTAGTGCCTCCCCGTTGTTCTCCGGATGCACATCCTCTCGGCTTTTTGCCGAGACGTGTATCTGGAGAGCAGCGGGGAGGTGCTGCCGAAATTCTGTCTCGGATCGGGGTAGAGCATGGAGAACGTACTCAATCTACGGATCCGGCGGCTGCTAGGAGGCTATCCTATTAGAGATGTAGGATGATGCACGCGTTTTCCCCGGTAGAGAATATCTTGTATTTAATTTAATGCCATTTATTTGATATCAAATGTTTTTTTAGCTGTTATTAACTCTAAGTGCAGATGGCTGATGGTGAGTGGATGTACAGTGGTCGTATTAGTAAGACTGACATGACAGCTGAGTGGCAGTGGAAAACTGAATATTATGTGAAGGGCGCACACCGTGGTTCTAAGACAGTTCGTCCGCTTTGCCCTTGTGCTCGGTGCAAGATGAATAACCGTCAGGGTAGTTTAGAGATGACAAAACACCTTTGGCTTTACGGATATATGCCCGACTTTAACATGCAAATCAACTTTCCTGAGAGTGATCGTGTTAGAGAGGCGGTGATGCGGCAACACATCGATGGCAGTGCCCACGATGGCATTGCAAACATGCTTGTTTATCTTCACTATGCAAATCAGGCACATTCGCCACCTCCCGAAGATCCGGATGAACAGGAGGAATCGGATTTACCGGATGAACCAGAGGAAACCACGAAGGCCTTCCTTGAAATGATGGCCACCGTGAAGAAACCTCTTTATCCGGGTGCAGAAGTCTCTCAGCTTGATGCCATATCGCAACTGTTAGCTGATAAGGCCAAACACGGCCAAACCCGATCAAGCTTTGAAGATCATTTGAAAACAATGGGTAACATGCTCCCTAGGGGACATTGTTTGCCTCGTACCATGTATGAGTCGAAGAAAATCATGAAATTGCTTTGCATGGATTATGAGAAGATACATTGTTGTCCTAAGGGTTGCCTTCTGTTTCGGAAAGAGTTTGTGAATCACACTCACTGTAGCAAGTGTGGGGCCTCTAGGTATGTAGAGGTGAAGGGCGCCGAAGGTGAAATGGTGTAGACGAAAGTTGTTGTAAAGATTCTTCGGTATCTCCCATTCATAAAAAGGATCCAACGCCTTTACATGGATGAGGAGACTGCCAAACAGATGACATGGCACAAGACGGGGAAGAGATACCCTGATATTAGTGATAAAAAGAAGAAGATGAAACATCCGGCTGATGGTGAAGCGTGGAAACATTTCGACAGAGTATACCCTGATAAAGCCCGAGAGTCTCGAAATGTCAGAATTGCGATAGCAACCGATGGTTTCAATCCATTCGGTATGTCGGCTAGGTCGTACAGCTGTTGGCCCGTGTTTGTTATGCCGCTCAATCTCCCTCCCGGAGTCTTAATGCAACGCAAGACCATATTGTTGTCTCTGATCATTTCGGGGCCTGAATATCCGGGGAAGAATTTGAGTGTGTACATGCAGCCGCTAATCGATGATTTGGAACATTCTTGGGCACACGGCACATGGACATATGACCGGGCAACGAAGAAAAACTTCTGCATGACAGTTTGGTACCAGTATTCCATGCATGACCTACCCGGGTATGCCCTATTCTGCGGACACTGTACAGCCGGAAAGATGCCATGCCCAGTGTGCAGGCATGCTCTTATGTTCGTATGGCTGAAGAAGGGTGGCAAGTATTCCGCCTTTGACAAGCATCGACAGTTCCTCGAAGAAGGTCGTAGATTCAGAGAGGACAAAAAACACTTCTTGAAAGACAAAGTTGTCAGTGAAGTAAACAAGATACCAACGTTTGATGGTAAAGTTGTTGATGCGGAGCTACGTGCTCTAAAGCCTAAGACCAAAGGCAAAGGTTTTATTGGATATGGTGAGACGCACAACTGGACTCACATACCAGGTTTGACGCAACTCCCCTATTACAAGGACCTCAAACTTCCTCATAACATCGATGTGATGCACACCGAAAAGAATGTCGCAGAGTCCGTCTTTCACACAACCCTAGACATTCCTGAGAAGACGAAGGACAATGTGAAGGCTAGGGTCGATCAAGAGAGGCTTTGTGACAGAATAAAACTAAACATGCAGCGTCCTGAGGGCAATCGAAGAAATTGGGTCAAGCCAAATGCTGACTTCTGCCTTCTAGCTGCCCAAAAGAAGGAGGCATTCAATTGGCTCAAACACAATGTGAAGTTCCCAGATGGTTATTGTTCTAACATGAGTAACGGAGTCAATTTAACAACGGGCAGAGTCAACGGGCTTAAGAGTCATGACTATCACATATGGATTGAGCGAATAATGCCGGTGATGCTTCGAGGCTATCTCCCTGATCGTGTTTGGCGGCCACTTGCGGAGTTGAGCCATTTCTTCCGCACGCTGTGTGCCAAAGAAATATGTCCGGAAATGATGAAAAGACTTCATGAGAAAGTCCCAGAGTTGATATGCAAGTTAGAGATTATATTTCCGCCAGGCATGTTTACTCCGATGGTACATCTCATATTGCATCTACCTAACGAGGCATTATTGGGGGGACCGGTTCAGAACCGTTGGCAGTTTTGTATAGAGAGAATATTTAAGAATATGCGAACCAAATGTGGAAACAAAAATCAGATTGAAGCATGCATAGCCGAGGCATATATCATCGAGGAGGTGTCAGATGTATCTACAACATACTATCCTGAAGATGTTCCCAATATGCATAATCCGCTCTCTCGGTACAATACCGATAACCCCAGCTATAAACCCAAGCTTCATCTCTTCCAAGGCCAAGGTGGTAAGTCTGGTGGTCAACATATTTACACTGTGACGGAGCAGGAGTGGGAGGACATCATGCTCTGTGTGTTGATGAACATAGATGAAGTAGAGGATACATTCGTGCCTCAATTTCTGGATGAGGAGTGGTTGGGAAAAGAAAATCCTACTGTATCGGAATTTAATACTCTTTTAAGGAAGGGTGCCCCCAGAAGGCAAAATTTTGTGGCTTGGTTCATGGAAAAAGTAATTTCTAACTCACCCCCTTGTCTATTGTAGTTTATGTAAACACAAAACTAACAATTTTGACTAAACTTGTAGGGAAATCAACAGAAAACATCTATGACAGATGAACTGAGATGGGTTTCGCAGGGTTTCGACCCTAAGGTGGCGACTTATGAAAAGTATGATGTGAATGGGTATCGTTTCCATACCGAGAAACACCAAAATACTCGGCCAAATGCGAAAACAGTAAATACTGGAGTGTTTACCGGAGGTCGAAATGAGGATGAGTACTATGGAAGGTTACAGAACATATATGAGGTGAAATTCGATAAGGGGCCCATCCTCTCACTCTTGTTGTGTTCAAGTGCCATTGGTTCGACCCAGTGGTTGGACTAAAAAGTACCCCTTCCATTGGTTTAGTGGAAGTGAGGCCTTCAACCACCTATAGCGGGTCCGATGTATTTGTTGTGTCTAACCAGGCAACACAAGTTTATTATCTACCATACCCATGCCAGAACGAGGAACTACAGGGTTGGGAAGTTGTGTTCAAGGTATCGCCACGTGGTAAGCTACCCATGCCAAACGTGGACGATTACAACAATATAAACCCCATCACATACGAGGGAGATTTCTACCAGGAGGAAGAGGATGGCGGTGACTTTGATGTCCTTATGGGTGGTCTTGATGAAGTCGATGATAGTGAAAGACATGGAAGAGGTGAGGCAGTTGTGAATGTAAAGGACATAGATATGCTCAGCAAGTTACATCTAGATAGTGAAAGTGACGAGGATGAGCCTCCACCGTTCGATGTCATACCCTACTACTCACGTGATAGTGATAGTGACCCTGATGATGATTAGACCCGAACACAACCCAAAACTTGGTGAGCGTCTTTTATGTTTTATTTCCAACTTGCTTACTACGTCTTATTTTTTCATCAATGTTCTCAATGCTTACTTTTGCTTATTTTCGAGTTCTCAATGCTTTCTTTTGCTTATTTTCGCATGAAATTGTAATTTCTGCTTACTAACATTTTACATGTTCTCAATGCAGGTGACTAAACCATGAGCAAGAATTCCGCGGCATCCATGCTTAGGAACATTTGTCATTTGCGAAAGCCCCCTAAACGCTTAGGGGAGAGTGACGACGAGGACGATGGACGAGGCGGGGGTCAACCCCCTAGAGGACGAGGCGGGGGCCTACCCCCTAGAGGACGAGGCGGGGGTCACCCCACTAGAGGTCGAGGACGAGCCTCGAGGGAGACCACAGTTGAGGTCGAGGTTGAGGACGAGGACGAGGACGAGCCTCGAGGGCGACCTGCACCGCGAGCTCGAGGACGAGGACGAGGCTCGAGGACTAGACCTTTGTCGGAGGTTTCATCTTCACGGATGATGACACCTTCGACGTCTTACTTCAGTGAGGTAATTGCTATCATGCCTACTGTCTACTATCATGCTCATACTCACTAACTGCTATTTTATTTAGGTACCCTCCGCAGCAACCCACTCGGAGGACAGGGAGGTGGAGCAGCAGCACTTCGTGGTGCAGGAGCCTCAGCATCAGTACTTCGAGGGGGAGGAGCCTCAGCAGCAGTACTTTAGGGTGGAGCAGCCTCAGCAGCAGTACGTCAAGCAGCAATACTTTGGGGTGGACTTGGAGCAGCCCGTTGATGAGGACCCGGAGCAGCCCGTTGACGAGGACCTGGAGCAGCACGCCGAGGAGGAGGAGGAGGATGTACGCTATTTTCTCCTATTCCTACCACTTAGTTTTGTTCACTTACATTTTATTTGAACTCTAATTTGCATTTTAATTTTAATTTGCAGCACGAGGGGGAGGATCTTGGGCCCTTGTGGACTCGAGGAATAAAGAATCTTCCAAGAAGATCAACATCTCAAGAGGGCAAAATTCTTATTAAGCCGGTCAACAAAAAGTAAGTGGCTATCTTTTGATCATATAAGTATGTGGCTAACTCTCCTTGCATACTAATATTTTTCTTTTATGTGCAGCAATTTTCAACTCATCACCAGTTCGGGAAATCTTCCAGGTGGTGTACTTGTGGGCCTTCTGAAGAGGCATTGGCCAGGCCTCTACAAGGAGAATCCTGAGGATCCAAATTCTCTGAAGAAGTTAGCCATAAGGTGGGAGGACTACGAGGCCGCTCAGGGCTCCGGCTACATGGAGACTGTGGAGGGTGAGAGTTTTAAGCCTAGCTGTGCAGAGGTTGTGGTTCACAAGTTCTGGGTAAGAACTATTATATGGTGTTTTGTTTACTTGTGATTCTCAACCATAGTTAACCATAGTTTTGTTAACTTGTGATTCTCACCATAATAAGATTGTCTACATGATTGTAGGAGTTCTATCGCGTGCCTCCCGAGCACGAGCACACGAGCAACGAGGTCTTCTTTACGATGGTGAGGATCAAGTTACGCCAGATGTGGTATGATGTTAAAATTACAGCTATCGCTCAGTTCTACGCCGAGAAAGGCACGAGATACAATAAGAAGAAAATCCTTCAGCTCAAACTTGGTGAGAAGATGTCCCACGAGGATTTGATGGGGGTAATGAAATTTTCTTTTTATTCCATGTCCATCGTAAAGTGCATTATCTGTTCTTCACTTGAGATGTTTTCATCTTAAGATTTGTCCAAAGTGGGCTCTGGGAAAGAAGGATGGCTGGGAGAAACTGGTGGACATGTGGACCGGGAAACATCTAGATTTCAAGGCCAAGAGCATTCAGAACAGTCTCAATCGCGGTCATGAGGGAACTCACTGTCAAGGGAACCGACACTTCTACCACTACAAGGATCATCAGGTATAAATATGGAACAACCTACTCATTTTCCCTGGCAGTGTTTTCTTTTTAATGCATACCATTTGTTGTATGTATTTTAGATGACCGCTAATGAAGGGCGGGAGCTGGGAGAGTTTGAAGTGTGGAAATTGGCTCATAAGAAGAAGGTGGTCAAGGACGGCGATGATCAATACTATGGCACAACCACTGAAAACCTTGAGGAGTACAAGACCAGGTTTATTTTTCAAGATCATGTTTACTAAATGCAAGTAAGAAATAATTTGTACTTACTAATTGTTTACTTCCACTTTCTTCCAGGAAAGCCTTTCACCGAGCGAGCGGCTAAGCGAGTACAAGGAGCTGAATGGACCGGATTCTGACCCTGTTAAGGAGCCAGTCGACGAGAGGGTCGTGATTATCGCAGGACATGGAAGGCCACATGGCCGCTCGCGCACATTTGACACGGTGATCAAGCCTACCAACAACTACACACGTGTCAAATCACTCACGGGTGTTTCTGTTACACCTCGTGCACCGCGTGCTAGAGCCGCCCATGCTGTGGACCATGTAAGCTTTCTCTCATTTTTCTTCTTCATTCTTAGTTCCCATTCATATATGGGTATGCTCATGAGATTCACTATGTCATATTTAAGGAAATGGAACAAGCCTGGCAAGAGGCTCAGGATGCTTGGATGCAGCAGATGCAGGATCATTCGGCGGCTGTGTATCAAGCTCAGCAGTCGCATCAGTTTGCCTATATGACGGTGAGTTGTGGTCCATCCAATCCTAGCCAATAAATTTCATTGTCCGAGTTTGTACTTCATAATGCATGACATCTAAACTCACTTGCAGGCGCTTAGTACGGCAATGAGAGAGGGTACTCCACTACCCGAGCCAGTACCGGCTCCGCCACCACCGCCGTACCCTCCACGGCCGTGCTACGCCGATTTCGTCGCACACTACACCCAGGCGACTCCTGTTAGTACTTCACCAAAGCTTCACTAAGTTATTTTTTGTACATCTAGATATTTACACTTAGTCATATTTTGTTCAAACATGTAGGGATCGTCTTCTTCACGGGCAATGGCTCCGTTTGGTCGAGCTTCTGCCTCACCCATGGCCACTCCGGTTCACTCACAAGGTCCTATCCCGGGTGCTTCTACCTCGCTGCGTCGATCACCCCACCACGAGAGCCGCGAGATGCGTCGACAATCGCCAAACCCGGTTAGTTCATGAAAAACTCTGACATAAACCAACCATAGACTTAGAACTATTTTTCATGATTCAGTTTGGACTTAGAATGTTTGCATGAATTTGGACTTAGAACGTTTGCATGAATTTGGACTTAGAACATTTGCATGACTTTGATCATTTTTCCTTGCATGAATTTGGACTTAGAAGGTTTGCATGACTTTGATCATTTTCTCTTGCATGAATTTGAAGTTGATACATTTGCCATGCTAACCGGAGTTCGTTTTCATTTTGTAGTGATCATGCTCTTGGCGGTGGAATTCGTGCTTGAGAGTTCCTTTGGAGAGATCATTTTGTAGTTTCATGAGCTTGATCATGTAGAAACGTGTGATATATGTTGTGTGATATAGAAACGTGTGATATATTTGGTAGCTGATGATCCCTACATGTTGTTCATGAGTTTGATGATGTTTATATGTTTGATGATCCCTATATGATGATGTTTATATGTTTGATGATCCCTATATGATGATGTTTATATGTGAATCCCAGAAAAAAATTGAAATTTGCAGGGAATAATAAAAATGCAGCAAAATGCTGCTGTTTTCACTCCAGAATGAGCCCGACGGCAATGCCGTCGGCGTCATGATGTATTGCATTATTTTGCAGTAGTGAGGCCGACGGCATTTGCCGTCGGCGTAGTAACCCTATGGTGAGGCCGACGGCAATGCCGTCGGGCTCACCGTATGCCTGTGCAGCTCCAGCAGGTGACGCGTGTGTCGTGACGGAGCGCCGTTACGAGTTTCTGCGCCGAGTGTATTTTAACACCGACGGCCTAAAATTACCGTCGGCGTCACGCGCTAGCCCGACGGCATTTGCAAGCCCGACGGCCACGGCGTGAGCCCGATGGATCACAGCCCGACGGCCTTAGGCCGACGGTGGCCGTCGGGCTCACTGAGGCCGAGGGTTTCTGTGATGAGTCCGACGGTAAATGCCGTCGGGCTGGGCTGTTACTCCTGTAGTGTGCCACATCAACGACTTACGACTAACTGAGCTCTAACTCACAACTTCATGACCAATTATTAACATTTTTTGAGTTCGTGACCAATGCACTGCATCTGTGGCAACTTTGTGACCCCCCAAGCGTTTTACTCTTTACTTTACTAAAATATGAGGTATTCAAAATTTGAATCAGGTTTAGGCCAGAGATAACTTGAAGGTACTCAAGCAAAATCCTCAAGAAAGTGTTTACATGAATATAAACAAATTGTAAAGAGAGAAACAAAGACAACTATTTTTTTCCCGAAGTTCAAACCGTTGGCACTAACTTTACATCTTGGTTTGGAGAGTCTATGCACACATGTATCTAAGCCTTCGTCCTAGCTCTTCTTCTACGCTAGCCAACCTCGCAAGGTTGACCTGATCTCTTCCAATTGATATTCATAGAAAATGAACTAAAATCTGCACATAATTTTCGCGGCAAATCGACACGCTGGATGCTCGACATATTTTCGCGGAAAATGTATCACCTAGAACACTAGCAAGTGCAGCTGGTGCGGCAGCATGTATTGGTTTTTATAGGTGGATGGATGGAAATGGAAGTGTGTCCTTTGAAAAGGCTGGCCTGTCTTTCTCCTCCCGTGGACGCATGCAGAAACCAATTAGCAAGGACG
Organism: Poa annua; assembly: GCA_026929855.1. NCBI lineage: Eukaryota > Viridiplantae > Streptophyta > Magnoliopsida > Poales > Poaceae > Poa > Poa annua. The sequence continues at coordinate 4,052,117 of CM049427.1, read as the reverse complement.
ACGAAGTGGCCGTGGTGGTGGTTGCACACTGTCACGTCACCGGCGCAATTCCATGATGGCGCCGGCCGGGCGTGTTTATCCCCCACCACAACCACCTCTCCTCTCGCTTTGGGCGATCGAGCGAGTGAGTGACGGGTGATAGACATCCTGCCTGCAGAGTGCAGAGGCATGTCGTTGCTTCTGACGACCCGTTGCATTCCGGCTTAATACGGCGGTGCCCTCTTGCTGAACAATCGTGCTTCTATGACGTACAGATTAGTATAATTCGAGTACAGAACCAATCATCCATCTGTCCACTGACTAATGATGCGCTAATGATCCATATATAGCGCTGGTGTTTGGATAGTGCATATATAACCCTCACCACCAGCTCTAGTACTCTCTGTTTATAGAGCATGCACGCAGTTTAAGAAAAAGTTTGACCTTTTAATTTAGTCAACAAATTATGAGTTATATGTTACAAAAATTATACCATTTGATTTATAATAAAAATAAGTTTTAATGACATAATTTTTGTAATATAAAATTTGAATTTTGTTGCTTAAATTAATAGTCAAAGTTCATTTTTGAACTACGTGCGTGCTCTATAAACTGTGATAGAGGGAGTACTCTAGCACTCTACTACTGTTGGACTGCAAGTGTTGTATTGGACATCTTGCGGCCGGCGTTGACATGAGTCGTCGGCGCCTATGTGATCAGCAATACATAGTTTACACGAGAGATCGGTCAGCGTCCGTATCTCTGTTGCGATCCGCGTCGACCAGCAAGGTCACCGCAACAACCGCCCCTACCTTACTGCATACTGCTACTCCTACTCGAGAGCATCTCAGACAGAAAAGAATTCACACGAGTGTATGCACTGCTGCTTTACAACGTCCCTCTTGGACTAGTTTTTCGACGGGAGTGACCTTGCTTCTCTCCTCCTTATAAGGAGATGGTATGGATGAATCGCTTGCACCCCACTCCAGAGATCGATGTGGAGATATATGCATGGCCCCTCACTTTCTTCTTCTTCTTCCATTCTGGCATTCTTTCCTTCCTGGAAACTGCAAAGGGAAACGGTTGTTCGCTCCTTCAGATTCATTCATTCATTCTCTCCTTGCAGCCGACACCTTTTTCTTTTTCGACACCTGCATGCACGGCCAAGTTTGGTTCTCAAGCTTGCTCTGTCTCTCCCTCTCTTCTCCACCCTCAAACATGCACAAGTGTACTTGGCTCCTGACCTCCGATGCTATCTCCATTTAGAAAAAAACAAATTCTAGGTGATTTCATTAATCTTAAGACCTGACCCGCCGGCTCAGTCTCTCGGTGGCGCTCATAAGGGTAGGACGGGCGGGCGTGCGTTCATAGCGATGAGTGTGTGCGCGTGTATATGAGCGCTTACGTTGTACTGTGTTTCTAAAAAAAATACTCTAACAAAATTTGTGCAAATGTTCTGTCCCAAAACGTACATAATATTTATAGAGTTGAAAATACGCATGCTCAGATCACACTTTGTTCATTTTTGTGTAGCTCAGAATACGAAATATTTGAAGTTGATATTTCACATGTTTGTGGGATATACCATTGGCTACATCCGGATTTTTTTCAGATTATTTACAACTCATAAATAAGATTGTTGATTTTGTATGAGAGAGCACAAGAGCTCGCGAGCCAAGAATCTCCACCCAATAGTAGTGTGGCCACCATGTATTTAATTACGGCGCCCCTCTCGATTGAACTATGGTTGCTACTTTTGGTAAATCTTGAGCTTGTTTTATTTGCACAGAGTATTTTTTAGAGCTTAGCACCAGTTTTTTTTATAAATGGTCTGATTGCTTCCAAATCGTCTTGAATTTTCTTTGACTAGAATTATTTGGCACACATTTGAAAACACAGAAAATTTTATTATATTGAAACACACATTCTCAGTCGGCTAAAATGAAAAAAAAAATCTGGAAAAATATAATGCAAGACAAATCAAAAGTGTTTAAAATTGTATACTCCCTCCGATCCGAATTTTGTGTCGCCAGCGTTGTACAGGCTTGAACTGTCGTAGGTCATTTTTCATGACACTTATTCTGGATCAGAGGGAGTATTTGAAGTGCAACTTACCAATAAAATGCAAAAAAAATTGTAATAAAAATATTTAATAGTGTGAATTTACACAATTAAGTGTTTTTAAAATGAGAGTAAAACATGAAATATATAGTTACATTTCAAAGGTACAATGGTTTCATAATTTTTTTAATGTGCAATTGGTGTATATTAAAAGTGCAACTGCAAACGATCACATTAAAAATATTACATAATTTTGTAAATGCTCAACTTAGATGATACTTCACGTAGTCTCCAAAATTAAATAGCTATATATACTATTCCACCACAGAAGTTAAATAGACCGATGTACTTTTTTGGTTTGATTTTAGCAAATGAAGTTGTTAGTTGTGGGTTCAATAGAAATTTCCGTGCGAAGGTTCTGTGTCCAATTCTCGAATGTATGTGAAGCCAAGGCCGCGTGTACGTCTATGGCCGACAACACCATTTTTGCACTACACTCCCCTACTCACTCTTGATCCCGTATGCATGGCGAGCTTGGTCTCCAAGGCAAGTGAGGAATGTTTCATGTGGCCAAGTGAGGAATATTTAATGTCGAAAAAAAATGTATTTTGTATCAGTATCTTTGATATTCCCAGAATAAAGTGCATGTGTGAACATTAGCTTTTCCCTTGTTTTTCGTTGAGCGGCAGGGACCGGTGGTTGGGTTGGAGCAGAGGCTGACTTGTTAATCTCGCCGAAATCCAAGTTATTATATAGTACTCGAATTGCTGGTGTAGATTTCAGATTATGAGGTTAGCTTTTCAGAAGAAGCAAGCTAGGTCAAAAGTGGGGCCTGAAGAATCTCAAAAGCACCCTGTGATGTTTTCCATTCGAGATTTTGCCATGCATTTACGGTAGTATTGTACGCATGCTTTGAGAAGGCACCCTGTGAAGTTAGCAGCACACACATTACATACACCATGACAACTACACATGCGTGCATGAACACAAGCTCAAATCTGCAAACCATCAGAAACTACCTTTGTTTTAGTTACTTTTCTTTATGATATAACTTTCTTAGAGCATCTCTAACAGAGCCCGTAAACTGCGAACCTCAAAACTAGTTTACAGTTCACGTTTTTCAACAAATCTGCGCTGAGCAGCTCTCCACACATAGCAGAACCCTTAAAACGAAACGCATATTTTCATAGATTTGACGGGAACAAAACACTGTTCTTCACCAATGCGTTCGATAATAGTTCATCGCCGATTTACAAAATGTTGCACGGATCCAACATCTACTACTAGTTTTAAATCGTCGCCGGAGTCGTAGTACCAAATTTTGGCTCACCGGAGCCCAGGCGCGGCGGCGACATCGTCGAGGCGGCGGCGTTGAGCTTCACTCTTCGTCGGTGACGAGGTGCTAACTCGACAAGTCCCAGGGTTGTGCACCCCGGGTTGATTGATGGGGAGAGAGATGAGTGCAAGGTGATCACGACGGCTGACAAGCGAGGTTTACCCAGGTTCAGGCTCCCGGAGGATAACACCCTACTCCTGCTTGTCTGGTTATTGATGCGAGTAGCGATTACAATTGCGAGATTGCGATCTCGCTAGGGTTTGTCGTAGTGGTTCTGAGCGTGTCCTTTAGGACGGGCAACCCTCCTGGCTTTATAGGCAGGCAGGTCTCGGGTGGTTGGTACAGATACGGTAGGTTACAAGACCTAACCGAGTTGGACTAGGATACGAGGTACCCCGAGTGGGCCTCCTGTGGGCCTTTCCATCCTTGGCGCGGCCCAGGTAGTATCATCGTGGGCTACCCGCAAGGCAGCCCCACGTCAGTAGCCCCCGAGTGCTTGGTCGAAGCGTAGAGTCGGGCAAAGGACTCCTTCCTCCTGGACGCGCCGCTGGATTGCTTGATCTTGAACTCGAAGTCGAATTTCTTCAGTCGAACCAGCCACTCCCGATGGGAGTAATCTGTGCAGTCGAATTACTTGGCCTTCATCTTCTTGTAAAGCTTGCTTCTACTCAGCCTGTTTGGCTTACTTGTGGATGGATACGGCTGCTCGAGCTTACTGCGTTGCCACTCGAATGGTTTCTTCGGGTGCTCGGATCGTTGGCTGATCCTACCTTGTTGATTTCAGCTGTGAAGCTTACCACTCGAACAACTCTGACGAGTTTCTTCAGTTGATTTTGGAGCCGTTGGCTTGATGACGTCATTGATGACGAGCTGTTGCACGCCTCTGCGCCCGATGGGACATGACGTTGTAGGCCCCGCTGTCAGAGCTGACCACGGTCCATAGTTGTCACGTCACCGAAGTGGGCGCGAAATTTGCGCGGCACGATGACGACGCCTCGGTTTTCGTGCGTAGTGGAAGAAGTGGGCGGTGACGGTTGGTTTCTCCGTGCGACACGTGGACGGCTGGATGTGCCCGCTCGGAGCCCTTGTTCGATGGACGCTTGAGATGCTGATCTTCGAGGCATAAGTACTGTATCCGGACGCTTGGGATTTCATCTTCTCCAATCGCTCCGTGCTTTCTCCTCCTCCTGCGCTCTACCATTTCCGCCGCCATCCCGAGCTCCGAGCAATCCGTCCACGCACCTTGCGACCTTGGCAATGGGCAAGCCGAAGAGCACCGCTGGCTCCTCCGCCGCCGCCGATGACGCCGGGGTGATGAAGAAACCTGAAGGCGACTGGCAGAGGTCCTCGATGAAGAAGACCGATGTGGAGCTGTTCCGCGCGCAGGGCCTGCTGCCACCTGCCGACCAAGTCCAGGTACGCGTCCCTGGCAAGGAAGTCTTCCCCACTCCGCGCGATGGGGAACGTGTTTGCTTCGCGGATTTCCTTCCGCGGGGCTTCGGGTTCCCCATGCACGATTTCGTGCGCGGTCTCTTGTTTGCCTATGGGGTTCAGATCCACGATCTGACCCCCAATGGCGTCTTGAGCATCGCGGGCTTTATCGTGCTCTGCGAGTGCTTCTTGGGCGTCGCGCCCCACTGGGCGTTGTGGAAGTCGCTCTTCCTCGTTCGCAAGAACGTAGGGAAGAGCGGGTTGACCTTCCCCGTGGGCGGCTTCGGAATCCAGGTACGCGGTGACACCGCGTACTTTCAGATGAAGAAGTCCGACTCCGTCCAAGGATGGCGCAGGAGATGGTTCTACGTCCAGTCGAACCAAGACGGACTGGACGCGTTCGACATCGGGCGCGGACTGCGGAAGACCGGCGCCTGGGCGCACCCGCTGTCCGTCATGGAGAAGGAAGCCGTGCGGCCCCTGCTGGGCCTGCTGCATGACCTGACCCAGACCCTTGGGCGGGAGGCGGGTGGCGTCTTTCTGATGGCCACCTTCTTCCGTCTTCGGGTGCAGTCGCTCAGCGCCCGGCCTCACCCGATGTGGGCCGCCGAAGGCGTCAGCGCCATGCTGCTGGATGACGAGGAGGTGGAAGCCAGCGTCAGGTCCATCACCAACCTCCGAGCCGCGGACACTTGCAACGTCAAGTGCCCGATCTCTCCTTACGGGGCCTCGAACCCCGTTCCTGAGGTACGTCTTGTCCTTTTTTCTTTCTGTCCTTGTTCGACTTGAGTCTACCCTTCTTTTTGATTCGACTTGTGTCTACTTGATGTAGGGTCGAGCTCTGTTCATCAGCTTTCCTCCCCTCCCTGAGAACGGACCCGACGATGAGTCGAGGTTTGTCGAAGAGGATGACGAGGACGAAGAGATTCCCTCCGCGCATTCTCCCCGCGACGAGGTGGAGGAGGAAGATGAGGCGGAGGAACCCGCGAGGAAGAAGCGGAAGCTTCCGAGTCGCGGCGAGTCTGCCACTGCGTCGTCACCTACCCGGGACGTGGACGCTGCTGAGGAGGAGGTCGTCGTGACGTCTCCGGGTGCTCGGTCTTCGGGTGGCTGAGAGGAACCTCTGAACGTTCCTCCAGTCAGCTCCGCAGCACCACGCTCGTTCGCGCGGATGCCTTCGCCTTCCCTGGAGAGCTACGACGACGCCGGCACCCCCAGGTGAGTTTCTTTGCAATGTGTCCTTCGAGTTGTACTTTGCAGTTTGGACGTTTTGATTCGACAGGTGCTCTTGGTTTTGCTGCAGCCATCGTTCTGACGATGTTAGCTCCCCCCTTCGGGACGTGGAGCTCACATCCGCCCCTTCGACTGGGTTGGGGGCGCCAGTGGTGGTGGAGAAGGTGCATGCTGAGCCTGCCGGTATTGCATCCTCTAGCCGCGTGCCTCCTTCGACTGCGGAAGATCTTGAACTCCTGGACCACGTAAGTCTTGCATGCTTTTTCTTGCGTTCTTGATTTTTCATCGGGTGCGCGATCAGCGCTCCCGATGGGAGTAGCCCCCAAAGGTGTGGGTGACTAGTATAGTCGCCCACAACTTTATTGACGTCTTGCTTTTGTTTCAGCCGTATTATCGCCAACAGCTCGACGCAGCCGCGGCTTATGTTCGCCTGGAGAAAGAGAGGGACCAACTGCGTGCCTCGTTGGACCAGGCTACTGGGCGGGTTGATGAGCTTGAGAAGGCTCTTCACGAGTCTCGAGAGCGGGAGCTGGCGCGGGTCGCCCAGGAGAAAACTCAAGTTGGTCGTCTCCTTTCGCTCGCTGGTGTACTTGGGGGTAAGTTTCGGCTTGATGCCTACTGAGTCTTTGTTCTTTTTCTTATCCTGACTTTGAATTTTTTGCGTAGAGACTTGCGGTGGAGCTCCTCCATAAGATGCGTCAAGCGACACGGTTGACCTGGCGACCGCTGTTGGCCTGCTCGACCGGGTCTGTGCCTATGCTGCAGACGCGCTGAAGAAGTCTGCGGCCGTGTTGCAGAAGTCGACTGGAGCTCTGGCCGTGGTGCATCAGAGCATCTTCCCGGGTGACCAGCCGCCGGCGACCGTGGACGCCCTGGCTGCACCGTTTGAGGACGCGACCACCATCGCTGACTTCACTCGGTCGCAGACGGTACGCGGCTCCGAGCTCACCTTCCAGCTCCTCTTAGGCCACCAAGTTCCAGGTGACTTCGAGAAGGTCGTCAGCGGTTTTCCTCGCAAACCCCGATGGCCGGACCGCGTCGCTGAGTGGCGTGAAGGAGCGCGCCTCGCAGCTGGCTGCGCAGCTTGTGGCACTCTTCGAGAGGGCCCTTGCTAAGGTGACCGAGGCGGCTGCCGCTCGGAAGGGCCGTAGTTGTAGGAATGCGGCAGTCGCCGCGATCTGTATTTTGAACTTCATGCTTGTAATAAATATTGCCCTGTCGGGTCTTTTGGTCTTCAATATTGATTTTGCTGACTTGCTTTCTTCTGAGTTGATCTGTGCTTCGCACTCGCATGATTGTATTGACTCTGCGTATCCCTGGCAGAGTGCTGCGCGCGATGATGCTCCACCTTCTCCAGTGGCCGAGCCGAGTGGCGCGGCTTCTTCTTCGGGTGCTCGCCGTCGTCGGGCGGCGCCGGCCCCTCCACGCAGTGCAAATGATCAGCGGATAATCACATGTTTGAAGAACAAGGTGGCGGAGCTTGAGGCGACCCTGAAGAATACTGAACGGCTGCTGCATCGTTCTCAGTCGCATCCCACGGCGGAGTTCTCGCGACGTGAGGATTTTTTGCTTGGGGAGATCGACCTGATCAGTCGGCAGCTGCAAGGTATGTATCCTTTTGGCGGCTGCCGTCCTTTGTGGCTTTCCTTCTCGTTCTGACTTGCTTTCTATGTGCGCATATGTTAATCCCGACTGGGAGGCCGAGCGGGTTCGCGTTGAGGAGCGAGTCACCCGAGAGGCGTCCGACGACTCCTACGAAGCTCGACAGTTCTGGGTGAACCGGTCGAGGGGGCACGTCCTTGCCACCATGCTTGATCGTACATGGCGCGCTTCTTTTCTTCTGGAGAGCTGCCGGAAGACACTTTGGCACATCAATCGTGTGTACTTCCCGCATAATGCGCAGCCGAACGGGTTGTCTGCCTTGCTGGAGAGGTTCCGCGATGGTGAAGGGTTGAAGGAGGTCGTCGACGCCCAACTTGTGGCTGGTGCGAACGCGGCGTTGGCATACGTCCGGATGCACCGGCCACATCTCCCGCTTGAGAGGGTGCTTGAAGGCCTGCCGGGTGACGACGACTTCGACGAGACCTTGGCGGCTGCGCGTCGGATTATCCGGCAGGTTCAGGACCTGAGCGAGCGCCTTGTAGGGCCCCTTGATGCACCGAAGGCTGAACCTGCAGTTTAGAGTAGCTGTCGTCTGGTGTACAAGGTTAGCTATAGGGTGGCAAATGTGCCTGTGTAAGTATGACAACAGATTGAAATACTTTGGAATTATAAGAGTTGATCTTTTTACTCGAAAGTGAGTGCCTGGTTTGAGTTGCGACCTGTATGGCGCAGTCGCCTAGAATGCTAGGCGGCGACCTAGGTTTCTCAAGTGTGACCTGTATGCCGCAGTCTCTGATTATATCAGGTGGCGACTTAGGATTTCTGTAACTTGACCTGTATGGCGCAGCCCCCGAGTCGCTCGAGTGGTGGCCTAGGGTTTTGGCAAAGACCTGTCTGGCGCAGCCCCCGAGTAGGTCGAGTGGCGGCCTAGGATTACAAGTGTTACCTGTTTGGCGCAGCCCCCGAGTATGTCGGGTGGTGACCTAGGATTTGGAACTTGACCTGTGCAGCGCAGCCCCCGAGTAGGTTCGAGTGGCGGCTGAGGATTTTTCTGGGAGGTCCTGTTTGGCGTAGCCCCCGAGTAAGTCGAGTGGTAGCCTCGGGTTACAAGTGTGACCTGTGTGGCGCAGCCCCCGTGTATGGCGGGCGGCGCCCTAGGATTTTGAACTTGACCTGTATGGCGCAGCCCCCGAGTCGGTCGGGTGGCGGCCTAGGATTTTTTGACTTTGTGCTTGTATGGCGCAGCCCCCGAGTGAGTTGGGTGGCGGCCTAAGCTTTTATTTCAACCTGTGTGGCTCAGCCCCCGAGTGGTTCGGGTGGCGACCTAGGATTTTGACCATGCTTGTATGGCGCAGCCCCCGAGTGGTTCGAGTAGCGGCCTAAGCTTTTATTTCAACCTGTGTGGCGCAGCCCCCGAGTGGTTCGAGTGGCGGCCTAGGATTTTTCATCTTCCTCTGGGTGATAGGTAAAGGAGACATATTTTTCTTCAAATCACTTTATTGATTCTTGCGAACATGCCGCCTCATTAAAACCCTTCCAGCCCCCTCGGGTACCCTGGTAAGGGAAAGAGTGCGTCTGAAACGTGTCGCGCTGATTTTTCTTGTACAATGGTAGTTTTGAACTAGGCGTAGAACCGGCGGAGTTGTGCTACGTTCCACGGGTTGCTGCAGTCTGCTCCTGTCTTCGAGTCCTTTAGGCGGTAGGCTCCATTGCCTATTGCTTCTGTTACGATGTACGGGCCCTCCCATGGGGAAGCGAGCTTGTGCACCTTCTTTTGCTTGAGTCGAAGAACCAGGTCGCCTGCCATGAACGCTCTTGGTCGCAGCCTCCGAGTGTGATAATTGCGCAGGTCCTGCTGATACACGGCTGATCGTGCCAGGGCGATGTCGCGCGCTTCATCCAGGGTGTCTCTGCTGTCTTCGAGTGCCTCCTCTGCTTCAGACTCGTCGTAGGAGACTACTCTCGGTGCGTCGAACTTGATGTCGCAGGGGAGGACCGCTTCTGCACCGTACACCATGAAGAATGGAGTGTACTGGGTGGACCTATTTGGCGTTGTTCGCAGACTCCAGAGGACCGATGGCAGTTCTTCCACCTATGCGCCCGCTGCGCGTCTTAGGGGCACGCGCAGCCGTTTCTTGATGCCGCTGCAGACGAGGTTGTTGGCTTTCTCCACTTGTCCGTTGGACTGCGGGTGCGAGACAGACGCGTAGTTGAGTTTGATCCCCTGCTCTGAGCAAAAGTCCTTGAATTCTTTGGCTGTGAACTTCGAGCCGTTGTCGGTGATGATCCCGTTTGGTACCCCAAATCTGAAGATGATTGACCTGATGAAGTTGACCGCTGTGGATGCAGTTGAACTTGTGATGGGCACGGCTTCGATCCACTTTGTGAACTTATCGACTGCAACCAGGAGGTGAGTGTGACCTCCGGGTGAGGATTTCTTCAGCGGGCCCACCATGTCCAGACCCCATTGGGCAAAGGGCCAGGCTAATGGTATTGTCTTGAGTTCTGACGCTGGCGCGTGCGGCTTGTTGGCGAATTCTTGGCACCCTGTGCATTTCTTCACCAGCTCCTCGGCGTCCTGCATGGCTGTCAGCCAGTAGAACCCGGCGTGTAGCGCCTTGGCCACCAGTGCCCGACTGCTGGCGTGATGCCCACAGATACCCGCATGGATGTCGAGTAAGATGGCTTGGCCGTCGATTGGATCTATGCACCTTTGCAGGATTCCTGAGATGCTTCTTTTGTAGAGTTCTCCGTTGATGACGGTGAAACTTTTGGAGCGTCTGATAATGCGCTTTGCTTCGACTGGGTCGGCTGGCAGCTTCTGATGTAGCTCGAGGAAGACGCCGGGTGGGACTGGCACCCTGTCTGAGCCCATGTTAGCGAGGACGTCGGCTTCCTCGTTGCTTTCACGGCCAATGTGGCGCAGCTCGCAGCCGTCGAAGTTCCCTTCCATCTTATTGTAGTGGTCTCTGTAGGCGATCATGTTGTCAGCGACGGCGTCGCAGGACTTCATGGTTTGCTGTACCACCAGGTAGGAGTCGCCGTAGATCATGAGGTGCGTGGCGCCGCAGTTCTTGGCCATCCGCATGCCGTGGATCAGGGCCTCGTACTCGGCTTCGTTGTTGGACGGCGTCGGAAAGTCCATCTGTAGGACATACTTGAGCTTGTCGCCTTTGGGGGAGATGAGCACGACTCCTGCCCCGGCTGACTTGAATTTCTTCGAGCCATCAAAGTACATTGTCCATGCGTTGGACAGGTCGGGGACATTTGGTAGCTGGGCTTCTATCCACTCGGTTGTGAATTCTGGGAGAACTTGGGCCTTGATGGACTTCGGGTGAGCATACTTCAGCCCCCATGGTCCTAGTTCGACAACCCACTTGGCGACTCGTCCTGTCGCGCGCTGGTTTGTGAGAATGTCTGCTAGTCCGAAGGAGCTTACCACCGTGATCGGGTGCTCAGAGAAGTAGTGGACGACCTTCCTGGAGGTCATGAAGACTCCGTATGCCAGCTTCTGGTAATGAGGGTAGTTCTGCTTGGACAAGGTGAGTACTTCGCTGAGGTAGTAGACGGGCCTCTGCACCGGGTGACTGTGCCCTTCTTCTTCGCGTTCGACTACGAGCACCGTGCTTACCACCCTGTTCGTTGCTGAGACGTATAGGTACAACGGCTCATTTTCCAGTGGTGCCACGAGGACTGGAGAAGTTGTCAGTGTTTTCTTGAGATGGTCGAACGCGTCTTGCGCCTCTTGTGTCCACTCGAACTTGTTTGCCTTCTTCATCAGTTGATAGAAAGGTAAGGCTTTCTCTCCCAAATTACTAATGAACCGGCTGAGAGCTGCGACTCGGCCAGCTAATCGTTGCACCTCCCTGAGCTTGGTTGGTGCTGGCATTGTGAGTATGTTCTGCACCTTCTCGGGGTTTGCTTCGATTCCTCTTGCGGATACAAGGTACCCTACGCCGAACACGCACTTCTCTGGATTGAGCTTGATCTGGTATACGTCCAGTGCGGCGAAGACCTTGCGGAGGTCGTCGACTAGTGTATCCTCCTTTCGGGTAGTGTCGACGATGTCGTCGACATAGACTTGGACGATTTGCCCGATTAGCCCCTTGAGGCATGCTTGCATTGTCCGCTGGTACGTGGCACCTGCGTTCGTTAACCCGAACGGCATCGTCTGGTAGCAAAAAACGCCGTCGGGTGTAATGAAGGTTGTCTTCTCTTCGTCCTCGACTTTCAGCCTGATCTGCTGGTAACCTGAGTAGGCATCCAGAAAAGATAGGCGTTCGCAACCTGCAGTCGAGTCGATGATCTGGTCTATCCGCGGGAGCGGGAAGTGGTCCTTGGGGCAGCATTTGTTGACTGCGGTGAAGTCAACGCACATGCGCAGTTTCTTCGTCTTCTTTTTCTCAACTAGAACCGGGTTGGCGACCCAGTCCGAGTCCTTGATCTCTCGGATGAACTTGGCGTGTAGTAATCTGTCGACCTCCATGGTGATCGCGTCTCGTTTGGGTCTTGAGAAGCGTCGCATGGATTGCTTGACTGGTCTGGCGTCCTTGTGGACTTTTAGAGAGTGCTCGGCGAGTTCCCTGGGTATCCCTGGCATGTCAGAGGGTTGCCATGCAAAGATTTTCCAGTTCTCACGTAGGAACTCGACGAGTGCGCCTTCCTATGCGGGGGTCAGACTCGATGAGACCTTGACTGTCTTTCCACTGTCAGTCGGATGGACTTGGTGGGTGACAGTGTCGTCATTCGTGTTGAACGATGCGTCTTTGGCAGGCTTCTTGCGAGCCGGGAAGATGGTATTGTCGTTGTCGGCTGATATGGCCTTGAAGTGCTCTTCGACACCGAAGAACTCGGAGATCTTGGCGAACTCGCGGTCGCAGCTGTTGGAGAGCCCGAAGTCGCCGCGGACGGTGATCACTCCTTTCGGCCCGGGCAACTTTATCATCAGGTAGGCGTAGTGGGGTATTGCCATGAACCTGGCAAAGCTTGGGCGTCCGAGGATAGCGTGGTATTGTGACTTCCAGTCGACGACCTCAAAGTCTATCGAATCCTTCCTGAAGTGCTCGGGTGTACCGAGGATGACTTCGAGTGTGATTGTTCCCATGGGCGTGATTGCTTGCCCTGGTACTATGCCGTGGAAGGTGGTCTCCGATTCCGGCAATTTCTCTGTCGACCTGTTCATTCGTCTGAGGGTATCGGCGAATATGATGTTGATGCCGCTGCCTCCGTCCAGGAATACCTTCTTCAGGCTGTAGTCGCCGATCAAGGCCTCAATCACGAGTGCGGCGTGCCCGGGTCGGACTACCTCCGCTGGGTGATCTGCTCTGGAAAATGTGATTGGTGTCTCCGACCCGCGCAGGTAGTCTGGTACCGCGCGCGGGCTGTTGATGGCTTGAAGTACTTGGCGTGTGATGATTTTCTGCCTCCTGTTCGACGGGGGTCCCTTCTGGATCATGTTCAGCTGTCCCCGTGCGGCTGGGTACGTGTCGGCTGCTGCCGACGGACCTTGTTGCTGCTGCTGCGGCTGGGGAAACGCTCCTGCCGCCTGCACTTGGTTATTATTTGCGGGTGCTGCCTGGATGGCTAGCTGCGGTGCCGCTTGAGTGGCCTGCACCGGGGCGATGATTTGCTGCATGGCATGGTAGATCTTTCTTGCTTTGCGGCAATCCTTTAACAGGTGGTTTGAACCCCACTTTCCTGTCTCCGGGTGGCGGAACGAGTGATGCTTACAGGGTTGCATCAGTTCCTCTGCTGGGGTTAACGGGCGCTTCCACTCGCGCTTCTGACTTCCATCACTGTGGCCGATGCTGCTGCTGCCACGGTTGTACTGACTCGAGCTGGGCTGTCGACTTTGCTCGTGCTGTCGGCTGCCCTCACGCTTTACCTCACGGGGGGTTTCATAACCCGCCGCTACTAATTCGATTGAATCGTGGGTGTAACGTGCCTTCCTCTTTTGACGTGCCTCGCGCCAGTTGCTTGTTTCGCCTTCCTTTTTGGGAGAAGTTTCGCGGACATAGTCCTCTCCTTCGGCCCATTGGTTGGTTGTCTTCATGAGTTCTATTGTGGTCTTCGGCTGGAGCCTACCGAATTCCTCCCGGAGGTCGCGGCGAGCGACGCCATGCATGAAGGCGTCCATCACTCGATCCTCTGATACGGGTTCCATGGTATTGCGGAGGAGTGTCCACCTCTGGATGTAAGAGCGGAGCGACTCATCCTTCCCTTGTTTGCAGGCCTGCAACTCGATGTAGGTCGTCGGCCTGGCGAATGTTCCTGAGAAACTCTTGATGAAGTTATCCTGGAATTCCTCCCATGTTCGGAAAGAGTCTTTGGGTTGGCTTGTGAGCCACCCGCGTGCCGAATCTGTCAGCATGAGCTGGATGTACTGCATTGATGTAGTCGACGTTCCTCCTTGACAGGTGCAAGCGATGAGGTAATCCTCGAGCCATAGCTTTGGGTCTTGCTTCCCGTCATATTTTGGTGTGCCAGCCGTCAACTTGAAGCCTTTAGGCATGCGGGTGTCGCGGATGTTGAAGCTAAAGCATGCTGCGCCACACGGCTCGAAGTCGCGGTCGGCGTGGTCGTTCGCGTGTGCCACGCTAGCCGAACGCTCCTTGCGGCTGCGGTCCACCGTCTTCTGTGTCAGGACGTCACGGAGATCCTTGACTGGCTGTCGCTGCGCCGCCGGGATGCCCGACGTCGTTGGTTCGTGCGCTTGGTTACTTGGCCCCTTGGCCGCCAGAGCTTCTTCGATTGCCCTTATGGAGGCAATTTGTTGCTTGTGGAGAAGGGAGCGCGCGTCCCCCTCCGGTGGCTGTGTGAGCCGAAGGTATGTCTCGACTGATATCAAGGCGGTGTTCGCCGTCTTTGGGACGGGTATCCCGTTTTCATCTACGGTGACGAAGGACGAATCGAGGTTACGGGTGAGCCTTGTTCGATCGGCTTCTGCCATGTGGGGGACACGGGCTCTGGTTCGCCGTGCTCCCTGGTTCACCTCTGTGGAGGATGTGAAAGATAGGGAGGCCCGCCTGGCACTTGATGCATCCGCGTCCCTTTTGCGCCTGAGAAGTTCGGCCTTTTCGGCGCGAATCCGTTCGCCTTCCTTGCGTAGCAAGTACTGGACCGCCAGGTGGTCTTCTCGAGGTGCGTTGGGTGGGGGGAACGTGCCCTCGTCCACATGTTTCATGGCTTGGATCGCCATGTCCCGTGTGATGACAAGTTTAGTCTGGTCCGGCATGTCCACCTCTAGCGGATATGCGGGTTCGTCTTCGTCGTCATGCGGTGCTGTGCCGGCCATGAAGACTTGCTTGGGGTAGACTTGAGTTGGGGAGTTGGTGCTGCCGCTGCTGCTTCTGTCACCCGCTTCTTGCTCAGGGTCAAAAATTGCTGCAACGTGGCGCGCGGCGCACCCGCTGTCGCGTCTCTTCACGATTGTCCATGTGCTCACACTCGCCGGGGCGAGTGCGATTGGCTTGGGGTAGACTTGAGATTTCCACGAAGACGAGGGCGCGCGCAACATGGCTGTCGGACGCGGGCCCCTGGTCGCCCGTGCGGGTGCGACGGTGGAGATGGATCTTGACTTGATCGACAGCGCGACCGAGGTTGGGGTAGCAGACTCGATTTGCGCGGCCGTTGTCGAGGTTGTCGATGTAGATGTCCTCTTCACGGGTGCAGCCGGCGCGAGGCCTGCGGGTGCGGTAGATGCGATATTCGCGGGTTCGTCGGTTGCGATCTCCGCGGGTACGGCAGATGCGATCTTCGCGGGTTCAGCGGTCGCGATCTCCACGGGTGCGGCAGATGCGATCTCGGCGGGTCCAGCGAGCGCGATGGTTGGCGATTTTGGTGACGCCGTTGCGCGTAGCGCAGTAGTCGTAGACCTGAGTATGCCACGACTATCGATGCAACAGAATATGGAGCCAAAGGTGATGTGAATACCTTTGTCCAGATCGGCGTACACCGATTGATGAGCTGGCGAGTGGACGACGTACTCGAAGGAGCCGAATCGGATCGACTCCCTGATGGCGGATGCGCCGATCTTCATTGCGGATGGAGCCGGTGCGACCATGATCCTAGCACTTGTTGAACTTCCCACAGACGGCGCCAATTGACGAGGTGCTAACTCGACAAGTCCCAGGGTTGTGCACCCCGGGTTGATTGATGGGGAGAGAGATGAGTGCAAGGTGATCACGACGGCTGACAAGCGAGGTTTACCCAGGTTCAGGCTCCCGGAGGATAACACCCTACTCCTGCTTGTCTGGTTATTGATGCGAGTAGCGATTACAATGGCGAGATTGCGATCTCGCTAGGGTTTGTCGTAGTGGTTCTGAGCGTGTCCTCTAGGACGGGCAACCCTCCTGGCTTTATAGGCAGCCAGGTCTCGGGTGGTTGGTACAGATACGGTAGGTTACAAGACCTAACCGAGTTGGACTAGGATACGAGGTACCCCGAGTGGGCCTCCTGTGGGCCTTTCCTTCCTTGGCGCGGCCCAGGTAGCATCATCGTGGGCTACCCGCAAGGCAGCCCCACGTCAGTTGGAGACGAGGTCGGCGACCTACTCTGCGTAGGCCGGCCAGTACACCTTCTTCTCGGCGGCGGCAGAATCTGCCTCGAGCCCCTGGCGGAGGAGGATCTCGTCGATCTCCTCCTCACGGGCAGCCTGCACCGCCTTCTCCTCCGTCTCCCGCGCTGACCGGAGGAGCACTTGAGCCATGATGGACTCAAGTGTCTCGTGGGCGACGAAGTCCTCCGCCACCACGGAGGACTCGAACGAGGTGGGGTCGTACTCCACCACCGGAGGAAGCGCGGCTAGCGCGGTGGAGGTGCTCGAGCCTCTGCTTGAGCTGCCTTCCCCATTCAGACGCGCGCGGCGGCGGCGGCGGACCTCCCTCTCTGCGCGGAGGAGGTCGAACTCCTCGACCTCGCGCCGGAAGTAGGCCGGCGGGATGTCCATGCCGCGGTTGATGTAGGCGTGCGCCGCCCGCTTCCGAGCGCCATCGCTTGCCACTGCTTGCGTGCGCCACTGGTTGGACAAATCCCCGTCGAAAGGGTCGCGACGATGCGGCCGGGTTGAGGGCTCGCGCTTTGGGGTCATCGGGCGGCGGCTGTAGACTCCGGCAGCAGTGGATTGCTCGTCGGAGAAGACCTCGCTCTCGGGTGGATTTCTCATCGACGGCGCGGGTGGATAAGGTCTGTGACCTAGAAATGTGCTTGAGCCCGGCATAAATACAGATCCACGCTTCGCCGCTACGGGCGCCCTTATCATGTTTAAGGGTCAGAACCCGTTTACGGGCTCTGCTATGGGGCCAAAAAAGGCAAAGCCCGTAAACTCGCCGGAGTTTTAAGGTTTTCTGCGCGTTTGAGGGCTATGTTAGAGATGTTCTTAGTCAAAGTGTAACAGTTGCCTCCATAGGCGACTCGAATGGCGAAACCATAGAAACCACCAAAACTTCCCCATTCCCCTCTCCTCTATTGTCCTCCGAGATAATGCACACCGGAGTGTGCAAACGGGGTAGAGTCGAGCGGTTCTGGGCTACGACAACTATGTTGAGCTTGGCGGCTGCTAGAAACGGAGGCGATTCGGACATCAAAGTGCTACCATGGGTTCCTATATTTTAGTGAAGCATGCTCGTACCGATGGTGGCGTTCGTCCTCTTTCCAGAGGTTTTCTAGGCGGAGAGATGAAACACTCTAGTCGAAAGTTTTGACTCCCTTAGGGCCGATACTGTGATGATGTCGCTCATGGGCATCCTTTTCTTTATTGGAGGCGTTATCGAAGAGTGTGGTTCATCTCATTCGCTGGATTATTATCGTATGAGTCTGGCAGGGTTGTAACCCTTCCCTGGGGCTCAACAAGGTTTTTTAGTACAACCCTCTTATCGGAAGCTCCACTCAACGAGGGTCCATGACGGTGACGATGACGTCAATGGGTGTTATTTGGAGTCATCGGTGAAGGGCATGTCTCTCCGTACCCTTGTATTGGTGGTCTTGGTTAGTTTGCTAGTTCGGTTGCAGCTTCCCGTGTCAAGAGTGTTGCCGAAAGGAGAGCGGCATTGGGGGTACCCCCGTGGCTTTTCTGTGTGGATGTGTTTTAGGCCTAGTTTTGCTACCTATATTTCCCGTTATCAGGGTTTCGCACGATTTTCCTTCAACAATTGCATAGTGTGTTTATACCCGAATTTTTTCTTATAAACGAGTCAACTCTTTCTTTTTGCAATGAACTGCAGGTACACTACGAGACTAACAGGCCAGGCTGACGGCATTTGCCGTCGGGCTCACGCTAAAAACCGTCGGCATACACGAGCCCGACGGTGGCCGTCGGGCTAAGGCCGTCGGCGTGTAATCCATCGGGCTCACGTCGTTGCCGTCGGCGTCGCAAATACCGTCGGGCTCATAGTGAGCCCGACGGTATTACCGTCGGCCTTACAACTAGGACGCCGACAGCAATACCGTCGGACTCATAGATGGCTCTACCAAATTTTTTTTCAAAATTATTTTTTTTCAACTTTTTTTATTATTATTTTAACTCCAATTTAGTCATATATTTAATATCATATCACACACTTAATCATAATCTTAGCTCAAACTATCCACTCACACACTTAATCATAATCTTAGCTTATATTATCCACTCACACACTTAATCATAATCTTATCTCAAACTATTCACCCTTACTCAAACTTCCCAGACGGTCACCCATCCTTAGAGTGCTCAGGCCAAGCACGCTTAACTATTGAGTTCTATTCAAATGAGATTCCAGTTGAGATGTCATACCTTGTTGCTATTAGTATGATAGCAATCATATTAACCCTCATCTGAGATATTATACTTTTTATCTTTAAAATTTCAAAAATAAGATTTGAATGAACAAAATAACTATGTTTAATAATACTTGAATAATAACAATCAATTATTTTATTTTTGTTTTGTCTTTTCCATTTAATAAGAAATAATTCATATCTTCGTATTGATATATCAGAATTTAATAAATAAAATGTCTATGTCGATCATAAAAATGAGAGGAATCCAAATATGACATCCATGCCATCATTTTCATAATGAATGATATCTTTTAAAACAAACAAGAACCAACATAAATCAGCATAAACTAAATTAAAGAGGTGAATTTAGATAGAAAGCAAGGAAAATCCTCATATTAAGTTATTATCCATAAAATATGTTCTACTCTTTGTGAAAATTAAATGTGTGTCATTTTGGACCATATTTTATGTACTTGCTTCACAAAAAAGTCATTTCTGACACTTAAAAAATGAAAAATGATATTTCTAAAAAGAATTTTGAAAATCGCTTCGGTGACGTTGTTTCCCATACCATGAGACACATATGTGCTGAATATGGGCACTTTATCACAAACTATGACATGATAATGCTAATCAATTGGTCATTTGTCTTGAAACCTATTCATGTTTATAGATGTTTGACATTTTTGTGAAGTTTCGTTTTGAAAATTTTCCAAAAATCAAGTTTATCATTTTTCCTATTAACTAGTACACGTAAAAGGACTCCATGCCAAAGGGTTTCTTTTTTTGAGTAATTTTTCATATTTTTCCATTTCTTTCAAAAACAGTCAAAATGGAGAGCATGGCTATTCATCAAAAGTGGTCGATTTTTTCAAAACTATTGACGGTTCTATGTTGTAACCACTACCTGTGTACCATAAAATTATTTTTGTAAGAACTTCAGAGCAAACTATCACACAGTGGTAGTTCAAATTTGAATTACTTCCGGAAAATTGATATAAAGTCAATTAAAGAGGCGAATTTAGATAGAAAGTAAGGAAAATCCTCATATTAAGTTATTATCCATAAAATATGTTCTACTCTTTGTGAAAATTAAATGAGTGTCATTCTGGACCATATTTTATGTACTTGCTTCACAAAAAAAATCATTTCTGACACTTAAAAAATGGAAAATGATATTTCTAAAAAGAATTTTGAAAATCGTTTCGGTGACGTTGTTTCCCATACCATGACACACATATGTGCTGAATATTGGCACTTTATCACAAACTATGACATGATAATGGTCATACATTGGTCATTTGTCTTGAAAACCTATGCATGTTTATAGATGTTTGACATTTTTGTGAAGTTTTGTTTTGAAAAGTTTGCCAAAAATCAAGTTTAGCATTTTTCCTATTAACTAGTACACGTAAAAGGACTCCATGACAAAGGTTTTTTTTTAGTACTTTTTCATATTTTTCCATTTTTTTCAAAAAACAGTCAAAATGGAGAGCATGGCTATTCATCAAAAGTGGTCGAATTTTTCAAAACTATTGACGGTTCTATGTTGTAACCACTACTTGTGTACCTTAAAATTATTTTTGTAAGAACTTCAGAGCAAACTATCACACAGTTGTAGTTCAAATTTGAATTACTTCCGGAAAATTGACATAAAGTCAATTAAAGAGGCGAATTTAGATAGAAAGTAAGTAAAATCCTCATATTAAGTTATTATCTATAAAATATGTTCTACTATTTGTGAAAATTAAATGAGTGTCATTTTGGACCATATTTTATGTACTTGCTTAAAAAAAGTCATTTCTGACACTTAAAAAATAGAAAATGATATTTCTAAAAAGAATTTTGAAAATCGCTTCAGTGACGTTGTTTCCCATACCATGACACACATATGTGCTGAATATGGGCACTTTATCACAAACTATGACATGATAATGGTCATATATTGGTCATTTGTCTTGAAACCTATGCATGTTTATAGATGTTTGACATTTTTGTGAAGTTTCGTTTTGAAAAGTTTGCCAAAAATCAAGTTTATCATTTTTCCTATTAACTAGTACACGTAAAAGGACTCCATGTCAAAGGGTTTCTTTTTTTGAGTATTTTTTCAAATTTTTCCATTTCTTTCAAAAACAGTCAAAAGTGAGAGCATGGCTATTCATCAAAAGTGGTCGAATTTTTCAAAACTATTGACGGTTCTATGTTGTAACCACTACTTGTGTACCTTAAAATTATTTTTGTAAGAACTTCAGAGCAAACTATCACACAGTTGTAGTTCAAATTTGAATTACTTTCGGAAAATTGATATAAAGTCAATTAAAGAGGCGAATTTAGATAGAAAGTAAGGAAAATCCTTATATTCAGATATTATCCATAAAATTTGTTCTACTATTTGTGAAAATTAAATGGGTGTCATTTTGGACCATATTTTATGTACTTGCTTCACAAAAAAAGTCATTTTTCACACTTAAAAAATGGAAAATGATATTTCTAAAAAGAATTTTGAAAATCGCTTCGGCAACGTTGTTTTACATACCATGACACACATATGTGCTGATTATGAGCACTTTATCACAAACTATGACATGATAATGGTCATACATTGCTCATTTGTCTTGAAACATATGCATGTTTATAGATGTTTGACATTTTTGTGAAGTTTCGTTTTGAAAAGTTTGCCAAAAATCAAGTTTATCATTTTTCCTATTAACTAGTACACGTAAAAGGACTCCATGCCAAGGGTTTCTTTTTTTGAGTATTTTTTCATATTTTTCCATTTCTTTCAAAAAACGGTCAAAATGGAGAGTATGGCTATTCATCAAAAGTGGTCGAATTTTTCAAAACTATTGACGGTTCTATGTTGTAACCACTACTCGTGTACCTTAAAATTATTTTTGTAAGAACTTCAGAGCAAACTATCACACAGTTGTAGTTCAAATTTGAATTACTTCCAAAAAATTGACATAAAGTAAATTAAAGAGGCGAATTTAGATAGAAAGTAAGGAAAATCCTCATATTCAGATATTATCCATAAATATGTTCTACTCTTTATGAAAATTAAATGGGTGTCATTTTGGACCATATTTTATGTACTTGTTTCACAAAAAAAATCATTTTTCACACTTAAAAAATGGAAAATGATATTTCTAAAATGAATTTTGAATATCGATTCGGCGACGTTGTTTTACATACCATGACACACATATGTGCTGATTATGAGCACTTTATCACAAACTATGACATGATAATGGTCACACATATGTGTTAAAACTATTGCATATTTGTATATGATTGATATTTTTTGTAAAGTTTTGTTTTAAAAAGTTGCCAAAACTAAAGTTTATTATTTTTCTAAAAACAAGTACACGTCAAAAGACTTCATGCCAAAGGGTTTTCATTTTTTTTAGTATTTTTTAATGTAATCTAATTTTTTGAGAAAAACTGTATAGTGAGTCCGACGGTAATACCGTCGGGTTCACAATGTGATTAGATGGACGCTGACGGCACTGTAAGCCCGACGGTGGCCGTCGGGCTCACTAAATAAACGCCGACGGTACTGCGAGCCCGACGGTGGCCGTCGGCCTTACAACTAGGACGCCGACGGCAAAACGACGCCGACGGTTTTTTCGTTTCGTCGGTTTCACGTTGTGACGCCGACGGTCCCGTCGGCGTTGAAATGGCCGTCGTGCTGGGCTGTGTTTCCCGTAGTGGTACTCCGTGCCCCTCTTTGAGGCTTTTATACCTCAAAAAAGAAAGCATGAGCCGACCAAAGAGTGGAGAGTCTGCACGATTAAGCCCCACAAGAGAGACAGAGAGAGATCGTTGTGCTCCATCCACTAGCAAAACCGATGGCGCCAAATCAAGCCCACCCAGCAGCATCCCCTATCCCAACACCACCTTTCCTGGCCGTTTCACGCCAAAATTTTCCATTTGAAAAAGGAAGGTTAACGCGATGCACGCCATCAAGTCTCGATCAGCAGCAAAAGATTAATTAGGCCCCGATCGAAGAGAAAGCAAATCGAGATCGTTCTGGGCGGGATCGTGATTGGTCTCCACGATCCAACATACCAAAAAAAAATAACCCACGTACGCTCTGTATCTGTAATTCTGTATCCGTCTCTCCCTGCTTTCTCGCGCTACGCCTTCCTGTCTTTCTCCCTCACCAAACCATTGCCTTCGTCTCCGTCGGGCTATAAGAACTGTCGCTCGTCTACCCTCCGCTGCCAAACCCAAGATCACACCACCATTCTTCGTGTTTCTCTCCTTCCCCATCTCTCTACACAGAGTCTGTCCGTTCGGTCGTCGTCTCCGGCCGGCTGCGACGATGAAGGACCGCCGCGGTGCTGGCTTTCCCTTCTCCATCGGCTGCATGTCGCAGTCCGCCGTGGCCGTCGCCGACCCGCTCGAGAAGAAGCCGACGCCGACGCAGGCCGAGCCTCCCTCCTCCTCCTCCACCACCACTGCCACAACGCAGGGTAATCGAATCAAACACTTCCTCCTTGTCACAGTTCATGTCATGATCGTTCATTGTCACGGGTACGTACGTACTAACAAAAGCAGAACGTCGCCGTTCCATCAGCAGGTCGGCGGTCCATTTCAGAAAAGGTCACCGGAGGAGAGCCCGGCGGCGTCACCAGCGAGGAGAAGGCGAAAGCGGCGGCAGCGGCGGCGGGGATCGTGGCGGCCGGGGTGCAGCGGCTGATCAAGGGGATCAAGAGCCTGTCGCAGGTGTTCGCGGCTTACGACGGCGGCGAGGAGGAGGATGAGGAGAGGGAGATCGTGATCGGGTACCCGACCGACGTGCAGCACGTCGGGCACATAGGCTGGGACGGGCTCAACAAGGTCGGGGGCATGGCCATGGCCGGCGCCTTCTCCCTGCCCTCCTCGCTCTCCCTCCGCCACCTCGAGATCGCCATGGACGCCGGCGCCGGCACCGCCACGACGTGCACCAACTGAACCCCTCCCTCCCACTCCCAGAGAAAGCACTTTCAGCTCCCTAGTGCCGCCGTTAATTAAGAAGCGTCGTTTCTGTGATGATGCAATAGATGAGTGATTTCAACTTAGTTAATCTGCTGATGGTTGATTGATTCCCTTATCATTTGCAGTTTTTTATGCTTCTTTTTACAACTTCGGGTGAGATGAGAAGCATATATATGCATGGGCTTTGTGTATATATATTGTTTATGCATATGTGGAGTCGTGTGTATATAAGTCGTTGAAATTTCTACATGCATCTCTATGACTCTTATAAGGCATGGCCCCCTCTCCTCTTAAACCAGATGGTGAAAATCTTGTCAGGAGTGATGGGGATGAATTGCTGCTGCCGGTACAATAATCGTGCAGGCATTCAAGCCTTCAGTGCTGGTACACGCATGCGTGCACGCATGTACTGGAATAATGGTTAAGGCGAATTAACTCATTTATTCATCATAGCCCTAGCTACATGGTACTACATGCCAATGTTACACTAACAAAATGATCGTTCTTGCAGTCCGTGAGTACAGAATCATGATCAAATCTACTCTAAGATTAGACACGGATGACAAATCCAAACGTTGACCAGACCAAAACCCAAATGATTCAATCAGTAGCAAAGAGTATAAACACAGCGCAGATCAAGAGACTGACAGAAAAATACAGTAGTAAATATATATTTTTATTCATAATTAAATTACTGATTTTTAATAGTAACAATTCACTCACTAGGTAGCCACTGCTATCTCAAAATACTCACACTAGCCACTGCGCTGTACAACAGGTAGAATCATGTCAACCGTGAGTTCTGATCCGTGGCCACTGAGCCGAGTTGATGCGCCCTTTAATTAGTCGGTATCATTAGCACCAACCACTAATCAACAACGTTGCCACTGTATTCTTATACAACAATAATGTGCCACTGTTGGAACGTGACTCACTACTAGCTTCTTTATTGACATTTGATCATCCCACTTCAAGCTCCGGACGGATTAGCAGCCTGCAGAGGTTTTTGGATCTGCTCACGCAAACATATTTCTGATGTGACGCTTTGTTGCTACTAGCAGTTACATTAATCAGGATTAGTACTTAGAACCAGAATGTAGTACGACCATTCATTGGATTCCAGTATAACAGTTTGGTTAATTAGGCGGCGTGATTTCTTCAGTACATTATTTTTTATTAAAAGGAATAATATAAATGTTAACATTTCTATGAATGTTACCATGGCCTGGCCCCACCTGTAATCCCATGTGGACATGTTGCTAACTGTAATCCTCGGTGAGCATGCTGCTAACTGGGACCTAGTCTGAAGGGTGAAGATGCTGCATGCTTGTTTATCCCAATAACATGACTGGATTACTGCAAAGGATGAGCTCAAATTTTGTTTTTTATGTGCTTGATTAACTGGGAAGAAAACAAGCAGCACTGTGGGGGCAGAGTGTTAGCTCTCGAGTCCTTTTTGTTTATGGTGAGCTTTGCTTCTGGCAAAAAGCCAGCCCGTGACAAACCTAACTGCATCATCATCATCAATTCATCATCATCACATTACTTTCTCGGTTGGTGATTGCAATGCATGAGCTGATCAAATCCCTAATCTAATACTTAAAATCACAATCTGCTACTTTAGCCTCCTGTTTGGAGCCCCGGGTTCGGGTAGAGGCATTAATCTGGAAGTATTGTCACATATAGTCTGTTATTCTTGCACAATTAAAGAAATGGTGGTTGCATTAGCAATGATGCACTATGTGCTAGTCTTTGGGTACACAGTCTGTGGAATGTCCATGAATTCTAGAGTTGATATTGAGACTTACAAAAGGGGCTAGAGTACTTGCTTGAGCAACCAGGCAACCTTGCAACATGCTGATGGAAAACCATGAATGGTGTACAGACTGCACCTGATGCTTGAGTTCTGTGAATCACAGTCGATTCAGACCGAGCACGCCGTTCTGGAAGAGAACCCAAGGGGGCAAGCTGGAAAAGAAAGGAACACAGAGAAACTGTTACTTACTGGCTAATTTACTTGTTTTCTTGAAAGGAACTATGGACAAAAGCAGGATATCATCATTACATTCCAAGGCACTTCAGAGGAAAAGGTTGCCACCTTCTACAATTTATGCTTGGAACTCACAGGAGACCACATGTCATAGGAGGATAGACCCTACATATAATTCAGCATTGTATTATAGCTTGACAGCTAACTCTTTCTTCACGGGATGTATTCTCAATTTTTAGTCAAGTAGGCAGTCAGTTGATCTTTACACAAGTCTTGTCCATATCTGTTGAAAATAACCCGACTGTGCTCTACTCAGGCAGGTGTGTGGTTATCATCCCTCATAATATGATTATATGAAGACACATCATGATTCATTAGTCCGTGAACCATCCAAATATCGTCATCACATGGTTAGCTTGAAACGATAATCACAAGTTGCATACCATAATCGACTTGAGTTCACCGTCAGCAGCTCCACTGATTGTCATGCCCTGGTCCCTGACGTTTATTAAGTATGACAGAGAATTCTGCGTTATGACTTCACCTGGGATCAGCACAGGGATACCTGGTGGATACGGGCATATAAGTTCACCACAGATCTCACCAAGACTGTCCTTAATGCGTACTGTTCTTTTCGTCGTAAAGAAGGCCTCTCTTGGAGTCAGTTTCATAGAGAACTTATCTAATGGGCTACAGATATAATTATATTTTCTAAATCTGGATTCTGTTGCAGAGAAGTATTTTTCTGAGAGACGCCCTGCAGCCTGTATAAGTTTTTGAACATCTTGCCATCTGGTCCCTAAGTTGATTGCGAATGTGACTGCCTTTGTACCAACAAGCTCAGATACAATTTGATGCTCTTCCGCCAAAACATCATCTGCTTCGTAACCAGATAAGTTAAGATCTGAACCACTTAGTGTGATACGCAAAGGATCTATGGCAGGGAAGTCAGAAACAAAGCTTGACAATTCCATGACAGATATCCCCGGGATTATCCTCAGCTGGTCTTTTGCTTCTAAAGCCATAGCCACCGGTTCATCAAAACAATTCGCCTTCTCACTCAACTGAGCTCTTGCAGCATCTAAAGAAGACAGTAGGAGGTAACTTGGGCTCGAGCTCTGGAGCAGCTGGAGGCATTGACTCACTTTATCTGCATTGACAAGATCTCCAGCCATGTGAAGCATTGAGGACTGTGTGAGCGAGCTCAGAACCTTGTGTGTGGATTGCACAGCCAGGTCAGCACCTTGCTCAATCGCTGTGCTTGGAAAACTGTCATGGAACCTGAAGTGCGCGCCATGTGCCTCGTCAACTATAACTGGAATGTGTAATGAACGACAAACATCGACGATACCTTGGACATTGCTGCATATGCCGTGATAGGTCGGTGAAGTAACAAGAACAGCACCTATTTTCTGCCCATCCTTCTGAAGGTCCCTCAGTGCTTCATCGACCTGTGTTGGGGTTACACCACCAGCAATGTCCCACCCAGAATTATACTCTGGAACTATATACTTAGGCACCGCACCGGACAGAACAAGCGCAGAGATCACTGAAATGTGACAGTTTCGAGGTATAACGAGGTAGTCACCGGGGGAGCAGGTAGCCATCACCGCGGCCTGGATTCCACAAGTACTCCCGTTGACCAGGAACCATGTTTTAGATGATCCAAACAGTTGAGCTGCCCGGTTCTGTGCGTCCAAAATCACACCATTAGGGTAGAAGAGGTCATCGAGCTCCGGTAGCTCGGGCAAGTCATGCAAAAATGCTCCAGCTCCAATGAGGCTCGACAGCGAAGAGGGGGCAGCTCTCCCTCTGTTGTGTCCAGGGAAGTGGAAGCAGGACACGTCTTGAGCTGCAGTTGATTTCAGTGCCTGAACCAGAGGGGCAGCTGATGAAGATTCAGTTACTGTAGCTTCACTTTCAGGTGTTCCTGGAGTGTTCCATGTACTAGTGCCACAGTGTGCGAGGGCATGCCGCCGGGGCAATTCCTGCAAGAGTAAAAAGCATTGGAGCTGGCACATTGAATAAAAGAAGGGAAACGGGACATGCGCTTCATTATCAACAATCGATTAAAGATTGGAAAGTAGATGTTCAAATCTACGTTGGCAGCACAAATTTCCAGAACGCTTTGGTTCAGTATTAGTGACGGAACTCCTCGTTTTGGCAGAAATGGGAATGAGGAAACAAAGTTTCTGGAAAACAGTGAACCCCTGACAGAGTGCACATGTATGTAGTACATAAAGATTCAGGTGAGACTGGAACAGAACAGATGCAGCTTAAGCAAATAGCCCGACACCACCATCGTCGGCGCCGTGCTTGAGATTCAGGACCATAATATCTGGTTTCGTGTCTAATTCACTACCCAACTTCCAATATACGGTACCTGCTAACTCTATGAATTCTATCATAGTGCTGTGCTGTGCCGGCCATACTTGGACGAGCAGCTTGCGGGCACTAGAGTTGAAGGACGCCGGTACTTCCATGGGGAAAGCAGCGAGAGCAAAACCATGGAAGATCGAGCAAGGAAGGCAGGTACGTGGAGTTACCGTGCGTGGAGAGAGAGGCCAGCGCGGGGAGCGGAGGAGGGTCGGAGGAGGTGGAATGCCGGTGGCGCTGAGAGGACCATGGGGAAGAAGCATGGCTGCGGTTGAAGGAGCGAGTGTAATCGCCTCTGCTCTGCTGTATATGGGCCGCCTGGACTCAGTATTACAACTGGGCCACACAAGAATATGCTCACATCTGCTGCATATGGGCTGCAAGAACAAGTGGGACTGACAAAATACGAACCGGTGAGACTATATGGGTTTGTGAGATGAAATGTTTGTATTTAGAGTAATTTGTCAGATGTTGATCTCCAAGTATTTTTTAAGTTTTACTTTTTTTATTTCTAGCAAACTATTAAAATAAGATCTTCAAATTTTGTAGGTGAAAGGTAGAGTTTTTTTGAATCAGACAATGTTGGCTCAATTATACAAAATTGAGGAGATCATGAACAAGTTTTATTCACCCTAGCAAGAATATATTGTAATAATCCAACCAAGCATGTCACCATAAGAGAAATTAATTACATCTGAAACGCCTGAACCTGAAATTTCGTATTGTACCTAGATACCTTGTAAGAGCGAGCCGGTCCCTGAGTTGTGGCCACAGCCTCGCCATCATGCCCACGCTCGACACAAAGAGGGGTCGGACGGAGAAGACAATCTTTCTCATCGACCAAACAATTGTCCTCGTCCGAACACTCCTCTTCCTTGTCGTCCTCGGGTCGGAGGCGCTGCATCAGGCAGTACACACTCCCACCTTAGCCTGACGCCATGGGCAAGAGCTTGACGTCGACGTGACTCCAGCCTCTGGCGGCGTACTCATCTAGGCGGAACAGATTCTCCCTACCGATCCTCCACTCCTACGGTGTGGACATGATGTTGCCGGCGGCGCAGAGGTGCCCATCCTTTGCCTGAGGAAGATAATATGCTTTGTCGTGGAGCCTGAGCACAGAACCGGGTCACCAGGAACATACTGGATGCATGAACAGATAAACGTTAGCACAGTAAGTTAAACTGTCCAGAAAACTCTTTCAGAACAATTCAGCAGAATCTTAGTCGTCTAGCATGGAAGATGGAAATATAAACCTTTGGACCAAAAGCAGGACACCTTCATTCTCATGCAAAGCTCCTTCCACAAAACAAGTAAGATTTCACAAAGACAAAGCAAAGCTCCCACGAAATATATAAGATTTCAGTGTCAATAGAATATGCCACTTACACCAATCTAGGCATTTATGGTAACAGAGCAAACACGAAATACTTCCACACTATGCTAGGCATTGCATCGCAGTCCTGACCTAGGACTTTATTATACTTCCTCATGGAGAAGAAGTTCTTATGCTTCCTTTCCCTCTCCATCTTCAGAGATGGCCATTCTCGAAAAATCTTCAGACAAAGCTGTGGGACAAATCAATAAAATGTTGGGTCAGTGTGGTTAAACCAGCAAAAAAAAAGTACGTATGATGCAAAACCAGTGGTACAACCAAAACAGGAAAAATAATTTGTCAGAACATAAGAAAAACAATGAAAATGTTATCCCACTATTTCAACCTATGTTAAGGGTACTATAGCAGTCTAGAAACAGTCCATTTACTTGAAGAGTGCTAGAAATGCACAAACAATTTCATAACATAAAATTGCATAAGGTGTCAACTTTGAAATACCAGTTACACACTATCATTATAAATAACAACTGCTATCGAGAAACTAATAAGACTAGTGCAGTTCACTACTATCATCTGGAACAACAGTTTTCAAACGATCCTGCCACTATTCGAACCTATGTTAGGGGTAATAAGAGTCCTTTTACATGAAAAGTGCAAGAAATGCACAATTTCATAAAAGCGCATAAGGAGTGAAGTTTGAATTAACAATTACACCAGCAAGCAGAATTTTCTACCACACATCCAAAATGTTTAAGCAAAAACCACCAATACTTAACAAGCCGTAGAGAGAACTGAGAAGCAAGCGCTCCAGCTCCACCTAGCACCCACGCGCTGCCTAGTGTTTCTAGGCTTCGCAGAGAACAGAGCAAAGTGTGTATACTCTTCATTCACACCTCCAGTCACAGATAATCAAGAATATCTTACGATGGGTTCCCAAACAAAACAGTCACCTAATTTAAGCTACTGACATTAGACCGCAGGCAACAAGGCAATACAGCGATGAGTAGCATTGGTGATGGACAGACCTGGGGGCATGACAACACCTGGTGGTGATGCGCGCCGGACTCTCAAATCGAGGACGATTGGTTTGCGCTTGCCGTTCGCGTGCTCCTCCCGCAGCTTCGCCCTATTCTTCTCCCACGTCTCCACGAGCCTGAACAACCCAGATACATTTGATTTTGCTCGGTTAGAATCAATTCCCGATCGAAGATAGAGAGAGAGACAGACAGACAGACGCGAGAGCGAACAAGAGAGAGCTAGAGACATCTCGGACCGCTGCGTGTTGGGGACTGCAGACGCCACCTTCATTTCCTTCAGCTTCGACTTGAGCTCCTCCAGCGTCGCCCGAAGTTCCGCCGGACTTTTGTCCCGGAACTCGTCCAACTTGAACGGGCCTGCCGCACAACAACAACGGACGCGTCAAGAAACCAGTAAGGACGACGGAGGACGCAGTGATGGTGCATTGGCGATGCCGCGGCTTACCCATGGCGACGGTAGCGTCAGGGGCAAAGCGGAGGCGGCGGCGGAGGAGCGGGGTGGAGGGGTGTTGGGAGTTGATCTCCGGTTTAAACGAACCGAAAACGTAGGGGAGCTGGACTCCCACAACAAGCACCGTGATATCTCTACTATATAATATCTCTTCGGGATTCCCGTCGTACGTCATTTTTTTTTCCGATTCTACCCCTATGATTTCTGTGATATTACCCACCACTGCCACCGGTAAGTGGAAAAAACGGTTCGGCTTTTTTCCTCACGTCGTGACGTTTTTGCGTTTTAACCCCTCAGGTTATGAAAACTCAACCCGCACTCCCAATACAAGAAAAACGGTCAACTGGTACCCCACGATCCCCAAAATACTTCAGCAGAGGAGCTCCAGGTCGGGGCTGTCACCGGCCAGGGTATCCTGCCCATTCCGACGCCGATTCCGCCCTGCACAGAGGCGCTGCTCGGGCGTGCACACAGTAGAGCAGCAGCGGTGCCCATGGGATGTAGGAGATGCGCGTGGGGGCAGCGGCATGCCGGAGAGACGCTCGGGGAGGCGACCTCGCCGGAGGAGGGAAGGCGGCGCACGAGTGGACGACGAAGTCCACGGCAGCGTGCCCGGGAGTCCATGGCCGGCTCGCCGTGAAGTCCATGGCTCGGCTTGCCGCGAAAATCCATGATGGCGCGCGCGGCGGCGGCCTTGCCTGGAAGTTGCGGGAGGAGCAGGGTCGCGCTTGGAGGAGAGACGCGGCGCGGTCACGGTAACCGCCAGTGGTGGGGCGGGCGATGCCGAATCCGGGGGTTGGGACGGCGCCGGGAGGAGCACGGGGCTCGCGGCGGCGGAATTGGCGCAGCGCGCGTGAGAGGAGGTAGGGCAGCCGGTGACGCGCGAGGTTGGCGGCGCGGGCGGCGCCATGGATGGCGGCGCAGAGATGGACGCGGGAAGGGACGGATCCGGGGAGCCGATCATGGCCTCCGCCGGCGTGCGGGAAGCAGGGTCGAGGTCGGGGTGAGGGATGGCTGGCGACGAGCCCGAGGGTGCTCTCCATGGATGGCATGGAGGAGGTGATCGGGAGGTCGGTCGATTTGGTAGGTGAGTGCGGACAGATATCGTCGGGTCGGGGTGGGGGGACGTGGGGCATGTGGTTGATGTTATGTGCTTTCAGTTCTGAAGGTGAGTACCAATATTCATTGTTTAATGGTTCCTTCTCACCAGATTTTACATAGCAGATGATGACACAACAATCAATATTACTCTCACTGAACTCATCTCAACAACCAGAATCGTATCAGGCTGCCCATCCCCCAACCGCGAGGAACCTCAACAAGGTGAAAGCAAGCACATGATTTTGTATATTTGATGACACAATCAAGGGAAATGGTTTATTATCTTGTATTATCTTGAAAATGGATACCAATTTTAATCTCAGTTTGGTATCACCATATTTTCAATTCAGGGAAACTTCCATCCAAACTTTTATCACTGCATCGACTTTTGTTGTTTTCTTCAAGGATAGTACACGTTTATGTTCATTGTGACAGCTATATAAAGATCTGCACTGATTCCTACCATATTATGTGCTATGACTATCTGGTCAAGTAGCTAAAAGATTTTTACCCATCGTCTCACATCACTCTTGTAAATGGCCAAATGAGTGATTTTAGTACTATACTATCAGCTAACTGGACATATATTAGATCGAGGGAGAGCTCAGCTGTAACGACAACGGAGCAATTAAATACATGTATCATTGATCTTCTATATTAACTTATCGTCTCTTTTTTTAGATGTAGCTTACTGCCATGGTTGAGTTACAATTACAGTGATAAGATTTTTGTGTTTGACTATTCGCCATTTTTTTTTGCTACAAATGAGTGCTCATCATCTACGCAATTGTTTTTGGCTAAAAATGGATGCTCGTCATTTACACAATAACTAATACCCGTAAAAAATTTTCTGACCCGTTGCAACGTACGGGTATTTTGCTAATGTATCCAATACGTGCATGGCTTAGGGTTTGCTTTAGTTGGGTATATTCGCTCATAACAGACGGGCCACTAAACTAGGCCTGCAGTACCATGCAAATGCAAACAAAAAACTAGGCCTGCAGTCTGTCCGGCAATATTCCTGAATTTAAATTTTCGCATATACACAGCCAGCTAAATAAGCTCTCTGTTGCAGTTCGTGGTTTTACTCGATCTTGTATGATTCTTGCAGTTTCACGAGACAACACTTTGTATGACCCAATCCTCTTATGTCTTATGTATTATCTGTTTATTTTATTTTCATATTGTTACTTAATATTTTTGTAATAATAATAATTTGCTATCGATGACGGGCATTTTTATGTGCATGTCACTAAATATTTGTTTCCTTCTATCGGTCTTCATAAAAAAACATAGTCGGTTGAAGTTTCCATACTTATAATCCTAGTCGGTTACGTACCCGAGACTCGGACCCCTATATAAGGGCCAGGAGGGTAGCCGGTCAGGGACACACTCATCCAAAATCACCAAACCCTAGCGAGATCAACATCTCGATGTACATTGTACTCGCCGCATATTCACAATCAATACAGACAGGCAGGAAGTAGGGGTGTTACCTCAGTCGAGGGCCCTGGCTGAGTAATTCCCGATTGTCAGCTGACGAATCTACTAACACTACGCGTTCTCTAACACATAACTCTAACCATAGGCTATCAACCATGGGTATTGATGGGGATACCCCTTGTCCGTCGTATATGTAGGTGCGAAATGTGGAGGCGATGTCGGTGACGACAACACAGAGGGGTGACTGGCCGACAAACCGAAGGAAGTTTTCTAGGCAGTAGTGTCATGTTTGTTTTTGCTGCTACATGCATTTTGTGCTTTTCCTCATCCTTTCATATGAGGTCAAACATATTTTAACTTATTTTAGTGTAGATGATAATAATTCGAAATGATATTACTTATGCAAAATATTTTATTTATTTATTTTATGATTCTAATTTTGAATAACACACAAACTTCAAACCTGATTGCAAGTTTTCATCATTTCTAGGACTACTAGCTTTAATATTGAAATCTCTCACATACGTAGTTTAGCATTAAGGATGTACAACTTATAATCACAATTTTTTAAGCTCGATACAAGAGTTATGTTGTTAACGGCACGCAACAATTTGAATTGTTTATACGATCATTATTACGTGCATTGCACATGCACTTTTACTAAGAAAAAATTGAGAATAAAGCACTTTATTACAGCACGCAAGCTGGCTCATTAAAAACCTCCAAGTCCCTTTCGGTACCCTGATGAGAAAAAAAGCGCGTCAGAAACTTGCTGCTCTGAGTTCATAGAAATATTACAATGTCGAGTAGGGATACAAATAAAATTTGGCGTACCAATTAGCCATGTATGACGACCCACACTAAACATAGACGAACTTCGAGCCAAGCTATGGGCTTCTTGATTATACTCCCTCTTCTCATGGATGAAATTCTCGCTGAGAATCCGCTTGCACTTGCCTTGATCTCCTTCAGAATTGTGCTGAATCTTCCCAGGTTCGCACTCTTCATGCTCTTAACCACTTCGAGGCAATCAGATGAAATCACCAAACGACCTAGAGAAAGGTCTTGTCCCAAGGCGATGGCCTCACGACATGCCAACGCCTCTAGTATCCCAGGATCTGTTATGCCAGGAACCACCATGGACGAGGCTCCGAGGTACATCCCCTCCCTTGACCTGCATACTGCCGCCACCGCTCCACCCGTCTCGTCTTTTTTCACCGCCGCATCCACTTGGATTTTAGCGTATCCCCCGGCGGAGCACACCACCTATCCGCCACAGCCCGTGTTGGCGTCATTTTATGACATGCACTTTTACTAGAAAGTAAGAGAGAAGGGAAGACAAAACCCTAGACTGAGGCGCAGTATGGGCTGAATGGGCCCAGCTGGGCTGAAAGGAAATCCTACCGTGTGGATCTGCTAGACCGGCCTAGGAAAAAGTCTATATTACATCCTCAATCTCTGTGAGAGTCAGCATTTCCTCTCTAAACTAGAGAACCGGATGTTTATGCTCCTGGAACTATTGAAACAAGTCGATTCTCCTCCCTATGTGGTTTTCAAAGCTGTTTTGCTGACGTGGCGTTGCGTCAACTGGCTTACGTGACGTCATGTCAGCCATGTGTGAGGTAAAGTGAACTTTAATAATAGCTCCGGGTTACAGTAAAAAATATATTTTTTCAAAATAAAGGCTACATGAGTTCAAAACGTGATCTACCTTTTCAATATGAGTTTAGAAAATATGGTTGAAAAAAAAATCCCAAACCAGAATTTCGTGTAGGTGGTGGGTAATACTATATGGTTTAATTTTTTCTACATAGCTGGATTTTAATTTTCTGTAAATGATACTGTACTTAACTAACATGTGCTGTGAAAAAAAGTTCAACTAACGAAAGGTGAGATCACTAGGATCGATCATCAATTGATCGAGGCAACCAGCATTTTTTCTTCGGTTTTGCTAATTCTCAGGTGTCTGGGATTTTCTTAAGTCTCAGTCACTCATGAAAATATGCATCAGTTGCACTTTTTTGATAGAATAATGTAATTGCATTTTTTTGTCAGAAAAGTGCAACTCGTTTCAGTTGTACTTTTTTTTAAACTGCAGTTGCACTTTTCTAAATCGATTGAGACTTAAGAAAATATCAGGCGTCTGAGACATTTGCACTCCCTTTTTTCTTTCATGATTCCGATTGGGTTATCAAGTCTTCATTAGTATCGACCAAGAATAGGATGAACGAGATGGGGAAAATAGAAGAACGCATGGCATGGATGTAACAACTGGTCCATGCCCCAAGACAATGGCCGAGAAGGGATCGTATCGTGCGGGGGGCGAGGCTGAGACAGAGCTCTGATTCTTGCACTTGGTACCAATGATGAGCTGGTGTAGATGGCAATGCTTAGAATAGCATTACCATATAATTCAGATAACAATTATTTTGTATATTTACTGAATTCCCATCAGATGCATTGTGGAAATAAACATGCACAGCCATCACAATCTATTCCACTGAGAGGATTCAGGTAAATTCTCGATTTATTGGCTCATATAAATAGAAGGATACAACACACTTCCTCAGTACGTGACGCCCCAAAGAGTACACTACAGACTTCCAATGATCCGTCAGCGATTAGCACGCGAGCCTCACAGACATCGATTGGGCTGCCATTTGGTAGCACTCGATAGCACATGCTAACTAGATATAACACACGGAGCCGCACACCTTCCAGGTATGTATACAGGCTCTTACAACACGGCCTAAATAATCAGGTGTGAATCACCTCTTAACCTACGAAACAGAGCGGGAAACTAAAGGCAATGTCGACTAGTTTCCGTATATGGCACCGTTTGAGTTCACCGGGACCGGGGAACCATTCAGTTGCGCACGGTCTGCTTCCTCAACTTCCGACAGGAAGCCATTCTCGAAGAATGCCGCGTGGAGGGCCTGCACGCACTGCTTCGCTTCGCTGTCGTGGACCACCAAGGAGATGTTCACCTGCGAATGCACAGTTAGCAACCGCGACTCCCTTTGGAAAATAAGGGGGGAAACTTCTCATTGGTATGTCAGGTCTCATCCAGTCATGTACAGAAAACAAAGTTGATATCCATTTTTTGGGAAGCATGAGGTTACCTTGGATGCCCCTTGCGAGATCATCTGGACGTTAACACCATTTCTTCGTAGGACGTTGAACGCCTGGCATACAGCAGCGAATGTAAATATAACATGAAAAATCGTTAACTGAAAGCCAGCAAAAACAAAACACCAACTAACTTCAATACTTTGGTGTTGCATTCACTAGTATATTACAGCACTATGTTGATAAATGCATGATCGCAAGTGACTCTTAACAACACGTCATGACAGTTCCAGTTGCTGAGGATGCAGATATTACCTTTTCAAGAATCAGGGACGATCTCTGTACGTTCCCTATGAGGGAGATGATTGATCTGTGCTGTAGAAGATGAACAACTGCAATCTTTTCAAGCTCTTCAACTACATGATCTAGCTCCTGCCACATCATCATCAAAACAAAACAATGAAGAGTAGCATACATCACAACAGTACGACGATGACTGGTATTGTTCGCAGAGAACTGAACATGAAAATGGAATATTTACCTGCTGGATCAATTCACGACTCCACAGTTTTGATGGATCTAGTGTCAGTGATATGCTGACTTCACTAGTAGCCACAGAATCAACAGAGATACCCAAATCCTCAAATATTGAGAAGACCTGCAGAAAAATAATGCATTAAGAAAATAATTATAGCTGTAGAGAAACAAAAGAGCAACGAGTCTGTTGCTATGTACCTTTGCTAGAAAGCCAAACTGGCCGAGCATCCTTGTGCTCACTATATCGAGCATGGTAATATTTGATTTCAACACAATGCTGGTTAGTATGCTCTGAAAAACAATGTACAATCAGAGGACAGTAGTAATTACACATGGAAGAAACACAATATACTGATAGCCATAGGACAAACCTTGCGCATATCTCTTGTTTTAGTGATCACAGTACCAGGTGCATGACGGTTATACGAGTTCTTCACTCGAACTGGTATACCACCTTCCCTAGCTGGTCTCATTGATTGCGGATGCAAAACCTAGCAGTTGGTGAGAGTGTTATTGTAACAGTAATAAAAACAGCCTAATACTGGAAAAGGGGATGGGAGACTAAACATATATTAACATCTTACGGGTTAAGGTGCAACCTGGAAATTTCTACTATTCTATCAACACACGTAAAACAAATAAGGAACAATACCTGTGCACCAAAGTATGCAAGCTCAGCCGCCTCATCAAAAGTCAAAAAGGGTACCGGTACTGCATTTGCATAAATATTTGGATCGCACGTCAACACACCATCTACATCCTTCCAAACCTGTCGCACATATTAAAAAATCACAATACTGCAAATAGCATAGAGGCATCACAAGCCCACCACACATTATTCCTAGCTTTAAATTTATTTGGTTAAACATCTGGACATCTCACCAGAGAAAATTAATAATAAAAAACAAAGTACAAAACTTTTGGATGCTTTAACATAAGACAATGTGGCATCTATATATGTAACAGGCTAGAAGCTTAGAACCTGGAGTTTTAGGAGCAACCAGGCTCACAAGAGGTAACTTAAATATCTCACTGAAATAGAAAACAAACCTGGATTTCTCTTAAACCCAAGGCTTTGCCAATGGTCGTAGCAGTCAAGTCACTTCCACCCCTACCTAAAGTAGTGACTGCACATGATTTCCATCCCTGAAAATTTGAATGTGCCCCATCATAAATATAAAAAAACTGATGCTCTTGCAAATGAATTGCGGGACATTACAAACCTTTCCAAGGAAACCAGTCACTATAGGAATAGCAGGGTCATCAATCCAATCCCCATGTAGCCTCTTTGCAACAGCGGGATAAGTTGCTTCAAGAATATCCGCATTTGTGAAATCATCAGTGGTTATAAAGCCGAGCTCAAACGCATCATACTGCAGACAAGAAAAAATTTAAATAAGACATTATTGGACTAAAATATCGATGTTATCTGTGGAACATGTGTTACATCTCTAGTAACAAGTAGTCGTGAAATTTTGTACATATTTCGAACCAAGGTCACATAGTTCTGGGCTTTCTAGCTAATGAGTTAATAAAATATTCATCAACAATGCAGACATCCACATGCATTAGAACATAGGTAGGAGGTTCAAGGGCAGTGATATGCAGAAGGAACAGTTTAACTCTCGATCATATCCCTGGTAAAATGAGATGCTGCAATACCCAGCTTTCTCAACTCCCTCACACTTACATATATATATGATGCTGAGTACTTTCCGCAATAAAAAAGTACACTTTCCTGTGTTCAGATGGCTAAAGTGGCAGACAGGCATACTACAGGTTTTTGCACAACCAAACTCTTGAGTATGGACTATCATCATATCTACTAGCATAGGTTGCACGGTCGGCGCTATTCCAATAGGTATAACCTAGTCAGCTATTGTAGGGAGATATTAATAAGCCGTTTGGAAATGTCTGATCAGGGAGAACCAAAGAAGACCCTATGATCTACGTACAAACATATGTCACAAAACAAAGATTACCAAAATACTAAATTATTCCATTGCAAGAAGTATGTACCTGTCGTGCTTTTTTCCCAAGTTTATTCAAATACGCAGCAAATATTCTTGTAGACATGCATTCACCAAAGGAAACAAGGTAATCTCGTGTCCTAAGAGTCAGCTCTTTCATCATAGCAACACCCTTAAGAAGCTGTTCCAATTCGTCCAAAAAACCTGTTTCACGAAACAGTGAAAAATGTGTTGTTTGTATAGTACTACTAATGAAGACTTGCCAGTTAGCCCAAGAATTGAAAACAAAAAAAACAATGGCTGAATGCTAACTGTTGGGGAACACAGCAAGTATGGGACTATCTGGTTTAATGTACTGAACATGTCACCTGTTCTAACTTTTCACGTTAGTAGTGAAGTGTGCGTGAATAAAATTTTGCATGCCATACGAGCTGCATTTACACTAATTTTATACATCTATATTGAATATGATTTTTTTTGTTAATAAAAGTAAATGTTCTTCCACAGGGCAAACCTACCATGTACTGCGGGGCAGATTGAACGTTGCTAGTAGACCACTAATTTGTTCAACCGTACAGTGAAGTCACTGTACTATATCAAATAATGCGATTCCATTGAGGAAAAACTATTCAAAGGGTGGAGCCAATAGCCTATACAAGACAAAAGCTGTCACAATTGTATATACAACAGAAAGGTACTCTGCTGAAAAGGATGTGAATGGGTGAAAATGACCTGTAGGCTGTAGCCACCCTATACAATTTAAAAGAAAAATGGTGTATCTGTGCCATATACAGCCCACCATTGAATAAGCCAAGGCTGTGAATACCCTGCGGTATTGACAGATCCTTCTGTAGCCATTTGAATAACGAGGCAAGGTCCTATCCATTTTTGGCTAACGGAATCTAAAAAACTGAGCACCATTCTGCTGAAGTTCAAAATATATCTTCAGTGACTCATGACCTCAAATTTTGAATATTAACTTTATATCATGGAAATGGGTAAGGTGGGCAATGCGATGAACCAGAAGCTTCTTGTTCTTTGGTGATCGCGGTCCCAGAGTAGGAAGAATATTGGCCAGAGGTTACTAACAGGAAGATGCACGCAGGGATGTGGCAACGATCAAGGGACAGAAAAAGAAAATAAACACAGAAACAGAAAATCCACCATTGGTAGCCAGGTAAAATTGCTGACCTTAATCAGAAAAACTTTTTAAAAAAAACATGGCAAAAGCTTTGTGCGACCCTTTGAGTTGGTATGTTAAGCTGTGCAGCTTATGGGATAGCTGATGAACCGTAATCTGCGAAATGCAAGCTCACTTCCTCAGTAAGCTGATCTCTAGGGGGATTTTTGTGGGACAATCCGCAAGGGTTAAAGCAAGCTTTTGGAAACTTTTGTTTTGTTTTTTTATAGAACAAGTGACTGAACAAGTATTAGTTTGGAACTAACAACTGGAAAACCACGGCAACATACCTGAAACAATCGAGATATCTAATCCAAGCTCATCAATCGTCCTGAGCAAAGCAGAGCAGAGCAGACAATCAAAGAAACACTCAGGATCAGCTCACTCCGAACAAAAGCTCTTGAGCAACAGATGGCCACAAAATTACAGAATGAAAACGCACCTAAAATGAAGCTCCTTGATGGCCTTGAGCTCCTCAAGCTCCGACGCCTTCGGCGCGCCGCAGCTCACGGCCTTCTCCCCGGCCTACAAACAAACAGCCAGGCAACATTCAGCGCGGAACGGAGCTAGTACCAGAAACCCCACCCCAATGTTTCGACAGAGCTGGTTGGAATTGGTAGTGGTACCAGGAGCAGGTTGTTGGTGGTCTTCCCCATGGCGGAGAGGACGACGACGGGGAACTCGTCGGGGAAGCTGAGGATGAGGTCGGCCACCTCCCTCATCCGCGCCGCCGACGACACCGAAGATCCCCCGAACTTCATCACCACGGTGAACCCCGCCGCGGCGGGAGCGGGCGGCGCACCCGCGTCCGACGCCGCGGGGGTCTTCAGGGTGGTGGTGGCGGCGGCCCCGCTCTGGCAGCGGAGCACCAGCCCCCTCCGCGGCCAGCATTGCGCTCCCGGCCCGCGGAGGGAGGCGGGGTCCCTCTCCCTGAGGAGCCTGTTGCAGGCGGAGACGGCCGCCGGAGCGTCCCGCGCCACGGCCACGAAACGCAGCGCAGTCGCTGCCATCTCTGTCGGGCGATGGATGGATCTAGCAGCTCCCCGGATGTCGCCTCTCTTCTCGACTCTTCCTCGCCGGGCCGGAGAAGGAGCGCGAGGAGGAGGGGAATGGCGGCGTCGGAGGTGGAAGAAGACGGGGGTGGGGATGGAGGGGAGGGTTTATATAGCTGGACGGGAAACGGACGGCGGGAAGGCGGTCTGGGCGGCGACGGACGGCGGGGATGCCTCCGGTATCTGACCCCTGGTGGCAACGGCCGGACGCAGAAACGTGAGGAAGAGAGGCGAGCGAGCGAGCGGCGAAAGGGCGCCGCGGCTCAAGTGCGGAGGGCCCACATGGAAGTGACCTCTGCCGCAGTGGTTTTTGTCGATCGGCCTACCCATTGGCTTGAGTCGGGTGCCAGTGGATTTTGCAGGGTTTTATTTATGTCACGTCTCGAAAAGTTGAAAGGGAATGTTAATCTTTGGTTAAATTATAGTAGTATTCTATTGGTTGGTTGAGCATCTTTTCAGAACTTGCATGTCATATGAGGGTTGGTTACTTGGTTTGGTTGTACCAACATCACATCAGAGTCTAGACCGTGATATTTCTCATTTAACCGAAATAATTTCAGTGGGAGACGATGTTTCCATCGACATGGAGACGTTTGTGATGACTTCGTCAATTTTAAGATCTGAACAGCCGGTTCAGTCTCTCGAAGGTGTTCGTATGGGTAAGGTGTGCGTTCATAAGGGCACGAGGGGGCGGGTGTATGTGCGCATCTGCATTGTATTGTGTTTCGCAAAAAAAAATGATTCCATCACGTATATTGACATGCATGTATATTGGTTTTGCACATACTTAATAGTCCCTCCATATTAGCACAAGATATGTCTATATGCATGTAGACATATTTTACTGTAATGTTCATAAATGCATTGAAAATTTTAAATTTTGCAATTGTTTATCATTGCTAGAGATGTTCTAAGAGCCGAGCATGTATCATCGCAATACATTGGGCCACCCACATCTATAAATTTTTAATTTACTAAAGTCGTAGGGAGAAAAATTACTCATTCTAAGAATGAT
Organism: Poa annua; assembly: GCA_026929855.1. Classification (NCBI taxonomy): domain Eukaryota; kingdom Viridiplantae; phylum Streptophyta; class Magnoliopsida; order Poales; family Poaceae; genus Poa; species Poa annua. Next base: position 4,010,186 of record CM049427.1, on the reverse strand, counting down.
TAACTTATAATCTAAATTAAATGTGGGATCGCTTAATGAGGTGGATCAATCAGAAACTTTATAACATGGCATGCTTACATGTTTACATATTGAGAGAAACTTGATCAAGTGAGGTCTTATTTAGATATACTAGAAAAGATTCGTAATAGCAGTTGCGGTTAACTGATTTCGAGTTGGCTTTCGTGGTCGTGTGGTACATCGCGTTGAGGGCATCCGTAATGTTTAAGGTGAGCTTTTCCCATAAGCTGGGTCCCACTTGTCCTATGGACTTGTTCACAATGTGTAAGGTGAAGTTTAGTCATAAGAGACGACCCACATGGCTTGTCATATTCTTAAATGCAAGAGAGAGTGGGGGAGAGAAACAATATTTTATTGCTTGTGGATACACCATAAGCTTAAGGTGCACCTCAAGCTTATGGATAGCTCTTATTTCTCCATAATGTATAAAGCACACCACAAGCAATGCCCCTAGACCTTAAGGTGTGGATTTTTGTACATTACGGCTGCCCGTGATCAAGTTTCACTTGGTAACCCATGCAATGCAGCACGGCAAGCAAAGCAAGCAAGCAGTGACTGCCGCTTTTTTTTTTTTTGAAATTGGTGCCTGCCGCTTTCATGCAACCGGGGATATTGTATTGCGATCGGGCTGGTAAAAATAAGATGGAAGACCAGCCCCGAGATTTAGTTGTGCAGCTTCTTGCGTCGGCCAGGAGCCACAACCACAATATGGCGCGGCGGGCGGCAGCCGCAAGAATCATGTCTTGGGGAAGCAACCGTCACTACGTCTCACCAGTGAATCAGTGAGTGAGTGACCACCTAAATCACGCACAAGTATCGTTTCTACACAAAACACGCGGAAGCAATCTTTGCGTCGAGAGTACAAATGACACCTGCTTGAAACTTTTGCTGCTCCCTCGCATCCGTGATTACTGTCGCCAGTAGTACTGGAAATTTCACTAGCTTAGTATTTTTTTCCACGACACTTAAATTGGACCGGAGGCTAGTATCTTTGTCGGCGGAGATCACTCACGTCTCCCAACAATACCACGACAGCGAGAAAAAAACAGAGCTACGATAGAATTTGAAAAACATGCCGCAATACATACGAACAAGATGACCGCCGGTCCCGCGCGAGTCTAGTAAAATCAGTTTTGGCCTCCCAATCCATCTACCATTTGACGCCGCTAGTGGTCCCCCCGGGCCTCACCATTAAGCTGAACAAGATAGATCGCGCCTTCCTTTGGGCGGCCTCCGATAAAGTTTCCGGTGGGCAATGTAAAGTTAATTGGGAAACCGTTACGCGCCCAACCAACCTCGGTGGGCTCGGTGTTCTTAACACGGATAAGTTTGCGAGGGCGTTGAGGTTGAGGTGGCCATGGCTCGAGTGGAAGGACCCCAACAAGATTTGGGCCGGTATGGGTAACCCTTGCAACAAGGAAGATATGGACCTCTTCTATGCCGCCACAACAATCACCGTTGGGAATGGGGCAAAAACTTCTTTTTGGGAGGCCCCTTGGCTCCATGGAGAGAAGCCGAAGCACATTGCTCCGCTAATCTTTAGCATCTCCTCTAGAAAGAAATGGACCATTCGCCAAGCTCTTCTTCACAACGCTTGGATTGGCAAGATCAAAATGGGCGAGGAGTTCTCCATCCAACACGTTTTCAAGTTCGTTGACCTTTGGGGCAAAATTCAACATTTCACCTTTGTTGAAACTCTTGAAGATAGCATTGTTTGGAACCTAACCACGAGTGGTGAATACTCCGCTAAATCGGCATACAAGGCACAATTTTTGGGAAGCTCCTCCTCCGATATGAAACGCCTTGTTTGGACGATTTGGGCTCCTCCGAAAACCAAATTCTTCGCTTGGCTCGTCCTCCAAAAACGTATTTGGACGGCGGATCGTTTGGCACGGAGGGGGTTGCCAAATTGTGGCCTTTGCCCGCTTTGCCATAGGGCTCCCGAAACCACCGACCACCTCCTTTTGCATTGCCGCTTCACGACAAGGGTTTGGAACTCCTTGAAGGAATGGACCGGCCTCGATGACCTCGACACATCTTCATGGCCAACCCATTCGCTACCGGTTTGGTGGGCTAGCATGACGGGCCGCAAAGGCTTGGCATCCCTTCTCCTTCGCACTTCTTGGGAGATATGGAATGAGAGGAATGCTCGGGTCTTCAAAAATAAGCACTCATCGCCCCTTACCATACTAGCCAAAATAAAGAATGAAGCAAAGCTTTGGGTGCTCGCGGGGGCGAGACGTCTAGGAGAATTAGTTCCGGGAGAGTAATCTTTTCCTTTGTTGTTGGGTTCCTTGTTCTCTTTTTTCTTGTACTAACTCTCTTCTTAATTAATATAAGGGGCAAAGCTTTTGCCCCATTAATTTCAAATCAAAAAAAAAAAGATGACCGCCGGTCTCCTATCTGTACCAAGCTTTTGATTACCGGTACGTAGGACATATTACCGGAGGGGGTTGGGATTTCCAGTGTCCTCAGTTAATTATTAGAAAATCTCGAACGCTCATCCGACGAATTTGAAAACCAAAATTCAAAATTTCATTTCTTTTTTAGTTCCCAGCTTAACAATTTACCAAAAGAAATGTAAAAAAATCGAAATTTCTGCTTTTTGCCCCGGCCGTGTTACCATTTTCTTAGAGTGGTCGGCATATCCGGTTACCATATATACCAGTAACCAGATTTGTCGACCGGTAACCAAAACGCTAATATGTACAAAGGGGCTCCTATCCGCCACGAGCCGGGCACATCGACGGGGAGAGCATCAAAGTGACCCAGATCTTCGAAGGCAGGTCACCATGGATAATAGAGAAAAATGGAAGGGGTCCTACTGATATAACCGTTGGCAGGTAAGTGATCGTCATGATCGAACTCAAGTTTGGTTTCGTCACGTACCTTGATTAATTGTGGGTGCCAAGTTTCGTTTGGTCACTGTGGTCAAAGAACATGCCATGAAGGCAGCACTCAAGCAGTGTGCCTGCTGCTTTCGTGCAACTGTATGTCGGACGCATAAATTGTTTCCTCCATCTTCTGTTTTACCTCTACCATGCCTTCAATCTTCTCCCCTTTCAACAAGGGAGGAGGAGGCAGGAGTGAGAAAGAGGACGAGAAGGTCCGGGCAACTAATAGAGATCTGGTGTGGGTCTGACTAATCGGATCAAACGCATTCAGAGATGTCTGAGCAACCCAATTATATGATGTGTATTCACTTTAAAAGGACCGTAGGATACCACAAATTATTGGTGTAATGTTGCTTGGAGCATTTGTATTTATCTTACATGTATAAACCACAACAAAGAAAATACCGCTTTACTTTAAAGTTATCAGAAGAACGAAATACATTTGCAGCAACTGATATAAACCTAAAACTTCATTAATCGATTTCTCCGTCTTTTGTTGTGGTGGTGATTGGCATGTAAGAGCTCTAACTAAAAAATCATGATTAAGCGCAAATCGGAAGTTTGAGTAGATGTGGACTTGTTTTCTCGATTCGAATTAGTTACACATTTTTCTATCTGAAAATATCTTGAAATTTGAGTAATGGCTCTTTTTAAGGTAAACCCTAAGCTATAGATGAAGACAACAAAACAATTATTTTGTGTGTTTTTCAAAACTAAATGACAAGGCTCAACATTTATATATACCAAAATGTGTAAGTACCAATACCAAGATAAACAATATGTATAACAAAAAGGAAGAGCGAAAATTCATCACGAAACAATACACACGGAGTGGTATGCAATAAAATGACACAACAACTCACTAGTCACACCACCCACCCAATCTCGACTCTGGATACGGTAACTTTCAAAAGTGCCTTCATGCGTATGCATGTCTGCCCCTTTTAACACTGCCATTGTCATGCATCGTTCACTAATTTGTTTGTGAGTCCACCTCCACTAATTGTTTGATCTACTGAAGTCATCATAAGGAGAAAAAAGAATACTCATTCAAGTTCGGAATAAGTGTCACGGTTTTAAGCTGGGTTAGTTTATTCTGAATCGGAGAGTTATTAATTTTTTGGGTTGACCCGGGACTGTTAATTATTCAATAAGTGACAGCAGTAGCAGGTAACTGAATTCGAGTTGGCTTTCGTCGTTGTCTCGTACGTCCCGTTGATTGTGGTCGAGTTGGCCGGGGAGATTGCGATCGGGCGGGTAAAAATAAGATCGATCGAAGACTCTTGTTTTCGCTGCTAAGACTCGATCACGTACGCAAGGCAAGATATAACAGGTCCAAGTAAGCCATACCATACGCACGTACAGAGAGACATGAAAATAAAGCTGAACATAGAGCCCCGAGATAGAACAGCCTCTTGCGTCGGCCAGGGGCCACAAACACAATAGACAGGGACAGTCAGGGACCAAGCAAAGCAAACGTCAGTAACTCAGTGACGGTGAGTGAGTGAGTGACCACCTAAACCACGTGGAAGTATCGTTTTAAGTCTCCGTCGTCTTAGAAAAGTTTAAATGTAGTTTAAAAAAATAGTGTAACCGGAACAGGTTGCACTTTTCCATTAGAAAAATGTCATTGCACATTTCCATAAAATAAGTGTAAATCATGCATATTTTTTTTAGATAACCGGGACTTAACAAATTCTTAGGAACCCGAGGATTTGCAAAACCGTAAAACTTTGCTACTCCGTTGGATCCGGGGTTATTGACGCTCGTAGTGCATGATCTTTTTACTAGCTTAGCATTTTTTTCCACCACACTTAAAATTGGACTGGAGGTTAGTATCTTTATCATCAGAATTCACTCGAGTCTCCCACCTATATCAATAGAGAAAAAACTGAGCTAGGATAGTATTTGAAAAACATGCCATCGTGCAAACAACAAGATGACCATGACAGCTTGCCTATGGTAGGATGCCATCAGAGTTGACGTTGGTGTTACTCATTTAAAGGTAATATTCTTTAGTGGGAGACTACTTTCCTGCCGACAACGAGGCGCCCCATGGTGACTTCGTCAATCTCAAGCACTGACCCACCGGCTCAGTATCTCAAAGATGCCCATAGTTGTAGGGTGTGCGTACAACGTACATGCGTTCATAGGGTGAGTGTATTCACGTGTATGCAAGCGTCTGAGTTGTATTGTGTTTTGAAAAGAAAAAAACAAGAGGCCAGTCGGCCGGTCTCCTATCTTTACGAAGCTTTTGGTTACCCGGTAGTAGAAGTTCCCCCACAAAATATTTTTTGTTTGGTTCTTAGTACGAGCATTTACCAAAAACATTCATTAAAATTCGAAAATTTAGATTTTGTTGTTTGGTGTTACCGTTTTCTTCGTCATATGTCTTTACCATTTGGTAATTAGATTTCTCGATCGGTAACCAAAACGTGAATCTGTACAAAGTGGCTCCTATCCACCACGAGCCGAGCACAACGACGGGGAGAGCATCAAAGCGACCCCGTTCGTCGGGGTCGACTCTCTCTCTCTCTCTGAAGGTTACCGTAGATAAAAGAGGGAAAGGGAGGAGGTTGCTCATATGTACTGATTTAATGGTTGGCAGGTAAGTGATCGTCGCGATCGAACTCGAGTTGGGTTTCGTCACGTACCTTGATTAATTGTGGGTGCCAAGTTTCGTTCGTTCAAGGAACATGCCAAGGAGACAGGCAGCAGTCAAACAGTGTGCCTGCTGCTTTCATGCAAGTGTACGTGGATATATAACGTATGGTTGTCGGGTGGGTGAAATCTTGCTCCAAAGACTCGACCACGCACGCAAGATATATCTAAACTTATTATCGACACAGCAGGTCCAAGTCAGCGTCATGCAAGAAGGACATGGAAAAATCAAATCCATCGGCTGGTTTATCTCGAGAGATAGAGAAAGATTCGAGCTAGCTAACTTTTGGGTTTTGCAGGGGCCGCTAGGAAGATTCTTCGGTTGCAGCAACCAGCGTCAGGCAGCAGTACGTGATCGACCACCTAAATTGCGCACCACTGTACTGGCGTCAAGTGTCACTGACAGGGCACCGAGTATCTTTGTCCGAGATCGACGACGAGACGAGTTGGCCTCCCAACAACATCATCATCGGCGACGATAAGTTGGAAAAGATCAAAGTTAGAAATTCGAAACTATCTGTATTAATTGTTCACAATTTTTATAACTGTATATTTGTTACTTTGTGGAGCTCGCACTGTAATAAAATCATGACAAGTAATCTATCAAGACTAAACACATGGATTCTATTAGTAATAAAATCCAACAAATTCGTTTATTTTATTTCTAGGAGCATACCATCTTATGAACGAGCAAGGCGAAGTTAAGAGGGAATGTAGCACATTGACCATATTGTCTCTTCACTTTGACATGTTGCATACAAGTTTTCAGCGTCAAGTAAATATTTTGTAAATGGCCACTATGCCCGAGCCCATTTTCAGATTTTCTATTTATTTAACCCAATAAAATCTCAGGCTTTCCATTGCTCTATTATAAACACCTTTCGGCTTTGTCATCTCATCTCCTATTATGTCACCTGAACGCCATTAGTAACTTACAAACAATCTTAGCCCCACATGTCAGGTCTTACACTGTGTGCTCATTGAAGATGGGGGCACACTTGTCTGTTTTCCCTAACCTTAGTTGTCATCTCCTCTGTCCGCGCGTCGTGCGCGAATGTGGCGGTTTCTAGAATCCACTTGTGCCAATCGTCGACACACTTTAGCTGTTGAAGCATGTTAGCATGTGGTCTTCATCCCATGGCGTGGCAGTCGCCGCCACGTCGGTTTCGTGAAATCATGTCTAGTGCTTTTCTTTAGATTGCATTGAACACAAAAGCCCTCTCTTTTTTTTCCCTTGAGAGAAGCGCTTAAAGCCCACCCAAACACAATCGGCTGTTGGGCTACAGCCCGTAGACTCGCGGAGCCTTATCCACTACGTCACCGTCGACCGGGTCAACACCGCGTTTTGACTTCCGCAACGCATCGAGCCCCCAACCCTCCATCTCAACCGTCCAACATGACACGCGGCACGATCCTACGCCATCCGCCGCCTTGAACATGAGCCAAGAGCAGAGACTGGGAGTGAAGAGTGTGGAATTCTTCTGTTCAGCTCAGCTCAGCTCCCCACTGCGAGGATTACGCATCTCGACCGGCGCCGCCACGCATGGCCGATCTCCACCCGCCGGAGCCGGAGACCAACGGCGGCGCGGCCGCCCCCGCCCCCTCCGCATCAGCCGCCGCGCTGCCCCCAGCAGCGGACCCCGCAGCCGAGGCGGCGGCCGCGGCCGAGCCCCCCGCGCCGCCCTACTCCAAGCGCCGCCGCCGCCCCAGCGTGCGCCTCGGCGACATCGGCGTGCAGGCGCAGGCGCAGCCCGCCACCCCCTCCGACGCGCAGCTCCCGCGCCGCCCCCGCAAGCCGTCCCACTCCCGCCCGCCCCGCCGCGGCGACCCCCTCGACCCCCACCGCCGCGGGCCCAAGCCCGGCGGCCAGCGCCGCCCGCGCACGGCCTGGGTCCCGCCGCAGCCCGCCGACGGCCACTACGAGGACGACGAGGGCCACTACTACGACGACGCCGCCTACCAGTCCGACTCCGCCGCCGCCGCCGCCGCCAGGGCTACTAGGGTTTCGGGCAGCCGCGAGGCCAGCGTCGACGAGTCGGACGGCGTCGCCGACTGGGGCCTCCCCAACGGCCGCCTCCCCGGGGCGGCAGGGTACGGCGTCAGGGCGTGGCTCGACGGGCTCGGCCTCGCGCGGTACGCGCCCGTGTTCGAGATCCACGAGGTGGACGACGAGGTGCTCCCGCTGCTCACTCTCGAGGACCTCAAGGACATGGGCATTGGCGCCGTCGGCTCCAGGAGGAAGCTCTTCGACGCCATCCAGAGGCTCCGGAGCAGCGGCGACATCGTTTCCTGAGTTGGTGAGCTGCTAGCTAGCTATAGCTTTTGCTCTCTCAATTTTTGTTTCCCTCCTCTCCCCATACAAGGCTGGTAGTAGTATCAATGATGGGGGCTGGTAGTAACTAATGGTGCTCTCAGCAATCCTAGCATGTATATAGGTTTGTTTGATGATCACCTCTCCCCTGTCACAATGCCATGCTGTTGAGCAATACTAGTTTGGAAGGAATTGTTTGAAGAAGCTTCAAGTAATGAATGGAATAAGGTGAATGCAATCTCATAATGTTGGTTGGTTTTGCTCATAATGCATGCCACTCAACTTATGATCCTTGTATTCCTTCGTTGCTCCATTTTCCTTTTTGGTATGCAACTTTCTCTTCCATACTTATGGATTATAAATGGAACTCCATCATAGATTCTAATTCCGAAAGCTGTTTGAAGTAACCACAACATGAAAATGAAAATGTACGCGTTCATTGAGTAAGATCTAGATTAATCAGGATCTTGCTGCTCCTGCCCGAGATTAGTTTTCTTTGATCAGTTTGATCCAATACTATCTAAGAAGTGTACTACCGACATATTGCAATTGTGTTTCTGTATTGAGGAAAGTTTAAACAGTGACGCTAGCATACTAATATCTGGTTTACGGTATGGTGCGAGATTGTCAAGTTTGTAAATGGGTTTGATCTGTTGTGCCATAGAAGTGTTCTGATAATAGCTTTTCCTTTCTAACACGGCTTGGTGAAATTTAAACAGTTAATGTTGGCCTGGTAAAACTAATTTAGAGTCGAGTATAACTTAAATTTACTTGTCACTGCAGAATGATACTTATTCAAAATTGGCACTATGCCACTTTCTAGTAACTTCATCGTTGAATATTCAGGCCCATATTACTCGTAGCAGTTGATCATGGTTATGAATACTGCAACATTGTTCAGATTGCTTTCCTAGTGTAAGGTAATAATTAGTACTTTACTGAGCTTCTACCTCACGGATTTTAGGTGGAACCAGATTTCCATGTTACCTGTATATTCATAGTAAAGGGGGCGAGTGTTAAAGCCTTGAATCTGCCTATCGGAATACATGGAGACTTTCCCGTTGCAAGGCAAGGTGAGGTTACAACTTTGAGTAAGAAATGGGCAAGTCTTCCTTGGCCAGCAAAGGGAACATCTTACACCATCCTCCAGTCCTTTGGGATCATACAAAAGAATATGTATGGTACAGCAAAGAAGTTGATATTGCCGAAGCAAAACTATACCCACAAAAATCTCATAAAAACCAATACCATTCACGATTTCTTTATGGCACATCAGGGCATCTTCTCCTTTTGAATATTTTCCTGATCATGGTAAGTATCTCGGACCAGTTACTCTATTAGTCTATTTTGATCTTACCCATCTTCTCTAAAAACACGTGAAAGTTAATTTCTTTAGAAACATGTTCACCTCTTGAGTTCCCTAAAGGCCGTATGCATAGAATACGTCCTTAGAAAATGGTATACAAGGTCAGCACATGACCCCTATGGCGAATTTATTCCATATCAAGTGGGAACAACTACTATTCACATAATTCAGGTCGAATAAAAAGTCAGCGCCCAGTGCACAGAATGATTTTTGTTTTTGTGAAATCCCGTTTTCTCAACTCAACCAGTTCACATCAGTTATCCTTTCCCGCATGATATTCTACTCCTGCAGGTACCAAACAAAACATGTACTGAATTTCTTGAGCATGCACAACATATTGTAGTTTCTGTCCATGAGGTCCATTCTGATGAAAAGTAGTGCCAGCGATTGACAGCTGATTATTAAGATGAAAAATGTAGAGTTATAGGTTTTGATTTGTGACTGACTGACAAACAAATATGGTGTCCTATTATTATGTCTCCAAGCTTCGAACTATGGTATTATCCGATCAGCAAAGGCACTTCTGTAGTTGTGACTTATGTGTCCCTGTGTTCTCGTCAATTCCATCCATCTCATAACTTGCTTTTAAATGTAAATATATTTGTTCACTTGCATGCCCTGTCTACTGATTTCTCATTCGCATGTTGCTCTTATAGCCTTATTCCACTTCAGTTGCTACATTATCTCTTCAATGACGAGCACACACCATGCTGCAAGTTCCGAGAATCTTATCAACTTTGGCAGCTATCAGTGACTTTGACATGCTTAATCATCTAATATATACATCCTTTCAGTATGCTTAGTTAGTTGCAGTCCTGTTACAGTGGGAGCTAATCTAGAATTTCAAACCCCAGCAGTTTTACATAAACGTTATCAAGTGGAGATTTATAAAAATAATCTTTATGATAATATGTTAGAATTTGTTTTTATATCTGGCCATTGAATTTGTACATAGTGCCCATACTCCACAAAGTCCACTGCCTACTTTTGCATATTTTCCATCCTAGCAGCAATATGTGTTCTACTAAAACTAATTTATTGTTCTGTTCTGCCTACTGATCAGTTTCTGCCACATACAGTTAATTTTTTATACTATAAAGGTGGATTCATTTGGGCATCATTTGTTATTCTCTTACATTTATTTGAAATGCCTCACACCTCTTATACCTGTAAATAATAATGTAAAGCTTGCAAAACTACAAGGTCACTTAATCTCAGAAAAACGAAAGGAAAAAAAAGACAATGATATTGTGGGCAGTGATGCAAAATTGAGTTGCAAGGTCCATGCCTAAGGGCATAAAGGGAATGGTAGTGATGAATGACTAGTCTGGTATTCTGGTCTGCACCTAGTTGCCTGTAACCGTTAACTCACCAGATAGGACTTGTTTTCTTCTGCCGAACTCCTCCTTCCTCTCAGATTGTTTCATAATAGCTGCTGAATAAGACATGTTAGGCAGTTTGATGTCAAGGGTGTAAGGATAGGATGAGGTATTGGTTCATCATCCGTTTAGATGACAGTGAGCCGATCTTTTGTCCAGGAGCGACCCACCTTATGTTTTTGAAATGTCACTTCCAAGATACTATGCTTCTCCCCAAGCTCCAGCATTATAGTTTTGTGAACTTTGTGTAATTTTTTTAGTTTGTTCAGTTCCTGCGTGGGGCATCTGAACTTTTTTATGGGTGGATTTTTGCAGAACTAAAGGAAACAGGTCACGATATTATACACTATTTTCAAAAACATGATTACCCTTATGGAAAAGAAGTCCAAATGGAAAGCGGTAAACTAGCAAATGTGCTTTGCCGATGCCGCCGGGACAGATGGTGCCAACAATGGGAGGTGAAGCGTAGCAGGTAAGTGTAGTCTCTGATGATGCCTTAGCCGCACACAAGCCTCACTGGTCTCTTCTACTACATGTATGCATGAAATTAGGGTGCTTACCTTATCACCAGACTTGTGTACTCTGTTCACCACTGATGAAATATGCGTATGTCTGGGATGGGATACTGTAAGAGGTACTCGGGTAACCAGGATGACTTGCCCATGAAACCAGGTGAGCTCTCGAGCGCCGTGGTGGCACTGAGAGCTCAGCTCCAAAAATGGTTTAAATGCAAATCATGCATGGCTATCGAAGATGGCCTCTTACCTTCATCTAAGACGTCACTTGGCTATCGAAGATGACCTGTTACCGCTCCGTGTAAGACCTCACTTGTGTCATTGTGCTTGGCAAAGTCTGATGTGGATGATACCATCATGCCCTGCCTGGTCATGTGTATTTATAAGGAGGCAGGAGCCATGAGGTTCAGATTAGAATCTTGGTGAGACGAGGCAGCGTGCTTGACACTGCTGGAATCTTGGCCTTTAACAAGCTGAAGGCGCTCGATCAAATCTGTCTACCTTTCCTTTTTGGAGAGCATCCAGGGATTTGGATTTCACTTTATTTTAAATCTTTGACAAGGACCTAGTTCTTCAGATTGGTTGACCATTGCAGACAGTCAGGTCCAGTTGGGATCCACTTTGCGTTTCCTAGCGACATGGATGAGGTTGATCACAATCAACCTTGGCTGGCCATGCATATGGAATATGTGCATGTGAAGAAGAACATTGCACTTGGGGATAAGGATCACGTATATCATGCATGGAAATTCTCTGCGCGATAAGGCAAATGTCGGCCCGTTGCTGCGCACTTGTATTATGCTGCTGTGTGGAAAAGTAGACGATCTGGTAGGGATTTGGACACACAAAGAGGAGTCGAGTGTCGCCCGGTTCAAATCCTTGTCCCAACTCCAGAACTCGACACACTGCAGGTAGGCAGGCTCCTAGGCCAACAAAATAGAGATGTTTCATCTCTTTGTTCGGTCTACGCCCTTGAGACGATGGTGCCTATTGGGATGTTACCCTCCTTAGAGGTTTTTTCATGGATGTTTGGGCTTATCTCCCGGTGTAGGCTCTTTTGGATTCTCCTGACCATGGATCTGCAGTTGCTATCGCTCTCTCCTTGGAGGCAGAGTCCATGTCCTTGTCCGACGAGCTTCTGCCCTATATGATTGTCATATCGGCTTGGAGCTGTGTTAGTCGTGGACACCAGAGTGGCGGCCAGAGCAATGCGACGAGAGGAGGCCTTAGCGACGACTCCAAAAATTGTCATGGTACGCTAGAGTGTTGTAGGGCGACGAGTCTTGTTACAGGGGTGACAACATCTGCTCGACATCAGGTCTAGCCTGGAAGCTGGAAGCGGTCAATCCGAAAACCATTGCCATTTGCACTTTCAGCTCCAGTCACTTGGTTCATGTGCATCGGCTTCCCCCATTTTTTGTTATTATTTGTCTTTTTAACAAAAAAAAGGTAGAGCTCTTTGCCAATTGTGGGAAGCCAAGATTTTCTCCGTAGAGGGTGGTTTATTGGGACGTTGTAACACGAGTGGAGTCGCAGGCCATATCATATGTAGCTGTGGCGCTATAGTTAATCCCTGCAAGCTTTAAAGCTATTTCTCTGTTTTGATATTTCTTAGGTCACAACTAAATTTAGAATTCGCCTGCATCGCTGAGAACCGTGCCATCATACTTTAGGATTATTGCAAGTGCAAAATAAAGGACAAAATCTTGATCTGGCCATGAACTTAGGTGACTGAGAAGTAAATACTTATTTAGTCAACTGGATCATACAGGAAATCTGAACAACGGTATGATTTCAGACAAGTAGTAAGCCTAGCATGCGGCATAACTTGTGAGCAAACACAAGGGGAGGTGCAGTTGTCAGCGTCATATGTACAGTTCATTCGATCATACCTAGCCCTGCTGGGAGGTTTTGACTTGTTATGGACGCTGAGTGATCCCTCTGCCTCCTTCACGGTCTTGCTCCACTCGAAGAAGCCGGTGTGAGCTCCGTGAATACTTTGGCAGGTTTCTCCTGGCGTATGTATGGGCATGCCGTTTTGCATCGGTAATTAGAAGCCCGCCGCAGTTCTCGAAGTCCAGCCCCTTCTCAGACCTGTCTCTTATCAGATTATTGATTGGAATTCTTCTTTTATAATCCAGCTTCATCCTTATAGTTTCAAAACCATGGTTCTCTCTTTTTTTTTTTTGAACATAAAACCATGGTTCTCTTATGGAAAAGAACTTCAAATATACAAATGGAACTACCGTGGCAGCAAATGTGCCATGCCCATGCCGCTGGGCTGATAGCGGCACAATGTCAGTTGAAGATCAGGAAGCCAGTGTGTTCTGACGAATGACGATGCCCTGAGCCACACACAAGCCTCACTGCCAAGGTAACCATTGGAACATTCTTTTTTGCATGTACATAAATAGGTGTTTACCTCGTCTCCATGCTTGTAAACTCTGTTCGCCACTCGGATGAAAGAAGCGTAGGTCTAGCATGAGATATCTGTAAGAGGCACTCGGGTAACCAGGATGACTTGCCCATGAAACCAGGTGCAGCTCTCACGTGCTGAGGCGAGAGCTCAGCTCCAAAGAGGTTTAAAGGCAAATCATGCCTGGCTATCGAAGATGGCCTCTCACCTCCATGTAAGACCTGACTTCTGCATGAACGCCAGTCTTGTGAACTATGTTTGCCGTAGGCTGAAACAAGTGTAGGCTTGACATGGGACATGGTGAGAGGTACTCGGATAACCAGGCTGAGTTGCCCGTGAACATGGTAGCCGCTACCGATAGGTGCCGCGCGCGGTGGCACCGAGAGGTCGGCTCCCTAGAGATTTACAGGCAAATCATCCTTGGCTATCGAAGACGGCCTCTTACCTCCATGTAAGACCTCACCTGTGCCCTGGTGCCTGGTGCACTAGTAGTGAACTAACTGATGATACCTGCATGGCTTGCCTGTTCATGTATTTATAAGGTGCCAGGAGCCATAGGCTACATGACTTTGGCATGGGGAGGCGGCAGCTAGAGAGAATATTGGCCTTTGACAATGGAAAAGGCGTCGACAACCAGACCAAATAACCAATGGGCAGACCAATGGATGTGAAAGATTTGTATCTGGCTGCCAATTCCTTTTTGGAGAGCATCCAGGGATTTGGAGCTGGATTTCTTTCGTTTTCAGTCTTTGAGTGCTTGGTTGTTCAGGTTGGTTGACCCGTGTATGCAGAATTGCAGACAGACAGGTCCGGTCCAGTTGGGTTCCATTATGCATTCCCCAGCGGCAGCGGCATGGATGAGGCTGGTCGCATCCATGTACGGCCAACCGGTCTTATGGATCATATGTGCGTGTGAAGATGAGCATTGCAAGTAGGCGTCGGAGGCACGCAGCTGATGAGGATGAGATGTGTACCATGCGCTGCGCATTTGAACCTGCCAGAGGAATCGAGAAGGGCTCAATTATTTCCAGGTTGTCCACGTCTCCTGTTACCACCAGTGTAAATCGTGCAATTTACGACCCCCAACCCAATCACACATAGGAGGCACCTTCGGTGTACGTTATCATGTATATCCCTTATTCTTCGCGACTAAAATCGTGATGTTGATGGCGTTTCAAGGCTGAGCAGCAGCACACACCCTTTGTTTCCCTGAGAAATATGCAATTTTTCGGACACGGCTAAATGAAATTAATCGTCTGCACAGGGTATACGTTAGGCTCACAATCTTTGTGTAAAATTCGTGTGCATATATTTGTGACCGTTGGGTTAGACTAATTGTGTATGATGTACTGCAGCTATTCATCATTGGTTTTTTTTACGGTTTTGCTAGTTCTAAGTCGACTGAGATTTAACTAAATCTCAGTCACCTCAGACCGTTAGATCTGTGCCAAGATGATAGGTTCGCTTGGCGTCAGCGGATTTGATTGTTATATTGCCTCTTGCCTGCCAGCTTGCTACGTTCTTCTCTCTAAACTGGGTCAGTAAGCAAATTCAGAATTAGCGTTCACTCCCACTTGTAACCAGTCGACAAAAGAAAACGAAGCAAATTAATACCCTGAAAAAAACATACTAACTAGAGCTAATCAAAAGAACTAGAATGAAAAGACGCGCCTTGCCGCGTCCATCCTAATACGAACAACGATATATTAAAAAAATAGCGAAACATATATATAAAACAGTATTAACAATGAAAAATAGTATAACTCGATCACTACATAGAAGTAGAGAAGGAACACATTTATTTAGTTGTATTAAGTTTAGGAGTACACCACTTAACAGAAAGAGCATGCCCCACTGAAAAGAGTTTACACTCACTTAGACAATCAGACTCAGTTAGATAATCAAGATACGATAATTATGAAATGTCATGAGAGTTAAATTGTGTACATGGTTCTATAATTTTTTTTTTAAAATTCCCGACAATCTACATACTTTATATGATATGATGAACATTGCAAACTCAAAGAGCTAGATTAGCCATCAAGTTCATACGGTGAAGTTCATTGATATTAATATAATGAAATCAAGTATATTTTCAGATATAAATTATCGAAAAAACAATAATAGTTGGCATAATTATGTCGTAACATATTGAAGGGAATATGCCGTAGAGGCACTTAATAAACATAGTTTATTGGCAATATCCCAATTGTTCATTATATGTTTTATACCATGCTATGACTGTATTAAGCGGAAACATTAATACAGGTGTGGTAGATAAACAACCAGGTCCCTAGTAGGCTCTACTAAGACTAGTTTCGTTGCGCGATTGATGATCGAGGTTTCCCGATCATAGGGCATGGCGCCGGTCGGCAATGGAAATCATATCGTTAGGTGTAACGATGTGATGGACATACCCAGTATTTATAGAACATAGTCATTACGCGTTAAGACCGTGAGACTAACTCTTATTGTTATTCCTGAAGATATATTTTGGTTGCACCAAACGTCGTATCTTATTTAGTATGACAATAACGGTGATACTTTTGGGTATCGGAAGGGGGGAGTTAAGACGAGGGTCAACAACGGGATTTGTCAGTCCGCATAGCCGGATAGATACTCTAAGTCCCACTCGGTGAGATTATGTCAAATGAGTTTGCAAACATGTGACTAGGTCACCAGTTGACATAATATCATAAACGAGTAGAAGATAGCGATGTCGGTAACGAGATCATGCTAGGTATGGAGATATCTGAGAATGATGCTCGGACGTGCTAAGTATCGACATGACAAAGGGTTTATTACTAGACGTCCAGATTTGATAGATGAAAGTCATTCGTTATATCACAGTGATTAATTCATGGGGTCCAGACCTACGAGTTAGTCATTGATCGGAGAGGAGTCTCGATCATGTCTGTTATTATATTGAACCGCTAGGGTAGCACATTTAAGGGGTTTCGACAAGACAACCAGAAAGGAAAGAGATCACCGGGAACGTCCCGGGAATGGTCCGATGGAGATCGGGCAGCGACGAAATAGTTTTCGGAGGTAGAATAAATTATATATAATTTGTTTGATATTAATTAGTGTAATTAATATTTAAATATGATTTATATATTTATTTTCGAATTTTTAAAGGCAGAATTCCCTAAATGGGCCTTCTAGTGGAAAGAAGGCCCATGAGGGGGGGAAGCTTCCCCCCAAGGGAGGAGCGCTGGTTCGGCCAGCCCCTAGTGGGCCACAAGGGGCCCACTAAGGCCGGCGCACCTCCCAAGGTCGTGGTTGGTGTGGGAATAGTCCCACACCGCCCGGCTGGTGAGGTTGGCAGCCTCCTTGCTCCTTTATATAGAGGGGCACCCCTGGCCTTTTAATTCAACCGATTAATTCTCGATTTCTCCTCGATCTCGTGATTCCCTTTGTGGAGTTATTGAACGGATAGACGTCGCCTAGAGGGGGAGGGGTGAATAGGCGATTTAAAACTTTTTCCGAGGGGCCGGAATATCCGGTCCAAGAATGACCCGGAAATTTCGGTATGCTTGATAAAGGCGGAATAAAACTAGAGGTTTACTTTAACAAGCATACAACCTAGATATAAATACTAGGCTAACCTATGTGCACCAACAACTTATGCTAAGCAATACAAGTAACAAGGTGATAGCAAGATATATGACTTCAAGCACGAAGGCTATCACAATGTAAAGTGCATAAGTAAAGAGCTCGGGTATAGAAATAACCGAGGCACGCGGAGACAAGGATGTATTCCCGAGTTCCACCCAAAGGGTGTACGTCTCGTTTGGAGAGGTGTGCGCAACCACAACAGGTTAGCCGCAACGCCACAAAGGCTCACCTTCTTCTCCTGATGAACTCAACCACAAAAGGTTGCGAGTTCACCTTCCACTATTGATCTCCTTTGGTGCGGAGATCGAATCCCGTACAACTCTTGAGGCACACACCCACAACTTAATTGGGGGCTCCCAAGTCTTGAGGCACACACCCACAACTTAATTGGGGGCTCTCAAGTGACCACAAAAGGTCTTGATCACAAAAGGTCTTGGCCACAAAAGGCCGGCCACAAAAGGCGTCTAGGGTCCAAAGACCCAAGAGTAACAAGCTCACAAGTATCACCACCACGAATCCTCGTGGAGGGCTCAAACTGATGCAAATGCAATGGCAAGAGCACACGAAGTGCTCAAATCCTTCACTCTCAAATTCCAACACAACAACAAATGTTTATGGGGGAATAAGAGAGGAAGAACAAAGGAAACCACAAAGGAGTCAAATCCTTCACTCCCAAATCCCACCAAAAGCAACTAATGCTTATGGGGGGAGAAGAGAGGAAGAACAAAGAAGAAGAACCACAAAGGAACTCCAAGAACTAGATCCACTAAGTTCCCCTCACTTAGAGGAGAGATTGATTGGTAGGATTGTAGATCTAGATCTCCTCTCAACTTTCCCTAAAGAATATGGAAGATTCAATGGAGGGATTGAGAGGGAAGTGAGCTTTCCAAGGTCAACAATGGAGTAGGAGAGAGGGGAAAGTCGTGCTGCCTTGGATTAGCTGAGGAAGAAGAAGGGGATGGGTATTTATACCCCTCCAGAAAATATAGCCGTTGGCTGTTTCGACACTCGGAAATTCCGGTATAAGTGAGACTCGGAAATTCCGGTCAACAGGAAATTCCGAGTCCATGAAATTTCCGAGCTGAAAATCCGGCTGGAGTCAGAAGCAAAACCAAACTTTTCCTTAGCCATTTCTGGAGGACTTTTCTGGGGGCACTCGGAAATTCCGGTAGACGGAAATTTCCGAGCACAATTTCCGGTTCGAGTCAGAACCAAAAGTCCTTCTTTCCTTAGCCAAAACTGGAGGGCTTTCTAGGTGCACTCGGAAATTTCGGTAGACGGAAATTTCCGAGCACAATTTCCGACTGGAGTCAGAACCTTTTTTCTCCTTTCCTTAGCCGTTTTCTTGGATGAGCTGGGGAACCGGAAATTCCGGTAGAGCGGAATATCCGGCCCCAATAATCCGAATCAGCAAAACACCGAAACGAAAACTGCTATAACTTTTGCAAATGAACTCCAAATGAGGTGAGACCAATTTTGTTGGAAAGATAGTGACGAAGAGCACCCAACAAATAGAGTAAAATCACCACACATGGCAAGGTGTGGGACTTCGCTCATGGTAGAACCGACAATATTTCCGCCACTGAAAACGCAACAAGTTGTCCAAAGTAAAACCGATTTCGATGAACAAGAGCTTGACATGGAGATGAACCAAGCTCTAATTCCTCACCAACATAGAAGCCAAATAAGAACCAAGAAATATGATATGCCAAGTATGCAAAGGTTTGAGCTCTCCACAACGATGCGATCAAGTTACTAACTTGAGAGCCCCTCTTGATAGTACGCCTATCTATCCTATAGCCCTATCAAGATCATACCTTTGCCTTGAGCATTCCACTTGAGTTGGATGAAGACTATCTTGATCTCTTCAAGTGGTTCATCTTTTCTTAATTGCGCGTCCAAGCACATGCTTGATGAAGACTTCTCCAAATACTCCCCCATGCTCACAATGGGAGAGTCTCGCTTAGCTTCATCTTCATGTACCCATTGCAAGCACCAAGCATAGGATTTCTTCAAGAAGCTTCTCTTGGTCTTGGTCTTGGTCTTGGTCTTGCACATCTCACCTTGATGACGATCACCACATGACGTCATCCTCCATGAGCTATATGAGATCTTCATTTGATGCAAGCCCATGGGAAGATACCTAACCTCATATAAAGATACCACACACACATACATCATGGGTTAGTTCACAAAGCTATGCGGACAAGTGTTTACCATCCCAAGAGATACATGATCGCTCTTGGTACATCTTGTAGCTTTGTGTGTTGATCAACATCTTGATCAACCTTGTATCTTCCAACATTTCTTCACTAATATGATGTCTTGAATCCTTCAAGACATACTTGCAATATGCTCCACTCAACACATAAGGTTTAAGAGTCCAACACATGAACTCCACAATTCCATGGACATGATCTATAATGATATCTCAATGCAAACATTAGTCCATAGAGATTGTCATTCAATTACCAAAACCACACATGAGAGAAAATGCTCTTTTAGTTATGCCGAGGAGGATGAGAGGATCTCTTCCACCATAGCCCGCTGTCGCGCTGCTGGTGTTCCGGTCCAAGTCTTCCGCTGCTCGTCCTGGACTGGAGCTTCGGAGGTCGTCGTCTCCACCGTATGTGTGTAACTCTGGGAGGCCTACTTCCTCCACCTGACGTCGAGGTCACCTTCGTCGTCTTCGTCGCGCCGAGTTCTCCGCCACCTAGAGGTCGTTTCGTCGTCAACGCTTGTGCGGGAGCGTAATCCCCGCTATTCGGTCTACGAGGGTATGTATTCCGATCTCCGCCGTACTTCTATATCTGCATAGTGTAGATCTTGGCTAGTTTAAGGATATCGTTGCTAGGAATTTTTTTTTTCTGCACACGATCCCCTTCAATGGTATCAGAGCCGATCTATCGTAGATATAGCTGTACGCTGTTAGAACATGTGTTCTACACGGGGGCACCGTTCCTGTTATTTGCTACCCTCTAGCGTGCACTTGTGATTCCAGCGGCATCGAGTTGATGAAGCGGCCCGGACCGACTTTACGCGTACGCTTACGCGAGACTGGTTCCACTACTAACATACATCTTGTACCGTATCTGTGGCTGGCGGGTGTCTGTCTCTCTCTCTTTAGTTGGTCTTACATTTTCAATGGAGGGCCCAAAAGGGATGCTTAAACATGCAATTATTGGATCATTGTTGTGATCATAAGGTTCGTAGGTATGAAGCGGTTCTATTTACGATAACCCCAAGTCACGAAAAATATGCAAAAGATAAAGTAGAGGCGTCTAACTTTATTTTGCAGGTGCTATGTGATATGGTCAAGTTAAGTTTGATAAATTGTTTATAAACTGCGGGCGCCAAGAAGACCATGGCGCGATGGACTATATCACATTGCATTACATTTGATGTTTTGTGTGCATCTTATATTGTGTGATTATATATTAGTATATATTAGTTACGCGGCGGTAATTATATAAGATGATCCCTTCAAAAATACCACTAGTGTTCTTCCTCCAACACGCACCACCAAAAATGTTCTACGTTATGAGGCAGGCCGTGACGATCGGGTGTTAGACATATCGTCGTTCGTATAAGGTGGGTGTAAGCCATGTTGCACAAGCGTCAGCGTGGAGGTTATAGTGGCGAGACTAGCATATGCAGATATGGCCTCGGAACACGGAGGCTGAAAGGTCGAGCATGAGTCACAGAGTTGTCGTGATTGACAATTGTCTACCCTTGAAGTTGTGTTGCCGGCTCTGACGATGAGGGGTTGTTCAATGGATGGGGGTCGTGTAATCGCTTAAACGACCAGGAGGGATGTTCGTTTGAGTGGGAGTTCGGATAGTTATTTTCTAAAATACTAGAACTCAAAATATAATGAACAAAGTCTGTTTTGCAAAACCTTTGTAGATTTTAACCAATGTGATAGCATCTTTTTAAGTTAGGCGCATTCCCGCGATTGAGAAACTTAAAAGGTTGGGTCCAAACTTAAAAGGTTGGGTCCAAACTTAAAATGTGATATCAATCACCCATTTAGATCCACCGGAAGCATAGTCCTACAAGAAATCATTTCTTGCATTTAGGTACCCATTTTTCAATGGGTCCCTTTCGGTTAGCAACATGGGTCTTAGGAACCCAAATAGAATAGTCAATGTAGCCATCATAAGGATCAACATATTTTGCACAAACATCGCCATAATAATCAACATAAAGAATGTAGTTGGGATTGTTATGTCCCGCAAAGTCACTACGAGTGGTCTTGCCCCTAGTGGCATTACCACTCGCAATGTTAGTCTTAGCTTGTGCCGGCTTGGTCTTGTTTTTCTTGGTGTTGCTCACCTTCTTCTTTGCCTTGGCCACATACCCAAGACCTTCCTTTCCTTTGTGTGGTTTTAGCTCAAACAAATAAGCAAAACCCTTATCGTTACCTTTAGCAATGGAGGTCTTAGCATGATCCACCTTTAACCTAGCATTTTCTTCAATGACATTTTCATGAGCACGAGGAAGAATGGTTACGCTAGTTGAGCAAGTTTTAGAGAGTTGAGTTTGGAGTTGCTCATGTGACTTCACAAGGATGGAGTGGGTCGTTTTCAAGACCTTGTGAGCTTTATCAAGCTTCTCCATATCCTCAAGAAGTATAGCATTTGCAACCCCAAGTTCAACTTTCTCCTTTTTAATCACTTTATATTTGGAAAAAACATGATCTCTATCCTTAATGATTTTACTAATGATTTCATCATTTTTAGCATCAAGAGATTCAAGTCTTTCCTCTAGAGTGGTTCTATATTCACTTTCTTCATCAAGAGAGCTATTTAAGGATGCTATGGAAGCATTCAAGGAAGCAATGGTGAGAGAATCCTCTCTCTCAATCTTACTCTTTTCTTGAAGAAGTTCTTCGGCCGCACATAGTTGTCTCATGAGAGACTCAACATGTTCCTTGGCCTCACCTTGCAAGTTAGTCACAAAAGTATCGAAGGCTACTAGTTCCTTCTTAATCTCAAGACTAGATTGATCATGTATAGTCTTAGGAGAAGGGGATGATACCTCGGTGACATGAGCCATGAGGCAACGAGCGGTGTTGATGGAGAGGTTCTCATTGGGGGATTCAAAGAGAGATGATGATGAAGTGGAGACAATAGCCAATGCGGCTACCTCTTTGTTAGGTGCATCTTCATCTTCGGAATCACTTGTGGCATATTCCTCTTGTGCCACCAACACAATTCTCGGTGCCTTCTTGAAGAAAGGCTTTCTTAGTCTTGCGGGCTTCTTTTGAATCAACTTGGAGTGATCATTTGGGATAAGCTTCCCACCATTTTGCTCACGGTTCTCATAAGGGCACTCTCTTATGTAGTGGTTCTTGTCATGACAATTGTAGCATGTCTTTGTCCTTGAGGCAAGCTCTTTCTTGCCACTTGTGTTGTTATCTCGATCAACGCGAGCTTTAGCACTAGCCGGGTCATTCCAAAACACTCTTGTGGCAAGTGCAATGTGACCATTGAGGGCTTGCTCAAGATCATGTGGGGCAATGTTGCCGGGACAAGCTTCAACTTCATCATTGGCATCTAGGCAAGTCACCTTGGCCTTCAAGGCAAGAGAGGGACCTTGTCTCATTCCCATGGCCCTAGCACGGTTATCTTCGGCATTCTTGGTGGCAACCTTGGAGGCTTGGACTTCTTGCATAACTTCATGGGAAGACAATTGAAGGTAGTTGTATCTTCCTTGAATAGACTTCAACTCCATTGGCTCCGAGGGCAAGAGAGCATTCTCATACTTCCTCTTGACCCAAGCATCATCAACATATGTTGCTCCCACATCATAAAAGGCTTTGGCAAGAGTCTTGAGTCTACCATACATCTCTTCATGGGTCTCGTTGTCAAGCATGTAGAAACCTTCGGCGGCATTGCTCAAAGATTCATATCTATTTCTCTTCATGCTTTCATTTCCAAGGAAGGCACGCTCAAGACAATCCCAAGCTTCTTTGGCGGTGGTGGCATGTAGAACATGATGCTTGTCGGTGTCGCTCAAGGAGAGTTCAATCATATGGAGAGCGGAAGCGTTTAGTTGCTTTTCGGCAAACTCTCTCTTGGTCATGTTGCTTGGATCCTCCACAATGTATCCTTCTTCAATAATCCTCCAAAGCTCGATGGAGGCACTGTTGACATGAGATTTCATTGAGCGTTGCCAACTAGCAAAAGCTAATGCATTGAGCTTAGGTGGGGGACCTAAAGGGTTTATGCGGGTAGTGATAATTGGATCGGGAGAGTACCATCCCCGAACGGCATGATACTCTTCCTTATCCTCATGCAAGTTGGGAGATGACTTAGGCTTATCATTTGCTTTCACCTCCTTCTCTTTTTGCTCTTTATCCTCCTTGGGTCCACCCTCATCGGAGTTAGAAGCTTTTTCAAGCGGGATGATATCCGAGGGCTTGTTGTTAATGAGTTTATTGAGCAAGTCACGAAACTCATTAAACCTAGCATCCATGGAAGATGTCAAAATTGTTTCCAAAGCTTTGATATCGGCCATGGATGCCGTGATGGCTTGGTCCTTTTTAAGGGACTCATTAGCCTCGGCAAGCCTTGCGGTCTCATCCTCACTTTGTGTCATACTTCTCTTAGGCGGTTAAACCCGAAAAGAGAGCCTTAGCTCTGATACCAATTGAAAGGATCGGTATGACACCTAGAGGGGGGGGTGAATAGGTGCTAATTCAAATTTTAGTTCTTTTTCAAATTAGGCTTGACACAAAAGATAAATTCACTAGATATGCAACTAAGGTGAATTTCCTATATGACAAGCTAGCAACTAAGCAAGATATAATAAGGCAATAAATAAGGATAGAAGAAACCGAAGTGAAGACACGAGACGACAAGGATGTATTCCCGAGTTCCTCCCTTGAATGGGAGTACGTCTCGTTGGAGAGGTGTGAACCAACACAATGGTTCAACGGCCACAAAGGCCTCACCCTAATCTCCGGTGAACCGCACCACAAAGGTTTGGTCCACTTTCCACTATCGGAATCCTTCGAGGCGGAATCCGGAGCCTTTACAACAACGATTCGGGGCACGACCCACAAAGGGCTTGGGGGCTCCCGAACAGCTACAATCTGTCACAAAGACAATAGGTAAGTACAACAATGGGCTAGGTTTCCTAGTGGAAGCCCTAGCAAGTGTTCCCTCAAATGAATGAGGGGGAAATGAAGAACGGCTCGGTGAAGATGTAGATCGGGGCCTTCTCCTTCAATCCTCCAAAGATCAACGAGTTTGAATGGGGGGATTGGGAGAACTTGGGATTCTTGGCTTGCAACAATGGAGCTCCTCCCTTTTTAGGTCAAGCACTTTTCTGGAGGAAGGAGGAGGAGTATTTATACCCCTCCAAAGATGTAACCGTTGCAGCCAAAACCCAGGCCGGAAACTCCGGCCCTAGTGGCCGGAAACTCCGGCCAGGGCGGAAACTCCGGCCTAGGGAGGCCGGAAACTCCGGGGGGCACCAGGGGCTGAACACCAGATCTTCAATCTTAACTTGGACATCTTCGAGATCCACGAGGCCGGAAACTTTGGCCTGGGGCGGAAACTCCGGTCCATGGGACCGGAAACTCCGCCCCCCACCAGGGGCTGAGCACACTTTCGGCAACCGAGCAACGGAGAAGATTCCGGTCCTCAGGGACCGGAAACTTCAGGCAGGGCCGGAAACTCCGGCCCCCTGGACCGGAAACTCCGGCCCCCACCAGGGGCTGAGCACACTTTCAGTGCTGACCCTTTTTCTCCTCTTTTGGTGTTGATGCATCTGAAGAGTTCCTAGATTATCCTGCATTACTTAACACCAACTTAATACATCCACATGTTGTTAACTAACACACAAAACACAGAGATCATAGAAATGTTCTTTCAATCTCCCCCTTTTTGGTGTTAGATGACAACATATGGATTTGCAATAACAGATAGCTGAAAGAGCTCCCCCTAGATGTGTGCATCAAGAATATTTGTTTTGGAATGCACGTGCACACATATAGAGGCAAATTTGAACAACAATTTGCAAGCATGATAAGTAGGCAATACATTTCATAAATAAGACATAGTATAGTATGGGTTGAGTGTTAGGAGATAAACCATACCTTGTGCATAAAACTGAAGATAAGAACCCCATATAATCAAGGCACAATAGCAGTCTCAACCACATAATATTAGAAATCCAAATGTCTTACACACACAGTTCATGACAAAGAGAAGGCAAATGAGTTCGAAATTCAAATAACATAACAAGGACACAAGCGCAATAAAATGAAAGAGGCACATGCTTGTGTCCCAACCCATGCAAATCCCGGAGAGAACCTAATAGAACTACTTCTCCCCCTTTGGCACCGAGACACCAAAAAGGGGAAAAGAGCAAAACTAACGGGCCCAAGAAGATCACTCGGTGTCTTCATCCATGTCGTCATCTTCTTCGTTGTCGTAGTCCTCATCGGAGAGGTTCATGGGAGCCTTGCCGTGGTTGTGTGACGAGGTAGGAAAGGAGGTCACATCCGAAAAATCAGCCCAAGGAAAGATATCCTGATTCCATTGCTCAAGAGGGACCGTGTCAGACGAAGATGAGGAAATGATGGGAATGCCAGCTTCATCTTCTTCCGGAGGAGGAGTAACATTTCCATTGTTCATTTTGCGCATCTCCTTGATCATCAAATTTTGGTTGCTCAAAATGTGTTTCTCTCTCACATATGACCCATGATTCTCCTTGTGAATGGCAACATCCATGCATAGCAGTTTCCTCTTCCACCAAGAGAGCTTGCGAAATTCTGCGTTTACCCTGTCCTTCCCTTGAAGACTAGTGGGGGGATCGGCATTCTTACTTCTCCTCTTGGGTAAGGGAACGTCCTCTTCATCACTAGTTTGTGGAGGAGGTGCATGAGAGGATGAAGCTTGCTTTGTGTGCTTGGAGAGAATATGGAGAGAACCCTTGGCATGCCTGATGAAGGTAGAGCGATCAAGTGTGGGCACTTTGGAGAGAATGAGCTTCATCACATAGGGAGCATAGAGTGGATTCTTGTGCTCGAAAATGGCCCAATGCATCTCGCACTTAATGAAATCCATGACATCCACCTCTTGGCCACGGCACTCCGGACCGGCTTGAAGGACCCTGTAAGCATGGTAGAGTAGGTTGACAAGGCCTCCTCGAATAGCATCCACATTCCCTGCTTGAGGGGCAAGGTTGAGCCGAACCATGCGGAGAAAGATGTTGAAGGTGGGAAGGAGGTCTTGATTAGAGCCCACAGAAGAAGCAACGGAGTAAAGAGGGCGCAAACGGCTCTTATTATATGCAGTCCCTTCCACATGCATCCTCATCCCAACTGGAGTAGTGGCCCCCTTGAATTCATAGCCCAGAGCTGTCGCAAACTCCACAAAGTTGGAGGTGCACTTGATAGGTCCAGTCATCCACGTCATAGTGACATCCTCATCATTGTCAAACACCACCGTGGCAAAAAACTGCTGCACAAGCTGAATATCATAATCCTGCTGAGTGTAAGAGATGAGCTTTTCCAGACCAAGCTTCCTAGCAATCCAAACAGCCTCCCGAAAGTATGCTTTCTTGTTCAGCGCCTCAAGATCCAGAACTTTCTGTTCACAGACTGCGTGCTTCTCAATCTGGGCATAAATCTCCTGCATAATCAGCTGCTGTTCCCTCCTTGGGAAATTGGGGTTGGTGGTGTTGGGAGGCAAGTCATAGAACTGTTGAGACCTCATACGACGGAATTCAGTCCTTCCCATACTCAGAACAGTGGACAAAGAGTCAAAATGGGCTTGCTCGGCCTCTTCTTCATTATCAAAACCACCAAGTTCAGCTTGTCTAGTGGCTTCCTCATCGATAGTGCTCTGTTGTCTCATGCGGCCACTGGTGCTATCAAAAATAAGATTGTCCCTTGTTTGAGCTCTTTGTTTCCTTGAAGCAAGGAGCGGATTCCGAGTGACCACCTTTTTCCTATGACCTGTGAAAAGAGAGTACAAGGATAGCATGGAGATAAGTTTGCATGTCCAAGAAAGCCAAAAGAAGAAAATTAAAAGTGTCAGAATTTCTCCCAGATATGAGCTAGGCCGGAGTTTCCGGCCACAGGGGCGGATATTCCGGTCCCCACCGGAGATTCCGGTGCAGGAGGGGCCGGAGTTTCCGCCCTGTGGCAGGAAAACTTCAATCTAGGTCAAATCTAAGGAAACAATGAGCACAACTAATTTTCTAGGGATTGAAATGCCAACACTAGGGTTCTACACCATGCAGCACAGGCAGAACTTCTCTCAAAACAAGATCTAGAGTGAAAACCTAGAGAGAGAGAGAAGAAAGCCTTTACTCGACATGGTGGAGGTCAAATGCGAGGGAGAAGGATCCCTAGCACTTGTACGGAGGAGGGGCCGGTGGCACGGCGGATTCCGGCGGCGGGGAGCGGCCGGAGTGGTCTTTGGAGGCGGCGGCAGCGGCTGGGGAAGGAGTGGGGGTCGGGGGTGTGTGGGGAGTTGTGGAACAACTCCTCACCCCGATCCCCTATGAAGACCCCAGCGAAACTGCCCAGACCGGAGTTTCCGGCCCTAGACACCGGAGTCTCCGGCCCTGGCCAAAGATTCCGGTTCTAGGGGCGGAAACTTCAGTCAGACCGGAATCTCCGGCCTGGAAGGCCGGAGTTTCCGGCCCCACCGACTCCAAACCCCAGGTTTTAATGTGTTTTGGACATGCAAAGGCAAGAGGAGCAGTTTATAAGATGAGGTAGGCCTGGGTTCAGACAAAAAGGTCACTGGAGATGGTACCATGCACTCAAGTTTGGTAAGAAACAACAAAAGCGACATTAAGAAGCAACACTTGAGTGCATTTTCCATAAGAGCAAGAATGAAACAAAGAAGGCAAGATAACACCACAAGAGTATCAATTCTTCACAACGAAGAAGTTGGTGGCCAAGGCCACCATGTATGAGATTATGTGGTGTGATACCGCGAAGATATATCTTGGGTTCACCGCCATTACCCAACATTTAGGCTCACAATTCATAAGAATGAACAAAAAGAGACGAAAACAATTCTTACTATTGGCATAATGGGGGGAGGGAAAGTCCAATAGATTAGGACCGCACTCCCCCTATGTCCATGCCTACACCTAGACCAAAATAGAAAGTTGAGATAGAGGTGTGCATGCAAGGTAGTCAACCAATGCTCCTAGAATCCACGATATTTAGCTCATGCCTCAAAAAGGTGAACCGAGCTTCGTCAAGTGGCTTGGTGAACATATCGGCAAGTTGAATCTTCGTTGGAATATAACCAAGCTCAATGTCACCCCGGTTGATGTGATCTCGAATAAAATGATAGCGAATCTCAATATGCTTCGTTCTTGAGTGCTCCACGGGGTTGTGACCAATCTTGATAGCACTTTCATTGTCACATAAAAGAGGCACTTTGTCACAAAGGACACCGTATTCCTTTAAAGTTTGCCTCATCCAAAGTAATTGAGTGCAAGCACTAGCGGCCGCCACATACTCGGCTTCGGTGGTAGATAAGGATATGCAATTTTGCTTCTTGGAGGACCAACTCACCAAAGATTTCCCAAGGAATTGACATGCACCGGAAGTAGACTTCCTATCATCCTTGCAACCGGCCCAATCCGAATCCGTGTAACCGGCAAGAGAGAAGTTGGACCCCCTAGGATACCACAAACCAAACCTTGGGGTATGAACCAAATATCGTAAGATTCGATTCACCGCTATCAAGTGACTTTCTTTAGGAGCCGCTTGATACCTTGCACACACTCCTACACTCAACACAATATCGGGTCTAGATGCACAAAGATAAAGCAAAGAACCAATCATAGAGCGATAGAGTTTTTGATCGACATCTTTACCCTTTGGACTAAGTTCAAGATGGCATTTGGTGTCCATAGGAAACCTCTTCTCTTTTGCATCTTGCATCTTGAACCTCTTGAGCATGTCTTGGATGTATTTGGTTTGAGAGATGAAAGTCCCTCCACTTAATTGCTTGATTTCAAAACCAAGAAAGAATTTCAACTCTCCCATCATGGACATCTCGAACCTATCCGTCATAAGCTTTGAAAATTCATCATTGAAAGCTTTGTTAGATGAGCCAAAGATAATATCATCAACATAAAGTTGACATATGAAAAGTTCCCCTTTTACCCTCTTTGTGAAGAGAGTGGGATCGATTTGCCCCACTTCAAAGCCACGGTCTAGCAATAGCTCTCTTAGGTGCTCATACCAAGCTCGAGGTGCTTGTTTGAGACCATAGAGGGCCTTATCAAGCTTGTAGACATGGTTTGGGAAGTGTGGGTCCTCAAATCCCGGAGGTTGCTTTACATATACCAACTCCTTTAAGGGACCATTAAGAAATGCACTCTTCACATCCATTTGTTGCAACTTAAAATTAAAATGAGATGCATAGGCAAGTAAGATACGGATGGACTCAAGACGAGCCACGGGAGCATAGGTCTCTCCAAAATCAATGCCTTCAACTTGAGAGTACCCTTGTGCTACCAATCTCGCCTTGTTCCTTACAACCAATCCATGCTCATCTTGCTTGTTCTTGAATATCCACTTGGTGCCAATAACATTGCGGCAATCCTTTGGTTTTTCTACTAGATTCCATACTTTGTTGCGCTTGAAGTTGTTGAGTTCTTCATGCATGGCATCCAACCAATCCGGATCTTCAAGTGCTTCAAACACCTTCTTTGGTTCAATCATAGAGATATGAGCTTGATGTTCACTAAAGCTTGCCAATTGACTTCTTGTGGAGACCTTGCGAGATACATCACCAATGATGGCTTCAAGCTCGTGACACTTGATTTCCAAGTTTCTCTTGACTCTTTCTTGACGACGGGTTTCGATATCCCCATTGTTGCGTGGGATTTCGGCTTGATCACCTAGATCATTTGAGTCCCCGTCTTGACGGTCTTGATGAGCATTGCCATCTTGTTGCACATTTTCAATGATGGGAGAAGATGGATGCTCTTGCTCTTGATCTTGACTAGGGTTGAGAATAGGAGTTCTTGAATCTTGTGAGACCTCTTGGTCAACTTGAGGAGGAACTTGATCTCGTTCTTGGATAGGTGTCTCATTTGCTTCCATAGAGGGTGCCACTTCAACTTGTGATGATGGAATCTCCACTTGAGTGGAGCTTGTACTTCCTTGAGGAGGCTCATGATGAATCTCGATGGGGCGATGAAATCCAACACCCATCCTTTGTATTGCATCTTGAGGTTCCTCGTTATCTACATCACAAACATGAAATTGCGCCACTTGGGAGCCGTCATTCTCATCAAACCTCACACTACAAGATTCTACAACTCTCCCTAAGGATTTGTCATAGACTCTATAAGTGTGAGAGTTTGCACCATACCCAACAAGAACACCTTCTAAGGCTTTAACTTCAAACTTAGAAAGATGTACACCTTTGATTTTGTAGAAACACTTACAACCAAAGACTCGATAGTAGGAGATGTTGGGCTTGTTGCCGGTAAGCATTTCATATGGAGTTTCCTTCTTCCCTTTGCGAAAGAATAACCGGTTGGAGGAGTGACACGCCGTGGAGATAGCTTCGGCCCACAAGAAGAGTGGAGACTTAAACTCCGCCAACATGGACCTAGCCACGTCCATAAGAGTCCGGTTCTTCCTCTCGGCTACACCGTTTTGTTGAGGAGTATATGCGGCGGAGTATTGATGTCGAATTCCCTCGTCGCTAAGAAACTCATTTAGGGTGTAGTTCTTGAACTCGGAGCCATTGTCGCTTCTAATGGCCAATATGGGAAGATTGTGTTGACGTTGAACTTCATTGGAGAAATCGATGATGGTTTGTTGAGTTTCATCCTTCGTCTTGAAGAAGAAAACCCAAGTGAATCTTGAATAGTCATCGACAATCACCAAACAATATTTCTTCCCACCAAGGCTAGGTTGAGGTACGGCACCAAAAAGATCAACATGAAGAAGTTCCAATACCCTTGATGATGAGATGATGGTCTTGCTTGGGTGGGGAGAATCATGCATCTTTCCTTCAACACAAGCCCTACAAAGACGATCTCTAGAAAAAGAAACATTCTCATTTAGTCCAAGAATGTGGCCACCCTTGTGAAGACTTTGCAAAGTTCTCATATTGACATGGGACAAGCGGCGATGCCACAACCACCCCACATCGGCCTTTCCGAATAGGCATATTGCTTGAGTGTTGGTTGACCCCGAAAAGTCTACCACAAACAACTCATTTTCAACATGCCCAACGAACATGACCTTTAGAGTCTTGCTCCTCAAGAGTACCACCATATCAAGAGTAAAATAGACATCAAAGTTCATCTTATTAAGAGCACGAACGGACATAAGATTGTAACCTAGAGACTCAACAAGCATGACATTTACAAGGGTGATATCCCTTGCAACTACCACCTTGCCAAGACTCTTTACCTCGGCTTTGGACTTGTCACCATAAGAGACGGTTGAGTGATTTAAATTTGGTCTCAACTCCGTCATGATCTCCTTGCTTCCGGTCATATGACTAGTGCATCCACTATCAATCACCCATTTAGATCCACCGGAAGCATAGTCCTACAAGAAATCATTTCTTGCATTTAGGTACCCATTTTTCAATGGGTCCCTTTCGGTTAGCAACATGGGTCTTAGGAACCCAAATAGAATAGTCAATGTAGCCATCATAAGGACCAACATATTTTGCACAAACATCGCCATAATAATCAACATAAAGAATGTAGTTGGGATTGTTATGTCCCGCAAAGTCACTACGAGTGGTCTTGCCCCTAGTGGCATTACCACTCGCAATGTTAGTCTTAGCTTGTGCCGGCTTGGTCTTGTTTTTCTTGGTGTTG
This sequence comes from Poa annua, assembly GCA_026929855.1. Taxonomy (NCBI): domain Eukaryota; kingdom Viridiplantae; phylum Streptophyta; class Magnoliopsida; order Poales; family Poaceae; genus Poa; species Poa annua. Next base: position 3,978,164 of record CM049427.1, on the reverse strand, counting down.
CTCACCTTCTTCTTTGCCTTGGCCACATACCCAAGACCTTCCTTTCCTTTGTGTGGTTTTAGCTCAAACAAATAAGCAAAACCCTTATCGTTACCTTTAGCAATGGAGGTCTTAGCATGATCCACCTTTAACCTAGCATTTTCTTCAATGACATTTTCATGAGCACGAGGAAGAATGGTTACGCTAGTTGAGCAAGTTTTAGAGAGTTGAGTTTGGAGTTGCTCATGTGACTTCACAAGGATGGAGTGGGTCGTTTTCAAGACCTTGTGAGCTTTATCAAGCTTCTCCATATCCTCAAGAAGTATAGCATTTGCAACCCCAAGTTCAACTTTCTCCTTTTTAATCACTTTATATTTGGCAAAAACATGATCTCTATCCTTAATGATTTTACTAATGATTTCATCATTTTTAGCATCAAGAGATTCAAGTCTTTCCTCTAGAGTGGTTCTATATTCACTTTCTTCATCAAGAGAGCTATTTAAGGATGCTATGGAAGCATTCAAGGAAGCAATGGTGAGAGAATCCTCTCTCTCAATCTTACTCTTTTCTTGAAGAAGTTCTTCGGCCGCACATAGTTGTCTCATGAGAGACTCAACATGTTCCTTGGCCTCACCTTGCAAGTTAGTCACAAAAGTATCGAAGGCTACTAGTTCCTTCTTAATCTCAAGACTAGATTGATCATGTATAGTCTTAGGAGAAGGGGATGATACCTCGGTGACATGAGCCATGAGGCAACGAGCGGTGTTGATGGAGAGGTTCTCATTGGGGGATTCAAAGAGAGATGATGATGAAGTGGAGACAATAGCCAATGCGGCTACCTCTTTGTTAGGTGCATCTTCATCTTCGGAATCACTTGTGGCATATTCCTCTTGTGCCACCAACACAATTCTCGGTGCCTTCTTGAAGAAAGGCTTTCTTAGTCTTGCGGGCTTCTTTTGAATCAACTTGGAGTGATCATTTGGGATAAGCTTCCCACCATTTTGCTCACGGTTCTCATAAGGGCACTCTCTTATGTAGTGGTTCTTGTCATGACAATTGTAGCATGTCTTTGTCCTTGAGGCAAGCTCTTTCTTGCCACTTGTGTTGTTATCTCGATCAACGCGAGCTTTAGCACTAGCCGGGTCATTCCAAAACACTCTTGTGGCAAGTGCAATGTGACCATTGAGGGCTTGCTCAAGATCATGTGGGGCAATGTTGCCGGGACAAGCTTCAACTTCATCATTGGCATCTAGGCAAGTCACCTTGGCCTTCAAGGCAAGAGAGGGACCTTGTCTCATTCCCATGGCCCTAGCACGGTTATCTTCGGCATTCTTGGTGGCAACCTTGGAGGCTTGGACTTCTTGCATAACTTCATGGGAAGACAATTGAAGGTAGTTGTATCTTCCTTGAATAGACTTCAACTCCATTGGCTCCGAGGGCAAGAGAGCATTCTCATACTTCCTCTTGACCCAAGCATCATCAACATATGTTGCTCCCACATCATAAAAGGCTTTGGCAAGAGTCTTGAGTCTACCATACATCTCTTCATGGGTCTCGTTGTCAAGCATGTAGAAACCTTCGGCGGCATTGCTCAAAGATTCATATCTATTTCTCTTCATGCTTTCATTTCCAAGGAAGGCACGCTCAAGACAATCCCAAGCTTCTTTGGCGGTGGTGGCATGTAGAACATGATGCTTGTCGGTGTCGCTCAAGGAGAGTTCAATCATATGGAGAGCGGAAGCGTTTAGTTGCTTTTCGGCAAACTCTCTCTTGGTCATGTTGCTTGGATCCTCCACAATGTATCCTTCTTCAATAATCCTCCAAAGCTCGATGGAGGCACTGTTGACATGAGATTTCATTGAGCGTTGCCAACTAGCAAAAGCTAATGCATTGAGCTTAGGTGGGGGACCTAAAGGGTTTATGCGGGTAGTGATAATTGGATCGGGAGAGTACCATCCCCGAACGGCATGATACTCTTCCTTATCCTCATGCAAGTTGGGAGATGACTTAGGCTTATCATTTGCTTTCACCTCCTTCTCTTTTTGCTCTTTATCCTCCTTGGGTCCACCCTCATCGGAGTTAGAAGCTTTTTCAAGCGGGATGATATCCGAGGGCTTGTTGTTAATGAGTTTATTGAGCAAGTCACGAAACTCATTAAACCTAGCATCCATGGAAGATGTCAAAATTGTTTCCAAAGCTTTGATATCGGCCATGGATGCCGTGATGGCTTGGTCCTTTTTAAGGGACTCATTAGCCTCGGCAAGCCTTGCGGTCTCATCCTCACTTTGTGTCATACTTCTCTTAGGCGGTTAAACCCGAAAAGAGAGCCTTAGCTCTGATACCAATTGAAAGGATCGGTATGACACCTAGAGGGGGGGGGTGAATAGGTGCTAATTCAAATTTTAGTTCTTTTTCAAATTAGGCTTGACACAAAAGATAAATTCACTAGATATGCAACTAAGGTGAATTTCCTATATGACAAGCTAGCAACTAAGCAAGATATAATAAGGCAATAAATAAGGATAGAAGAAACCGAAGTGAAGACACGAGACGACAAGGATGTATTCCCGAGTTCCTCCCTTGAATGGGAGTACGTCTCGTTGGAGAGGTGTGAACCAACACAATGGTTCAACGGCCACAAAGGCCTCACCCTAATCTCCGGTGAACCGCACCACAAAGGTTTGGTCCACTTTCCACTATCGGAATCCTTCGAGGCGGAATCCGGAGCCTTTACAACAACGATTCGGGGCACGACCCACAAAGGGCTTGGGGGCTCCCGAACAGCTACAATCTGTCACAAAGACAATAGGTAAGTACAACAATGGGCTAGGTTTCCTAGTGGAAGCCCTAGCAAGTGTTCCCTCAAATGAATGAGGGGGAAATGAAGAACGGCTCGGTGAAGATGTAGATCGGGGCCTTCTCCTTCAATCCTCCAAAGATCAACGAGTTTGAATGGGGGGATTGGGAGAACTTGGGATTCTTGGCTTGCAACAATGGAGCTCCTCCCTTTTTAGGTCAAGCACTTTTCTGGAGGAAGGAGGAGGAGTATTTATACCCCTCCAAAGATGTAACCGTTGTAGCCAAAACCCAGGCCGGAAACTCCGGCCCTAGTGGCCGGAAACTCCGGCCAGGGCGGAAACTCCGGCCTAGGGAGGCCGGAAACTCCGGGGGGCACCAGGGGCTGAACACCAGATCTTCAATCTTAACTTGGACATCTTCGAGATCCACGAGGCCGGAAACTTTGGCCTGGGGCGGAAACTCCGGTCCATGGGACCGGAAACTCCGCCCCCCACCAGGGGCTGAGCACACTTTCGGCAACCGAGCAACGGAGAGGATTCCGGTCCTCAGGGACCGGAAACTTCAGGCAGGGCCGGAAACTCCGGCCCCCTGGACCGGAAACTCCGGCCCCCACCAGGGGCTGAGCACACTTTCAGTGCTGACCCTTTTTCTCCTCTTTTGGTGTTGATGCATCTGAAGAGTTCCTAGATTATCCTGCATTACTTAACACCAACTTAATACATCCACATGTTGTTAACTAACACACAAAACACAGAGATCATAGAAATGTTCTTTCACTAAGTTTTGAACTAGTCATGTTTTATGAAAACCAGGTTTACTGCTTGAGTAGCTTGAAATGATGAGGCGATATTGCGTGTTGATAATGGCAGACAAGTTGTTGTGATGGTCATAGACACTCTCCCTCTAGATCTACCATTTGGTTAAATTCTTTATGATCGCCTGTTAGTATGATCGTTATAAGTGTGTCTCCTCTAGCGAGACACTAGTTCATATATGTTAGTGACAAATTCGTTGTCCTATACTTATGAAGTAATGATCATATGCCTATTTGAATTTAGATGGTAGAAGCTCCCACATTCATAATATTAATGCCAAAGGATACAAACTTAATTCCATGTCAATGTTATAGTCAATGCATTAGCTCCATACCGAATGGATCTACAAGTCCTTAGATTTGATCTTTTGACACTTGCAAAATAACTAAGACACCGTTTTTGGAAAACGGGCATATAACTTATTGATAGTCATACATATAGATGTATGTGGTTCAATGAAGTAATTGACGGGTAGGGGAAACCTTTATTTTGTGAACTTCACTGAACGTTTTGAGTATACCTTGTTGAGAATCGAGCATATGGGTGTATGTGAATCAATGAAGCACTTTAACGTGTAGTGGAAGTCTTTATTTCATAGACTTCATGAACATTCGAGTAGATATATGGATATCCACTCGGGGAATGTTGGTCTGGAAACTTTGATTCGGTCAAACAAGTTCAGAATGAAGTAGGAAATAAACTTAACAAGAAAATCAAATTCCCGCGATACAGATCGAGAAAATGAAGATTTAGTTATAATGTTGGCACATCATTGGAAGACTTGTGAGAAGAGTTCCACAAATTATGTCGCATGGAACACCATAGTGTTATGGTGTGTTAGGACGTCGTAATTGCACCCTATCGGATAGTGTGTGGTAAATAAATCTCTTACCGAATTATTCTGATCATTAGAGTCATATGGTAGAAACGTAATACTCACGTTAGATCATAGGGAAACCATTTAAATCCATGGAGACAATACCATTTGAGTGATGGCATGGCTTTTAGCCTAGATTGTCGTTTCAGCAATTTAGTGTTTCGATGTGATCAAACCTAAAATGGATTAATATTTGTAGTGTACCGTACCTAAAGAGTTAGTTGGGTACATGTCTCACGACATAGGCAAAATCGTTGCCGGGATATACCTTGCGAAAGAAATAGTTTCTTGTCCAAGGGTATAAGTGAGAAGGAAAGTAGAGCAAGACGAAGTTGGTGAACTTCCTCTCCAGACATCAGAGTGGCGCAATCGAAAGTGTTTTCGGTGTCATGCTCCATAGCTTGAAAAAGGCTGATGATACAAGATCATGATGTTCTGAGCTCATACTAAGCACGTAGGCGTACGAGGTTGTGCTCCACACTATATGTTACGACAATCTTGTTATGAAGGTCATACTAATGGAATATGACAGACCTACGAACTACGAAGAAGAGATGGTAGACCTAAGTCCGAGAAATGGCTATGAGTCATTTATGATCCGAAATAAATTCCATATACGATTACCAGGTAATGACTTGGGAGATCTTCTAGATGGCATCTAGGATGTTAATAGAATATGGAATTTTATGAGAGAATAGACATTGAGGAGGATCGATTTGTCGTGAAACAGTTCCGACAGATTTGAAAGTTAACCACATGAGAGTTTGTCTCAAGTGGCGAAGCCTAAATCTATTCTAGGTCGTTTAGCAATCACTATAATTTCGAATGAGAAATTGATAGATGGATAAGGAAACCATGTTTCTTAATAGTGTCATTAAGAAAGAGTTGGTGATCCTGAGGATGCTAAACATGTATGCGAACTTCAGTTGTCCATTCATGGGCTGAAGCAAGCATATCGGAGCTGGAATCTTCACTTTGATAATGTGATCAAAGGATTTTGGAGTTGTCCAAAATAGTTGAAGAAACCTGCATTTGCAAAGAAGTAAGTGGGAGCAATGTAGCTTTTCTAGATCTTATATGCGGAAGGCATATTTGAGTGGGAGCTAAGTAGCTTTCCATGGTCTTATATGTGGAAGGCATATTTGAGTGGGAGTTAGGTGTCATTTGTGATTTTGTATGTAACGACATATTAAATGACACAGATCCTCTATAAAGGATTATTTAAGTGATTAAATTTTCTATGAAATAAAGTTAGGAGTATTAGGCATCCGATTTGTAATTGTATAGATCGTAAGAGGCTTAATAACATTAAGTCGGAATATTTCCTAAGTTAAGATTCTGAAGTGTTTCAGAATAGAACAAACGAAGAAAGAGGTTCTTACTTGTATGACTAGATAAAATATTAAGTTTATCTTGGATTTTCAGTAATAGCAAATGATGTTCGACATTATCTATGTATCAGACATAGATGCTATCAGACTGAAAACTCGACTTGGTGTGACCCGGGTTCTTGGTTGAATAACAGGTTCTAGAGTGATCCTTGTGTGGATCAATGAATAAACGTTAAGTATATTTTTCAGTGACTATGAGAACTGAAGATATGTTTTCTAGTAAAGGGTAAGAGTGGAAAGACAAGTTGTCGTAAAGCGGTTACGATGATGCAAGTTATGACACTGACCCATACGACTAGAAATCTCATATACAAGATGTCATTTATTTTGAAGATATACATGGTTAGTTTGCGAAGTCGCATATGAATGCACTGTCGCATAATCTACATAGGTATAGAAATATATCGCGACTTCAGAAGTAGCAAGTGTGATTGGACTGAGCAGTTTTTGGGATGTATGTGGTCTCCTTAATAGATCTCTTAGGCTTTTAAGGCCCATGTTGCGCGAATGTTCAAGTCTCACTCCATCCACTAGGATATATTTCTCCGTCATCGTAAGATACAGGATGATGTCATACTAGGTGATATAGAAGTGTTGCAAAGCACATATAGGTCTCAATGTGTGAGATTTATTGACTGTATTCCTCTTCCACGAGGCGAGCAGGCACCAAGATGCTATGGGTGGTTAGCTTTTACCAAGTTGTAAACTAGATTCAGTGTTACTCTAGTGCAAATGGGAGACTGAAGGGAATATGCCCTAGAGGCACTTAATAAACATAGTTTATTGGCAATATCCCAATTGTTTATTATATATTTTATACAATGCTATAACTGTATTAAGCGGAAACATTAATACAGGTGTGGTCGATAAACAACCAGGTCCCTAGTAGCCTCTACTAAGACTAGTTTCGTTGTGCGATTGATGATCGAGGTTTCCCGATCATAGGGCATGGCGTCGGTCGGCAATGGAAGTCATATCGTTAGGTGTAACGATGTGATGGACATACCCAGTATTTATTGGACATAGTCATTACGCCTTAAGACCGTGAGACCAACTCTTATTGTTATTCCTGGAAGATACTTTGATTGCACCAAACGGCGTATCTTATTTAGTATGACAATAACAGTGATATTTTTGGGTATCGTAAGGGGGTAGTTGAGACGAGGGGTCAACAACGGGATTTGTCAGTCCGCATAGCCGGATAGATACTCTAGGACCCACTCGGTGAGATTATGTCAAATGAGTTTGCAAACACGTGACTAGGTCACCAGCTGACATAATATCATAGACGAGTAGAAGATAGCGATGTCGGTAACGAGATCATCCTAGGTATGGAGATATCTGAGAATGATGCTCGGACGAGCTAAGTATCGACATGACAAAGGGTTTAAGACTAGACGTACATGTTTGATAGATGAAAGTCATTCGTTATATCACAGGGATTAATTCATGGGGTCCAGGCCTACGAGTTAGTCATTGATCGGAGAGGAGTCTCGACCATGTTTGTTATTATATCGAACCGCTAGGGTAACACACTTAAGGGGTTTCGACAAGACAACCGGAAAGGAAAGAGATCATCGGGAACGTCCCGGTAATGGTCCGATGGAGATCGGGCATCGACGAAATAGTTTTGGGAGTTAGAATAAATTATATATAATATGTTCGATATTAATTAGTGTAATTAATATTTAAATATGATTTTATATATTTATTTGCGAATTTTTAAAGGCAGATTTCACTAAATGGGCCTTCTAGTGGAAAGAAGGCCCATGAGGGGGGGAAGCTTCCCCCAAAGGGAGGAGGGCTGGTTCGGCCAACCCCTAGTGGGCCACTAGGGCCGGCGCACCTCCCAAGGTCGTGGCTGGTGTGGGAATAGTCCCACACCGCCCGACTGGTGAGGTTGGCAGCATCTTTGCCCCTTTATATAGAGGGGCACCCCTGGCGTTTTAATTCAACAAATTAATTCTCGATTTCTCCTCGATCTCGTGATTCCCTTTATCGGAGTTGCGCCGAGGAGGATGAGAGGATCTCTTCCACCATAGCCCGCTGCCGCGCTGCTGGTGTTCGGGTCCAAGTCTTCCGCTGCTCGTCCTGGACTGGAGCTTCGGAGGCCGTTGTCTCCATCGTATGTGTGTAACGCCCTGCGAGGTGCTGCGCTAGCGGTGCTCGGAGGCCTACTTCCTCCACCCGACGTCGAGGTCACCTTCGTCGTCTTTGTCGCGCCGAGTTCTCCGCGACCTAGAGGTCGGCTACGTCGTCTTCGTCGTCAATGCTTGTGCGGGAGCATAATCCCCGCTATTCGGTCTACGAGGGTATGTATTCCGATCTTCGCAGTACTTCTATATATGCATAGTGTAGATCTTGGCTAGTTTAAGGATATCGTTGCTAGGATTTTTTTTGTTTTCTGCACACGATCTTCTTCACATATTTGAATAAATTGCATTGAATACAGTCGATACTATATTAAAAGAGAGGAACATTTAACAATAAATACTAAATAATTTACAAAAATATAAAGTAAACTGAGGTCTTAAACAAGCAATATTAATCTGTGTATTGGATTTAGATTGTATAAAAAAATGGTATAAATACCACCAACTAATATATATTAAATTGTAGGAATACACTTCTTTTGACGCAATTTATATGTACTACTGTGAGGGTTGTATGAAGTCAGCTCAATGGCGTTGACTGACCACCAGAGAGGAGAGCACGTAACATGCAAGTTAACAATGGACTTGACAGGCAACATTAGGGTTGGAGAGTCGACCAATACTAATAGCAACTGTGGCCGATGCGGGAGCCAATATGGGTGTTCACATGCAACTACTGTGAGAATTGTAGGAAGCTAGCTCAATTATGTTGGGTGCGCACCAGAGGGGAGCGTACGTGGCGCGCAACTTAACAATGCACTTGGTGTTGGGTGGCCACCAAAGGGAAGACGCATGTGGTGTGTGCAAATTAACAATGAACTTGAGGCTCCACATCAGGAATAGAGGTGTGTAGTCACAGGTGTTTGACGAAGAAAGAGGTGTGTGTAGAGAAGTGTAAACTTTGCGTAGGGACGGTTGTTTTTCGTACAATACGACTCGAGGGAGGCGGAGGCAGAGAAATGGTGTCATGTGGCATCAGAGATGAGATGTCATGTTAGTCATGTAGTCACAAGTGCTTGACAAAGCCAGAGGTGTGTGTGGAGAGAAGGGCAAACTTTACGTAGGGACGATTGTTTTCGGTATAATACGACTCGAGGAGGCGGAGGGAGAGAAATATCGTCGTGTGGCACAAGTGGAATGACGTTGTGGTGGACGCTAAGACTTAGATAAGAGAGAGGGTTATCGGATATCATCGGTAGCTCCGAACTTACCGCATGTCATTTAAAGAAAATGAAACGACATGTTTAGGTTTCAAAATTTTGAAATAAAACATACAACTACGTGCACACACTTTAGAATTTTTTTTGTATTTTTGTCTACACAAAAAGAGTAATTTTTAGAGAAAAATGAGCTTTTTTAAAGATGGGAATACAATTTTATTTAACCAAAAATTTAATAGATAAATACAAACAAGATAAGTACAAACATATGTATAGAATATTTGTTGATTGAATTTAAAATTGTGAACTACACTAAATATTTAGTAAAATGTATAAAGTGAAATAATGAGTGAGGTTATTATGAACATATGTGAGAAGGAGAAGCCCCGAGAGCTTAGTATTATTAGGGGATTCACAAATGTGGCAGGGGCATGTCGATCAGAGCCCGGGCCGGAGGTGTTGGGTCTGACCATACAACGCCTAAGTCATTGACCTGAATTAATTAGTTACAACATATCGCAGCGGCATTTGATGCCCCTTTACTTTTAGTTACGTCCGTTTGGCGCCAAATTTGATTATTATGTTGCCTGCCAGCTGCTTGCTACGTTATTCTCTCTAAACTGCCAAATCCGCTTGTACTCCCACTCTTGTAACCAGTCGACAAAAGGATTACAAGCACATTAATCGGCACGACGAGGAAGCGGATAGTTAGCAGTTGTATCCAGCGAACTCGATTAATTAGCTACACGAAAATGGCGATTAAGCTCGTCAGTAAGCAATCGAACAAGTGCTCAACTGCACTTAAAACCCCTGGCACCACGAGCTGCTAGCTTATCGGCAAGCAAAACGTACGGAGCTGGGCAATGGAGGCGATCTCACTGCTTCCACAACAATGGTTGCTCCTCCTGTTTGTCGTTGTACTCCCCGTCGTCATCTCCTACGTGCTGTTAACGACGCGCGGGCGCGGCGCCGAGAAAGGGCTGAAGCTGCCTCCAGGCCCACCGCGGCTGCCGGTGCTGGGCAACCTGCACCAGCTCGGCCTGCTGCCGCACCAGAGCCTGCGCGCCCTCTCCCGGCGCCACGGGCCCGTCATGTTCCTCCGCCTCGGCATGACCCCCGCGGTCGCGGTCTCGTCGTGGGCGGCGGCGCGCGACGTGCTGAGGGCCCACGACGCCGACTGCTGCAACCGGCCCGCGCTGCCGGGGAACAGGCAGCTGTCGTACGGCTTCAAGACCGTCGCCTTCTCGCCCTACGGCGCCTACTGGCGCGACATGCGCAGGCTCTTCGCCGCCGAGCTCCTCGGCGCGCCCCGCGTCCGGGCCGCCTGGGCCGCGCGGCGGGAGCAGGTCGGGAAGCTCGTGCGCGCGCTGTCCGACGCGGCGGCCGGGTCGGCGCCGGTCGCGATGGACGAGCACGTGTACGGCGTCGCCGACGGGGTCATCGGCACGGTGGCGTTCGGGAGCGTGTACGGCGGCGCGGCGGCGTTCGCGGGCCGGTACGAGCGGTTCCAGCACGTGCTGGACGAGGCCATGGACGTGACGGCCGGCTTCTCCGCCGAGGACTTCTTCCCCAACGCCGCCGGCCGCCTCGCGGACCGGCTCACCGGCGTCGTCGCGCGGCGGGAGAGGATCTTCAGGGACCTCGACGCCTTCTTCGAGGGGATCATCGAGCAGCGCACTCAGCCCAGGCCGGAGGAGGACGACGACGGCAATGGCGGTGGCCTGGTGGACGCCCTGGTCGGCCTCTGGAAGCAGGGGAAGCAGGGCATCACCAAGGACAACGTGAAGGCCATCCTGCTCGACTCTTTCCTGGGCGGCATCGACACGAGCTCCGTGACGATCATGTGGGCCATGTCGGAGCTGGTCCGGAAGCCAGAGGTGATGAGGAAAGCGCAGGAGGAGATCAGGGCTGCCGTCCACGGCGACAACAACGGCGAGACCTTCTTGCCGGTGCAGCCGGAGGACCTCCCCAAGCTGAGGTACCTGAAGATGGTAGTGAAGGAGACGCTGCGGCTGCACCCGCCGGCGACGCTGCTGCTGCCGCGGGAGACGGCGAGACGCGTCGAGATCGGCGGCTACGACGTGCCGGCGGGGACGCGGGTGCTGGTGAACGCGTGGGCGATCGGGAGGGACCCTGCGAGCTGGGGCGAGGACGCAGAGGAGTTCGTGCCGGAGAGGTTCGAGGAGGCCGGCGAGGTGGTGGACTTCCGCGGCGCGCACTTCGAGCTGCTGCCGTTCGGCGCCGGCCGGCGGATCTGCCCGGGCATGGCCATGGGGGTGGCGAACGTGGAGTTCACACTGGCCAACATGCTGTGCGGCTTCGACTGGGCACTGCCGGAGGGGGTGGAGGAGGTGAGCATGGAGGAGGCCGGCGGGCTCACCATCCACCGCAAGACACCGCTCGTGCTCGTGCCCACCGTGCACCGCCCCGCACGCCGGCCAGTGGCGGACCTAGGATTTTACCAATGGGTATGCCGCACCGAAAAATTTGAAAAACATTTTGATTAAAACTATTTACAACATATAAATTTCCATTGTCCTAGATTATACAAGCAATAACTAAACTAAATAATAACAACTGCAGTATGTAGCCACGAGTTTACAAGACTATGATGATAAAATCATATTTCATACATTGCCGTGCAGACTGCATGCGGATGCAGCGTACCGACGTTTGTTGTCGCCTCTTGTGGTTGTGAAATCTTGACGGCAGGCGAAAAACGAACTTGCTACTTTGCTATGTATCGGCATGATCGGTGAATGACGAACTGGGTTCAGGTTTCGGATTCGCGGTGTGCGGTGTGACCAGCGTCCAGATCGTGTTGTCTAATCAGCGATCGCTCGAGGACTGCTGAACCTAAGATGGGCGTGGCTGCTATGAGCGACCTGGCAACCAGGTCTCGGATTTTAGATCGATTGGCCTTTGGCTTGCTCGCTGCTGCCTGTTTCTTCTTCTCTATATAGATCGTCCCTCTGATTCGCTCGCTACGCTTGGCCGTCGCTGCTTATTTTTCCTGTCTACTACTGCATAGTATTAGTACGTATCGTTGCTGGGCTGCAGGGTATGCCGCGGCCAACCCGGCATACCCCGTAGGTCCGCCACTGACGCCCGGCAGTAGAGACGCCGATGCCGGATTAATACTCCAATATATCCTAATTTTCTTACGAAAGCCTGTTGCATTATAAATTGCAATATTATCTACACCCGTAAGTTTGGTTGTACGCATTAAATTTAAAAATATCTGATCATCTGTTTAAATAATCGGTTAATCTAACTAGAGAACGTGCCCGGTGAAACTTTTTTGTCCGGCGGGTGCATGTTAGGAATCTCCTCTACAGGGGGAGTGAGACCAACGTCATACATGCATAAAAGAAATCTTTTCCCTAACCGAAAATTTAAAATAAATTATCTCTTCAACCGTTAATCCGATTGACGATCTGTTTTCACCGTTGAGTTCGGATCGATGAGAACTTCAAAATAAGATCTCATCTTAATATGTTTTGATGAACTTTTTTTTTCACCGTTAGTTACCAGGTTATATTATTGTAGTTGCCATATTACTAGTTAACACTCACCATCCAAATAATACCTCGTTACACGGTAAAATTTATATGTTTTTTTGTCGTATCCATGATTTAGACGTCAAATAGGAGTATATGATCCATTCAAAACACATAAAACATGGAATACCACCATGACAGGATTATGTGAGTAAAAAATTTCAAATAACCAGGCAACCATTTGATTTTAATCTGGCTAAAAAGTTCAAATAACCAGGCAACCATTTGATTTTAATCTGGTAACTAACTTGATAATATCTGGTGACTAAGTGACTATAATCTGGTAACTTGGTTCAGAAAAAAATATTGTCAAAACATATCAAGATGGGATTTAGTTTCGAAGATCTTGTCGCGACAAATTCAACCATGAAAGCGGATTTGAAATTTGATTTACGGTTTGAGAAATAAAACATTTTAAAGCTCCAATATCCAAAAAGAATCTACGTGTCCGCTGCATGCAAGTTTCGGTTGCCATATTATTTTCCGTGCCCACGAAAAGCAAATCTGGGGCACGTGCCATTAATAGCACAGTCCTTAAATAATTGCAATATTACATCAGTGGGAATACCTATGTCTCAGAGCTGACTCATTATCTACACCATTAAGTAGGAATTGCAAATTTGTTCATATTAAAAAGAAAAATGTCTGATCATCTAGTTCAAATAATAGTAATATTATTTCTGTCGGTCGAAAAACTTATTCCCCAATACTGTAAAAATTTAATATGATATGTTCAGAAACTTAAAATAAATTGAAATCACACACAAATCTTAATGTGAGCTTGACGGTTCATGGCAATGATTAACAAATTATTACATGACTAAGAGTTAGCAAGAAGGGATAATGCATAAAGTCAGCAAGAACCGCTAACATGTAGAAACAACTAAATAAGATCCAAGTGGATGTACAACCCAACTACCCAGATTTAATTTCTCATGAACGTAGATTTGAGTTCCTTAATATTTAAAAAATAAAATTCGTGGTAGGGGCTTCCCCTACCGCATTCCTTAAAAAAAACTAAATAAGATCCGGAACGACACGATGATAGCTATGTAGCACTCTCTCCGTCTTAAATTATAAAACATTCTAGATATTATACATATTTTCTATTAGATGTGAAATAAAATAAGCTTAACATACACATTAAAAAATATCTAAAATCGGAGGGGTAGGACAACATTTTGTAAATGAAGTATTTCGAAACTAAAGTATTACAACGTCAGGCCAACCAATACTACAATTTTTCTCCTTCTCAGTTTTTTGAAAAAAGAGGGACGGACCTCTTTATCAAATACTTTTTAAAAAATAGACTTTTAGACAATACTGCAGTTTTCAGACCACATTAATTATTGGATCCGAACATGTTAAAGTATATAATATTTCAGTATTTTCATAAACTGAGGTATTCTCTGTATACTTTAGATACCAAACGGAGGCTACATGATAATGAAATATGAATGAGCACGCGGGAAGCGGAGTGTGGTCGTTTTTCGCCGCCCCCGCTTGTGGATGAACTAGATAACACCCCGCGCGTTGCTGCGGAATTTCTTAGTGATATATATTAAAAATAAGAAATATGAATTGAGTTCTTCCATTTCTTTGTTTAAATTAATTCATAGGCTAAAGGTAAATGTGGATGACTTAATGAGATGGACCAATTAGAGGCTTGATGATGTGGCATGTGCATGTTGAGAGAAATCAAGTAGTGGGGTGCTCCTATTTATATAGAGAAGATGAGCATGCGTACTATGTGCCGTGGACAATTGATACGGACGAGCACCAGCCGCCCCAAGTACGTGCGTGCGTATGAAATTATCCAACACAGCCTTCGATCGGCGGCGCAACATTGTTGACTGGCCCGTGTGTGTGTCTCCTTCCTGGCATGCGTGCACCTATATGCCCAGCATGACATGCATACGGTACTCCTCCTCCTCGAAAATGGCAGTAAAGCTCCCTCCCTTTCAAATTATTGGACACATATTTCGGTAGAAACGGATTATCTAAACACTAAATAAACAAGTCCAAGTCACCTGATTTGGAACGAAAAATGTCCTTTGAAAAATTAAATGTGAAAGGGAGGATATTTAGGACAACTTCAACGCATAGACCCAAACTGACACCCCCAAACGTCCGCATTTGGGTTGTCGGGCGGACACCAAATGTCTATCCGTGTCCGCCAGCCCAATTTATTGTGCCAAACACAACAGACATATTTTTTGGTCATAGATCGAGGCGGGCCACAAATGGCCGCACATTTGTGGAGCTGTTGCACAAGGCCATCCAACACACTATCTCGTCGAGGGTGGCAGTGTGGATGAAATCCTCCATGTGGGCTCCGGGTCGTCTCGACGTCCTCCACCTCCTTCTCATGGGGTGCAGTAGGTAAAGCACTAGGTGAAGTAGAGCGCGGGTGTCGCGCTTTCCTACATAGTTGTGGTCCTTGTGGAGGTGGAGTTTAATCGCGGGTGTGGAGCTTCTGGGGCTCCTGACGGTGTGCGCACAAGTTTAGGGTGAATACCATGACATCCGGAAAACGCAACAAGGCGGATGTTGTGCTTCATCACCGAACCATGTCTCCCAATGAGGGGAGTTCTTGTCGAACACAAGGTGGTCGAGGTACTCCGCCGAGAGCGTGACGCTAGCAAAAAAGTAACCATATGTGGCATACTATATATATATGTACAACTTGAGAATAAACAAATGGGTTATCAATGCTCGGTGTAGTTGGAGCTATCGGAATCACGGGGCATTTTTTTTATAATCCACCATATGAAGCACATGAAGGTGTATCGTTTTTGTAGAAGAAGGGATAGTTTGAAGGGCAAAATTTGACACACCATCACAAATTCATGGTAAAATGTGGCTGAATCACGAACCGCGGATGATATTAAATAATACAACCTCGTTCCGAAACACAAGATGTTCTAATACTACCTCGTTCGAAATATAAGATGATCTGATTTTTCTGGTTCGTACCTAGACGTATTTAAGTTAGTAATTTTATTCTGTATATCGTATATATATTTATGTCTAAAGCTAGAACATCCTATCCTATATATAATTTGAAAGGAGCAACAACTCCAATCCATGTAGAGTGACACAGCAGTCATCGGTCAGAGATGTGATACGGCCGCTGTATTCCATCAGAAGCACACATGTTCTCGTTATTGCGGCAGCGTCTACCACATGCACGCGTGGAACCATCGGCCAAAAGGATATACTCCCTACACAATATAAGATGTTGTGTAAATTCAGACGATTAAAATGAGAACACATGTAAAACATATGTATGAAAAATATTTTATATTGTAAAACAGAGGAAGTATCTGGTTTCAAGTCGATCTCCTTGTACGTACGTCGTCCATATGGACAGGCGAGAAACTCCCAAACTATCGTCCTGCTGCAGCTAGCTCTGACTAAACTATGGGCGTGTAGTCACCATGACAACATCCTACGTCTTGTTCTAAAAAAAAGACAACATCCTACGTCTCAGTCGACTCTTAGCGCATTGGTTCGGTGTTGCCTGAACACTATGGCGTGCACAGAGCCGGCCTGAACCATATTTATTAAACCAAATGAGAACAATATTTACAAATCAAAAGCTAAACTGAAGAAACAAAAAATCTAAAGAAAACATTAAAAACTGTACATCTGCACAATGGAGCCGTCCCAAAGCTCTCGAACACTGTTGCACCCACGCACATCTGCATCAAGGGCCTGGACTGCTGACCAGAACTGATGAACCGAAGAGCAAAATGCAGAAACAAGTGCTGAGTAGATTCCGCTCATTAGTCTTTTGCTTGTGTTTGTGCATTTCAAACTTGTATGTCTGCTAGCACATGCATTAAGCAAGCATGTGGATGCTTCAACTCTATTTTGTACAAAGATGGTTTTCACTAAAGAAAATCTGAGTTCCAACTAATTAACAAAACAGACAAAATAAACCATATATAAAACAAAAATGACTACAAAAGAAGACGCACTATGAATTTATTGTATAAAAATGATATTTCCAGTATTGGTCGAATGAGGTTTTGTAATATCTCCGCCGACTTGTTTTGTGTTGCTTTTATCCCTAGGAGTTATAGGGTTCGCAACAATCTAAGCCTAAACACAGATGAACAGAACTTAAAATCATATAAGATCATCACTAATTAACTTTCTGAAAAATGGAAGTTGTTGATTTCTAAAAAAAAGACGTAACTTTAGTGGGGCAAAATAATACAATATGTGGACAACAAATGGAAAATACATATGGAACAATTAATGGTTGCACTTTTCTCGACAATAGTTACACATTCTAAAGAAAATGCAACCATGGTGTGGTAAAAGTGCAACCTAAAAAATCAAGACAAGAATAGAAATAGATCCACACAGAGACGAGTGCATGGCTTCTGGGGTCATCATCTTCACGAGTCATGACCAGTAGTCCAACTGAGCTTAGCTAGCTAGCAATGGAGCAGCTGGGGGCATCGACAGTGCTGCTGCTCCTGCTGACCTTCATCTTCATCGGCGTCAGGCTCCGACAAAGGATGGGCAGCAACAAGGACAACTGGGCGCCGCTCCCGCCGGGGCCCCTGCCATGGCCGGTGGTGGGCAGCATCCCCGAGATGATGCTCAGCAACAGCAAGCCGGCGTTCCGGTGGATCCACCACATGATGGAGGACAAGGGCACCGACATCGCCTGCGTCCGACTCGGCGGCGTCCACGTCGTGTCCATCACCTGCCCCAGGATCGCGCGCGAGGTGCTCGTGAAGCAGGACGCCATCTTCGCCTCCCGCCCGCTCACCGTCGCCTCCGCCGCCTTCAGCCGCGGCTACAAGAACACCGCGATGTCGCCGTCCGGCGACCAGTGGAGGAAGATGCGCCGCGTGCTCACCTCCGAGATCATTCGCCCTTCCCGGCACCGGTGGCTCCACGACCGCCACGCCGACGAGGCTGATAAGCTCACCCTCTACGTCTACGCCCTCGCCACTACGGGTACGGGCGTGGACGTGCGGCACGTGGCGAGGCACTACTGCGGCAACGTCATCCGCCGGCTCCTCTTCGGGCGGCGGTACTTCGGGGAGCCCCGACGCGACGGCGGGCCGGGGCCGATGGAGGTGGAGTACATGGAAGCCGTTTTCGATTGCTTGGGGCTCCTCTTCTCCTTCTCCGTCGCCGACTACCTCCCCTGGCTGCGCAGCCTCGACCTCGACGGCCACATCAAGTTGGTCAATGATGCCAACGCCACCGTGAACCGGCTGCACGACATGGTCATCGACGAGCGGTGCCGGCAATGGAAGTCCGGTGAGAGGACGGAGCTTGACGACTTCCTTGACGTCCTCATCACGATCAAGGACGCCGTGGGCAACCCCCTGCTCAGCATCGAGGAGGTCAAAGCACAGTCTCAGGTTGGCAACCACTTCCATCCATCACATTGCATACGTCAAACATGTCAAGGTGCAAACAACACCTTATCTAGCAAGCCGATGAGTTGCATGGGTCACACGTGGCAGGTTGTGCGTGCAGGACATAACGTTTGCGGCGGTGGACAACCCGTCGAACGCCGTGGAGTGGGCGCTGGCAGAGATGGTGAACGCGCCGGCGGTGATGGCGAAGGCGGTGGAGGAGATGGACCGGGTGGTGGGACGGGAGCGGCTGGTGCGGGAGACAGACATCCCGCAGCTCACCTACGCCAAGGCGTGCATCCGCGAGGCGTTCCGGCTACACCCGGTGGCGCCGTTCAACGTGCCGCACGTCGCGCTCACCGACACCACCGTCGCCGGCTACCGGGTGCCCAAGGGAAGCCACGTCCTCCTCAGCCGCGTCGGGCTCGGCCGGAACGCAAGCGTCTGGGACGAGCCGCTCCGCTTCAGGCCGGAGCGCCACATTGATGCGGTCGGCGGCAGCGGCGGCGACGTGGCGCTCACCGAGAACGAGCTGCGGTTCATCTCCTTCAGCACCGGCCGACGCGGGTGCGTGGCGGCGCCGCTCGGGACGGCCATGTGCGTGATGCTCTTCGGTAGGCTCCTGCAGGGGTTCACATGGAGCAAGCCGAGGGGGGTGGCGGCGATCCATCTCAGCGAGTCGGAGCACGACGTGTCCCTAGCCAAGTCGTTGGTGCTGCACGCGGAGCCACGCCTGCCAATGCACCTCTACGCTGCCGGCTAGGGATGAAGAATCTGATTCTCATTTTGAGAAACACAGTACAATGTAAACGCTTGGTCAGCTGGATCTGGTCTTGACAAAGTTACCAATGACGTCTCGGCCAGGTTGATCAGGTCTTCAAAACGGAGATCTCATTAACTAGTACTATTAATTTTGTGCATGACTAATGTAAAAAATAGAGAATAAGTGGGATAAATGACCCTACCATTAGAATTTAGCTAGAAGCACATCTAGTTACCTAGGCAAGAACAAAATGCCAATGACACAGGAAGACTAGGCAGCCGCAAAGGCCAAACGTGACCACCGAGTTTCAAGTGCAGCAGCTATTACATGGCAGCACTAATCACTGATGTCTGAGCTGCTGCGTCTGAACCCGTAAAATTAATGAAACTAGCTACTGCTTCCACCGCCATATGCCGTGGCCTTCACAGCCGTGGCAGTGCCCTAGAAAACAGAATAAACAAATTAGAGTTAGCCATATACTGTTTTATGATACGTTTTGTAAACATAAACCCTATGAATCTTTAAAAAATGTTCAAATTCAAAATTTGATCATATTAAAAAAATCAGATTTTAAAAAATGTTCACATTCGGAAAATTTGTTCACGTTAAAAAATGTTCATACATGAATATCTTTCAGAATCAAAAATTGTTCACGTTCAAAACTCTAGAAATAAAAAAAGCACGCATCTTGGCACAGATCTAACGGTCACAGAGGTGAAATCTCAGTCGACTTAGAACTAGCAAAACCGATCTAAAAATGTTGGCTGCAACATTCCCATATTTTTAGGACAAAACAAGGGCATCGAATGTCGCGACGATATGTTCTAATAAATTCAGGTCAATGAGGCGTTGTATGCTCTCACTACATGCCGCGACCTAGGTTGTTCACACCGGCCTACTCCAGCAACGCCAACGTTCAAAGCATTTGGAGGGAGGCTCTCGAGGGGTTGCGGTGATAGGGTTTCACAACAACATGAATGACCATCTGCATCAAAGAACCTAATCATAGTCTCGTGCATAACTAAGGTAATAGTTCATCAGCGGCCAGTCCAACATAATCGTGTCCACTGCAGTTACCATTAGTTGTATGGACGCGTCTACACAGTGCTCGGGCACCGCTTTTGCCTTCCGCAGTGTCCACCTCTGTCCGAACACGAAATTTCCAAAAAGGGAAAATGGTCCACGTGGGAAATTTTTGTTTCCCCCCGATCCCAATGTACGCTCCCACACCCTGCGGCATCGTGCGCGCTTCCCCAGGCAAAAAGACGAGAAACAGACAACTCCATCCTACCTGCCACCTCTTCTCTTCCTTTTCTCTTCTTTTTCTCTATTTTATCCAGAAGTTGTCAGGGAGAGGGTCCTACGTTCTACCTCATTTCAGACCGATGGAACTACCAACAGGAAAACTACTTTAGAAACTGAAAAAACACAAAGATCCATCCCCACGCCCTAGGATTTCCATATGCAAAAGAATCATCAGGATCTCAAAAAAAAAACTAAGAGAATACATCAGCTTGTAGTACAAGGGAACAACCAGGAGCGGTGGCAAGATAAAATACATCAGGTATAGCTCCAAGAAACTTCCGGATAATGAACAATGTAGTATTTTGAAGATTTCAGATGTAAAAAAGGGCAAAAAAAGATCAATTTAGAAAAAACATATGTGAAAAGCACATAGTTCAGTAAACCACTTGCTTCGGGAAACTGAAAGTACCAGGACTTCATGCAAACTACAGTCTAAAAGCAGGAGACCATTAGCTAGTTCTAAAAGCAGGAGCTTGGTGCCATGGTAGTTATCTTCCGAGAGTAATCTTAAGCAGGAACTTGATGCCCCAGAGACATGTAATTTTCTCCCCGCAAACTCCTTCCCAAGTACCCAAGCCACAAGTTTTCATAGAAGTTGTAGCTGGCTGACCTCCTCCAGCAGAATAGGGCAAACATAGCACCGCTTGACTGGCCAGCTGCCATGCAGCAGCAACTCCTCGAGCAGGTGCGAGTGAGGTTAACAACAAAAGTACATATAAGTACCATTACAAAATACGTGCCAGAAACGTAGGTATGCAACCTGACAAGCAGTTTTCATCTAATTTATGCAAAAACAATTGACATAAAAAACATCAACATATTGTGGTAAAGATGCACAGGTACATCGATTCCTTGTAGGAACTGCGGTAACAGATTGTCGCTCGCTTGCTGTAGCCGTTCCAAGAAAGAACGCCCGTACCAACATCTTACATCGAGATTTCCAATGGCGAGACGAAGAACCACCCATGCTACTATTACTACAGGTCGGAGTGGGAAGAAAGGGCGGGGCTAGAATGCAGAAACCCTAGTCCCTAGGCGAGGTGAAGGGAGCGAGCGGCGGAGAACCTCGGAGGTCCTCGCCGGGGTCGAGGACGCGGGCGCTCTCTCGTACCAGGTCGGCGTCGAGGTCTGCCATGGCGCGGACGGCGGCGGAGGGGGCGCCGGGCGAACGCGGCGGGGAGAGGAAGAACCCTAGCCAAGCGCGGCCGCGGAGGGTGTGCCGCGAAACCGAGGAACCGCCGGCGAGGAGAAGAAGGAAGAAACCGCTGGCGAGGTCCGACTTGGCTATCTGCCTCCTGCCTGGGTGGCTACGTGGGCCGTCCTGGTAGTGGGCCGCAGTGGAGCCGGGCCGCGTTTCGCGGTTGTCTTTTTTTTTTCTCAAAAAACAAGCTCTATCTCAATGGCAGTCGAATTCGGATTCGTATTTCGTATTTCGTCTCGGCGATCAAATCGCAAGTCGGAAACGGTAGTCGTACGCTTATAAAAAGAAAGGCAACCCTTACCCAGAGCAGAGAGAGGACCTCACGTCTTGATACTAGAGTTGCAAACTGGTCTGAAGATACGACATACCATCCACCAGTTACTGAGTATTTCGAAAGTCAGAGCATGGCGGTTCACGTCCGTGATGGCCGGGGAGACCTGTAAGCTTTCTACTCCTCTACACGTCAACAGTGTTGAATTTGTCATTTCTCTAGCTCCCTAACAATTTTGTTTCAACTTGCAGAAATTGCATTGCATATACCCTACAAAATTTTCAACTTGCTGATTTTTTTCGTGATTTTCACTAAAAATTAATATTTTCGCACAGGATGTGTCTAGTCGGGTTGTTTGTGTGCACCCATGGAGGTCCTTCTATAGATCTTTGAACAACTCCAACGGGCCGACATATCGACTCTATCACCCACAGAACTATAAATAAAGACCTAACATGACGAACTATCCGTGACAACATTTAAAATCATTGCTCATATAGTTTTCTTGCCTTGGTGGTCCTTCTTCATCCCTTCATGTGGAATACTACTACATTTTTAGCAAATTAAAAAATGCTGATAAACAATCGTCCTTCATTGAGAAAATTGCACACAACACCAATGTTTGGTGACAAAGTTGTACAAAACACAGAATCACAACAGTTTTTGCGGCTAGCCCCAACTTTTGGTGTAATATGTTGCGGCTAGCCCAAATAAATGTCTTAGTGTACTTAACAATTACCTAACAAATGGGGCCAATATTTTATACTATATATCACATTTATAAAATATACAACATAATTGTACGATAAAACAAAGTAGACATATTTTTTCTATATTCTTATAATGGTATCTAAAATTTCATTTAGCATTTAAAATAACACATAAATATATAAACAATACATGTACGATAAATCTAGCCCCACAAATAACCAACCACCTTGATATAATTTTTTAATTATCATGAAGTTGTGGTACCTAAAAAAACTTATGCTATATAAAATAAAAGCCTCACTTTGTCAAACATCGTTAAGATACGTTGCTAAGAGTTATAAGATATCTATTTTGGTCTAGCTACAACATATTACATCAAAATTTTGTGTTAGTCGCAAAAATAATTTTAATAATGTGTTTTGTGCAACTTTATCATCAAACATTGGTGTTGTGTGCAATTTTCTCAGTTGTTAAGTACACTAAGACATTCATTTGGGCTTGCCGCAACATATTACACCAAAAGTTAGGGCTAACCGCAAAAGTTGTTTTGATTTTGTGTTTTGTGCAACTTTGTCACCAAACATTGGTGTTATGTGTAAGTCACCAAACATTGATGTTATGTGTAATTTTCTCTCCTTCATTCCTCCCTCGTCTTCACATTTCCAACCGTTTTTCTGTCTCTCCCCCACAAATTCCCAAATTAAACCCTAAATCGCTCGCCTCCCCGCCATCCCCGTCGCCGGCATCGCCTCCCTGCCTCCCCGCCATGTCCATGGACGACTGCTTCATCCCGTTCCACTCTCCTCTCCGCGATCCATCCCCCTATGACGGCTGCCGGAAGGGCTCTCACCCCTGCCTGTCCCAGCTTGCCCTGGACAAGGGCGCAACCGCCGATCCAGGCAAGGTGGGCGAGGAAGGCGGCGTCGACAGATGCGTCCCGCAGATCCTGAGCCGCCTCCCGCCGCACCTTGGCCCGCTGCCTAAGATCTCGACAGGATTGGAGCAGCCGCCCCGCCTGCAGACGCCGTCGCCGTGCGTCCGTGTTCCTGCGATGGATCCTGTTCCGGCTAGCTATTCTGCTCTAGGAATCTGCTTGCTCTAATTCTGTTTGATTCATTTCTGAACTACAGTAGAATACAGCGTGAGAACAGATTCTTACGGTTCTAAGAAATTTAGTGCAAAAATAGAATTTCCGTAGAATGTTGATGCCTATGCTTCCTTTCACTGCACTGTGATTCTAAATTAGCGACATGTTCTGCTTCAGCTATAAGGAGAATGTGCATGTCTTGCCAGAGGAGCCAAAGCAGCACCATCCTTCACAAGTCCGCCCTTCTGGAGTCGCGGCCATCTCGCCTGCCGCTTCAAGGGGGAGGTATGCAAGGTAAAACTCCTAGCCTCTTCCCTTTTCCTTGGGTTCCTCGATGCTCAACACCATCGTTTATTTCATTGGGCATTCAAGTGCTGAAATGGGATTGCGAGATCGATACTCATGCTCTCTCGTTTTTAGTATTAATTGGTTCATTTTTTTTTTGCATTTCCAAACTATTAAAGTGTGAACACCGCAGTCCTACCCGCTCCAAAAGAATCAACCACTCATGTTTTGCTCTTGTTCCCAGAGTGATAACTCCTGTTCTCTGGTTTTTACTATTAAGTTGTCCCTCTTCTGTATTTTTTTCTAAACTATTAAATGTGAACACGGCAATCCTACCGGCTCCAAAATAATGACATCACAAACACTTATGTTTTGCTCTCATTGAGTTAAGCAATGTAGCAACGTGCCGTGGCAGCTATTTATACTCGGCATCCACACTGTTTTGTCCACAATATCAAATTTGAATTTAAACACGGCAAACTTTTAATCTCCTACAACCGGTTCATGAACTTTCCATGCACTCGTTGACGCACCAAGACTTCATCATACAAAAAAAGCATATGGATAAACAATACTGGTATTTTTCGATGCATGTCAAATGGTATTTGATTATTTTGACTGACTTTATAATCTGTCAACGGATTAGAAGTCGAGCTGGTGGGGCTTCCAAGGAAAGGAGTACCCCGTGCATTAGGAGTCGAGCTGGTTGGGCTTCCGAAGAAAGGAGTACTCCTGAAGGTGTCAACTTGGAGGAGCATGCTTGGAGGTTTCGGTTCACTTTTCCCCAACCACCGAGAAAGTACGGCGCCCCTTGTTTCGTTTCCGGACCACCTTCAATTTTTCCGAGGCAGAAGAAACCTGCGGAGGTAAGGAATGCACTCCGCGAAAAAAGAATCGCTCTCAGACAAAAGGCTGCACGTGACCACGCCAAGGTAGCCCTGTCTAAATACAACAGAGCAAACAACACCAAGGTTCTTTCTCTCTTCCATCTCCCTCCCTCTCTCTCTCTCTCTGATTTCTAATATTAACGGTATTTTTCCATTTCTTTTTTCAGTTTGAACTGGTGGAGGTACGAGCAATCCGTTTGTTTTTTGAGTTTGGAGCGGGCTGCATCCATTACAACTTCACAGCTAAGCCTGCGGATCATCATTCTGCTGATGACGACAATACCAAGTTGTTCTTCTCTGAAGTTGACACCAATCTTCGGAATGAGAGTGATGTACTCTTGTGCTGTATAGTTGGGGAAAGTGATGCAGGTACATACTTATCCAGGTTAATTTATTACTGTTTTCTTGAAGGTTCTACTGTTTCTTTTTTATTCTCAGCTTCATGTATGTTCAATTCCTAATTACTCCTAGCTAGAGGACCTTTACACAAATTACATCCTGGATCTATATGATATCAACGCATTGTAGAATTAAGATATTATGCAATCCCAATGGATTTACATACACGTCCGTCTTCCTGCTATAAAATGCAACTAGTGTCACCTCTGATAGTTGTCCTAATCGTTAACACTTTTAACAAGCAACATTCAGGCTAGAGTCACCATGCGCCACCATCCGCATGCATCATGGCACTATTTTCTAGGATATCACATTTCACCATAAACCTGTTGAAAGATGTCATATACGGAGTATTATGGAATCCTGATGATTTTCCACACCCTTCCTGCCGCATAAAGTAAAGAGTATCACCCGTCATACTTGAACATCTTACAAATACGAGGATTTTTCCTCAAACGGTAGACATTATTCATGTATAGATTATATATGTCCCTAACTCCTGATTAAAGGATGTAAATGAACATATAAGCTGGACTTGCACAGACCTGCTTTTTGCAATCAAGCCGTAGCTAGTTGTGGTTAGTTATACACAATAAACATCTCCATGATAGGATTTAGTCTTCAAATTTTGCATTGCATGCTAGCTATGTCGATCCCTTAACTATTCATGTTGCAGTCTCAAGTTAATATTCAGCTAACTCTTTGTTTTTTCTGTTTTCTAGGACACTGCCACGGCTGTGAAGGCCACAAGCCAGCTGTTGTTCACCCTAGCAGCCAAGCATATGGCGGTGGAAGTAGTACTTTCATTAATTTTCCGGGTTCAGACGGCAGCAGCTCAGACAGCGATTAGTGTTAGGTAATAGCAGCTGCACTTTGAAACTCGGTGGTCAGGTTTGGCCTTTGTGGATGCCTAGTCTTCCGGTGTCACTGCCCTTTTGTTCTTGCGAAAATAATTAGATGTGCTTCCAATGGCAAGGCCTTAACGGATATGTCCTGGGACATCATTGTACATATCAAGTGAAATGTGGACATGAGATGGAAATGTGTGTCATCGTGTTACACAGTTAGATCGTACTAGGTGAATTTTGCCGTGATATTGGGGTGTTTCATAACATCGTAGTAAAACTTTTGTGTATATTTATCTATATTTAGGAACGTATGAATATGACCGTAGGAAATTTGTGGCTTTGTTTATGGCTGTAAGAAGTATTTATCTTTACTTAGAAAATCGTATGAACATGAACTGTAACACAAATGTTAATTCCAATGAAGAACAGATAACAATTTATCATTGTTTATTAACCTCCGTGAAGAACAATAAATGCAATGTAGAAAAATCATGGCGGGTATGAATAATTCCTTTCCATTAGATTGCAAGTTAACAAAATGGATAAGATGATCTGATAATACACTAAACCAATTAAACAAATAAGGAGGTTTATGGACAAAGAAAGACAGATATAATCTAGGGATAAAGGAGATGAGTTGCATTTGTGCACTCAGCATCAGGAACGCACGGCCAATTTATCAGTTGTGGAACCGTAGTAGCATTCTTATCAACATTTGTAACTCTTCAAGGGTACAAAACCAAAATCTACCCTGTAGTTTGCTGCAAAGAAGAAAATAAACCTTCAAAATGGCAGATTCAACAATTGAAGTCGATATATTCTTCAAGCTGAATAAATGAAACTAGGTCCATGTGCGCAACACATTACTCAAAAGGCATAACCTAATACAACCTATGTAGAAAGTCAGCTAGAAAAAAGTGGCATACAAATCCAAATGAATGATAGAATACCCAGAATTACATTGTATTTTGCTGCAAAGAAGATAAATCTTCAAAATGGTACATTCAACAATGAAAGTAAATATATTCTTCAAGCCAAATAAACACAACCAGGTACATTTGTATAACACCCTCTCAAAAGGCACAACCTAATAGAACATTACTAACTAAGGCAGTTAGAAAAGAAGTGGCATATAATTCCAAAGAAAAGAAGTAGATGATACGATTAGCTTGTACTATAGATAAGATGGCGTAGACATGAAAAGTTGCTACCGTGTGTATACTCTCCACACCTTACTTGCAAATTTATTTGAAATATAAATATTATATAGCTTGACGAAATATCACTAATATGCGCAACTTCGTTCCAAAGAGAATAACGGATCCTCTAGTTATTGTTTCCATCCTTCCGTATTTCCTAGAAACTCATTAAAGCTGGCTGTATGATGACGAAGATGATGACCCCCATCCAATCCCGGAAAATGTTCCTTTCCTGAAAACAATAATAAACCACTTTCACGGTTCCACCTGTCAAGTAACAATATGAAACAACTCAATACCATCCCAGTATCCCACCAAAGTAAACTTGGTGGAAGAGAAATTTTTGCAACGGAAGGATCCTAGACAAGGCACATTCTTGATGGATACGGAACCGAGAGAATTCCTTAGGATAGATGCAACAACCTAGTTAGATGATACGTATCTGAATTACTGGACAAAATAATCAGAAGAATCAAAGACTAATGAAGTAACTTTGAATGTACACATGTAAGTTATTGCATACAATTATCACAAAAAACATTTAGTTGGTGGAATTCTGGATATGAATAGACCTATAATTGAGAAGTAACTTTGATAGGACTAAGGTGATATAGAAAAATAACCTCGTAAATGGAAACATTGAGAAAGAGTTGTACATGGTACAACCGGAAGGTTTTGTCGATCCAGTAAATGCTAACAAGGTATGCAAGATTCAGCGATCCATCTATGGATTGAAGCAAGCATCTCGGAGCTGGAATCTTCGCTTTGATGAGGTAATCAAAGGTTTTGGATTTGTCCAAAATTTGGAAGAGACCTGCATTTACAAGAAAATGAGTGGGAGCTCGGTTGTGTTCTTAGCACTATATGTAGATGACATATTGCTGATTGAGAATGATGTGGAACTTCTAAATAGCGTGAAGGAATATTTAAACAGTAAATTTTCCATGAAGGACTTAGGAGAAGCTGCATACGTCTTAGGCATTAAAATCTATCGTGATAGATCAAGACGTCTATTAGCGTTGAGTCAGAGTACATATCTTGATAAAATACTGAAGCGTTTCGGTATGGAGAAGGCAAAGAAGGATTCTCTGCCTGTTATCAAGAATAAAACATTGCGGAAGGCACAATGTCCGGTAACGGAACTGGATAAGGCCGATATGACTAAACATCCTTATGCTTCAGCCATATGATCGATTATGTATGCAATGTTGAGTACTAGACCTGATGTGGCATTCTAAGTTTGACAAGTCGGTTCCAGAGTAATCCTGGAATGGCGCATTGGATCGTTGTTAAGAGCATTCTTAAGTATCTCAATAAGACGAAGGAAATATTTCTTGTCTATGGTGGCTGCGATGAAGAATTTGGTGTAACAGGTTACGTGGATGCAAGTTTCTGCTCAGACCCCGATGACTTTAAGTCACAGACAGGTTATGTGTTCAAGGTGAATGGAGGCGACGTGTGCTGGAGAAGTGGGAAGCAACCCATCGTCGCACAATCTACAATGGAGTCGGAGTACATTGCTGCTTGCGAAGCCGCGAACGAAGCTGTGTGGCTGAGAAAGTTCATTATTGAACTTAGAGTGTTCCCGAGCATGCAAGACCCCGTGATCCTCTTCTACGACAATACGGGTGCCATTGCTAACGCCAAGGAGTCAAGGTCTCACTCCACCGTCAAACACATTCTCCGACGCTTCCATGTGATACGTTAGTACGTACAAGGAGGCGATGTGAAGATTTGCAAAGTGCATACAGATCTGAATGTGGCAGATCCGCTGACGAAGCCTCTCCCGCTTGACAAGCATGAAAAACACCAGTTAGCTATGGGTGTTAAGCTTTTACCAAGTTGTAATCTAGATTAATTTGTACTCTAGTGCAAGTGGGAGACTGAAAGAGTATGCCCTAGAGGCAAATAATAAAGTGTATTCTTTATCATATCTCGTTTGTTCATAATAGGTTTTTGTGTCATGCTATAACCGTATTAAGCGGAAACATTAATAGGGTGTGATGCGTAAACAACCAGGTCCCTAGTAGCCTCTACTAAGACTAGTTTCGTTGCGCGATTGATGATCGAGGTTTCCCGATCATAGGGCATGGTGCCGGCCGGTAATGGAAGTCATATCGTTGGAGAACGATGTGATGGACATACCCAGATTTGGAGGACGTAGTCATTACGCCTTTGACCGTGAGACCAACTCTTATTGTTATTCCTGAAAGAATACTTTGATTGCACCAAACGTCGTATCTTAATTAGTATGACAATAACGGTGATACTTTTGGGTATCAGAAAGAAGTAGTTGAGACGAGGGGTCAAGAGCGGGATTTGCCAGTCCGCATAGCAGGATAGATACTCTAGGGCCCACTCGGTGAGATCATGTCTAATGAGTTTGCAAGCATGTGACTAGGTCACGGAGACATGAAATCATAGACGAGTAGAAGATAGCGTTGTCGGTAACGAGGTCAAGCTAGGTATGGAGATATCTATGGAACCACGCTCGGACACGCTAAGTATCGCCATGGCAAAAGGTTTAAGACTTTACGTTCAGGTTTGATAAATGAAAGTCATTCGTTATATCACAGGGATTAATTCATGGGGTCCAGTCCTACGAGTTAGTCGTTGATTGGAGAGGAGTCTCGATCGTACCTGTTATTATATCGAACCGCTAGGGTAACACACTTAAGGGGTTTCGACAAGACAATCGAAAAGGAAAGAGATCATCGGGAATGTCCCGGGAGGGGTCCGATGGAGATCGGGTAGCGACGAAAGAGTTTTCGGAGCTAGAATAAATTATATATAATATGTTTGATATTAGTTAGTGTAATTAATGTCCAAATATGACTTTATATATTTATTTTCGAATTTAGTAAGGCTGATTTTGCTAAATGGGCCTTCAGGTGGAAAGAAGGCCCATGGGGGGGAGATCCCCAAGGGAATTCGGTGGGGGGAGCATGGCTGGCCTAGGTGGGCCAAAAGGGCCCCACCAGGGCCGGCGCACCTTCTCATGCCGCACCAGGCATGTGGGGGTTAGTCCCACATTGCCTAGTTAGCAAGTTGTCTCCCTCCCGGGAGCCTATATAAGAAGGGGCACCCCTACCCTTTTAATTCACCAATTAATTCCCTAATTCTCTCTCGATTTCGTGATTCCCTTTGTCGGAGTTGCCCCGAGTTGAGAGGGGTATGTCTTCCACCATTGCCCGCTGCTGGTGTTCTGGTACAAATCTTCCGCTGCTCGTCCTGGACTGGAGCTTCGGATGCCGTCGTTTCCACCGTACGTGTGTAACGCCCTGCGAGGTGCTGCGCTAGGTACTCGGAGGTCTGCTTCCTCTACACGACCTTGAGGTCGGCTTCGTCGGTCTTCATCGACAACGTTTTTGCGGGAACGTAATCCCCGCTTTCGGTCTACAAGGGTATGTATTCCGATCTCTGTTCGTACTACTATATCTGCATAGAATAGATCTTGGCATGTTTTAGGGATATCGTTTGCTAGGATTTTTTTTGTTTCCTACACCCGATCCCCTTCAGAGAATAGGTTGGTGGAAGAAGTATCAGTGATGGAGGAGATCTTGGTCCATGACGGAAGGAAAGCACAGAGTGCGCAAAATTTTTTCCGATGGGCGGAAGGAAATAGCAAGGTAAAAATTAAAAGCATAACAAAAGCCTATATATTGACGGTGTTTAAGACATGATAATTTTTGCACATGGTGGACTCACTTTTGAATATTCTTATTCTTACATTTTCCTTAGAAAAAAGTATACTCATCTAAATTTGGACAAAGTACAAGACATGTGTTGTTGTTGGACGTAGGGAGTACATACGACTAGACCTAGGAAGGGAGGGAATAGTAGATATTGTTTTTATGGAAAATATGCTTCTACCAAAACTGAAAGTTCACAGGGATTTGGGTTAGTTTTGGTGATATAAATCATCCGCAGCCACACAGGATGACGGGAATAGGGGTGTAAACGGATCGGATCGGATTTTGCCTTTACCATATCCTTTATCATAATTTTTTATCGGATTTGGAGCGGATCGGATAATGACCGGATGCGGATTCAGATGCGGATATCCGTGATGGCGGATTTGGAGGCGGAAACGAGACGGATTTGGAGCGGTAACAAAATTAATCGGATATATACGTGTACAAGTAAATTGTCAAACCATACATACAAAAGTAATTGTTCGATGTCCTAATAACTAACAAACTCGTAGTTCATGATCTTGACAATGACTATTTAAGTGAGATGTTGTTTGACTAACGAAATCAGTAACTTACTAACTGCAAATTATGCTATATTAGACTAGACATTTCGGTAGAAAATCGGATTATTTGGATTCAAATCATCGGATAATCCTATTTAAATTTTGAATAATCTTTATTTTAGGCTATTTTACATACCATATCCGGGTGTCAAATTCAAAATCGAATATCCTTAAAAGTGTATATGAATTGTTGAAAACGGTTTCAAAATTGGACATGCTACGAAGATTATCCTATCCATTTACACCCCTAGACGGGAATAAGCACGAGCCTGCCCGGCCCATCCAGGAGGCCCACATGTCACGCACCCTATCCGAGTGCCGTCCGTCATAGCTCCACGAGTCAGCTCTCCGTCACCGTGCCTCTCACAAAAATAAAAAATAAACTCTCCGTCACCGACTCACCGTGCACACACAGGCGCCGAAATCCCCGCCTACCTTTCCTCACCGTAACAAACCCCACCGACACGTGGGCACCACACCTTACTCGGCCCACCCGTCATCCACCGTCAGCGATGAATCCAATCCAATCCCGTCGTGTCGCCACCAGCTGCTGACTCCATAGATAGCTACATTTCTTAATCGCGACGCTTTCCCCACCCACTCCCGGTTGTCCCTTCCGCCTCCGTTTCAAAAACCTTCGTCGCCCCCGCCTCCGGCAACCTAGGGTTAGGGTTTTGCCCCCCACCCCACCCCACCCCACCCCGCCGCGCCGCTCCTCCTCCGCGCCGACACGCCTTCTCCCTCCGGTACGTACCCAATCGCTCCTCTCGGTAATGTCGCTGGGTTTTGTTTCGTCTGGGGTCCGCGCCCCCTCGGAGACGCCGCCGGTTCGCCTCTCCCGGACGGGAGCCGCGGGTGCCCGCCCGGGTGCTCGGGGACGGCCCGCCTGGGGTCGCGGTGCGTGGGAATCGTCTGATTTCTGTGGGGAGAGAGCGAGCGGCGTCCTCTTTTCCGGAGGGTAGGATCTGGGCTGTGCGCGCTCTGTAGCACCCTCTTGGATTTTCGTTGGTTCTGTGGTGGTGCCCCAATAGAAGTTTCAAATACGGTCTAGATAGAGTAATGCTCTCACTAAAACTCGCTGCTGCTAATAATTTGTTTGACACTTGCTGCGGGAAAGATAAAAAACGTGTGTAATTTGTGACTGACAGACGATGGTTTATGATTAGAAATTTAGAATTATGTATGTGCATGCGTGTTTCGGTTGCTGGTGATTAGGACCGACCACATGCATTTCCACCAAATGAAAGAATGAAATGGAGGAGTGCGTTGTTGCATAGTTCTGTAATTATACTGAATAGCCAAGCTGTTCAATGGTAGTTGTTCTGAAGCAATGTTCTGACCTATTGGTTTGGACTACCTAGACACTTGCCCCGACACACTTGACAAAGAAAACCGTGCAATTTGTGACAACCAGTGATTAGGTGCGTGTGGTTGTGTGACTGAATTGCTGGATGATTAGGAACACATGGATTTTCTCTTAAAAGAATGAGATGTCTGGAACCCTGGATGAATATCCTGCGAATGCTCTTGATTGCTAAGCAAAATGCAATGTTGGACTCGAGGAAATATGTGATTTCTCTGAGACTGAACTTCGTGTTGGTGTAAGATTTGTGCTTACAGAGATTATATAGGCATGCTTGCTGTCGAATGTAAAATGCTGCCCTTGTAACCAACATTTTGTACAAGATTTAATAGTCACTGTTATTAATCTGCAACAGCCTTGTCGTTATGTTACCCTACCCCGCAGCATCCTCTCATTTTGTCCTGACTGCGCTATATCAGGGTTTCACTGAAAGATTTGTGACGGGCTTTGCTGCTCTAATTCTCTTTGTCAATTTCCATCAGGTCTGCACTCTGAGGGTTTGCTTTGAAGGAGTTTTTGCAATTACCCTTAACTATCTTGGCAGAAGTGTGCTGTAAGGTCTGGTGTTCCAGTTCTTGTATGCGAGCTAGCTTTGGGCAAGAACTCTTCTTGATTGAAGGATGCCGACAAGAAAAAAGGGTCCTGCAAGAAATGCAACTGTCGAGCATGTCAATACGAAAACCGGTAGACAACCGAGAAGATCAGCTAAGACTGCAGGTCCTGAAAAGAAAGTCAACGACTTGATCACTTCTTCCTCTAAAAAGCAGAAACCTGGTAAAGTTACCCTCCCCTTTACATTGATGTGTGTTATGGTGTAACTTTTATTGCAAAGTATATAATAAGATAGTTGATAGAAACTTGGACAGATGAGCAAAGATAAATATTATTATTGTGTGGTATCGTGCTTGTTGTATATTATCATATGTCAGTTTTCCTGTAAGTCCAAACTAATCTGTTATATATAAGGTCATTTTTAGGCGCCGTCTCAATTTTGGCAAATGTGCTTTCCATGATTTTTACTTCAGTTGACTATATGGAGTTGTTCTGGGACCATGTAATGATATGAGCTCATATAAAGTTAGCGACTTGGTTATCCACTACAGCTGTCTTGCTTTTGCACTAACCATTGCTCTAATTGTGACTCTGCAGCTGAAAACCTTCTGAAGAAGAATCGAGTTCTTAGTGGTGGAAGAAAATTGACATCTCTCTCTGATTCTACCATTACTGAAAATGAAGTTGCTAATGTGCCAAGTAGTAGTATGCTAGATAACAAGGTACAGTTCATTCTGGTTTAAGTGAGTTATACTTATATAGGTGAGCTGGCTTTGTCTACATATGTTATCATGCAACACATTTCGGTCAAGATATAAAACATGGGCTGAAAAATGAAAACCGTCTCAATTAAGTATTTTTTTTCTGCATAGCAACGTTTTTGGGATGCACACACAAACTATGTCAATCCTTTATAAAGCAGAAGATATTTTTGTCTTCTTTCACAGGAAAAAATGTGTTTTTTCGTGATTTTTTTTTGTGTGGACATAGAAAGTTTGGATGTACATCCAAAAAATTTGTTTGCAATTTTTTGATTTTTTAATGCATTTTTATAACTGGTGCATCTAGACTTATGAGTCAAAACATGTCCTTTTATAAGCTATAGCTGATGTATTTTTTAGCATAGGCCTATTTCTACGCATCTACAAGACTACATCAATCATCCGTCATCGTGCAGCAATTATTTGATTCAGGCAATAAATATTTTTATGGCTAATTTTTACTGCTAGAACCGAACTTTCGAGTAGGATTAATGCACCATCTGAATCCTGTACTTGTTCCTTGACCAGTTCCTAACTTTACATTCTTATGTCTATTTGGTCTTCCTTCTGTCAGCAGTCTCAAGAAAATGAGGAAGAGCTTTCCATATTTTCTCAACCGTTCCACCATCATAATGAAGACGACGGTGATGGCGTAAGCAAAGGTACAAAATATTAAATCGTTGGAACTTCTTTCCCTCTAAAAATGCTATATTAATATTTTGCCATCTTAACATGTATCAGTGAACTAAATTTATGCTTATGATAGCAACTAGTAAATTCTCTGGCATGAATTCTTATACTCGATACCTTAGGTCCTAGCAAGGTATACCCATATAAAGGCACCTTTTTCCTTATTTATAATTTTTAGGTCAAGACATACTTAGGTCTTTCCCATTTGTAGTATTCAATTTAGGTTACTGTAGTATTTTGGAGCTTCTTTTATGGGGAGGAGACATGTGAATGTCTGATAATCCTTGATGGGTGGTAACAAGTGGAACATCTTGAAGTCCTAAGTCACTTTATATGCTTTCTCTTCCCCTGACTGGTTTAGATCGTATATGTGAGAACTTGATAGCAAATTTAAAGTATTAAAATTAGTTTTCTTATTTGCAACCTGTATGACTAAATTGAATCTGTGACATGATTGCCCAACATCGTTTAGGCCATCTGCATCAGCAATTGTCATACCTGTGTTTGAATTTTCACACCATGCATAGAGGGATTAAAAATTGCTCCTTCCTAAGATGGCCTGCCACTCTTATGCAGTTCCTATGCAATCAACATGTGGAAACGCGAGGCTTGAAAATGATGAATTCAGTCAGTTGGGTAGTCTATCTCCTGAAGTGTCTGCTATATATCTTGCAATGCAGCACTCTAAGCTGGAGTGTATTGATGAACAAAGTCAAGATTCTATCTCAACAGATGGGTGCGCTGACCCTGAAGAGACCGAGGAGCTTGATGAGTTTGACCCTTATACCTTCATAAAGGATTTGCCTGAGTTATCTATGGTTGTACCCAAGTTTCGGCCCGTTCTTCTTCCAAAGCAAACTCGGAGCTGCCCTAGAACCACCCTTGTCCTTGATCTGGATGGTAAGATGCTTGTTGGGTGAACATTTTATCTTTAATATAGGCTCTTGAGTCTTTGATGATATATCAAAATAGAATAATTAATTTGCTGATGGTTCTTCTGTAAATACTGAAAATACTTCTTATTTAACTATATCAGACCTTTTTCATGTTAATATAAGCCATTCAGCGATGATTAATATGACCTGTGACTTGAGCAATATTAGTCAATGCTGTATTAATTAAGAGTAGAATCTTTACAGGGTTCTGGAGTAGCCCCCTGTGAAAAGTTTCAACAATTATGTCCCTAGTTAATAGGCCCGTGGTATTTCACTTCGACAAACTTAATATAAACCATAACTAATACTCCCTTGTTCAATAGTAATATAGAACAAATAAATTTGTCCTTAGTCGTTTTCTTAGTTTGAACAAGATTATATGAATAAATAGCATGTACAAAATCAAATCAGTTGATACATCATGGAATATGTTTCCGTACTGCATTTATTTTGGTATTATAGATTCTTATATTTTTCTGAACTTGGTCAAACTTAGGAGGGTTTGACATAGCACAAAACTTATATGCCTTATGTTTTGGCTAGGAGGTACTACATGCTAGTATAATGCTGATAGGGCCAAAGATCAGGAACATTTTTGTTCATAGGGGCTGAGGATTATTTTTTGTGAGAGAACAAGGATCTGGATGAACTGTTAGCTAGGTAGAAACCCATGAAGTTGGTAGTCTGTGAAATTAGAAGTTGCTGTAAAACAAGATTGCACATGTTTGTTGTCTCTTCTAACTACTGCAACCTCATCATTATTGTTCATGTACTATCCGCATGACTATGGAAATTGTTTCTTGATGTTAAAAGAGTGGACCTGTGTGGCTGTGCACCAACCTCTATTTTTTCCATCTTCCTACTTATTTGATAAAATTTAACATGCCCTTGTGTTTGTTGTTAGCTCTTTCCTGTACCTTGGTGTTTTCCGCTCATTATGAATTCAGTGTTAACCTAATCTTAAGTCATAATGTCATGCAGAGACACTGGTGCATTCTACGCTTGAGCACTGTGAAGATTCTGATTTCACTTTCCCAGTTCAATTTAATCTCAGAGAGCACACAATCTATGTACGCTGCCGTCCATATCTGAAAGAGTTCCTGGAGAGAGTAGCCAGCATGTTTGAGATAATCATCTTCACGGCTAGTCAAAGTATTTATGCAGAACAACTACTTAATGTTCTTGATCCCAAAAGAAGATTGTTCCGTCATCGAGTTTATCGTGATTCTTGTGTCTATGTGGAGGGAAACTACTTGAAGGATCTTTCCGTTCTTGGGCGTGATTTGTCCCGTGTGGTCATTGTTGACAATTCTCCACAGGTATGTACTTACAGCATACACATTTTATTATTCACAGATCAACTGTTTCGTCTTTTTGAAGCTCTCTGAAATACTATTCAATCAAATCTAGTTATCATGATTTTCTTTGCATTTCAAATTCTATGTTTTATTCTGCACTATGGGCCAATTTTATAGAGTAATTGGGCTACATATGTTTCTCTGGAGGTTACAGTTTAAATAGTTCAAGATGCTGAGATAATAAATGGGGACTTGGTGAAGCAAACATAAACTACTATCAATATGAGTGAAATTTTGGGTTTATGATCATGATGTTTTTGGGTTGTCAGTTGTCTATTCTTGGTTGTTCTGGAATTGCACTATGAGTGACATTTCCGAACTTTATCTTACTGGTCAGTGCCATAATTTTTTCTCAATTTTCAATCTTTCACCTGTACTACTACTCGTGAAACATTTCAGTTGGAATATAGTTTTCTGCTGGTATTAGAGTGCCCCAGAAAGAAACTTGATCATTTTTGTAATTTATTTGCTGACCTTGTTGTACCATGGCTGTATTCAGTCCTGTTGTTGTGCAATGGGATACATATGTAATTTTTTGTTGATCTGTTAGGA
Source organism: Poa annua (assembly GCA_026929855.1). Taxonomy (NCBI): domain Eukaryota; kingdom Viridiplantae; phylum Streptophyta; class Magnoliopsida; order Poales; family Poaceae; genus Poa; species Poa annua. The sequence goes on along the minus strand of CM049427.1, from coordinate 3,940,615 downwards.
AAATAATTTTTTGTGTAGCAGTTGGTTGCCTTTTTTTCTCTTTGTCAGTACTACCAGTACCTCACATGTAAGCAGATGAATAAGAGGTGTTTTCTGCTTTTCTTGCTTTCAGGCCTTTGGGTTCCAGTTAGATAACGGTGTACCAATAGAAAGCTGGTTCGACGATCCAAATGACAGGGAGCTCCTGGCGCTGTTACCATTTCTGGAAAGCTTGGTTGGAGTGGAAGATGTTCGACCATTCATTGCAACAAAGTTCAACCTACGCCAGAAGGTGGCTAGTGCGACCTCCCTCGCAATGCACTTCTTTCCCAATGCAGAGCATGCCAACTGAAGGGACTCTACCTCTCGCAAAAAGTGAAGGCTCTTAAGTTGCCCGAAGGAACGGAACCGGTGAAATTGTCTAGTCTGCACTGTACCTGAAATTTAGAATCCTTGCCCCGGGTCAACTATGTCATTGAATTCAAACTGTCAGAGAGGGATGTGGTAATTTGCTCTGTTGTAAGTTTCTGAAAAAACGGCAAAACTTTGTACAATCAAGCAGTAGACAAACCCATAAGGTTGTCGTGACCGTGTTGTGCATTGGACGAATAATTGCCCAGCATGCAATAGGCCAGCAGGTATTGTCAGAAATTTTCTACTCACTGCAGTGCAAAAGGCAGTGAGATTATACCTGCACATTGAGCCTTTATATCTCCATCTCCATCCGTGATCTGATTGTTAGCTACTCCCTCCGTTTTGAATTAATTGATTCAGATTTAGTTCAAGTTGTATTAAATCTGAGTTAATTAATTTAGAAGTTGTGGTCACTTTCAAAAGTACTACCAACTGCACCCGATAGAGCATCAGTTCATCTGCCGTCTTTCCGAACCCTAGTCGATCTTCCGCCGGCTGCCGGCACACAATGTCAACACCGTCTCCGTTCTGTCAGCGGCCGTGCGAGCCACACGATTATAAACCGGGTCGCGAGGATATGCCTCCACTCCAACTCCAGTGCCGATGCACACGCCGAGGTGAAGCGGCATCGATACGTGGTGCTTGACGACCATGCAGACAGGATAGCGCTACGGCATCCCAGAAGCTGGACCTCGATCGGTGGGGACGACCAGGACGAAGACGATATTGGCGGCGGCCGTGCGTGCCGCCTGCCGGAGCCTCCGGTCCACCGCGTGGCGCTGCCAACGGTCGACGAGCGCGTGCAGTTCGCCGGCGTGGGCAGGAGCATAACGTCGGCTCTTGAGGCGATCACTGCGACTTCCGCATGCTCCTCATCTCCGACTCCGACACCGAAACGGCGACGATGGAGGTCACGCATCACTTCCCAAGAGGCCTCAGGGTCTCAGGGAGGAAGGCCACATGCATGGCAGCCATGGCCGTACTCTTGAATCCGCGACCAAGCCGGAGTGGAGGCCGTACTCGTGGTCGTGGAACGGCGGAGGCACTGCCTGAGTCCACAACCCGTATTCTTGAATCTCTGAAATCATGACCGTATCTGACAAGAGACCGATAGTAAGTCGAGTATCCCAACCCGAGTCGGTCTCGTCTTGCCTTCTATGAGCCTTTAAATACGGGAGGGGTCGGCTGCCCAGCATCAAACCTATCCAAGCCTACAATCGAGATCAAGCGTACCAAAGCTATTCCACAGCCCGACCTACGTACTGTTTCGACGACAGATCAAGCAGCCGGAACTATGGCGGCGACGACGACGGCCGACGAAATCAAAGTCGATCAAGTCGTGGGGGAAACGAGCAACGTCGACGCCAAGAGCAAGATGGTGACCCTGGTCAGCTCCGACGGCGAGCGCTTCGAGGTCACCCGCGAGGCGGCGGCGCTGTCGCAGACCGTCCGCCACATGATTGAGGACGACTGCGTCGACAATGGCGTCCCGCTCCCCAACGTCACCTCCGGCATCCTCGCCAAGGTCATCGAGTACTGCAACACGCACGTCGACAACACCTCCACCGCCGACAAAGCCAGCGCCAGCGAGCAGGACCTCAAGAGCTTCGACGAGAGCTTCATCAAGGTGGACCAGGCGACTCTGTATGACATCATCCTCGCCGCCAACTACCTGGACATCAAGGGGCTCCTCGACCTCAGCTGCCAGACCGTCGCCGACATGATCAAGGGCAAGACGCCCGAGGAGATCCGCAAGACGTTCAACATCAAGAACGACTTCACGCCCGAGGAGGAGGAGGAGATCCGCAGGGAGAACCTGTGGGCGTTTGAGTAGATTGTCTAGTTTGTATCTATACGTCCTTTATATGTTTATTAGTTAATCAGGAGTTTAGCTACTTTGTCTTCAGACGATCCCGTGAAAACTATATGCTTCTCCTCGACTACATATTTTTGTGCGAAACTATATATATATTATTTGAAGAACGATTAGTCTATATACTTTTAGTTTGTTCAGTTCAATAATAATATCCAGTTCTCCGGTCGTACCTTGAATCATATCATGCACAATTGTTGCAATACTGGTGGGAGAGGTGGGAGAGTACCTAATGGTCTAGTGTATGGCTCTGCATGGGACTGCACAAATCAACAAACAGAAAAGGTTGAGGGTAATTATAGCTCAACGGAATTCTCAACGATTACACGCTACCATATTATTAGATAAAAAAAGTAGTAAAGGAAATTACAATGTACGTGAGTTATCTGTTCTCGTAGACACTCCATCCCTTCCCCAAGAAAATCCCAACTATTCGGTGTGTAGAACTGAAGATACTGTGAGACTAATTAGAAATTGTAACTGCCGGAAACAATACATTTATGATGTTATAAAATCTTCTTATCTTAGTCTTGCCATGTAAGTTAGATATGATAATAAAACATGATATACAATGGGATATTTTTTTGGTCTTCTCTTTAATTATTACTTAGCTAAGATAATACAAGAGTCTTTTTTCAGTTCTCTCTCCTCTACCTCCGCAATCAGGTTACATGTCAACACTAAGATATAATCAATGTACATGCCCTAACAGGTGAAGTTTCAGCCGTTTGAGATGTATCATCGGGTAGTCACTCCGTTTGGATTTAGATGACTCACCTATAGGTAGAAATAGATGCATAGGTGAACCCATAGGTACAAATAGATGCATAGGTGAAACTAAACTCTAAACACTAAACCTAAACGATAAAACCATAATAAATTCTTAGCGGAGCGAGTATTGTTTAGCCCGTTTGGGGACGGCTAGTAAAAATTCACCCATTTGTGGTATGTTTGACCTGTTTGAGATTGGTGTATGGCGCATGCGGGTTGGATTACAGCACCATGTTCGAAGACATTCCAATATTTTTGTTTGGAAACTCCAAGGTGTCTGGCTTTGAGTCGCTGACAAAGTGAGTTTTACGGCGACAACTTTGGGTGCTCCCCACTAGCCAAACTTTGAAGGGGAAAATTTTGGTTCGGGTAGTTTCATCAATGGAGCGATCTGCTTTGTGAGATTGGTATATGGGTCATGTGTGGAACCGTCGCAACATATGGTGTATACGCACAGTCCGTATGGGCTTCTATAGGGTCTATACATACTTGTCAGATTGCACGGTCGAGTTAAAATATTTGGCAGGGTAGCACTCGAGCAGAAACCAAAAAAAAATTACTGCCTTAGACAGTGATATTGACTGCGCTGCGACACCTTTGGCAAAAAAGATGACTCTGGCTCCGAGGGAGAGAAGAGAACCGAAGCGGAGAAGGGAAAGGGGATGGGCGACGCCAAGCGGGTGCTGCTCACCTGCAACGGCGGCGACGACGCCGTCTCGCGGGGCATCGCCACCGGCCTCGCCAGGCACGGCTGCAGGTACCACCACCACCCAACCTCGCCGCCGTCCCCTCACCTTCCCGTCCGCGTCTGATCCAGCGCCTGTTTGCTGTGCGCGCAGGCTGGTCCTTGTGGGCGACGAGGCCGCCCTGGCCGCCACGGCGGAGGAGGTCCGGCGATGTGGAACAGGAGGAGAAGGGTCGGCGGCCGTGGCGGTGGTTGGGCTGGATTTCGAGGCCTGCGATGAGGCGGCCGCCGGCGCGGCGGTGGAGGCGGCGTGGCGCTGCTTCGGGGACGGCCTCGACGCCCTCGTGAACTGCTGCTCCTACGAGGGTATGAACTGACACTTGAGATACACATTCTTTCTCTGTCTTCAGCTCTTCTCTGAATCTTTTCACTCACCTTCAGCTTGTACTATCCATTAATTTCCTCCCTGAACCTCTCCGAACCATGGATATTTGTGAGCAGGGGAAGTGCAAGATTGCCTGAGCGTAACTGAAGACGAGTACAAGAAAACCATGAAAGTCAATGTAACCACACCTTGGTTTCTCATCAAGGCGATCGCGAAGAGGTTCCGGGACGCGCAGTCCGGCGGGTCTATAGTGTGCTTGACGCAGATCATCGGTGCCGAGAGAGGATTGTACCCGGGGGCTGCGGCGTACGGCACGAGCTTAGGCGCCGTTCACCAGATGGTCAGAGTAAGCCTTCTTTCTTGCCCTCAAGCACTGTCAGCTACTATACTAATATGGAGCCTGAAGAATGCTCATGGTGGTAATCAAACTAGTAGTAACAAGCGATTTCTGTGCTTTTCTTTCAGCTGTCGGCGATGGAGCTCGGCAAGCACAAGATCAGGGTGAACGCCGTGTGCCGTGGCCTGCACCTGGGGGATAAGTTCCCTGTATCCGTCGGAGATGGGAAGGCCGAGGAGGCTACCGAGGAGGTGATGCCGCTGCGACGATGGCTGGACCCGGACAAGGACCTGGTGTCGACGGTGCTGTACCTGGTCGGCGATGACTCCCGCTTCATGACGGGCACCACCATCTACGTCGACGGCGCGCAGTCCATCGTGCGCCCGCGGATGCGTTCCTTCATGTAGGTTGTGCATGATGGTCCTGAGGTGGTGATGTCTGTATCTTCACATTCGACTAGGTTTTCTGATATGTTGTCAAGTAGTTGAAGTGGTTTGTGCAAAATATCAACTGTGATGATTAATTGGTCTGTGCTAATTCATACATATCTCACGCTAGTAGCACATCAGGTCCCTCCTTTCGGATTGAAAATAAACTGAAACTCATCGTATGGCCTATGGTTATGACTTATGACAGAAGAAACGCAACCTCATCAAATAAACTATGAGCAAAACTTGAGATGAAATGAACGGGTAATGCTGTCGAGCAAGTCAGCATAGGATGCACAGTTGGTTGGTTGCTTCACTCGTCCTTCTCTGGAGCGGCCTTGCGGCTGCTTCTCTCGGCGAGCACCGACTTGGTCTTCTCCAGCACTCCGAAGAAGATGGAACCGCCGATGCCAATCCACAGCACTCGCGGCTCGATGCCCTGCCAACATCGTCAGAATCAGATCACAGCAATGCAAAAGACCCTCACCAATTTTATCATATGCTTGCAGGTCAGATTTTGGAAGTTATCAGATGGTGAACAGAAGCGTTTTGGTTAGCATCAGGTCATCTAATTTTTTCTTGAATAGTTTAAACTGCTTTGCTCACAAAAAATAGAAAATAAATTCTTAAAGTGCTGCTCATGTCTTTAGTACTGTACCCTCAAGAATGCCCCGGGACCTTCCTCTCTCAAGATTGTTTTAGCACAGCTAACAATTCCAGAGTATTGTTTTGTTTGCCCCTGCAATAAGTTGGAACAAGTAATAATGTCAATTATGCAAAAGAGGGGTTTCGCTTCGGTGTGGAATCTATGAAGAGGATGAAGCATCCACCTGAATCATCAACCTTGTCTTCAGGACATCGAGGGGTGTCGTTATAGCGCCGGTAATTGCACCTAGAGGAAATGGGGTACACCGTATAAGGTAGTGTAGTCTTGGTTCAAACAAGAGATATAAGAGCTGGTGAAGCCAAGTACTGTAAAAGAAAAAAACTGGAAGTTGGAAGATTAAATCAAGAAAAATAGGTTTTACCTGCAAAAGCACCAATAAGTGCATTTTCTGGATCATTCAGCTCCCTCTTTGCCTAGACAGGTTGTTGAGAAGTTCAGTTCAAGTATGAGTTGGACAAAACTTAACAGGAAGTGATTCTCTGTGAATCAAGATAAATCATAATGCATGTGGATAAGATTTGAGGAAAACAGCATGCAGAAACTCATACATAATCAAGTTACAGACATCACGATGAATTAGTAATGGAATGTAGTGATGAAACCATAATGTCCAAAATTTCTACAATACTATTAAACTGAACACCACTCATGAAGGTACAAAAAATGGGAAATAGTCAATCCAATATCAAAACTGAAAGTGTTTCAGGCACATAAACAAGAGAGTAGGTCAGCAGGGGAGTGGGTCAGCAGAATGATTAATAAATATATTATGTCAACAATGACATCTCAGCAATGGTAAACTTTACGTACCACAAGCTTGTAACCAATTCGAAGTTGCTCGTATATACAGAATTGAATGGCATCAAACGGAAGATCTCGAAGTAAAAACGAACCATAGCCCTGCAAACCAAAGTAAACCAGTCTCAGAATGGAGATAATGAGGTGTATTATATGACTGCAATTTCTTTTCTGAACTACAAAATAGCGAGTAGAACTTAATCTTATCAGTTAATAAATTGTTCACCAAATAAGAGCTCAGATGATACATACAGCATAAAGACCTTTAAATCCTTCCTTGCCAACTATGAGACGAACAGCATCAGGTGCAGTCTTGAATTGACCAGTTTGCATCCTTTGTTTGACCACCTGAATGTAACACAATATATTTTGATGAAAAACAACATTTAATGTACAGTACATAAAATAAAACTAACACAAACCTCTGTGGGGACACGAATGAGAGAAGCACCAAATCCTCCAACAGCCCCTGCAGTCTGTACGATCCTCATTCAGAAAACAAGGCTGACATAAACCAACATGCTTAAGGGAGTAAGGATCCAGAAAGACAGCACAAAATAGTATTATTTACGCTTTGGGCCAGCGACAGGCTTGTCGGTGCAGTATGACAATGTAAGAAGGAAAAAAAGACAATGTGCATTGCTTTAAGCGATCAGCTAGTTCATATATAGTGTGTGCAAACTTACAAGATGAGCAACAGCACTCAAATTTTCAGGTAACATGTCCAGCAGTTTCCGCTTAGTTGGCTCATATATTCCCACAAACATAGCAGAAGCCCTGCAACAATTTATAATTTAGCTTAAATAAATCGGAACAGCATATATTGGAGGCAATTTTAACAGTAATTTCATCTAATGATATGAAGCAAAAGTAAGCAATGAATAATGGATACATAGTTTTTATGAAAAGAAGTCGCGATGAACGGGGATGCAATATGAAGATAATGCATGTACTAGTATTACTGTTTAACATGTTCTAGACTCACGGGAGAACACCGACAAGATTTCCACCTAATCCAGAATAGAGGCCTTTCCATTGAATTTGACTTCCAGCTCGAACAGCCTGCATATGTAAGAAATCAAGTCAGATAAAATGTGCATGTGCATTGCCTGTAAGCCATGATATGTAAAAGAATAAGATTTCTCAGAGCAATACTAGATGGTAGATAAGAAGAAGAAAATGATATAGGGTCACTCTTAAAAATGGTGGAAACTGGAGTCACTCTTTATAAGTATACCGCAAGGTGCAAGCACAAGCACACTCAGGTTTCTTATTCTCTTTACCCTGAAGTGTTGCATTGGACAAAAGGCTAACCCATTCATATGAGAAGACTTAAGGGGGGCTCAAGCCATTCATATAGTGAAGTGCATTCTTTTATTTTTCTCTCCAAAATGATAAGTAGGTATACATTGTTCTTGGCATGTCATATAGAGCATGGGCTAGAGAGAGAATTTGGATTTATGTCAGGTTCAGACATGGCAACCACTGCAGGTAACTACTACAGGGTTCTTTGATTTTGTGGCACTTCAGACATTGGCATCCCCAACAAAGTATTCATGTATCTCCTTGGCACATCAGCATAACCAAAACCAAATACCACAATCAACTGCTAACTATCCATGTAAGACCGAACCGCACATCTTCAGACAAAAAAATTTGGCGACTGCGTTGCAGTGTAGAAGCAAATTTACCTGAAGCCTGGTCTTGATGGTGTCGATAGGGTATAGAGCCGTCTCCACCACGACACCGGCGGCTCCTCCGGCTATCACGCCCTCTGCGGGTAGACAGAAAAAGTAAAAAAAAGAGTCAGTTTCCTCCATCCATCTCTGCATTAAGGATGCAGAAAGCCAAACGAAACTGTACTGCAACACTAAGGAGATGTATGCACGCGGCACAGAGAGACAGAGAGGAGGAGCCTGACGTACCGCACAGGACCTGGAGGAAATTGAACGGCTTCTCTTCGTCGCCGCCGCCGCCGCCCATGGCTCCCCGCCGCCAAGAACACCACCACTCTGCACGAAGAAAGGGTTAACTTAAGCCGGGTGGAATTTGGACGACTGAAGCAAGAATCTGCGGGAGGGGGAGAGAGAGAGAGCTCGCACCTGAGGAAGGGGGCAGGAGAGGAGGATGAGCCGCGGGGAAGAGGAGGAGGAAGGAAGGATACAGTGGATTGAGGAGGAAGAAGAAGGGAAGGGCTTTTGGATTGGGTCGCACGCTGCTCGACGGCCCATTCGCACGAACCAGGCCCAAACCCATCCGGACTATGTTGTGGACTCTAATGCAACCTCTGGGCTCGGCAGTTCCGGCCCACCCCATTTCCATCTTTTATATATGGTTATTTTTGTAAGTTTTTAATATGCTTCTTAGTTGTGTGGCCGTAATTGCTTCTTCTTTTTTATAAAGGGAAACATATTAATACCAAGAGGATATCAAGCACACCTAGTCTCGGTAACAACCAACATGATTTAGAGACCTAGTTGCACACGGACTTAAAAAAAAACTACAAGTCATGACTCAACGATCATTCGTGTGCAACAGCAAACCGCAACATCAACCATAAAAAATGGCTATATGAACTACGAAAAAGGTTCTTTGAAAAAGGCCTCCAAGAAAGGTAGGACGGGTGACCGCCACTTTGGATTGATCCAACTACCACAACTAGATCATGAATTTCCAACCCGAAGAGATTCTGGACAATCTCCTAGCAAAGTAAAACATCATCTTTCTCTCCTACGAGCAACGCCTCCTCCTTTCACCTCCCTTCCGGACTTCTCTCCCGCTACGGCCGACTATGCTCTCTCGGTTTTGCTTGTCAAGCTCTCAACTCCCTTCCAATTTCCTACCAGTAAACAAAATCAGATCAAGCCTCTTACATCTCTGCCTTGAGTCGCGACGCATCGTGCTGATCCCTGAACATTCAGCCTACAACCCTCCGGTACCACATCGACGACATCATCGCATACAAATCACTATTGCTGATTTTGGAATCGAAGGTAACATGGATTTGGGGATCGCCTATTATTTCAGGAATACTACTCGTGGGGGCATTGGTTAGCCGGTTGCGGAGGTCCAAATCGAACCCATTATTCCAGACAAGAGCATCACTTTTAATATGGTGGGATTAAAGAGCGGGGAAGGCATCCGCTAGCGGCTCAGGAAGTAGTCATCTGTCTAACCAAAAGAAAGTGGAGCATCCATTGCCTATTTTGCACTGGTTGAGGGAGGTGAGTGTAGGCATGTGTTTGGCTCTAATTTTTGCTAGGTGGGAGTGCTGGGTGGAGTGGTTTGCAAAAGGGGAATGAGTGGAAACCCAGGTTTTCCAAGGTGTAGAGTTGTCATGTAGGTACTTAAAACAAAGTTTCAAAAGCATGCAAACATTTTGTGCATTTAGATTTTTGACTCCTAGGCCACCTAAACTCCTTGGTGTGCATGCTTTGTCCTATGCTACGAGGCTCTGAGCGCCAGAACATGTATCATCTGTAGCCCAGAAGAAAACCCTACGTTTAGCATCTATCATTTGGAGGATGGAGGCAGGGATAAAGAGGGATGACATGAAATGGGTGGGAAGGCTGTCTAGGACCGAAGCGAGGAGGACGAGAAGGCCTCCCTTAAAGAGGAGAGAAGCTTTCCATCCGGAGAGATATTTGTCAATGTTATCAATGATGGGTCGTTCGTCGTAACGCGAAGATGAATGAGGGTATTGTCAGCGTACTGGAGCACAAGGTAGGGGATGTTGTCAGAGAGAGGATGCGCTAGGTCCCCAGCGTGGCAAGCCTCAATTATCAAACGCTGAAGGATGTCAACAATGATAATGAAAACGTAGGGGGAAAGAGGGATGTGGAGGGATGGCTTGTAACAAGCGCTTCTGATTCTAGTGTTTCCCGTGTAGACGATGTGTGTGTCTTGTCATGTGCTCTGGTGATGTCAACTTGCAAAGTCATCAACGATATCTATGCGTCGGTGTGATCGCCGGCTTTCATGCCTCTCCGTGGTCGGATCAGGCTCGCCCAAGCTTCTTCCTCTTTGGCTTTGATGCTATTACGGAGGATCTTTAACTTCGGTGTTGTGGACGACACCGGCTTCGGCACAAATGACTATGTCATCATTGGCAGCAGTGGTGCCCATACCTTTAGGCGGCATAGATGATGCGGCGAATATAGAAATGGCTCAATCATGTTTTTGATTTTCTTTTTAGGGCCATGAATATATAAATTGTGTTGTAATTTCTTAGTTTGTTGGGGGGGGGGGGGCGCCTTGAGTCCTTGTAATAGTTTTGCACTCATCGCCTGATTAAATGCAGTTTTGACAACCTTCATAACCTTTCCCGGTGTAAAAGAAAAGGAAAGTTGCACCATAAGACACTAGTTACAACTTCAAGTCAAAACGTTTCTCCACCGATATACTTGAGAGTTGAGATAGTTAAAATTGACAACAATTATGATACTACTAGTGAACTACAAGCTTGCGAAACATTAGTCCTGACCAAACTAGCATGCATGCGGAAAGCATATCGGCGGATTAGGGTAGACGGGTAGGAAAATAGAACAGTGTGTTGATCTAAGACCTCACAGTTAATCTTGGCGCACACCTGGCACCCGATCCGTTCATGTAGAATTCTAAGCACAATGACACATTCTCTCTCGTTCTCTCTAAATAATCAGAATAAGCATACGTCGCCGTCAAGCTACCAACCCAAAAAGTTGGCACTTATGTGGCACTTATGTTACTACCTATGATACCCCCACTATGACTAGTCTTATCTTCCTACCTACTCCTGTGTTGCTCTGCCTTGACGGCAAATCAGGGTAGACGGGTAGGAAAATAGAACAGTGTGTAGATCCAAGACCTCACGGTTAATCTTGGCACACACCTGGCGCCCGATCCGTTCATGTAGAATTCTAAGCACATTGACACGTTCTCTCTCGTTCTCTCGAAAAAATCAGAATAAGCATACGTCGCCGTCAAGCTAGCAACCCAAAAAGTTGGGCTCCCTAATTACACTGCAGTCCACCCATCGGACTCTACTAACACCCAATTATCTGTCGATGGATCGATCTCGCCTCGATGATGAAGAAGAAGAGTCAACAAAGGGATGCAACGATGGTCCGTCACCTACGCATGCCAGCATGTGCATATTTCCAAGCCCATCCGCGCGCCCCCGGCATCGGCATCGGCATCAACTCCCAAGGATCGCATTCGTCACACACTCAACAAAAACCAACTTGGCCTACGATATTAAGTTAGTGTGTAGATGCTAGAACGTACTACGCTGCGCTCATCATCATAAGATTCCATTATTCGTCATGCATGTGGAAGGAAGCTTCTAAACGTATGGACCATTTTCTTTTGAACAAGTATGGACCATTCTCGTCACGATGCTAATATAATGCCAAATTCTCATCTTGTCAAAATCCATCAAACTCAATCAAATTGTGTGGTATTATTTCAAATTTTCAGGCACACGCATCTAACAACACTAGTTCACATCACTCTGGCGCCACATTGGATGAACCCCTAGAAAATAAATGCACAAATTAGCCGTCTAGTGATCAGTTGCCACCATCATTTTGATCTATGGCATCATCCTTGTTAGATGGATGAAAATAATAAAATTGCGACAAAACTATCGAATGGTATTAGCTTATGTAGAGCCTCTAACATTGGTTCATGTTTATTAAATGAAAGGTAAATATTTCAGAAGATTTATTAGCCAAAAGGTCAAACAAATGGGGGGAATTGGTGGTTTCTTCATAATTATATTTCTTCTTTTCAGCTCTGCATCATAAAGATGGACTATAGTTGAATACGGTCGCGGAAAGTGCCAGTGTGGCTCCCTAGCTTGCTGGCACTTGATTCTCGGAAAAAACTGAAATCATATATCTAGTTCAAGAAAATCTTAAATTACGAGTATATATATACACACATAATGTACATATGGTAGAAGTTTTGTCCAAACAAATTGTCTTTTGGGCTAAAAAAGATAACTTTTCAGGAAAATCCTCCTCCCTCCAATCCGGCTTAAATGTTGTAAACGAACTAGCTACGTACAAATCTTAGTTCAGCTGGCGACAATCTTTTAGGATCAGAGGGAGTAGTATATACTCCACCCTTTTTATTTTCTATAGCTCGGAATACGATAACTTCTGCACCAAAAATTTGCATATACATAGAAAACATGAGTATGTATATATCCAACAGAAAAATATTTAATTTTTTCAAACTCAAATTTAAAATGTTCAATACCATTGGTACTATATCATCTACTAAGTGTAATTAAGTGGAGTATATACTACCGGTAGGTGGACGTGCGTCAGGTTCGTGGGAGTCCCCCTGTGACCGGCGGGATGGCCGGAGCCGCCTATTTAAGGCCCCGGAACACCTCATGTACTCCATTTAGTCTTGTCTAGCTGACTCTATCATGTATAGTACTTACTCATAATTTCATTCATATATGATCTATAAGGTGAGTGGTCAGTGTACTTCGCTAGTACTCTACCACGCCACCGGCTCCTTAGCTACTGATCTATTATGATGGGGAAGGCCATTGTGGCCGAGGCCACGGCGCGGCAGGCGGCGTCTTTTGTCCTCGGCGCGGCGGCCGCGCTCACCGTCGTCATGCTCGTTCAGTACCGGGCGCCGGCTGCGGGCCTCAGCCGCGCCAGGACGCATGGGCAGTTCTCCGGCTGGAGATCGTTAGACCACCACCTCCCGATCAACGGCACAGCACTAGTTGCTTCTGATCATCAGGCGCCGCCGGTTGCAGGTGCAGGTACAGGAGAAGATCATCACCATCAGGATGACGCCAGGAAGAAGGCCACTTCTCCAAAAACTCATGCACTTGATCTTCCCATTGCAGATCACAAAGACGAGGTAAGTTCAAATCATTCAGTTCTTCCTGCTTTCTTTACATAAGCAAATTCAGGCGCTTTCCCATTAATTTGCAGTACGTAGCAGTACCAACTATAATTGACCAAGTAGTCACGGGTTGCCAGTTGCCACTGAATTTAGCTAACCCAACTCCTTTGTTGATCTAACTTATTAGTACGAGTCAGTCAATGCTGTTTGTTGTTAGTTAGAGACCGTTAAATTCGTGCTAGACATACTGGCAAATCTGGCTGATCAGACCGCCCCGCCCGGCCGGTGTCCAAAAATAGTAAAGCTGCTCCTTGATCATCATGCTCATGCATTCGTGTGTCTTGTCTTTCAGGGCGCCAAGGACGTGGAGGAGTTCCGGGGGCTGGCGGAGGCGGTGGCGCGGGCGGCGACGGACGACCGGACGGTGATCATCACGTGCGTGAACCAGGCGTGGGCGGCGCCAGGCTCCCTGCTGGACCTCTTCCTGGAGAGCTTCCGCATCGGCGACGGCACGGCGCGTCTCCTCCCACACGTGCTCGTCGTCTCCATGGACGCCGCCGCGCACGCCCGGTGCCAGGCCGTGCACAGCCGCTGCTACCGCTACACCATGCCGGGCCTCAACATCGACTTCACCTCCCACAAGTTCTTCGGCTCCAAGGAGTGGCTGGAGCTTGTGTGGAGCAAGCTGAAGCTGCAGCGCCGGATCCTCGAGCTCGGCTACGGCTTCCTCTTCACCGACGTGGACATCCTGTGGTTCCGGGACCCGTTCAAGCACGTGACGGCGTACGCCGACATGACCGTCTCCTCCGACGTCTACTTCGGCGACCCCGACAACATCGGCAACTTCCCCAACACGGGCTTCTTCCACGTGAAGCCCAACAACCGGACCATCGCCATGACCAAGCTATGGCACGACTCCAGGGGCCGTTACCCGGGGGCCAACGAGCAACCCGTCTTCAACATGATCAAGAGGCAACTGGTGGCGGAGCTCGGCGTCCGTCTGCGGTACCTGGACCCCGCGCACGTCGGCGGGTTCTGCAGCTACGGCAAGGATCTTGGAAAGATCGTGACCATGCATGCCAACTGCTGCGTTGGGTTGAAGAACAAGATGAAGGATCTCAGGAGCCTGCTGGATGATTGGAAGAATTATACGCGGCTGCCACACTGGGAGAAGCATAAGGCCAAGTGGACCGTGCCTGGGGCCTGCATCAAGATCAAGTGAATATGCAAGATCTCAGGAAGAGAAACTACAGTTAGCAAAATTAATTAATTTATATGATCTAATAAGTTGAATGTAATTAATATGTATATGTATACAGTAAACACATATTAGAGAAGTATATATATATATGCAGCACATGCATGTATCCTGGCCAAGCTCTTCCTTGCTTGCAGTTAGAGATGAATGAATGCAATAGCTTATTTATACTGAACATGATGTTCAGACTAGAGATTTAGCCGTGTGGCGCCAAAACAAGATTGTCTGTGCTAGGAGGACGAGAGATTCGCTGAGAGAGGGTAACTCAAATGAGATTTTGGATGTACATTTTTTTTATCACCACCCTCTACCATTTTTTCAAGCAGAAGTTTTACTCCACCACCTCTTTTCCAAGCTATTTTGTCAACAAAAAAAATTCGCGATCATATTTTTCCAACAATTTTTTCCTTGTGCTTAATCAAGTGAGTACGAGAGAAAAAGGTGGGAAAATAAAACAATCAACATGTAGCCCTAATTTCCGAGTGCATATTGTTTTCACTAATTTTTGTCACATTAGCTTGTTCTGCCTATAGGTCATTGTTGCGAGTGCTAGTGCCCGATAAATTGCACTCGACAATCTATCTATCACTCGGCAACGAGGCTGATTATGGTAATATTTACCAAAAGAGATGCAAGGTCATCATACTGAGGGCTCTTTAGACAGAAGCAATTCCATAAGAATTCTGGAGGACTCCAATCCATGAGAATTTTTCCTATGTACACACCATTCAAAGACATCATTTAAAAAATACCTATGTTTTAAAATCATGTAGGAAGTCAAATGCATTACGTCTCAATCCTTTGTTTTTTTCCTACTCTTACGTTTTAAAATCCTACAATTCAAATATGTCGTGAACATTGCCTTCATGTACTATTGCCGTACTCAATTCATTTATTCTGGATAAGTATGGGACTACATACGAGTAGGTTGATTAGGCAGAGGTGAATGTCATCTGGTATTCTGGTACGACGCATGGCAAGCTACTACCATAGTATGACGAGCCAGGTGCTATATGATGTGCATGGCATGCTAATAACTGACGCTACTTGCCATTGATTTATTTACTTCTTGTGAAAAATAAGGAGGGAACGTCTTCAGTATGTACGCGCATCGATTAATTGATGCATGCATGCAACCATGCATCATTCAAACACCACGCGGTCCCGTATTAGACTGACATGCATGGATTTTAAGCATAGCAGCTTCTCTAAAATAAGCATAGCAGCGGTCTCGGCGATGGAAAAAAATTCGTCGAGCGGGGTCTCTTACTAGTCGCGCGTAAGTATGTTCTTGTGGAAAGCTAAGCTAGAGCGATTGTCCACCTAACGACGATGGAGATAGATCATGGATGCTCATCAGGGATTGCTCACGAGCTGGAATTGATTATGCTGGCCCAGAAATGGTGGTGGCTGAACTGAGGCATCGGACGATCACCGAAATATACCTCATCAGGGATGATGCTCTGGATGGGCAGTTTCATTCTTCTGCACCGATGCCATGCTGGAGAGAGGGAACAATATGTGTATATATTCAGTGTTGTTGCCATATATGCCACTGGATCTTAATTAGAGTATATCATCCTGTGCGTTCTTTGTAGCCCCGGTGGGAAGTGGTGCCAAAGGATCATAAGAAGACTCCCTAGTATAAGTGGTTGGTTTAGGCAGGCAGCAGGTAGTAGTTTGTAGTTGAACTGATTAGGCCCTGTTTGGATTTAGCGTAAAAGCTGTGAATCCACCGGTATTTAGTTCAACTTTGATCTACATACTGCACCGGTTGCCACCATCAGTTCCAAACAAAGTGATGCGAAACCAAATCCCGACAGATATGATCGAACCGTACTGCAGATCAGGCAGCTCAACCAGGCCGTTGGCAGATGAACCTAACACGATCGATCGGTGAGCAAGTAGCTAAGAAGCACAGTAAACATAAATGAGAGGTAGCTAGTACAGTATAATTAAGTACATGCATGGAGTACTACCCTAGCTGAACATGCATTGCATGCATTCTCTCACAAGATTCTCTGCAAACTAACCAATAAATGAATGACTGCACACCAGAACTGAATAAGCCAAATCACTGTGGTGCATTCAGTTAGTACTGCAAGGATCGAAGCTTCCATCTGCAGATCAGCAGAGCAGATGGACTGATGAAACCCACCGGCAGCACAACGCATCACTTGACAATTTTTTCTAATTAACATGTAGCTAGCCAGCAGAAAAGGCAATGGCGCGCGGGTTGGTCGCAACAGCTACTCCGGCCTGCACATGCAACGAACTAGTGTAAGAAGGAACAGTAGCGCTGCAAATTAGCATGCCTGCGTATAGGAATGAATAATCATGGAGCCGGCAGGAAATTTGATGGTTTGCCTCGGCAGCCCGGCTAGATGTTTTGGGGCTCACGATCAGAACATGGCCGGTCCCGGCGACGAGCGCGACGTCTGCTATTAGCTGCCTGCATTAACGGGTAGCCGGGATCGATGATAGAACAGTGTGAGTAACGGAGACCTCACAGCTAATCTGGGAGCACACCTGGCGCCCGATCGATCCGCTATCACTGGGTATGCTAAGCAGAAATTAATATACGTCGTCGTCACACTAGCAACCAAAAAGCTGGCCAAAAGTTCTAATTACACCGCACTCCACCCATCCGATTCTAGTACTGTAATACCAATAGCCAATTATCTGCGGCAAATTAAGCTGAATGTCGAGAGGATTGATCTCGCCTCGATGATGAAGAAGAAGAAAAGTCAATGGTGGCACCGATGGTCCGTCACCTACGTATGACTGCATGTGCATCTCGCACATCCGCGCGCGCCCGGCCCCGGCATCGGCATCGAGGATCGCATTCGTCACACACAGAACACCAACGTGTGGCATCCAATACTAAGTTAGTGTAGATGCTATGTCTACGCTCATGATACGTTGACAGGAAGCATCTAAATGTGTATATCATGTCATTCCATTATTATTCCTTATGATATACATTTGGCAGGAAGCTAGTAAACGCTATGGGCCATTTTTCATTTGAACAAGTATGGACCACTCTTGTTTTTTTTTTGACGGAAAACCGCGAGCGCGGTTTCATTATATTAAGAGGAATCCGGGACAAATGCCGGCTTGGATTATAGGGAGTTACACACACAAAGAAGAAAGAAAAGCAAGAGCTACAACAAGGAAGAAGAACAACATGGCACTAAGCAACAACCCCGCCAGAAAGGCCTTCAACTCTCTTCAACTTTCGGTTACCGTTGGACGCCAGTGCACCAAAAACTTCACCGCCGTAGACGAAAGGCTACAATCCACCGAGATCAGCCACGATGGTGTTGGAGCAGCCGAAGAGCAACACATTGCCGAGTCCACTCCGGACGAAGGGCCATGCGTCGCCGAGGCGTTACACAACCGCCAACAGCGTGATCGAAGGGCATCACGCAGCCGAGTCGACAGCCGGGAAACTTCACCGGCACTAGACCGAGCCGTCAACCGACCCCAGAGAAGAGCTTCCAGCCCCTCCGTAGAAGCACGAGCATCGTGGCCACGGAGAAAGCACCAACACCACCAAAAACATCACCGCCTTCCCTCCAGCCAAGTCCGACTCCATCAACGATGCCCCCAGGAGGGACATGACGACAAGCCGTCAACATCGTCCGACCGGGAATACCCGAGTCGAGGGTTTCCCCTGGAGCACGGACACGGTGGAGGCGAGCATGGTACCACGACAACGCCTTCATGAAGGAGACGACGCCCGCGGGCGCCGACGCTGCCGGCTCCGGCCGTGGCAAGAGCAAGCCTTCGCTTGGCACTGCTGCTCGCACCCCACCGGAAGGCTGGTCCACCCGGGCCTCTCTTCCACCAGAACCACCGAACGAACGCACCCAACCACCATGGCCCTCCATGGGCAGACCTTCCTCTTCCCCTGCAGACGAGGACGAGGCACCATGGGCAACCACCGGAGCTTCGCAGCTCGTGTTGTGGCCGCTGCCCTCCAAGCCCAAGGCGAGCCCAGATCGGGCCCGCGCAGCCAACCAGATCTGGGCCCAGACCTGGCTAGCTCGAGCTCACCGCTGGAGGCCGCACCACCACGCCGCCACGCCGATGCAACTCGCCAGCCGACCACCGCCAAAGCCGGCCACCGCGCCCAGACTCCATCGCGAAACGCGACCAAAGCCGGCCCGCAGGGCCCAGATCTGGCCTGACCTGCCGCGCCGCGGGCGCGCGCCGCCAGCAGCCCTCCTAGCCGCAACCCAGCAGCCACCTCACCGCCCCTCCGCACCCGGCCACGCTGCGCCCGACTGCGTCCCCGACACCAGCTGCAGTCCCCGCTGCGAACACCCCGCCCCGATGCGAAATCAGGAGGACGCCCCGCCGCCGCCTTCCTCGGACGCGCATGGCTTTGCCGGCGCCTTCCTCCGGCGGCGGCCAGGCAGGGGAGATGTGGAGGGAGATCTGGCGGCGGCGATTTTTGGATCCCCCGAGCCGCCAGGGAGGGCGACGCGAGGGTCACTATTACTTATGGACCACTCTTGTCACCATGCGAATATAATGCCAAACCGGCTACCAAGCTATCTTATCACCAGTATGGAAAATGCCCCCGCCAGTGATAATCTCCTACCACCGGTTTCTCACATTGCGAGCCACACCGATGATGAGTGGGCTCGAAGGACCTGACACAACAAAAAATAGTACACACACGAAACAGGCTTTCGCCCCGCTTTATAAATAAAGCACAACGGCCGAGCCGATACAAGGTGATGAGGAAGCTCTCTTACAAAGCAGATCAAAGATAAAAGCACAGAAAAAAAGGAAACCGGACTTGCCACCGAGGACCTCGACGCAAGAATGAAAAGTATCGAGACTCCACGACGACACCCCCAACAGGGTAAGGACGCAAATCGCCACCGCCGTCTAGACCGAGAGGTCTAGGTTTTCACCCGGATCCCTAGTGTAGAGAAGGCACCCACAACAACGCCCCCAAGAGGGTTACGACACCCGCAGGCGTCGACGATGTTGGCGCCGAAGCGCAGAGCTTTCGCTCGAAAGCACCTTTTACCGCCTTAAGTGAGGAGAAGACACCCACAACATCACCCCCAAGAGGGATACGACACCCGCACGCGTCGTCGCTGCGCCCCCAAAAAATAGTACCGCCGTCGGATGTTCTGGACATGCCGGTAATATTCACGTGTTTAGTGGCGCGTGGTATTTAGAAGGTATATTAGACAAGCTAGTAGTAAGTTTTTGGTTCGGAATAAGACATGAAAGTAACACACACCGGCGTGGCCCAACCGGGCCATGTCAATGATAGTTTTGGTCCACAAAGAAAAGAAAGAAGTCCATATAATCCTCACAAGTATCATAGTTTAGACTGCACACACTCTCAACTTTAAACTAGCACATTTAACCCCCCACATCTTTCCAAAACCAGCTAATTGACCCCTAGGCTGTTTTGCTGGCGTGGATGATGAGGAGAGCACGCGAACAGCCCCTGCGTCTTTGCCTTGTCGTCATTGTTCACCGCTGCAGTACGCCTGGTACACTTACAGTGGCATCGAACGCAGCCACTGCGGAGGAGAAGGCATCAAGGCAATACGAAGACGGCGGCGCGACGGCCGTGCCGGGCCGGCCGGCGGGACGCTGATACACACGTAGTCTAGCTAAGCAAGCAGCTAGCTAGCTAGCTGGATGCATTGGGCAATGGACGCTTAGCTAAGCTACCATCCTACTAGTTGATGGATGGATGATTTCAAAAAAATAACCCTTTGAGTAAAGTTTAACAAAAAATAACCCATTTTTAAAACTATTTTGAAATCTAACCCTTCGGAGGGTAGCGCCATGCCCCTCGGCGCTACCCTCCCTGATTTAGCTGTTTTCGACGTGCTCGCGATGGCATGTAATGAGGGTTCTACAGGGTAGCGACGGAGGCTGTGGCGTTACCACACAGAGGGTAACGTCGCATCGTTGGGCGCTACCAAAAAGGGTTAGATTTCAAAATAGTATTGAAAAGAGGTTATTTTTTGCTGAACTTTGTACAAAAGGTTTTTGTGAAATTTCACTAGGAGCTGCGCACGCGGCAAGAAACGAACTCAAGGAAGGCAGCGGCGTTGGAAAGAAATGGCCGGAGAATAGCTTCGACTGCCTCCCTCCCTTCCGGCCGCCCGGCGTACGTGTAGAGTGCTTGCCCTTGCATGCGTCTCCTGGATCGGTGCATCACCTACGATGCTAAACGAGGGAAAGAGTCCAGCACCGGGTCGACTGACATTGCCCATGCATGCTTATTACATTTACATCTCGATCGTTAGGTACTATACTCCATCCATATACAGTACATTTCTAGCTAGCTGCATGCTGGGGTATTTATCCCTAGCTCAACCCAACTACCACCATCCCCGGCCGGCCTTAATTCCCAACGCTTAACGATATCTCGATCGATCGACCGTTAGGTGCACGATCGATCACCAGCTCTTCGACACACACGCACTCGAGATTAGCTGGACCATCAGCGTATACGTACTTACGTCGGCCGAATATATAGCGACTGTTCCTGAACACGCGGCGTGCGTACGTGCTGTATGGACCATTTTATGTCTCCGGCCGTGTGGGAATATTATAACGCCTATTTTTGTAAGCAATACGACACTAATTATAACTTTGAGCGTCTAAAATGGTCCATATACATACACGTTTGGAAGCTTCCCTCCACCATGCATAACAATCACGAATGGATAATGCGATGATGCATGATCATGTGCATCTACAATTAGTATTGGAAATTAAAAGGAAAGCCACGTATCCAGGCGTACGTGACGGGCCACTTTGATCGACGCCCCTTTGACTCTTCTTTCTTCTAGGCGAGATCGGGATCGAGATGGGTATAAGATAATTGGTATACTTGTAGAAGAGTTAAATACACACTGGGTACCTGTACATACTCTTCAATATGCACAATTTGATACTCGAACTTGATCGGACGTGAATGTATGGTATTGTTTGCCGTACCCGGAGCCGTATTGTGGTTCTAAATAAAGTACATGTACCAGTCATTTGTAGGGAAGTTTTTTTACATAGAGAGGTATGCAAAAAATATACTGACCTAACCTAAGGAAGGCGGTATACACAAGGGCCATGCCGAACAATTATTTGTAAATAAAAAAGATCATCTAATATCAGACATGCCGTTTAACTGGAACGGAAATGTGATCATCTATTTATCAATCTTGTGCACCTAAATATGGAAGTACTAAAATCAACTTCAAGCACATAATAAAGGTACTAAAAAACATTAGACAAGTACTGCAAACAACTTAAAGTACATAATATCATCCTAAACCATAACTTAGACGAGTGCATCAGTGTAAAAATATCAAGTATAAGGTACCCTTGGAGAAACTAGGTAGCATTACAGCAGAGAATTAAAACTACTTAAAAACATTAAACATAGATGTTTTCTTTAGTGGTGCTTGATTCTTTCCTACATTGTTTGTTTGTCCTTGTCGTTTTTCACCAACAGAAGCTTGCCTTTCTTCATCTTCTCTAGCTTCAGCAGCCATTCTTCTTGTATATGCAATTTCCAGTCCAGCAATCCTTTGCTCCTCTGCTCTTGCTGCAGCTACTCTCTTCCTCTCTTCTTCTTTTGTTAATGCAACTCTCTTCTTATCTTCTTCCTTTGCTGCAAGAGCTCTCTTCTTCTCTTCTGCCTTTGCTGCGGCTGCTTGTTGTTTTTGTAGTTCCCTTTTGGCCTTTCTCTCAGCTTCTTGCTTCTGAGCACATGTTCTTTTAACTTCTGCTATTATTTTTCTTGTCTCAGCTCTTGCTAACTTGTTTATACGAGCCTCCTCCTGCTTCCTTGCACTTATAACAACTGCAGCTTGTTTCCTTCTCTCAAGTTGTTCTCCTTTCTTGACAACTTCTTCATGCTTCTTCAGAGCTGCCTCTTCGGCTTTCTTCAATTGAGCTTCCTGTCTAGCACTTAGCAAGGACCGCTTCCTCTCCGTCTTTCTGGTTCCTCAAAGCTTGAAACTTTTGTGCCAGTTCTCCTTGCCTCAGTGTACTTGTACTTCCGTGGCTACCCTGAGTCTAGTTCACCAATAGCTGTGCAGCCGTGAGAAATGAGCTTTCAGGGACAGGTTCCTCTTGAATAACTCTAGGTGCATGCATCTGTAGAAGACAATCAGAAAGAGTGTGGTTAACCAACGTCATAAACACACCCATACAAATGAGGAGGCAATGGAAATACCTGCTCCATCAAGTTGTCGACCATGAGATCATCAACATCAGGTGGTGGAACATATCCATCTGCTGTAGTTGTATTTGGTGGAGGCACATTCTCCTCTGCTGTAGTTGGATTCGGTGGAGGCACTGTAGATGGAGGCGGCAATCCAGCCTTCAAGTACGGGCATCCAACCTTATTATGATCCGGTTCACTACAGTATTTGCAGTGCATGATCACACCGTGTCTGCTCATTTTCTTCCCTCCACTGGCATGAGGAACTTCTCCAGGACCTCCCCTTCTCACTTTAGTTGGTCTGCCAACATGTTTTTGATAGAAAGGTGGGTTTATGGGGGGCCAAACATCTTCTGCCACTCGGTTCTATCCTTGCAAGGGTAGATAATGTGTCCATACGCTTTCTGGAACATTGCCTTGGAGTAGCACAGGTCAGCAAGGCTGAGAGGATCCACATTTTCTGACCTACAACAAGCAATGACATGTAGACATGGGATGCCAGATTTCTGGTACCTACCACAAGTGCACAACTTGTTCTTTATGTCTACTATGTAATTAGTGCCTCTATCACCAACATGAAATAGACCATCTCCTGCTCCAGATACTTCTGCAAGGTTAGCCATATATGTAACCTTCTCCACCTTCTTTCTTATCTTTGGACAAACCTGACTAGACCATTTCTCAGACTCAAGTAGCTTTGTGTAGTGCCGTGTCATCAGCTTTCCTTTAATCCTCTTGATCATTGTTAACAGCGGCAGTTCTCTACTCTCCAAGATGTACCTGAATAAAGGAATAATATGTAGTACAAGATGATCATACAATGCTACTCAAAGAAATGTACATGAATAATGTAAAAATCAAAAGGCGACTTGAATAACTATGCTTGTTAAAAACTTCGCAGTTATTGTTTAATAGTATGTCACATTTCGGTAGGTCACTCTGAAATGCCTTTACCCAAGTGGTAGGCTCCAACTCATCAAGCCATTTGTGTGCATCAATACTCATGACCTTCATTTCTTCCATATATTGCTCAAACTTTGCTCATAACTCGGGATTACATCTTCGTCTCCGCGTGCTTCACTTGATTCCTCTTATCCTTACTCCCTTACTTACTTGTCTTGTACTCTATTTTACCTTGTTATTGCTTAGCTTGTCATTTAGATAAATTCACCGTAGTTGCATATCTAGAAAATTTACCTTTGTGTTGAAACTAAATTTGAAAAGACCTAAAATTTGTAATAGCACCTATTCACCCCCCTCCCTCTAGGTGCCGGATTCCCGTTCAACATCTCCGCCAACTCCAGGCCAGGGACGGAGCGGAGGCGCTGCCACAACGGCGGGGACATAGCGGAGGCGTGGCGACAACAACAGGGACGGAGCGAAGGCGCAGAGAAGGACGGGGACGGAGCAGAGGCACAGCGAGAACGGCGCGGACGCATCGGAGAGCAGCGGGAAGGGCGGGGACGGATCAGGCGCTCGCAGGAGAAGAGAAGCGTCGCCGACTCCCCTGTTTCGGGACGACTGGAGATGATGCCCTGGTTTTTTTTTCCAGAGTGCCTTGTTTCTTGCCTGGTTGACTAACAAGAATTGTCAATTATTCAGGGGGTTTTCCAGTAAATGCTCTCTAACAAACTTAAGACATGCCATCGCCTACTGTGTGTACGTCCGCGTACGGTAAACAGTATCGTACATTCACGTCCGATCAAGTTCGAGTACCAAATTGTGCGTATTCAAGAGTACGAGTACCGTATTGTGCTTTCGAAAAAAGTACAGGTACCCAGGATGTATTTAACTCCTTGTAGAATCAGTTGTAAGTATGCAAGAGGATCGGTGGAGTGCATGCAGTACAAATTTGGGAGGCCAACTTTTGGTTAGCATTCCACGTACGTGTGTGCGCCTAGATTAGCTGTGAGGTCGCCGCTCCGCACACTGTTCTATCATCCTATACACATCAGCCCTGCCCTGCCCTTCGCTCTAATACATACAGCACGTCGCGCTTGCCGACGTCGCCGGGACCGGCCGGCCATGTTCTGCCCTGCTCCGTAATCAACGCATGACAATTCGGACAGGAACAATGTTTCCGACGCCGTGTGCACACGTCTACAATGTCAAATAAATATCAGTAAGAGTACATAAAATGTATAGTTATGTGTAATTGTATATTGGACCCTTGGAGCGGCAAGTAAAACTTGTAAAATCTGGTTCATGTAATGAAGTTTATCAGTACGTAGTATCCAAAAAACTATGACCGATTTTTGTTTCTGTAGGATGGTCGCCGTGTATCGATGCTTTGGCTCTCTATCTGTGTTTGTCTACTGGCTACGAAGCATTCTCCCTGCTTTCCTCTTCCCCCCGGCCCGTCGCTCCTCCCCAACCCTAACCCTAGCGCCGCCGGCGCCGGCCGCTGCGCCACCCTCTCCCTCTCTCCACCTTCCTCCCCTCGCGCATCCCCGCCCCCCGTGGCGGTGGCGCGCGCCCCCTGCACTCCCTTCTCAGGCGCTCCCGCCTCGTTCCTCCTCCCTCGCCGCTGCCAGAGGGCACGGCCAGGCAAAGCCCGGTCGGCGCCGACGGCGGCGAGGTTCTTTCGTCCTCCCGCGCGGTGGAGTGGGGCGGGGCCTCTCCCTCGGGCCGGAGCCTGCTTCTCCCGACGGGGAGCAGGGTGGCAGCGCCCGGCTCGTTCGTGGCGGCGGAGTGGCGGGCGTTGGTGTGGTGGTGCGCGACTAGGAGCTGCTGGCGCGAGCTTTGTTCGGGTCCTCCAGATCTGGCGGCGACCTCCAGTGTCGGGCGGAGTCCAGGGCACAGGGGCGGCGGCGTCCAACCTCCTACAACGACTGGTCTCGTGCAGCGCAGGGAAGGGCCGGATCTGGACGGCGGCGGGCCAGGTGGGCCTGCTGCGTGTCCGCAACAGCTTGGCCAGCGCGCTGAATCAGTCGATGGCGGAGCGGTGGTTTCCGTGATGCGCAGTTGGGCAACCAAGCGCATACGGTGCGGATCCGGGCCAGGGGAGGCAGCGGTGTGGCTGCTCGGTGGCTTTGGGGCGGGTCAGGGACGACGACGTCTTGGTGGTGGCGGCGGCGACTCGGGCTAGGGTTGCAGGGCGCTCGACAACGGCTCTCCTCTGGAGCAGGTGACGGGAATGTGGTGAGGCAGCTCGGCCTCGGGACGGTGGCTGGCGGAGCTGGCCGGAGGCGGCGGACTCTCGGCCCAGTTTTGGCCCTCTTGGGCCAGAGCTGGGTTCGGCGGGTCCTGCTGCCTTGTGGTTTCAGTGGTTCCCAACGGTTCGGGAACCCTTCCCCCGACCACGGCGTGGATGGGGTACTAGATCCGGGCCAGGAGGGCTTGGATCTGGTGACCGCCTAGGAGCCTCGTTACCTAGAGGTTTGAGGGTGTGACCGGCGGGTGCGTTCTGCTAGTGACACCCTCACTGTCCTAGGTAGACTCTCTCGGGCCTTCTACTGTCCGTTCCGATGGATTTGTCGTCTATACTCCTGTTGTTCCCTGGGTGCGAGATCTTGGATGCCGGGGCGGCGGCCTCGGAAGGTGGTCTGTGCATGCGACTCTGCGGCAAGTGACGTGGCAGCGGTGTTGGTCATCTTCTCAGCCCACGTGGGTGGCGGGAAGTTGGCGGGAGGAGTGCCTGGTGCTGGCTTCACTTTGGTTGTGGCGGCTCCCAGATCACGTGTGACCTGGCTCAAGACTTCTGGCGCTTTGTGAGTACGAGTGTGGTAGCAAGGTGCTTCCGAGCGAAAGCTTTGCGTTTTGGCGCCAACAGCGACGACGCATGTGGGTGTCGCTACCCTCTTGGGGGCGATGTTGAGGGTGCCTTCTCTGCACTTAGCGTGGTAGTAAGGTGCTTCTGAGCGAAAGCTCTGTGTTTCGGCGCCAGCAACGACGACGCCTGCGGGTGTCGTAACCCTCTAGGGGGCGTTGTCGTGGGTGCCTTCTCCGCTCTAGGCCTTCGGTGAAAACCTAGACCTCTTGGTCTGGGCGGCGGCGGCGCTATGCATCGTCACCCTGTTGGGGGCATCGTCTTGGAGACTCGTCTTCTCTCGATCCCGCGTCGGAGTTCTTGGTGGCAAGTCCGGTTTTCCTTTTCCTTGTTGTTGTCTATCTTTGATCTGTCTTCTGAGGGTTCCTCCTCACCTTGTATCGGTTCGACCGTGGTCTTTTGGGCGTTGTGCTGTCTGGCCCAGCAGCGATTTCAAACGGTGTGGCTTTATTTATAAATTGGGGCGAAAGCCTGATTCGTGTGTGTCTACTGGCTACTGAGAGCTAGCTAGTACCAGTGTTTGGGCCTGGTGTGTGGGTTGTACATACATAAAAAATATAGACAAAGTTAATGCATCCTTTCATAAGCGGATGGAGTAGATTTTTCTCCAGACATTTCACAAAATTATTCTATATGGTACTGCGTTACATATTTATAGGATCAACATATCTAGAAGTTTGCTTATTTTTAGACTATACAAAAAGGATAAATATGCGGCCTAGAAAGGTAAAAACCCTTTTTTTAATCTTCCACATTGATTGTGTGTGTGTGTAAAGCACTATGACAAAATATTTGGATGGAACTTGTGTTGTACGGTATATGTGTAGAAGAACCCATATGTTTTCTTTCAGAATTATTTGAGATTTTTTTTTTGAATTTTTAGAATGATGGGCTACATGGAATAGAGGGAGAGCAACATACCACTCACACTGAAAGGACCAGCTACGCCGAATGAAGCAAAACAATCTGCTGATAAAGAATCACGAGATAGTTAGAATAATCAAGAGATTTTCATGTTATCTTTTTTGAAGTACCCATAGGGGTACGGCTGTACGGAAAAGACTGGATTATTTTAGGTCCCTTTTTTCTGGCAAAGTGATAAGTGTAAGTATAGACTTATCAAGTGGAACATTATGTGCAGATTTTTTTCAAAAAAAAAACAGTATGTGCAGATCAAAAGTCCAAGGGGGACTCGGGATAGAGGTCTTAGAGATGAAAAATGAATGTTTACTAAGCAAATAGAATTTCAAACTCTTGACCGAGGAAGATGGAGTTTGGTAGGAATTAATTCATAATAAGTATCTACATTCAAAATCTTTAGCCGAAGTTAAAAATAAACCGGTTGCCGCTCCAATCTGGAAAGGCAGTATGAAGGTGAAAGATGAGTTTTTTGTACTGAGGTTCTTTTACTCCGGGGAATGGAAAGAGCACTCACTTCTATGAAGATACGTGGATGGGGACAAACCTCTTTCTAGTCAATACATTTCCCTGTATAATATTGTCTACTGGAAACAAGTTTTGGTGGCTTATGTTTTGGCTCAAGCGCTTCCTCCAAACATTGGTTTGGAGAGCGTTGGCCGGAAATAAGTGGACACGATGGTTGCACTTAGTAAACTGGTTAATGAATGTTAATCTGACTAATCATATAGATGTTTTTAATTGGAAGTGTACAACCTCCAATTTTTTACAGTGAAATCATTGTATCTAGACTTCATGAGTGGTCACACAAGGTCTCTCCGTAAATACCTGTGAAGATGAAAGTATCTCTAAAGATAAATATTTTTATGTGGTTCTTATATCGTAAGGAGATTCTCACGAAGGATAACTTAGCTAGACGTAATTGGAATGATTGTAAAAATTGTTGTTTTTGTGATCAAGATAAAAAACCAACATTTATTCATTTCGTGCCCACTTGCAAAAATGGTCTGGCATATTCATATCGCATTTCATATTCAATCACCACATACCATAACAAATTTGTTTGGTAATAATTGGTTAAAGTGTGTCTCTAAAAAGGAGAAGATTCAAATACAT
Organism: Poa annua; assembly: GCA_026929855.1. Classification (NCBI taxonomy): domain Eukaryota; kingdom Viridiplantae; phylum Streptophyta; class Magnoliopsida; order Poales; family Poaceae; genus Poa; species Poa annua. The sequence continues at coordinate 3,912,147 of CM049427.1, read as the reverse complement.
GTGGGTGTTTGTGCCTTGCTTTGGACAATTTGGAATATACACAATGACTATATTTTCAACATAGCAAAGAAAGCTTCATTTATGCGGGTCCAAGTTGCTACATATTGGATCCGTACGTGGTCTTAACTAAAATCAACGGACAAGCGTGACACAATGAATTTTGGATGCAACCGCCTGAAATCGGTCGCGTCAACTGACGTTCTGACCTCAACATAACATGTGGATGCAGAGTCATTTCATGTTGTCTCTTTTTTCCGTTGGCTCATTCATGTCGCAGCTTTGTGCAGCATGATATAATATTTTTGTAAGATGATCTAAAATTCAATAAAATAAAAACCGCATGCATCAATTGATGCAAAGGGTACCCCTTTTCTAAAAAAGAAAAGAAAAAAGAACCATATATAGGAGCCACGTATGTACGGGCTGCTGCTCTTGCATCATGTGCAGCAGCAATAGGACTGCTCACTGATAATTCCTAGCAACTTAGCAAGCTGGAGTGTGGGCATATATCCTTGGCCTTTTCCGCGACTGATTAGAACTGTCCAGCAATGCGTTGCGCTGACGGTGGCGTTTAGTCGATGTGCAGAACTGCAGATGGAAGGGTACTATCTGAATGCGGCACAGTGATTTGGCTTACTGAAAGTAACGCGCATCGGTCATTAGCTCAGAATGCATTCATGTACTTACTTCTGTACGTACCAGTAGCTCTTCTGTTCGTCATGCTAGGTTTCATCCATAACCACCGGTTGGTTGAGTTTTCCTGCTTCGCAGTACGGTTCGTCCATCGACTGATGCCAGGGTTTGTTTCCGAGCCGATTGATTAAGTAGTTCAAGTACCTGTCATCGCTGGTCCATGATTTTCGTCACCACTATAAATCTCCCCCGTGGCTGCAAACAAACAACGTCGTACCACTACGGGAGTGGCTGATCAGCCCGACGGTTATTCTAACGCCGACGGCCAAAGGTCGTGGCCGTCGGCCTCATAATCTGACACCGACAGCTGGAATAATACAGTCGGCGTTAAAGTGCCGTCGGCGTCCTACAGTGAGCCCGACGGTCACCGTCGGCGTAGTAACACCGTCGGAGTACTGGCCCCGTGTGGACGTCCGGGCGCAGCGAGCTAACGGTGCCGTAACCACCCACTCTTACACCGACGGCAACACCGTCGGGCTCAAAACTGTTTTTTCCACTTTTTCTTAAATTATTAGATTACATTCAAAATTGTAATTTGTAGGGGTACTAAAACAGAATAAATAACATAAGAACTAATTTGTACAAATATTGTGATCAAATGTGGCCATAATGCGGCGGGATTATCCGGTCTTTTGTACACATATGCGGGTATCTCCGGTGTTTTGTTGTGGCGGGGTTCCAGAAGTTAGATGTGAAAACTCCCGTTTCAGGTGTCGGGCATGGAACCGTGCGACGAAACACATGAAATGTTTGTTTTTTATGATCCAATATACCAACCTAACACATCCAAGCAAAAAAATCCATGCGTCTACCCCCTCCCGACGCCGTTTAGAGGGGTAGATCGACGGGTTCAGACTTTTCTCCTACGGGAGTAGGGTTTCGCCGTAGAGTGGGTCCGGAGTGTCAATACCCCATCAAAACTTGTATAGACCCTAAACATATGTATACTAGTGTGTTGGTAGTTTGTGGGAACCAAGATACATCTCCGAGGTGCGACCCGCTTCACTGACCTCTCTTTCTCCGTGGTAAGTTCTTGCACTTAGAGGTGAAAACCCCCGTTTTGGGTGTCGGGCATGGAACCGTGCGACGGAACACATGAAATGTTTGTTTTTTATGGTCCAATATACCAACCTAACACATGCAAGCAAAAAAATCCATGCGTCTACCCCCTCCCGACGCCGTTTAGAGGGGTAGATCGACGGGTCAGACTTTTCTCCAGCGGGAGTAGGGTTTCGCCGTAGAGTGGGTCCGGAGTGTCAAGACCCCATCAAAACTTGCATAGACCCCTAATATATGTATACTAGTGTGTTGGTAGTTTGTGGGAACCAAGATACATCTCCGAGGTGCGACCCGCTTCACTGACCCCTCTTTCTCCGTGGTAAGTTCTTGCACTTAGAGGTGAAAACCCCCGTTTCGGGTGTCGGGCATGGAACCGTGCGACGGAACACATGAAATGTTTGTTTTTTATGGTCCAATATACCAACCTAACACATCCAAGCAAAAAAATCCATGCGTCTACCCCCTCCCGATGCCGTTTAGAGGGGTAGATCGACGGGTCAGACTTTTCTCCAGCGGGAGTAGGGTTTCGCCGTAGAGTGGGTCCGGAGTGTCAAGACCCCATCAAAACTTGCATAGACCCCTAATATATGTATACTAGTGTGTTGGTAGTTTGTGGGAACCAAGATACATCTCCGAGGTGCGACCCGCTTCACTGATCCCTCTTTCTCCGTGGTAAGTTCTTGCACTTAGAGGTGAAAACCCCCGTTTCGGGTGTCGGGCATGGAACCGTGCGACGGAACACATGAAATGTTTGTTTTTTATGGTCCAATATACCAACCTAACACATCCAAGCAAAAAACTCCATGCGTCTACCCCCTCCCGACGCCGTTTAGAGGGGTAGATCGACGGGTCAGACTTTTCTCCAGCGGGAGTAGGGTTTCGCCGTAGAGTGGGTCCGGAGTGTCAAGACCCCATCAAAACTTGCATAGACCCCTAATTTATGTATAATAGTGTGTTGGTAGTTTGTGGGAACCAAGATACATCTCCGAGGTGCGACCCGCTTCACTGACCCCTCTTTCTCCGTGGTAAGTTTTGCACTTAGAGGTGAAACCCCCGTTTCGGGTGTCGGGCATGGAACCGTGCGACGGAACACATGAAATGTTTGTTTTTTATGGTCCAGTATACCAACCTAACACATCGAAGCAAAAAAATCCATGCGTCTACCCCCTCCCGACGCCGTTTAGAGGGGTAGATCGACGGGTCAGACTTTTCTCCAGCGGGAGTAGGGTTTCGCCGTAGATTGGGTCCGGAGTGTCAAGACCCCATAAAAACTTGCATAGACCCCTAATTTATGTATACTAGTGTGTTGGTAGTTTGTGGGAACCAAGATACATCTCCGAGGTGCGACCCGCTTCACTGACCCCTCTTTCTCCGTGGTAAGTTCTTGCACTTAGAGGTGAAAACCCCCGTTTCGGGTGTCGGGCATGGAACCGTGCGACGGAACACATGAAATGTTTGTTTTTTATGGTCCAATATACCAACCTAACACATCCAAGCAAAAACATCCATGCGTCTACCCCCTCCCGACGCCGTTTAGAGGGGTAGATCGACGGGTCAGACTTTTCTCCAGCGGGAGTAGGGTTTCGCCGTAGAGTGGGTCCGGAGTGTCAAGACCCCATAAAAACTTGCATAGACCCCTAATTTTTGTATACTAGTGTGTTGTTAGTTTGTGGGAAGCAATATACATCTCCGAGGTACGACCCGCTTCACTGACCCCTCTTTCTCCGTGGTAAGTTCTTGCACTTAGAGGTGAAAACCCCCGTTTCGCGTGTCGGGCATGGAACCGTGCGACGGAACACATGAAATGTTTGTTTTTTATGGTCCGATATACCAACCTAACACATCCAAGCAAAAACATTCATGCGTCTACCCCCTCCCGACGCCGTTTAGAGGGGTAGATCGACGGGTCAGACTTTTCTCCAGCGGGAGTAGGGTTTCGCCGTAGAGTGGGTCCGGAGTGTCAAGACCCCATCAAAACTTGCATAGAACCCTAATTTATTTATACTAGTGTGTTGGTAGTTTGTGGGAACCAAGATACATCTCCGAGGTGCGACCCGCTTCACTGACCCCTCTTTCTCCGTGGTAAGTTCTTGCACTTAGAGGTGAAACCCCCGTTTCGGGTGTCGGGCATGGAACCGTGCGACGGAACACATGAAATGTTTGTTTTTTATGGTCCAATATACCAACCTAACACATCCAAGCAAAAAAATCCATGCGTCTACCCCCTCCCGGCGCCGTTTAGAGGGGTAGATCGACGGGTCAGACTTTTCTCCAACGGGAGTAGGGTTTCGCCGTAGAGTGGGTCCGGAGTGTCAAGACCCCATCAAAACTTGCATAGACCCCTAATTTATGTATACTAGTGTGTTGGTAGTTTGTGGGAACCAAGATACATCTCCGAGGTGCGACCCGCTTCACAGACCCCTCTTTCTCCGTGGTAAGTTCTTGCACTTAGAGGTGAAAACCCCCGTTTCGGGTGTCGGGCATGGAACCGTGCGACGGAACACATGAAATGTTTGTTTTTTATGGTCCAATATACCAACCTAACACATCGAAGCAAAAAAATCCATGCGTCTACCCCCTCCCGACGCCGTTTAGAGGGGTAGATCGACGGGTCAGACTTTTCTCCAGCGGGAGTAGGGTTTCGCCGTAGAGTGTGTCCGGAGTGTCAAGACCCCATCAAAACTTGCATAGACCCCTAATTTATGTATAATAGTGTGTTGGTAGTTTGTGGGAACCAAGATACATCTCCGAGGTGTGACCAGCTTCACTGACCCCTCTTTCTCCGTGGTAAGTTCTTGCACTTAGAGGTGAAAACCCCCGTTTCGGGTGTCGGGCATGGAACCGTGCGACGGAACACATGAAATGTTTGTTTTTTATGGTCCAATATACCAACCTAACACATCCAAGCAAAAAAATCCATGCGTCTACCCCCTCCCGACGCCGTTTAGAGGGGTAGATCGACGGGTCAGACTTTTCTCCAGCGGGAGTAGGGTTTCGCCGTAGAGTGGGTCCGGAGTGTCAAGACCCCATCAAAACTTGCATAGACCCCTAATATATGTATACTAGTGTGTTGGTAGTTTGTGGGAACCAAGATACATATCCGAGGTGTGACCCGCTTCACTGACCCCTCTTTCTCCGTGGTAAGTTCTTCCACTTAGAGGTGAAAACCCCCGTTTCGGGTGTCGGGCATGGAACCGTGCGACGGAACACATGAAATGTTTGTTTTTTATGGTCCAATATACCAACCTAACACATCCAAGCAAAAAAATCCATGCGTCTACCCCCTCCCGACGCCGTTTAGAGGGGTAGATCGACGGGTCAGACTTTTCTCCAGCGGGAGTAGGGTTTCGCCGTAGAGTGGGTCCGGAGTGTCAAGACCCCATCAAAACTTGCATATACCCCTAATTTATGTATACTAGTGTGTTGGTAGTTTGTGGGAACCAAGATACATCTCCGAGGTGCGACCCGCTTCACTGACCCCTCTTTCTCCGTGGTAAGTTCTTGCACTTAGAGGTGAAAACCCCCGTTTCGGGTGTCGGGCATGGAACCGTGCGACGGAACACATGAACTGTTTGTTTTTTATGGTCCAATATACCAACCTAACACATCCAAGCAAAAAAATCCATGCGTCTACCCCCTCCCGACGCCGTTTAGAGGGGTAGATCGACGGGTCAGACTTTTCTCCAGCGGGAGTAGGGTTTCGCCGTAGAGTGGGTCCGGAGTGTCAAGACCCCATCAAAACTTGCATAGACCCCTAATTTATGTATACTAGTGTGTTGGTAGTTTGTGGGAACCAAGATACATCTCCGAGGTGCGACCCGCTTCACTGACCCCTCTTTCTCTGTGGTAAGTTCTTGCACTTAGAGGTGAAAACCCCCGTTTCGGGTGTCGGGCATGGAACCGTGCGACGGAACACATGAAATGTTTGTTTTTTATGGTCCAATATACCAACCTAACACATCCAAGCAAAAAAAAACATGCGTCTACCCCCTCCCGACGCCGTTTAGAGGGGTAGATCGACGGGTCAGACTTTTCTCCACCGGGAGTAGGGTTTCGCCGTAGAGTGGGTCCGGAGTGTCAAGACCCCATCAAAACTTGCATAGACCCCTAATTTATGTATACTAGTGTGTTGTTAGTTTGTGGGAACCAAGATACATCTCCGAGGTGCGACCCGCTTCACTGACCCCTCTTTCTCCGTGGTAAGTTCTTGCACTTAGAGGTGAAAACCCCCGTTTCGGGTGTCGGGCATGGAACCGTGCGACGGAACACATGAACTGTTTGTTTTTTATGGTCCAATATAACAACCTAACACATCCAAGCAAAAAAATCCATGCGTCTACCCCCTCCCGACGCCGTTTAGAGGGGTAGATCGACGGGTCAGACTTTTCTCCAGCGGGAGTAGGGTTTCGCCGTAGAGTGGGTCCGGAGTGTCAAGACCCCATCAAAACTTGCATAGACCCCTAATTTATGTATACTAGTGTGTTGGTAGTTTGTGGGAACCAAGATACATCTCCGAGGTGCGACCCGCTTCACTGACCCCTCTTTCTCCGTGGTAAGTTCTTGCACTTAGAGGTGAAAACCCCCGTTTCGGGTGTCGGGCATGGAACCGTGCGACGGAACACATGAAATGTTTGTTTTTTATGGTCCAATATACCAACCTAACACATCCAAGCAAAAAAATCCATGCGTCTACCCCCTCCCGACGCCGTTTAGAGGGGTAGATCGACGGGTCAGACTTTTCTCCAGCGGGAGTAGGGTTTCGCCGTAGAGTGGGTCCGGAGTGTCAAGACCCCATCAAAACTTGCATAGACCCCTAATTTATGTATACTAGTGTGTTGGTAGTTTGTGGGAACCAAGATACATCTCCGAGGTGTGACCCGCTTCACTGACCCCTCTTTCTCCGTGGTAAGTTCTTCCACTTAGAGGTGAAAACCCCCGTTTCGGGTGTCGGGCATGGAACCGTGCGACGGAACACATGAAATGTTTGTTTTTTATGGTCCAATATACCAACCTAACACATCCAAGCAAAAAAATCCATGCGTCTACCCCCTCCCGACGCCGTTTAGAGGGGTAGATCGACGGGTCAGACTTTTCTCCAGCGGGAGTAGGGTTTCGCCGTAGAGTGGGTCCGGAGTGTCAAGACCCCATCAAAACTTGCATAGACCCCTAATATATGTATACTAGTGTGTTGGTAGTTTGTGGGAACCAAGATACATCTCCGAGGTGTGACCCGCTTCACTGACCCCTCTTTCTCCGTGGTAAGTTCTTCCACTTAGAGGTGAAAACCCCCGTTTCGGGTGTCGGGCATGGAACCGTGCGACGGAACACATGAAATGTTTGTTTTTTATGATCCAATATACCAACCTAACACATACAAGCAAAAAAATCCATGCGTATACCCCCTCCCGACGCCGTTTAGAGGGGTAGATCGACGGGTCAGACTTTTCTCCAGCGGGAGTAGGGTTTCGCCGTAGAGTGGGTCCGGAGTGTCAAGACCCCATCAAAACTTGCATATACCCCTAATTTATGTATACTAGTGTGTTGTTAGTTTGTGGGAACCAAGATACATCTCCGAGGTGCGACCCGCTTCACTGACCCCTCTTTCTCCGTGGTAAGTTCTTGCACTTAGAGGTGAAAACCCCCGTTTCGGGTGTCGGGCATGGAACCGTGCGACGGAACACATGAACTGTTTGTTTTTTATGGTCCAATATACCAACCTAACACATCCAAGCAAAAAAATCCATGCGTCTACCCCCTCCCAACGCCGTTTAGAGGGGTAGATCGACGGGTCAGACTTTTCTCCAGCGGGAGTAGGGTTTCGCCGTAGAGTGGGTCCGGAGTGTCAAGACCCCATCAAAACTTGAATAGACCCCTAATTTATGTATACTAGTGTGTTGGTAGTTTGTGGGAACCAAGATACATCTCCGAGGTGTGACCCGCTTCACTGACCCCTCTTTCTCCGTGGTAAGTTCTTCCACTTAGAGGTGAAAACCCCCGTTTCGGGTGTCGGGCATGGAACCGTGCGACGGAACACATTAAATGATTGTTTTTTATGGTACAATATACCAACCTAACACATCCAAGCAAAAAAATCCATGCGTCTACCCCCTCCCGACGCCGTTTAGAGGGGTAGATCGACGGGTCAGACTTTTCTCCAGCGGGAGTAGGGTTTCGCCGTAGAGTGGGTCCGGAGTGTCAAGACCCCATCAAAACTTGCATAGACCCCTAATTTATGTATACTAGTGTGTTGTTAGTTTGTGGGAACCAAGATACATCTCCGAGGTGCGACCCGCTTCACTGACCCCTCTTTCTCCGTGGTAAGTTCTTGCACTTAGAGGTGAAAACCCCCGTTTCGGGTGTCGGGCATGGAACCGTGCGACGGAACACATGAAATGTTTGTTTTTTATGGTCCAATATACCAACCTAACACATACAAGCAAAAAAATCCATGCGTCTACCCCCTCCCGACGCCGTTTAGAGGGGTAGATCGACGGGTCAGACTTTTCTCCAGCGGGAGTAGGGTTTCGCCGTAGAGTGGGTCCGGAGTGTCAAGACCCCATCAAAACTTGCATAGACCCCTAATTTATGTATACTAGTGTGTTGGTAGTTTGTGGGAACCAAGATACATCTCTGAGGTGCGACCCGCTTCACTGACCCCTCTTTCTCCGTGGTAAGTTCTTGCACTTAGAGGTGAAAACCCCCGTTTCGGGTGTCGGGCATGGAACCGTGCGACGGAACACATGAAATGTTTGTTTTTTATGGTCCAATATACCAACCTAACACATCCAAGCAAAAACATCCATGCGTCTACCCCCTCCCGACGCCGTTTAGAGGGGTAGATCGACGGGTCAGACTTTTCTCCAGCGGGAGTAGGGTTTCGCCGTAGAGTGGGTCCGGAGTGTCAAGACCCCATCAAAACTTGCATAGACCCCTAATTTATGTATACTAGTGTGTTGGTAGTTTGTGGGAACCAAGATACATCTCCGAGGTGCGACCCGCTTCACTGACCCCTCTTTCTCCGTGGTAAGTTCTTGCACTTAGAGGTGAAAACCCCCGTTTCGGGTGTCGGGCATGGAACCGTGCGACAGAACACATGAAATGTTTGTTTTTTATGGTCCAATATACCAACCTAACACATCCAAGCAAAAAAATCCATGCGTCTACCCCCTCCCGACGCCGTTTAGAGGGGTAGATCGACGGGTCAGACTTTTCTCCAGCGGGAGTAGGGTTTCGCCGTAGAGTGGGTCCGGAGTGTCAAGACCCCATCAAAACTTGCATAGACCCCTAATTTATGTATACTAGTGTGTTGGTAGTTTGTGGGAACCAAGATACATCTCCGAGGTGCGACCCGCTTCACTGACCCCTCTTTCTCCGTGGTAAGTTCTTGCACTTAGAGGTGAAAACCCCCGTTTCGGGTGTCGGGCATGGAACCGTGCGACGGAACACATTAAATGATTGTTTTTTATGGTCCAATATACCAACCTAACACATCCAAGCAGAAAAATCCATGCGTCTACCCCCTCCCGACGCCGTTTAGAGGGGTAGATCGACGGGTCAGACTTTTCTCCAGCGGGAGTAGGGTTTCGCCGTAGAGTGGGTCCGGAGTGTCAAGACCCCATCAAAACTTGCATAGACCCCTAATTTATGTATACTAGTGTGTTGGTAGTTTGTGGGAACCAAGATACATCTCCGAGGTGCGACCCGCTTCACTGACCCCTCTTTCTCCGTGGTAAGTTCTTGCACTTAGAGGTGAAAACCCCCGTTTCGGGTGTCGGGCATGGAACCGTGCGACGGAACACATGAAATGTTTGTTTTTTATGGTCCAATATACCAACCTAACACATACAAGCAAAAAAATCCATGCGTCTACCCCCTCCCGACGCCGTTTAGAGGGGTAGATCGACGGGTCAGACTTTTCTCCAGCGGGAGTAGGGTTTCGCCGTAGAGTGGGTCCGGAGTGTCAAGACCCCATCAAAACTTGAATAGACCCCTAATTTATGTATACTAGTGTGTTGGTAGTTTGTGGGAACCAAGATACATCTCCGAGGTGTGACCCGCTTCACTGACCCCTCTTTCTCCGTGGTAAGTTCTTCCACTTAGAGGTGAAAACCCCCGTTTCGGGTGTCGGGCATGGAACCGTGCGACGGAACACATTAAATGATTGTTTTTTATGGTACAATATACCAACCTAACACATCCAAGCAAAAAAATCCATGCGTCTACCCCCTCCCGACGCCGTTTAGAGGGGTAGATCGACGGGTCAGACTTTTCTCCAGCGGGAGTAGGGTTTCGCCGTAGAGTGGGTCCGGAGTGTCAAGACCCCATCAAAACTTGCATAGACCCCTAATTTATGTATACTAGTGTGTTGTTAGTTTGTGGGAACCAAGATACATCTCCGAGGTGCGACCCGCTTCACTGACCCCTCTTTCTCCGTGGTAAGTTCTTGCACTTAGAGGTGAAAACCCCCGTTTCGGGTGTCGGGCATGGAACCGTGCGACGGAACACATGAAATGTTTGTTTTTTATGGTCCAATATACCAACCTAACACATACAAGCAAAAAAATCCATGCGTCTACCCCCTCCCGACGCCGTTTAGAGGGGTAGATCGACGGGTCAGACTTTTCTCCAGCGGGAGTAGGGTTTCGCCGTAGAGTGGGTCCGGAGTGTCAAGACCCCATCAAAACTTGCATAGACCCCTAATTTATGTATACTAGTGTGTTGGTAGTTTGTGGGAACCAAGATACATCTCTGAGGTGCGACCCGCTTCACTGACCCCTCTTTCTCCGTGGTAAGTTCTTGCACTTAGAGGTGAAAACCCCCGTTTCGGGTGTCGGGCATGGAACCGTGCGACGGAACACATGAAATGTTTGTTTTTTATGGTCCAATATACCAACCTAACACATCCAAGCAAAAACATCCATGCGTCTACCCCCTCCCGACGCCGTTTAGAGGGGTAGATCGACGGGTCAGACTTTTCTCCAGCGGGAGTAGGGTTTCGCCGTAGAGTGGGTCCGGAGTGTCAAGACCCCATCAAAACTTGCATAGACCCCTAATTTATGTATACTAGTGTGTTGGTAGTTTGTGGGAACCAAGATACATCTCCGAGGTGCGACCCGCTTCACTGACCCCTCTTTCTCCGTGGTAAGTTCTTGCACTTAGAGGTGAAAACCCCCGTTTCGGGTGTCGGGCATGGAACCGTGCGACAGAACACATGAAATGTTTGTTTTTTATGGTCCAATATACCAACCTAACACATCCAAGCAAAAAAATCCATGCGTCTACCCCCTCCCGACGCCGTTTAGAGGGGTAGATCGACGGGTCAGACTTTTCTCCAGCGGGAGTAGGGTTTCGCCGTAGAGTGGGTCCGGAGTGTCAAGACCCCATCAAAACTTGCATAGACCCCTAATTTATGTATACTAGTGTGTTGGTAGTTTGTGGGAACCAAGATACATCTCCGAGGTGCGACCCGCTTCACTGACCCCTCTTTCTCCGTGGTAAGTTCTTGCACTTAGAGGTGAAAACCCCCGTTTCGGGTGTCGGGCATGGAACCGTGCGACGGAACACATTAAATGATTGTTTTTTATGGTCCAATATACCAACCTAACACATCCAAGCAGAAAAATCCATGCGTCTACCCCCTCCCGACGCCGTTTAGAGGGGTAGATCGACGGGTCAGACTTTTCTCCAGCGGGAGTAGGGTTTCGCCGTAGAGTGGGTCCGGAGTGTCAAGACCCCATCAAAACTTGCATAGACCCCTAATTTATGTATACTAGTGTGTTGGTAATTTGTGGGAACCAAGATACATCTCCGAGGTGCGACCCGCTTCACTGACCCCTCTTTCTCCGTGGTAAGTTCTTGCACTTAGAGGTGAAAACCCCCGTTTCGGGTGTCGGGCATGGAACCGTGCGACGGAACACATGAAATGTTTGTTTTTTATGGTCCAATATACCAACCTAACACATACAAGCAAAAAAATCCATGCGTCTACCCCCTCCCGACGCCGTTTAGAGGGGTAGATCGACGGGTCAGACTTTTCTCCAGCGGGAGTAGGGTTTCGCCGTAGAGTGGGTCCGGAGTGTCAAGACCCCATCAAAACTTGCATAGACCCCTAATTTATGTATACTAGTGTGTTGGTAGTTTGTGGGAACCAAGATACATCTCTGAGGTGCGACCCGCTTCACTGACCCCTCTTTCTCCGTGGTAAGTTCTTGCACTTAGAGGTGAAAACCCCCGTTTCGGGTGTCGGGCATGGAACCGTGCGACGGAACACATGAAATGTTTGTTTTTTATGGTCCAATATACCAACCTAACACATCCAAGCAAAAACATCCATGCGTCTACCCCCTCCCGACGCCGTTTAGAGGGGTAGATCGACGGGTCAGACTTTTCTCCAGCGGGAGTAGGGTTTCGCCGTAGAGTGGGTCCGGAGTGTCAAGACCCCATCAAAACTTGCATAGACCCCTAATTTATGTATACTAGTGTGTTGGTAGTTTGTGGGAACCAAGATACATCTCCGAGGTGCGACCCGTTTCACTGACCCCTCTTTCTCCGTGGTAAGTTCTTGCACTTAGAGGTGAAAACCCCCGTTTCGGGTGTCGGGCATGGAACCGTGCGACAGAACACATGAAATGTTTGTTTTTTATGGTCCAATATACCAACCTAACACATCCAAGCAAAAACATCCATGCGTCTACCCCCTCCCGACGCCGTTTAGAGGGGTAGATCGACGGGTCAGACTTTTCTCCAGCGGGAGTAGGGTTTCGCCGTAGAGTGGGTCCGGAGTGTCAAGACCCCATCAAAACTTGCATAGACCCCTAATATATGTATACTAGTGTGTTGGTAGTTTGTGGGAACCAAGATACATCTCCGAGGTGCGACCCGCTTCACTGACCCCTCTTTCTCCGTGGTAAGTTCTTGCACTTAGAGGTGAAAACCCCCGTTTCGGGTGTCGGGCATGGAACCGTGCGACGGAACACATGAAATGTTTGTTTTTTATGGTCCAATATACCAACCTAACACATCCAAGCAGAAAAATCCATGTGTCTACCCCCTCCCGACGCCGTTTAGAGGGGTAGATCGACGGGTCAGACTTTTCTCCACCGGGAGTAGGGTTTCGCCGTAGAGTGGGTCCGGAGTGTCAAGACCCCATCAAAACTTGCATAGACCCCTAATTTATGTATACTAGTGTGTTGGTAGTTTGTGGGAACCAAGATACATCTCCGAGTTGCGACCCGCTTCACTGACCCCTCTTTCTCCGTGGTAAGTTCTTGCACTTAGAGGTGAAAACCCCCGTTTCGGGTGTCGGGCATGGAACCGTGCGACGGAACACATAAAATGTTTGTTTTTTATGGTCCAATATACCAACCTAACACATCCAAGCAAAAACATCCATGCGTCTACCCCCTCCCGACGCCGTTTAGAGGGGTAGATCGACGGGTTCAGACTTTTTTCTCCAGCGGGGGTCCGGGGTACTGAGCGTCGAAAGGGGGATATGCTAATGTCAACATTTTTGGAATATAATTTACTATAATACAAATAAACTATGAATTTGAAGAAAATAAAAAAAATGAAGAATACATTGATTAACTAAATAAAGAAAAAATAAAAAAAGTTGATATTCTAAGACCGACGGCAATGACGTCGGCTTTAGAATAACCATAGCTACATCGATCTGGTCGGGACCAGATCGATCCCGACCGCACAGTTCTTTCCCGCGCGCCGCCAGCCACGAGCCCGCCGTTCCCTTGCGCCGCCGTGCGCCGCCGCCGTTCCCTCCCTCCCGCGCGCCGCACGCCGCCCGCGCCGAGCCCTCCTCCGCCCGAGCCTCACCGTGCTCCATCCGCCGCCGCCACCTCGTCCTCCTCCCCCGGCCGCACGCCGCCGCCGTCGCCCGCACCTCTGCTTCCCTCCCCGAGCTCCTCCTCCTCCCTCCCCGGCCTCCTCCTTTTTTCTCTCCCCGGCCTCTTCCTCCTTCCCTCCCGAGCCCGAGCTGCTCCCAGCCTCCTCCCCCTTCCTCCCCGGACTCCTCCTCCTTCCCTCCCCGAGCCCTAGCTGCTCCCTGACCTCTTCCTCCCTGCCCGGACTCCTCCTACTTCCCGGCCCGTAGCACCTCCTCCCCGACTTCGAGCACCTCCCCGGCGTCAAGCACATCCCCGGTAATTTTTCATTTTTTAGTGTGTAATGCTAATGCTACTGTTAGGGTTAGTGCTAGGTTTAGTTTTATAATTATTCTTAGTTTAGTATTTAATTGATAAGGTAGCAAATATGACAATATATTTGCTAGTATTAATGTGGACTACATTTTATCATGTAGGTTTCTCGGATTTCTCACCGTTCCGGAGTCCCTGTCGCCTCGGAGTCGTCGGTTTCGTGTTGTTCGACTACTTCCTCTACAGCGGAGGGTGAGATAAAACTCTATCTCCTCTCTCGCATTTTTATGTTCTAGATTTTAGTTTCACGTCAAGTCGCGTAACCTAGGTGTCTTTTCCCGTCCGAAAGCGTTACGCGGATAAATATGCGTTAGAGGTCAGCATATTATGATGCGTAACGCTTAGGCATTTACGGGACAGTCGGCGGATGCGTAGTTGGGTACGTTCTCTGTGTTCTGCTCCGGTCCGAGTCAGGATTTGGGTAGTGCCTCCCCGTTGTTCTCCGGATGCACATCCTCTCGGCTTTTTGCCGAGACGTGTATCGGGAGAGCAGCGGGGAGGTGCTGCCGAAATTCTGTCTCGGATCGGGGTAGAGCATGGAGAACGTACTCAATCTACGGATCCGGCGGCTGCTAGGAGGCTATCCTATTAGAGATGTAGGATGATGCACGCGTTTTCCCCGGTAGAGAATATCTTGTATTTAATTTAATGCCATTTATTTGATATCAAATGTTTTTTTTAGCTGTTATTAACTCTAAGTGCAGATGGCTGATGGTGAGTGGATGTACAGTGGTCGTATTAGTAGGACTGACATGACAGCTGAGTGGCAGTGGAAAACTGAATATTATGTGAAGGACGCACACCGTGGTTCTAAGACAGTTCGTCCGCTTTGCCCTTGTGCTCGGTGCAAGATGAATAACCGTCAGGGTAGTTTAGAGATGACAAAACACCTTTGGCTTTACGGATATATGCCTGACTTTAACATGCAAATCAACTTTCCTGAGAGTGATCGTGTTAGAGAGGTGGTGATGCGGCAACACATCGATGGCAGTGCCCACGATGGCATTGCAAACATGCTTGTTGATCTTCACTATGCAAATCAGGCACATTCGCCACCTCCCGAAGATCCGGATGAACAGGAGGAATCGGATTTACCGGATGAACCAGAGGAAACCGCGAAGGCCTTCCTTGAAATGATGGCCACCGCGAAGAAACCTCTTTATCCGGGTGCAGAAGTCTCTCAGCTTGATGCCATATCGCAACTGTTAGCTGATAAGGCCAAACACGGCCAAACCCGATCAAGCTTTGAAGATCATTTGAAAACAATGGGTAACATGCTCCCTAAGGGACATTGTCTGCCTCGTACCATGTATGAGTCGAAGAAAATCATGAAATCGCTTTGCATGGATTATGAGAAGATACATTGTTGTCCTAAGGGTTGCCTTCTGTTTCGGAAAGAGTTTGTGAATCACACTCACTGTAGCAAGTGTGGGGCCTCTAGGTATGTAGAGGTGAAGGGCGCCGAAGGTGAAATGGTGCAGACGAAAGTTGCTGTAAAGATTCTTCGGTATCTCCCATTCATAAAAAGGATCCAACGCCTTTACATGGATGAGGAGACTGCCAAACAGATGACATGGCACAAGACGGGGAAGAGATACCCTGATATTAGTGATAAAAAGAAGAAGATGAAACATCCGGCTGATGGTGAAGCGTGGAAACATTTCGACAGAGTATACCCTGATAAAGCCCGAGAGTCTCGAAATGTCAGAATTGCGATAGCAACCGATGGTTTCAATCCATTCGGTATGTCGGCTAGGTCGTACAGCTGTTGGCCCGTGTTTGTTATGCCGCTCAATCTCCCTCCCGGAGTCTTAATGCAACGCAAGACCATATTGTTGTCTCTGATCATTCCGGGGCCTGAATATCCGGGGAA
This sequence comes from Poa annua, assembly GCA_026929855.1. NCBI lineage: Eukaryota > Viridiplantae > Streptophyta > Magnoliopsida > Poales > Poaceae > Poa > Poa annua. The sequence continues at coordinate 3,896,313 of CM049427.1, read as the reverse complement.
GAATTTGAGTGTGTACATGCAGCCGCTAATCGATGATTTGGAACATTCTTGGGCACACGGCACATGGACATATGACCGGGCAACGAAGAAAAACTTCTGCATGTCAGTTTGGTACCAGTATTCCATGCATGACCTACCCGGGTATGCCCTATTCTGCGGACACTGTACAGCCGGAAAGATGCCATGCCCAGTGTGCAGGCATGCTCTTATGTTCGTATGGCTGAAGAAGGGTGGCAAGTATTCCGCCTTTGACAAGCATCGACAGTTCCTCGAAGAAGGTCATAGATTTAGAGAGGACAAAAAACACTTCTTGAAAGACAAAGTTGTCAGTGAAGTAAACAAGATACCAACGTTTGATGGTAAAGTTGTTGATGCGGAGCTACGTGCTCTAAAGCCTAAGACCAAAGGCAAAGGTTTTATTGGATATGGTGAGACGCACAACTGGACTCACATACCAGGTTTGACGCAACTCCCCTATTACAAGGACCTCAAACTTCCTCATAACATCGATGTGATGCACACCGAAAAGAATGTCGCAGAGTCCGTCTTTCACACAACCCTAGACATTCCTGAGAAGACGAAGGACAATGTGAAGGCTAGGGTCGATCAAGAGAGGCTTTGTGACAGAATAAAACTAAACATGCAGCGTCCTGAGGGCAATCGAAGAAATTGGGTCAAGCCAAATGCTGACTTCTGCCTTCTAGCTGCCCAAAAGAAGGAGGCATTCAATTGGCTCAAACACAATGTGAAGTTCCCAGATGGTTATTGTTCTAACATGAGTAACGGAGTCAATTTAACAACGGGCAGAGTCAACGGGCTTAAGAGTCATGACTATCACATATGGATTGAGCGAATAATGCCGGTGATGCTTCGAGGCTATCTCCCTGATCGTTTTGGCGGCCACTTGCGGAGTTGAGCCATTTCTTCCGCACGCTGTGTGCCAAAGAAATATGTCCGGAAATGATGAAAAGACTTCATGAGAAAGTCCCAGAGTTGATATGCAAGTTAGAGATTATATTTCCGCCAGGCATGTTTACTCCGATGGTACATCTCATATTGCATCTACCTAACAAGGCATTATTGGGGGGACCGGTTCAGAACCGTTGGCAGTTTTGTATAGAGAGAATATTTAAGAATATGCGAACCAAATGTGGAAACAAAAATCAGATTGAAGCATGCATAGCCGAGGCATATATCATCGAGGAGGTGTCAGATGTATCTACAACTTACTATCCTGAAGATGTTCCCAATATGCATAATCCGCTCTCTCGGTACAATACCGATAACCCCAGCTATAAACCCAAGCTTCATCTCTTCCAAGGCCAAGGCGGTAAGTCTGGTGGTCAACATATTTACACTGTGACGGAGCAGGAGTGGGAGGACATCATGCTCTATGTGTTGATGAACATAGATGAAGTAGAGGATACATTCGTGCCTCAGTTTCTGGATGAGGAGTGGTTGGGAAAAGAAAATCCTACTGTATCGGAATTTAATACTCTTTTAAGGAAGGGTGCCCCCAGAAGGCAAAATTTTGTGGCTTGGTTCATGGAAAAAGTAATTTCTAACTCACCCCCTTGTCTATTGTAGTTTATGTAAACACAAAACTAACAATTTTGACTAAATTTGTAGGGAAATCAACAGAAAACATCTATGACAGATGAATTGAGATGGGTTTCGCAGGGTTTCGACCCTAAGGTGGCGACTTATGAAAAGTATGATGTGAATGGGTATCGTTTCCATACCGAGAAACACCAAAATACTCGGCCAAATGCGAAAACAGTAAATACTGGAGTGTTTACCGGAGGTCGAAATGAGGATGAGTACTATGGAAGGTTACAGAACATATATGAGGTGAAATTCGATAAAGGGGCCCATCCTCTCACTCTTGTTGTGTTCAAGTGCCATTGGTTCGACCCAGTGGTTGGACTAAAAAGTACCCCTTCCATTGGTTTAGTGGAAGTGAGGCCTTCAACCACCTATAGCGGGTCCGATGTATTTGTTGTGTCTAACCAGGCAACACAAGTTTATTATCTACCATACCCATGCCAGAACGAGGAACTACAGGGTTGGGAAGTTGTGTTCAAGGTATCGCCACGTGGTAAGCTACCCATGCCAAACGTGGACGATTACAACAATATAAACCCCATCACATACGAGGGAGATTTCTACCAGGAGGAAGAGGATGGCGGTGACTTTGATGTCCTTATGGGTGGTCTTGATGAAGTCGATGATAGTGAAAGACATGGAAGAGGTGAGGCAGTTGTGAATGTAAAGGACATAGATATGCTCAGCAAGTTACATCTAGATAGTGAAAGTGACGAGGATGAGCCTCCACCGTTCGATGGCATACCCTACTACTCACGTGATAGTGATAGTGACCCTGATGATGATTAGACCCGAACACAACCCAAAACTTGGTGAGCTCCAGCTGGTGACGCGTGTCTCGTGACGGAGCGCCGTTACGAGTTTCTGCGCCGAGGGGTTTTTTATACCGACGGCCTAAAATCACCGTCGGCATAACGCTCTAGCCCGACGGCATTTTCGAGCCCGACGACCACGGCGTGAGCCCGATGGATCACAGCCCGACGGCCTTTGGCCGACGGTGGCCGTCGGGCTCACTGAGGCCGAGGGTTTCTGTGGTGAGCCCGACGGCAAATGCCGTCGGGCTGGGCTCTTACTCCTGTAGTGTACGGGAGCTAGTTGTTGTTGCGATCTCTCTCAATCTCGCATGAACTGACGAAACTGAGGATACAAAGACACAGGGTTTGCAGTGCTCAACGCTTACTGCTTTTCTGTTTTGCAAGTCCTATATAACAGGCTACTGACCGAGACCACGACCATCGACTGAGTCATGCCATCCCATGACTAGATCGTGAGCTACTGCGATCCTACCACTACTCAGCTGAGCGCACAGACCGCGTCTCAGCCAGCTTAAAAAACGCTAACATAAAACTAACTGAAGATTTAACTGAATCGCCTAACTGAACGATATCCAGCCGTTGCCGACAATAGCGTGAAATGCTACAGTGAACGCAGACAGCGAAATTCAGACTTATTCCGATCTTCAGAGAACTAGGCAGGGTTTGAAATTACATTTCTCCCCCTCAAACCTGCTTGATCTTCACAACTCCAACCTTCTGACGCAGCTCCGCGAACATAGTCCGGCCCAAAGCTTTTGTCAGGATATCTGCAAGCTGTTCTTCAGTCCGAACATGATCAACGTCCATTTCTCCTGCTTCAATTTGTTCCCTTGTGTAGTGAAACTTGACATCGATATGCTTGCTACGACCATGATGAACAGGGTTCTTGCACAATGCAATAGCTGATTTGTTGTCCACCAACAGAGTGAACTTCTTCTGATCTTTTCCCATGAGTTCGCCTATGAGCCTGTTTAGCCAGACTCCCTGACTTGCTCCAGCAGCTGAGGAGACTGCCACTACTCCTTGTTTCTGTGATGCCCAAGATACTGGATTTTCTCCGATAAAGAACACAACACCAGTCGTGCTTCTTCTCTCACTGTCACTGTATCCAAGCAACTCTGACGAGCTCCCTTTCCTGTACCTTATGCCGTAGTCTAGTGTACCACGGACATATCTCAGGATTTGCTTCACGGCAGCCCAATGTGCCTTTCCTGGAGCTTCCATGTGTCGACTGAAGGGGTTACGGTGCAGAAAACAATAATTTTTCTAGCGAACGAAACCCTAACTAGCCAGGATCTATCTATCTAGTACATGCGATAACGGTGGCGGAACGGGTTACATTACCTCCATGTAGACCGATAGCGGGGATTACGCACCCGCACAAGCGTTGACGATGAAGTCGTACGTAGCCGACCTCGAGGTCGCGAAGAACTTGCCGCGATGTCGAAGTCGATGACGCCGGGGTGTCGATGATGATCTGCGTCGACGGGCGTCGGGCGGAAGAAGGCAGAGCGCCAACACCGGGGCTGGTGCGCCGGCAGCAGGGAGAGGTGGCGCGGCGGCTGCAGGGGGCGAGACGACGTCGCCCAAGATCCTCAATAGAGTAGCCTCCGAGCACTCGCAAACATACGGAGCCTAGTGACAACTCCCGGTCATTCAGATCCAGCTGAAATCGGAGGAGTAGATCTTATTTGGAATCCCGCAGAGCAACGGCGCTCTGCGGTATAGCTTGGGTGGAGAGAGATCCCCTTTTTCTCAGCTCGGCGCGGCTCCAACTTGGGAACCACGAGATCGAGAGAGAAATCGGGAATTAATTGTATTTTCCAATGAATTAAATCAATTAATATGCCTTGGTATATAAAGGGGGGAGGGGGTGTGCAAACCCCTTGGCTCCCCCATGTGGGACTAAAGGATGAGCGGGGGTGGTGCGTCCCCACCATGGGCCGGCCGAACCCCCCATGGGGCCCACCCCCCTTGTGGGGTGCGGCTCCCCCCTCTTGGGCCCTCTTAGGGCCCATGTAGGCGGGAGCCCCCTTTTTCCTTTATTTAATTAATATTAAATTAATATAAAAATCCCATTAATTCATAATTAATATATTTATATATAATTCAACATCCCGTGATTCCGAAAACTCTTTCGGACCACCCGAACAACTTTCGGACATTCCTGGAACCATTCCAGACCTCTCCGGAACTCCTTCCGGACCACCGGAACTCTTTCCGGATCATTTTTCTCTCTCCAACAAAAATCTATAATATTTCAGAACTTGTCTCCTAGCGTCGCTAAGACCTTAAGTTTGTTACGCTACGGTTCGAGAACACTCCAGACATGGTCGAGACACTCCGCTCACCAATGATCGTCAGGGATACCTGGAAATATATGACGACCCCTGTGCATTCTACGAATATCGTCGTTGAACCATAAATATGATATTCATTCCCTTTGTCTCTGCGATACTACCTTGTCCGAGATATGATCGTAGACACACCGATGCCTTTGTTGTATCTCGTTACCGACGAAGGTCATTAACTCGTCTGCGATATTACATCTCTGACCTAGTCATAAGCTGCGCAGCTGTATAGATGCAATATCACAGAGTGGGCCCAGAGTATCTTTCCATTACAAGAATGAACAAATCCCGCTCTTGATCCTTACGTCTTGATGCTCTTTCGGAACACCCAAGATGGACACCGTTATTGTCATGCTATATAAGACACAACGTTTGATGCTCTCAAAGTATTCCTACGAAGCATTAATAAGTACGGTCTCACGATCTAAGGAACAAGCTATCATACTCTTAACTATTGCAAATGACAAACTTCGTAATACGATCTTTATTGCAATACTTTGCGTATGTCCACCACCTTATTCAACTAACAAGATGACCCCATTGTCAACCGACGTCATTGTCCTTGATCGGGAATCTCGATCAACTGTTGCCCAATGGACTAGCTCATATAGAGGCTCGCTAGGGACCTGGTTGTCTATGTATTACACGTGTATTAATAATTCCGATTAATACAGTTATAGCATAATACACAAACCTATTATAAATTTATGAGATAATGCAATAAATACTACTTATTTATTTGCCTCTAGGGCATATCTCCTTCAGTCTCCCACTTGCACTAGAGTACAAATAAACCAGCTGCATTTTACTTTATCAAAATCCCTTATCAAATAAGATCATTCGATGATGCTTGCTTGTGGAGAAGTGTTACTGCACAATCCATGATTGTGCATGCTTTTGCGATTCACTGACATCAACTTGCTTGATGTCATTATGTTGTTCAACAACATACATGAAGATACCGTAACTAAGTGAGACTTTTGTTTCCCAGCGCTTACTCTGATTATACTAACCAGATAACTGCCCTGAAAAACACACTCAGCCATACAGAGCCCCTTGTAACAATTACAAACTCGCGATATCTACAAACTTTCACACCAATGTAGAAAACTCGACATTCAAACGTCAATCCCTCAACTAACGCACTTCTACTTCCAGTAAATTCCAAATTTACTTTCATAACTGCTCTTATTCCAAGAGCATCGGTTATATTTCATCGAGCAGATAATATGGTTTCTGTATGACGTCTAGTATCACATAATAGACCCACATGTCATACAACCATTACTTTAATGCATCATTACTCTTAATAATCAATTGGATTTCAAAGGACCATCCTTTTGATTCTATTCTGACTCCTCAGATATAATCCAAACCAACTCGACAAACTATTTAAAATTCCCATTCTATTTCAAAATAGACACTAACTTTCAAATAGTTTCACAACTTCATCCTATTCTATTGGTACAGTTTCACAATGTGTTAACTACACAAGATGAATTCGACTCCCACTCAAACTATGTCTCCACATATTTGACAACACACGCTCCCACTCAAAAACGTGTCATCCACATATTTGAGTTCCTGAGCTCCCACTCAAAAATATGTTCTTCACATATTTCACCTGAGTGAACTAACTATGACTCCCACTTAAATCGACATTTTGGTCAAACCAAAATCATTGATCTACTATCAATTCGAATTTAATACAAACTACAGTATTACATTAATACAAATCCCTCAGACTTTAAGCATGTCTACATAAATGTAGTCAACAAATTTGATCTTGTGCAAGACACATTTCTTGACAAGACATGCCACCGCGTTTTTCTTATAGTCACATTTTCATATAACACTTTATATGACGATTAAACAATCTTATTTCTCTAATAAGAATTGCAGCAACAATTACTCTCTTAATCCTTTTAAATGTAACTTGGATTTCCAGGCTGAAAAAGCCTTTGTTCGTATTCCGATATTTTCTCAACTTTCTTTGTATTCATAAAGTGCACCTTGATCTGTCAACAAGATCTGAAATACTTAATACAGTGTTGTGACCTGACAACAATATTAAATATAACAACACTTTATTTAGAAGTTTCTTTCATGAAAATATTATGATCTTTATGAAGAGGATTGCAAGCAGAAAACAATTTTCTAGTCTCCCTCACTCTTAATCACCAAATTTTCATTAGCAGACATATACTCTTTGGAACACCTTCCAACATAGGTCTGACACTTTATTCCAAACTTCTAATTCCAATCCATAAACCATGATTCGAAAAATCATATTTTCCTCAGAATTACATAGACAACAAACTAAGTTTTGTTTCTATTTGGTTTTGGAATGCACTCTCATCCAATGCGAGCAATCTACAAAGAACCACTCATGTATATTCCGAATTATCGCATAATCATATACATGTCGACACTACTGTCGATCCTACGAATTCTCGTTGAGAAAAATATCTATTTTCTAAAGTGGACATCGACTATAATGTTTCAAACATATTAGGAGATTCTAAGACAGATTCTGACAGACCACACTTTATCTAAAATAGAGCATAATTATAATTCCCCACATATCACCATATATGACATTATAATATTGTGAAACGAATTTCCACAAGTCTTTTGTGTTGAAACCATAATTCAAAAAATATTGTCCTTTGATCGAATCTTGTGAATACAATATTCACTAATCTTTCTTCTGAAAAACCTCATTTGATCTATTATCAAATTAATTTCAGACTCCATAATTTATCGGGCAAATACTCCTATTTACCAAAATCATGGAAGAATTCGGATCATGCAATAACACCATTGATTAATCATTAAAAATGACTCTCAATCAATTTCCTCTAGTATTGCAACTTCAATACTGCATTTCAAACTTTAATCAATTTTGGCACTCGAAATACTTAAATGGACCAAAAATATCCATTACTTCTTTCATTGCCTTTATGACTAAATTCGATGGTGTTTGTTCTTTGGACACATAATTTTATCATTCCTGCTATTATAAATGTATATCATACGCATAATGTAATTGAGATGTGATGCAAATTACTCATAACATGAAACAACTGCTTTGTTCCATAACATAAAACAACTGATGTGTTCTATATGAATAATTATGTCTTGTAACATTCAAGACACCAAACTAGATCACATTCTCACTATTACAAAATGTCTTATCAAAAACTATTGATGATAACTAATATGATATCTCGAGGGCGTGAGCACTACTGGCCATTAACTTGCCATCACTTGTGCACTGTCACGTCACCCTTCGCCACATACTTGTGATAATCAGGGACTGTTTCACAAACAGAACAGTTATCAAACACTTTTCATCAAGTATGAGAAGAATACATTTATACCTTCGTATATCAAATATACCCATAGCGACGAAGAACTCTTCTTCGATGAATCAACTTTTAGAGATTTGAACTTGTTCACGAACGTGAAGAAGCTCACCGTGTCTCTATAGCATATTCACGCACATGCTATTCACAGCTAGGAGGTAAAGCACAATCTCTATTGCACTGGAGTTCGCTATCTAGAAATCATAGATATTCGTAAGCCTGAAGTAGATGTCACACAACTTCTTCAACCGAGTCTCCAGACAGGTATGCTCCCCATGTGAATGGTCCGGAACTTTCTAAGCTGTCTGAACTGCTCAAGACTCAATTCATCTTTGAAGTGACCTCTGATCGCATCAATCACTACATATGGCTCCATGTGTTGAAACAACTTTCAACTCAGGTGCTAGGCATACGCTCATGACGATCGTCACTTCCATGAACATGTCATGATGCTTACGGAACTCATCATCTTGCTCCTTGCTATCAGAATCATCTGGTCTAATTCCTAACTAATGTTCTAGCACATATAGGATGTTTGTTGTGTTTGGAGAATGTTTCTAAAACCAATGCACCAGCTGATGAAGTTGGACCCGTCGGCTTCCAAGGTAGAATCCGAGCTCTTGAAGAAGTAACCGAAGCGTAGTTCCGTAGTCTCCAGATGTGATCGCAAAAGAGGTAAGATAAGTTTATAATATATAGGTGAGTTTTAGTTTTATAATCTCATTATCAAAAACACACCACACCAAGATTATTATCCCTAAAAATAATAATGGCGATTACACAACCCTCATCCACCACACTACCCCCGATCATCACGGCCGACAGCACAGCTTCAAAGGTGGACATAACATGTCGATCACAACAACTCTGTGACTCGTGCTCGATCTTTCGATCTTCCCGTGTTCCGAGGCCATACCTCTGAGTATGCTAGGCTCGCCAATCAAACCTCGAAGACCCTGCGCGTGCAACATGGCTTACACACACTGTATGCGAACGACGAGATGTGTGACACCCGATCATCACGGCCTGCCTCATAACGTAGAACTTTCTTGGCGGTGCGCAACGAGGGAGAACACAATTTTGGTATTTTGTTAGGGATCATCCTATTTAAGATGCTACCGTTGTATATCTAGCATATAAGCAATCAATAGGATGCACACACAACAGCACACAATAATGATGCAATGAAGTGCGATGTGACATGGTCGATGCGCCTGGACCTTCATGGCGCCATGTGCCTGGCCCCCCGGCGCCCCGGCATGGCTCCGAGTCTACAGAGCCCTCCTTTGCCTCCGACAGTACGAGTAATATCAAAACTTACCGTAACCATGTCACATGAAATAACGCCTCTGCAAAACAAAGTTAGACGCCTCTAGCTTTATTTAGTTTTGCAAGTTTTACGTGGCAAATAGGCTTATTCGTAAGAGAATCGCTTCCCTACCTACGAACTTTGTACCACAACGTCGATCGTATAATTGCATGTTTAAGCATCCCTTTCAGGCCCTCCATTGAAAATGCTTTGCCGACTATAGAGAGAGAAACAGACAACCGCCAGCCACAGATACGGTGCAAGCCATATGTCAGTAGTGGAACCAGTCTCGCGTAAGCGTACGCGTAAAGTCGGTCCGGGCCGCTTCATCAACTCAATACCAAAGGCATCGCAAGTGCACGCTAGAGGGTAGCAAATATAAGAAAGACGCCCTCATTCAACATGAGTTCTAACCGTACCAGCAGTACTACGCATAGATCGGCTCTGATACCACTGAAAGGGTTACGGTGCAGAAAACAATAATTTTTCTAGCGAACGAAACCCTAACTAGCCAGGATCTATCTATCTAGTACATGCGATAACGGTGGCGGAACGGGTTACATTACCTCCATGTAGACCGATAGCGGGGATTACGCTCCCGCACAAGCGTTGACGATGAAGTCGTACGTAGCCGACCTCGAGGTCGCGAAGAACTTGCCGCGATGTCGAAGTCGATGACGCCGGGGTGTCGATGATGATCTGCGTCGACGGGCGTCGGGCGGAAGAAGGCAGAGCGCCAGCACCGGGGCTGGTGCGCCGGCAGCAGGGGGAGGTGGCGCGGCGGCTGCAGGGGGCGAGACGACGTCACCCAAGCTCCTCAATAGAGTAGCCTCCGAGCACTCGCAAACATACGGAGCCTAGCGACAACTCCCGGTCATTCAGATCCAGCTGAAATCGCAGGAGTAGATCTTATCTGGAATCCCGCAGAGCAACGGCGCTCTGCGGTATAGCTTGGGTGGAGAGAGATCCCCTTTTTCTCAGCTCGGTGCGGCTCCAACTTGGGAACCACGAGATCGAGAGAGAAATCGGGAATTAATTGTATTTTCCAATGAATTAAATCAATTAATATGCCTTGGTATATAAAGGGGGGAGGGGGTGTGCAAACCCCTTGGCTCCCCCATGTGGGACTAAAGGATGAGGGGGGGGGGGGTGCGTCCCCACCATGGGCCGGCCGAACCCCCCATGGGGCCCACCCCCCTTGTGGGGTGCGGCTCCCCCCTCTTGGGCCCTCTTAGGGCCCATGTAGGTGGGAGCCCCCTTTTTCCTTTATTTAATTAATATTAAATTAATATAAAAATCCCCTTAATTCATAATTAATATATTTATATATAATTTAACATCCCGTGATTCCGAAAACTCTTTCGGACCACCCGAACAACTTTCGGACATTCCTGGAACCATTCCAGACCTCTCCGGATCATTTTTCTCTCTCCAACAAAAACCTATAATATTCCAGAACCTGTCTCCTAGCGTCGCTAAGACCTTAAGTTTGTTACGCTACGGTTCGAGAACACTCCAGACATGGTCGAGACACTCCGCTCACCAATGATCGTCAGGGATACCTGGAAATATATGATGACCCCTGTGCATTCTACGAATATCGTCGTTGAACCATAAATATGATATTCATTCCCTTTGTCTCCGCGATACTACCTTGTCCGAAATATGATCGTAGACACACCGATGCCTTTGTTGTATCTCGTTACCGACGAAGGTCATTAACTCGTCTGCGATATTACATCTCCATGACCTAGTCATAAGCTGCGCAGCTATATAGATGCAATATCACCGAGTGGGCCCAGAGTATCTTTCCATTACAAGAATGAACAAATCCCGCTCTTGATCCTTACGTCTTGATGCTCTTTCGGAACACCCAATATGGACACCGTTATTGTTATGCTATATAAGACACAACGTTTGATGCTCTCAAAGTATTCCTACGAAGCATTAATAAGTACGGTCTCACGGTCTAAGGAACAAGCTATCATACTCTTAACTATTGCAAATGACAAACATCGTAATACGATCTTTATTGCAATACTTTGCGTATGTCCACCACCTTATTCAACTAACAAGATGACCCCATTGTCAACCGACGTCATTGTCCTTGATCGGGAATCTCGATCAACTGTTGCCCAATGGACTAGCTCATATAGAGGCTCGCTAGGGACATGGTTGTCTATGTATTACACGTGTATTAATAATTCCGATTAATACAGTTATAGCATAATACACAAACCTATTATAAATTTATGAGATAATGCAATAAATACTACTTATTTATTTGCCTCGAGGGCATATCTCCTTCATCGACTGACAACGCCTACAACATGTGCAATATCTGGACGTGTATTTACCAAGTATCGCAGACTCCCTACTACACTTCTGTATGCTGTAGGCTCCTCTGGTTCTTCTTCTTTCAGTTTTACCAGTTGTAGACGATGCTCCATCGACGCGTGGCATGAATTGCAGTCTCCTGCATGTTCCACGATCTTTGCTGCGTATGTAGCCTTGCACAGAGTGATCTCCCCCTGAAACTGCTGCACTCAATGCTCAGGTAATAACTGAGCAAACCTAGATCGCTCATCTCGAACATCTGCTTCATCTTGGCCTTAAACTTGGTGATCTCTGATTTACTGGTTCCTGTAATCACTAGATCATCAACATATACCCCGACAAGCAGAAACGAGTTGGAGCCACCTTTGCGATATACTCCATGCTCTTGCGGACATCGTGTGAACCCAAGTGATACCAGTGTGGCATCCAACTTGGCGTTCCACGCACGTGGTGCCTGACGCAGACCATACAGTGCCTTCCGCAACTTCAGTACTTTGCTTGCATATTTGTCAACAGCGAATCCTGGAGGTTGTTGAACATACACCTCCTCTTCCAAGTCACCATTCAGAAATGCGGACTTAACATCCATGTGATGCACTTCCCACTGATTGTGTGCGGCCAGGGCGAGCAACAAACGAACTGTCTCCAGTCGGGCAACATGCGCAAAGACTTCTTCAAAATCTATACCTTGCCTCTGAGCATATCCCTTGGCTACTAATCTTGCCTTGTGCTTGATCACATTTCAACTGGGGTCCCTTTTCACCTTAAACACCCATTTTAATCCAATTGCACGATGTCCACGAGGAAGAACAGTTGGTGCCCAGGTGTTGTTGTTGTCACTGATGGACTTGAGCTCCTGCTACATTGCTTGTCTCCACGCTGGTACTGACATTGCTTCCCCCACACTTGCTGGTTCTTCTGCTGTAATGTGCTGCAGGATTTCATCGCCGTCATCCTCAGAGACGTGCTGCAGGATTTCATCGCCGTCATCCTCAGAGACGGCCATGTGAGCATACCTTGGGTTGGGGCGAAAGATGCCCCGCTGAGCCCTTGTCACCATGTTGTGTGTGGGTTGGGGTTGTGGATGTTGTGGTTCAGCTGGCTGCACGCTCTCCTGCTCAGTGTCGCTCGGGCTTGCAGCATCAGGTGTCGCCTCTGACAGTGAGCGGACAGGTGTGCCGTCCTGCGCACTTCCTGACGGCGACCTTGGCTCTAGGCACGCCAGATTTTGTCTGTCTCCGCCATCTTCATCGTCGAGGTTGTTGTCATCCGTCGTGTATACGACGGTGAAGCTTGGTGGCGCAACCTCTTCGACATCCGAGCGACGTAATGACTAGTTCCATGCGCGCCGCTCCTCGAAGGCGACATCCCGCGTCGTGTACAAACGCCGCCCGACAGGGTCAAATACCCTGTAGGCTTTTGCCCCTTCCTCGTAGCCGACGAAGATGCCCGGAACGGAGCGATTTGCCAGCTTGTGGAGCCCAGGACCCAGCTTCTTGACATGGGCGACACACCCGAACGTGCGCAGATCGTGCACGCTCGGCGTTCTGCCGTGCCATGCCTCGTACGGGGTCACTCCGTTCAGGCTACGTGATGGAGCTCTGTTCAGCAGATAGACCGCAGTCTTTACTGCCTCCCCCCAGTACGGGCCAGGTACCGCCATTGCCTTCAGGAGGCACCACGCCATTTCCACCACCGTCTGATTGCAGCGTTCGACGACGCCGTTCTGTTGCGGTGAGTAGGGGGCGGTGGTGTAGTGTCTGACCCCATTCACCTCACAGAAGTCAGTGAATTCAGCAGAGTTGAACTCTCCTCCGCAATCTGACCTGAACGCGAGCAACTTGGTGTTCTGCTCGTTCTCTGCAAGTGCCTTGACCTTCTTGAAGAAGCGCAGAGCCTCATCCTTCGTCCTGATCAACTCAAGCCACATATATCTGGAGTAATCATCGACGATTAGAAGGAAATATTTCTTACCACCAGCAGTAGCAGGCGTGACCGGGCCACAGAGGTCAGTGTGCACAAGCTCCAGTGCGTGTTCCGCGCGGAACGCCGTCGCGCGTGGGAACGATTCCGGTGTTGCTTCCCGATCGCGCACCCGTCGCAGAACTCGTGGACGTGGTTGATCGTCGGGATCCCTCGTACCATGGCCTTGCTGGAGAGGGTGCTCAGTGTGTGGAAGTGCAGGTGACCATAGCGGCCGTGCCATAGCCATGCGGCGTCATCGTTCTTCTGGGCAAGCAGGCAGATGGGTTGGCGATCTCCAGGCGCACCGTGTACAACCTGTTCCTGGTTCTCCCCACACGCGCCATGATCTTGCGCGATTTGTCGAGGATGCGCATGACGCCGTCCTCGATCGTGATCTTGCAGCCGATCTCATCGAGTTGCCCGAGCGAGACGATGTTGGACTTGAGGCTGGGGATGTAGTACACGTCGTTTAGGACACGCTGATCGCCGGTGACGGTCTTGAACACGACGGTGCCGCGCCCCTCGATCCTGACGACGGAGCCGTCTCCGAAGTGAACATTGCCGCGCACAGTCTCGGCGAGTACCGTGAACATGTCGTGGCTGCCAGTCATGTGGCTGCTTGCGCCTAAATCAAGGTACCACACTCCGTCAGGGGATGGCATAGGGAATACCTTGTTCTCGTTCAGGTTCACCTCTTCCACGGCTTCGATCTGAGCCATGTACAGTCCAGGGCGTTCCTCTTCTTCCTCCTCCACCTTGTCTTCTTCGTGGGCAAGGTTTGCGACCTCACCGCGTTTCTCGTGATCGCGCTGCGCCTTGCGGCACTCCTTTGCCCAGTGGCCGGGCTTGCCGCAGTAGCGACAGTTTCCTGGCTTGCGGTCGCCCTTCGTCGTGTGCGCTGGCTTGTCGCCTGCCGGAGCCTTGTTCTTGCCACTTTTGTCGCCGCCTCCAGAAGACGACGAGCCCTGTGGACGCTGGCGCTGCCGAGCCGCCCACTCCTCCTCGGTCAACAATAGATTGCCGCCAATTTCCTTCTCCACCTCACCGGCCCCGCGACCATCCGATGCAGACAGACGGCCACAGAGTTCCTCGATTGACATGCCGTCGAGATCCAGCAGTGTCTCGAACGAGCAGGCCATCTGTGAGTAGCGTGGCGGCACGACGCGCAGGAATTTCTGAACCGCAGCGAGCTCCATCGTCGCGTCACCCAGGGACTGAAGTTCAGTGAGGATCCCGGCGAGACGCAGCGAGAAGTCCTCGATAGCCTCATTGTTTTTGAACGAGAGGTTCTCGAAATCGCGACGCAGCTTCTGACGTTTTGCTTCGCGGACTCGATCAACACCTACGCGCATCACCTTGATGGCGTTCCAGGCCTCCTGTGCGTCGTCCTTCGCGGCGAGGACGGGCACCATCTCGGGCGGGACAGATCGGAGGATGGCGCCCAGCGCCAGCCGCTCTTGGCGATCGTCGTTGCCGTCGGGGTCGATCGCCTCCCAGAGGCATGCCCCTTGCAGCTGTACTCGCATCAGGATTGCCCACTCGGTGTAGTTTGTCCGAGTGAGCATCGGTAGATGCATGGATCCGCCACCGCCGCCACCGGACTCCCTTACCACCTCTCGCACCACAATTTCGCGTGTGCCGGCGCCGTCCCCGCCACGCCGTGACAGGCTACGACCGCGGCTGTTTTCGCGTGGCTACGCAGGAGGTGGAGTCTTGCCTTTGGGAGGGGGAGTGGCTCTCTTGGGAGGTGGAGTCTTGCCTTTGGGAGGGGGAGTGTCTCTCTTGGGGGGTGGAGTTCCTACCATGGCGATGAACTACAGGCTCTGATACCAAATGTTGTTGCGATCTCTCTCAATCTCGCATGAACTGACGAAACTGAAGATACAAAGACACAGGGTTTTGCAGCGTTCAACGCTTACTGCTTTTCTGTTTTACAAGCCCTATATAACAGGCTACTGATCGAGGCCACGACCATCGACTGAGTCATGTCATCCCATGACTAGATCGTGAGCTACTGCGATCCTACCACTACTCAGCTGAGCGCACAGACCGCGTCTCAGCCAGCTTAAAAAAACGCTAACAGAAAACTAACTGAAGATTTAACTAAATCGCCTAACTGAACGATATCCAGCCGTTGCCGACAGTAGCGTGAAATGCTAGTGAACGCACACAGCGAAATTCAGACTTATTCTGATCTTCAGAGAACTAGGCAGGGTTTGAAACTACACTAGTTAGCACACAAATTAATTAAGAAAGCCAGTGTGGCAGCAGCACCGCTGAATGAATTTGCATGCATGTGTTGTCGGTGCATCACGTAGGAGAACTCTGACAGAAACTAATACAACAAGAATTCTTCACATTTTGCAGGTTATCTATTTGGTGCCCCGCAGATTGGATCCCCAGAGTCAAAACCAGTTCCTCTCTCCACTCCTCTCTCACCTCTGGTGCTCTCCTACCATAGCCGGCAACGATCACGTGGGGACTCCGGTTCGAAGAGAGGAAGCAGCATCGACGCAGGTGGAGATGCAAGGAGGGGTGGGTGGCGGCGGCCAGCGACCTGGGTACTTGCATGGTGGAGGTACTGGTGGCGGCGGGCGTGGCCAGAACTTCCAGGGCAGGCCTCCACAGCGCCCGTACAACCAAGGTAACTATCAGGGCAACCAGTATAGAGGTCAGAGCTACAACCAATTTAGGGGAGAGCAGTCAGGCTTCCAGCAACAGAATCAATTTTATTATGGAAACAGGAGAGAGATGGATAGGCAAAACAACATCAACCAATACCGATCGATCTCTGCTGAGTCAAATAATCCACAGGCAGGAGTGCAGAGCAAGAAGAATCTACACTATGTGGCGAAACCTGCAGTGACAAGCTCAGGAGGAGGTTCCACGGCAATTCAGAAGGAGGCGACTGCCATAACTGGTTCTGATGGGGGCTCAACTAAGTTGCAGTGTTTTCGTTGTTACAATCATGGCGTTCATATCACCAAAGACTGCGCAGAAGATATCCTTTGTGTCAACTGCGACAAGGCTTCTCACATTTCTTCGAAGTGTGCATGGCTGCATCAGAGGAAGCCAGTGGCCACTTTTGTAGGCTTTGGAGGTGAAGGTCTGGGCTGTTTTTTGGCAGAGCACACTAAGGAGTCAGCGTCAAGTCAGAAAGGGAATGCAACAGCACTGATAAAAATCAAGGAAGCTGTCAATGTAAGCACCGAACAATTGGAATTGGGATTGGCCAGTACCTATCCGTGGAGGTGGGTTTGGAAAGCAAAGGAGGTGGCTGCTGGAGCCTTCCTAGTGAATTTTCCATCAATTGCAAGAATCAGTGAAGCCAAAATTTATGATTGGGTGCCATTGAAGAAAGTCAACCTGCTAGTGAACATTAAGTTGTGGACAGATGAGTCTTTAGCAGCTGGGAAGCTTACCACTGTTTGGGTCAAGGCGAAAGGTGTTCCAAAAATCCTGAAAAACTTCCATGGGCTTTGTGAAATTGGTTCCACCTTGGGACAACACATTGAAGCTGACATGGAGAACTTGAAGAAAACTGGGCAGGTGCGACTGAAAATTGGTGTTGTCGATCACTTGAAGATCCCAAAATGGACTCAGATTTCTACACCTAAGCTCCACTACTACAGAATTTATTTCCAGCTTGAGGAGATTGTGGAGCGGGGTTGGGACAGGCCAGAGGAGGAGTTTCTCCAAGACTTTGAAGACATAATGGACAGCCAACCTGAGAAAGGGATTGACAGGGACCCCAAAAGACAGAAGAGCAACACTCCAGATGCTCCTTCACCATCTGGACAACTGGTGAGCATGGAAAAGGATATTGTTGCAAGTACACTGACCAGAATTGCACTGGAACAGAGGGAAAAGTGCCTTAGGGAGCAAGATGAAGAAGATGTGAGACTGAATTTGCTGAAAACTGGGAAAAATCTATTCCCTCAACAAGCTGCTCTGACTGAGAGATCAGATGACAATGGGATGGGAAAGGAGGATGCTGAGAAGTCAGAGGAGGATCGTGTCAGACTCTCGGATAATGATCTGGGAGAAGATTATGATGCTTCCCAATCTGAAAGCTTTGGAGAACAGGTTAAAGCTTTCAAAATTGGCGCTGACAAAAACATGGGCAATTCGCAGAACATTGATGAGGGGGGGCCTAGGTACAGTGACAGGCTCGCTACCAAAAACCCTGAAGACATCTCTGTTCTGGATCGAGCAAAGACAATCAAAGCCAAGGCCAACGACAAGGAAGAAGGTACCTTCAGTTTCCCTACTGTGCTGAATTCTTCGAGTAGTTCTTTGATTGATATTTCTAGACTAGTTGGGGTGGATTTAGGTACTTCTTTGGATCTTGTTGAACACAATTTGGATTTGATTCGGTTACAAGAACAAGCTAGAGTTTTGATGTTTGGGGAAAGATCAAAAACAGTGCATAATGTGGCCGAGCCTGATAGTTCTCATCTACTTCCTAGCAAAGTAGATGATATCCTAAAAGAGCTTTTGACCACCAATCAAGAAGAAGATGACGGAGAATTATATTTTCTAAATATTCTGAACATTAATGCTGCGAGTTCATCAAAAGGGTTGACCAATAAACACTCAACTGAGGTTTATGCGGTTAAAACTCCAGTGAGAACGGTGGTAAGGAGGAATAAGAAAAACAAGAAAAGAAAATGTTGAATGGCTTTATTTGGAATTCAAGGGGTGTTGGAGATAAGAGCAAAAGAGATTTTGTTAAAGAAACGGTGAACGTTCATGCCCTGGACTTTACTGGGATCCAAGAGACAATGAAACAGGAATTCTCCGAGGCAATGCTATTGTCAATTGGAGGAGACCGTGTGTTCAATTGGGTTTGGACTCCAGCAAAAGGTAGATCAGGAGGGATTCTACTAGGCATTAATACAGACACATTAGATATTTTGGATAAGGAACTCGGGGATTACTTTATTAGATGTCTAGTACACAGCAAAAAAGAGAACTTCGTCTGGAACCTTGTGGTTGTTTATGGAGATGCACAACCTGCGGGAAAAGCAAAATTCCTGGTGGAGCTTGTGCACATAATTAAAAAGTCAAAAGTTCCCCTTTTCATCGCAGGAGATTTTAACCTCACTAGAAGAGAGAGTGACAGGAATAAACCAGGTGGGTTAAATAGATGGAGCTTGTTGTTTAACTCAATTATTTCTCAAGGAGAATTAATGGAAATACAACTCAGTGGCAGGAAATTTACTTGGTCAAATAATCAAAAAGATCCCACGTTCGCGCTACTGGATAGAGTGTTGGTCTCTCCCTCCTGGGAAGAGATCTTCCCTCTTGTGACAGTAACTGCGATGTTGCGGGAACTGTCAGACCACACCCCTTTACTAATTTCGTCTGGTGAGGCTCTTAGAAACCAAAGGCAATTCAAGTTTGAAAACGCCTGGTTCTTAAGACCAGAACTAAAAGAAATTGTAGGGAAGGCCTGGAATCAGCATTACAGGGGCAACTCCAGCCTAGACATTTGGGCAAAAAGATATCAGGTTTTAAGAAAGAAACTGAAGGGATGGAATTATAATGTTGAGAGCGACTTAAAGAAACAGAAAAAAGAACTTGCGAATGAATTGGACAGACTAGATAAATTAAGTGAATCGGTTGGACTGGCTGTAAATGAATGGGAACATTTACAACAGTGTAAGCTGAAACTTAATAAAATCTTAAAAGAGGAAGAAGCCAAATGGTTGCAGAGATCTGGTGAGAGAGAGCTTCTAGAAGGAGACAATAACACTAAATATTACCATTCCAAAGCTAACGGGAGGAGGAGGAAAAATAGAATTGTTAGTCTCCATCAAGAGGAAGGTGTGATTGAGGGTCAGGACAATCTAAAAGAATATATTACGAATTTCTACAAGAAACTCTTTGGGAGATCTGAACATTGTCGAATCTCTCTAGATGCTTCTGGAGTAGAAAAAATAGGAGGGAGAGATGCAGGCAGCCTATTAGGCAAATTCAGTCTTGATGAACTAAAAAACGCTGTATTTGGAATGGAAAAACATAAAGCGGCAGGCCCTGATGGGTTCAATGCCGACTTTTATCAGTTTTTCTGGGTTCTAATACATGGGGATTTACTAAGACTAGTGAATGACTTTGTAGACAACAAAATCAATATTGATAGATTGAACTATGGAGTCGCAACACTTGTTCCTAAAGGTGTTGATGCCGATAAAATTCAAAAGTACAGACCAATATGTCTTTTGAATGTCGTCTTCAAAATAATCACGAAAATGATAGTGAACCGGCTAACTCCTGTCATCTCCAAAGTGATAAAAATTACTCAGACAGCCTTTCTGAGGAATAGATTCATTATGGAAGGTGTGGTGGTGCTACATGAGGTGTTGAATGAGATCCATATAAAAAAAAGCCCAGGGATTCTCTTCAAGATTGATTTCGAAAAAGCTTTTGATAAAATCAAATGGCCTTTTTTGCTTCAAGTGCTTGAAATGAAAGGTTTCCCGAGTAAATTTAATGATTTGGTGATGAAAATTGTGTCTGGAGGTAAAGTGGGTATTAAAGTGAACGGGGAGATTGGACCTTATTTCTGCACTTATCAGGGCTTGAGGCAGGGGGATCCGCTTTCCCCTTTGCTTTTTGACCTTGCGGCAGATATTCTTGCAATCATGCTAGAAAGAGCGGTAGATAATGGAATAATTAAGGGGCTTGCTGGACATCTGATAGAAAAAGGAGTGTCTATCTTGCAATATGCAGATGATACAATCTTACTTTTACAAGATGACTTTGAGCAGGCTCGAAATCTGAAATTTATATTGTGTCTCTTTGAACAAATGTCTGGGCTTAAAATAAATTTTCACAAAAGTGAGGTTTATTGTCTTGGGATTAGTCATGAGAGAGAAATTATATTTGAGGAAATCTTTACATGTCAAATAGGGAGGTTGCCGATGAGATATCTTGGAGTACCAGTTGACGAGACAAGGTTGAAAAACAGTGAATGGAATCCTGTTGGTGAGAAATTAATGAAAAAATTGGGTTGTTGGAATGGAAAGAACCTCTCTATTGCAGGGAGAACGTTGCTTATTAACACCTCTCTCTCCAGTAGTCTCCTACACATGCTTTCCTTCTATAGGATTCCTGTTGGGGAGAAAAAATCTTACGACAAACTCAGATCTGGTATCCTTTGGAGTGATAAGATGGAAAAGAAGAAATATCACTTAGTAAAGTGGAAAACGGTGTGTCTACCAAAGGATCAGGGGGGATTAGGCGTGTTGGACCTTGAAATAATGAACATAGCTCTTCTAGCGAAGTGGCTTTGGAAATTATTCAACGAAAAAGGAATGTGGCAATCGCTGTTGCAAGCTAAATATTTGAGTAACTCCAGTCTGGGACAATGTTCTCAGAAAAATGGAGATTCTCATTTTTGGCAAGGGCTGATGGAGATTAAGCCATTGTTTCTTTCCTGTTGTAAATTTGTTGTGGGAAATGGAAGGAAGACAAGATTCTGGGAGGATCGATGGCTCTTGGACTCTTGCTTAGAGTTAAAATTTCCTAGACTGTATGCAGTGGCAAATAAACGAAATATCCTTGTCTCCGAGGTTTTTGCTTTAGGAGTCGGTTCCTTGTCTTTCAGGAGGAATCTGACTGGGGCTAAACTTGAGGAATGGAGGAACCTTCTATCACTTTGCGGCAATATTTCGATGGGTGAAGAAGAGGATAGGTTAATTTGGCTCTTGACAGCCTCAAGACAATATTCAGTTAAATCTTTTTACTCAGCTATGCAATCAATGAGTAGTGTCCCGTATAAATTTTGGTGGAAGATAAAGATTCCATTGAGGATAAAAACTTTTCTTTGGCTTGTTCTGAAGAAAAGTATTCTCACTAGGGATGTACTATTGAGGAGAGGAGGTACTTGTGCCAAAACTTGTCTATTTTGTGGACAAGAAGAAAGTATTGACCACCTCTTCCTTAGGTGCCCTTTAGCCAGGTATGTTTGGAATATTGTGAGTATAGCCACTGGAGGGAAATGCCAGTTTGTGGATACTCGACAATGCCTAGACAACTGGGCTAACAGCTTCTCAAAGAAACTAAGAGGAAAGATATCAGTCGGTGTTGCGGCAGTTTTCTGGGGGTTGTGGAAGACTAGGAATCTCGCTTGTTTTGAAAATAAATGGCCTTCTGAGCCAATTGAAGTCATTCATAGGATTGGTCATTGGATTGATTTGTGGGCAAAAATACAGGTAACGGAGGACGCTGTAACATCCCAGAATGTTAATATAATTATTAATGCAAAAATGTGGGCCAACAAAAACTTTTCTTATAAAAAGTTGTGTATGTTTAAATTCTTGAGTGTTGCTTGTTACATTGTTTGCAAGATTGTTTAATTCTATCTCTAATTAAAAATTTGAAGAAAAAGAAAACAAATAAAACAAACCCTAAAAACAAAACACCATGTGACACATGTCACATTATTTTTCCAAATTAAGAAGCATAATTTATTTTTACACCAAAACCAATGGAGAAATATTATAAACACTCCTAGTTAATTTTTACAAACTATTCCCTTTCAAAAATTCAGATTCAAAACTTCAAATTCAAATTAGAAATTCATGATTGAAATATTTCAAAATATTTCAAAGAGACTTTGTAACACTCACTAATAATATACTTAGCCTAGATCTTAAATTTGGACCCAAAAGAATAAAGAGAAATTGGAAAATTAAATAGTAAATTGCTCTCTGTTTTGGTTCAAGCAATTCATCAAACACCTGGTGATCACCACCTGTTCATCCCAAACCGAACCAAAATCCATGGATGATTTGGTCGATTGTGATCAAATTGAAGCAAGCCTCTGCCCTCACTCGATTTGTCTCACTCCACTCGACTCGCCGCGCTCAAGAACACGAGGATTTGGCCTCGGGAGCGCCGAGACACGGCCGGAGACAGCCGCGGGCGCGCGCACGTCGCCATTGTCGGCACAGTGGCCGCGCAAGCGCCGCGCCGTGCTGGCCGCTCCGTGCCCCCTCGCTCTCCCTCACCTTCTGGCTCCCTCGCGCGGCAGCAGCTCGCCCCAGCACGCCCCGACCGCGACGCGCCCGAGCCACGCCGTGCACGTCGTGCACCGCCCGAGCGCGCTCACGGCCGGCCCGCCCCGCCTCGCACGCACAGCGCGCGCCACGCCACCCCGCCTTGCCCGCCTGGTCCCCCGAGCAGCCCGCAGCGTAGCCACGCCCCTCCACCGGCCTACGGTGGCCTAGCTCGGCCACGAGCGCCCCTGCACCGCGCCCACCGTGCGCCGCCCGGCCGCTATAAAAGCCGCCCCGTGCCCTGCTCTTCTCCACACCTCTCCACGACCCCTTCCCCTCTCACAACACCTCTCGAGCACCGTCTGGAGGGCGACGCCGTCGCCGCAGAGCCTCAGGCCACCGTGGGTCTCCTCGAGCTCGCCGTGCCCGAGATAGACGACGGCCACGGCACGGCCGTGCTTCCCCTCCCCTTCCCTTCTCTCTGCCCCCGACCTCTTCCCCTTTGCACCCGCACTCACCCGCCCCTTTTTCCCTCTGCCCCGTGCTCAGGATCGTCCGGAATCGCTCGCCGGAGTTCGAGCCCCGCCGCGGAAGAAGAAGCTCGACGCCGTCGCCGCCAGGAGTGTCCCCGAGCCTCGTCTTCACGCCCAGGAGCTTCCCCACCTCGCCGCCGTCGTCCTGCACCTGCCACACGCCCTCCCGAGCCCCTAGGTGAGCGCTCCGTCCTCGTTGCCGTCGCCGGAGCCGCGGTGCCGCCCGATTTAGGTCGCCGGCGTCGCGAGCGACGTGGGCCGTTAGATTAGGATCCGACGGTAGCGTACCGGTTCGTTTAATTAATAAAACCCTGACAGGCGGGTCCCACGCGTCAGGTTTAAACAGACCGCGCGCGCCGCTCGCTGAGTCACTGACCAGTGGGTCCCTTCCGTCAGATTCTTCAACATTATCCACTCTGGATTTTAATTCGAATTTCAATTCCATTTAAAAGTCAGTATTGAACTCAAATTTAGAAAATCCATAACTTTGGATTTACAACTCCAAATTTAGCAAATCCAATTGTTCTGGAAAGCTTAGGAAATTTCCTATCCAACCAAACTAGTTTCACTCCATTTGGATGTATAATAAAAAAACAATATTCAAATTACAGTAGCATGTTTAAATTCTAAACTTGTTTGTTTCTGATACTCTGATAATCCAAATTAGTTGAAACTAATTTTATTAGATCACCTTTAACCATGGTTAGTCAATCCTAAAAGGATTTAATTTTTAGATGAATATAATTTAAATAATAGCCAAAACCTTATTAATTGGTTTCTGGATTCAAAACAGTGTGTAGGGAGTATGGTAACTCCAAATGACCCAAACCCAATTGTGTCATCTTCTACACATCATTAGCTTTCTGTAGAATTTTAGTTTGTATTTTTGTGACAAACAGAACTCAAGTTATGCAATTAAACATGTGCAACAAGTTTCTGCCCTAATTAAAATACAATGGAATAATGTTTAATTCAATTAAATTGAAACCACATGATATTGTTTGGTATGTGGAATGATGAATTAGAACCTCTAAGAGTGTATTGCTATGATGATTGATTGAATAGGCTAGTGATTGTTTGTATTTGATTGCTTGTGTATTAGAAGAGAACGTTGCCGGGTATATCGAAGAGGAGGGATTTGCAGAACCTGAAGACCAAGACCAAGATCACTTTGCCGAGCAAGGCAAGCTACTCTCTGAGCTTGCACCTAACTTATGCATCTAGTTTTACAAGTCATTTTCAAAAACAAAGGTTTACAAAAACCTCTTTTTCAAAAGTATATAGAGATGATTTTGCCACCCTATATAGAAGTAAACTATAGGATGGAAAACAATGTTGTTTATTCAAAACTCCTTTGAAAAACTTGTGTGGGTATATATAAGCACCAAGATGTGGTGTTGAAATAAGGAAATGGAGAAAGGTGGTTTTAAGAAAAGCACATTGTGTCCTAGTACTCAGTCAAGCAACCAATATTCTGTGCGACCACATTTACCCACATATGGGAAAGGGCTTAGTCATATAGTTTGCTCTTATTAGTATGTGACACTGCATCAACAGAGATGACTCTGTTATGCATGAGGGAATGGTTTGGTGACCTAACCCTGACCTGGGTCCTCGCTCAAAAATCTATGAATAGATAAGGAGGAGGATAGAAGGATGTCCGTATACACCGCCAGATAAAACCTATGAGTCCTCACACTTAGGGTTTCCGACGGGAAACTAGACTAGGTGTAGATGGAATGGTTCATAGGGGCAGGATCCTATACTAGCATGAGCAAAGGAAAGACTAGGGTCGGTGACTCAACTTCGCATACCACGGGTATGGCGAAGCGTGGCTGACACGATGAGTTATCGAATGAGTGTGGGAAAAGCGTGCTACCTTTGCAGAGGGTAATTAAACTATTCGAATAGCCGAGTCCTCGGATATGGACAGTTGAAGACCCTACTTAGACCATGTGCAAGTTTTTGGAAAAGAGTTGAGTTTGAAAAGAAAAATGAAATGAAGAGTGTTCCATATACCTGTACCAACGGATCGGTATGAGGTAGTTGGAAAGATATTACCATAATGGTTTATGGTTGGAAAAGGAGGAGTTTTGGAATAACACTAATAAAATTGAGATATCTAGTAGTCATAATTTCCTTATCTTCTTCAACAAAGATACAGAGATGTTTTAATGAATAAAAGTGAGAAAATAAAAATGGAACTAGAGCACTCATGTTGGAGTAGTTTGCGAGTACATTCAAATGTACTCATACTAGTCTGCTTCTGGCTATTGTCGTAGCCAGACATGGAGGAGTACTACGCCCAGGAGGAATACGGCGACATCTATGCCAACTAAGGATCTTCTCAAGTCGACTGCCTGTCGGGTCTGCGTTAGCTGTTGGATGGCTACTACGTTTACGTTCCGCTGCTTATGTTGATTGTTTTGGTTTGGCCCTTGAAGGCACCTATGCAAGACTTGGTCTAGATGACTATTTTATGTAAGACTTTAATTTGGTATTGTAATGGATGTAATCTTTGGTATTCAATTCGGATTATGTGCAACGACAGACTGATCACGGGATCGTTGTGTTAAGCATAATCGGGTATTTCGGACAGTTAGTCCGGGGTCCCCACAGAATTGGTATCAGAGCCATCTCGACTTTAGGAGCCTTAGATTAGCATGGTCGCTAGGTAGTGATTGCAAAAGTTGATTTCTTAAAGAAAAACAAAGTAAGAATTTTGAAAATACTTATCTCTTACCCTCTCATTTGTGCAAAATTCTCTTCTTACCAACTACTAAGTTTTCTCTCATACTCATAAAAACGTGCCACACTTCATTTTAGTAAACTTAAAATTGTGCTCACATATTGTCTCTTCCATTAAAATTTTGATATACTTGCCATCTCACTAACTTAAAAATTTTGACTAAAAATTATAGATGGCGATCCATTTCACCGAGTTCGTTCAGCTGGAGAAGGACGGCAAGTTGATGTTCGAGAAGGACTTGTTCGAGTTGACCAAGCTGCTAGGTCGTCCCACTCCTGAGTTCAGGGGAGCCCAGGTGGACGCTCCCGGTAACGGGAACCTGTCCTGGCTGTTCGCGGGAACATCAAGTCCCCCGGATCCAGGGCACTCTCTTTCACCCTCATGGACGTCCACTGGGACGATGGACTGTGTCGTTCCATGCAGAGGATGCTAGCCCGGCTTTGTGAGGAGCACAAGGCGGAGCTGGTAAACTCTCGTTTCCAGTTCTACGGGAGGCGCACCATCGATGGACACCCAATTCGGTCCCCTCTGCACCCGACATTCGGAGAGTACATCCTGGACATGGAGATTATGCTCTTTCGCACCCAGGAGGATCTGAGGTGCGCTAGGCTTCGGTCTCACTTTGAGCGTCTCTCGCTCAAGGAGAGTCGCGAGAGTGAGGCACAGCTGAAGACTGAGAAGACCGCTCTACTCAAGAAGGGAACCCAGATGAGGAAGACCATAGCGAAGCTCCGCAAGAAGGTTGCAGAGCAGGATGAGCTGATAGAGGACTTGGAGCTCCGTACTGACGAGATGGAGGAGGAGGGCGAGGATCTCCGCAAGGAGAACGACGCTTTCCTCAGTGACGATGACGACTACCTGGAGGAGATGAACGATGAGGATGATGAGGAGGAGGAGGATCCAGAGGAGCCACCCTACCAGTCCGATGCTGACATGGCAGAGCCTGAGGTCCCACCTCAGTAGGCGAGTTACTTGAGTTCTATCGCAGGATTAGGTCGACCCCCTATCGCTAGTAGAGTCAAAGTTGTGGTTCTTTTGGAACTTGTTGTATGTACTTTAGCTTAAGGAAAAATGTTGTAGGCTTGATGTGGTGAACTCTTGATGTAATGGTTGTGCCATATGAATGTGTGCTAGTACTTGTTAAATCTATGTAAAATGTTTCTCCTATAATCCTTAGTAAATCAATCTCTACGCAAAACCAATCTTTCCTTGGTCAAACCCCTTTTGCTTGCCCCTTATACCCGGTGTACTTCAGGATGGTGGACACTCGTCGCACCAACACGGATGGAGGACCACCACCCCCACCGGACCCAACCACCGCCCAACTTCTGGCACTCATCATGGAGGAACGCCAAGCTGCCCGGACTGAGCGTCAGGCTCATATCGCTGCCCTGCAACAGATAGCTGCCGCTCACAACAACAACAACAACCACCACAACAATGGCAATGGCAATGGCAATGGTGAAGGAAATCATCGGTCCACTTTGAGCGACTTCCAAAAGACCAACCCACCCACCTATTCCAAGGGAATTCACCCACTTGAGGCCGATGACTGGCTTCGCACCATTAACAACAACCTGGAAGTTGCAGCCGTGGGAGAACCTGAGAAGGTGCTATATGCGACCCACTATCTGGCAGGACCAGCACGGTCTTGGTGGGAAGCTACCAAGGCTCTCCAGCAAGCTGGTTATGCTATCAGCTGGGATGATTTCCAGGAGAAGTTCCGCAAGAAGCACATTCCCCGCGGACTCATTGAGCGGAAGAAGGATGAATTCCGCAGGTTGCGACAGGGAAGTAAGGATGTGGTCGGATACCTCGATGAGTTCACTGACTTGTCTCGGTATGCTCCTGATGATGTCGACACCGAGGGAAGAAAGATGGAGCGTTTCATGAACGGACTTCATGACGAACTGCAATGCGCCTTGGTTATCCATGACTTTGCTGATTTGGAATCACTTGTGGACAAGGCCATACAGTTGGAGACCAAGCGCAAGTCCATGTTTGAAGGTCGTAAGAGGAGAATGATTGCCCAGGAAAGTTCGAGCAGTCAGAAACCTCGCACCCACCCACCAAACCCCAAGCCAGCATATAGACCACCCCCAACTTCGCACCCCAGTTACCCTAAGCCCCCATACAACCCAAACAAGTTCAGCCGTCCCAATGACAACACCCGTCCCGGAGGGAACTCTAGCAACTTCAACCGCAATGCCAATGTTGTCTGTTTCAATTGCGGCACCAAAGGTCACTACTCCAAGGAATGCCCCGATCCTAAGAAGAATGGTCCGCGCCCCGATGCACAGGCGCCGAACAACAGCCAAGGCCGCAATGGAAATGGCAATAACCCCGCACCCCGCGGAAATGTGGCTGTTGCCAAGGGACGCCTACACCACATCAATGCTGAAGAGGCCAGGGATGCACCAGATGTTGTGATGGGTACGTTCCTTATCAACTCAGTACCTGCAACTGTTCTGTTTGATTCTGGTGCTACTCATTCTTTTGTTACCCAAGAATTTGTTGCTAAGGGAGGTTTAGTCGGAAACCTCTTACCCAAACCCATGGTCATCCAAATCCCAGAATCCACCATAGATACCAAGTCATTTTGCCCGGACGTTTCCCTTGAAATCAAAGGGGAAAAGTTCCTAGTCGACTTAATCATCCTAGGAACCCAAGGAATAGATGTCATACTGGGTATGAATTGGTTAGCCAAGTACCATGGTCGAATTGACTATGCCAGAAGAGTTGTAGCCCTCGCCACCGACAAAGGAGTAGAAGTGGAGTATGTGTCAGAAACCAGTCGACCCCAACCAGGATGCCATGAGAGCATAGCTCGACCAGCCCTAGATGAGATCCGTGTTGTTCACCTGTTCAAAGATGTCTTTCCTGAAGAATTGCCTGGTATGCCACCGGATCGGGATATTGAGTTCATCATTGAACTTATCCCCGGGACAGCCCCCATATCCCAAAGACCCTATCGGATGAATCCAGAAGAACTGGTTGAGTTGAAGAAGCAGTTAGCAGATATGCTCAGCAAAGGGCTTATTCGCCCAAGTGCTTCACCCTGGGGATCACCCATTATCTTTGTGGATAAGAGAGATGGTACCACACGCCTGTGTGTGGATTATCGCAGGTTGAATGATGTGACCATCAAAAACAAGTACCCTCTCCCAAAGATCGAGGATCTGTTCGATCAAATGAACGGAGCCCGAGTCTTTTCCAAGATCGATCTTCGGTCAGGGTATCATCAGTTAAGAATCCGAGAGACAGACATTCCCAAGACTGCCTTCACAACCCGTTACGGTTTATTTGAGTACACCGTAATGTCCTTTGGTCTGACCAATGCCCCAGCCTATTTTATGAACCTCATGAACAAGATCTTCATGGAGTATCTTGACAAGTTTGTGGTAGTTTTCCTTGATGACATCCTTATTTACTCCAAAACTGAAGAAGAGCATGCTGAACACCTGAGTCTAGTTTTAGCAACCCTCCGAGAGCATCAGTTGTATGCCAAGTTAAGCAAGTGTGAGTTTTGGCTCAGTGAAGTTTCATTTCTCGGACATGTTGTATCTGCGGGAGGAATTTCTGTTGACCCAGAAAAGATCCAAGCCATTGTGGACTGGAAAGCCCCAACTAGTGTGACTGAAATCCGAAGCTTCCTCGGACTAGCGGGATACTACCGCAAGTTCGTTGAGGGATTCTCCAGTATAGCCAAGCCCCTTACCCAACTGCTGAAAAAGGACAAGAAAATTGAATGGACTCAGAAGTGTGAAGAGAGTTTCCAGGAATTGAAGAAGAGATTGACCTCAACCCCTGTCCTGATTATGCCAGACGTCACCAAGAGTTTTGACGTGTATTGCGATGCATCACGTCTAGGACTGGGTTGTGTCCTGATGCAAGAAGGCAGGGTGGTGTCGTATCTGTCTCGACAGTTGCGACCACATGAAGAGAACTACCCAACCCATGACCTGGAGTTAGCCGCTGTTGTTCTCGCTTTGAAGACGTGGCGCTCCTATCTGGCAGGACATCGCTGTGAGATTTATACGGATCATAAGAGCTTGAAATATATCTTCACGCAGAGGGAGTTAAATTTGCGACAGAGAAGGTGGATGGAATTAATCAAGGATTACGATATCGGCATCAATTATCACCCTGGAAAGGCTAATGTAGTTGCCGATGCCCTGAGTCGCAAACCCTGCACCCTGAATGCCATGATCCAAGCAGAGCAGCCAGCCCTGTTTAAGGAGTTCAAAGATTTTGGACTAGAGCTTGTTAGCCACGGCTATCTCGCCCATTTAGAGTTAGCTCCAACGCTGATAGATCAAATCAAGGAGGCCCAGAAAGGTCATGAGAGCATAGAAGGAATCAAGAAGAAGATTTCTCTCGGTAAAGCGCCTGGTTTTACCGAGGATGCAGAAGGAGTGTTGAGATTCAATGATCGTATCTGTGTCCCCAATACCTCGGAACTCAAGGAGTTAATCCTGAAGGAAGCCCACGAGACCCCTTACTCAATCCACCCCGGCGGAACCAAGATGTACCAAGACCTTCGTGAAAGATTTTGGTGGCATGGAATGAAGCGGGAAATTGGTACTTTCGTAGCCAAGTGTGATATCTGTCAGCGAGTCAAGGCTGAACATCAGCGACCCGCTGGATTGCTTCAACCCCTGAAGATTCCCGAGTGGAAGTGGGATGAGATTGGAATGGATTTTGTCACCGGACTTCCAAGATCCAACCGAGGCCATGACTCAATATGGGTCATCGTGGACAAGCTGACCAAAGTGGCCCATTTTATTCCCGTCCACACCACCTATAGGGGAAACCAGTTAGCAGACCTGTATATTTCCAGAATAGTAAGCCTGCATGGTGTGCCTAAGAGGATTGTATCAGATAGAGGCACACAATTCACCTCAAGATTCTGGAAAGCCCTGCATGAAGCCCTCGGAACCAAGTTGGCGTTTAGCACAGCTTATCACCCCCAGACAGATGGCCAAACTGAACGAGTGAACCAGATATTAGAGGACATGCTTCGCGCATGTGTCCTAGCCTATGGATCCAAATGGGAAGATTGTCTTCCATTTGCAGAATTCTCCTACAACAACAGTTATCAGTCTAGTCTGCAAATGGCCCCTTTTGAAGCCCTTTACGGCAAGAAGTGTCGTACACCCCTGAATTGGTCCGATACCGGAGAAGGCAAACTGTTTGGACCAGATACCCTCCGTGAGGCTGAAGAGCAGGTCCAGCTTATCCGTGAGCGACTCAAGACCGCCCAATCCCGTCAGAAGAGTTACGCTGATCACAAGCGTCGTGATGTCACCTTCAATATCGGAGATTATGTCTATCTCCGAGTGACACCCCTTAAAGGAATGCAGCGTTTCCATGTCAAAGGAAAATTAGCGCCAAGGTATATTGGGCCCTTCAAGATCCTTGCCCGTCGAGGAGAAGTGTCTTATCAACTGGAGTTGCCCCAAGAGTTAGTAGATTACCATGATGTTTTCCACATTTCCTTGCTCCGGAAATGTCTTGAAGTTCCTGACCAGCCTGATGTTTTCAAAAACATCGATCATCAGTCCGTCGACCTGAATCCAGATCTGACTTATCGAGAGACACCCCTCAAGATTCTCGACGAAGACGTTCGCCTCACCCGCAGGCGAGCAATCAAGTTCTACAAAGTCCAGTGGACTAACCACTCTGAAGATGAAGCAACTTGGGAACGTGAAGACTATCTTAGGAGCGAGTTTCCCAACCTCTTTAGTACCCAGGCCTAGCAAATCTCGGGACGAGATTTATTTTAAGGGGGGAAGTCTGTAACATCCCAGAATGTTAATATAATTATTAATGCAAAAATGTGGGCCAACAAAAACTTTTCTTATAAAAAGTTGTGTATGTTTAAATTCTTGAGTGTTGCTTGTTACATTGTTTGCAAGATTGTTTAATTCTATCTCTAATTAAAAATTTGAAGAAAAAGAAAACAAATAAAACAAACCCTAAAAACAAAACACCATGTGACACATGTCACATTATTTTTCCAAATTAAGAAGCATAATTTATTTTTACACCAAAACCAATGGAGAAATATTATAAACACTCCTAGTTAATTTTTACAAACTATTCCCTTTCAAAAATTCAGATTTAAAACTTCAAATTCAAATTAGAAATTCATGATTGAAATATTTCAAAATATTTCAAAGAGACTTTGTAACACTCACTAATAATATACTTAGCCTAGATCTTAAATTTGGACCCAAAAGAATAAAGAGAAATTGGAAAATTAAATAGTAAATTGCTCTCTGTTTTGGTTCAAGCAATTCATCAAACACCTGGTGATCACCACCTGTTCATCCCAAACCGAACCAAAATCCATGGATGATTTGGTCGATTGTGATCAAATTGAAGCAAGCCTCTGCCCTCACTCGATTTGTCTCACTCCACTCGACTCGCCGCGCTCAAGAACACGAGGATTTGGCCTCGGGAGCGCCGAGACACGGCCGGAGACAGCCGCGGGCGCGCGCACGTCGCCATTGTCGGCACAGTGGCCGCGCAAGCGCCGCGCCGTGCTGGCCGCTCTGTGCCCCCTCGCTCTCCCTCACCTTCTGGCTCCCTCGCGCGGCAGCAGCTCGCCCCAGCACGCCCCGACCGCGACGCACCCGAGCCACGCCGTGCACGTCGTGCACCGCCCGAGCGCGCTCACGGCCGGCCCGCCCCGCCTCGCACGCACAGCGCGCGCCACGCCACCCCGCCTTGCCCGCCTGGTCCCCCGAGCAGCCCGCAGCGTAGCCACGCCCCTCCACCGGCCTACGGCGGCCTAGCTCGGCCACGAGCGCCCCTGCACCGCGCCCACCGTGCGCCGCCCGGCCGCTATAAAAGCCGCCCCGTGCCCTGCTCTTCTCCACACCTCTCCACGACCCCTTCCCCTCTCACAACACCTCTCGAGCACCGTCTCGAGGGCGACGCCGTCGCCGCAGAGCCTCAGGCCACCGTGGGTCTCCTCGAGCTCGCCGTGCCCGAGGTAGACGACGGCCACGGCACGGCCGTGCTTCCCCTCCCCTTCCCTTCTCTCTGCCCCCGACCTCTTCCCCTTTGCACCCGCACTCACCCGCCCCTTTTTCCCTCTGCCCCGTGCTCAGGATCGTCCGGAATCGCTCGCCGGAGTTCGAGCCCCGCCGCGGAAGAAGAAGCTCGACGCCGTCGCCGCCAGGAGTGTCCCCGAGCCTCGTCTTCACGCCCAGGAGCTTCCCCACCTCGCCGCCGTCGTCCTGCACCTGCCACACGCCCTCCCGAGCCCCTAGGTGAGCGCTCCGTCCTCGTTGCCGTCGCCGGAGCCGCGGCGCCGCCCGATTTAGGTCGCCGGCGTCGCGAGCGACGTGGGCCGTTAGATTAGGATCCGACGGTAGCGTACCGGTTCGTTTAATTAATAAAACCCTGACAGGCGGGTCCCACGCGTCAGGTTTAAACAGACCGCGCGCGCCGCTCGCTGAGTCACTAACCAGTGGGTCCCTTCCGTCAGATTCTTCAACATTATCCACTCTGGATTTTAATTCGAATTTCAATTCCATTTAAAAGTCAGTATTGAACTCAAATTTAGAAAATCCATAACTTTGGATTTACAACTCCAAATTTAGCAAATCCAATTGTTCTGGAAAGCTTAGGAAATTTCCTATCCAACCAAACTAGTTTCACTCCATTTGGATGTATAATAAAAAAACAATATTCAAATTACAGTAGCATGTTTAAATTCTAAACTTGTTTGTTTCTGATACTCTGATAATCCAAATTAGTTGAAACTAATTTTATTAGATCACCTTTAACCATGGTTAGTCAATCCTAAAAGGATTTAATTTTTAGATGAATATAATTTAAATAATAGCCAAAACCTTATTAATTGGTTTCTGGATTCAAAACAGTGTGTAGGGAGTATGGTAACTCCAAATGACCCAAACCCAATTGTGTCATCTTCTACACATCATTAGCTTTCTGTAGAATTTTAGTTTGTATTTTTGTGACAAACAGAACTCAAGTTATGCAATTAAACATGTGCAACAAGTTTCTGCCCTAATTAAAATACAATGGAATAATGTTTAATTCAATTAAATTGAAACCACATGATATTGTTTGGTATGTGGAATGATGAATTAGAACCTCTAAGAGTGTATTGCTATGATGATTGATTGAATAGGCTAGTGATTGTTTGTATTTGATTGCTTGTGTATTAGAAGAGAACGTTGCCGGGTATATCGAAGAGGAGGGATTTGCAGAACCTGAAGACCAAGACCAAGATCACTTTGCCGAGCAAGGCAAGCTACTCTCTGAGCTTGCACCTAACTTATGCATCTAGTTTTACAAGTCATTTTCAAAAACAAAGGTTTACAAAAACCTCTTTTTCAAAAGTATATAGAGATGATTTTGCCACCCTATATAGAAGTAGATACTAAAACTATAGGATGGAAAACAATGTTGTTTATTCAAAACTCCTTTGAAAAACTTGTGTGGGTATATATAAGCACCAAGATGTGGTGTTGAAATAAGGAAATGGAGAAAGGTGGTTTTAAGAAAAGCACATTGTGTCCTAGTACTCAGTCAAGCAACCAATATTCTGTGCGACCACATTTACCCACATATGGGAAAGGGCTTAGTCATATAGTTTGCTCTTATTAGTATGTGACACTGCATCAACAGAGATGACTCTGTTATGCATGAGGGAATGGTTTGGTGACCTAACCCTGACCTGGGTCCTCGCTCAAAAATCTATGAATAGATAAGGAGGAGGATAGAAGGATGTCCGTATACACCGCCAGATAAAACCTATGAGTCCTCACACTTAGGGTTTCCGACGGGAAACTAGACTAGGTGTAGATGGAATGGTTCATAGGGGCAGGATCCTATACTAGCATGAGCAAAGGAAAGACTAGGGTCGGTGACTCAACTTCGCATACCACGGGTATGGCGAAGCGTGGCTGACACGATGAGTTATCGAATGAGTGTGGGAAAAGCGTGCTACCTCTGCAGAGGGTAATTAAACTATTCGAATAGCCGAGTCCTCGGATATGGACAGTTGAAGACCCTACTTAGACCATGTGCAAGTTTTTGGAAAAGAGTTGAGTTTGAAAAGAAAAATGAAATGAAGAGTGTTCCATATACCTATACCAACGGATCGGTATGAGGTAGTTGGAAAGATATTACCATAATGGTTTATGGTTGGAAAAGGAGGAGTTTTGGAATAACACTAATAAAATTGAGATATCTAGTAGTCATAATTTCCTTATCTTCTTCAACAAAGATACAGAGATGTTTTAATGAATAAAAGTGAGAAAATAAAAATGGAACTAGAGCACTCATGTTGGAGTAGTTTGCGAGTACATTCAAATGTACTCATACTAGTCTGCTTCTGGCTATTGTCGTAGCCAGACATGGAGGAGTACTACGCCCAGGAGGAATACGGCGACATCTATGCCAACTAAGGATCTTCTCAAGTCGACTGCCTGTCGGGTCTGCGTTAGCTGTTGGATGGCTACTACGTTTACGTTCCGCTGCTTATGTTGATTGTTTTGGTTTGGCCCTTGAAGGCACCTATGCAAGACTTGGTCTAGATGACTATTTTATGTAAGACTTTAATTCGGTATTGTAATGGATGTAAACTTTGGTATTCAATTCGGATTATGTGCAACGATAGACTGATCACGGGATCGTTGTGTTAAGCATAATCGGGTATTTCGGACAGTTAGTCCGGGGTCCCCACAGACGCAAAACTGGAACTGCAGCTGGGCGCAAGACTGCTGGTGCAAATCGCAGATGAAGCCTTCAGGAGCGCGGGAGGATGGGCGACATGGAGACCGAGACTGGGAGGCTAAGAAGACACTTTCTGTTGTTGGTGGCTTGCTTAGCTTGTTTTGTGTGTTTTAGGCTGAGAGGCTAAGTGGACTCTTTGTTGCTGTTGGTGGCTTGCTTAGTTTTTCTTACTCTGTGTTGACACTACTCTAAAGGTTGTCTCATCAGGGGGGTTGTGTTTTGGTGGAACATGTAGCTTTTGGTTTCTATTAATGAAATCGGGAAGTGCTCCCTTTTTTATTCAGGTTATCTATTTGGCAGCCCATTGGATTCAGCCATGGGCGTTGCTTCTCCCGCAGGATCATCCATATCTTATGACTATTGGGTGTGCATGGCCTTGTAACTAATTACTAATATAATGGTCTATCTTCAGACAGGCCGGCTTCGTGACAGCATCTAAGCACTCTGTGGTGTGTAAACGCTCCAAATTACGAACTTTGCAAAAAAAAAATGTGGACTTTGCAATAAATAGTCGCGTGCATTGCTTGATGCAAAAGCCGAGGTTTCATTACCATTTCGAAGAAGAACAAATACGAAGCGCAAGTGTCGTGCCGATGCATTCTAAATCCAACCTGAGGCCGGCGGCCTTAAATAATTCCCAACGCTTAACAACATCTCTGATCGTTAGGTGGACGATCGCTCTTAATATACAACACTCGATCTCAGTCGGTAGCATCAGTACGTACGTGTACATGATTTATTTGCAAGCTTACGTCGGCCTGTAGCGACGGCTCAACATGCATGCAAATGCAAGTTTCTCTGTGGGATGTCGAGTGCTGTGCTAAACACTACTCGGTGTTTGGCACTGTCTTTTCACTGGTGGAGTTTTAAAGGAACTTTGCTGAATTTCTGTCAGTCAGGTCGTTCTCCGGGTAGCTAGAGGCGAAGACAAATTATTAGATCCATGACTCGTAGACGTATAACGCGTTTAGGGCTTGTTTATCACGGAGGTATTTTTGTGGTTGGGAGGAGATTATCTCATATCCCGGAATATCCTCACTAGTATGTTTACTTCTAGTGTATTTTAGGAGGTCGGAGGGATAATCCTCAAATATCCCCCACCAAGCACCTTATTTTTATCTAAAACAAAAATTCTATTCCATGCTAGTGTATTGTAAAGGATTGTAAGGGAAATATATTTGTGAGGATTGGGTGTTCACTAAATACCCTCCCATCCCACTCTTCCCAGCTCCTGAAAACCCCTTCCAGTAAACAAGAGCTCAGAGAGAAGTATCGTACCATGCAATGCTTATTAACTAGTGGCACATGTAATGGCATGTCAGATGGCACGACTCGATCGAAGCAGATTATATGGCTCCATGCATCCTCCATGCTCGTTACTGGATCTCCATACCATACGTTTAGACGTTTGTAACGAGAATTTTCAGGCAATTCTTTTGAAAGAGACATGCTCAAAGGAACTAAAGATTTGTTTTTTCTTTCTTTCTAGAAAATTTCAAAAGCACCTAAACGTTCATCGTGTTTTTTTTAGATGTTGTTCATCGTGGCTTTGGTCACGAATAGTTTCGGGATACCGTACCTATCGCCTTAAGCGGATCGGAGCATGGACTCGCCCGCGCTACCCTGCACTCGGCCAGAACGATTCGTCCACATGGGCCGGCCCACATGTTTTTTTCTCGTTTTATTTACTAGCTGTTTTCCTGAATATTAGCTGAACAATTTTTTTGTCCTTATTTTTTCGCATACCATTTTGAATTTGAGCATTTTTTTTAAATTCTGAAACATTTTCAAAACTGAAACATTTTTAAAATGAAGCCATTTTCAGATCCATTTTCAAACATCGAAACATTTATAAATGGAAAGTTTTAAATCAGACACTATTTTCAAAACTGGAAAATATTTTGAAATGGAACCATTTAAAAAAATACCGAACCATCTGTTTAATAGACACTTTTAAATCTGATGGCATTTTCAAAAATCAAAACCATTTGAAAAAATCAATAGTTTTCATATATGAACCAATTTCAAATTGAATATTTTTAAAATCTAATCCATTATTTAAAAATAAATCGATTTAGATCGCTTTGCTGGGTCTTTGATCGGTCATACTAAATAGGGAAAATTTGGTGGCATTCCCTTTTTACTCACCTCAAGCGACACTATATTTATTAAATGAAAACCATTAAAATATAAATATTCTTAATATCAAAGCCATTTTCAAAAACATCATATTTAACAATGTTTAAATTAAAAAAGGTTCAAAATTTGAAGACCATTATATTTTTCGAAAAAAATATTTAGTTAAAAAACAAAAAATAGAAATAGAAAAAAGAAACAGAAAAAAAGGAAAAAGAACAAAAGCCAATGAAAAGATATGAGTAGTAAAAAAGAAATAAACGATGGTTTATTAGGCCGCGGCCCATGTCAAATTTGTGCTATCGAGTTTTTTTGTAGCACATCTCTCACGTCGGCGTCGCGGCCGCCTTTTCGTCAATGTCGCGGGCGGCTGCCCTCTCGGCGACGGCGAGAGGCTCTCGCCGCCACCCTACCGGCTCCCTATCACCTCCTTACCACACAGAACCAGACCTCAAGGAAATAAGAGAGAGTGAGGACGGGAAGGAGCCGCCGGCGGTTGCCGATGTTTGGGCGATCATCCACGGAGGCTGCAGATCAAGATAGGTCCGAGCGCCATACACTTCAAGCGACTTCAATGATGGGACCTCATCGGCGTCAGTGACTCCAAGGTGGACGAGATTGACCTCGATCACAACTCCTACCAGTCGACA
Source organism: Poa annua (assembly GCA_026929855.1). Taxonomy (NCBI): domain Eukaryota; kingdom Viridiplantae; phylum Streptophyta; class Magnoliopsida; order Poales; family Poaceae; genus Poa; species Poa annua. The sequence continues at coordinate 3,857,713 of CM049427.1, read as the reverse complement.
ACAAGGTACTCCTTGTGCCGTTACGCAATGCACTCTACGTGTTTGGTGAATTGCTGACACGCCAACGATTGAACTATAACTGAAGGATTTCCCTTTGGGAATGATTTACGATTTCTTCCAAATCATCTGGTAATACCGTGATAGATATATACTAGGAAATAGCGTAAGTGCTCTTGGATAAAAAGACGGTAGAGATTTAGACATTGTTCTCTGAAATACTTATCCCGTGGCTTAACTACCGCTATTCTGCCATGACCAGCCACGGTGAATTGGGAAGAGTTTACTCAAGTTAGGAATAGATGGGCCACTGTAGCAATGTTTCAACTCCTTTTTTTTAAAAAAAAAATCCTCTCGGATGTTTATGAATAGAAGCCACACAGGTTCGAACTAGAGTGCAGAAAAAGTAAAGAACAGAAAGTAAAGCAATTATGCCTCCACAGAGCATCCCACATACCAGATATGGCGCATATTATAAAAATGCAAGTGTAATCTAAAGCCAATGTCCATCTCAGGCCTTCTTTTGTACATCTCCGCTTCATCCTCATTGCTTTTCTTTGTCTCCTTTTTGTTTTCCCGTTTTTAATGCAGAGTTGCCAAGAGTTAATCCAGTAATTAACCCTATGAATGAGAACAAAGGGCCCTGAAATTTTTTCCTGTCAAAACATAGCTCATTTTCTGGCATTCGATATGGTCCAAAGAACCGCAGAAATACCAACTATAACCATACTCCTCTTTTCTGTGCCAAATACCCATAACCAAGCACCAAACAAATCATGTATAAACACATTTATCTTTTTAGAGGTAAAAACACAACAAAATATACTCCATATCAGTCTTGCCATGGAGCAAGACATGAACAAATGTTCCACCGTTTCTACACCACCACAGAAGTGACAGAAAGTGGGGCCCTGTCACCCACTTTTGGTCAAAGTATTTTTTAGTCAGTATGCTATATGTCTCAGTAAGCCATAGGAAGATCTTAATTTTATGAGCAGTCTCTTATTTCCAATGAGATTTGTGCGGATAACCAATATCATTTAAAATCAGTTTCATATACGGCGACTTTTTACAGAAATTTTCCATTTATAGTCAAGGTCCAGACGGTTTAATCATCACCTTGTCCTATATCAGTTATTCTTGATACAATTTTAAAGTTGTAGTGTATCTCCTCACAAGGTTCGCACAAGGTTTTCCAAGCATTAAGCAAAGTTTGATCCTACAATCGTCAGCAATACTTATCGAGCCTTTTGGTGCTGGCCCAACACATCAGGCCATAGCATGCTATCCATTGTGCCCACTAGACATCAAGCCATGTCACACTTTTTAGTCATACCCTTTGCCGGGCTAAAACAAATCCCAGTCCAAATACCAACACCACACGCAACTTCATGTTGTCCACCTGAAGCTTTGTCCAAGCGGGAGTACATAAATAGTTAACGAAACAAGTAAATATTGTGAAACCAGTATGCAGACTCCAGTGTCCTATTGACCAGCAAGGATACTTGAGATTTGGATACCCCGGGAGGAGGCTCGGCTGAAGAGCAGCATCGAATGCAACTCCGGAACGATAGAGAAGAGCGATAAGAATCCTATAGGCAGGTAAAGGATGAAACCCATACTGCCGTCGTACGCCCTCCCGAGATCCACCATTGTGTCCCACATCCTAGCCGCCTTAACCAGAGGCGAGCATGCTTGCCCAATCTGCAAATCAAAAATCATATTGCAGTGAGACATTATGTTTGCTAGGATATATACATTTTTGCAATGTCCTTGTGAACTAAAAAGTACTAGAGCTTATGAACTAAAAAGGTACTAGAGCCGGTGCTCATCTTTGCTTTCAGTTAACAGTTTGAGAATTAACAGACTCTCAGTAATCATTTTTTGTACTATTAATGACTAGCTCGTGTGCAGGAGGAATGTTAAATTAGACATGTTCTCTGCTTGTAATTTTGTAAGCATGAATTAAGCTATAATAGAAGGCTTATAAGTAGGGGTCTCACTTACCAGAAGAATACACCAACCCGCGGGGATGAACCCAAGTATAGTACCTAGGAGGCCCAAAATTGTGAGCTTAACTACAACAAATAGGACGAACACCAGAGAGACCAAGCCAAGAAAGATAACTCCATAGACGATGCGGAATAATGGGTACAACTTTGTCCCAAATCTTTCTTGTCCTATTGAAACCATCTGAATGATATGGGACAAGCTAGTCAACACGCATCCAGAGGGGTGATTTATTAATCATCGGAGGTACGTAAATGGACCAAATGAGAGATGATTAGAGTCTTACCTTCAGAAGGAATAGAAGCACGAACATAAGTAGCCATGATGTTGCATATACCTACAAAAGTCAAGTGGAAACAGAAGACGAGAATTACATCAGAATATTCCAAAAACTAAAAAAGAAGCAAACCAAAAGAAAACTCATATATATAGAGAAAAAGTAGTACTAGAATGCTTCCGCTGCTATGTTCTTTGTTTAGATAGCACACAATAGCATACTGATAGATCAAAAAACGGAGCGAAAGGATGATTTCCAAGACAAGAGCACGAATGCTAGTCTTCCTAAGGTACTGCTGCTCATTTATCCACCAAGTCTCCCAGCTTTGATCCACATACATGCCAAGATGCCCCTTTTTCCCTATCCACTCCCTCCAATCCATCCAGTCAGCAACAACCTTCTGCCGCTCAAAACATGACGGGTTGAAGACAAACGGTGCGAAGAGCCAAGAAAAAACCATGAACCATATGGAGAAGGTGACAAATTGATGCAATTTGGAGCTGTGGTAGGAACTTTCGTAACCTTGGTACACTACCAGAAGTATCAGCAGCTCAAATCCTTTAACAAAATGGCTACGGGAGTACGTGCGATAATTCTCTACAAACTTTGCACGGTACACCACAAAGCCATCGCCTTGAGGTCTGTATTTAGCGTCACCATGGAGTATTGTTCTCCCATAGTAGTGAGTTCTTGTGCCAAGCTGGAATGTGAAGAACACGGAGGCCAGTTGAAGCTGCATCATGACAAACTCGATTAATGCTGTTTTGGATCCCTGCTCTACGCCTGTTTCCATGAGCATTGGAAGTACAAAAATCAAACCAAGCTGGAAGACAGCCTGTGAAGCTAATGCATTTTCGAGAGGTTTTATTGCCTCTTGAATACGTGCATCAAGGAACATAAATTTCTCCAAGCCACTCACTGCTATATATAACCTCCCATACAAGAACACATAAACTGTAAGTACAGTAACCTGAAAAAAGGAATAAGGGATCTTAGTACCAATAAATATGCAGAATGAACATATCACATGTTATATATCAAACCCAAACACCAAACTATGTAAGTGCCAAAAATCGCCCGATTTTAAAAACCAAACTATATATTTACGTTATTTGCATAATAGTTGGACTTTTGAGATGGATGTAAAACACATTCTGATTATGGAGCTGAACATACTGGTGCATGAATGAATAAATGGTTTAAGTCAGAACATCTTCACTTATATCTTATTTTTATATTTTTAAATAAATTATGTAACCTATCACTGCAACTTTGATTTCATTTTAGTTTTTGGCAGGCCTCTCTCCTTCCCAAGAAATAGCATATGTATCTTTATGGTAAAAGCTTCACATACATTCTTACCATGCTACTGAAATAAATCCCAACTGTAGAAAAGTAGAAAGATAGCATTCTATAGAAGTCAAATCCATGTCCAAGCCGATAGACGTCACGACTCAATGTTTGTTCACCATATGCATTCGCCACCTTAGCTTCAAAGTTTGAAATGTGTTTCATGCTTACATCAAGCCCCTTACCAACTTCCATGTACTCATGATGTGTGGCATATCCTCCTCTCATTGTTGAATTTAAACCTAAGAACAATGAATTTAGTAAACTGTCTTTTCGCAAGGGGTAATATTGTAAGATGTTTGTACGAGGTGCAGATTTACCCGAAAAGATTTCTCCACTAAAATTGATAGTCTTCGAAGATTTGCTTATGCCACCCCTTGTAATATGGAAGAGTCTGTCAAAAATATCGGAATGGCCAGAATGGAACCGTACCCTATACAACATTACAACATTTACAGATACAAGTAGCATCACAATCAAAAGAAAAATACATGTATTGCATGCAAATTAGAAAATACAAATATGAAAAAAATCAAAAATATATTAAACAATGGTCGTTGGCTTCATCTAGCGATTATGCTAATTACCCTTCCAGCAAGGTCCGTGCTTAGATATATTTATGCTAGATTTTTTCAGAGAGAATTGCTCAATTTCCCACTCTTTAGAGCATCTCCACCGGCACCCTCCAAATGACCCCCAAAGGCCCATTGCGGGTCCGGACGCCAAAAAACGCCACGCTGCACTCCCCAATGCCTCGCCCTGAGCAAAATAGTGTCTGGCACCGCCGCGAGAGCCTCCAAGTTTGGAGGCCCTCTCAGAGGTGTCAGACATGAAGCGGACATGCGTCTGACAGCTGGCCTGCCCATCATATGCACGCATCATTTAACGCGCCGTGCAGGAGGCCGGTCTAGACGTGTTAATGGCACAATCGTCGGCGTTTTCCCACGCGTGATGCAACTGGACGCCGGGCGCGACAACGCGACGGTTCCCCAGGCCACGCGGCCGGCCCACGCGTCGCATTTATGCCGGCCGCACCGCCCCTCGCCATGTTAAAAGACAGCGCACGTGGTCGTGTTTATCCACCCGCCCTTCTCGCCCTCCTCTCCACCTCCGGCGAGCCCACGCCAACGGTCGCACCATCAGGAGCGACGATGCCTGGGAGCTGCACCGCTACAAGCTCCTCGCGCTGCACGACCGTCGGCTGCCCAAGCACTGGCCCATCTCGGCTGGTGGCCTCCCCGTGTAGCCGCTGCTCGAGACGGCCAAGCAAATGAGGCGGTTCATCGCTCGCCAGCGCACCTGGATGACGTCGGCGGAGTGCGGCGTGCACGAGAACGACGACGGCGAGGACAACTGGGGCGCCTGGATGCATCGCTTCGAGCATGAGCGGACGACTGTCATGGCCACTAACGACGGCCCCAGATCGCGCTCCTCACGCAATAACACAGTCGGCCGCAAAGAATGGTGGTCCACCATCAAAGATGCGCGCCGCTACGCTGCCACGAGCAGCGCAATCCTCTCGAAAATCCTCTATGGTGGGAGGCAAAGGTTGAACCAACGCGACCTGAAGCTTTACAAGAGCGCCGTGGAGCTCAGAGCGAAGCGACTCAACCTTCTAAGGACCTCCATGTGTAGTAAGGCAAACTGGGACTCCACGGTAGAGACCAAGAAGGCATTGACATTGAAATCCTTGCAACACCTATTAGGGGATCTGGGGTGGCACTGACACACACAAAGACGAGTGACCTACCACTGCAGCCCCACTCCTGCTCGGCGAAGAGCAAGGCTGAATGGACAGAGATCGGCTTCGCTGACAAGGAGCACACTAGTGACCGGAGAGCAATCACGAGCGCCTGGATAGCGATCACGAGCAATCAGAGAACGAGCACGACAGAACCTCTCCCGATGACTAGAGCGACGGCAACAGATGCATCTGAAAGGCTCACGACATGCCCCGACATGGTGGCCACGCTCTAGGTAAAGGAAGCACCTTCCTCGCTTCCAACGCTTGAAAGCGAGTGAACACTCAAGTCCTTCCCTTGATGACCCGAGGGGAGGACCTCGGCTAGGACGACGACCCGGCTCACAAACACCCAATCATCCTTATCTTTGTCATAAGTTGCACTTGAACTCTGACCCGTTGAGGAGCAACGACAACAATGTTCAAGGCGCTTTGGCACTAGCATCAAGCGGCGGAGTGGGTGGCATCACCAAAGGTTTATGGGGACGTGAGGACGAGCCAAACGACCCCGACGGCTGGATCAGTCTTGTGAGATGCCAGGACAGCCGCGGCTAGCGCGGCGGCAGAGGAGGTCGGCGAAGTTGGCACGATCGGCCTAGGCTGGGCCGTCTCCACTGGTGGCTTCATCATCATCGACATCAGCAACAGCAAAGTTATTGCTGGCAACATGTGGTGCTTGGGTGTCCAGCCCCTCTTCATGTTCCTCGTAGTCATCCTCCCTGCCATCGCCCAAGCAGACAACAGGAGCGGCGGATGGGGCTGACGGAGCGGCCCAGGTTTGGAGGCGTGGACAGGAGCTCCCAATCCTGAATGGAGTGAGAGCAGAGAACGGGGCCGACGCCGTGCAGCCTGCGGGCCTTATGAGGACAATAAAATGCTAGCTTTACTCAACCTCTGCTTGATTATTGTGGAAGTCAGATAGCTCGACTGTCCTTCACAGGTCTTTTTGGATAATGGTTTCTATGTAAAGGTTGTGAAGAGCGTGAGATCCATCAAGAAACAACCCACAACATAGACGCAAAATATTACCAATTTGGATGCATAAATTTCAGTCAAATTGCAGGGATTTTTGTCCTCTGATCGTCCAGCGGAACGACTTTTTTTTGTCAGGGTCGGGTTCTCGCCACTGGACGATAAAATTGGCTTCACCTCAGCCCACAAAGCAGTGGATTGCCGTTGTGGGGGGACTTCCCTACAATACATGTTCTAAAAAAGAATAGTGGATTACCCCTCCTTAGCCCACAGGTGTTGGCTACTGTGTGCTATTATGCTACTTCAACTCGCTCCTTAGCACTTCTTCATTTCTGAAGACTGCCTACTAAGAGACTTGCATGTAGCAGACAACCGCAATTTCACACTGGTCATGCTAACTAGAATCGTCTCATTAAGTTAATTGCTGCAAATGAGTTCAAACTACTTTGTCATGGTCGGACCAAAGGAAACTTCAAGGCTGTATGTACATAAACTCTATCTTTTCAATGGAATTAACCACACAACTTATGTTCCTCATAAACTGAAAGCTAAAAATAGTATAAATGTATAGCCAGTAGATGTAGACTCATATGAAACTGAAATGCGGTAGATATAGAGTGTTTTGATATTCCAAAAGAAATTAGTTTTACATACCTGAGAGGATTAGCGAGAACTCTTTGTCCAATAGTAGCGAAGCCTCTCTTTTGATTCGACAAAAACCAAGCAAGTGATGACACACTAAAATAGAAAATAAACATAAGTAACCATATGTTAACATGCATGATACGAGGATGATATAGGGAAAAAATGTCCATTTAAACTCCTGCACTTATATGGGTAGTCCAAACCAGACCCTAATTTTTGAATCTATGATCTTTGCACCCTAAACGTTAGAATCCCAGCGCACAACATTGAACTTTTTTGCTTGAAAGAGTGAATCCCGACTATTCCTCTTGCTGCCTCACTTGCATAATAGCTTTCCCTGTCCGAGTCTTTCTCACCCTAAAATCGGACTTCAAAGAAAATAAGATTTCAACGTAAAACGAAGTAACATACACCTAATAGGGTTTATCCCTGATTTGTGTCTCTTCTTTTCCTATTATTTCTCCACATGGTTTTCTTCAGATAGCTTGGCTTTCTCCGGAGGCATTAAAAAATCTTCTCTAAACACAGAAGCAACACAACGTAAAACCAATATCATGAAGCAACGCTGGAGGACTGGAATCAGTGTGTTCTGGCAGAAACATAGCAATCTATTGCCATCCGTCTAGATCAATTCCACTCATCGTAATCGAGGAGGTTCATCTTGGCGTCAGTTCATGCTGCAGTCAACAGTGGAAAAAGATGACGACACGATAGTTGGTCAATCAAACCTTAAATTGTTTTTCTCGGAGTATTGTAAGAAACTTTTTGGAGCACCGGTTCCGACTAATTTCTCTATGCTTGTGAAGGTCACACATGACATGCCCTCAGATTTCTCCGGAAGAGAAGAGCATTTTAACACAAGCATTCTCTGAGAAGGAGTTTTTTGATGCTATTAGTCGAATGGGACACAATAAATCTCCAGGACCAGACGGTTTTCTACTGAGTTTTATCAAAACATTTGGAATATCAGAGAATTTGATTTAATGGCTACGTTTTCTCAGCTGCGTACGGAAGACTTCCTGCCTCTGTTCAAATAAACTTTGGTCGCATTACTTTGCGGCCCAAAAAACAAGATGCTAGTAAAATAGAACAATATTGACCCATTTGCTTCTTGAATACAAGTTTATTTACTTTTAGTGAAGTGGGTATAATACGGTTAAGTTATATTGGAGTAGAGTGGTCCGTCCAACTCAAACTCTATTCTTGAAAGAGTGGTGGTTTACACGAGACCATCCACGGAATTCATAGACATAAGTACATGGATTTCTTTTCAAAATAGATTTTGAAAAAGCTTACGCAAAGTAAATGATCTTTTTCTACAACAAGTCCCACGCATAAAATGTTTTACACCTCAATAGTCTGTGAACGGATTGCTAGATTTGTTCAAGGAGGGAATGTTGTAATACAAGTTAATGATGATATCAGTCATTACTTTCAAACACCAAAGGGGGGTCCGTTGTCTCCTCTCGAGTTTAACCTTGTGGCAGATATGTTGGCCATCTTAATCGCACGGGCATGAAGATGGTCAAGTGGAAAATTAATTCACATTTAGTTGAGGGTGGTGTTTCTATTCTTTTATATGCGGATAATACAATATTGTTTCTTAAGCACGACATTGCCAAGGCCGTGAATATGAAACTAATATTGGCATTTTTGAGCAACAGTCTAGATTTTAAAAAATATTTCCACAAGAGTGAGGTATACTATTTCGACAAGGCAATGGAGAACCATGAAGAATATTGTCACATTTTTGGATATGAACTCAGAGCGTCCTCAGTATCCAAGATGCTATCATACGGGGATCGTCTTGTGCAAATAAATTCAGTTCTAACGAGCATGTCGATGTTTCTTTTGTCTTCTTGAAATACCTAAGGGGTACGTAAATGGTTGAATTACTATCGTTCATGATTTTTTCTAGCAAAGTGTTCAAGACAAGAAAAAGTATAGGCTCACAAGATGGGGCATAGTGTGTAGACCTAAAGACCAAGGAATGCTAGGTGTTGCGGTTTTAGAAATAACGAGTTATTGAGTAAATGGCTTCATAACTTATTAAGCGAAAAAGGGGTGTGTTAAGAACTATTGATTACTAAGTATTTATGTGATAAAAGATTGTCACAAGTACAAAGTGAACCGTTGGATTCATCATGTGGAAAGGGTCTAACAAGGGTGAAGAATAGATTCTTTGCTCGTGGTTCATTCCTAATTGGTATGGAGAGCAGGTTCGGTTTTGGGAGGACACATGGCTAGGCCATATTTCATTAGCAAATGAATATCCTGAAACTAAAACGCAACAGTTGTTGTTGTTTTTAATTCGGTACCATTAATCTTTCTTTTTGATGGAATTTAGTGGGAAGTAATAGAATAATTTGGTTACATCTGGTTGAAAGATTATTGCGAGTCAATTTATCACTACCCCAATCACTGTTTCTAAGGAACGCACGTGGTTTAAGAACAAACTTTGACCACTAATTTAGTCAACAAATATGAAATTTACATCACAACAATTATATCATAAAAACTTCTTTTCAATATAAATTTAATGGTACAAGTTTTGTTACATATAATTTATATTTTGTTGACCAAATTTAATTGTCATAAACGGCGTGCGTGCCTATAAACTGTGATTGAGGCAGTAGATAAATTAGACATGTTTAAATGACTTTGATGACAACAAGTATTTTTTGGGTAAAATATTTCTTTGCAGATTTATTCAATGGACACATAAATACTTGCGAAAATACTTGTGGAAATTAAAGATCCCTTTAAAGATTAAAGTATTTCTTTGGTTAGGTGACTTCCTTTTGTCAAAAAATTGATGTATATAGACTTATATAGCATATCTAGATACATCCACTTTTATCTAAATAGAAGTCGTCTAATTTGGAACGAAAGGAGTACATAGGAAGGAACTTGTGACGAAAGATAAGGTTAAACCGAGATGGACACAATCCAAGAAGTGTGTTTTTTGTGACGCATGAGATGTCATCCACATTTGCTCGTGACATGTGGAGGCTTGTACACTTTACATTCATTATCTACCCACCAACCAGTATATAGAATATGATTGGTTCCTGGTTCAGTGGGATAAACGAGTCTACCAAAGCTCGTATTAGGATTGGTTTGTCATTCATACTTTGGACAATACAATGATATATAATATTTAACAAGACAACATGCATCTACTACACGGCAATTTATAGGATTCACTTATGGTCCTTTCTTCTTCCAGTGGATTGGAGTGGTCTCATGGATACCAGATGGCTTCGCATGATCTATCTTCTGTCAGGATGGGTGGTTAAATTCTATAAGACATGATGTTTAATGCACCTCTTTTTTGTATCCATTTTAAGTGATCCGTGAATTGTAAACATTTAGGGCCCGTTTGGCATCAAAGTATTATGAGAATACTATGTTTTTAAAAATCTGAAGTATAAAATACTTCGAGGTGTTTGGATGCAATGAAAAATGTGGTTTCAAAACTGAAGTACTCCACTAATACTTCATTTTTTGTCGTTTTGGAAACTTCATGACCTCTTTTTTCGTAAGTAAAGAAACTGAAGTATTCATCCGCCTGGCACTTAAATACTTCAGTTTTCAAATACTGTAGTTATAAGAAATTTTTTCTCCCAAACTAAGCCTTAAGCTTTTAAAACTATGCAATAAAATCTGGAAGGTTGTGTGCATCGTTTTCGATGCAGAGGGCGGGATCTGCACACCCTTCTATAGAAACAGACATGTCAAGTAGAAAGAACCTCCTCATTGACATTCTCTGCGCAAGTATTTGTTGTTATCCGTGAGTTATATACCCCGAGCACGGCATGATATATATTTACAACGTGAGGCTGCTTCCCGCCATAACAAAAAAAATCTGATAAAGGGTGCTTTATCGAACTCACAAGTTAGTATCCCGCCAATAAAATTCATACGCGCTACACCCAGCCTGCTAAAGTCATGGTGGCCATGTCGAAAGGTTAGCGAGAGGGAGGGAAAATCCGTGTTAGGGTTCAGTTCTTCCCCTTGTGTGTCAAACAAGCCCAATATGGTTGTCTAGGATTCTGGAATTCTGAGTGCAAAGATCACAGACAGAGGTTTAAATTTAATTTAGAACAAGCATATAATTAATGGATAGATCGAGATACCTTCCAGTAAAAGTATTCTCCCGAAGACCTAATATAGTGGGTTTACCCTTTCCATACGTTTCACTTCTGAACTCCTCTAGGATATTTCTTATTTTAAATGCCTCATGGAGGTAATTATCCTAAAAGGTAAGAAATGATTATTAGCAATGGCGAAACCACGTACTCCCTCTGTTTTACAATATGAGATGTTTAGAAATTTTCCATATTCACATGTGTACACATGTATCTAGACATGTTTTGTTGTATATATCCATTCATTTTAGTCCGAACATAAATAATAACTGCAAAACCTAAATCATCTTATATTGTGGAACGGAGGGAGTACAATACTGTGCAAACAATACACTACACATTTTTGTTGGCATTACAAGTAGTAACTAGTCATGCAAAAAGTGATAAAAAACCATGCAAATAAGTGCATTTTACTAAAAACCTTTGAATTGAGTACATAACGTTGAAATCATGATACCTGATTACTAGTACCTTGATCTCATTCTATGGTATTGTTCACATATAGGAGCTAGGAAAAGTTAGTCCCAACTAGTTCGACATATACTATCCCTCTGGCTTATACATGTACGTGCCAATATGTTTATGATGGAGACTATCTATGTTTCTCCCTACATTTAAGAATATATGAAAACCAAACTTTTTGTGCTCAAAAGTCACAACCTAGTTAGCACAATTTTAAGATTCAACACTATCACCTGGCTTATGAAACTATACTTGTAGAGTACATCTCGACGGCAAATATTCTATCAGAATACCTTTGGCATCAGCTTGGACAAATGCCAAGAAAGGGCACAGTCCATTATATAATTCTAGCATAAGAAAATGCAGAAAGTTGAAGGGTTTGGGTTGTAAAGCCAAGAACTCATAGTGATTGAGTCCAAGCACAACACAAGTCAAATTATTGGTCGGGCTGAATTGATGCATTTATTATGTGAGACTAAATTATAACCTATAAACAACCAAAGCTAAGAGTGGTTGATACATGGAACTCAACATGTGCAATGTGAGCGAGAATCATACCTGATTCATATCAATGGCCTGGAGTGCTTCTCCCCTAGTGAAAATTATGGCATGGTTTTGGTTTTCAGCTCTTCCCTCCCCAATAATAGGGTTGCCTGGAAGCTTGATTCGATAAATTTCCTGAATCAAGTTGGAAACATAAACCTTCAAAATGTTACTGGGTGATGAATAATTATTCTACATCCCCCATGTTTCTTCGCAACCGTACCATATCTGTACATGTCGTAGAAATTTCTTACTCGAGAACTCATAAGAATGTAATTAAGAAATAGAAACATGACATGATCTTTCTTTTGCATGACTCAAAACACAAAAAAGTTATTTTCTAATTTTGTGGTTGTTACATTTTTATTAATCGTATCTTGTGTTTGTTATGTTGATTCTTGCGTTGTCGGTGAACATGAACATAGATATTTTTTTACCAAACTTAAATTCAAACTTTCTAAGTTTAACAACTTTAGAAAGACTTGGGTGCAAAAATAAGTCAACTCACACCTTTGGGTGCGGAATAGAATTTCTCTATACCTAGCATTCGGTTTTACGGAAAGTGTGCATATAATTATATGATATATAACCGATAATTTAACAAAGACTGCCAACTTGAAATATAAATGATAATTTATTAAGGAACCTTTATCTAGGAAAGGTACTTAAAATGTAGTTCTACACTTTCATAATGAACTACAGTTTAATAAAGCATTATGACCAAAATGGAGTTAATGAAACATGCATCTTTATGTTCAGTAAATACCTGATCCTGATCCTCACCTACTCCTTTGACAAGAACAGAATAATATGTCGTAGCTATTGTTCCATTTGTAGTCAGAGCTTCTACCTTATCAATATAAGCAACACGTAACGATGGGTACCTGCTCATTTTAGATATCACTTGGACTGGAGTAGGCTTAACACTTGCACTTTTCACTATTCAAAGCACTAGACTTGTACATTATCATAAGATTAAGTATGTTTAGATAGCAAGCTTTGTCTCTATAGTCCTTGGACGCCTTTTGCATGCCATACATTTGACATGAGACAACATAGGTGAATTTGATATCGGCAATGGCCAGTGCCATGTCTACCATTGGCCAACGCTCTTCTGAGGATTGTGTTCCTCTGTACTTTTCTGCGGAATGTTAAACTAAGTCAAAATATATTCAGAATACAGTTACCCGGAAAATGATAAATGAAAACTAATCTAACCATGATTAGTTTTATCTTGAATACATTGAATCTCGAGTGCTCTTCTATAGTACATCATTCCTCTAACTAGAGAATTAAGAAACAAATAGTTAAATTGACCATAAAAACAATACTATATAACAAGTTAGAGGCAGTTAATGTACTACAGAAACTACTGAATTAACCTGTTCTGGTGATCGTTTGTCCCCTAAAAGATGCCCAGGGGCAGATTTCATCCATCTTTAATTGAAGTGAATCTTCATCCATTTGTCTAAAGTCTATCCGCTCAAGAAAATTATTCCATTCATCTATTACCATGGAATTTCACATAAAGTATCTACTGGCTGCAGAAGCTAGATAAATTATGTACTTTTGATATTAAAATGTACGAAGTACCTGGAAACATTTTCCGTAGATAAAATAACATTGATATTCCATCACTATTCCTTTTGCAAAGATCAGCCGACAAAAATAGTACTGCTTCATTGTAGTATGGAGTCAAAACACTGATACAAAAATTGAAATGTTAACTGAGTATTTTGCTCACCGAAATATTGTTTATAGAAAAGAATGATTTGATAAAACATTAATCAAGATATTAGCAATATAATTGAGTGTATAATTAGTAGAGAAATTAGTACTAGGTTAATATGGAGTGCAACTAGGTGCCTGGTAGGAGGGTGAGTTGAGTTTCTTACGTGAAGGACATCATGTTGTGGACGTCGGGAGCCCTTGGCATTTTCATACGAGACGTTAGGTGTTTAAAAAAAATATAAATTCCATACGAGAGGACAAATAAGACAAATTTAGATACAGACATTTATTTAGTTGGTAAAGTAAGATTATTTCTTCAGGATGTTACGACAAATCCCAAAACATATAATCCTGTGACTTACTTTCTCAAAAGAGCAATATATATCAATTGAACACCCTGCAAAAACATGACTGGACACTGAAAATGTCTTTAAATGAAGATGCATACTCTCATCCTACCATTTCTTCCGTCCACAGGAGGGCCCCGAAGGGCCTAATCACAGGGGCACAGATACATACGTGGTTCAGAGAAATCAAATGAAGATGTTTTTATTACTTGTAGCTTTACTCTTATTATCTCGAGGATAGTTCGAATAACATTTAACCTACCATTTCCAACCAATATCATGAATATGTTTGATAGTTCGATGAATGAGGTTGATAAACAAGTGGAAATATTTGTGAGGCTTGTGCTCAAGTTTAGTCTATACCGTATAGTCAAAATGATACTATTTTAATAATACTAGAAATGGGCAGTTTCCACAGATTATTCATAAAGCAACATACGGGATCTACATGTGGTTCTTTTATTCCCGAAGCGGCGGCAGGAGCCTGTGTATACTGGCTATGTAGACAGTTGTATATGATTTATGTAACATCGATGACACGCGGCATATTGATCAACTAGCCGATTTAATTTTTTTGCTGACATATCTTCCTAACCACCTTATGTGAGCAATGATGTAAATTTGAATCTCTAAATGCTACAATTAAACAATGTGTTCATCGATTGGTGCAGAGTCCAAGGTTATGCTACCCTTTTCAAAAACCATTACTAATTTGTTTCAACTATTATTGATTTCAGTTCCACATATTAATACCGGTGCTAATGTATTTGAACTCTATTTTTTTCTGTTTACTTGTATTTAGCTAATAATTACATCTACATGTGAGGTCAGCCTTTTGTTAGATATGCCAGTTATGTTTTTTGCTCAGTTAGATTAATGGCAAGAATATTCACGCCCAAGTGGTAGCCTTTTTCTTCATTTCAATCAAATGTTATATTGTGTAAGGTGCATAGCAATAGCAGTGTCATTTCCAAAAACTCTTATAATGCAACACATAATGAAATAAACCCGAACAAGTCGTTAATGCGAAACTAAATTTGACCATGCAGACAACTTCCTTGCAAGAGCTCATATAGAAATATATTTGGAACTAAACTGTAAAAACCTGTTTAGTGACTTTTTTTCTGCAAACCTATACATTGAAAATTAAAGGTTCACACATGTGTACTTAGTAATTTATGTTTTCCTACCATTCAAGAGAATAGAATAAGTGAATAACGTGAATAACCTGCTAGAACAAAACCAGCCAAAAGTTTAACATATGGAGATTTATGTTCTTATAGTATGTTGCATCTCAAAAGAAAATAACAACTTATCACTGCAGATAGTATTCTTTGCACAAATTAGTAGAGGATTAATGAGTAACCTCAGTTTCCATTATTGTTCTGAAATCTATTGGCCATCCATGTATTTTGAAGCAATTCTTCGACCTGCAAGTGTATAGATTTATGAGAAAAAAGTGCCTAGTAGGGAATGCATTTTTCTTATAAATTTTGCATCTATCACTATCATAAAGCACAAAATGATCTACCAATAACAACTTACCAACAGTATTCGTTAAGATCGTCATAGTTTCTCCACTTTGAGTGGCTCTGGGTACCATTTTTACTACATGCAGCTTCCTTTTGCATCAGATGAATATTAAAAATTAAGAAAAATAATAATACTTCAACTGAGCATATAGGAAAGTGATACACAAAATATAAAAACGAGCATGCACCTTTTGTATAATATTATACATAGGTTGAAAGACCATCTGCAGAAATGCATCATCGCTCCCCTCTTCTTGAATTGGTGGGACGCGGGAACCTTCTCTTTTATTTGATACTATGTCATATAAGTCATTTGCCGTCTGACTCATGAATTTGTGGTGAAAGCACGGATTAGTGAGTCAATATATGTTTAGATCGTGTCCATGATGCTAGACGTGGGATGGCTTTAACGAAATGTTAAGTTTCATTCACATCTATTATTTAAATCTACCTTTTCATATGATTGATGGAAGGAAGGGTATCATCGAGACTCTCTAAGAACGCAAGGCCAAGAAATTGACGACACACAAAACACAATTATCAGGGCAAATCGACTACCCAAACTACACTACCACCAACTTTTAATACAAATTCCGCAACACTAGAAGGCTAGAGTGGCACAACCATGTGAGGGTCGATGGTCATACGAGGATATGACAACAATCAAGTTGTACATAACCAGAAAGAACGCTAAAGAGCCCTATACGGCCAAGCAACGCCAATGCCCGAGGTAACAAGCCCTACGGATTGTCCAACCCAATACTCGAGCCCATGGTATTCGAGTCGCTGTGTCATATTCCCCTCAAGTAGAGTGATTCATGGGGAAACAAAAAGAATATATCAGTCAAGAAAGACAATAGTATAGTTTTCATTCCTGCACATTTATCAGTTTTGGTCCCTTGACTAGGTATCCAATCAACCTAAACTCCCACCAACGCCTCTAACCACCATCAATATAGAGCACAACTCTCCACCCTCTGGCCAGCGTGTCACCCAATCCGACTTGATGCCATCCCCATAAATTTTCCACGTGTTTGTGCACTGAACCCACGTGCTGGAAACCAAGACGGCCATCACGATGTGCATCTCAGCGCCAGACGCCATGTTCAATAGTCGCCCGCCTGAGCCCTGCGGTGCAAGGTTGAAGATACAACGATGCTTGGAATTTTTCATTCATTGTTTGATGGTGTTGCTTAGTTTTAGATCGTGGCATCCACCCGACCTAACCCGGCATAGCGACACTGCCGTACTTCGACGAGATCGACCCCTACGTGCGCTATACACCACACGGCATCGGCTGCGTAGTTCTAATGAGTGGATGCATTTTATTATGAAATGGGCAAGGCTCTTAACTTGTACAAGGCCATGATCAACATTGGAACATAATAGCATATCGCTACTCAGCAAAGTTCGTCAAATATAAGCCGACCAAATTCATTCTATCACCGTGGATCTGTAGCCAAATGCTAAGGCCTTGCATGTGTACTTATGGTGTATTTGAAATTTTTAAGTGTGCTCAGGAGATTGAAGGAAATTATGTAGGATCCCAATAATTTGTAATACATCATTTACCTAGCGAATTACGGAAAACACTCCACTATACTAGTAGTGGAATGAAAGACTACTTGGGCATACCAAGTGTACATGTCAGACCACGACCACAAATTGCGCATACGAAGTGTTCAATAAGCTAACCAACCCATACTTACGTGCAAACATTAATATCAAGAAATGTACCAATATAATCTCAAATAAAAGAAGAAACTATTCACTTACATGATGGAATATATAACAAATATATTCAGGCATAAACCTAACATTCGAAGCTTCACCCCAGATCAACAAATACAACGCTATGTAAAGTAGCTCTATTTGATCTGTAGTGGCATTAGATGGAATTCTGTAAAGAAACAAATCAGAACAACAGATGAGATTGATGACTTTGAAAACGAGATTGTCGAAATTGTTTTCTGTATTTTTCTTACTTGATGTTTGATTTGAAATCCAGATATTGGCACCAAGAATTGTAATTCTCAAAAACTTTCTTCATCAAATGCATCATCGTATTTCTATGAATCTGCAAGTCATATCAAATTTGCATGATTAAGATAAACATGTATATATAGACGAGAACATGTGGAGAAATGCTTCAAGAAGTTGACTTTAGTCAATTCAAAATAAATAGAAAGCCTTACCATACAATCGTATGCTTCACCCCGGTGAACATTAGACCCTTCTCTCATTTCAGTGTTGGCAAGCAGCAAGATCAAATGCTCCTTTTGATTCTCCACATTGGATTTCTATAATGATTAACCAAAACAAAGTATGCAAAACTAGTTTTTTAATAAAGATAAAAGTCACAAAAAATCATGGGACTAGATTAATAATGGAAAGTCTATCTAAGAAAACAACAAGGAACAAATCGACATGTAGACGGACTTTACGACACATGGAAGGAAAACCGTATCAAGTCCTCATGAAATAGGATAACATCCCTAACCTGCTGAAAGGAGAGAAGCTCGATCGTTCCTCATAGAGGGTGGATCTAGGTCGCTCGAACCATAAAGCAAGAGGAAGCATAAAGCGGATGCAAACACTATCTCGTAGCACAACCGTTCCTCATAGAGGGTGGATCTAGGTCGCTCGAACCATAAAGCAAGAGGAAGCATAAAGCGGATGCAAACACTATCTCATAGCACTACTATAGGATACCCGCCACAACATGGTAAACCCACAACCTCACTACCGGAAAATTTTCCTTTGCCGTGAGGAGCCGTCTTTGCCGTGAGTCATAATTTTGCGGAACACGGCACAGATGGATTTGCCATGAGGAAAAGAGAAAGGCGCACGGCAAACAAACCCTCGCTCACGACGCCGTCGAGTCCGGTGCTGCTCGGTGCGACGCCGCGCGGACGGGGGATTTTTTTTAAAATTACGTCATCCCCTTTGCCGTGCGTTTTGTCCGCGACACGGCAAAAAATTAGAGGCGCTCGGCAAAGGGTGTAGTGCTGCGGTTTGAGAAAAGGCTATGTGCCGTGCGCCTCCTCGTCGAGCACACAGCAAAGAATGGAAATGTGTCGTGAGTGTCCTCTTCTGGCTCACGGCAAAGGGACATGAGGGTTGACCCTATTCTGATGATTTTGTGCCGTGTTGAGCACATAGGACTCACGGCAAAGCTTGTGCCGAGCAATTATTTTCAAAACGCACGGCAAAGATCTTTGCCTACGAGTATTAAGCCGTGTGGTGTTTGCCGTGCGAGTCCACACGGCAAATGCTTTGCCGTGTTCAATGTTGCCTTTGCCGTGCGTTTTTGCCTCACGGCAAATTTGAAATTTCCAGTAGTGTCTCACTGACTAGGGTAGATCCTAAGCCCACTACAAGCGAGAATGCCTCACCGTTACATTAAGAGTACTAATACGAACAAATATAAATGCTTGTGGTTTTGATAAAATATCAAAGAGATATCAAAAGAAAAATATGAAATTGCACATCACACCAATTATTGAGGCATTTGTTGCAGAATACTCCAACCCTACATTTGTTTTTGCATATAACACCAACTTTTGGGTTATTATTTGCACAGAACACAAATCTAGTCTATAGCCGTTCTAACAGATAATTAATCATCTGGGGCTACTGACAGGAGGGAAGTGCTATCCCTATCCACCGTGGTAGATGAAATGCTATAAACAGACCAATCAGGGGCGGCGCGCTGGTGACGAGGCATCCAGACAGATCGCCCGTAGTATCGGCGTGTGAGCGTGTCTCCATGGCCAACGTGATGTTTCCAGATCTTCAGTTCAGTTGGAGGATGATGCCCCTTTCCCTAGCTCTTTATTTGCACGGATTGAAATTAGTTGTTACTTTACGTAATGCATTACGGCGCCGCAGGTGCAAGTTCTGGTGTCAAATCATTTGTTACATCGCCATTTTCATGTCCAAACCTCAATACGTCAAGTAGCCCCAAGAGGTTAATTATCTGTTAAAGCTGCTAATTAATTTCTTGATTTGTGTTTTGTGCAACAAATGCCCTTTTCTCAAGAGAAATCATTTGTATATTGAAATCAATAAAGAACATTACAATCGAAAGAAACCGATCTAAGACTTTGATACTTGGTTTCGTACTTAAGTACTCCTTTATTCTGAAGTATAAAGTTTCCACTCATTCTAATATTCGACAATTTGACAAATAATATGTAGGTTATCCAAAGCGTAGAGTATCGTTGCATGTCTATTCAAAATCATTTACTAAAGGCTACATTATTTTCTCCAGAGTCCGGATCTAGAAACTTGAAATACATGTAGTAGTCTAGCCGGGCCATTTTTGTAGAACATATATAGTGGTGATTTACGGTTCATAAAAAATGATAAGAACAACTTGAAAAACAGTATATACGTTCATATATATTCTAGCCGGGTCACTCTGTTAATTTAACAAATGTCACCGACTATGAGTTAAAACTAGATACTTTTTTGATATGGCCCCAAATACGAATGTTTCCACTGCCATAAGCTTTAAATTTCTGGGGGGCATGCCAAACCAAGCATTAAAGATAGTAAACTGTTGCACCTTGGCCCCCGGCATTGATTTAGAAAATTAAATTTTAAAAGATGGAAAGAAGTCATCTAAACAAGAATTTAAGCATCAGTTATTTTGCACCTGAAATCCAAATGCTTGCCCAAGCCAATCAAGCAGATCATGAATGATAGGTTCACCAATTTCTTTGGGCACAGGATTTGGACTGGGCTTTGGCTTTGGAAGGTTCTGTACCCGACGAAGAAGCTCCACTGCTGCTTTTATCTTATGTTTTCACAATCCAGAAAAAAATTCAGCAAACATACTGTATTAACAAAAGTAGTCTAAATAAATTCAAGATATATGATCTGACCTCAGGAATGTCCATTACTGGTAGCGTTGGACCCGAAAGATAAAGAGGTAGAACGTTGTAGCGTAAGCAAGTTTTATTCCTTTCAATTTCTTTAGCGTACTTAGCAATCTGCAAAACGTTTGTTCCAGGTCATCATATAGTGTAGCGTGCAAAAGGCGGTATATTACAAAAAAAAACTGTTGGATGTAGAACCTCAGGGGGGAGTTTTCCATGTGTGATAGTTTTGAGCACATCAAATAGGATAGATACAGTCTGATAGTGCGAAGAAATCTCATCCCTATGTCATTCAATACGTAGTAAGTGAGCACACATGATTTATTTTGGAAGAGGAGCGGTATTGAAACCCAATGCTTACGGTTTTCTCGTTCGAACACCCTCCTCAATATGGTTTTTCCAATATCGCTCAAAGTACAACTGAATCTCTTGTGCATCAGTTGACCCAAGCCTGCGCTTTGTCTCCATCTCTTCCTGGCAAACAGCAAAAATTCCATTTTGTGGAGGCATATACTCTTTAGAAGAAGCTGAAGTAATTATTACTATACAGAAGCCCCTTAAGTTGGGTTGGAGACAATACTCAGCGGTTTTTAGTTGAGTCCTAGGAAGCTAAATTGTTTTTTAATGGGGCGGGAGCTCTACCTTTTCATTGATTCAGAAGCAGTAAACAGGGCGGCCAAAGCAAAAAGAAAAAGATCACATCACAAACACAAACAAGTACTCCTGAGGGCACACGCACCCTCACGGCTGAAGGGCTAGCAAACGCATGAATAAGAGCAGCGAAGATGTTGTCTTCTCTTGTACCAAGACTAAATGCAAAGAACAACATATATCGCACCAAACTGTGGCAAGGATAACATGCATGGCACCAAATGTTGAGGAGCAGAGCACTCCAATTTTCCCTGTTGATAAGTAGCAGTAGGTTGATAATGAGTAATTGAGTACCTTCTCTAGCCTTATAAGCAGGTATGTTTTAAACTGCCTAACTTCATCACCAATGCAATCTGGATCCATGGCGTGAGCCTTGTCAAACGCAAGGAACCGGCCTTCCGGTACACCAGGCACAAGTGTCAGTCAGTCTGGACAACAGAGAGGCCAAGCGTAGCGTATGCATGCGTGTGTATACAATACATACAGAGGTAGGCGACGCGTGGGCTATCCTCCTGGATCTCCTCGGCGAGGCGAAGGATGGGAACGATGGACTGGAGGGAGCGAGGCACGAGCTCGCTAACCTTGACGGTGTCATCCTCGTCAGAAGCACGCGGCTCCGACGACTCGCCGCCGCCGCCGCTCGACATGGGCATGCTTGCTGCCTCTGTCCGACCGGCTGCCGGTGAGCAAGGACGGGGGGTGCTCCTAAATCCTGCTACGTTGAGGGTGTCGTCAATTCCAAGCTTTCGCGCCCATTTTTTCCTTTCCTCTCAGAATCTGTTTGTCCTGTCGGACCTTTAAGAAAAGTTCAAATTCGAGTATGTATGTCTTTTTTTTTGGTACTATGTCTTTATTCTGTGGTACAAACAATGATTCGCTTCTTTAGTGCAGCGGTCATATTTTATCAGGCCCGCCTAGACTTCTTTATGACTTTGGGTCTTAATTTAACGTTGGGCTACGGTGGCACTTGCTGATGTGCGTTTCTAAAAGAGAGACACAATATTAAAAAATCCAAAATTCATGTACTACGGTGGCGTATCCATTCCATTTACTTGCATATCATTCCACTTTACTCTTCTGCTACCTCCATTCCTCAAAACAAGGCATACTAAGTTTTTCAAAAATCAAGCAATACATGATTTGACCAAACTTGTAGGGAAAGCTATTGCCAACTATATATAATCTATAATATTATGCATGTATTAGTATCACATTCATTTCATGATTCATTTAGTGATATGCATTTGATATTTTAGATGTTAATAGTTTTTTTCTACAAATTTGGTCAAACTTTAGTATTTTATAACATGGAGAAATGTTATCGCCGTCTTTTAAGGTAATTGGTAATTTTCCGAGTGAGGCAATAAGAACAAAGCTGTTTGCAGGAAAGAGCTAAAAGTAAAGAGTAAATCTTCCGAGTGAAGCTACACTTGGAGTGTGTCGAGATGGACAAGAAATCACCTTTAGTTTTGTGTATGTGAACCCACACTATAAGCCTTTAAGGTGGCTATGACAGAAACACCAATGGTATAAAGTTGACGAGCAATCAGTGGGTCGTGGCCTCGACGCAGGAATTTGGTTCCAACCACGTGTACCCAAAAAGAATGACTAATAACATAGTTTGAGATCCAGGGAGATGCCTTGTATAATTACATTCGTTATCTGATGGAATACATAATAGGTACTGGAGAAAATTAAAATTCTATTGGAGAACATTTTAAACATGAAAAATAGACGGTTGGAGCAACTCTTCAATCTATCCGTTATAAAAAGGTAACCATGTGCTCAACTTAGAGGTGTTTTCGATCAAATATTGACATTTGAATGCGTATAGACATCAAAGTAGAAATAGCCGCACCATCCACATGAAACATCTTGCTAGTTTATCAAATTTGAACAGAAAAGTTGACTGGACTGGGCTAGTTCTCGAAACGGAAGGCCACCTATATTGATTGTATAATTAACAATAAGATAAAAACGTGGTTCAAAAAGAGCTAAAGGGAAGAGTAAATCTTCCACGTGATTACGTGAAGTTTCGCTTGGATTGTGTGACACAATGATAAGAAATCACTTTTTCTTTTCTGTGTTTAGGCTGGCCATGATTGTTTTTTGGAAAACAAAGCATAGTAGTAACTCTCACGGTATAAAAAGGATGAGGAATTAGATGCAAAGATTTGGTCCCACACATGCATTGCCAAAAAAAAGGTGCAATAATATAGTTATAGGTGCACGGAAGGCCTGGTCTAACTAGATTCGTGATACTCCCTCCGTCCTAGGGAGTATATAATATTGAAATATATGAAGTAATAGAACAACGAGAAATGTTTTGGAAAATTCTGAAATACCAACAGGAGAACATTAGACGACCAAGCATAAACACAAATAAATATGATTGTGGCTCTTCGACCTGACCCAATAAAAAGGTACCCTTTCTTAAAAAACTTAGAAGTTTCTTCTATCAAATATTGTTGTAGAAATAACATTTACACATTTTTCATCCTCTACATACGTGGCAAATTACAGTAAAGTAAAGAGTAAATCTTCCGAGTGAAGCTTCGCTTGGAGTATGCGAGATGGACAAGAAATCACCTTTAGTTTTGTGTATGTGCGCCCATACTTTAAGCCTGTAAGATGTCTATATGTGTCGTGGCCTCGACGAAGGGATGGACAAGGGACCCCTCAGGGATTTGGTTCCAGCCACTTGTAGCGCAAAAGAATGGACTAATAACATAGTTTGTAATACATAATTAGTGAAGAAAAGTACAATTCTATTGGAAAACATTTCAAACATGGAAATCGACGGTTGGAGCAACTCTTAAATCTGTCCGTTATAAAAAGGTAACCATGTTTCCACATGAAGTTTAGCTTGGATATTGTGACACAATGATTTGCAAAGAAATCACTTTTTGTTTTGTGTGTTTTAAGCTGGCGAGGATTGTTTTGGAAAACAAAGCTATAGTAGTAAGTGTGAACGGTATAAAAAGGATGAGGAATCAGATGCAAAGATTTGGTCCCACACATGCATAGCCAAAACAAAAGGTGCAATAATTAACATAGTTAGATGTGCACAGAAATGCCTGGTCTAATTAGATTCGTAATCTTATTGAAATATGTTAAGTAATAGAACATTGTGAAATGCACGGGAAAAAACTCTGAAATACCAACAGGTGAACATCAGAGAATCAAATATTAACACAAATATGATCATTGGCTCTTCAACGTGTCCGGAAGAGAGAAAATAAATATTGTTACTGTCGTGATTTAAAAAATAACCTTCACTTCAACTTAGAAGTTTCTTCTATCAAATATTTTTGTAGAAGTAACATTTACACATTTTTTAATTATCTACGTGGGAAATTACAGTAAAATTAGCCGCATAATCTGCATCTCATTTAGTTTCTATAGTTTATTGAGAATGTGAACCTGCTAGGCTACTTCTTTATGAACCACACATGTCATTTAGTTAGAAAACTTGGCGCACTATGTAGAACTTCTGTATGTGTTCATCACCAATTTGTTTCAATCTTTTTTAAAGGTTTTTTTTTTGTTATGGCGATTTCGAAATGCGGTGGTGAGGACACGTGAAGAGTTTTTTAAACGATAATTAGGAAAGAATTTGCCTTTTTTCTTATGTGTCCGACGGCTTTTTTTAACCGTGGGCGTATGTCGACAGTGTCGACCGTCCTGACTTTTGGCTGTCGGCGTAGCTTCTCTCACCTGATTCCGTAGTGACTGTTATAGTGACTCCGACATTATAACGTTGAGGATGAATCGGGGTGCAATGATTTGATGCCATGCGCAGGTAGCCGATTTTTTTTTTTGGATTTGCAATAAGTAAAGCAGATACGCCTACAAAGAGGTCAGTCTCGTCATCCCCGATTATACCCACATTCCAACAACACATACGATGGCGGCGGCAGGTTCCAGCAAGGTCGTGTCACGGCCGGAGCAAGCGTCGAAGATGGCCGGCGATTCCGATGTCGAGTCACTGAAGCAAGCGCTGAAGAAGATGGAGCCCCTTGGAGGGAGGCTCTCGGCGCTGCTTTGCGGCGGGTGCGTCGTCTATCGAGAGCACGTCTGGTTCCGCCTGGCGTTCCTCGCGCACAAGCTGAGCGCCATCGTCTCGGTGCTGCAGCGCCAGCTCGAGAAGCTGCCCATCTACGACGACCCCTCCAAGCCGGACACGGCGCTCCGGCTGCAGGAGCTGGCGCGGCTGGCCGAGGCCGACGTGGGGCGCCTCCTGGACGCGTGGGAATCACAGGCCCGGTGCTGCGCGCTGCCGCCGTGGCGGAGCAAGGTCCGCGGCGAGACCGTCGAGAGGAGCCTCGCCTGGCTCGTCTGGAAAGGCCTGAAGCTCACCCACGTGCTCACCGGCGGCGCCGACGCCCTGTCCGCTTCCGACCCCGAGCTGTTGCGGCGCGAGCATACTGGAGGGACGTGCCCGCTCGTTGGCGTCGACGGTGTGACCAAGAGGCTCCGCAGGTGGCTCACGGAGAAGGACGACGACGGCGGCCTCAAAGTCGTCTCCATCGTCGGACGCGCCGGGGTGGGCAAGACGGCGCTGGCCATGGAGTTGTACGGACACATTAGCAACCAGTTTGAGTGCCGCGTGACTGCCAAGATGTCCCGGAGACCTCACAAGCACCACTTTCTCCACCACATCCTCGCCCAGATCCCAGACGCTACAACCGGCAAAACGGGCCAAAACCCTAAGAGGTACCGCTACGCCTACTTATGATCGATGCTACTCCCTCTCCGATTTCATTGCAACATGAAACCACGGTATATATCAGTTATTACAACCATTCCTTTCTTCTCACGCCAAAACCACACCTCACACTGATCAAGCACTTTTACCGAACCATTACAAGTTTTCTCTCCTTGCCCCTCTTATAGCCATCCAAAAACACTAACCCACAACTATACGACTTTGTCCTACAACTTTGTCAAAACAGCCAGCTTCACAGAACCCATTTAGCTCCAGTACACGCCAATTATCCGTGCAGCGAAGCTCCGGCCGCACGCTTGGTTTCTGCACTATAGACCATCTGGCATACATGATCAAACACAAAGCTGCGTTCCAGGCCTTCCAAATCACCCAAGGAAACACAGCTACAACCACATAAACTATACATTTCTTTCCTTTACACGGAAGTTCATAATCCAGTTGCTTATGTCGTGGAGATGCATCAGCACATCCATCAGTCTTGGGGGCACATTTAACGACACCCCATATATACCTTGCTAAACTACAATTGAAGAGCATATGATTAGTTTCTAGCTCATCACAAACCTTTTCAACCCCTCCATATCAAAACATCTTTAGTCAGGATACTATATTATGGAAAGCCAACCAGAGGAAAATCTTTAGTTTACAGAAATCATAACAAGCCAAACATTTTTTTGTGGCCAACTTACTGCACACATTTTAATGCAAGATACATAGACCGAATAGAGAAACTACTGTTCTTAGTAAGAATCCATCTACATCTATCATCGGGCCTTTTCATTTAGTTCTACACCAGCACGCAAACTTTGCAAGCCTCCCCACATTATAGATGTCTTGAAAGAGTAAATTTGATCACATGTATATAGCTCAAAAAAATGTGTCGGGTGCATCTCCCAAATACTCGGTATAGGGCAACCCAGGAAAACATGCAAGAATGAGCTGGGCACTCAGCAATAAGCTCAATTGAGGTGATGGTGACCATCATCTGATGACATTAAGAAGCTATCCCATCATTAAGTTTGTGAATATGAATTAAATCTGGATTCTCGCGAATAATTATGTATGCACCCAAGCAATTAAGAATCTTTACGCCATCTCCCAGCGCCGGAGGAAGCCGGCGGCAAAGCCCTTCCCGATCAATGGCGGACAGAGGGATCTCGTCTCCTTGTCCATTATTGCGACGTGAGACCTCCAGCCAAAGGACGACGGCACCCTGAACATCGGGTGCGTGCGTGGAGGAGTCAGACCTTGTAGCGGCGGCCCCGAGACTCTGGTTGTCAGTCTTCCCGTGGCTGCATAGGGCACCCGTCGAGGGTTGGGCGTGCTTATTTGAGCATGCCCTGCTGCTGGCCATGATCTACAAACTACCGACGTGGTTTGGGATTACAAGATGGCTGGTGAAACTTGCGCTCAGAAACGGCGTCCATGGGCACTGCTACCTTGATGAGGCGTCATCATGCTGGTATTGTACCCCTGACATAGAGCAGCGCCGCGCGGCACTACAGGTGGAGTGGCAGCATCCTATGTGTCTGCAGGCAAGACTCAGCGGTGTGGCAGTGTGGTGTGCCGACGGTAGAAAGGGTGGTGTTGTTGTTTGACATTGGCGTGGTGCTCGCGATAACGGCTGTGAAGATGGGTCGGCGGAAGATGTTGGAGGCAACTTCGATCCGGAGTGGGTTCATAAGATGATATCCCTAAAGTTAATAAGGGAGCCGACAATGGTTGTCGTTCAGTTTTGGCGGTTTCTGCTTGTATGTTTCGGCTTTTTCCCGGCTTATGTTGATTGTTGAACTAATGAAATAAATGAAGTACGCATCTCTTCGATGCAGAAACTAGGACAACTCCCATTTCGAAAAAAATAAGAAAATGATTTATCATCATCTTATGAACATGAATAAGCTAGACGTCAGCATGATCATTGTGTATACAGCCAAGTTAGCCTTGCGCACGACTTGACGCGCACAAGATGCAGCCGTTGCCTAATTTGAAGTCGTTTTGCAGTGACATGCCCACAGGAAAAGCCATCCCATCGACTGAGGAGATTATTAGCAGCATCAAGAAAAGCCTGAAAAATAAGAGGTACTATTATTTGTCTTTTTCCCTACAAATTGACGTATTATATTACTCTCTCTGTCCAACAAAAGATGTCACACTTTCTATCAAATTTGGATGTATCTATACACTAAATCATGTCTAGATACATCCAATTTTTGATCAAGTTGAGACATCCTTTGTTGGACGGAGGGAGTACTTTCAAAAGGGTTTCTTCAGTTTGTTTGCCTACAAATATTCATCTCAAATTATTTTCATCCAAAGACTTTTTACTAATTGTGTGTTCAAGACATCTCCAGCGGGAGCCGCCAAATTTGTATCTGGCACCCCATGTGTCCGCCACGGTAGGGGTGTTGCCCAAAACAAAATAATAAAGATTAATGAATGCAAGCAACAAAAAGATGGCACGATGAAAACAATATATATTTGTTGGTCATCTTGTTCCTGAAGATCTTGTCATGGTGGTTAAAGTGGATCATGAACCCGATGCTCAATCCACAAAAGTACTTTTTTCATGTGGAAATGATAATAGTACTAGACTATATTGGTGATACAAATATTCTATGAACATACTGTTATGAAATAAGATGACCGTAATTTCCATTTGTGTGGTTTCGTTTGCTAGATATATGGTTATATAATGTTCTAATAGAGCAACAGATCTTGCATATTTTTATTTAACTGGGGTGCAACACCTATCTTTGGCTTCTTGATTATATTTTTGTCTACTATATATAATAATTTCACAATTGCAATTGAGATATTTATCCCCTTTTCCTATTTTATTTCCTCCATGCTAGGTACCTTGTTGTAATAGATGATATATGGGACACATCAGAGTTGGGATTGAAATCGTCACCACCACAAGAAAACAAAATAATGAAAGCATGGGACCCCAAGCTCGGAGTCCAACAAGATCCGATCGAAAAGAGAAACAAAGAGCATAGGAGGGAGAAAGAAATCGGTGAAGATCAAGCGAATAGAGAACGGGAAGACAAACTGCGCAGTTTCTTTGATGATCCGGAATTTAAATCATGGTCTATCTCAGATTATAAAAACAAAGATTGGGAAATCATCAAGCATGCTTTCCCTGATGACAGGTGTGGCAGTCGAATAATCGTAACAACACGAATTTCAAGCATAGCTCGACTCTGCTGCTCAAGTACTTCGTCTAATGGGCTTGTGCACGAGGTTAAGCCACTGAATGATGTGGATTCAGAAAGGTTGTTTCTCACAAAAGCTTTTGGCCCCGGGGATGGTTGCCTGAAAGTCAAGTCAAGCCAAGCTTATGATGAAATTTTGAGGATATGTGAAGGTATACCAATGTTCATAGCCGGAATGGCTGAGACTGTGAGGAAGAAGATGCAGGAGCAGAGCTCTAATGTTTGTGGTGTGGAACTAGTTCCCCAGCTAGTGGAACAATTCGATGAGGAATTGTCCTACTGTTACAATGATCTCTTCTACGGGTTGGAGTTGCTGCCCTTGTCCATGAGTATGGTACTAGTACAGCAAAAGGGGTGCATGATTGACAAGGAGTGTCTCATCAGAGCATGGGTACGTGAGGGTCTCATCTACTCCGACCATTGGGGAGAGTGTGAGGAGAAAGCGGAGCACTGCTTCTCTGAGCTCGTCGACAGGAACATCATCCGGCTGACGACATTCCCTGGTTTGAAGGATACCTGCCACTGCCAGGTGGACCCCTTCGTGCTCCAGTTCCTCATCTCCAAATCAAGCAAGGTGAACTTTGTTACTACCAGCAACATGCTCAGCCAGACAGCATCAGCAGGAAAGAAGAACCGGATAGTAGTTCAGCACCCAGAGATGCTGAAAGAGATGGATTTATCTTCCACACTCTCGTTGACCATATCCGGCGCAGCCCAACAGGTTCGCCTCGACAAGCTCAACTTGGGCAGTCTCGTGGTGCTGGATCTTGAAGGCTGGAACAAGCTGACGGACGACGACCTGCTGCGGATGTGCGAGAACATCGGGAAGCATGCTCCGCTCAAGCTCAAGTATCTGAGCGTGAGGAACACGAGCATCACCAATATTCCAAAGCAGATCCAAGTGTTGCTCCATCTGCGGGAACTGGACATTGGCGGCTGCACGTTGATACGCGAGCTTCCTCTGCAGATATGCAGGTTAACGAAACTGGAGGCGCTGGACCTGAGGAACACAGGAGTGACACAGCTTCCCAAGCAGATCGCGGCACTACAAGGCTTGCGGCGCCTTCTCCTCGATCATCACCAAGATGGAGTTCCATGGACGGAGATGCAGCAGCTACCGGAGGAGATTCGGCTTCTCGCGGAGCTGCGCACACTGGCGACCGTCGACTTAAGCTCTTGCTCCGCGCGCTTCTTGGAAGAGGCTCTCGGCAGCCTAAGCTCGCTCAGGGTGCTCTCCATGACGTGGTCCCATCACCAGTGCGCTGACGGAGCCTACAGAGACGCTCTATGGTCAGCTATTGGGAGGTGGAAGCGGCTCAAGTCTCTGACAATCCACTGCCCACTCGGATGCTCCATGGAGTTCCTCGCCTCCCTGCCTTCGAGTTCGAAGCCCCCCTCCCTTCCCCGGGAGCTGGTGATGCTTAAGGTGACGGTGGGGAGATTTCCCGCTGCCCCTCAATGGATCATGAGTCTCAGCCACCTCATGATCCTGCACATCACAGTCTCCAGCCAAGAGAATGGTGGTATCAACATCCTGGGAGACCTGCCCATGTTGGAGGTTCTCGTCCTAGGCTTGGACTACATCCCGGGAGAAGCGGCAGTGATCCACGGCAGCGGCTTCCGTCGGCTTCTGAGGCTCTCCATCGACTGTCGTCAGCCGTGGCTGGATTTCAAACAAGGGGCCATGCCGAGGTTGACGGACCTTGAAATAACACTTTCCCGAGTGCCCGCGCCGGCCAGTCAGGAGGGCGTGCCATCCGGTATAGGGAACATCATCAGCCTGATGCAGGTCGCCCTCCGGTACCACGCGTGGTACCTCAACACATGTTGTGTGGACGCCACCGTTGATGCCATTCGGAAACAGGTCGCCGACCTTGATTACTTGGTCAAGCTTGTCATCAATGGCATCGAAGACGATGTCCAAGCCATTCTTGAGGAGAAGGCGAGGGCCCATACCGAAAATACTTCAAAAAAAGTAGGGGCTGGAGCTCAGAATAGACGATAATGAGTATTGAGACAAGTGATGGTGAATTCATTCCACTTGAGACACAAAATGTATATTTCTTAGAACCGTTTTTAGCAATTCTATCTTTGGAGCACCGGCACCGGTGTTGCTGAACGGTCCAAGGGGTCCAAACTGAGAAAAACGGGTCCTACCACTATAGACACACTAGCTAGTGTTCTTGGCTTAGTCATGTTTGACTCTAGTTAGGAAATTGCTATAGATTGTCTAGTATGGTCGTCTCTGTTTTGGACATGCATCTTTTCGAGTCGAAGTCGAGTTAGTTATGTCCTACTACGAGTGACGGAGCTAGCGATTCATCAAAGTCAGGGCACAAAAGAAGCAAAATGTTTCATTTGGTCTACAAACGACCAAGTCTAAAAAAAAAATCCAACACTGCAACCACTACCGAACTGATGTTTTATAGAAAGTTGTCTTCTATATATAGATAATAAATGTACATAAACTCCCCAATTCTGAAATTAAAACAACTACTCCCACCATTCAATAACTGCGAAACGGCACAATCAACATACAAATGCAGAATCAACATTTGAATCAAGTAGAGAACTAACTCAATGATGCTCACCTAATTGTCGCATTCCGCCGGAAAGTCCGCCTCGCCGGCATCTGAGGTCTGCTGCTGCTTACCGTCTCATGGCCCGGTGCAGGCTCGAGTCGGGCACTACTAACTGCAGTTCCGACGATACGCTGGCCGGCGGAGATTGCGGATTGCCGCCGGAGCGGCCGCATCGGCCTTCGTCAGTTCGCGGTGAAATTGCGGAACAGAGCATGGGGAAAAGTTCGGGATCCCTCGATGGTGTCGACTCTAGACGGACAACAAATGAAATAAGTTATCCGCCGCTAGTACGGCCAACAAGTAAAATAGACTGACCGGTCAGGGCCCAGCCGCCCAGGGAAGTGGCCCAATACAGAAATACGTCATCTTTCGATTGTGAATCCTTGCAGTTCTTGTACAGAGATTTGAGTAGAGAAATCAAGAAAAATATTCTTCCAAGAAAAAATGGGGGACGACACGCACCCTTGGCCATAAGAATTTCGTGTTCGCCTACTGGTCTGGTGGTCAACGCGGTTGTCGCTAGTAACTATAATATACGTTACTCGTGACGGGTGAGCCCCCGTGACTAGTATTTGTTTACTAGCGACAAACAATCGTTTATTCAGACTCTGTTTTTTTTATGAGCAGTGTTTTTACCTCATCAGTACCATCATAGCAGCAACTTTTGCTAATTCGGTACTTATTTTACAAATAAAAAATGACAAAAAGAATATCAAAATTGTTAGAAGAAGCGCGCCCTCCTAGAAAGGACCCCTCACGTCCCATGCGGGCGATAGTGTGAATTGGCCTGAATGGCACCTCATAATTGATAACATGTAAAGTGATTATTTTCTTCATTTTTGAATTTACAATTCCTAGCAAAGAAACAAATATGATGGATGACTTTGATTATTCCTGCTAGTTATCAACACGTGCTTCTATGTCGGCAAGCTATTTTGAAAGTTGCTTAAGTAGCAAAATGTCTTCATCACTTATTACATGTGAGAATTTGAAGGAACTGGTCAAATTATCTTCTATCTTATGACATCCAAGATAAATGGAGTACATGACATAAGTAAGGATAGGAAGAAATACTTTAGAATAAAAAGGAAAATTACAGTAAATACTTAGCGTTGTTCAAACTAAAAAAACATCATTTTCCAAGAAAGAAGAGCCTCTATCGTAGCCATCAGTTTGTCTCTCAACCTAAGAGCACCTTCGCTGCAGTTAGTCTCTGAAATTTGGTTCAGTAAAATGTTAGATCAAGAGTTCATATCTGGTGCTATTGCCGACCAATGTGGTTAGAATTTTCTTCGAACTAAGCTTGAGGTGCTATCTCTAGATAAATGTGTCACGAAATCACTAATTCTGAAAATATCGCTGTATTAGTATCAAGTGCATATATGAACTTTCGCTGATCCACATAAATAAATATTACAGTAACAAAGAAGAGAATATTATGGGGTAACTGCACTGACTGATCTAGGACATGACATCTTTTAACGTAGTGATTAGACCATTAAGATGTAGCTACAAATTGGGCGAAAGGTAAAGTTATGGATGGACCCTTGGGCTAAGCCATTGAGATATAAGTATATAACTATAAGCAACACTGCTAGTGGGAAGAAAACTTGCAAAAAATAACACTGCTAGCGGGATGCTAACATAAAAGGGTCATGGTAGAACTGAGATTTAAGACCGCGAGATAACACTCAGAGAATAATGTTCAGATAACACTATTTCCTAGTACCACTGTATTACTAATTGCAAGTCCTTCCAAAGGAAATCCCTCAGTTGTAATTCAAGCATTGGCATGTCAGAAATTCAACAAACGCGTAGGACATTGCGTAACGGCACAAAGAATACCTTGTTGTTGGCTGCTCAGAGTAGTGCGGCCAATGTCGTCCACGTTGAAGTCACTGACGGTAAGATTTCTGGGTAATTACCACTCCTAAGAATCGGTCCGACAACCAGGAATTTTTAAATTCGTCCGGTAACCAGAAACTGTGAGCACCCTGGGTAAAATTTCCCAATTCGGTACCAAACCCTCGGTAAAGGAAAGCTCTTTATTCGGTACCTGGTATTAAAGCTCTTTATTCTGTTGTCGTGAAAACGAAAGCTCTTTCTTGTGCCAGCCGTGCCATTCTGGACTGGCATCTGATTCCTTGCGTGATATCTCAGGATTTAGGGGCGAGTCGACAGCAACTACGTGATTCCCATGGAGTACCTAGGTCGATCATGGTTTTCTTCTTGACTAACAGTAGTTGAGCTGAGCAGCGAGCAGGCCATTGGAGGACTACCTCAAGATGGACCTGGTGGTGGGTGCGTCGAGCGACGCCGTGAAATCCCTGGTGGGCAAGCTCGGGAGCCTCCTCGCGCAGGAGTACACCCTGATCAAGGGCGTCCGCGACGACATCCAGTACATCAACGACGAGCTGGCCAGCATGCAGGCCTTCCTCAACCGGACGAAGCGGGCCGGCACCAGCCACGACGAGCAGAGGCAGGACTGGATGAAGCAGGTGCGCGAGGTGTCGTACGACATCGAGGACTGCATCGACGATGTCAACCACCGCCTCGGCCACGAGCCTCGAGGCGCCTCCGGCGCGCTCCTGCACCTCCGCAGGGCGTGGTACCTCCTCAAAACCATACGCGCGCGCAGCGGCATCGCCGCGGAGATCGGCAACCTCAAGGTCCGGGCGCAGCACGTGAGCGACCGGCGTGGCAGGTACGGGGTGGAGAACCTCACGGGCAGCGGCGCCATGGGAGGAGCTGATGCTGATCAGGATGCGCCGACGGACCGGCTCGTCCCTCCTCCCCAGCTCATCGGCACGAAGCAGCCCGTGGGGGTGGAGGGTGCCATACAGGAGCTCGGGGACCGATGGTTCCACGCACAGGAGCACCAGGAGGGCAAGAGGTTCCTTGCCATTGTTGGCTTCGGTGGCCTCGGCAAGACCACGCTCGCCTTGGAGCTGTACCGCAAGTTTGGAGGTGAGTTCGACTGCAGAGCATTCGTGCAGGCGTCGCAGAAGTTCGATCTCCTCCTCCTCCTCAGAAGCCTTGTCAAGCAATTCCATGAGCAGCAGCCTGCTGCAGGTAGTGCTTCTCACAGTCTCCACAAGATTGATGAATGGGAACAAAAAGCTCTCAGAGATGAGCTCACTCGCCTATTGCAAGATAAGAGGTACTCCCTCTCTCTCCGATTCAAAGTATACATGTTTCTGTACTTCAACTTA
Source organism: Poa annua (assembly GCA_026929855.1). Taxonomy (NCBI): domain Eukaryota; kingdom Viridiplantae; phylum Streptophyta; class Magnoliopsida; order Poales; family Poaceae; genus Poa; species Poa annua. The sequence goes on along the minus strand of CM049427.1, from coordinate 3,822,683 downwards.
GCTAGGATTATATATGTCTTCCGATCCTAGCAAATATATGTTTTGTAAACCATGTATAATATATCTGTCTCAGATGGAATTCTATTCCTTTGAAAAAAGCTGAGGTTATGAAAGTCCTGATCAGAAAACATGCTGGACCTTATTTTTTGTTCGACCTGGTTCTGACATAATATTTACTTTTATCTTTACACGAATGGACATATATTAAAAATCATTTCATGTTACTTTCTCTTTCAAGACTCATTTATATCTTGCGTAAATGACACTATTCTTGCAATCCTTACTTTTTCTAATCACGTTTCATACAGGTACCTTATTTTGATAGATGACATTTGGTCTATATCAGCATGGGAGAACATCAATGATTCTCTACCTGACAGCAAGAGGGGTGGTAACATACTGGTGACAACAAGGTTTAAGTCTGTAGCCGCAGCCTCTTGCCGGGGACGACATGGTTATATGTATGAGCACAAGCCACTTCTTGAAGAGGAATCTTGCCAATTGTTTAGTCAAATTATTTTCGGTAGTCATGAAAATCCAACAAGAGATGCATTTGATGGTGAAATCATCTCTGGTGCTCCTGTCAATCTAATTAAGGCTGCTTTAGATAATGAGACTGTCAAAGCTGCATTTGATGGACAATTTCTCTCCATTGGTCCTGGTGATAGAAATAGAGTTGAGTCAAATGGTCAAGTTATCTCCAGCGCTCATTATAACCCCAGTAAGAAGGCATCATCTGGTGAAGTTATCTATGGTCCTTCTGATGATCCTAGTAAGACTGCATCATTTAATCAAATTATCTCCAGTGCACGTGATAATCCTAGAGCATCATATGGAACTTTCAACATCGCTCCTGATAATCTTAGTAAGACTGCATTAGTTGGTCAAATTAGCTATTATAGTCCAACAAATGCCACATCAGAAACCAAAATTGCACCTGACGGACCAACTAGAGCAGTTGGTCTGTTGAAGAAATGTGGTGGTTTGCCTTTGGCCATCATTATCGTAGCAGGTCTTGTGGCAAGTAAACTGAGATCAGGCACTAGTCCTATGATATTAGATTCCTATTTGCAGAAGGTAGACAAGGATTTGAGCGGAGGATTGGGAACAAATCTCAGCACAGAAGGCGTGAAAAAAATACTTGACCGATGCTACAATGATTTGTCTGCTGGCCTTAAGACCTGCTTGTTGTACTTGAGCATGTTTCCCAAGGGTTGCTATATTAGTAGGAAGCGTTTGATCAGAAAATGGATAGCAGAAGGGTTCATCATTGAGAAGCATGGGAAGAATGTTGCGGAGGTTGCTGAAGACTGCTTCAATGAACTCATTAGCAGGAACTTAATAAGGGCAGTCAACAACAGTAGCAATGGCAAGGTGAAGAGCTATCAAATTCATGACATGGTTCTAGAGTATATTGTATCCAAGTCAAGCGATGAGAACTTCATCACTGTGGTCGGTGGACACTGGCAGACACCATTTCCAAGCTATAAGGTGCGCAGGTTGTCTGTCCACAGAAGTTCTTGGGAAGAAAAAAAGACACTAGAGAGGATGAAATTGTCACATGTCCGATCCTTGACAGCATTCAAAAGCTTTGAAGCAATTCATTCTTCTTTGTCCAAGTTTCAGATATTACAGGTGCTGGATCTTGAATTCTGCAGAGATTTGTCATCCCATCAGCTCAAGAAAATATGCAAATTGCATCAGCTGAAGTACTTGAGTATGCGCCAGACTGATATTGACGAGATCCCAACCGAAATAGGCAAGCTGGAATATTTAGAGGTGCTTGATATAAGGGAGACAAAAGTCAGAAGATTGCCTCGATCAATTGAGAAGCTTAAGAGAATGGCCCATTTGCTTGCGGGAAACAAAAGCAAGCGGGTAGCTTTGGAATTAACCGAAGAGATCACAAAAATGACAACCCTTGAGACATTATCTGGTGTGGAGATATGTGGAATCTCAACTGCATCAGCAATGGTAGAATCAACAATGGAGAAAACAGTCAGGGTGGATACACCAGTTGATGACCCGAACAACAGAAATGATTGTAGTCATTACTGTCGATTCAACGCAGTAAGCAGAGCCTGGTCTAAAGAATCGTTCCAAGACCTGGAGAAGCTCACCAACCTAAGGAAACTCAGCATTTACATACTTGGGAAGTTGGGAACATCAGATAAGAAATCACTGCTCTCTGCTATTGAGCACTTGAGCAGCTGCTCCCTCAAGTCTCTAGCAATTGATGATGACTTTACTGGGTTTCTGGAACACTCGTTCAATTCTTCAGAAGCACCCCCAGAGCACCTGCACTCCCTCGAGCTTTCTGGCATGTTATCTAAAGTTCCCAAGTGGATTGAGCGTCTCCATAGCCTTGAGAAGCTAACTTTGTCCTTAACTTCACTCACTACAAATACTTTGGAGGTTCTTAGTGACCTTCCTGAGCTCTTCTCCCTAACTTTTTCGCTCGATGTACTGAAGTTGAACACTCCAAGCACGCTCACAGTTGTGCACAAAAATACATTTGAGTCAGGAGGGGAGATATTTGTTCCCATTGGAGGCTTTGATAAGCTCAAGCTACTACGTTTGATGGCACCAATCCTGCCACCTATTAGTTTCCCGGAAGGGGCAATGCCAGTTTTGGAGAGGCTCGAGCTAAAATTCAGGGTTGTTGATGGTGTTCATGGCCTGGAAAACCTTGTAAGTCTCCGACAAGTGTTTCTGACAGTCAGCGGTAAGGCGCCTAAGGCTGCTGAGGAGATCAAAGGATTGGTGAACAAGATCAAGAAGAATCCCCCATCACTGATTGTGAATGAGTACAACGAATCTTAAGCGGAGCAATAAATTTCTGATAATAATTAATCCCTCCAAAGACATTCTTTAGCGAGTGATTATTGTGTGTGGTGTTTTACTAATTATTGAACTGGCCTTCTTTTGGTCACGATATTCCCCGGAGGCATGTGTAAAATAAAAAATATATAACATTATATTTTCTTGAATGCAAATACTATTTGCAACTTAGTTTATGGAACTATCTATTCACATTACGTGGTAGCATACTTTGCATCGATGGTGCTTTTTAATCAGAATCCAACAAGAATTATGCTCAAAGCATGCTATCGGGACAAAACATGCACTCAGAGCAAAACATGTAATCAGGACAAAACATTAATACATTGCAAAACATATACTTAGGACAAAATATCGATATAATAAAATATACACTCGCAACAGGACATCAAAACACACCAAGGCATGACATAATAACATGCACTTAGCGCATTGTAAGACATTATACTGCAACCCAAAGGCAGTCTATGTGATCATATAGGTGGAGCAAAGAAAAAGTTTGTCGAAACATATCAATATGAGATTTAGTTATGATGATCTTGACGCCACTAGTTCATTCCTAAAAAGGAAAAGGAAAAGGAAAAGGAAAAGAGCGACACAACCTTGAGCATCACATGTTGACCAGTGAACCTACCAAGCGGAAAAAAGGGCGCTCCAGGCTGCGACATGTGCAGCACTCGCCTGGAAGGCGAGGCACCCTTTCTAGGAGGGCGCACTTTTTCTATCAATTTTGATATTTTTTGTAATTTTTTATTTCTAAAATATTTATCTATGACGCGTATACGATGAAACTAGCAAAGGATCTGTTGCAGAATAAGGTAAAAGCATTATCCGTGAAAAATAACTAGTTTCGAGCACGAATAATTGTTTGTCGCTAGTAAACAATAGTGATGGGCACTCACCCACCCCGGTAACCTATATTACCAGTGACTAGTTACTAGCGAGCGGAGGTGTTGCCTGTCACTACTAGACGAACACGGAAATCTTATGGCCAAGGTTGTGTCGTCCCCTACTTTTCTTGATTTGTTTTTTCAAATATCGTTACGTCTTCTGTACAAAACGCACCACATGACCATACTTATATTCATGCACCAAAGTTGGACAAAAACTACTACTCGCTCCATTCCAAATTAGATGACTTCCATTTATCTATATTTAAATGTATCTAGATATGTTAGATACACGTAGACAGAAAGACATGTATTATGGAACGGAGAGAGTACATACGCTCACTCGCCTATCTTTAAGACTAACAAAACTAGCTAGCTAGTCCTAGGACAAGTACTAGTACAACATAACTAACTCGATTTCGCCTTGAAAAGATGCATGTCCAAAACAGAGACGAGCATAATAGACAATCTCTAGCTAGACACAAACATGAGTAAGACAAGATTATTTTCCAACACTAGCTAGTGAGTCTATAATGGTAGGGCCCGATTTTCTCATTTTGGACCCCTTGGACCGTTCGGCAAAACCGGTGGAGGTGCTTTAAAGATAACATTGCTAGGAATTTTTGTAAAAATATAGTTTCTGTGATTCCGAGGAATGAATTCACCATCACTTGTCTCAATACTCATTACGTCTATTCTAGAAGTGCACCGGTGGTGGGACATTGCTCACCATCCCACCCGACCTCCTCTGGGAGACCAGGGGAAACCAAAAAACCAGCCGCCGGCAACCCTCAAACCATCTCCCTCCGCTGCGCCGCCGCCGGAGGGGAGGCCGGCAAAGCCACGCGCACCCCAAGGAAGGTGGCGGACGGCGTTTTTCTCTCCTTTCGACAAGCTCCGCGCGTGGATCTGGAGGAGGCGCGAGATGGCGGCGGTCGCTGGCGACGAGGGCTGCGTGCGGCCGTGGTGGACAGGCTGCGGGGTGGAGGGGACGGCGCCGCCGCCGTTTGCTGCAGGCTCGAGGTGGAGGGGCACGGTTAGGCCGGCCAAGGCGGGTGCGGTGGTCGGAGGTGCTTGGCCAGGGCAGCGCGGCTCAGCCTCTGCTCCTCTGGTCGGGCGTTCTGGACTCCGCGGCGGCGGCCCAGGACCGATGAGGGGGCGACGATCTAGTCGTCGCGCTGGCGGTGGAGTGCCTCTTCTCGGCGGGTGGTGCTGCGTTGGGTTCTCTGGTGGCGTCTGGTGGTTGGCGTTAATGGTGGGTGTCACTATGCATGCACATTTCCATGATCTGGAAGCTTCTTGATCTACAAGCAGTTATGCGGGGTATGAGATGTGCCGGGAGAAATCCTTTCCCAACCTTGTGTTGGTGCCGGCAGCAACGGCGCTTTGGCGTCGTTTTCCTTCTTGGAGTTGTCGTTGGAGTGCTCATCTTTATCTCTCCGCGTGATCGGTTTGGACTCTTCGGGTGGAAGCCTAAACTCCGGCTTCAGAGTGGGTGACGATGGCGTCTTCGCCTCTTCCCTCTTGAGGGTGTCGTCTTGGAGAGTTGTTTTGTGGATGGGTTCGTGTTACCCCCTTGACGGCAGGGATAATGGACGTCGGGGCAGCGGCCCTGGAAGGTTGTGGTGTGTCAAGGCGGCGGCCTCGGACAGCAGTGCAGTGGTAGCTCCATGAAGCAGGTTGCGACTAGGCACAGCTTCATGTGGTGACCTTGAGCTGCAGGGTTATCGGCTCGGTCGGTGCATCCCAGTGGGGATGGTTGGAATTTACGTCGGGGCGGCGGCCCCGAGCATTGTGTGGCGGTCGTGGTCTGCGGGCAGTGGTATTGTGTAGCTTGGGCTACAGGCTTCTGGGTCGTGCGACGTTGCAACTCGAGTGCGAGCGGTGTTATGTCGGGGTGGCGGCCCCGAAAGGTGGTGTTGGCTGTGTGTACAGGGCATACTGGAGCGGTGGATGTCGGGGCGGCGGACCGAAGAGCTTCGCGGCTCCTGTGGAGGCGGGTTGGTGTTGGCAGCTCTACTCTGACGGGGTCGGTGGGTTCGTTTTGCTTGTTTGTTGCTGCGAAGTCGAAATTGCGGTGTATGATGACGGGCAACAGGCAGTGGGCGCATTCGAGGTTTGGTCTCTTCCTCTGCGAGTGTCCCGTATCTGCTCCTCCCATAGCGGTTACAACTTCTTCTCTCCGGCAAGGGTGGGCGGTTGGCCGGATCTATGTGGAGTGGTCAAGTGTCTAGAGCTTGGCTCTAGTCGTTCTCGAGGTTGTGTGGGCTTTGCCCCGTGGGGTTGTGTTGTTGTACGGTTTTTGCCCGGTTTCTTCCATAATAAACCGGGCACCTTCTTCTTAATAAAAGGAAAAGGCAAAGCTTTTGCCTTCGGTTTCAAAAAAAAATTATCGGCTATTCTGAGCTCCAAACCCTACTTTTTTTTAGAAGTATTTTCCTCGCCTTCTCCTCAAGAATGACTTGGACATCGTCTTCGATGCAATTGATGACAAGCCTGACCAAGTAATCAAGGTCTGTGACCTGTTTCCGCATGGCATGAAAGGTGGCGTCCACACGACAGGTGTTGAGGTACCCCACGTGGTACCGAAGGCGACCTGCACCAGCCTATATGAGGTAGGAAGATGAAAGCCAACATGCAATGGTGGTTTGTATAAAAGCTCGAGCACTTCGACAAAGACTAGGAGAGGTGTGGGATTTACCTGAAGACGACAAGCTACGAGACACTGGTAAGGATTGGTGCTCATTTTTCTCAGCCAACTTGATGAACATACTAGAGCTAAAATGCTTTTTATCTGGTGGAGGACATGGCACATCAGAAATAACAGTAAGTGTGGAATAGAACAATTTTCTCTCCTTTTGCTCTCCTACTTTGATGCGTTTCAACATGTAAAGGCATGAGAAGGTAGATATAAAAGGGAAACATATTGTATATGATGTGTTGAACCATCACAAGAAGCTCTCTTACTCCTACTGAAACTGGGAAGAAACCTTGCGGGGGGGATTAAATACGGATGTCTCTTTTTCATTCTCTGATAGTACATGTGCTTGGGGAGGAATATTAAGGAATGATCATGCAGGAATAATCCTGTCTGTTGGGGTAAAATTCCCTAATGTCATGATTGCATAGGCTCTAAGTATGCTTTTTGGTGTAAGAGTCATGATGTTGGTGTATGCTGGTCCTCTTAAAATCGAAAGCGACAATGTGCTCCTAGGACAGGCTTCAATTTGACAGAAAAAAACAATCATCTTAACACATTTGACAAAAAACAATCATCTCTCTGCGTCGCTGATCGTGATGCAATCTGAGAAAAAAAAATTGCTCACTAGTTAGTAGTTACGGCCGGCCGGAGAGAGATACTCACCAGTTAGCACGGACGCACGGTGGAGCAGAGCCGGAGAATCTGCAGCGCTCGTCACCACTCACCATTGCACCGCCGTGCGTCCACAGGTCCACAGCTTGCCATACGATCTATAGGAGAGGCCGGGGGAATTGGCAGCGGCCAGCGGCGGCGCGATGGGGATCGAGACTCTGAGGGAGATGGGCGGATTGAGAGAATCTATCTATGGGAAATGGCAAGGCCCTTATCGCTGCCTAATCCCTGCGAATTTGCTCTCCTTATTATTGTCGTTAAAAGAATCAGACCGGACAACATGATATTATTTTTACAATGGTGAAATGATTCTTACAACACGTTTACACTGAAACTTACGCAATTGAAAGATAAATTTATATAAAAAAAGCCAACGTCTATTCCCCTGAAGTGACCACCAAAAGGACAGAAAACAGATCACCTCTTTAGCTGAGCTTGACGCGGCTCCATCGCTGATCAGCAGATTTACGAATCTCCAAAGTAGTTTGTCAGAAGCAAAACCATTGTCGTTAAAAGGATCAGACCAGGCAACATGTTCCCGGACACGCCATCATACTCCAGATTTGACACTCCCGCACGACTACGACGTCGAGCGGGAACGCCAAACCTGTCAGCCTCCAACCATAAACCCAACATAGGATACACTATCTTCCCTCTATCACCTGCGTAGATTGTTCAACAGTCTGCACGTACTCTGGACGATACGTCCTTCCTGCTCCATCATGACGTCGGAGACAACGCCGCAGCAACGGGGATAGAGCAAAAGGAGAGACACACCTGATGGGTTCACCGCCACCGCCTCGACGACACCATCCATGAATCCTAAAACCCCCGATCACACGACGCCATCAACTCTGAGACGTCGCCATGAAGGAGAACGCGGTGTGGGAATAGAGTTGAGACAGATTTATTTACCCAGACGTCACTCCCACCACCCCAACGACACGCCATGACAGAACTATCCAAACCCTAATCATCATGCAAAAATGGAGAAAACAGGATCCCTCCCCCTCCAGCCACCGAAGCCGCAATGGAGGGAGAGGAGTCCAACTTATCCATGCGTGGAGATTGGCCGGAAAAAAATCGCCTTGATAGCCCGCTCCTCGGCGGCGGTGACGGCTAGGCATGGCGGTCCATGATATTAATGGGTAGGTTATGGATAGTGCTCGTGGGTATAAAAGCGTACACATACTATGCCCATACGGATACCGCACCCACGGTTAAAATTGTCATCCTTGTTATGAATTAAAAATAACTCGAGAGCGTAGAATTTTCTCTCCACTATAAATCACAGATAAAAATACTCTGGGCTTTTATAGCATAAATGAAGGCATTTGGGCGCATGTGGATTCTGTGCTACCGGTTTTTTTTTTCTAGCGCCTCTCCCACGTCGGCGTCGCTGCTCTTCCCCGTCCTGTCGCCGCCGCTGACTTCTCGTCAAGGTCGCGGCTGCTGTCTCTCGCCGCCACCATTCCTCCTACCTCCCTACCGGCTCCCTGGCACCTCCTTACCGTTTCCACTTGCCACGCAGAACCAGGCTCCAAGCAAGAGAGAGAGGGGAGGACGGGAAGGGCCGCCGGCGGTCGCCGATGCTTGGACGATCCACGGAGGCGCCTACAACGGACATGCACTTCAACATACCGGGCCCGGGGCACCTTAAAGTCAGTGAGAGGACGAGGTTGACCTCACCACTCGTACCAGTCAACAACAAGGTATTCCTTGTGCCGTTACGCGATGCACTCTACGTGTTTGGTGAATTGCTGACATGACATGCCAATGCTTGAAATACAACCGAGGGATTTCCTTGGGAAGGACTTGCAGTTTTTTTCTTCCAACCAACTGGTAATACTGTGGTACTAGGAAATAGTGTAGGACTTTACACATCTGAACATTGCTCTCCGAATTGTTATCTCGCGGTCTTAACTGTCAGTGTTCTACCATGACCCTTTTATGTTAGCATCCCACTAGCAGTGTTGCTTATAGCTATTTCTTAATGGTTCAGCCCAAGGGTCCATCCACAACTTTCCCTTTCGCCCAATTTGTAGCTATATCTCAATGTTTTAATCACTCCGTTCAAAGATGCCATGTCCAGATCAGCCAATGCAGTTAGCCCATTGTATTATCTTCTTTGTTACTATAAAAAAAAATTATGTGGACCAGCGGATGTTCATGCGGTTGATGGTAATACAAAGATATTTTCAGAATTAGTAATGTTGTGACATATTTACCTAGAGATAGCACCAAAAGCTTAGTGACTTAGTTCAAACAAAATTCTAACTACATTGGTCAGTAATAGCACCAGAGATCTGAACCAATTCTGAGTATTGGTCCAGCAGGCCGGAACTCATCTCGAACCAGGTCCCTCCTCGCGTCGCCTCCTCCAAGAGACCGGGGAGGCGAAACCCTAGCGCCGCCGCCACCGCCTCTCCTCTCCTCCCTCCCTCGCCGTCCTCGGAGGTGGCTGCCGGACAAACACCGCGCGCCGCCGATGGGGGCGGCAGGGATCTGGAGCCCGCGGGCCCTACGCTGCCGTTTTTTGAGGAAACGCGACGCCGGTCTTCCCTTCTTTGCATGGCGCCGGCGGCCCTTGCCGGAGACCGCCTCTGCTCCACCCCGTGCTCGTCCCCGAGCTCCACGGTTGGCGCTGCTCTCGCTGCAGACGGGGCCGCCATGCCGACGCGGGTAACCCGGGGGCCGATCTGAGCCTGTTGGGCTGGGCGGGCTGGCGTCCGCCTCTCTGGTTGCGGGTGCTCCACCCCTCGAGAGGCTCGCCCGCCTCCATGCTGCTGCCGCTAGAGCGCCCCGTGACGGCGCTGTTGTGCTCCGCCTGGAGCCACCTCTGCTCCCTCTGGTGCGCGCTGTTGGGAGGCGGCGCACGGAAGCTTCCCACGGTGGCCTCTGCCGTGCTGGCTTCCGGTTCAGGTTTGGCTCGGTGGTGCGTCTCAATGCCAGCTCCTGGGGTAACCCGTTCTCATGCTCTATGCGTGAGCAGACCACGGCGGCGCCTCCGGGCTTTGCTAACCTTGTTGGAGGCGTGATGTTTGGAGCTGTTGCATTGCTCGCAACCCCGACCGCGCCTCTGGGCGTGGATACCCTTCTTGAAGGCGTTGCAAGGATCTCTGCTTTTCGCCTTCGGACCTGTTTGGCTTGTTGTGCTTGATGTTCTTGGGTTTATCCGGCAGCGAGGCCTTTTTGCCTCACAGTGCTGCCATTTGGTGATGTTCTTGCTCTCCTCTCGGCGTCATCTCTCCGTGGCCACGAAGCTCGTGCTTCTTCGTGGGGCTGGATTCCCTCCTCAGGCGTCGGTTAACGGCCAGGCCAGTGCCTGTGAAGCTTCCTGTGTATCGACTAGGCAGCATGACGCCCTTCGATTATGTTGTTGGTTTTTGTGTTTAGCCTCGGCGATGCATGGCCCATCGTCCTATGGTGGGGACTCCGCGATGTGCTGCCCTTCGGCTGCTCCGGCACCACCGTGGCTGGTCTCGGCAGATTGAAGCCTTGCGTCTACGGCGGTGAAGTTTCTGGTGGACTGGCGTCCAACGGTCGGGAGACGATGAGGGGTGAAGGCTCTCCCTGTCTCCGAGATCTCTCGAAGTGGCCACTCTCTTTGTGTGTTGGTGGTGTGTGTTTTTCTCCTTCATTTATCTTCGCTTGTACCCACTGTAAATTCTGGTTCAGTTGAATCTATCTTGTAGAGGCTGCAAAGCCTCATAGGCAACTCCGACCGATATAAAGTTCAGGCTGGCAAACGCCTGCCTTAGTTACAGTCAAAGAAAAGTAATAGCACCAGAAAGAAGCTCTTGATCTAACATCTTACCGAACCAAATTTCATAGAGTAATTGTAGACAAGTTGTTCTCAGGTTCCTGAAGGAAGATCTTTTTGTAAGGTCCTGTCACTTTTATGCATACACGAAGCTTGATGAAAAAAATCTTATTTCTGCTGTATCAAAAATTTCAGTGTTTGCCTCATATACAGTTATACGATGATCCTTTAGTACTAGTTAAATTAGCTAAACAAAGTATTGAGTAATTCACTTCAGTACTATTTCGTATATTTACTGTAATCCACCAAGAATTTATTAACTGTAATCACCCATAACACCAGTTAGGTTGAGTACATAATAGTTTGGATGTTGCATATTGAACATTTTAGATATCATTCACAGGATCTGGGTCATCGTATGATCATTGTGAAAGTTGTTGCTGATGGTTTTTGATGATAGAAGCTCTGCTTTCTTAGAAAATAAAATGATGTTGCTTTTGTTTTCCTCTCACCACCGCTCAGTATTTACTGTAGGTTTCCTTTTGTATGCTAAACTACATCCTATCCTTACATGTCATGTACCCCATTTATCTTGGATGTCATAGGATAGAAGATAATGTTTCCGGTTCCTGTAATTTTCACATCTAATCAGTGATGCAGATATTTTAGTACGCAAGTGGCTTTTGAAATAGCTATGTCGCGTAGGAGCACAGGTTGATAACTGGTAGGAATAAACAAAGTCATCCATCGTATTTGTTTCGTTGCTAGAAATTGTAATCCAAGAATGAAGAAAACAATCGCTTTCTATGTTGTCAATTCTGAGATGCTATTCAGACCAATTCATGTGAGTCATGATAGCTGCTGGCCAGCCAATGACCAGAGTATGGGTCTTCTGCTGTTTGTTTTCTTTGAAGTCCTCTTAAATATTTCATTTTGCTCTTTTCAGCATATATCCTTAGTTTCATATCCATGTCTTCACAAAAATGCAACATATACAGGGTAAGATGATCGACCAATTAATTGTTAACTAGGAAAATGCTAACCTATTTTGATGTGTTGAAAACAGTATTATAAACCTAAAGCTGAAATAATTCATGTACATAAATTGAATTACTTATTATCCATTTATTGGAAAATATAGGTACTTGTCTGTCAAATCCAGTCCATATATCCTTAGTTTTTCCCCTCTCCAACCATCACATTATCACTTCACCAAACCCAAGGCGTAGCTCCTGTGCCAATTTATCATTCTCCTGTAGATACTCAACCTCCTTTTCACTGTGAATTTGCAACCTCAGCTATCTTATCAGGTAAATCTAAGTTTGTGAATTCTCTATTTCCTTCTGTGATCACTTCTATTTGTTTCTGATCTCATTCAGGTTTGTTGTCTTTGTGTATGCTAACATTTTTTGTTTTATTTTCATTAGCTAAATAATGGTTGCTAAACATTTGTAGTAAATTTTTATTCTTCAACCTACCTTCATATGTACTATCATGTGGGGGAGGGGGCTAGGATAGCTACCCTGAATCACGGCGGTGCTTTGCTGGTAGCTACCTCAAGGGCAGGGAAGGAGTCGAGAAAAAGAAGGCAGGGATTGGCTTAATCCCTGCTAGGAAGGAGTACAAGAGGGTCTCCTATATAGGTCTAGTAGATTCAGATAGAGATAAATACATCAAAATAACAATAATATATATCCCTGAATTTTTACTCAAAGTGGGCTTGAACTGGGTCTTAGTTGTAGACTTATATCAGCTCTCAATATTTAGTACTTACATAGTTCTTAGCTGGATGACTGGTAAGATAAATTGGTGAATTCTAAGCAGCACTATTCATATCCATGAAAGTATTTTTGATAAATTATTCGTCATATAAGAGGTAGAAACCATGACCGAGAAATCAAATGGTTAATTCGTCAAATTTGATTGTATTTGCCTTGGTTATCGCCGGGAGTCACCAGGTTCATGCTCGGAATTATTGCCCGGTTTCAGTTTAAAATTGGAAGTTCAGTTAAGTGTTGGAAGTTCACCCCTGCACTCAAAGATATTACCATTTTCTGATCGTAACAATCTTATTAACGTTTGGATTTGAAACCCTGGTCGTGAGCAAGTTCTCATAAATTTAAGAATCTGGTAATTTGAATGGACATTTTTAATCTTTATGGCAATCATAATGTGCCTTCTTAGTACGTTGGATGCATGACTGGGGATCCCATGTCCCAACAACATGCAGCCTTGATTTGTTAAAAAAAAATCATTAGCTTTATGTTGTTCTTGTAGGGTTTATAAATTTGTTGTTACTGGCTATCCTAACTTCTATCGTAGATTCGTAGTCACTTGAAGCGCTGTGATAGATCATTTTCTTGTTGACTAATTATTGGTGATTCAGTTTGGTTCTCTCCCAGTTTGCAACTGATTACTTTTCTGCATATTCAGGTGGTTTTTGTCTAGCTATCATGTTACACATTTGCCACGAAGGAAGAAACGGTATGCAAAATCAGCTATGTTTGTTAACTCTTGCCTGAATCTCTACAAGACTACAACAATGCCTTAGTCCAATCTTCTTGCTTGGTACATTTGTACATGAAAGAACATCAGACATTTGATCTTGGCAGATAGAAAGACACTGGGCACTATGGCCTACCCAATCCAACTACTATTTGCCTACATATGCCTCCCACTTATGGCTCTTTTGTTGTTTCCTGTGGTTTCTAACGCCTCCAAAGACTCTCGCCAGCTCCGCCTGAGATGTGGTGCCACCAGCAGTGCTAGTGATTCTGATGGTCGATCATGGGAAGGGGACGCTAGCTTGGGGATGGCTCTTCCTGGCTTTCCAGCCAACGCATCATACCTAGACCCCTCACTCCCATCTCCAGTGCCTTACATGTCTGCTCGCATCTTCAATTCGAATTTCACATATGTGTTTGGGATTGACCCTGGTCGCGTGTTCCTTCGACTCTACTTCTATCCATCTGCTTATGGTGAACATTCTGGACCAGATGCCTTCTTTAGTGTCACTGCAGGGATCCATAGCCTTCTAAATGACTTCAATCCTTCCCAGACTGCTCAGGTCAAGGGACGCACTTACCTCATACATGAATACTCCTTGAATGTTACTTCAGGTAAACTTGATGTCACATTTTCCCCATCATCGCGCCACGTTGGGTCTTTCGCGTTTGTGAATGGCATTGAGGTTGTGCCCACTCCTGACATTTTCACGACACCGGTGCCAAGATTTGTGAATGGTGGCAACCCAGATCTTGCCCCAATTTCCTCGGACATAGGCTTTCAAACAATGTATCGTCTTAATGTTGGGGGTGTCACTACCTCCGGGAAGTATGATTCTGGCTTTTATCGCTCATGGGAAGAGGACTCCCCTTATATTTATGGACCTTCAGATGGGGTGAATTTCTTCAGAGACAGCAATGTCACAATCAGTTACCCGGTTAGCATGCCAGATTACATAGCACCAGCGTATGTATATGAGACAGCAAGATCTATGGGAACAGATGCACATATCAACTTAAAGTATAACCTTACATGGATTTTGCCTGTTGATGCTGGGTTCTACTATCTTTTGAGGTTCCATTTCTGTGAGATCCAGTACCCATTTACCAAGGTGAATCAGAGGCAATTCTTCATATACATCAATAACCAGACTGCAGAGCCAATGGATGTCTTTGCCTCGAGCGGAGGAATTGGTATTCCGGTGTATACTAACTACATCGTTGTCACTGTTGGTTATGGTCAGACAGACCTGTGGGTGGCACTCCACCCTGATGTCAGCACCAAGGCAGAGTATTTTGATGCGATTCTGAATGGCCTGGAGGTTTTCAAGCTACAAGATAATAGCAATAATAACCTTGCCGGTGTCAACACTAGGCTCATGCAAAACCATGATGGGTATTCTAATGCAGCATCTCATGGTCAAGACAAAACAGAGGTTAGTATCCCAGCAATCATTGGTGGAGCTGCTTCTAGTTTCTTGGCTCTGCTGGTTGCCTGTTTCTGCATTTGTGTTATGTACAGACGGAAGAAAACTAACGATCATGGCAAGACTAACTGGATCCACTGGAATCCTCCAGACAGACACAAACATCTGCTATTAACCACCTCGCACTCAAAAGATTCCAAGCTTTGCCACTGCTTCTCATTCATGCAAATCCAGGAAGCCACCAATAACTTTGATGCAGCCTTTCTGCTTGGCAAAGGTGGATTTGGGAATGTATACCACGGTCAGATAACTGGGGGTAAGAAGATGGCAATCAAGCGTGCTAACCCGCAGTCCCAGCAGGGTATTCACGAATTTCAGAATGAAATCGAGATGTTAACCGATCTCCGGCATCGCCACCTTGTGTCACTGATTGGGTATTGTGATGAAGGGTCCGAGATGATCTTGCTGTATGATTACATGGCCAATGGGACACTTCAGGAGCACTTGTACAACACCAACAAACCACCATTGCCATGGGAGCAGCGTCTTAGGATATGCATTGGTGCAGCGCTGGGGCTGCATTACCTGCACAACGGTGCCAAGCAGGCTATCATCCACCGTGATGTGAAGACTACTAACATCTTGTTGGACGACAAGTGGGTGGCAAAGGTTTCCGACTTTGGGCTGTCTAAGGCTAGTACAGACGTGGATATAACCCATGTGAGCACCGCTGTGAAAGGAAGCTTTGGATATCTAGACCCTGAGTACTTCCGGCGGCAGCGACTCACCAACAAATCGGATGTGTACTCTTTTGGGGTTGTTTTGTTTGAGGTTCTGTGTGCACGTCCAGTAATAGACACCGCGCTTCCCGAGGAGCAAGTGAGCCTGCGTGACTGGGCGTTGTCTTCCCAGAGGAAAGGTGTGCTTAGTGAGATCATCGACCCCTATCTTGTGGGCAAAATTAAACCCCGATGCTTCAGGAAATTTGCAGAGACCGCGGAGCAGTGTGTTGCTGAACGTGGCATGGATAGGCCATCTATGAGTGATGTTCTGTGGAACCTCCAGGTCGCACTACAGCTGCAGCGCGGTGCAACGAAGATGGGCAGCTGCGACCGCTCCGAGGAGATACCATTGTTGACAAACAGGTTGCGACCATCTTCAGGTTCCGTCATGAGCATCTCAGGACAGAAAGCCGTATTCTCGGAGCTCATGCATCCAGATGGCCGATAAGATAAAATTTATGTATAATTACGACTTTTAGTTGTAGTTGCTCGTTCCGCGAAGCTGGCAAATTCAGATTTATATTTGTCCCTCGTGTACTAGCAAAGCAAACAATTGTGAGTGCGCATTGTACATTCTGGTTATCGTCATAACTGATGATATCCTAAGTTGCTGAACTGATATATATGTACCACCAATGTATCCTTTGCTTATGAAAGTACATAAGTTAGCAGATACCACATGCCTCAAGTTATAACTCGAAGTCCATAAAATTCACTCAAGTTTGGGAGAAGTAATGCTCTCTCTTTTGACAAAGTACATATGTATTTGGGGTTGATCCTGAAGAAAGGTGTGCTCAGTGAGATCATCGACCCCTATCTTGTGAGCAAAATCAACCCCTGGTGCTTCAGGAAATTTGCAGAGACCGCGGATCAGTGTGTCGCTGAACGTGGCATGGATAGGCCATCTATGAGTGATGTTCTGTGGAACCTCCAGGTCGCACTACAGCTGCAGCATGGACTCGTGGTGCAACGAATATGGGCAGCTGCGACTGCTCAGAGGAGATACCATTGTTGATGAACAGGTTGCGACCATCTTCAGGTTCCGTGATGAGCATCTCAGGACAGAAAGCCGTATTCTCGGAGCTCATGCGTCCAGATGGACGATAAGATAAAACTGATGTTTAGTTAGGACTTTTAGTTATAATTACTCATTCCTTGAAGCTGGCAGTTCAGATTTATATGTCGATTTGTCCCAGGTGTACTAGCAAGCAAGTGTGTTGCTGAACTGTTTAATAAATCTGAGTGCGCATTGTACATTCTGGTTATCGTTACAACTGATGATATCCTAAGTTGTTGAACTGATATATAGTACTACCTCCATTCCAATTAATAAGTCTTATATTATTTTAGAAAAGTCAACACATGTAAAGTTTGACCAAGTTTTTATGAAAAAATATTAACATGCAAAATATAAAACTAATGTCATTAGAAACACCATGAACTATATTTTCATATGATATCTATATAATATCATACTTCTTGACATATTTTTCTAAAAGTTTGGTCAAACTTTATTTGGCTTGACTTTTGCAAAAAAATATAGGCCTTATTCATCGGAACGGAGGGAGTATGTACTAGGGATGTATCCTTTGCTTCTGAAAGTACCTAAGTTAGCAGACACTATAACTCGAATACCATAAATTGACTCAAGTTTTGGAGGAGTAATGATCTCTTTTTTCACAAAATTGAATTGCAATCACTATATTTTTTTGAGAAATGTTGAGCATCTCTCTATTTAAGCACCGGTTGTGTAGAGAATACTGAAAGCACCTAGCAGTTCAGGGGACACTCTTTTCTGTTGGAATTGGATGGTGTCAGTTTTTTTCCTCGATGTGTATAGATATGCTTGCTCTAACACAACTATGTTCTTCAGGGTATAAATAAGGTATTGCATTCATTTCATCTATAATTACATGGAAGAGCACATATACATAACATGAGTATAACTTATCTTACGGGTAAGACCCCCCCCCTCTAAGCTTAATCTGACCAAAAAATAATCAATCGATCGATGCTGCTGCTGCTACCCCTTATCTGAATCTCAATCCCAATCCTTCACCTTATCATCACTATGGTCTAGAAGAAGACGGAGCAGAAGAAGAGCAGCAGAAAGAATGGACAAGCACCACCGGAAGAACCAACTGTGTCCATGTATTGTTCAGTTCAGTGGATGCATATGCCTGGTACCTTCCACTGGAACTTCCCGGCCCTCTTCTCCGCCACCGGCGCGGCGGTGTAGTTCCTCCACGTATTCAGCACGTTCCTCAGATCATGGAGCTTGGCCCCGAGGCCGACGCAGCAGTTGGCGTGCAGTGTGCAGATCTTGTTGAGGTCCTTGCTGAGCTGGCAGAAGCCGGAGACGTACCTGGTGTCGAGGAACTGGATGGCGACGGCGAGGCGGTCGGTCATCTCGTGCTTGATGAGGTTGAACACGTCCTGCTCGTGCTTCCCGAAGAAGCGGTACCGCCCCGCCTGCCAGTGCTTGTAGAACTCGATGGTCTTGGGGCAGGAGCGCACGAAGAGGAAGCCGCCGTTGGGGAAGTTTCCCAGGCTGTAGGGCTCGCCGGTGTAGACGTCGCTGGAGATGGCGATGTCGGCGCCCATGGAGATGTGCTTGAACGGGTCTCTGAACCACATCACGTCCACGTCCTGCATAGTTTGCGGTGTTTGTGTGTGAGTCACGGGGTAGCCAGCAACACCTTAATTAATTCAGTGATCAGGATCAACTGCTACAACTACTGTTTGTATGATTGCTGCCATATTTGTGTCCCAACTTCAGCTATCAGGAACTCAGGATCAGCTGCTACTGCATGAATATGATTAGGGCCAATCAATTATTATTCCACTGAACATTGATATTTTGAACGAACGATCAATCAACCGTTGGGGTTCTTGGACATGTATGTAGCTATCAGGGACATGAAAAGCGTGTCCGGTACTCACTGTACCCGGAATCTCTGAACTTTCCGTTGTTTGGTTTCAGTCGACCAGTTTGGTGGACGGGACAAACCGCAAGCTCCAACCGGCCGGCGGCCGGCCCACAGCCACATGCATGATTGTTGCACCATGAATCCATCGATGAACATATGTGAAAGTCCACACGCTAATCAACAAGTGCCGTGTCCTGTCCTGTGGACAATTCAACTGAACCTAGCTAGCAAGCTACTAATCGAGTCCCGACGAGTGTAACATCTCAACCAACTGTGTCGTGCAAAAACAAAGTAGTGGCTTGCAAGAGAATGTGCATATATAGAAATTGTACCCCAGTAATAACAAATCAATCCACAAGAGAAGAAGAGAGACTGACCGTGAAGAGGAAGTTGTATCCGAGCTCGAGGATGGTCTGCTGGAACTTGTTTCTGCCCCACATCATCTCCAGGTAGTCCTTGCTCATGAAGAACTTCTCGGACCTGTAGTCGACCCCCGTCGTCCTGAGGAAGTAGCAGTGCGGGTGCACCTTCCCGCACTGCTCGTACGCGGCCGGGTCCATGGTGACGATGACGAGGTGGTCCAGCAGCCGCGCCACGCCGCCCTCGCCGGACCGGAAGCTCTCGAAGAAGAGGTCCAGCAGCGAGCCGGGCTTCGTCCACGCCGCGTTGATCTGCGTCATGATCACCGTCCGGTCCGCCGTCGCCGCCCTCGCCAGCACCTCCTCCAGGTCCCCGTACGGCGACGCCGCCTGCAATGTCGATCAGTCGTCGTGAGTGAGTGTCAGACAGTTATTACTTCAAAGCTTTGAGTTTTACATGGACGGATTCGGACAGACCGAGGCATTGCTGGTGCTAGCAAAAGCCAATAATTAATTTAGAGCTAATTCAGTTATTTTTTTTCCATGTAGTTGTTCATGTGGAGCCTGCGTAATGATGGTCACATGGATGTGTGTACAGGAATAGATTTTGTTGGTCAGAGAGAGGTGCACCCATGCTGCCCTGCCTGTACTTTTCACGCATGTTAACGGCCAGGCAGACGGACGGTAGGGCCAGCGACGACCGTCCGATCACCGGAAATATTAGCAGCTTCGGGCCGCCACGTGTACGGCTGTCAGGGAGACGCATGTGCGCCACGTGTGTTTGGACGTGGCGGCCATGCCGACAGCAGTGACAAGAGCAGCGTGCGCCGGTGGCAGCACCAACGTGAACCGTAATGAGGCTTTTTCGTCATCATCATTTGGAGAAGCTACAAGAGTCTGGTGACTAGTGTAAGATAGGGATTTGTATGATCATTACAGAAGATACAATGACGATGAGTCATTAGTTATAAAGCATTCTTAATTAATGGCCATGGCTGATGACACCTAGCCAGTACTAAGATACAATTGAGAGAAAAGAAATGGTTGGTGAAGGAGGCCGGCCGGTCAGGGAGAAAGCATACGTCCACACACACCGCTAGCCGCCTCGAGACGTGAGCTGGTCGCTCCTCTCCAACAGCTTTCGGCCGGTGTTAGACTCGATCGATCAACCCACAGGCTAATCTAAATAAACGAGCTAGTGCTTTTCCTTTTTGTGGTTAAACGGTCGCCGTCACCTCACGCAAGCTTATTCCAGGGGTGGGAAATGATGACAGGATTCTGTTAGCATAGCATTGTTTATCGTCCTATCCATCTCGGGTTGCTGATTTTTGCAGAGCTGAGAGCTAGCATGGAAATGGCGTCTCTGAGAAATAAATATCAAATCGAATCGGACGTAGTGGGCACATCATACGCGTCCATGCATGAATGAAAATAGACTAAACAAAGCTTGGCTTGTTGGAAGAGAAAAAAATCATGGGGAGAAGGATGCTGAAGCTCCGGCCAGTACGACGTATTCATGATGATCCTACAGTTGTAATCCTCGGAAATCACCTTAATCTGCAGCTGATTTGATCGTGCTTGCTTAAGACAGAAAGTACTACTCCAGTAGTCTTATGAGTTATGACAACTATATAGGAGTAGTTGGCTTAATGGAACAGAACAACAGTGATTAGTGGGAGACGCAGAAAAGCCGGCACCAAGTAACGGAGAATCAAGACCAAGATTGAAGCCATGATGATTAGCTAATTCCTGCTAATACGTACCTTGACGGGCGCAGGGGCCGGAGCGGTGACGTTGTGTGCGGCGGCGGCGGCGTCGGAGGCTGCGGCCGTGGCCATCGCCGTGCCGTCGGCGACGGAGCGCAGGTGCTGCGGGTCGGCCTGGGTGCCGTTGTTCTGGCTCCAGGCGGCGATGTCGACGAGGCGCCTGCCGGGGCTGGCGGACATGAAGAAGAGGACGCAGACGGTGGCCATGGCGGCGCCGAGCATGAAGGACACCAGCGGGCTGATGCTGCTGCTGCTGCCGCCGCCGCCCTCCCCCTTCATCTTGCCTCCGAACATCGATATAGTATATTTATATCTCTCTCTCTCTGTCAGTCAGTTGCTTCTATATGTGAAATCTAATAGTTTGATCTGTGTGTGGGTACTGGGTAGAGTAGAATAGATAGCTGTGAATTGGCACCGCAAGAAGAGAGCTCGCCGAGAAGGATGAACACGGCCGGAGAAGAAGAAGAGGAGGAGGTGAGAAGCAAGGAAGCGGGAGGCTTTTAAGAAGGGGAGATCGATGGTGGAATTGCGCGTTCGTGGCGGCTAGCTCAGAGACAGATCATCGTCTTATTCTCCGGCCGGCCCACTGATTGTGTGCGTTCATGGAGCAGGTTCATGTGCTAACTACCGATGGCTGTCTCTCTCTATCTCTTTCCGGTGGTGGCTCTCTCGCTCGAGTCTTTGAATCAACAACTGGAAAAGAAGTGGTACTTGGATGGCGTGCGTCAAAGTTTCAAAGTCGTCCGTCACAAGGTTCGTTGCTAGCTGTTAAGTGTTAGCAAGAAAGGAGGGGCCGGCTTTGGCAACAAGCGCACCGAGCTATGCTAATTGCTAGCCCGCCGTCCGCCCTGTTGCTTGCCATAACGCATTCGCTTCTCTTCTGTACCGTAGCGAGCGAGAGTAGTGCTGTTCTGCACCTAGTACGTACCTAGCTACAAGGTAGTGTATTTGGATGGGCCTGCTTCATTACTCCTTATCGGTTTGTTGGTGCATATGGATTGATGAAACTCGCGCGTTGCCATGATGCCGTTTTTTTGTTTGTTTTGAAATGCGCATACCTTAGCCTCTGTCTCTGAATAAAAATGACAAACAGTCACACGGCCCGTTTTTTAAAATTGTGAAGCCATCCACCCGGCGGGGTAGAAATTAACTCGAACGATCGCCTTTAAACGAGCACAACCGGTATCCATAAGTCCTGATCCGAAGGGAGGAGGAACAACTACATGTAAATTCAGTACGCCACCCCTATCCGTAACCTGCAAATAGCAAACAACTTCCATCACATTAAAACACAATGTCAAATTCCAAATTGACGAAAGGAAGGTCGACACTCCAATTCGAACCTCGTGTTTCCGTAGTTATATAAATTCCACTCGACCAGTTACAAAAACATATTAGTAATTCTAGCCGGAGAGTATAAAAGTAAGCCTCCAATTTTTGTTGCATATTATTCCTTTTATTTTAAGTTTCATCTAATTTTCTTACTCTAGCACTTCTTCTAACCTTTTTATCGAGAGTGAACAATATATGTTTCCTATTTCCTGTCACTTTAACACCTCGTATAAAGATATCCATGTGATCTCCCAACATTTTTTTTTCTCGAGATTGTCTCCCAACAAGTTAAAATCATCATCCTCACCCAAGTCCTCGCTAAGATTTGTATCATTAGGAGGTAATTGCACTATTTTCCGTTTCCTCCTCATTAGAATTAACTGAAATTCTTCAAAAATATAATGGGCCGGGAATTTTCTACTTAACTTAGACCGAAATTGAAGCAACCATTTGTTCCTTGGATTTGCCAAGAGAAATCCGAAGCCGACCTGCTCTATTGTTAATATCACTATCACAATAAAACTTTAAAATAGAAAGCTTGGACTTGGTATATGTACCTGAAGGTATGAAAGCGCCGTGACACTTGTCACCTCACAACCGTTGAAGTTAGCCTGCCAGCGCTCTAAGTACGATTAGCACCTCACAAACCAAGGCGCCGTCACTTAAACGAACGGTTTTTCAGATCGAGGATGACGTGCCCGATCGATGGGGGTGATCACAATAAGATATGCATGTTACGGTCAATCGATCGGCCGGGTTCGATTTCGATAAGTCGGCCGTGTGGTGTAGAGGAAAATCAAAATCGACGTGCTACTTGCTGCTTCTTTCAAAAGTGGGCACTTTGCCGTGTTAGGTTAGGCTATGTGTAGTCCCCGTCTCGCCCGACGCGGCCACTTGCTACTTGTTGCCCTCCTCGACGGTGCAAATTAGTACTATTTGTTCTAAAATGCAAATATTTATAATAGATTAAACTAGGTAGTTAAAAAAGTTTACATCATGAAACAAAGGGAATATATATCAATATATGTGTGTGTATAGCTTCCATTTACAACTACGTATACCATAATATCGGTGTATTTGGCACTTCTCTACGACCTGGGCAAATAAAGATTAGCTGAGTAGATCAGACCATCAATTTGGAAAGACCACTAAGGACTAAGGTTAAATCGAAAGTGCAAGCATTGGTCTAATTAAACGGGGGATTGCTGAGACGCACACAGACATGGAGATGAAAGTAGTGGGATCATTTCTATAAGATCATTAGTGCATCTAACTCTTGATAAAATCTGATTTTAACACCGTGTCAAATAAATAAACGGGAGGGGGTATTTTCTTGGTATATATTTTTTTGCTGCTTCGTTTAGTCACGTGACAGCGTGACTGCTGATGTATCTATCGTCGTCTAGTGTGCAGAACTGTTGTACGTAGCGGATTAGTTTTGTTTTCTCTTCCGGTGCAGACTCGTATGTATACGTAAGAGCTCTGTTTCCTTGTGTACAGTACAGTATGCACTGGTATGGAACCCAAGGCTGTTGCCATTTCTGGAGTAAAGAAAGAGGAGAATCGAATCAAACACCGCCGATCAGCGACGTCCGTTCCATTCCCGGTCCCGGCATTCCGCCGCCGATCCCGGAGTAATCACCTCTGCTTTCGAGACGAACATGATTCTGCTACAGTTCTTGTAGTTTGTCGGTGCGTCGACTTGCAGTACATTATTGTGAGCATAGTATTTCTGGCTCACGTCGTCTTCAGGGTTTATTCCTCAACATCCCGGTGCCTAAACTTAGGCGCTGGCTTTGATAAATCTGGTCTGGCTCGTACGTGCCACGAAGTTGGGCGCCGTGGAGTTAGGCTGGTCCTGGTCACCTCCATCTCCATCGGCGTGGTAGCGCGTCGATCACATGGTGTCATATCGATGATCCAACGTTTCTTCTCCCTGATGTCGATGGTTCAGTTGAGTTCAACACCTCACCACACTCTCTGCCCCATTTGTCTAGCAGCAAGGAAAGTGCTAGCAGACAGTAGCAAATACGACCACTATTTTTAACCCGGCCGGCCATGTTCCTGCAGCAAGGGATAACGAATTCCAGCGAGAGATGGGTAAATAAGAGCCGGCATCGCCTAAATGTGGTAACACTAGCGAGGATATATGCATATACCTGCTACTAGTGGTAACCAGCCAGCTAGCTGCACCTGTCGATTTCGACATTTCGTGTGAGATGGGGAGAAGATTGTAACTAAAAGTCTCGTTCTTCACTAAGACGAACGATCACTAAAACGAAAAATCTGGCGGATTTGGAAGAGTTGGAATGTTGCAGTGTTATATTGTGAAATGTCAGACTTTGCTATTTCTGTTCAATCCAAAACATAAGATATTAATTTCTAACTGAAAGTTGACATGTTGGTATAATATAACGTTGTCTACATCTACGATTGTTTTTATTATTTTTGAAACTTCAAAATAATTTTTAGATCTTCAAACTGAAATGCTCAATGCAGCTCGGCTTTCATTGGTGAACTTTATTATGGTACTCCCTCTGTTTTAAATTGGTTGAAACAGATTTGTCTAAGTACACTGTAAAACACGTCAAAATACGTATAAAAATTGTGCTTAACCTAATTTGGGAAATATAGTGTGGTACTCCCTCTATGTTTCTAGAGTTTCGAGAGAGAGGAGAAAGATTGGTTCATATCTCTCACACTACAACAAACTGGCGCAACGTCGACCACTTTTTGTCGGTGTTGTCGGCTTTATCGTCGACGTAGCGTTTCCACCAGGAGCACCCAGGACCTGCCACGTGTGCAGGCTTTACCGACGGCTTTATCGTTGGCGTAAAATCTTCCGGAGCCAAATGAACGTCAACCGCTTAGGCGGGACCACCTACGCTAAATCGACGGCTTAATTTCACCGTCGACCTAACTTCTATGTCGACGTCATTTCTTACACCGACGGCCACTCGCAGTTTCCTGTGTGTCATGAGTTGCCCCGGCGTATAGGGACCCACATATATGAAATACTGAAACGAATCACCAGAATGTGGTAACAGTGATGAGAATGCGCTTACCTATGAATGTAGTACCCACAGCTACGTACATCTGTCCCTCGTTCGTTCGTGGAACATGATGAACTTTCTTTTGTACAATTAAGTCACATTCACGAAGACGAATGACGCTCAATATGTGGTTATTATTTGTCTTGCAAACACACACGCCGCCTATGTTTGGTAGAGTTTGAAATTCTCTTAGGTACAGGTGTACTGTGGGTGACCTCATCGAGTCATCGGACGTTGGATTCTGCAGACACGTCGCCATATAGAGCAGCAACATGTATGTCGGTCTGCAACTGCAATAATAAACAAGAAAAAGTAGTTAGCGATATACATTATCAGTGAACCGGCCATGCCATGACGCAACACAGACGTCGACGAACGATCGGTGATGTCTGGGTTAGTTTTATTTTTTAAACTTATCAATGATTAGTTGGTTTCTTAAGAGAATGGAAATGGTTAGTTAGTTGTTTGAGAGGAATGATTAGTAGTGATAGCCACCGGCGCACCAGCAAGAGAATATAGTAGTAGAGGAAAAGAAAAGGTGTTGGATACAGATGGAAGTGCATGCATGCGTCAAACAGGCCAGGTACGCTATAGCTGCATTGACGTTGAGGCGCCTCTCTGGAAAGACGGTGGAAGGAAGTCTACTGTTACTGTTAGATTAAGTGCAGATTGTTACGGAAATACATACCGGTCACGCGATGCATATGCACCCCTTGTTTAAAAATTATATTTTGAAATATGAATAGATTTTTAAAATATTTAATTTTGAAGCTGTGTAACCTGTGTAAATAAGATAAATCTGGAATTTTCAAAATGATTTTGTGCAGGGTATTTTAAACAACGGGTGTATCTGCACCTATGACCGAAGCGCCCTGTCCAGCTTGTTCTCTTTATATGCAGAGAATACATCATGCATCCATAATTGAGAATACAGATGGAGCAAGCCAGGTCTGCATGCCATATATATAACTTTCGAAAAGGAAGAATTAGTATGTTCCGGCTAATCAGTGGGCTACAAAGCCAGGGTTACAAGCAGCCGCTCTCACACTCTGCAAAGTGGAGAGTCCGCTGTTTAGTTGGGCAATCCTCTATCACATGACATGTATGTATATATGTGAATACAACTACACAAGATTATTACACTTTCTGATCCGATTGACAATGTTATCTATCTCAATTTGAAGCCAGCTTAAACCCAATGAATTGGCAACAGAAAATATATACATATATATACGTATATGTATGTATAGTGCATTTCAGCAAACAGAATTCAAGCATACTTGCCAGTTCATCCCCAACACTTTGATCATCTCGAGTGGGAGTGAACCGAATGTGGAACCATCTTTCCTTGCGCTGGAGGGCTAGCTTTGATAGAAGAATCACTCAATCCCTGATAAATATAATTAGTACTCGATGATTGAGTTGCCGGTGCGCTCCGGTTTAGTATAACACGTCGAAAATGAAAAGGTCCCGTCAGTTGAATTGAACCCGGCGTTTGCTTTGGTGGCAGCTAGCGCGCCATATACGTACGGGCGGTGGTTGTACCGGCCGGAAATGGCAGGGCACGGAAGCTTCTGAGGAACTGGAAGTTCGTCGGCTTGTGTTGCTAGTAGCTACCACGCGTCTTTTTCTTTGCTTCCTTTCCATGTGCGTGGCCGTTGCGGCAGCGGTTGCTGTAGTACTGATGCGTGTTAATCTCGAGTTGCACATGCTTCATGTCACCGGCAAATTGACACACCATTTAAAAGATAATTTAAAAGATAACAATTAGAAACATAATGTCAATCAACACATTAAGGATACACGCGGCAAAAAAGAAAACAGTCCAGGAGCACTAGAAAAGGCCCGCGAGCGCCGGTTGCCCCATGCACATCTGCCCCGCTTGCCAACTAGTCGTGTGCACCCTGTTCTGATATGCGAAGATCTAAGGTCAGGGAGCGTCCAACAATTTCGACTGGTCGCCACGACCGACAGCAGCGTCCAGGTAGGATTCTTCCGATAACTTTTGGCTTGGGTTTTTGCTTCCTCTTAGGTCCATTTTTCTGTCCGGGTGAAATATGTTCCTTTTAAGATAAGAGAGAACCTGCTGCCGAGCCCTTAGTCAGAAAATTTGATAATATACATACATTATGAAAAATTTAACATAAATGCTATATTTTTTTACAGTATATGGCATGTTTTGTTTGTAACGACACTGTGGATGCTCTTATGTACAGTACACGCCGATTGCTTTTGTAGTCTGCTAACCGCAGATCGTCATGGCCGCCCGGCATGGGGAAATCACATTACGCATGGCTTACTGTACCCTCCTAGTCCTAGGAGTGGCGCATCAGAAGATTTTTTTTTTATGATCTGAGAACATTGTTTTCTGGGAGGCACAGCACTATCTATCTGAGAAGATTACCCACGAGTGGGAGAATCCCATCCCACTTGCTCATTATTATCCTGAATCCTAAATTCTGCATATGGGTTGTACATCTCACTCTTCTTTCATTTGAAGCAAACTCTAGTCTCGATATAATTCACTCTCTGGCCAATTCAATACCCAAAGAAGTCCATTCTGCAATCGCGAAGGGAAAACTGGGCCTTGTTATCCTAGAAAACCTAAAGAGTTCCTCAAGGACTACAGAGCGAGCTTGAAGGTGTTCTTAATCATGTCGCAGAGAGTGGTTTGTTTTCTATCATTTGGTCTGACAAGTCTACTACGATACTGTGCTTGTTGCAAAGAATGTCTGTGTTTATTTCTATTGTTGCAAAGAACATTGTTTCATTGGTTCGTTCCCCAACTGAGGAAGCGATGTCTGTAGCAACTTTGAGATATAATCAGGTGCTACATTCAGCTGCCGATGATGTGGCGCTTCTCCATCAGCTGTTCAAAACAAAAAAACTCACACGAGCGGACGATTTGCTTCCCAAGCGCATCAATGGTGGAGTTCTGCGTGGATATTAACTCTTGGCCCAAAAACTATTATACCCGTTGCACTATACTAGTATCGTCGGATCAGGCCCATTAGATAAAGTCAGATGTAGCATATATGCTCTTTTGCTGCATCTCCTTCATCTGGGCATTCCACATTGATGCAGGTTAAACTGAAACTTGCACACGAAAAGTTTATAGCTAGCTGACATTAATTAAGCGCAGTTGTAATTCACCATGTGATCCACAATTCCACAAACCAATCAGCATAATAAAGCAGCACACCTCAAACATAAGAAAAGACATGAAATAAGATTACATACGAACAGGATGCTACATCCTTAAGTAGGTACAGGGATATGCTATATATCCTTACACAACACGATACTAGCTGACATGCATTAAGTAGGAACAGGATGCTACATCCTTACACAACACGATTGGCCCTCACCAGGGCCGGGTACTGTGATCGAGCTACGCTGAACTTGGACAAGGACTTGAGCTTAGTCAAGAGAGGGAAACAACCCGGCCGCCGACAGATCGTATATCAACCTCTAACGACCCTGTTGTTTCCGGTTACGATATGGTTGCTCCCAGACACCGTGTTGTTGACGCCAGATACGGTATTGTGGCTCCCAGAAGTAATTCTTCAGAGATGAATCTGCTAATTTTTTTACATCAGCCACGCACAAGATTGTGCCAACAGATACTGCTTTGTGGTTGGTCTAGAATATCAGGATGATGAAAAATATTCAACTACCTGCGTGCTTATGCTGCTGTTGACAACACGTGTTCAGATGAAGATCTTTTCCACACGAGTGCAAGACAGCGGTGTCTCTGTAGACTCACAAAATTGTCCCTCAAAACTCCTTCATCTAGACTAGACATTCCACATTGATGCAGGTTACACTGAAACATGCACAAGAAAAATTAATAGGTAGATGAAATTAAGCGGTTGTAATTCACCATGTGATCAATCCACATCCCAATCAGCATAATAAAGCATCACACCTCACACATAAGAAAAGACATGAAATAAGATACATGTAGCTGAAATTAAGCGGTTGTAATTCACCATGTGATCTACATCCCAATCAGCATAATAAAGCATCATACCTCAGTACCTCACGAGAGCGAATAGATGTCTCCGGGCGGCATGTGCTCCAGTTTTTTGTGAAATGCAAAAAATAAGTCAAAAACAAGTTTTAAAATGTGAAACAAAAATTTTATGTGCATGACTTACAAAATATGTACCTCGTGCATGAATTTCGTGCCGAAAAAATTATTTATTTTGTCCGTGTAAAAAAGAGAAAATTTATGTGCTATACAGCAGTATATATGTGACGTATTTTTGTCTTTTTTACACCAACAGAAAAATATTTTTTCATAAAACTTGCGACACATGTCTGGTACATGCGAGATCTATGTAGGCGTATTTTTTATAAACGTTTTTAATATTGGGAAAAATGTTTTTCCACCCCGGGTGCGCATGCACCCGGAGCACCAGCTTATTTTCCCACACCTCACACATAAGAAAAGACATGAAATAAGATACATATAGGAACAAGATGGATGCTATTTACTGATCTTGGCCCAAAAGATTCTTGCCCGGTTCACTATACTAGAGGGATCAGGCATTAGATCAAGTCAGATGTAGCATCTATGCTCTTTAGCTGCATCTCCTTCAGACATTCCACACATTGATGCAGGACTGCAGGTTACACTGAAACTTGCACAAGAAAAGTTTATAGCTAGCTGACACTAAGCGGTTATAATTCACCAGACGTTTCACATCCCAATCAGCATAATAAAGCACCACACCTCACACATAAGAAAAGACATGAAATAAGATACATAGGAACAGGATTCTACATCCTTAAGTACGAACAGGGATATGCTATATTTCCTTACACAACACACGATACTAGCTGACATTAAGTAGGCACGATTGGCCTCACCAGGGCCGGGTACTGTGAGCGAGCTACGCTGAACTTGGATCGACAAGGACTTGAGCTTAGTCAAGAGAGGGAAATAACCCGGCCGCCGACAGATCATGCATCAACCTCTAACGACCCTGTTGTTTCCAGTTACGATATGGTTGCTCCCAGACACCGTGTTGTTGACGCCAGATACGGTGTTGTGGCTCCCAGATACGGTGTGGTAGCTCCCGGACACATTGTTGTCTTCTCCGGAGACGACATTGTTGTTGTCGGTGACGATGTGCTTGAGCCCGTACACCACCTGGTTGCTGCCGGACACGGTGTTGAAGCACCCGGTCACGACGGTGTTGTTGCTCCCGGACACGGTGTTGGTGTTCCCGGACACGACGGTGTTGTCGTTGCCGGACATGGTGTTGTTGCACCCGTCCTTGACGACGTTGTTGCTCCCATGGATGGTGTTGGGGTCCTCGGCGACCGACCTCCTGTTACCCGTCAGGAGCTCCTCCAGCGCCGCCACGCCCGCCGTGGTCGCTCCTGGGACGGGCGCCTCGAGGCCGCGCTTGGGCAGCCACATCGCCGTGACGCGGCCGCTGGCGTCGTCGCAGCTCACGCCTTCCCAGCCGCAGCACGAGTCGCCGGACCACTCCGCGTCGAGCAGGACGGCACCGCCGCTGAGGTTCCCGGCGAAGCCCCGCAGCGCGCGGAGGTCGTCGGGGTGGCACGGCGACGTCGTCGGGGTCGCCGACGGCAGGAGGAGCGCCAGGAGGAGGAGCAGCAGCCCGCATTTCGCCATGGACTCGAGCTGTGTTATGCTATGTATGTGTAAACCTCGCTGTGGAATGCAAGTGATGATTCGCAAGTGTGTGTGTTCTTGGTAAACATTGGTTGGCCGGTGCATCGTATTTATAGTGTCAGCGTGCGTCGCAAGTACGTACGTGCAGTGGTAGCTCGTGCATGGCCACACGAGGTTTTGTAACTTGGTTTTTGGGGTTATGCATCGACTGAGATTCGTCGGTGCCATTGCTGATTCATGGACTGAAGCTGTCGAACTCCTTGTGCTCACCTTCAAACTTCTTCTGCTCCATTATTGCATTGCTGTCCAGTAGATAGGGGAGAGGACACATAGGCGGGTCGTGTCACCGGCCCATGCTACACAGTGAACCCGTGAGGCTAGCTACAGTTCCTGAGCATACCAGAAAGAATAATAAAGGACACATTGGAAAGTGCAAGCGCTCCCGAGCACACTAGTGCTCAGATTTAGAAAAAAACTAAAAACCATATTCTTGGTCTAAACAATCTGAAGTTTAGTAGTAGTATACAAGTACGTATACATATGTAATACGCCAGAAGTTTCGTAAAAACAACTTCATATTTTGGGTTAACACAAAGGGAGAAAATTCATGGAAAAACCATAGTTTTTTTGTTCTCTTTTTTAGTTCACAATTTGGATATTTTTCTCTAGCTCAAATACGAATGTTGCACCAACAATTTGCATGTATGTAGAAAACATTACGGAAAAAAATTAGGATGATTTTATCATGCATGCGTGAAAAGAAAACGACATGAAAATCCAAAATGATGTGGATGCCATGGAATGGCTATGAAGAGACGGTGCACCGTGACCGACCTGATGCTGTTTTTTTAAGCCAACTAATTCTACCAAAATATAGAAAAATGCATGAAAATGTCCCATTACCGTCTTAATTACAAAAGAAATGTCTTGTCTGGTTGAAATAAACATTTAGAAACTTACTAATTTCTAAAAAATCTGTCAAGTCTCCCAAACCACACATCGCGATCAAGATCATCGAGTAACTTGGTTAGTGCGACATAATTGTAAGGTAATTAGCGAGCACCAAGTGCATTACAATAGATAGCCTTCTAATATAGATTTTAACATAATACATCACACGGTTCACACAAGACATAATGAATTACTCCAAATCAAACTTGTAATGCCTACATAAACCACACATATAATCCCTTCAGTCATAGAGACTTTGAGCGACATCGTCTTCCACCAAATGGAAGATGAAGATCTGGTGGAATTCTATTGGGAGTTAGCATGGCTACTTTAATAGTATGCAAGCTCTATGTTGGATACTTTTGGGTGGAGTTCTGCATATGGTATAAACTTATTGGATTTGAGTGTATCTGAAACCTAAAAGCACGAAATATATATATATATATTCATACTTTATTTATCTCTTCATATAAATGTCTATATTTTGTTACATCAACATGGTCAAACGCACAAGTGTTTTGCCTATTCGAAAAACTATTATTGTCAAATCTTGTAGTTTAGACTAACGAAAGGATAGTGGTTAGTTATGTGCACTACATTCATAGATGTGAAATCTGGATAACATAAAATCATGTTTGATCAAGTACGACAAAGTGATTGAGTTTCCCTTTTGCTCCACTTTCCGTACTGGGCCAATTGTCCCTAGGGCTGTTGGTTGTGTTTACCCGGTGTATTTAAGCAAATATCTCTTTGACCAACCGTAGATTGAAGTGAAGATTTCAAGAATCCCTTCAAAACAAGAAACATTAACACATACATGCTTCTCTTATCAATCATAAGTACTGCCGACACATATAAGGATCAAGACGTAGCTCTGACCAAGATAAAACTTGATGAACCACCTCAACAGATGGATTGTTCCAACATATGGAACGCTTCAGTAACACCATTGTCATGCAACTATATATAGTACAAGTACACTGAACTAGTTCGATAACTTGAAGATGACCCCTCAAAGCAACTGAAGATATAGAGTGATAGAGACCAGCTACATCAATCGGGCATGTTTAAGGATCATAGGAAGACAACGTTGAAGACGGTATAAATTGAAGAACTCAAGGAGCAGACGTTTGCTTGAAGCAAGAAACTCAACCGGTGGGCTTGAGAAAATATCTGTTGTGCCCATGCATTTCATCATGCTCGGATAGCTTCATCCGCAGGGCAGCCGTGACCCCATGCGTGGAATATTGACCACAGCTTCGTTCATGTATAGTATTGATACTTACACAAGAGAAGTGCATGGCTAGCTAACAAAAGCTGTTATTATTCATCGTGTGATGAACAGCCCAATCAGCGTAATATATAAAGCTCCACACGTCACAGAGAATAAAAGACACGAAATAAGATAATTTATAGAATTTTTATTTAAAGTAGGAAAAGGGTACATCCTTGAAGTTACATAACACGAATCGGCACCACCAAGGTATATTGTAAGCTAGTGTGAACTTGGACAAAGAAGTGAGCTTCATTAGTGAAGATGGAAACAATCCACTCAGAGAACATTAACCTCCTGTCACGACTTTGTTGCTCCCGGTTACGATATGGTTGCTCCCAGATACAGTATTGTTGCTCCCGGATACGGTATTATGGGTCCCGGATACGGTGTTGAAGCTCCCGGACACATTATTGCCCTCTCCGGATACGTTATTATTGTTGTCGGTTACTATATGGTTGCTCCCAGATACAACTTGGTTGCTACCAGACAGTGTATTGAAACACCCGGTTATGATAGTGTTAAAACTCCCGGACACGGTGTTGTTGTTCCCAGAAATGACAGTGTTGTCATCTCCAGAAACAGCATTGTTGCATCCATCTCTGACGGTATTGTTGGTCCCATGTATCGTGTTTGTTTGTTCCTCGAGTGTTCTTCTGTTGTGCTTGAAGAGCTCCTCTAGCCGTGCAAGGCCCGTCAAGGATGCTCCTCGAACGGGCCCCGCGAGGCCGCGCTTGGGGAGCCACATCGCCGTGACGCGGCCGCTTGCGCCGTCGCACCCTACGCCTTCCCAGGCACAACACGAGTCGCCGGTCCATGCCGTACGGAGGAGGACGCCCCCTCCGCTCAGGTTCCCAGCGAAGCCCCGCAGCTCGCGGAGGTCATCGGGGTGGCACGATGTCGCGCTTGATGCCGGCAAGAGGAGCGCCACGAAGAGGAGGAGCAGCCAACACTTCGCCATGGATTCAAGCTGTGCTATGCGATGTGTACACAAACGCAATAACTCAGCAGGAAACTTTTTTGTGGAATGAAAGGTATTCAAAAGTGTTGTTGTTAAAATTTGCTTGGGGGGTGCACCCTATCTTATAGTCTATGTGTTTTTGTAAGCATGCGTTGCAAGTGGATTCAATACTACTACACCGTGTCCGTGTTGCAAGCAAGTGGTTCAGTACAGTACTGCTTGCTTGTCCGTGGCCACAAGGCACACGACGACGTCCTCATTAAACTTGGTTTTTGTTGTTGTCTGTCGACAGAAATTCGTGGGTGCCATGGATCCATGGAGTCGAGCTGTCGAATTCCTAGTCCTCAATGCAAACTTCCTCTGGTCCAGTACTGGTTGCCGTCAGCGGGAGGTAATTAGACAAGAAGAAACGGACAACAATTTTTCGTATGCATGCAAGCACATCATCACATAGACTGATAGACGGCCCTGGTCACCCATGCGGCCATTCCTAGATTGTCGTATGCTTGAGTAATCCCGTGCGCCTACATGCTACAGTTCCAGTGTACAGAGAGAAAGATTGACACAAAATATCCAAGTAAGATCTTATTGTGCAGACGATAAAAGAAACGACACCGACACTCAGAACTTGCATATGACAAGATGGTTAGAATGGTGGTTGTATCCACATCCCACCAGAGTTCAAACCCCAGATTTGATGTTGGTGTTTCTCAGTTAGGATTATTCTTCAGTTGCGAGGCGACGTTCCCGTCGACAACGAGTCATATGTGGTGAATTCATAAATCTCAAGACCTGATATGCCGACTCAAGTCTCTCGCAGGTGCTCATAGGGATTCTGTTCATATGGGTGAGTGCACGCGTGTGTATATAACCACTTGTGTTGTACTGTGTTTCTAAAAAAACGACACCAAGAATCCAAGACGACGTGGATGACATGGAATGGCTCTTTCACGGGCCTAGTGCAAGGACTATGTCGAATTTCTTAAGCCCAATAATTCTAAACAATTGTGAGAAAATGGTGCATCACCGTCAATAATTACCAAATACTGTGTGGTGTTTTGCTTAGCGTGGATTAAGATTTAGAAACTTACAATTTTCGAGCAATCAAGCAAGTCTACCAACAACACAAGGTCAAGATCATCGAAGAACTTTTTCATTTCTTTAATATAGAGAATATATTGATATAAAAATAGCAATTATACCAAACCTCTGCACCAATATAATGTCAAGAATTAGTCGAAAAACTTGTTCATTGTAACATAGCTATAAGTTATAGAAGGCACCGAGTTCACTACAAACTCGTGTTTACCCCTCTAATATATAATTTTAACATAATACAACATGCATTTCAAAAACAGAATATCAAGCTTTACTGAAAATCACATGTGTAATGGTTACACAAAGCAGACATATCATCCGTCACCCGGTCTTCCTTCGTAGGGGATTAGACTTTCTGCGGCATTGTTTTCCACCGCATGGTAGAACCAGTGGAATTATATTTGGAATTAACATGGCTACTCTAATAGTAGCAAGATCGGCGTTGTGGCCTTTTGTGTGAACTTGTGCATACGGTCTAAAGATAATGAATTTTAGTGTGTTTGGTACTTGTTTATGGTGCATAACAACATATGTAACTCATGAAGTTCTGCATACGGTTCAAAGATGATGCTTATATTTTGTTGCATGGTATCAAAACAAAAAAAAGTTACATGGTCAAACATTTATATGTTTGATTATTTAGAAAATTAATACTCTCTTTTATATTTTGAAGCGAATGTAGCACAAATTATAATAGTACTGTGACAAGGTGCATTACTTTGTTCCGGCTTATCTATACCTCTTATAAAGCAAAACCCCCCACTAAGTGCATTAACTATTTTCTATCTCAACATGCAAGCTATCCACATCATACATTCTCTTAGCCAATCAAATGTCCATGACATCCCTCTAATATTCATTAAATCCAATATTTTCTTACATGAAATATATCCATATCATTTACTTTTTATCGTCCAATTTTCTAATTTTTCATGTCACATATTTTTTTATCATCAAATTCAAAAAATAATCGCGACAAATAATTTAACCTTTTGATAATTGTGATATGTTGTACATTTCTGTAAACAAATTCATATCCATAGTCTTATATCCCTTTATTTGCATAGTAAAAATTAAAAGATTCCTAATGCAACGGGGTATGTTTCTAGTTATCTATAAAAACGCTGACAGAAAATTGGTTGACTGCATTTACGACCGCCATCATAATCAGGCGCCTCTCTATCAACTTGGATGCGGCGAAAATAATCTTGTTGGCTTCTATGTGTCGGCAACAATAAGAAACAAAGGAACGGGAAACTACTCGATACCACCACAAGTATCTCGAGCAAGACCAAATATCAAGGACAATCAGCCATGTTGGTTACGTTGGATGATATTTTGTGAACCTGCTGCTACTAGGGTGCTTGTGCAATCTACTATAGACAAGTACCAGCTAACTAGAATGATGATGCGTGAGCTGTGGTTTGTAGTACATGAAGTGTACTAGTCACTAGATAAGTGGGTGTGAGAAAACCAAGCTACGAGCCAGTGGCGTGGCTAAAGGACACTGACAGGGCAGGTGATCCATGGACCTGAAATTTTGCCATAGCCCAATATATAGTTATCATAGGAACATAGTTTTAAAATAGATAAATTCATGTGAATAGCTTTTTTCTTGGAAAAAAAAGAACTACTCACATGAAATGAGCCTGTACTTTGAAAGGGCATGACTAGTTCCCTGATTAAACAATGTTATGAGGCCACTTTTTGACGTCACGGTGAGTGCATATACACATATCACTGAACATATTCTACGTATTTTCCTAAGCTTGTTAACTCTGTAGCGACTCTTGTGCTTCCATTTATATTTTGCTCTTATCCAGTTTCTGTCTTCAGCTTGTGCATGCCTTGTGTATACTATTTGTATGTACAACAACTTGTAGCAATTAATGTACTATACAGTGCTAATCCTAGAATGCACTGTACTCTCTCTGGTACTTCAGTTTACTGGAGTAGAGTAAAGACATAAAATGTACTGTACTCTTAGAGGCGCCATGATCTTTGTCGACCGCCTTGCTCTCGGTCAACTTGTTTCTGATAAATCCAATTCTATTGATCTCGACATTTTGGCGAGAACGGAAGCGGCTTAATACATATCGCCAGAAATATCATTATCAGCGACTTAATTAATATCGCCCGCCGAAACATCATTATCACGAGACAAAATACCAAGCTGTCATGCACGTACGTGTTCACATGTCAGTACTAGCAAGAAAGAAGAAGTTGCTGCTTCTCTAGCTCTCTTGTGATGGCACGGAAGGAGTGTGTACGTATGATGCATTGCAGGTACATACTGAGGTACATTTTCGTTGTTTTCATTTTGCAAAAGCAGTGCTGCTCCGTGAGTCCGTGACAGATGCATGAGTAGATCGAGTACACCGACTGGCATGTGAGCCTACTCTCAGGCCCAGCACATCAAATCACGTGTACGGCGTGTGATTCTATTTTTCGTGGTTGCATATGCACTATACGATCTATCCATCGCACTGTGCATTATTCCACCACACATAAGTCAGTTGTCAAGCAATTGTCGGCATGGGCCCCATACAAGTTTATATACGTATCCAGTATGTACGACTATATAAAAGATGTCCCTAACAATATAAGTTCTCTCTATAACGAAAAATTGCAGATACGTTAAAAGGATGCATATGTACCCACGGAAAAATGGCTTTTGTAATTCTAAATCACCATTTACGGATTTAGAACAACCCGGGTGCCACAGATCCCTATCCTCAAGATCAGAATTTGAAGTGCCGGCCGGCAAAAATCTTAGCCAACTTAGTGGAGGTGGCGCCTATACCAATGTTGAAAAGTATCCCAGCCGATGTGGTGTGGAGTGGCCTCTATCACTACGGGACTAACAGGTCGTCGGGCTCACGCTGAAAACCGTCGGCGTACATGAGCCCGACGGTGACTAAGGCCGTCGGCGTGTAATCCATCAGGCTCACACCTTTGTCGTCGGCGTCGTAAATACCGTCGGGATTATAGCTAGCTACGCCGACGGCATTGCCGTCGGGCTCATAGATAGCTCTACCAATTTTTTTTCAATTTTTTTTATTATTATTATTTCAACTCCAATTTAGTCAAATATTAAATCTCATATCACACACTTAATCATAATCTTAGTTCAAACTATCCACTCACACACTTAATCATAATCTTAGCTCAAATTATTCACCATTAGTCAAACTTCCCAGACGGTCACCCGTCTTTAGAGTGCTCCAGGCTAAGCACGCTTAACTATTGAGTTCTATTCAAATGAGATTCCAGTTGAGATGTCATACCTTGTTTCT
Source organism: Poa annua (assembly GCA_026929855.1). Classification (NCBI taxonomy): domain Eukaryota; kingdom Viridiplantae; phylum Streptophyta; class Magnoliopsida; order Poales; family Poaceae; genus Poa; species Poa annua. The sequence goes on along the minus strand of CM049427.1, from coordinate 3,784,434 downwards.
ATTAGTATGATAGCAATCATATTAACCCTCATTTAAGATATTATACTTTTTAATCTTTAAAATTTCAAAAATAAGATTTGAATGAACAAAATAACTATGTTTAATAATACTTGAATAATAATAAAAATCAATTATTTTAGTTTTGTTTTGTCTTTTCCATTTAATAAGAAATAATTCATATCTTCATATTTATATATATCAGAATTTACTAAATAAAATGTCTATGTCGATCATAAAAATGAGAGGACTCCAAATATGACATCCATGATCCATGCCATCATTTTCATAATTAATGATGTCTTTTAAAACAAACAAGAACCAACATAAATCAGCATAAAGTCAATTAAAGAGGCGAATTTAGATAGAAAGTAAGTAAAATCCTCATATTCAGGTATTATCCATAAAATATGTTCTACTCTTTGTGAAAATTAAATGGGTGTCATTTTGGACCATATTTTATGTACTTGCTTAAAAAAGTCATTTTTGACACTTAAAAAATGGAAAATGATATTTCGAAAAATAATTTTGAAAATCGCTTCGGTGGCGTTGTTTCCCATACCATGACACACATATGTGCTGAATATGGGCACTTTATCACAAACTATGACATGATAATGATCATACATTGGTCATATGTGCTGAAGGGGTTACGGTGCAGAAAACAATAATTTTTCTAGCGAACGAAACCCTAACTAGTCAGGATCTATCTATCTAGTACATGCGATAACGGTGGCGGAACGGGTTACATTACCTCCATGTAGACCGATAGCGGGGATTGCGCTCCCGCACAAGCGTTGACGATGAAGTCGTACGTAGCCGACCTCGAGGTCGCGAAGATCTTGCCGCGATGTCGAAGTCGATGACGCCGGGATGTCGATGATGATCTGCGTCGACGGGCGTCGGGCGGAAGAAGGCAGAGCGCCAGCACCAGGGCTGGTGCGCCGGCAGCAGAGGGGAGAGAGGAGCAGCGGCTGCAGGGGCGAGACGACGTCGCCCAAGCTCCTCAAAAGAGTTTCCTCCGAGCACTCACAAACATACGGAGCTTAGCGACAACTCCCGGTCATTCAGATCCAGCTGAAATCGCAGGAGTAGATCTTATCTGGAATCCCGCAGAACAACGGCGCTCTGCGGTATAGCTAAGGTGGAGAGATTCCCCCTTCCTCAGCTCGGCGCGGCTCCAACTTGGGAACCACGAGATCGAGAGAGAAATCGGGAATTAATTGTATTTTTCTATGAATTAAATCAATTAATATGCCTTGGTATATAAAGGGGGAAGGGGGTGTGCAAACCCCTTGGCTCCCCCATGTGGGACTAAAGGAGGAGAGGGGAGAGGGGGGTTCGGCCGAACCCCCCCTTGGGCTTTCCTACTCCTAGTCCAACTCGGACTAGGAGGCCCAAGCCTCCCTTCCCTGTGGGGTGCGGCTCCCCCTTCTTGGGCCCTCTTAGGGCCCATGTAGATGGGAGCCCCCTTTTTCCTTTATTTAATTAATATTAAATTAATATAAAAATCCCATTAATTCATAATTAATATATTTATATATAATTCAATATCCCATGACTCCGAAACTATTTCGGAACCACCCGAACAACTTTCGGACATTCCCGAAACCATTCCATACCTCCCCGGAACTCCTTCCGGACCACCGGAACTCTTTCCGGATTATTTCTCTCTCTCCAACAAATTCCTATAATATTCCAGAACCTATCTCCTAGCGTCGCTAAGACCTTAAGTTTGTTACGCTACGGTTCGAGAACACTCCAGACATGGTCGAGACACTCCGCTCACCAATGACCGTCAGGGATACCTGGAAGTATATGATGACCACTGTGCATTCCACGAATATCGTCGTTGAACCATAAATATGACATTCATTCCCTTTGTCTCTGCGATACTACCTTGTCCGAGATATGATTGTAGACACACCGATGTCTTTGTTGTATCTCGTTACCGACGAAGGTTATTAACTCGTCTGCGATATTACATCTCCATGACCTAGTCATAAGCTGCGCAGCTACATAGATGCAATGTCACCGAGTGGGCCCAGAGTATCTTTCCATTACAAGAATGAACAAATCCCGCTCTTGATCCCTACGTCTCGATGCTCTTTCGGAATACCCAAGATGGACACCGCTATTGTTATGCTTTATAAGACACAACGTTTGATGCTCTCAAAGTATCCCTACGAAGCATTAATAAGTACGGTCTCACGGTTTAAGGAATAAGCTATCATACTTTTATCTATTGCAAATGACAAACATCGTAATACGATCTTATTGCAATACTTTGCGTATGTCCACCACCTTATTCAACTAACAAGATGACCCCATTGTCAACCGACGTCATTGTCCTTGATCGGGAATCTCGATCAACTGTTACCCAATGGACTAGCTCATATTGAGACTTGCTAGGGACCTGGTTGTCTATATATCATACGTGTATTAACAATTCCGTTTAATACAGTTATAGCATAATACACAAACCTATTATAAACTTATGAGATAATGCAATAAATACTACTTATTTATTTGCCTCTAGGGCATATCTCCTTCAGAAACCTATGCATGTTTATAGATGTTTGACATTTTTGTGAAGTTTCGTTTTGAAAAGTTTGTCAAAAATCAAGTTTATTATTTTTCCTATCAACTAGTACACGCAAAAGGACTCCTTGCCAAAGTTTTTTTTGTGAATACTTTTTCATAGTTTTTCATTTCTTTCAAAACATGGTCAAAATGGAGAGCATGACTATTCATCAAAAGTGGTCGAATTTTTCAAAACTGTTGATGGTTCTATGCTGTAACCACTACTTGTGTACCTTAAAATTATTTTTGTAAGAACTTCAGAGCAAACTATCACACAGTTGTAGTTCAAATTTGAATTACTTCCAGAAAATTAACATAAAGTAAATTAAAGAGGTGAATTTAGATAGAAAGTAAGCACAATCCTCATATTCAGGTATTATCCATAAAATATGTTCTACTCTTTGTGAAAATTAAATGAGTGTCATTTTGCACCATATTTTATGTACTTTCTTCACAAAAAAAGTCATTTTTGACACTTAAAAATGGAAAATGATATTTCAATTTTTTTTTGAAAATCGCTTCGGTGACGTTGTTTCCCATACCATGACACACATATGTGCTGAATATGGACACTTTATCACAAACTATGACATGATAATGGTCCTACATTGGTCATTTGTCTTAAAACCTATGCACGTTTATAGATGATTGTCATTTTTGTGAAGTTTCGTTTTGAAAAGTTTGCCAAAAATCAAGTTTATCATTTATCCTATAAACTAGTACACGTAAAAGGACTCCATTCTAAAGGGTTTCTTTTTTTGAGTACTTTTTCATTTCTTTCAAAAAAGGTCAAAATGGAGAGCATGACTATTCATCAAAAGTGGTCGAATTTTTCAAAACTATTGACGGTTCTATGTTGTAACCACTACTTTTGTACCTTAAAATTATTTTTGTAATAACTTCAGAGCAAACTATCACACAGTTGTAGTTCAAATTTGAATTACTTCCGGAAAATTGACATAAAGTCAATGAAAGAGGCGAATTTAGATAGAAAGTAAGGAAAATCCTCATATTCAGGTATTATCTATAAAATTTGTTCTACTCTTTGTGAAAATTAAATGGGTGTCATTTTGGACCATATTTTATGTACTTGCTTTACAAAAAAAGTCATTTTTAACACTTAAAAAATGGAAAATGATATTGCTAAAAAGAATTTTGAAAATCGCTTCGGCGACGTTGTTTTCCATACCATGACACACATATGTGCTGATTATGAGCACTTTATCACAAACTCTGACATGATAATGGTCACACATATGTGTTGAAACTATTATATGTTTGTATATGATTGATATTTTTTGTAAAGTTTTGTTTAGAAAGCTTGCCAAAACTCAAGTTTATCATTTTAAAAAAAACTAGTACACGTCAAAAGACTGCATGCCAAACGGTGTCTTTTTTTATTTTTTTATTTTTTTGAACGTAATCTTTTTTTTTAGAAAAACTGAAAAACTGTATAGTGAGCCCGACGATAATGCCGTCGGGCTCACAATGTGATTAAATGGACGCTCACAGCACTGTAAGCCCGACGGTGGCCGTCGGGCTCACTAATTGAACGCTGATGGCACTGTGATCCCGATGGTGGCCGTCGGCCTTACAACTAGGACGCCGACGGCAAAACGACGCCGACGGTTTTTTCGTTTCGTCGGTTTCACGTTGTGATGCCGATGGCTCCGACATATTACCGTCGGCGTTGAAATGACCGTCGGGCTGGGCTGTGTTTCCCGTAGTGTATGCCACATGTTTAGGCGAACCGCAGCCCCATCATCAACTTCCATAGCCACCGAGGAGTGATAATGTTTTCTTCTTGCATCATAATTCTTCATCGTCGAAAAAATGACAAGGGAAAACACGAGTGATTTTCCACATGAAGGGATATGCATACGATGCCATTGCTCTCATAGCTTGCTATCGCCACATGTTTGACACCTTTCGAGAAACCAGAGTTTGGTGACCGGATGTGTGCTTTGATTTGATTTATTTTGTATCTCCCAGTATGAGCTATAGGGATTAGTTATTCATTTTGTCGTCAAAGCTATGCCAAGAATCTTTTAGGGGTGCTTGTAGGGGTGTAAACGGATAGGATAATTTTCGCACCATATCCGATTCTGAAACCGTCTTCAACAATCCATATCCGGTTTTAAGGAATCCGCCGGATAAGGATATCCGATTCTGAAGTTGACACCCGGATATGGTATAGGATATGGTATGTAAAATAGCATAAAATATGAATTATCCAAAATTTAAATAGGATTATCCGATGGTTTGAATCCGAATAATCCGATTTTCTACCGAATTGTCTAGTCTAATATAACATAATTTGAATCTAGTAAGTTGTCGAGTTCATTAGTCGAACAACATCTCACTTAAATAATCATTGTAACGACTATGAATTACAAGTTGGTTAGTTATTAAGTTATCGAACAATTATTTTTTAATGTATGTTTTGAAAATTTAATTGTACACGTATCTATCCGATTAATTTTGTTACCGGTCCGAATCCGCTCCGTTTCCACCCCTGAATCCGCCATGACGGATATCCGCATCCGAATCCGCATCCGATCATTATCCGATCCGCTCCGAATCCGATGAAAATTATGGTATAGGATATGGTAAAGGCAAAATCCGATCCGATCCGATCCGTTTACACCCCTAGGTGCTTGGATACCGAGGGTTCGTCCAAACAGTGTTTAATGAACACGTTTTAGGCTACAACTTCATAAACCTATGTTTCGTTTGAAAAACGAATCCTAAGATGTTTTCTGTAAACCTTTTCAACGTCCTATGCTCACTCTCTTCCAACCCTTTCTTCGACGTCGTCTCCAACAATCTACTCCTGACATGTTTATCCAATAACAATGATGGCATCTGCACCCAAACCATGTCCGGCCGAGAGTCGGCCAACTATGGCCGAGGATATACCTCCCTAATTCTACAAAAAGTTTCGCGTTTGCCACTAACCCAAGACTAGCGACGGTGCCGATGCGACCAAGAACTCTTATGTTTGTTACTGCGCCTGGCGGCCATTCTGTTCAGATAGAACAGTTTTGATTTATCTAGGAGACACTAACAGCGGTATATTTTCTTTTTCTTTTTTATAGGGGCCAACAACATTGTTTTTACACCAGCAGATGTTAAAATGTTATTGGATAAACAGTTTTGATTTTATCTAGGAGACACTAACAGCGGTATATTTTGAGAAAACGAATTTCAAAATAAATGCATGTACAACACACTACTCAACACCAGGGAGACACCACTTGTCACCGCATGGATAAAATGTGTGAGAAAAAACGAACAAAATTACGACACTTGTTTTTTTTGAAATTTAAACCACTATATATTAGGTCAACAAGCCGCCTCATTAAAACCCTGCCAGTCCCTTTCGGTACCCTGGTTAGGGAAAGAGTGCGTCTGAAACTTGCCGCCTCTGAGTCAAAATAAGGTTACATCCTTTATGATTTTGCTAAGAATAAAGTTAGGAGGATCATCGTCCCAATTACAAGAAATTTTATTAGTAAAGCTATACCGCGCAATCTCGTGGGCAACATGGTTTACTTCTCTGGAGCAATGTATGAAGGTCACTTCTCCGATACGAGAGACTATATCAACACAATCCGCATAAATAGCTGCCGCATCGCACCACCATCTCTGTTCGCCGGATAGGGCTTGGATCGTCTCAAGGCAGTCCGATTCTGCAATCAACATGTGACACCCAAGGATCTCTGCCATCTTCAGGCCATATCTGAGTGCCTAAGCTTCCGCCATTGAAGCGGACTGCACATGTGATATGAGTTCACATCCTGCCCGTACAAGTTTTCCTTCATAGTCCCTAATGACCGCCCCTGCCGCACCTGCAGCCTCACCAGAAATAAAAGTTGCGTCAACATTAAGTTTCAAAGTCCGTGGTGGTGGCTTAATCCACTTATTCTCATCGTTGCAAGTGGATTTCTTTTCTGCTTTGATTGCATTTGCTGTGATTGCAAGAATAGATAGCTTGCACTTATACAGTGGTGGGACATCTTGTTAACAGAGCGTGTGGGGAGGGACCTTCGCAAACGTTTCCGAATTTCGAGATGTTAAACTTCTAAACAAGACTACGCCCAGTAACTCGGGCCGACAGTACTGCTTGCTAACGAAAGCCCATTAACAGAAGAAAACGAAGCGCGCGAAAGCCCATCCTACTCGTCGTCGCCGCCAGTGCTAGATCTCCGTCTCCCACCGCAACAGCAGCACACTGACTCCCTCCCTCCGTTAGATCTCGACTCCCCACGCCATGGCGGATCTCGCCGTGATGCCGCGCCCGATCGCGCCGGCGCCGCCGCCGCAGACGGACCTCTTCGGGGAGCCCATCGAGGCGCACCCGCCGTGGTTCCGTCCGGAGTCCTTCCTCCGCGCCGACTTCGACCCGGACGCCTACGTCGCCGCCCTCCGCTCCTACGTGCCCCTCGAGAGCCTGGCCGGAGAGCTGCGCGCCCACCTCGCGGCCCTCCGCGCCGAGCTCGTCGGCCTCATCAACCGCGACTACGCCGACTTCGTCGGCCTCAGCGCCCGCCTCAAGGGCGTCGACGCCGCCGCGGCCCGCATGCGCGCCCCGCTCGCCGACCTCAGGGACAAGGTCGCCGCCTTCCGCGCCGCCGCGGCCGCCGCGCTCGCCGCCCTCCGCGCGGGGCTCGAGCAGCGGGCCGCGGCTTCGGCTGCGCGCGAGCTCCTCGAGCTGCTGCTCGACACCTCGCACGTCGTCTCCAAGGTGCGATCCCCAGACTGCCCTCCCCCTTCTTAAAACGCCAATGTAGCTACTTCCTTAGTACAACAGTCCATTTTGACATTTTGTCGACTATAGTTTTATGCATGCCTAGAGGTGATCCGCCTGATTCCTGACCAATATTTCAGCACCTAGTATGAATGATCATAGATCAGCGACTACTTACTGAAAATTTGCAACATATCATAGTGCTGAGATTTCTTCTCCGATGATCGGAAAAACTGCTCTACATTTTAAAGCATGGACCACCATCCAGAATTTTCCGTCAAGCTTGCCATTGAAGCTTGATGGAAGCATTTCTACCAATATGTAAATGCCATCGTTTAATTTTTAGGTAGAGATTTCACTCACTGTTTCTGAATTTTTAAACGCCAATGTGGCTAGTTCATCAACACTGCTGGATCCCACTGCATAACTGGATATATGCCATTCATCCACTAAAATTTTGTAATGCATACAGATGATCCATGACTAAATTTTCATCACTTAGTTTAAATGGTCACATCTCTTTGCATACTCATTGAAGTTTGCGACGTATCAATATCATAATCCTGATTTTTTTTTATAATGTCAAAAGTATCTTCTCTGCCTTGCCATCCGTTGACCATCCAGAATTATTTCATCAAAGCAAGTTTGATATGTGTTTACCAAATTTCTTTAGCACATTTCATGTTGTTTCTGAAACCTAATGGTTCATTTTGTTCATTCAGGTTGAGAAACTGATCAAAGAGTTACCAACAGCACCTTCTGATTCATCAAATGCTGAGGTTGGTTCAGTTGATAATGGCTACTCTGGCAATGATACTAATGTGGAGGTAGGGACTGATGTCAGAGAAACACAGAGTATTCTCTTAGAAAGAATTGCCAGCGAGATGAACCGGCTCAAATTCTACATCAGCCACGCACAGGTTTGTGCTAAAAGATACTGCTGGTCCTCTGGCACTTCAAAATTCTAATAGATAAACAGTTCTCTGTGTTTTATTTACGCTGTTGAACCGATCCACTAAAAACGTTAGCATGCACAATGAATGCAGCTAGTTCACATGATAGGTTTAGTATTTCTGTGCCACTGGTACCGAGCTGATTCTGTACCGATAGCACTCATTTTATTTCTTACTGGATGCATAGGCATCATATACATTTTAATACAATATATATATGATTCTTATTCTGTCACATTATGGCAGTACAGAATCTTCCTTTTATCGAGAACATGGAGAAGAGGGTCCAAGGCGCTACAAAACTACTCGATGGTAGTTTGGAGCGTTGCTTTGTGGTTGGCCTAGAACACAGGGATGCAAAAGTAATATACAACTGCTTGCGCGCTTATGCTGCTATTGACAACACATCTTCAGCTGAAGAGCTTTTCCGTACAACAGTGGTGTCCCCATTGATTCAGAAAATTGTCCCTCAAAACTATGCAAAAGCTGTTTCTGGGGTATCTTCTGATGACCTGGAGGGTGATTATCAGCAGATAATGCAATGTGTAGAAAAAGATTGCAAATTTATTTTGGAAATATCTTCATCAGGTATTATATTCTGTAAAAATAATTCATTATTATTTTAAAGCCTAACTGCTGCATATGGGGCTTAGATTGATGTACATTTTATCAACTCTTCTTTCATTTGCAGCAAACTCCGGACTCCATATTTTTGATTTTCTGGCCAATTCAATACTCAAAGAAGTCCATTCTGCAATCATGAAGGGAAAACCTGGGGCCTGTTCTCCTGGAAAACCTAAAGAGTTCCTGAAAAACTACAAAGCGAGCTTAAGGTTTCTTGACTTTCTTGAAGGTATTCTTAATTATGTCACTGAGTGGTTTGTTTTTCTATCATTTGGTCTGCTAAGTCTGCTACAATACTATGCTTGGTTGCAAAGCATGCCTGTGTATGTTTACGTATCTGCTAACTATGAGCGTAACGACTATCATATTGTTGTACGGGAGTGAGGTTACATTTTGGCTCGTTCCTCAGCTGAGGAAGTGATGTCTGTGGCACCTTGGTATGTAACCAGGTGCTACATTCAGCTGCTGATAGTGTGGCATTGAAGTTTTATTCACTTTATCACATTGATTATCGTGTTACACAGAGTTCCTGAGCTCAGCACATATGCATTTCTAAATTCTATAGATTGATGCTTACGATTATTTGAAGCCATGATTGACCTGTTTTTTCTTTCTTTTCTGTAGGCTACTGCCCTTCCAAGTCTGCTGTATCAAAGTTCCGCTCTGAGGCTGCTTACATGGATTTCATGCGACTGTGGCACGTTAGTGTCTACTTTTCTCTGAGGTTAGCATGAACATCTCTGTTAGTCTTAGACACACTTCAGAACTATGTTTCTAACTTTATTTCCACTCATTCAACTACACAAGATTCCAGGAAATTGCTGGTGGTCTTGATTCTGCACTTACAACCACAATTAGCCCTGTTGGAATGAATGAGAATCAAATGAAGCAGAAGACATTATTGTTGAAGCAAAGTATTAAGCTCTTAGAAAGTCTGCACTCCTGCTGGAGTGATGAGGTTCTTGTTTTCTCTCACTGTGATAAATTCCTACGTTTGTCGCTGCAGCTTATTTCAAGGTATAACTATCACAAAGGATATTTATTTTCTTTAATTTTTGATGAGTTGACATCCGGAGGCTGACCTTTTGTTTTCATCCATATCCATGTACAATAAGGTATACAACATGGCTTTCTTCTGGTCTGGCTGCACGTAAAGCCTCTGATGGGAGCTCAAGTTCTCCTGCAGATTCTGAGTGGGCACTCTCTGTACCTGTCGAGGATTTCATTTATGTATGTCGTATCTACAAGACTCTTTGAAATTACCTTGTCATTTTCATTGATCAAGGCCTTGCACTTTTCAGTACTGAGTGTTATCATCTTAGTTTTGTGTGCTTTTTACTCTTGTGGGTGTATGTGTATGTATAAATAGTAGGTTTACTAAATTAAGTTCACAATAAGTTGATAAGTTGACCCCATGATTTTTAAGGCGCCCGTAATGTCAAGGCGGCAGGCGCTCCCCCTCCGCTTGCAAGAACGTCTGCTTTAGGCACCTAGGCGTCCAAAGCGTTGCGTAGGCGTCGCCGGGCGCCAAAGCGCCTCCTCCTGTTAAGTCGCCAAATCGTCGCCTTGAAAACCATGATTGACCCCATGCTAAAGTCTTAATATTCAGCAGTCAGCGCACTGTGTACTCCCTCCGTTCCATAATATAAGAGGTTTTAGCCTTTTTCCACATGCACATGTTCAAACTTGTATCTAGACACATTTTAGTGTATGTGTACACTTATTTTGGTATCAATCTAAACAACATGTACAACACCTATAACATCTTATATTGTGGAACGGAGGGAGTAGTTGACTGCTTGCACTTTAGCTTAACCATCATATGTGGCGGGGTAAGTTCAGGAAATAAACCGCAGTTGGAGGCAATAAAAGGTCATGGCTGTAACTTTTGTTTTGCATGGAAACTGGAAATGACTCTTTTATTTAAGATATCACTATATATATATGTGCAGCTTTCCCTGTTGTTCTGTCCCCTACTCCCATAGTCTCTTGTTACATTCTGAATATGCATAAAACAACATTGAGCAGAGCATGTAGCAGTGTATATGATTGAATATTTTCTTTTGATTAAAATGTTGAATGCATTATTGCACAGGTGATGCATGATGTAAGGGCTGTAATTGGCGAGCTTTCAGAGTCAGGAAATTTTGTGGGACATGTAAATCAATTGCTAGCATCATGCCCTATCGAAGTACTTACCCTTGTGAAACAAAGTATATTGCAAGCTGTTGAACCTTTGAAGGAGTTGTTGCCTGGCATAATGGATGTCATGATTGGGGTCATAGTTAAAAGGTCTAATGAGGTGAGTGGACCAACGGCAACCCAAGGGCACCCTAGTATCATCATACATATCTTTTGTTTGGCATAAGTTATTGCTGTATATAGAAGCTAATGTTTCATCTCATCATCTGTCAAGAATTGTTTTCTGTTTGCATTTACATTTTTTTTTGGATTGATTGTAGGATCTGAAACACCTGAAGGGAATAACAGCCACATATAGGATGACCAATAAACTTCCTGTAAGGCATTCTCCATATGTATCTGGGATATTGCATCCACTTAAGGTGAATTACCTTCATGTTTGGTTTTCTGTTTTCCACTTCTATTTATCTACATTTAGCATTACAGGTCAACAAAAGAAAGTAAGGTTCTATGATACCTTGTTTGCAAAAAACTTGTTCAACTCTGCGGAAGTTATGTTCCTGCATCTTAAAGCCTGTTTTTAGCCTGTGGAAATGAAATTCCTGGATATTGACAAATAACAAAATACACTGGCTGAGTATCATTTGAGTAATGGTCATATGCCTGTTTTATGTTCGAAATTTTATTTATGATATTTTTTTATAAGCTTTTCCTTTGTGTTCTTAGGTGTTTCTTGAAGGAGAGCGCGTCAATTATTTATCAGAAGATGATAAATTAAAACTCCGTTGTGGGTCTACAGATAAGATCACTGCAATTTACTTTGATATGGTATCCGAAGTAGTCAATGTGGTAAGTAAGAATTGCCTTACCTGCCTATGAAATTCTTGTTCTACCTATCAGTTTACTCAGATTATTTCTTTCCAATTTGAAGGCAAGGAAAACCGAATCATCGTTGCAAAGACTGCGCCAACAAAGACGAGTAGGAGCTAGTACTGATTCCTCAGATAATGTCATATCTGACACCGACAAGATCTGCATGCAGCTATTTCTTGATATTCAGGTTCGCCGACTGTCTCTTACCCTTATGCTCATAAAAGATAAAGATCATATGCACTCTTTGTAACAATCTGTACTTGCGAATTCATCTTTTGTGAACTGTTTTTCTGGTATTACTTTTGCTCCAATCGCACAATCTTCTTATGCGACTAAATATGTATGATATAGGGCTGCACTGGACTGCTGACTGACATGTTATTTCACATGCCTTTTTTTGCAGGAATATGCGCGGAATCTTCGTTCGTTAGGAATAGATGCGAGAAGAATTGAGTCCTACCGTGCTCTATGGCAGTGCGTTGCCCCTAAAGACAAACAAGATAGCATCCAGTTTTGATGTAAAGACAATGTCAGTAAATAGAATTATTGCCTATAGGTCCTTCGAATTGCGTAGATATGTGCCTCATGTTGTTCATTAGATCAGAAGTATGTACAATTTATACGGGAGCTCTGGATTTTGAGCGCTAGCATTGTTTGCTTTTACCAGGCTGTCATCCCCAGAGGTCTAGATGTTGTCACAATGATACAAGGATATATTTGGAATTTGAGAACTTGTATCATGACATTTTCACTCTGGACAACCTTATGCTAACTTCACTTGAAGATCTGGTTAAAATTGGAACACCAACCAGCGTATCTGTTAAGGCCAAGTTTTTTTTCCCCATGGCTTTCAGTAATCGCTCTCTCTTACATGTTATTACAACCAATACCCTTTGTCCTCAAATAGTTGGGCATATGGAAATTTCAAGACAGATTATGCATTTCAAAAGTGCAAGTCACCATCTCTCTGCAATGAGATAATTGCATGTAAAAAATATATATGAGAAAACCAAGTGTTGAATGTTATTGAGCTTGATTTCCATGTGATAAGAGAAACATTTGAAGTGCATTGGGAAGATAGAAGTAAACTCTTTTATGCACAGGTTTTGAATGCTAAGCATTCATTTATTTGAGGACGCAGGGAGTGCACCTATAATTTGGGATGGAGGGAATAGTATTCAGGTTTGGTTTGTGTGAAGTTTTTATAAATTCTTCCTTTCCCCTACCGGCACCCCACTTCAGTGCAGCGATGACACATGTTGCAGGCAAACCAATAGCTGATTACAAATGCTCAAAAAGCTGAACCAAAGACCTTGTGAAAGATTTGTGTTCCGAGACATTTCTCGCTACCGAATAAATAGCTCAACAAAACAACAGACTGAGGCTAATCATTTGACAAAGATACAAGCTCCACAAGTATGTTGCAGAAACAGGGTGGTGTTACTTCCTGAGCCAACTGAAACATGAGCAGCCCTGAAAAAGAAGCAAACACAGGCCATCAGTTAAACACAATTTCTGATGTGGTTGCGCATAAGAATTGGGGCAAAAATCTATATATCTATTGCTACTACTGGTGTAAGCCACATACTACATGACACAGCTCCTTTAAACCCGGAAGCAAGATTTTGCAACAATTATGCTCAAAGAACTGCAGTTGGAAATAACTATTGCTTAGCAATTTTCAGTTATTGCAGAACTACGCATGGCGGTATAGATGAAGCAAGAAGTTCTGTTGTGTATCTTGCTTCTCAATGGCAAATGTTGCTGATACGAAGCAGCAAAAACTAGATCCCCGAGCAAAACAAAGAGTGCTTACTCCACTGGTATGAATACTATTAAAGCGAACTCACTGAAGATTCATGTCTGCCCCCTCGATTGTAGCGGTCGGTATAAGCGTGGCTGCTGCTGACGATATCCGCACCCGACTGCTTCTCCTCTCTCACCTTCTCAAATATGTCGGTGAAACCTTCACCCGTCGAAGGATCTTTCTCGTCCCAGTCTCCGAATTTCGGCACAGCTGACCCCGTTTCAGGCTGCAAGTGGAAAAGACACGACGCGGTACTTCAGAAACTATGTGGACACGCAATACTTGTAATGCGCGTACAATTTGCTTCAAACTTTGCTATTCATTGTCAACATATGAAGGCAATGGTATCAGTTAAGCAAGGTTCAGAAGCTAGGACTTTACCGTTTCATCACCTCGCCCGGTTGATCTCATCCTGGACCTTCCAGGTGTGGTGGGAGCATTCCCACGGTTTCCTTCCGTCGAACCCCTACGATCCCCGGAAGGAGATGCCGCACCACCTTTGTTTGCAAGCCTTGCCTGCTGACGAGGATGCATGGGTGACCTTTCAGTGCTCGCTTTTCTCGCAGCACCGTCATTGCCTGTCTGATCCCCATATCTATGATTAGGTGACTCGGTATGAGATTTTCGAGCAGTGGGCTCGTGCCGACGAAGATCATCTTCACGGGTGGCACGTCTTTCGTCTCTGTTCTTCCGCACCCCTGGCTCTGATCCAGCTCGCAAGGGAGAGGCCTTAACTGATGGGGGATCATTTGAAGGTGCTTCTGTGGCTTCATTACAGTCATTCGGATTGACAGACCTCCCCGGAGATTTCCCCTTGCGGGCATTCTCGAAGTACTGCGTGTAACCTTGACCTTCGCCCTCCCAATTCCCGAATTTTGGAACTCCTTGATGCTGGTACAGTTGAGCAAGGAAGCAGCTTATATTAGTAAAATGTGACAAGCAGAATGAATTAGCACATAGTAATATTGTTTGAGGCAAAGCACCTAGCATATTAACTGAACTTCAGAAACATAATTAGTCCAAGAGATAAAATAATGATCTGGAAGCATACAGAATACTGCATCTCCAAGAGACCAAGACCTTGCCACTTGAGCATGTTCCAGTCGATTAATCATGACTAAAATAAGCACTCTTATTTGACCTCGCTGCAAAGCATAATGTTTACTGCAATCTTATCCGTATCAAGTGTAGTTTTCATATTTTCATCTAATCAAATACTACTGAAAATCAGACGAATGAGCCCTGATTTGGCTGCGACTATCACTGTAGTGACACTGGATACACAACAAAATCACATCCATGGGTGCGCAAAGACTGGATCTTGGCACCCGCTATAGCTGAATAACTGAAAACGAGAGAGCAAAGACAGCCATTTTGGTTCCAAGCTGGTACATTCCCTTCCTCGAAACAGAGAATCGAACAGAGATATCCCCTGAAGGAGGAGTCAACAAGAAATAAATTGCCTCCATAGTTCCATGGAGACGCAATCTGGCTACGCAGAATATGACCACTTGGTCAAATCTGTCCAGGAAATCCCACATGGGGGAGGGAGCATCGCCCGAGACGAACATTCCCTTCATCCCACCACACGAGCCAGCCACCCGATCTAAACAAGAAAAGAAACCTCGGAGACAGCAGCAGCGAGCTGGTCAATGGAGCAAGAACTTACGGCCATTTCCGTCTGAGAAGAGCAGGGCGGTGGCGGCGGCGGGCGAGCTACTCAAGCCTCAGTGCGGGCCTTCTCCTCCCTCGCGCCGGCCTGGACGGATTCAGTTCAACAGGATGAGGAAGAAATCGAGACGGCCAATAGGAGAGCAGCAGCAGGAGGAGGACCCGACTAGAGGAGGAAGAAAAGGTAGCAGGAAGAAGAAGGAGGAGTCATGTTTGACCATTACGGCGTCAGATTCCTGCTGCTGCTGCTTCCTGTCGCTGGCTTGCCCACCTTCCCCGCCTTCCCCGCTGCTGCTGCGCCGCTGCCGAAGCCGGATTGAGGTGGTTTGGTGGGATGATGCGGTGGAGCTTGTGGTGGTGACTCCCTCCTGCACGGCGTCTAGACCTGTTCCTACTTCCTACCCCATATCGCCTTAAACTCAATCAATCATGGCGACTGTCCCTTGTTAACTGAGCTAAGGACGCTATTACCACGCAACACTGTACTGGTAACTGGTAAAGCTGTGATTTTGGTTTTGATATTCTTATGTGACTTCGATTTTGAAGCTTCTTGCTACAAAATTTTGGCTACAATTCGGTAGTATATGGAAAATTCTATAAAAGGAATAAGAAACATAGATGCTATCCTAGTCTTACTGTTCAGATTTAAGCCAGAAGGGGCCAATTGTGACCATACACACTTATATACTTGTGATGTTAATTGTCTAAGATTCTCTTGGATTTTTCTATGCTCATGTAAATTTCAATACAACTACGCAAAGTTTACACTGATAGGCATTACAAGGTTATAGGTTTAGCGCCGCCAAGGGACGAAGCAATAATTCACACGCATGTCTTTTACGGAAACAACTGTTGTATAATGTAATTTATTTATTATTTTAGAACATTAAGCACAAGCAAATTAAAGTACAAGAGATTTTTATAGAAGCGATCAAATGGAATTATCTGTCCAATGAGATAAAATACTACTCTCTTGGTCTTTAATGTCAGGTGCAAAACACTTTTCAAGGTTTACCGTTGACCATGAATTTAACCATCAAAATGTGGCTTATCTGCCATCAATATGGTACTACCGAATTATATTCAAAAGAATTTTTCAATGGTATAATTTCCGTGACACATGTTCCACATTTGGTCGGTTAAACTCATGGTCTAACTTAAATACCAAAATGTGTGTGCACCTTACATCAAGGAACGTAGGGGTATATTTCTTTCTAATGGCTATGTATTTAAAGCACTAAGGAGTTTCTAGTTAGCCAAAATGGACCATGAGTCCATGAGGCTAGGATAATAATCTACATGAAAAAAAGGCATGGTGATCTTGTCCTTAAGCTGAGAGATGCACTCCACATGTGAATGAGAGATCTTTAAAACTAGATGAACAATCGTGCATGTAAAGCGACATGGCAGTCAACCCTAGAAACAAGCCCCGCCATTAAGGTTTTTTCTCTCCATGAATATTTAATGAAGCATAGAATAGTACTATGTTTTTGTGTGTAAGTTATACCAAAAGATCCTAGCATTAATTTGCTAGAAATGCACTATGAAATATGTTCGATACATATTTTCAAAGTGTCCTGAACATAAAAGACCAATATGATGCTCTAAATAATAAATACTGTCGAGACTTGCCTAGAAAATTGCTCATATCCACGGGTTTTATGTTTCCATATGTATTTTCGATGCCTTAGTAAAACTTATGCGTTGCACTTTTCACACTCCATAGCTGATTTATTTTTTCTATCCTCAATATATTCCGAATCACGAAGCACAAAGCCAAAAAGCCAAAAATATTGATTTTTTTTTTGAAACTACGCCAAAAATATTGATGGACTCAACTAGCACTAGCAGGCCCATAGAAAAAAAACAAGAAACACCAGTAAAGCCCATTATCCGGAGCAGCTAGCGTAGCCCTTGTTGATCTGCCTGCCTCGCCGTGGACCTGCCGGTGAAGACGCCGGCGAGAGCTCAGTTCGCACCACCAGCATCGAACTCCAATCCAGGCCCCCCCTCTCGCCTGCCTCCGCTGCCGCTGCCCCAGCTTGGCTCACCTGCATTCCCCTTCTCCCCTGCTGCCATGGCTGCGTGAATCTGGCCGGGGTTTGGATGAAGGAACGGAAGCCGGCGGCCGCCTCCTCCACGCTGTCCCGGATCCTCGCGACGTGCGCGGCCCAGGTACTGATCTCCCCAACACCCATCCCCCGGCGCGCGCGCGCGAGCTTTCACTATCTCGCTCCCCTGCTTGTGGGGATCGGATTGGCGCAGTTGAACTTTTCCTTTTTGTTAGCTGCTAGTACTAGTTGTTGGTTGGTAGGCATTGTGTCGATTTCGTGGATTTGTGAGGGTTCCCGTCGCATATACGTCGATTTGAGTGGTTTAGCGGTTCAGAAGATCAAAGATGGGTGATAGAACTGTTGTAACCAGTGTCTAGGACTAGGAGAATTTGCTACTAGTTGTTATCCCTGGTAATTAATACTAGTTCCCTAGCATCATATTGTTGCTTGCCAGATCGTGAGAACCCTGTTGTTAAACGGTCTAGTTTGATCAGTGTACCTCAGCTTAGTCCTGATGTTGATTCACGGCTGTGAGTGAGATGACCTTATGATCTGGTTTAGTTTCTTTATGTTGCGGCTTGCGAGTGTTCAATGATTTTATCGGCTATGCTATGCAGGCAAAAGATTATGGGAGATGCGTAGCAGCAAAGGTCCCTGAGATTGAACATAATATGTGTTCTAAGGAGTTCCTCGCACTCAGAGCATGCATGCAAACTGCGGTAATCTTTTCTATCATTAAGAAAAAAGTTAATGTGTGGTTGTATCAAATCTTACTGTTACAACTTCCGCCCATACAACTAATTACCCAATTCAGATGGAAATTGGCCTTCTAATAAACTCTGACTGTTCTGTTCTTGGCCAACAATCAAATTGTGTGCTATTGCTTGTTTCCTCCTCATACCTTCTCCACCACTGTTGTGTACTCTGAGGATCGTCCGCCTCTTTCTGCACCACTTGCACCATCATTGGCGAGATTACAATTAAGTTAGACTTAGGGGGTGGATGGTGGCTTTCTGTTGCCCGGTGGCTTAGAGGGATGACCAGTAAGAGTGATGACGACAGTTTGTTAGAGATGCCGCGGGCATGACGAGAATGCTTGTGTGAAGTTCAGCTGGGAGGGTTTGGTGGTGGTTGAGACCAGGAATCGAATCCAGCAGCAGTGGGGCCATTGGAGACAGGGAAGATGGCAGGGACGGTTGATGAAACGGCCACCTCGTAGAGAGGGAGAGAGGAAGGAGCAATGTGGGTAATGCCGGGCCTTGCGGTCCTCGGTGGCACTGGCATGGCTCCTGCGAGGCAGAGGGTGCTTGAGCTTGAGGACCGTGTGGCAGGGGTTTCGGGAGGGTGGGCAGAGTGTTCGATCATGAGGTGAGAGTGGGGCGAGATAAGTATAAACGGTTGATGGCTAATCTAGTCCTACAGATCTTGATCTGATTGTCCAGATCACTGATGGTCAATCAGACAATACTTGGCTGTCAGTAGATAGTCTCTAAATTAATTTCCTTTTGCCGATTCATGAATCTTACATAAATAATTTGTATTAGTTTTATAAAACGACTGCTTAGTCTATGGCTCTGTGCAACACTTTCATGCTTGATATGTGAAAAGTGATTTATCTTCCTGGCCTTCACAATTGTGTAATCATGTTTCCGTCTTTCCTGAAAGGTCAAGAATAAGGCTTGAAGTGTGAGTTGCTGTGGCTCTCTGGTAAGTCTACGCGTATATTTATAACTCAAGGAAAATATGTGGTAGTGTTGTGCTTTATTACCATATAGTAAGAAAAGAAACTGTGCATCATGCTAACAACAGTTCCCTTTCCATCATGTGATAAAATGCAGGCTTCACTAGCTTAGTCGCTTCAAATAACAAAAGAATTCTCCGCTCAGATGCAAGGAGGTTTGGGCAGCCCTGGTGCTCTCTCTCACGCTTATGTACAACATCCTCCACTACGATGTGACATTCCAGATATTAGAGGCCTATTCTATGATGATGGAAATAAGTTTCTTGTAGCTCCAACAGCTGATCGGGTATATGAACATCCAGTTAATTGACTTTTCCATTTACCACATGAACCTGGTTATTATGAAATAAATTGGTTGCGTGATTGCAGGTATTATACTGGAAGATAGCTCCATCTACTCCGTCTGGACCTCCAAACTCTGATCCAGTTAATGAAGGCCCTGTCTTATCAGTTCGATTTTCGCTGGATCAGAAAGCTATAGGGATTCAACGATCCAGTCATGAGGTTGAGTTTAGAAATAGAGAATCAGGGGAAGCATGTAGCAAGAAGTGCAGAGCAGATTCTGAAACAACTCTGGGCTTTTTCTGGACTGACTGCCCCACTTGTGATGTCATAATAATAAAAACAAGGTATGTAATTTGTTGCTCCTAAAATATAAATGACAGGAAATTTATATGTGTTCTACATCTAAATATCCGATTAGCCTATTGCCCCACTTAGGAGTTAGGAGCACCTTTTGTGATATTTCTGCATGTAGGAGGAGATTATCCTGTTCGTTCGTTCATTTTTTTGTGAAATGATCTCTATTGCAGTGGCCTAGATCTGCTTGTATATGAGCCTCAGTCAAATGCTCTTCGCTTGGTGGACTCGAAAAAAATCAATGTTGTCTGGTATATTTACACTCATGAAAGCAGGTTGCTTCTTCTTGCTTCCGGCATGCAATGTAACATGTTCACTGGATATCAGGTAATGCATTATGCATACATGAAAGATAGCATATCCCATAGAAAAATCTCTGTTAAATATTTGTTTCATAAATGTTGGTTCGAATGAATTATTGGTTGGTGTTTACCTGCTTGTACTGTTTTGAACCATTCTCACTTCCATTCTGCTGACTGATGCTATAGTTGCACTTCAAAACAGACTCTGTATTGAGATATTGTCAACTTCTCTGTGTGGTAAAACAGTAGGCGTGAATCTATATAAAACTTACATTATATTTATACTAAATTGGCGTTTTGTATTCCTTTAGATATTGTTAATTACTACTAGAGCTTACTTTTGGTAAAATAATTGTGTGTATGGTTGTTCGCGTTTATTTGGTGTACATATTTTGGATGGCGTATAGGAGAAAACGATGGTAAATAACTAAATAAGACAATAAACTTGTAACATATTATCCCAATTCCCAAATTCTGGAGATACAGTCCACTCAATGTATCAGTTAGCCTACCTGCCTATCTAGGTGTACATTATGTGGCCAATGCTGCGTAATTATTAGCCGGCATCTCGACCAGGTCTTTTTGCTTCTCACTTCTAGACTAGTTTAGTTGGTAGTTTTCTTCCCCTAATGTACTAGAGCGTCACCACACTACCCGGTAGTAAGGTTCAAGCCGGGAGCATCCAATATTTCCATTCTCCTCTTGACTACTGGTCATATCGTGAGCTTGGATTCTTTACTACTTGCAGATTGCTGCTTGATATCTAATGGTGTTAGGAATCGACCCTCTCTTGATTATAGTTCACGCTCCGCCGCTGACGGTGTCATAATCCATTGGCTCACTGGCCCAGGCCCTGTATGCTGAACAACAGTTTGCAGATGAGCTATTTCTGCAAGCAAGACATCTATGCATATGAAACTTTTCTTATGCATTTGGAGAATTTTTCTTTATCTATCTTCATGTCTAATTGGAATCCAAATGTATATTGAATGAACTAAACAAGACTAACTGATCAACCTTTTTCTCCAGATAGCATGATTTATCATCCAATCTGTATGCTAACTTTCACCCATGTTTCTGACAGTTTTCTGCTGGTGGGATTGTCAAATTGCCTAAGTTTGAGATGATGATGTCTAAATCTGAAGCAAATAACAAGCCTGTCCTTGCTGCTGCTGATGTTCACATTGTTACAGTGTATGTTTTTCTGTCCGTTCATCTGTTTTGTTCTCGCTTGTGGTAGAAATTGCACATATAATGCCAATAATATTTTTCTTCTGTGACAGGTACGGTAGGATTTACTGCTTGCAGCTCGATAGAGTTAACATGGCATTGAACCTGTACCGTTTCTACCGTGATGCTGTTGTGCAACAGGTTTGAATTGTAAACCGGTTTCCCTTGTAGTTTCTTCTATAAAAACATGTTATATTTTGGAAAATTTTCCCCACCCTAGCTCTAGCTAAGTACGCCTGCACTAGACTTTGTAAGCTAGGTGTCTGTTTAAGTTGAGTAGCATTTATGTGATATTTATGAAAATTAACACCCCTGGTCATGTTCGTGATATTAACAGCAAATAAACACCCCTGCTCATGTTCGTGATATTAACAGCATTCTATTTTGCCATGACATTAATTTAGAAGAAAACACATAGAGGAGTTAGAAAGATTAAAAAGAGACCAAAGGAATAGCGCCTTGGTCGATGATCACAAGACCTTATCATTCTGGTCTAGGTTTAGAATCCCTATTTGGTAATGTCTTTGTATTACTGTGTTCAAGAAGTAGCGGCAGTCCACTAACTCATAGTTTGTTATTTCAGGGTACTCTGCCAACTTATTCAAGCAGAATTGCAGTTAGTGCGGTTGACAATATTATCATGGTCCATCAGATAGATGCAAAAGTTGTCATACTATATGATGTGTTTATGGATTCTTACATACCAATATCTGCACCACTTCCGCTCCTAGTGAGAGGACTGTCCAGCAATAGTAGGCAAGCAACTCAAACCGCAGATCATCAGTCAAGTGCATATGGCGGGACTTTATATGGAGAAGGCTGGAACTTTCTCATTCCTGACCTTATCTGTGATGCTGATAATGGGCTACTGTGGAAACTTCATTTAGACCTGGAGGTAAGGAATCGACAATGGATTATTCCTCGATTGTATCATCCTCAATGCAATACATCTTTGCCCTGACATGCATAGCTTGAAATCTAGGCTATTGCTGCTAGCACTTCTGATGCTCCTTCAATTTTGGAATTCCTTCAGAGACGAAAGTCTGACCTGAATATGGTAATATGATTTTACTGCTTCACAGATATGCCCATCTTATTGTTCAGTTTGTGCCAATTATCACAATTTTCGTACCATTTCTTACTTACATTTATGAAGCAGGTCAAGACACTTAGCCTTGCTATAATTCGAACAATCATCCTGGAAAGGAGGCCAATAACTTTGGTTGCCAAGGCAATGGATGTCATTCTTGATTCGTACTCCCGTTTGATGAAAATGGGAGGCAGTGCTGCTGGGGTTAGGAGAACATCTG
Source organism: Poa annua (assembly GCA_026929855.1). Lineage (NCBI taxonomy): Eukaryota > Viridiplantae > Streptophyta > Magnoliopsida > Poales > Poaceae > Poa > Poa annua. The sequence goes on along the minus strand of CM049427.1, from coordinate 3,761,758 downwards.
AACAAAACGAACAGTCTGGTCAGCCTATTGAGGACTCCCGTGTGGTTTCTCAGGAACCACCTTCTGTAACAGAGAGTAGACCTGTTCTCCACACAGATTCAGTAGTTGGGGCCGAGAGTAGACAGTTGCAGTCAAATTCTGGAGCTGCGCATGGAATTGCTAACCTGGCAGGAAATGTAGACGGTGCATCTTTAAATACATCGTCCGATTCTGAAGAAATTGCCAATACATCTAGAGCAGTAAGTCAGGCAACATCTGGTGCCACCAGCAATAGACCGCAGGTTGTAGATGAGGATAGCAGACCATTGGCTTCTGGTGCATCAATGCAGCATGGAACACATGTCGGTACTGTGGCAATTTCACCAATTGAAATGTTCCAGTCTGTCTTTCTTCTTGTTGAAGATGAAATGATGGGCGACCCTGCTTATCTTATTGCTGTCATCATGGAGTTTTTACGAAGGTGCTTATTGGTGTTCTTAATAGTAGTTTAGAAGCAAAAAACACATGATAATAAGAACATAAATTACTGTCTTGTTGTGTGTACAGCTTGTCAAAGGCTGGGCTGAAGGCTCCTCCGAACCTTTATGTGATGATGACTACTTTGCTGGCCCGCAGCAACCGTTATGCTGAAATAGCACTGTTTGTATCAAACAAGGTTAGTATGTTGTTCTTACTGATGATTAGTGTGGCAATTACCAATAAATACACTAGCAATCATGTTGGCTGTACTGATGTCTAAACGTATGATGTTTTTACCCCTATATATTAATCCCCCCAAAGTATATTTCCTGCACACTATATTGTGCAAGAGAGGTTACATAATGGAGCTGGTATTGTTTCATTGTTTCTCCATCTCCTTGCCATGTTAAAAAGTACTGCTTCATTTTGTTCATCGACCGATTCTTGCAGATCCTAGAGCCCTCCAGGGAACTCGCAATGCAGCTAGTTGAACTGGGTCGACATCACTCACTGACAAGAAAATTGGGCGTGGACATGCTGCGGGAGAGGTGCCTGCACCATGATTATGTCGCTGTATTACTCCAAGAAGGGTACTACCTCGAGGCTCTACGCTATGCTAGAAAATACAAGGTATGCATTAGGTGCATTAGAATTGTGGATGTTTGCATTAGAAGTGAGGTCCTTCCCCATATCTGAGCATGCTATGTTGGCATTATTTTCATAACTATAGCCAAGGGTCCGGCTAGGCACATGTCACATCTAAATCAAACAGTTAAAAATAAAGTAAAATTAAACCGAGTATAAAACCACAAGATGAATCCTGAAGCTAAGCTCAGACGACTAAAACTTGAGAGAATCACAGTCGACCGTGCAGCCTTGGTTATTGGTATCATGACTACTGAAAATCTCTGCTCAAGAGCTCGTATGTTCCAAGGTAGCACCTTGGTTTTGTCCCAGTTCTTGGTTGCCTCCCCTTGTTACTGACATGAAGATTCGTGCAGGTTATCACCGTGCAGCCTGTCCTATTCTTGGAGAAAGCCGTGGCTAATGGCAGCGCGCGGAACGTTGCTGCTGTGCTGAGTTTCTTCTCTGAGTTCATGCCGAGCTTCAAGACGACGTCGGACTATGGCAGATATCAGCACATACTGTCAGAAATAGTTTGAAGCTTGAACAACTTTTCTGCCCCAAGCGATTAGCATGCTGTATGGACGCATGGCTTGTTCTTCTCTCCTGTGAGATTTTCGAAGCCTTTTTAACTGATGATAACTTAGCTCTTCCCTGTTTGAAAGAATATAATTGCATCAATATTTTATTGCCAATAAAAAATAAGCTGGTACGAGGTCACGCTTGACAGACAACTCGCGTGACATCTTCGGTGACAACAGGATGTTTGGAGATTCTTGACTGGCTGAGATTGCTATGGAATGATTTAACCTTGATGTGGGTGAAAGACCCATGATGACATCTGTGGCACCAAAATATGCCTTGCAACTGGTCTGGTTGGACCGTTGGAGATTCTTGTTCTGCCGATGAACCAAATCCTTGGAACATGTAGAATCATGGTTCATACTGCGATATCTCTCCCCCTTTGTTCAGAGGAAGTTTGCTGTAGTGTTGTACTACTATGCGTTGACTAGAAGGCTCACCAGATCATTGTTTGTGTTAAGACTTAAGAGCATGGACAATAGATATACAGATCGTAGGCGTAGCATCCAACCAAACCAGTTGCAAGGCATGTTTTCGTTTGGAAAACATTTTAATTACATGTAAAAAAAAATCATGCTATAAATTATTTCGTTGGGAATATCAAGGCGTATAATTTACTTCAACAAGATGGTCCGTGGCATCCCTAAACACTGTTTAGTTAGATCAAATGTAAAAAAAAAATTAAAAAAAAAATCGTAGACAAGACCATCTCGCAGTCGCACTGACGAACAGAGCATAATTAAGTCCTCTCTCGCAGGTCGCAGAACCTCGCCGCACCTCGGCGAGTCGCAGGAGAGTCCGGTGGGGGAGGAGCTGCGGTGCGCGCTGGCAGCGTCGTTCCCGTGCCTCCGCCCGCCCCCCCTCGAGGGCAGCATGCAGGTCGGCGAGGACGCGTCCCGGCGATGGTGGCCCAGCGCCGCCGCCAGGCCGCTGCGGCGCCGCCTGGTGGCCGTCGCGATGTACTCACTGAGAAGAGTCCAAAAGAACTACTAGCATAGGTCTTACTACTTGCTGAGAATCAAGAATGAACAGGCAGAGGGGTCCAATCCTGCATTTTAGGCGCCACCATCCTCAAGATCCAGTGGCGCTCACTGCTCAGCACCTCCTCGAGGCCTCGCTTCCTCATCGGTGAGCATATATACCTGAACAATTGATACTAGTATATACATCTTCTGACAAGCGACGCGTGCAAAGTAATTTTATGCTCCGTTTTCTAATGGCAAACTAATTAAGCTCTCGACTATTTTGTTACTGGAAATTGGCCGATTTGTATTATAATACTACTCGCATCATCCTGGGAAGGGTATACCATGTGCTAGACCAGTTTCTCTGTTATGGCTCTGATAGCTGCCGTTGACAAACTGTAGGACATTATACTAGCACCACTCCGCGTACAAAGACGTGTAATTAGCTGGATGTTGAGACAGAAAGGCTAGCTCGCTCGTCTTAGGCATTGACTTTGCACTTCCCCGCATATACATCGATCGATCGACCATGTCATCCATTTTGTAACTAGCCAAAAAGAACAACCTGCCGAGTGGTTGCACCGCCGATTCATCTGCCGATCGTCGTATCCGAGGTATTTATTTGTTAATTGGTAGCTCAATTATTCAGTTATTCAGTTTCTTCTCGATCTAGTTTTCTTGAGATGCAAGGCATCTTAGATACTGCATTATCATGCGTGAATGTTTCGGCTTCGGTTTCATCTTAACTTCCTCTATGAGTCTCCTTGCTTGCTAGCTAGTTTCCTTGTCGTTTGAACAATGCATCTTGGTAAACACACCCATGGAGAAGCTTATGTCTTCAATCCTCTTCGGTAACAACAAAGTGGTCAAAGTTCTCATGACCATATCAAGATGTGGTAGATTAGTTGTCATGGTCATATCATCAACTCAATTCTGTGAATAGGCAGGTAGAGAAACTAAGAACACGCGTGCCTAATTATTTACATTTTGAATTCCACCACATATGTCAAAATTATGTTTCCACCCATTACTAAAGGTCCATAAAGTGGTGGAGAAGCTGCTAAAACCAAAATTAATGAGAGTTAATGAGTAGTCTCGATCGGAACTGATGCCCAGAAGGAGATCACATCACGTGAGGTGGATGCGGCGGCAAGAGATGTCCCTTGATGGGAAAAATTGACGCCTGAATATATTGAAAATAACTCCTGGAAATACATTTTAACTAACATGCAGTTGGGTAATTATGTTGGAATCTTCATTTTGTAATTGTTCCTGCCATGATTTCTCTTGTTTTAAGGGTGTTGTACTCATTTGCAGTGACTACATATGGACCATGAAGTCAGTACAAGCCATGACATCCTGGAGAGGATGCTGCTGGATGAAAGCGCAGAGCCCACGAGCCTGCCGTTTTCACTTCTGCAATACATAACAAATCGTTTCTCTCTTGATCACCAAATAGGCACTGGCGGGTTTGCAGTTGTTTATAAGGTACCACACAACTGGATCTAATCAGGTTATCCAGTCCTAATCACAGTCAATCTAGAAATGAAACACATATATCAGATATGAACAAGTTCAGATATAGACGATCTGACTTCTTGTTAACAATGGATGTTGTCACTGCAGGGAATGGTTGGGAAAGGTATGGTCGCCGTAAAGAAGCTGTCCAACACATTTGGTCTTCCCGAGAATAAATTCCATGAAGAGGTCAAATGCCTGATAAAGGCTAAGCATAAGAATATAGTACGGTTTCTGGGGTATTGTGCTGAGACTCAAGGTAAAATGGAGAAGTATGAGGGGAAGCTTGTCATGGCAGATCAACGGAACTGGTTGCTTTGTTTTGAGCATGTATGTAATGGAAGTCTCGATAAGCACATTACCGGTAGGATGAAAACATCTATGCCCATCTTTATTTACTTTGTGAATAGGTTATTTAAATACATAGCATTCATATACAACTAAATTATGTAAGAAAATTCATGTTCCAACCACTTCGTTTGTGCAGATCCAACATGTGGACTTAACTGGAGGGAACGGTATCGAATAATTAGGGGCATATGTGAGGGTTTACTTTTTCTCCATGAGATGCGAATTCTTCATTTAGATCTTAAGCCAGCTAATATATTGCTAGATGGTTACATGGTACCCAAAATTTCTGATTTTGGTCTCTCCAGATGCCTTGGTGAAGATCAAACCCGTGCTATTACTAAAAACCTACATGGAACTCTGTAAGGCAACCACTTGAAAGGTTTTGTTAGGCATGAAATACTTCACTTTATTTCACATGATCAAACTTTTTTTTTCACAGGGGTTATATGGATCCAGAATACCTCAGATCAGGACAAATTGCATTCACGTCAGACATCTATAGTCTTGGCGTTATAATCATGGAGATACTGACAAGAGTGAAGCAGTATCTTGAAGATGAGTATGTAAGAACAGTTAGATGTTTTCTCCAATTTCAAATGTAGATCCAACTTATTAAAACATCTTGTTTATATTTTGTTTTGAGATTATTCGTATATAGTTGTTTTATGGAAACAACCTTTCAGTAAGGTGATTTGAGTTGTGGGGGCATGCCTCTACCCATCAGAGTTCATGTGTGCACTTCGCTGTGAGAAATAAAGCCTATTTCTACTAACACAATAATAAACTGATCATGTTCATCTATAGTATAATTTGCACTTCAGTTGTTACTGTAAGATACGCCTATATACATAAGCACTTACTTTTTCTATATACCCGTTTTCTATTCAATATACATAAGCAGCAGGCCAGCGCATACACAAATTAAGCTAAAATTGTGAATTGACATTAGAAATGTTAAGTGGCTTGCAGTTTAGAAAATAATCATGGTCCATATTTTGAAGATTTCCAGAGTTTTTTCCTCTAGTAGCTGTAATGTAATACTATGTGTATTATAAAATTTCATTATATAAAAACTAATTCAAGATTGCAACCTTATAGGTAATTGAAAGTTGGAGGAATCGATTGGATGCATCTGAGAGGGGCATGCAATTGGAACAAGTAAGAGTATGTTCTAAGATAGGCATAGAGTGCATGAACTTGGACCCAAAGAAGAGACCAGTTACACGGTATATAATTGATAGGCTTGATAAAACGACAAGTGCTGACTATTTAGAAGAAACATGCATTGACAATTCATTATTTGAGCGGCGGGTAAGTTTACCCAGGCAACAATTTGGAGAAAGAACTGGAAAGCTTGCAGCTAAGAGCCTCCAAAAGGTGGATGTCAAGAAACACTCAGAAATGTTGGACGATGGCACAGAATATCTTGGATTGCCTCATGTGCAGGAAGGCCGACAGAAAGTAGGACAGCTATCATTATGGGGAGAGCAAGATACAAAGGAAAATGTCAATCGTAATGGCACAAGCAATTCTATCTCTACTTCTTTCTACAAGTTGAACAATTTGGACATTTTCAACAGGAAAGCACGCGAGAATTTTGTTAGGAATGACAAAGGTACGGTAGAAAAATCATATTTTATTAATATATTCAGAAAGGAGGAGCTCATGCCAATACTAAGCAGTAGAGATCTCATTGGAAAAGGTGTTAGAACTGAAGTTTACAAAGGAGTTATTGACCATTCATTGGTTGCCGTAAAGAAATCGATTGATGGTAATGTGCTAGGGAAGGGGGAGTTAGAAAATGAAATCATCATCCAGTCTCAAATCATTCATAAGAACATTGTTTGGCTCCTAGGTTGTTGCCTCGAAATGGATACCCCTATTCTAGTATACGAGTTCCTCCCCCGAGGAAGCCTTCATGACATTCTTCACAGCGGCAGCAAGGTACCCCTCAACATGGAAGTGCGTCTAAATATCATTACAGAATCAGCATGTGGTCTGACTTATCTGCATTCACAAGCTCGTAACACAATCTTGCATGGTGATTTTAAACTTGCAAATATACTCTTGGATGATAACTTTATACCAAAGATTTCGCCATCTGGCATATCAAAGTTTATCGTGAGAGGTAAGGGACACACCGGATACGTCTTCGGTGACAAGACTTATATGGACCCAGTATACCTGCAAACAGGCTTGCTCACTGAAAAAAGTGATATCTACAGTTTTGGAATTGTGATCTTGAAGGTCATTAGCAGGAAGAAGGCCAGTTATACTGATGATTTTAGCTTAGTGAAGAGTTTCCTTGAAGTTCACGAAAAAGGGAATAAAGCAACTGATCTGTTTGACAAGGAAATTGCAGTAACAAGAGATTTGAAGCTTCTTGATTGTTTGGCAGAGCTCGCCATGGAATGTTTTAGCCTTGATGTCGATCAAAGACCATCAATGAAAGATGTTGCAGAGCGCCTTCTAAAACTGAATCTATCTCGTAAGTCACATGCATGACATATAGTCGATAAGATGACAAGTGGTTACCATTCAGTCAAAACGGACAACAGCAATTCATTAGTTCAGCAACAAAAGGCAGGCCAGTTGCCATTGTTGGGAGTGCAAGATACGAACCGTCTTGGCACAAGCATTTCTAGCTCTATCTCTTCTGGGTTCTACAAGTTGAATAATCTGGACATTTTCAACAAGAAAGCACTCAGGAACATAAGTACCGGCAGGCTTGCATTAGAAAATTCTAGTTTTATAAAGATATTCAGAAAGAAGGAGCTCAAGCCAATAATAACAAGGAGAAATTTAATTGGAAAAGGTTACTCCACTGAAGTTTACAAGGGCGTTGTTGGTAATGCACTGGTCGCGGTAAAGATACGGATTAACGGTGACGTGCTACAGAATAAATATTTTGAAAATGAAGTCATCATCCAGTCTCAAGTAATCCATAAGAATATCGTCAGGCTAATAGGTTGTTGCCTAGAAATGGATAATCGCATGCTAGTGTATGAGTTCCTCTCCAGAGGAAGCCTTGACGGCATTCTTCACAGCGACAGTAAGGTGCCGCTCAGCTTGGATGTGCGTCTAGCTATTGTTGCAGAATCAGCACAGGGTCTAGCTTATCTGCATTCACAGGCTCATGCCCAAATCGTGCATGGTTATGTTGAACCGTCAATTATACTCTTGGATGATAACTTTACGCCAAAGATCTCAGGATTTCGGCTATCGAGCTTGATTGCGAAAGATAAGGTACAAACCAGTTACGGCATGGAGACCATGGCTTGTGTGGATTCAGTACTCATGGAAAGAAGCAGCGTGAACGATATAACTGATGTCTACAATTTTGGGATCGTGATCTTGGAGGTCATTAGCAGGAAGAAGGCCACTCGTTCTGATAGACACAGCTTAGTGTGGAGTTTCCTTGATGTTCACAAAAAAGGGAAGAAAACTGATCTGTTTGACAAGGAAATTGCAGTGACAGCAGGGGATTTGGAGATTCTCGACTCTCTAGCAGAGATTGCTGTGGAATGTCTTAACTTTAATAGAGATAAAAGACCCAAGATGACATACGTTGCAGAGCGCCTTCTCACACTACAACGGTATCATAGGTCGCAAGTTGGTCGCCAACAATATCATGGCTCGCAAACATTTCGGTGACGATATCAGAGGTAGTGTGAACAACACGCATGTTGTCCTTTAAGATAGGCATGCAACTGCCAATGTTAAATTTATTTTCCTGCTGTGAAAAACAATCCTTGAGATATACTCAACGTCTTATAAAACGATTTATAAGACGTTGGGATAGAAAGTATAAAACAATGGTGTATAATTCGATTTTATTTCTCCCTTTGTTAGGGGAAAGGTTGCTCATCCTGACGCAGAACCTCTTCTCGAGACAGGGGACAAGCTGGCGCTGGACAATCTTTTGGGCTTCTTCTAATGTTTTCGTGTGTGTTTTGAGATCTTGTCTCGGCTGTGAGACGTGTCCAAACTTTGTTATGTACTCGGCATCCCCTTCTAAAAAGGGAGAAAGGTTTATGTACGATAATGCCATGAGTAACGGGCTGACCAAATTAACGTTCGTGTTAAGGGCATGGGCTAGGAACTGTATACCGATCTTAGCATCATATCAGATTAGTTGCATATTTTCGTGTGACAAAAGACATTTACTTTACATTCAACTCACTTGATAAACATATTTATGTGCGTTCACAGCATTGCTTCATCATTCCTAGCTAATCTAGCAATATTTGTTACTCCCACTCCACTCTCCAGTCTCTCCCACTGCGGTCCCCTCCTCGTCGCTGCCGTCTCTGATCTCTCGACCTCTTCCACCCGCTTCCTCGGGTAGGGTCACCGCCGTTCAAGGTGCAAGCCTGTTTCGAGAAGAGGTGGGGTTTCTTTCTTCATCTCCCTCCCTCGTTCGTCTGAAAAATCCCTCCTTTTTAGCCGGTTGGTCATCTCAGCTCTTGATTTGTAGGCCAGAAAGGTGGCGGGCTAAAACAAAAAGGTCTCCGCCAAGAAGTCATCCCGATGTACGACGGGCCGAAATCTATAAATTTCGAAAAAAGAAAACGACCGGAAGAAGAACTTAGTTACGATCAAGAGCATGCATGATCTTACGGGGTTCTCGCCGCCTCCTGCTCGGTTCCCCAGACGCTACAACACCTCCCAGCCGATCGACTCCCGGCGGCGGCGGCGGTGGTACCAGAATCCGCTGAAGATCGTCGCCTCTGCGGCCGCTCTCGTCGTCTCCGGCGCAACGACCTGTACAGCGATAGCCGTGTATCGCCCCTGCAGTATCGAACTCGAGGTTGTGCCCTACACCAATCGGACTCATCTGGTCTTCCTCTCTCCGCAGTCTGAGCGCGAGCTGGGGAGCTCCCGCCTCGCCGGGGAGATGAAAAACTGGGCCGCCCAGTCCCGGATCGTCGACCCGCTCCACCCCGACAGTGTCCGCGTCCGTCTCATCGCCGAGAAAATCATCCGCGCCGCCTATTCCACCCTCGGCATCCACAGCCACGGTGCCTCCTCTGTCAAGGATGACAAGTCCCGGAGAACTCACGCGGCGGCGGCGCACCTCCGTGATCTCCAGTGGGAGGTTATCCTTGTCAAGGGCAAAGAGGCCAATGCGATGTCCACGCCGGCGGGCAAGCTTGTGGTCTTCACCGGATTGCTCGACATTCTCAAGACTGATGCTGACTTCACACACATGTGTAAGTGTAATTAAAACTCATATTAACCATGTTCTGTTTCCCAAGGTCGGCCACATCGTTGCACGGCACACGGCGGAGATCGCCAACCACGATCGACTCGTTTCCGATACTCCTTTGGCAGCCTTTCTTTCGAAAGTACGTAGTATGTTCAATTTCTTTGATTATTACTCTAGAATTTTTCATGAGCTGTATCCTTGTCTTGTGAGTAGGCCAGGTTTAATGCAGCGAGTCCTTGTTGATTTGGTGTTCCACTGACGTTGCTGAGTATATATGTTTGTAGGATGGAGATAGAGGCAGATCATATCGGAATAATGCTACTCGCTGCTGCTGGTTTCCATCCATACACAACCTTTCTATGCCTTTGGAAGCTAGCAAAGGCTGGTACTTATACCAGATTGCAAAGTTTGCTCTCTCCATATCCTTCATTTACGAAAGTATAATTAATTTTTGAATTTTTTTAAACTTTTTTAAACATTTTTATTTTTTTTCTATTTTAAAATTTCTAACTCACCTACATACTAAATCTCTAATTACACATTTAATCATAGGTCAAAGTAATTACGCTGGTCAAAGTTCCCGTTCGGTCACCCATCCTCAAATTGCTCCAGCCCAAGCACGCTTAACATATGAGTCCTTCAAGATTATCTTCCAAATGAGAAATGAAAACTTACTGATACTTGTATCAATCATTTTAACACCTTGAGTTATGATGTTACACTTTTTCATTGTTTAAATTTCAAAAGTTCATTTGAATAAGTAACAATGATTATGTAATAGTATATTTTAAATAAATGACAATAAAATTAATTATACTTTTATTTCTTTTTACATTTAATATGGAATAATTCATATCTTTAATTCTGTTAATCGAAATTTGAAAAATAAAATGTCTATGTCAATTAGAAAAATGAGAGTAATTCAAATATAACATCCATATCATCCTTTGCATTGTATAAACATCGATGGTTTTAGAAAATTGACCTCTTTCGATGAATAGTCACGACGGTCATTTTGACCGTTTTTCACAAAAATAAAAGAAATTGAGCAAATACTCAAAAAATGAATTCCTTTGACATGGAGTCCTTTTATGTGTACTAGTTGCTAGCAAAAATTATAAACTTGAGTTTTGACAAATATTTTTGTGATAATGTGTCCATACTTGACACATAGGGGTGTCCTGGTATGAAAAACATTGTTGCCAAAAACAATTTCCAAAATATTTTAGTAAATATCATTTTCCATTTTTTAAGTGTCAAAAATGACTTTTTAATTAAGAAAGTACCAAACATATGTTACAAAATGTCATGTGCACGGTGAAAAAGATTTTATGGATGTCATATTTGGATTCCTCTCATTTTTCTAATCAATTTAGACATTTAATTTGTTAAATTCCGATTTACGGATTTAAAGATATGAATTATTTCATATTAAATGGAAAATAGAAAAAAGTATACGCCGACGGCCGCCGTCGGCGTATCAATGTAGAAAAATAGAAAAAGTATACGCCGACGGCCGCCGTCGGCGTTTCAATGTAGAAAAATAGAAAAAGTATACGCCGACGGCCGCCGTCGGCGTATCAAAGTAGACGCTGACGGCCGCCGTCGGCGTATCAATGTCGTAAAGTTCCGTTTGCGTGCCGTCACGGCGTGCCTTGTACGTCGACGGCATTGTATACGCCGACGGCTGCCGTCGGCGTATGTCGAGCTACGCGACGGTTTTGTTACGCCGACGGCCGCGTTCGCCGCTTTTCTCGCTCGCCTTATACGCCGACGGCCCCGGCCGTCGGCGTTTTGTGGGTTTCGCGTAGTGCCGGGGTATAATTTCTTGCACGCTCAGAGTCCTTGGGTTGTGGAAGCCTGTGGTACGCAGCTTCGAGCATTTGCAAATTATAAACCTGATCATGACCATAAGTTGCAGAAGTCCCACTGAGATTGTCTCCTATCGCACCGAAATCAGATACACTCCTCCGGCCAATAACACCGACAACAGATGATGGCATGCGAGGTTGCAAGGGCTGCCCAGGTGATAGATCAGAGTCTCTAGATAGCTGGGTACCTTCTCCTATGGATGCTGAAGGATTCTGTGAAAACAATACAAGAAAAATCAATGGTCCGACAATAAAGAAAATAAGCAAGACAAAAAGCAATACATAAATCCACAGAATTTAGAAGTATGTTTTGGTTGTGACCAAACTCTACCAACTTTGGACATAACATAAATCATAAATTTTCCCTTGTTTGGATGGTTGCTGAATTTGCTCATGCCTCCAACTGTCCATTTGCCTATGCTAGTTCATTTTGTTGCTAACATGAGCAAGCAAAAAGTTGGCCACAGAGGGTGGGTCCCAGGTGGTTATGTCATCAACAGAAGTAATAAGGTACTATTTAGTCGATTACTACTAAGGATTTAACTATTTAGCACATTGTAGAAGCAAACAAAAGATATGCAGAAGACAACATGTGTGACCAGTTTATGTTTGTTTTGCAAGAAAGGTAAACCATCACATGACCAGTTCACCAAAATATTAGCAAGTACTGGATGTGGATGTTTTATTTACTTCTTCCTTAAAGAAGTATCAGCAAGGAATGCAATACATTATTGCAAGTTACTCCATTAGTCCAAGAGTCATTGCACCATTAGTTACTCCAAGTTAGTATTCACGCTGATAAATGCAGCTGTGTCCTTATCACTGGATGGAACATACCAAAAATGGAGTCTTTGTGTCATCTTCATTGGTATTTTTGTTTGTTCCAGTTGTTGCAGCAACCTCTACACTAGCATCTTCAGCCAAACCAGTTTGTTCTTCAATTTTTGTATGCCCAGTATCTGCACATAATTACAAGTACTTAATGCACCGGATAAACTAGTGGCCAAACACTAGGAGCTTCCAACTTTCTATGTACATAAAATGAACTAGTAGGCTTCGGCGCGGCGGCACACCGCGCCCGTGGTGGCAATTGTTTTGATAATTGTTTCAAAAGACACTAAATATTTAAATTTGACGCAATTTTTTGTGCTTTCTTGCGATTAAATGTATGAACAGACGTTTCTGAATGTTTTAAGCAAACTGTATATATATAATTTTGATCCAGAAATTATAAGTTAGGCTTGAAAGATTAAAACAAAAGAGTATGTTTATGTGTGTACGCACGTTTCGGTCGAGTGTACTCGGCTGTACACATCACGCATATGGCACTCAGTTGTAATCGCACAGAGCTCTCTCTCGTTTAGTCCGCCCACGATCCCCTTTTCTTCCAACTATGTCTAAATCAGGCTGTATAGGAGCTCAATTCCAGCCACGGGTGCCTGCTAGATTCCGGCCAACGACGACGCTGCCGCCTCCGCGAGTCGACACTGCCCGCACCCATGTGCTTCCTCCCATGATTCCAAGCAACAGCCTCTCGATCCCCTTTTCCCTTACCCCCGCACCGACAAAATCGCCGTCGCCTCTCCTCCACTGCTCCACGCCTGCCGCAGATGGTCCATCGGGCGGCATCAGTGACATCCCACGAAAATTTCCCAGCTCAAAAGGTCAGTGTTGACGTTGCCACCATCGGCATGCCGAACGACATGCAAGCAGGCCGCCACGGCGCACAGCTAGCGGCAAGTTCCTTGACCACCAACACCAGTGAAGCACACACGCATGCTAAATGGTGCCGTTCCGCAGCTTGTTCGCCAGAAAATACCATCTCCAGGTATGCTGCCATGCTTCTCTTCTTCGCCAGAAAATACTCCATTTATCCTTTCATTTGTTTCCAGGAATTGGAGCTTCAGCTTGGCTACTGAAGCGATAGTTGCATCTTCTTCGCTGCTTGAGCTTGGGCGGTGGTAGTTTCTTGGCCTTGCCTGAGCCTTTGTTTATTGCTCAGTTTGTACATCGAGGGTATGACCTGAAAGGAATTTATGACTTTTTTTTTTGTCAAACTCCTATTAAACTGATACTGGGGCGTTGAACTTGGTACGTGTCAATAAAGAGCAGATTTGAATAGAAAGCCAAGAACTGCAAATCATATGTCTATAACTGTACTAATTGTTTCCGGGGCCGATTCGATGATCTGGGTTGAAGTTATGACGCCGGTAGATATGACAATGGACAGCAGAGGCAGCGGGAGGCCTAGTCATATTCTCATCTTTGATTCCTCTTGGGTCTACTGGTACAGTCTTTCTTTGTCTGGATTAGTTCTTGAAATGCACTTTACCAATAAAAGTTGTTGATTTGTGGCTGCACTGTTTTTTTGTTGATATTGATATCACAGGGAGAAGGATGAAGGTGAATAAGGCACGATAAGCCACATCGGTTGTAGTTCAATGCATCATGGATCTGCAAAGAAGCAGCTGATCATGGAGAAGCAGAAAAGAGGCTAACGGTACACAACCGTCGCGTGCTCTATTATCACCATATCATGCTAGACATGTGGCAAAACAAATTGTAGTGCAATGAATTGAATGTTTGCTCCTGTGAGAACTACTCCCTATAAATGTATGGTATTCCTATGCAATGTCTTTTTCATCTGAGAGGTTATTAACTCATATTACATGGCATTCATACATTACAATAGTTTGGGTCTCTGTATCGAAATATTTTCCGCCCTAGCTGCTCTTGTTTCTAAATACCTTTCGACTTTTCATGTTCATTAAGGACCAAAGTATCTGATCCAGCTCAGTTATGGTGTCAGGCAGACATGGCGTATACGTGAGCTTTGAGACAACGGCAGACTTAACAGAGCGCTGATGTCCACTCATTTGGGGTAGTTCTAGTTGAACTTGTCACTGGGGGCAAGGCTGTCGACATTAACAAACCAAAGGGACAACGGTTCCTAACTGAATGGGTAAGTTCACCTCATAATTAGACCATTATTATCACGGAAATATCTTTCTGAATCTCTTTTTGCTGGTTAATGACAACAACCAACCGGGTAATAACTATACTGTATAAATATGATAGTCATCACAATAGTTGCCTCCATGTGATTGTTGTTCTCGCAGTAATTGAAAAACTAATCTCTCAACCTTATCTGGTGGAGTACTTAAAATGATTATTTGTTCATTTCAATATGAGTACGTAAAATGCCTAAAGTTAATTATTTTTACCAGGGAAAATCCATGGTTCAATAGGAGTACTTAAAATGATTATTTGTTCATGGATTGCCTCTTAAATTTGACGCTGACATTTTTCAGTAGGAGTACTTAAAATGATTATTTGTTCATTTCAATATGATCTAAGATGCCATGTTTTCCAATACAAAAGAAATGAACATTGGCAGGGAAAATCTCTATCTGTTCTAGACATTTCAGCAAACATGTGGTACTCAACTGAAATCACCATACCTTAACAACAAAAGTCTCTACCCGAGGCGCCATTAGTTCCCACTTCATTGTCTGCACTTGGCTACTACTGAAAATCTTTGTCCAAGAGAGCCGCCAGAGTAGAGATAATGGAACATCACCACACACAAAATTTACTGGAGAAATTAATACTATAGTTATAAAATGAGTAAATGCTAAATATCAGAAAGAAATAATTATTTGGAATTTGCAAACCTTATCTTACGGCACCAGAGTGAAGCATCATTCATTTCAATTGTAACGGATGAAAGATTACTACCAATTGTGGTCTTCCCTTGACAAAGTTCCAGTTGGTGGCGAGGTGACATAATAGTATCTTTGATGGAATTTAGCAGATTTAATGGAAAACAGGGCCAGGCAACACAAAAAATAAGCAAATTAGTTTATGATGAACATCCTCCTGCCACGCCCAAAGGCCAAAAAATAGCTATAAATTTAAAAAATATAGACAACAAACCATTTGGATATACAGATCCTGACCATCTTCATAGGTTGCCAACAATCAAGCTAGCGAAATATCAACCCACTTTCTGCGTAACACATAAATTTTGTCCGCTGTTTGAACTCTCCCCAAGTCCCCAGTCCTGACATATATATTGCATAACATCATCACTTTTCTTTCGTATACTCAAAAGAGTTTCCGGACATTTATGACTCATTTCTACTAAGAAACAACTGACGGCTGCAATTTCTTATAAAATTATTCCAAAAATTCTTCTAGTGCTCTTTAACAGCGAAAATCCTATCTAGTGTTGATTAATTAGTTGCTTGCTAATAAGCACCAGCACGTGCATGTGCTAGTTAGAACGTTTACACATGGTGGAGTGTGAACGTAATAGAAGAATGGAGGCCAACAGAAGTTGCAGGGAGATAAGCTGCACGTACGCAGGTGATAAGTAGCAGCCATGTCAAGATAGGGTTGGGGATAGGCCGGCTTGACTTCTTGCACTTCAAAGGTCAAGCGTTCACATTTCGGTGAGCTGGTTTGAGCAGTTTGACAGTAGTATAAATAACCCCACTTTGTATAAGTTTTAAAACACCGCAAGTGCACAAGAAAAGCAAGCTACGGTAGCTGCACCAAAGGCTTGTGTGTACATTGCATGAGTTGAGTTGTGTCCAAAGTATCAAAGCGTGAGTACTACTTAGCTAGACCTGACATTTAGCACCCTCTTATTTTAAGTTTATCTCCAACTTTCTTAATATTCAGAATGTTTTTTCACTCATTCAGTTTATCAGATGTTTCTCTCCCAAGTGATGAGTGGCTGGTCATACAATTGCAATCGGATTTTATGTTTGCCAGTTCATATCCATTTTCTTTAACCTCTGGGAGATAATTGAGTGTTCCATCACTTTCACAACACCATATATCTAAAGTGATCCCATAAAATTAACCTCTATGAAGGAAATACTACGCTACAAAAAATATTGTGTCGCTACAAAAGAAAAAACTATAAAAGGCATGTTCTCGTGTTGCTTGTTGATCCATCTCACCATCTGCCTCCTAAACCTCCCAATAATATTCTCTAGTTGCTTCCTTGCTGATCCGCCTTGCTGTGGCTGTAAGGTTAGCCTTGTGCTCTAGCCATTGGCTTTTTAGAAAAGGGGCGAGCCCAGCCTCTGCATCGAAATGATGCATATGGCCGCTTTATTAATTTATTCCATCAAGTTTGATGTCTAGACTGTTACAATTCACGGATCACAAAGAGTTGATACATGTATCAGCCAACGAAAAAAACTAAAGCAAAGGTGAAACATCATGATGCTATTCTCTTCTCAAAACGCCAGCCCGAACGGTTGTAGAAATCCCTGGCAACAGACTCCAGCGTATTGCACCCTTGCTCCATTGCAGGTCGCAACTCCACTGGTTGAAGATAAGACCACAAACGGATCCAATGGGAAACCAACGGCATAACCTGCAAGAAAGATGTTTTTTTTGGCTTGTTAAACACAAAATCGTTCCGAACATTCCACAATGCCCAAAACACAGCACATACTCCCACTCGGATTAGTTTCAAATCTTTCTTAGCTATTCCTTTTAACCAAATACCGAAGAGATTTGTTATATTTTTAGGAGCTTCCAAACCAAAAGACATGTGTATCACTCGCCAAACTATTTTCGCAAGTGGACACTCAAAGAAGAGATGTTGAATGGACTCATCTTTGTCACAAAAACAGCAGCACTTGTTGCCATTCCAATTTCTTTTCGCGAGATTATCTTTCGTTAAAATTACCTTCCTATAGAGAAACCACATAAAAATCTTAATTTTCAATGGTACCTTTATTTTCCAAATGTATTTCTTTAAAAATCCAGTATGCCCATTTAAATAATCCAGATACATAGATTTAACAGAAAACACTCCCGAATTAGTCAACCTCCATTTAAAAACATCTTGTTCACTTGTCAAATTCACATCCATCAATCTAGTAACCAAATGTAGCCAACGCTCCCATTTGTTTCCTGTTAAAGCCCTCCGAAACGTGATATGTAAAGGTTGTGTCAAGTTTTCTACAACCGAAACTTGTTTTCGATTTACAATATTGTAAAGCATGGGATATTGATGTGCAAGAGAGGTATCTCCTAACCACACGTCTTCCCAGAACCTTGTGTTCATTCCATTTCCTACCACAAAAGAACCCCTCTTAAAGAAATCATCCTTGACTTTCATCAGACCTTTCCAAAAAGGAGAATCCATTGGTTTGGCTTGTACTTCCGATAGAGTTTTTGAATGTAAGTATTTGTTTTTTAACAACTCTTGCCACACCCCTTGTTCATTTAAGAGCTTAAATAACCATTTACTAAGCAAACACTTATTTTTTATCTCCAAAACCTCAATACCAAGGCCACCCTGATCCTTAGGTCGGCACAACATAGTCCATCTGGCTAAACGATATTTCTTTTTATGTCCATCACTCTGCCAAAAAAATCTCGATCGATAAAAGTCTAGTCTTTTCCGGACCCCCTTGGGAATCTCAAGAAATGACAACATGAACATCGGTAAACTAGTGAGCACCGAATTTATCAAAATTAGTCTATCCCCATAGGATAACAATTTGCCAATCCAACTACTCAATTTTCTCTCAAACCGGTCTTCTATTGATTTCCATTCACCATTTTTAAGTTTTCGGAAGTGAATTGGTATTCCAAGATATTTAAAGGGAAAAGAACCAGTTTCGCATCCGAAAAGTTGTTTGTATTGCTCTTCCATTGTTTTGGCTTGTCCAAAACAATATATCTCGCTCTTATGAAAATTAATTTTCAACCCCGATAATTGTTCAAAAAAACAAAGGATTAGTTTCATGTTCAAAGCCTTTGCTAGGTCGTGTTCCATAAAAATGATTGTGTCGTCTGCATACTGTAACACAGACACACCCCCCTCAACTAAATGAGGTATAAGCCCCCCCACTTGATCATCATCTTTTGCCCTATTAATTAAGATTGCAAGCATGTCCGCTACCACATTAAACAAAATAGGCGATAAAGGGTCCCCCTGCCTAAGACCCTTCAAGGTTTGAAAATTATGCCCAATGTCCTCATTCACTCTTACCCCAACACTCCCACGGGAAATAAATTCTTTCACCCAATGACACCATTTAGGATGAAAACACTTCATCCGCAGAGCTTGTAACAAAAATGGCCAATTAACTTTATCATACGCTTTCTCAAAGTCAATCTTTAGAATAACCCCATCCAATTTCTTCCTATGAAGTTCATGGATTGTCTCGTGAAGAACAACTACTCCCTCCAGTATATGTCGTCCAGGCATAAACGCGGTTTGGGTTGGTCTAACCACCGTATGTGCCACGTTGGTAATACGGTTAGTCGCGACCTTTGTAAACATTTTAAAACTCACATTGAGAAGACAAATAGGACGGTATTGCTGAATTTGTATTGCATTCTCTTTTTTGGGCAACAGAATAATAGTTCCAAAATTTAAATGAAATAATGGAAGCTCCCCCTTGTGGAAAGCTTGAAACATGTCCATTAAATCGGATTTAATAATGTTCCAACATTTTTGGTAAAATTCCGCTGGAAATCCATCAGGCCCTGGTGCCTTATTTCTTTCCATTTGGTCAATAGCATCATGTACCTCTTTTTCAGTAAATTCAGATTTTAAAATCTCATTTTCATCATCCGAAAGCTGAGGAATGTCCGCCACTACGGACTCCTCCATTGAGAAAAAGTTATTTGCAGGCGCTCCGAAAAGGTTCTTATAAAATTCTGAGATATAAATCGTTAGATTTTCTTGACCAACCACAATGCCCTCATCTTGTTCTAATTGAAAGATCTTCTTTCTTCTATGTTTACCATTGGCTATCATGTGAAAATATTTAGTGTTATTACCCCCTTCCTGGACATGTTTAACTTTAGCTCTTTGTGCCCATTTTGATTCTTCCTCTCTTCTGAGCGCTGATAACTTATCATTCGCATCTCTTAGAACCTTTCTCTCATTATTCAACAAAGGATTTGATTCGGACTTGATTTCCAAAACCTCAATTAAGTGCACTAACCGATCCCTCTCCTTTTTATATATACTACTCATGTTTTTTGCCCATCCCCGCAAAAAACTCCTAAGATGACGTATCTTGTTTTGCCATCGCTCTATAGGAGTTTCCCCTTTTAATACCACGTTCCACTCTCTCTCTATCATCTCCAAAAAACCTTCTTTGCGCAACCAAGATAATTCAAAAGAAAATTGAGATTTGTTTCCGAGGTGAGCTTGTTCACCCGAATCCAAAAAAATAGGAGAATGATCAGAACCGGCCCTAGTAAGAGCCCTAACCGAGACTAGCGGAAATTTATGCTCCCACTCCACATTGGATAACACTCTATCTAATTTTTCATGCGTGGGGTATCTCTATGATTAACCCAAGTGTACTGTCTACCAGAGAGTTGGATTTCTTTTAAATCTAAACTCTCGATAATAGAATTGAAAAGAAAAGGCCAACGAGAATTGAAATTATCATTACTTTTATCCTCTTTCCGACGTAGAATGTTAAAGTCCCCTCCTACTAATAAAGGCTTAGATCCCCGCTCACAGATACGAACCAATTCGGCAAGAAATTCCTGTTTTTGGGCGTCTTGTGCAGCTCCATAAACAGCAACTAGAGACCATTCGAACCCATCTCTTTTAGACACAAGATCAAACTTTACACATCTGTTTCCATTAGACACCCCTTTAACCTCTAGGGTAGACTGATTAATTCCAACTAAAATACCGCCAGACCTCCCTTGTGGAGGTAAACAGTACCATGCAATATCCAACCCAGCCGCTAAAAACTTAAGAAAAGGAACAGAAAAATTGTCCCTGCCTGTTTCTTGGATAGCAAAAAAATCTAATTTGTGTTCACTTATAGTTTCATGAATAAACCAGTGTTTAGCCGTATCCCCAAAACCATCACAATTCCAAAAACACCCTTTCATTTGAAATTATAAAATCGTCGACTTTCTAAGTCTAGCACTCCGGCGACTTGCTGAAATCTCACCTACTACTTTTTTTCTTTTTAGCTCTGGTGACCTTTGTAACCGTGACCGGAGGATCCTTGTGATCCAGGACACCCTCGAGTTCCTCATCCATAAGATCAACAGATAATTTGTTTGCTTCATTTAAAACCAGACTACCTAACTCGTCACTCTCAGTAGCCATTTTAATCTCTTTGTTCTTAAGCATGGTTAGCGTTCTATCCAAATCCAGACTTTTTAACAAGTGCACCGAACTCTCAACTTGACTAGGTGATTTACCCAAGGATATCCCTAGCTTAGAAGCCCTAGCAACAACAACATCATTTGGAATAGAGGCTAAAGTAAAATTTTGCACGTGAACCGTACCTGATGCCTTGCCATAAGCGCGTTCCCTAGCTCGTTGTTGAGCTCGGTCCAATTGTGTGGCATCAGCATTTGGTTGCGCTCGAAGACGATCGCTGGATCTTGTATTCAGCGCCTCCGTTTCAGAAATTCCTCCATACGATATCACCTCTTCCCTTGAGTACCGGCCACCCAAAAAAACCCCAGTCCCCACCGATGTACCCTGCGCCATTGGAGAAGATATAACTGTGTCCACAAGAGCTGCTTTCCCCTTAGACATGGTTATAGGTGACCTCTCTCCCACCTTGTGTGGTGTAACGAAACCCTCTGAACTATTATCAACGACAGCCGACAGACCCCCTTCCTTCGATACCACCTCCTTTACATGCACTATGGAATCCGCATTTCTCTCCGTAACAACCAATATTTCTTGCAACTCGTCGGGCAGCAATGTTTTAGAAGTAACATCGCCCCCTCGCTTAGCAGGTGCCGACTTAGGTACTTCGGCTTCCTCTTCCTCCACTAACTGAAACCAACTTTTAGCAGGTTCGGATGTACTCCCTTTGTATGGTGAAGCCACCGCAGACTCAAGGGGAAACACCATCGTGCCCACTTGCAAAACATCAAGAACATCTGCTGTTTTATCATCTGTAGACTCAAGGGGAGACACCACCGTGCCCTCTTGCAAAACATCAAGAACATCCGATGGTTTATCCTCGACCGCCTCGGATGCCTTGTCATCCATCTCACAATCATCAATATTATCATCTGATTTTTCTTGGTCCGATTTCTTGGTTTCATCATCACCTTTGTCATCATCCATCTTCCCACCCCCCTGATCATTGTTACTACCATCAAACATGTTCCCCCCATCAGCATTTGGATCGTGCATAGTAAAGTCTCCAGCAGCCACAATCGTGCCATC
The DNA here is from genome assembly GCA_026929855.1 of Poa annua. Taxonomy (NCBI): domain Eukaryota; kingdom Viridiplantae; phylum Streptophyta; class Magnoliopsida; order Poales; family Poaceae; genus Poa; species Poa annua. Next base: position 3,739,972 of record CM049427.1, on the reverse strand, counting down.
CTCAGCTTCTATGTCAACCAGGATGCCAAAACCCTCCCCATCATACAAGAAATCAAGTGATCTTGGTATGCCTTCGGGGTTGGCGCAATCCACTCGCAGCCTAGGAGTTCCATGTTCTCTTGTGAATTTCATGTCCACCTCCTTGGTCTTTCCAACAAGAGACCCCACAGCGAACAACGCTAAATAATCCCTACAAAGAGTATCCGGGCAACCTGACACCCTAATCCAAATATCATACAACCCCCATTTATCAACATCACTCGATTTCCAATCTTCAAAACGCATTGAGAGAACTGTTCCCTCGACATCAATCGACTTAATTCTTTTCAGCCGAGAAAGATCTGCTTTGGTTGGGAAAACAACTCTAAAAACTGTATCACCCGCAGGACTAATTTCCCATTGATGATCACCGGGAACCAACCATTCTAATTCTTTCAGCACTTGTACTGTTGTCATAGAACCACCTGACACAATTATCTTTCCCACCTTGCCACTCTCATTTTTCTCTCGTAAATTTGCTGACTTATCAACCTGGAAGAACATAAGGCAATCCCGAGCCATCCCGTATAAAGTGGCTGTAGGTTTCGGCATTTTTGGCAAAGGACACGCATCATCACCATGCAATGCGGAATCACAAAAAATACAAAGTACTGCCTTGCAGTCCGTCGCAACGTGTCCAGTAAGATCACATCTAAAACAAAGAGTTTTATCAACCTTTCTCGTGTTCCCAAGACCCATTGGTGCAGCGGCGACTTTTGCCACTTCCTGTGATTTGTCTTGAGCATTGTCCAGCACCACCTTGGGTCTATACTCTTGCTCCTGCCCCCTTGCACCCACCTCCTTCTCAGCCAAAGGGGCGGCACCAACACTCCCTGAAATTGCTCCCATGTGCCGTGGAGCAAACCCTCCCTCCCTGTTGGAGTAGTTGCCCCGGCCATTAAAGTTATTCTGCATACCACGGGGCCTCATGCTATTTTGCTGCGCATTACGATGTCCAAAGCTTGTCGGACCATTGCGGTACCTCTGATTAGCATTAAGCCCAGCTCCCCCGTATTGATGCCTGTTATTCCCCTCGTAGTAACCTTCATTGAAACTCCCAAAATTCCCTCCGAATTGCCCTGTAGCTGCAGCACCTTCGGTTCTATCAAAACCAGCTCGTTGATTTCCAAACGAAGATCCACTCCCCTCTCCCCGTTGAAACTGACTAGGACCAGACGGATGAAAGTTCCTAGGCTGGGCTCCTTGTGTTCCCATGCCACCGCCCGAACCACGGCCAATCACTCCCTGTTGATGCCCACTGCGATTGGCGCCCCGATCCTCCGAGAAGCCCTCACGGTTATGCTGCCGACCATAGCCAAAGTTACCACCATTGCCCGCTCCTCTTGTGGCCATCACGTTCACGAACGACCTGCGAGCACCAGTGTCTAGCGACGGCTGGGGCTGCGGTAGGGTAGAACGAGAAGAACGAGCGAGAGATGACGGACGTAACCCTAAAACTCTGTTAGCGAACACCGACCTGGGCCTTGTGCCTCTCGGTTTAGAAAGAAAAAAGGATTTCTTTGGGCCCTTGTGACCCTGTTTTTTTTTTCCTGCACCTGTGGACCACGTGAGACCTTGTGCCTCGTGAGATCAATTGTATGATGCAAATTTGAATTTCGAAACCCGCTAATCACGTGATATACAATGGGTCACCCTTGTCTAGATAAACAATCCGCATGTGGCAATACACCATCCATTGCGATTATCCGATTCACAAAAACTTGACAATATATATAGGTCCAAACTTTTAAACCCATGCCATATTTATCCAAGTTTCTACTTCCTCGCTGGGATCATCTCCTCGGGAGACACTTGACCAGCACTGTAATTTATCTATTTTGTAAAAGCACCAGAATGAACATAATAGGATGCATTGGTACTATTCTAAGTGTATGTGTGCTCTGCGATTTACTGGGTCAAAATCGTAGAAATGACTCTAACTAAAAATACTTGAACACTTCACATGATAGCGGCCGGGAACATTTCAATAACCATAGGAAATCATCACATGCGATGGTGCGAGAAACAACCTGTGAAGCAAAGATTCAATGAACGCTGGGAACATCCACACTTAGAACAGAACGCGAGATTAATGCACACCCAACAGCCAGCAAAGGAAAACAAACCAGGAGGAAGAGCACAATAACCATCTCTACGAGTAGAGGGCACGCCACGCTTCAAGAGAGCGGTCAAGGACCGGTGCAACAAAGATGACATAGAAGACAAACCTGCACGCAAAACATGAGATCAGTGCACACCCAACAGCCAGAGGAAAAAAATCAAGACAAACAACACACTAACCACTAACCAGTTCGACGAGTTGAGGGCACACCATGCTGCAAGACAGCAGCCGAGGACAGGCGCACCACAGATCGACGGAGAAGACGGACCTGCACGGAAAGAACAAGAGTAAGCTAGCAGCAGCAACTAAAGATCGAAACCAGCAACTAAGGAAGATTAATCAACGTATACACCGTGCATAAGCTAGCAGCAACAACTAAAGTTCAAAAAAAATATCAACCAAGGAAGATTAATCAACATACACCCTGTGCATCCTGCTGCGGCCGGTTGCCAAGACGAATGATACGCCGTCGATCATCGCAAGAAACATAAGACTCAGCCGAGCCTGCGCGAGATTGCGGAGATCAGACCTTGCTGCATGCTTCGTCTTCTCTCTCCGCGCCAACGGCGGCTTTCTCTCATGGCGACCGTGGCTGGAGTGGCCGCCGTGCCCATCCAATGTCCCAGAGAAAAGAGACGACCTTGCTGCATGCTTCGTCTTCTCTCTCCGCGCCAACAGCGGCCGCCCCTCGAACTCAAAAACCATAGGACAGCAATCCCCGGCCAAAGGGCCTTGTTGCTCTTCTTTCTCTCATGGCGACCGTGGCTGGAGTGGCCGCCGTGCCATCGAATGTCCCAGAGAAAAGAGACGACCTTGCTGCATGCTTCGTCTTCTCTCTCCGCGCCAACAGCGGCCGCCCCTCGAACTCAAAAACCATAGGACAGCAATCCCCGGCCAAAGGGCCTTGTTGCTCTTCTTTCTCTCATGGCGACCGTGGCTGGAGTGGCCGCCGTGCCATCCAATGTCCCAGAGAAAAGAGACGAGAGAAATATGTAAGGATAAACTTGCCTGGTATCCATGTGGTCATTGATTAGGGTGGGTCCATAAGTCCACAGTTCCATTATTAAAAGAAAGAGGCAAAGTGCAAGCAACCAAACGATACCCACCACCACCGGTTGGACAAAAAAATAAGGGACCAATCGAATGGATTGGATGACCGGCTAGAGCTTGGCTACCGGGTAAAAATAAGACAGACCGGCCAGCCATTATGCATAGCAACCGGGATAGCAACGGAAGAGACCCGTCCCAACTGGATAGACCATAGAGTAGGCAACGGGACGGGAAAAGAAAAAGGAAAAAGATGACGAACAAGCTGACGTGAGGCTAAGGCAGGATCCACCGAGCAGTGACATAGGTAAAGAAGTCCAAAGTCAATTTTAGCGGCTACAGGTACACACGTTAATCAGCGAGAGGTCAAGAAAGGAACGATCGCGGAGCGTGCAGGAAACCCACGAGCTTTAGGATAGTAGAGTATAAGAGTATATGCATGGACGTTACATTGCTCGAGAATTTGGGATTCATGAAACTGTAGCTGAGACGAGAAGGCAGAAGGGATACCTGGCCCTGACCCCCCATCCCAAGGCCCACTTGAGGGGAGATCGAAGAATTCTGAGAATTTAACTGCATAATAATAAATGAATACATAAGAAATGTGGAAGCGATGACTACAAAATTGAGTTTTTTTATACTTAAAATATTAAGATCGTACATGACATTAAGGAATACCTCCAAAGTTATTACAAACTTAACTAATTGATTAATGCCTTAGTAAAGGAACAATTAGCATAATAGCATCTAAAGAGGAGATTGCACTAGATATCAACCTACAAGAAGACTTTGAAGTTAGAAATGCACCTATGTAACATGCATAGAATCGAAAGTCAATATATTCAACTATTTTATGCTTCTTGACTAAAGGAAAGCCTTGAGATATTTTATGCACCTATGTAACATTTTTTATTTATATATGGTAACAGCAGGAACAACCTGTTGTAAGAGGGGATTTGGCGGCTGGGTAGAAAACTGCTTCTGGCTTGTGCCCGAAACATTAGAAGCATTAGGAAGGTTGCCTTGCTGCTGTGGTACTTGCAATCTTTGACTTTGTAAATATTTCTCCCTGTGGTCAGCAACCTCGGATCTTCCACGAAACTGCGCCTGAAAATATGAGCAGGTAAATGTCCTATATTTCTACAAGCCTACTAATATAGTTTGACACAATGAGGCATGAACAAAAATGTACAAGAGGGAAAGCACGTTATTTAGATGCATCATGATACAAAAACAAGAGTTCACGAATGGTACAATATAAAAGCTTAATATAAATCTCCATACGATTTGACTAAGCTGAAACTAAGAAAACGGAAATATTTACTGAACTATTTGTATATCTGGCTCGCCTAAAAAGTTCTATGATCAATGACAACATTTTCAAGAGCACAGTTGAATTCAGAATTTAACAGGGTCAAAGGCACGTACAGTTTCACTTTGATTTTGAAAACCAGCAGGAGCCTGAGACCTCCACTGAACACCAGAAAAAACTGGAGAAAAGACCCTTCCTCCAAGAATGGTACTTTCACTGGTGTTATTAGAATCCGAGCTAATTGCATCGTTGGTCCTCAGAACTGGCTGAGGTTGAACCTTATTACCAAGAGGTGAAACCAACTGCTGAGAAAGACCAGTGATAACTCTCTCGTCAGTATTCAATATGTTTCTTTTAGACAAGTCATTTCTTGCAGGAATTGCACCAATCGATCCATTTAACCCACGAGTAATACCCCTGCCAAGACCAATGTTACTAATTGCAGGAGTCGGTCTACGTGGAGGAAAGTTCATGCTATCATCATCCTTCAAGGCACTAGATGAGTTTGCAGGAGTTGAAGTAACAGTAGGCATGCTCTCTGGAGCACTTCGAACAGGAGCAGAAGCTGAGAACATTGCAGGTACTGTGGTAGGAATAGATGGTCGTACTGGGCCTGGGGAACTAATGGTATCTGCCAAAACAGAAACATCTGCAGCAGTGGTACTAATGACAGTGGGACAACTGATACGGAAGGTCCCAGATTTCCAACTTTCGGAGGTGGTGTTTGTGGCACCGGTTTAGGATTACTTTCTAGTGAAGTTGTTTCCTCTGCTTGATCTTGTGATGTCCCTTGTGAGGTTGTTGATACAGTAGCCTGAAGAAAAGGGAGAAAAGGTTGGTAAATCAGCATATTGACAAGTGGCAATAAGGATTGTACATTAGAAAATAACCTAGCTGGGCATAGTTCCTCAGTCTTGTGAGTGTGTTATTATTAGTGGACAAATTAGCAAACAGCATGGGTATTCATATTCAACCATTAATTCTACAGGAATGTGATCTAATTAATAACCAATTCTGAATAGCATGTTACCTAGGTGAAGTTGCTGTCGGACTCTTCGTACTCATAACCACAGTTGTAGAAATAGCAGCAACACCCTGCTACACAAAAAAGCCAAAGATATATAATTACCCATATATAACTAAAAGATGAAGAGCTGCATAACCTCAACACATGGTTGAGAAATTATCTCCACCAATGTAGCAGACTAGCAGTATTTATAAGAAAGAACATACGAACTGGTAGTTTTGTCAGTTATTTCTTTTAAGATAATCAGAATGACAAAAGGAAAACAAAGCAGTACAGCTCAGGATTCCACCTTAATAAGCACGGAAGGAGCAAGTGAAACCATGTCTTCAAGTGCTTCAACCTTCTCCATAGGTAATGTGCTATACAGATCCTCAACATCACTAAATTCATCAAAATCTTCCTGAATTGGATAAAAAGATTAATAGTCGGAACAAACAAAAGATCCACAATGTGCTTGTAGGTTATCACAACTCTCACTCAGTTATATCGAAAATGGCGATTAAGACAGCTAAGCGGGAAAACAATCACACCTGGTTACGTTCAACATAGTCTTCTAGGAAATCTTTCACATCATTGACTTGCTCAGGACTCAACTCATCATTATCCAAGAGTCTCAAGATTGACTCCAATTTTTTTATATGAGCTTTATGCCGCGTAAAACTGATAATACATAATTTAATTACTTCCTCTATACTAGAGATTGTCATAAGCAAGTTTCAGTACAGTAGACAGTAAATCATCATCAATTTGCAATGCTATACAACTGATCATACCAATCGAGGAGGTCTTTGTTTTCCTTTCTTAAATGACAGTCCTTCAAGCTCTGCTTCAAAATTATCAATCTGATTTTCCAAATCACTAACCTGTAAACACAACCCAAAAATAAATTATATTGCATCAATATACAGCAAACAGAATAGAACAAATAATAACAGCACAAAACACAAAGTAATGAGGTTCAAAGTAATATTAATAAACCACAGCAGATTCAAGTATAATGCAAGTTGTACTTTCAGAGTAATCTGATCAAAGAAATTAGCCATCAAATTCTGAATAGTCCTGTAGTCCAATAAACGTTTTTGCAACAACACGGTAATGACTGATATAAAAATCAATAGCATTGGTAGAGTCAAGTTCGCATGCAAGTGGTATTTTTACTTTTTCAGAATAATCAGATCAAAGAGACAAGTCATCTAAATTCTGCATCATCTATTATCAGTAGTCATGAGGCAGAATCTGCAAATCCATGTCTATCAGAACAAACAATAAACTCTAGAAAAAACAACAATACAAATGTACATGTGGTGGGTAACTTAAGGTGCATTCAACATACCACACTGTTAAGCCAATCTCTTGTTTCAGCTTTAGCCTTCTCTCTAGGATCCCGCGACATACAAAATGAGATTCACAACAGCTGAAGAAAAAGGGATTCAATTAATGTATAGATCAAGGCTCACACTCTTGAAAAGCTGCTGTGTGTGAAACCAGCCACTAATCAGATAGTGAAGACAGGAAAATTATGTAAAGCTAGACCAAATGTTACAAAAAGTGATGCCTATATTATCACTTACGATACATAGATGAACTTTCTAAACTGCCATTGTAATTGGTTTCTGGTGTTTTGTTACTTCTGCTCATTTGTGAAGTGAAAGTATAGATCGAGATAAAGACGTATTGAATTTTCGAAAGACACGTATAGCAATGTTGTTTGTCTCGCGTGCAGAGACTAAACTATTACCAAAGTTTTTTAATCTAAACCAACAATGTTAGAGCATTTTACAACATGTCAGTCACCGAAAGAGAAGAATCGTGCGATACAAAAAAAGAAAACCAGTTAAAAAACTAGAAGAAGCAGATTCCAGAAATATAAGAAGTGTCCAGTCTTGGAAAGAACAGGTATATAAATGAATTTGTTACAAGAAAAACTAGGGAACTTTGATAACAAGTAGAAAGGAGACCGCGTGCTTACAGTTTTTGGTTGTTGACCTAAGCCTTCCTTCGAAAAGGCCTTGGTTTTAGTTTCCTTCTCACAGACCTTAAATCGTTCCATTCCGCGTTCAATCTGCTTGAGATGCATTTTCTGGAACTAACCTATTAACAAGATGCGACAGTGCCAGTTCCTGTTTTCTGCTGTTTTTCCTTTTTAGAAAACCTGTTAAGGAAATATCCTCGGAATTGGACGAAAATCAACGAGCGTCACTATTTCACCGACATGTCCACGAAGTCCAAAGGGGGGGACGGAGAAGCGCCAGGAGCCGCCACACCACCCTAGGGTGCGGCCCCACTGCCAACCACGCCGAGGGGTGGTGTGGGCCCCTCGGTCGCCCTCCGACGCCGCCCCTTCGCCTATTTATTCCTCCTGCCCCGAAAACCCTAGAACCAAGAAGGATTTTACGAAATATGACTCCGAGCTCCGCCGCCATCGACACCAAGTTTCCGAGGTCAGAAGGTCATATTCCGGCACCCTGCCGGGACGGGGATTGACCCTCGGAGCCTTCTCCATCAACGCCACCGCCTCCATCATGCTCCGTGAGTAGTTCCCCATGGACTACGGGTTCTTGCAGTAGCTAGTTGGTACTCTCTCTCTCCCATGTACTTCAATACAATGATCTCATGAGCTGCCTTACATGATTGAGATCCATCTGATGTAATCGGTGTTGTGTTTGTTGGGATCCGATGAATTGTTACATTATGATCAATCTATCCATTAAAGTTTGTGAGTTATTGTTATTGCAATCTTGTTGTGTTTAATACTTGTCACTAGTGCACGAGTGGCATGATCTTAGATTTAAGCTCTATAATTGTTGCTTAGAATATATCTACAAGTTGTTTGCACATGTCTTTGTCCGGAACCCGAGGCCCCGGAGTGACAACAACTGGGATAACCGGAGGTGATGGTTTTGACATGAGGATCACATGTTTTCACCAAGTGCTAATCCTTTGCTTCTATGCTCTATTAAAAGGAGTATCTTAATTACCAGTAGTTTCCCTTGAGGCCCCGCTGCAAACGGGCTGGTAGGACAAAAGATGTTATGCAAGTTTCTCATTGCGAGCACGTATGACTATATATGGAAAACATGCCTACGTGGATGTTCTTTCTTAATGCTATTTCAATTCTGTCAATTATCCAACTGTAATTTGTTCACCCAACACTTGTTCTTGGAGAGTTACCTCTAGTGTAGATAGCTGGGAACCCCGGTCCATCTGTCATTGATGACGTGAAAGCACACGTTCGTTGGGAGACCCCAAGAGGAAGGTATGAAGCAGTGCAGCAGCAAGTTTTTCCTCAGTATGAAACCAAGGTTATCGAACTAGTAGGAGTAAGAAATCACTTCTGAAGGTTGTTGGCGGCGCCATTTACGATTACCAACGTGGAACCTGCACACAACACAATCAAACTACTTTGCCCCAACAAAATAGTGAGGTTGTCAATCTCACCGGCTTGCTGAAAACAAAGGATTAAACGTATGGTGTGGAAAATAGTATTTAATTGCAGAGAATGAAAAGGAACAATGATTGCAGTTGGTTGTATTATCAGTGTAAAAGAATGGACCGGGGTCCACAGTTCACTAGTTGTGTCTCTCCATAAAAGATAACTAACATGCTGGGTAAACGAATTATAGCTGGGCAATTGACAAAATATTTGAAAGGACACGGATGTCGCCTAGAGGGGGGGGGTGAATAGGCGATTAAAATTCTTTATGGTTTAGGCTTGAATAAATGCGGAATAAACTAGCGTTTAATTTATCAAGCACGAAACCTAAACAAGCTAGGTTTACCTATGTGCACCAACAACTTATGCTAAACAATATAAGCAAATATGTGATAGCAAGATATATTACTTTAAGCTCGATGGCTATCACAAAGTAAATAGCATAAGTAAGAAGCTCGAGTATAGAAATACCGAGGCACTTGGAGACGATGATTTATCCCGAAGTTCACTTCCCAATGGAAGCTACGTCTCCGTTGGAGCGGTGCGGAGTCACAAAGTGATCCCCGAATAGCCGTCAAATGGCACACCGTAATCTCCTTCGTGCCTCCACCAATGTGGAGTGCCACGAACCACTATGGGACACTTGAGGGTGCTCACCAAACCCGTACAAGGATGAGGCACACTCCACAACTTAATTGGAGGCTCTCACCGAATTCCCGCGGCTCCCAAAGCCACAAGAATCACAAGGTTGGGGCACGACTCCACAACTTAATTGGAGGCTCCCAACTATCCCGCGAGCCACCAAAACTCCGAGATCAACAAGGACCGTCTAGGGCACTCCAAGTACCCAAGAGGACAAGCTCTAGGGCACCCCAAGTACCCAAGAGTAACAAGCTTCTCAACTTCGATTTCCACGTATCACCGTGGAGAACTCAAACCGATACAACCGATGCAATGGGCAAGAACACAAGAAGTGCTCAAAATCCTTCACTCTCAAATCCCACCAAAGCAACTAATGCTATTGGGGGGAGAAGAGAGGAAGAACAAAGAGGAACACCAAATCCCTCCAAGATCTAGATCCAAAAGCTTCTACTCACTTAGAGGAGAGATTGATTGGTGGAATGGTAGATCTAGATCTCCTCTCTCTTTTCCTACTAATTAGAGGCAAGAATCATGGAGGAATAGAGAGAAAGCAAAGCTTCAAAGGGTCAACAATGGGGGGCAAAACCGTGCTCAAGCACTAGTTGGCTGGAGGAAGGTGGAGGGGTATTTATACCCCTCCCAGGAAAAGAGCCGTTGTAGCCAGAAACATCGGATATTCCGAGCAAAGTATGCTCGGAAAATCCGACTGCTCGGATAATCCGACTCACCAATACTCGGAAAATCCGAGTGAGTACAGGAGCCTTTTGCTTCGAGTCCTTAGCCGAAATCTGAGCAAACTTGAGAATCGGATAATCCGAGTCGACGGATAATCCGAGTCGGCTAGGACCGGATAATCCGATTCCCCTGCTTGAGCAAAACAGACAGAAACAGCAAAACTTGAAATGCAATAACTGTCTCGATCGAACTCCAAAACAGGTGAAACCAATTTTGTTGGAAAGGTAACGACAAGGAGAAGGCCTAAAAAAAGTGGAAATATTAAGAACCATAAATAGAGTTAAGTTGACACACATGGGAGGGTGTGGAACTTTCCTCACGGATAAACCGATAATATTTCCAACCCGAAAACGCAACAAGTTTTCCATACGAAATCCGTTTACGGAGAACTTGGGCTTGTTATGAAGATCACAACAAGCACCAAAACCCAACAAGGAGAAAACCCAAATAAGAACCAAGAAAGATGAAATGCCAAGTATGCAAAGGTTTGAGCTCTCTCCAACTGATACGCTAAAGCTCAATCGAGAGCCCCTCTTGATAGTACGGTATCTATCCAATAACCCGGTCTCCCGACTAACAACATGAGACCGGTAAAATAGAAACTCTAACAAGATCATACCTTTGCCTTGCGCATTCCACTTGAATAGATGATGGCGATCTTGATCTTCTCAAGTGGACCACCTTTCTTGATTGCGCTTCGCTTGGTGAAGATCCACATATTTCTCCCCCATACTCCACTATGGGAGAGCCTCTCATCGGCACATCTTCACTTGACCATTATCTCCAAATGGGTGGCAAGCTTCAAGCATATGATATCTTCGATATACTTCTCTTGAACTTGCACATCTCAAGGTTGATGACGATCACCACTTGACGTCATCCTTCATGTGCTATATGAAATCTTCATTTGATGCTAGCCCATAGAAAGATACCTAACCACACATAGAAATGACACACACATATCATGGGTTTGTTCACAAAGCTATATGGACAATTGCTTACCATACCAAGAGATACGTGATCCCACTTGGTACATCTTTTAGCTTTGTGTGTTGATCAATATCTTGATTAACCTTGTATCTTTCCTTCTCTTTTCAATGGATGATGTCTTGAAGATAACCATGAATGATCACATAATCCTTTTCTTCAAGACATACTTGCAATATGCTCAACTCACATATGACCAATCATCGGATAACTCCTCGAATAATAACTTGGTCATCACATACTCTTCTTCTTGATCATATCAAGTATATATCCATACACCTCGATGATCTTGATGCCAAATACTTCATTATATCAATATATTCATGGCATCAACCTTGAATCCAACATATGGAGTTCAAGCAAGGACTATGGACAAACACTACAAGTACAACTCAATGCAACCATTAGTCCATAGGGATTGTCATGAATTACCAAAACCACACATGGGGGCCATGCCCTTTCAATATTAAGCGCATGACAATGCATATATATGACATGATGATTACTATGATATTCATGCGGGCATTACGACAAGATACATAGACCGTTATCCAACAACACCTATGACTAATAATCCACCTCCAGGTTGTCATACCGAGTTTCCCGATGGTATTAAGTTGCAAGCAACGGATAATTGCATTAAGTAATGTGCGTAATGTAAACAAATGCATTAGACTTAACAGACGTACCCTTAAGCTAAGCATCGGTTATTTTATCCCTAGTGGCAACAGCACATACACAATCTTAGAAATTGTTGTCACTCTCCCAGATTAAACGGAGGCATGAACCCACTATCTAGCATAAATACTCCCTCTTGGAGTTACAAACATCTACTTGGCCAAAGCATCTACTAGTAACGGAGAGCATGCAAGATCATAAATAACATATAAGATAGATTGATAATCAACTTGACATAGTATTCAATATTCATCGGATCCCAGCAAACACAACATGTAACATTACAATAATATGATCTTGATCATGATATGCAGCTCACAAGATCTAAACATGATAGCACAAAGTGGAGATCCTACAATCTAGCTAATGCCATGGACCCGTAGTCCAAGGATGAACTACTCACGCATCACTCCGGAGGCGGGCATGATGATGTAGAGCCCTCCGGTGATGATTCCCCTCTCCGACAGTGTGCCGGGAAGAGCTTCTGAACCCTCCCGAGCTAGGGTTGACGACGGCGGCGCCTCTGGAACTTTTCGTGGAATATGGCTCGGGTGTCTAGGGTTTTCCCGATGATGCGAATTTATAGGCGAAAGGGCGGCGGCTGGAGACGCCTGTGGGCCCCACACCACCCCCCGGCACGGCAGGGAGGGGGGCCGCGCTAGCCCATGGCGTGGCTGGCCCATGGCCCCTCTCCTTCTCCTCTCTGGACTCCGTGTACGTGATGGAAAAATAGGGATTTCAGAATTTGTTTCGTCCCATTCCGAGAATATTTCCAGAACAACTTTTCTAAAATACAAAAACAGCAGAAAACAGGAACTGGCACCGTGGCATCTTGTTAATAGGTTAGTTCCAGAAAATGCATAAAAATGCTATGAAGTGTATATAAAACATGTAACAACTGGTATAATATCAACATGGAACATCAGAAATTATAGATACGTTTGAGACGTATCAAGCATCCCCAAGCTTAGTTCTACTCGTCCTCGAGTAGGTAAAACGATAAAACAAAATAATTTCTGAGGTGACATGCTACCATCATAATCTTGATCAAATAGTATTGTAAAACACATGTTATGAATGAGGTGATCCAGGTCAATGGTCTATAGTTTGCTAGCAAATAGATAATAAGCAAACAACTGTATCATATAAGATAAACTTTTCATAAATAGTACTTTCGAGACAAGCATCAAAGAGTTTGCATAAGAGTTAACTCATAAAGTAATAGTTTCTAAGTAAAAGGTGTTGAACCAACACAAAGGAAGATTTAAGTTTTAGCATTTGCTATCAACTTTCAACATATATATCTCATGGATATTTGTCAACACAAAGCAATATAATAAGCACAATATACTTGCATATAAAAATTGTTGTACCAAAGATGACACTAGTGTTTGCTTCTAAGACAGAAAGAAGTAGGAAAACTGTCTCAACATAAAAGTAAAAGAAAGGCCCTTCGCAGAGGGAAGCAGGGATTAAGTCATGTGCTAGAGCTTTTTAAGTTTTTGAAATCATATAGAGAGTAAAAAAAATAAGTTTTGAGCTATGTATGTCGTTGTCAACGATTGGTAGTGGGTGAGAACAATACCCCCCTTGTCAACCAGACTTTCAAGAGCGGCTCCCATGAAGGACGTTATTTCTACCAGCAAGGTAGATCATCCCTCTTTTCTCTTTTCTTTACACATGCAGGTATTTCACTGGTTGGCATTGCTTGACTGATTGGATCAGGGCAAAAATGTGAAGAGAATTTTTGGTTAAAGCTGTAATTAGTTGGGACTGGGCACCCCATTTGCTAGCTCTTTTTGCAAAATTATTGGATAAGCGGATGTATATGCCACTAGTCCAGCTGTGAAAGTCTGACTGACAAGATTGATAGAGAATAACCCACATAGCTTCCTCATGAGCTAGTAAATAGGACACAAATAAGGAGTAATAAAGTTTTGAATAGTTTAAAGGTAGCACATGAAGTATTTACTTGGAATGGCAGGAAATACCACATATAGGTAGTTATGGTGGACACAAATGGCATGGATTTTGTCTCAAGGTTTGGATGCACGAGAAGCATTCCCTCTCAGTACAGAATTTAGGCTAGCAAGGTTATTTGAAGCAAACACAAGACATCAACCTAGTACACCAAGGCTCATATGAAAACATATTGTAAGCATTATATGACTCTACATTGTCTTCCTTGCTAACCAAACCCTTTTACTAGAAAATATCTAAACCTTAGAGATACCAATTATACAAACCAAGTTTCAACAAGCTTTCCGGTAGTTCTTTACTAATAGGTTTTAACTACACGATACAAAAGTTTAAGCATGAACTACTTGATATCTCAAAACAATTGACAAGTATCAAATTATCCATGACAGCGATCTACAAAAATATGTAAGTCTTTTCCATTATACCATCTACCACATGTAGCATTTTCTGTTCCAACCAAACACCAATCAACTTATTTCAACAAAAGCTCTCTTTAAACAATTATAATAAAAGCAAGAGAGTACTAATTCTAAAAGAACTAACAGCTCTGATAAGAGATGCATGCAAATCAGGAGCTAAAAAGCATAGCAGTAGCTAGACAAGAATACTCAACAACTATAAGTGAAGAATACGAGTATTCATAAGAAAAAGCGGAGCGTGTCTCTCTCCCAAACAAGAATGCTAGGATCCAATCAAGTTGATTCAGAAAATAAAATAACAATGCGAAAAATAAAAGCACACAGACGCTCCAAGTTAAACACATATGATGTGAAAGAATTAAAATATAGTTTCACTAGAGATGACCTGATAAGTTGATGATGAAGGCATCCCCAAGCTTAGACGCTTGAATCTTCTTGAAATATGCTTGGGTGACCCACGGGGGCATCCCCAAGCTTAGGCTCTTCACTCTTCTTGATCACATTATATAATCCTTCTCTCTTGACCCTTGAAAACTTCCGCCACACCAAACTCAGAGTAGTTCTCATTAAAGGGTTAGCGCACAATCAAAAAATCTTATGTTCTATATAGATAAAATTTGACTTTTAGTTTAAACATTAGCTACAGCCACTGATGTTATGTAGAGCTCTTCCACCAAAAAAAAGAATTCCACTCAACACTAGTAAAAGAGAGAATGCAAAATAAAAGACAAAATCTGTCTAAACAGAACAGTCCGTAAAGACGAATTTATTCGAGGCACTTACGTTGCTCAAATCGAAAAACTCAAAACTAACGAAAGTTGCGTACATATCTGTGGATCACGCAGAAATATTTGCAGATTTTTTCAATTTTTCTGTGATTTTACAAAAGTGAAACGGTGAACAGTAGAAATCTGTTCCTGCGCAGAAATCCAAATCTAGCAGCATCTTTATATTAGAGTCTTCACTTGGTACAACAATGTTAGAAAATAAAGATACGAAGGCATTGCTACAGAAGTAAACAACACCTTGACTCAAAAAGAAAAGAAAAATTGCAGAAATAAAACAATGGGTTGTCTCCCATAAGTGTTTTTCTTTAACGCCTTTCAGCTAGGCGCATAAAGTAAGAATCAAGTGTTTCCAAGTGAAGAAGCATCAATAGCCTTACGCTTAGCTTTCTTACCCTTACTCTTATCTTTAGGAAATAATTGGTGATAATTAGGTGTAACGGCGAAATTCATAGTGCCTTGGCCCATGTCTATGATTGCCCCAAAACGTTTCAACAGAGATCTCCCAAGTGTAATTTGTCTTGTTCCTGCATATTCAATAACAAGATAATCAATAGATATCGTTGCCCCTAGGAGTTTTGTAAATACCCCTTCAGCTACTCCTTTTGGTGATTTAATAGTATTATCAGCCAAGGTTATACATTCTTCACATTCGAAAGCTCCCACAGTTTTAAGGAACCATAAATTCCCCAGGCATCAAACAGAACTCAGACATGATATCACAGCGAGCATGTAAAGTTTCTCCATTGATAAGAACTTTTACTGAGGGAAACCAACCTGATGGTTCAGAATTTACTGGCACATTGTCATAATGTTCACGAATCTGATTATACCCTTCTTTTAGACCAGATATGTTTGTTTATGGGTATTTAGTCTATCATTTATGCTTATGAGGACCGAATCAATTTTACTGATCGGAGGGCTAGAAAGTGTAATCAATTTTTTAATAGCCTTAAAAGCTTGATGCCCATCACAACGAAGGAAATCTCCTCCTACCACAACATCTAAAGCATATCGGTAACAAAGAACAAGACAAAATAAAAGCTACTAAGGAGCAGGCTCAAAGTCATTTTAGGTTCAGTTTTAGCATAGGACTCAAAGATTCTAAACCAAGCATCCTTAAAACTCTCTTCACTTCCTTGCTTGAAAGTGAAAATCTCTTCCTCAGGTGACACGATGACACGAACAGGGCTAGACATGATAACAAAGCTGAAAATAAACTAGATGCAAGTAACTATTTTTTTTGTGTTTTTGATAAATAAAGCAAACAAGACAAGATAAAAATAAACTAAGCAAGACAATAACAAAGTAGAGAGATTGGAAGCGAGAGACTCCCCTTGCAGAAATCCTCTTACTCCCCGGCAACGGCGCCGAAAAATATGCTTGATGACGTGAAAGCACACGTTCGTTGGGAGACCCCAAGAGGAAGGTATGAAGCAGTGCAGCAGCAAGTTTTTCCTCAGTATGAAACCAAGGTTATCGAACCAGTAGGAGTAGAAATCACTTCTGAAGGTTGTTGGCGGCGCCGTTTACGATTACCAACGTGGAACCTGCACACAACACAATCAAACTACTTTGCCCCAGCGAAACAGTGAGATTGTCAATCTCACCGGCTTGCTGAAAACAAAGGATTAAACGTATGGTGTGGAAAATAGTATTTAATTGCAGAGAATGAAAAGGAACAATGATTGCAGTTGGTGTTATTATCAGTGTAAAAGAATGTACCGGGGTCCACAGTTCACTAGTGGTGTCTCTCCATAAAAGATAACTAACATGCTCGGTAAACGAATTATAGCTGGTCAATTGACAAAATATTAAGCACATGACAATGCATATATATGACATGATGATTACTATGATATTCAAGCGGGCATTACGACAAGATACATAGACGTTATCCAACAGCACCTATGACTAATAATCCACCTCCAGGTTGTCATACAGTGTTCCCCGTTGGTATTAAGTTGAAAGCAACGGATAATTGCATTAAGTAATGTGCGTAATGTAAACAAATGCATTAGACTTAACAGACGTACCCTTAAGCTAAGCATCAGTTATTTTATCCCTAGTGGCAACAACACATCCACAATCTTAGAAGTTGCTGTCACTCTCCCAGATTAAACGGAGGCATGAACCCACTATCTAGCATAAATACTCCCTTACAAGCATCTACTTGGCCAAAGCATCTACTAGTAACGGAGAGCAAGATCATAAATAACATATAAGATAAATTGATAATCAACTTGACATAGTATTCAATATTCATCGGATCCCAGCAAACACAACATGTAGCATTACAATAATATGATCTTGATCATGATATGCAGCTCACAAGATCTAAACATGATAGCACAAAGTGGAGAGACTACCATCTAGCTACTGCCATGGACCCGTAGTCCAAGCATGAACTACTCACGCATCACTCCGGAGGCGGGCATGATGATGTAGAGCCCTCCGGTGATGATTCCCCTCTCCGGTAGGGTGCCGGGTAGAGCTTCGGAACCCTCCCGAGCTAGGGTTGACGACGGCGGCGCCTCTGGAACTTTTCGTGGAATATGGCTCGGGTGTCTCGGGTTTTCCCGAAGATGTGAATTTATAGGCGAAAGGGCGGCAGTTGGAGGAGCCTGTGGGCCCCACGCCACCCCCCGGCGCGGCAGGGAGGGGGGCCACGCCAGCCCATGGCGTGGCTGGCCCATGGCTCCTCTCCTTCTCCCCTTTGGACTCCGTGTACGTGATGGAAAAATAGGGACTTCAGAATTTGTTTCGTCCAATTCCGAGAATATTTCCAAAATGACTTTTCTGAAATACAAAAATAGCAGAAAACAGGAACTGGCACTGTGGCATCTTGTTAATAGGTTAGTCCCAGAAAATGCATAAAAATGCTATGAAGTGTATATAAAACATGTTACAATTGGTATAATATCAACATGGAACATCAGTAATTATAGATACGTTTGAGACGTATCAGTAATCATCATTGCTTTCCCGTCAACTCCACGCAAGCAACTATTTTTTGGTGCCATTGCCTCTGTGTTACTGCTACTACTGCTCTCATATTACTGCTGCTTTCACATCACTGCTATTACTAGTGTTTTTTCCAGGTGCAACTGAACTGACAATTCATCTGTTAAGTCTTATAATTATTCTTTGTCTGCTCTTGTGTCGAATCAATAAATTTGGGTTTTACTTCCCTCGAAGACTGTTGCGATCCCCTATACTTGTGGGTCATCACGCGCACAACCATATTGAGCGGTTGCGACGCATGGCCATATCCCCTCCCCGCAGGCACGATCCCATGCCCTGCAGCTCGCCGCCGCCGTCCAAGCATTGACGGAGATGAGCTCCGTGGTGGGCTCGTGAGCAAGACGATGGCGGCCGCAGCGGCGAGGCAGAGGACGGCGAGGAGGAGCGAAGGCCAGGTGGAGGTCGACGCTGGTCGGACCGAGCGTGGCCACGAGGCGGGAGGATGGAGGGCGTGGATCCGTGGCCTGATACGTCCAAAACGTATCTATAATTTTTGATTGTTTCATGTTAATATTATGCTGTTGGCATTTATTTTTATATTAAGTTTATGATTTATTTGGACTAACCTATTAATAGTTGCAAAAGTACACAATGTTCTTGTTTTACACATTGATGTGTAGGAATTATCAACAATACAAGAGGAAACCTTGTTAGAGTCGAATTGGGACTTTCCTGAAATCTGTCTGAGAACTTTTTAAGAAGATTGTCAGTTTGACCCTCGAAGACGACGTCAAATGGAAATCAAATTAACTAGAAAGTTGTCGTAATTTTTCATACAAACATTTTAAGCCCGAGATCAGCCCAATCCGAGTTCGGACATGGCTTGTAGGCCCGTTTTGGTGGTACCCTAAAAGGGGATGACGAAAATCCGAGAGTCCATATAAAGGAGGAAACCTAGGTCGTGGAGGAAACCCCATACCCACGAATTTCCAGCCACCAAAGACACGTTTTTGCCTCCCCATGGACCTCATCTCCATGGGGGAGGGATCCCAAGAAGCCATGAAGGAAGGGGGCTAAGGGACGGCACATCCCCTCCATGCCGGCGGCGCGGGTGGAGCTTCACGCGCCACCGCCAGCGCCGGCGCCGCCCTGCGCTCCTCGCTGCCCCCTCCGCCGTATTCACCACCATCTTCATCACCAACTCCTCCTTGTATACAGTGGTTTATCCTTCCACAAACCTCTGTACCGTTCTATGTAAACATGGTGTTTGATCCTATAATATTTATCCTATGATCTATGTCATGTTTCTGTAGTTTATTTGTTCTTAGATTGAATGGTTCAATGTCTATGGTTCATTAGAGTTGTATGTTGATATGGTACTGTCCTTTGGTGTCCATTATACTTGTGCGCGCATGGATCAACATCTTGGGGTTAGTAGTATGTGAAACGAAGGGGGTAGTTCTGCCGGGGTGACAGAAACCTAAGGACTCGAACCGGTTAGTTGCACGTATGGGAGTAAGAGGACCATGAACTTAAGGCTATGGCTGGGGAAACCTTATTGCATTGTTAGTGTTTGCGGATGCCATCTAACAATCCAATCATATAGTACTTGTAATCCAAGTAGTGGAGTGCATGTATATTTAGCCTCTCCCACATAGAAAACTGCATCGAAGACAATGAACTAAGTACCTTTACTAATTAATCTTGGACAAAGCCATCACAATTACCACCACTTTTCCACACTCATGGTACTGTTAATTTATGGTTACTTAGTGTACTTTATTGTTGTAGCACTAACTTTTACTTTCTTGTATTAATTATCTCGTAGAGTATCTCTCATACCCGTATTGTTACTCTAGTATTATTTCCTAGATGAAGTAAACGTTTAGTGTGCGTAGAGTTGTATCAGTGGTTGATAGAACTTGAGAGAATACTTATCCTACCTTTAGCTCCTCGTAGGGTTTGACACTCTTACTTATCGAAAAGGCTACACGCGATCCCCTATACTTGTGGGTTATCAAGCCCTATTCTGGCGCCGTTGCCGGGGAGCCATAGCGTGGGGTGAATATTCTTGTGTGCACTTGTTTGCTTTATCTCTAAGTAATTTTTATTTTCAGTTTTAAGTTTTTATTTATCTTAGTATGGATAGGTAATGCGAATTATAAAAAAAATTAGTTGTACTTGTTATCTAAAAACGTTTTCAAAAAAGAGAGTGAATGGAAAGATGAGCAATGATTAATTGGGGGTCGACCTTGAACACTTGTGTTCATGCCTATGAAATCAAAGCAAATCTTTCCATGGAAGCTTCTCATCCAAAAACATGTAAATATTGTGTATATACCTCTGAACATAAAAATAAAATGCGAATTATAGTCTTTAGTTAATTGGAAGTTGATAGTTTTGCTTTGCTGTCCAGAAACAGATTTTCTGTGCTCCACCGTATAAAACATTTAAAATCACCAGAACGTGATCTTGATCTGAAATTTCTTGAGTGGAAATTAATTATTATTAGCTTTTTGCATTAGTTTTGACTTTTCTGATGTGAGTTACGTAGCTGTCCCGAAAAATTCGATCTTTACTGACTGTTTAGTTTAGATAGATTTCTGTGCTTCTCTGTAAATAAAATCTTAATAAATCTCAGAATAGTATTTTGACCTGAAAAGTTTTGTGCATGAACCTGAGATTATTATCTGTCTTACGTTAGTTTTGAGTTTTTTCATCTGAGCTACGTAGCTATCTCGTTAAGTGTCATCTTTACAGACTGTTCAGTTTTGGCAGATTGTTATGCTTATTTACTATTGTGCTTATACTCAATATTTATAATCTTTATTTGATCAATACAAGTTGTAAATTGGTTAGTATACAGTAGTTATCTTGAATTAAACCTGTCAATGCTTGAACATGAGTGGATTTTATTTAATGAGTACTAACCCTACTAATGAGTTTTGTGAAGTTTTTTGTGGATGTAGCTTATAAGATCTAATCAATATGGTGATATGAGATGAACAAGAAGACGCAAGAGCTCAAGCTTGGGGATGTGTAGGTACATCCCAATAACATATTCAAGAAGATACAATCATCTAAGATTGGGGATGCCCGAGTCATCCCCTATTCATCAACTAACATGAGGTTGTCTCGTTCATACTCTATATTACCCGTCCACATGATATGTATTGTCTTAACTTGTATTATAATTGCTTTTATATGTCTTGGTTTTACCTTCTTTAGTTTTATTAGGCTCTTTATTTGGTTTCTATTGCTTCTTTACTTTCACTTATAAATTCTAAACAACAAAAATATTTTCTTTTGTTTTGCTTCTTTGTTTGGTTCTTTATTTTGCTTTTATTTGGTTTTACTTTTGATTTTTTATTTAGAGTTTTCCTTGCAGTAGCTAGCATGTTTAGGTCTTGCTTATCCTCTGGTCTCTTAGTTTATCAAAAATAAAGTACCAAGTTTTACCCATTTAGCTTAGTTGATACATATGTAAAAAGTGATTTTCTGTTTTCAGCATCTACTGCTCATTGCGCGATTTTTCATATTTTACTGGAAACTCTAAAAATCATGTAAAATTCACTGATGTTGTATCACCGAATCCTCTGCATGCACAAGAATTGGCTAAAATTTCGGACATTTTTAAGAGCACCTAAAAATTACGTTTGCCAGCTGTTATTTTTCTAGACAGATTCCGACTTTTATTGCAAGAGTGGCCTCTTTGCGTTTTCATTTGATTCTTAATGGTTCTTACCTTTCATTTAGAAGTTGGCCATTTAAGCAACCTTTCTGTAACTTAGAAACAAAATTTGATTTGGTTTAATAGCAGCACCTTGGAAATATTATGTATTGCACTTTGTGCCTAGCTAAAAGGCGTTAAAGAAAAGCGCTTATGGGAGGCAATCCATTATTATTTTTATTCCTGCAATTTTTCTTTTATTGAGTCAAGGAGGGTGTTTACTTCTGTAGCAACTCCTTTGTATCTTTACTTTTTCGCATTGTTGTGTCAAGAGTAGTCTCTAATGATAAGATGATGCTAGATTTTGATTGCTGCGTAGGGACAGATTTCTGCTGTTCACCGTTTTATTTTTCCAAAATCACAGAAACATTATTTAAATCTGATTTTTTTTGCGTGATCCTCATATATGTATGCATCTTTTGTTAGTTCAGAGTTTTTCGATTTGAGCAACGTAAGTGCCTCGAAAAAATTCGTCTTTGCGTACTGTTCTGTTTTAAACAGATTATGTCTTTTATTTTGCATTCTCTCTTTTACTCGTGTTGAGTGGAATTCTTTTTTCGGCGGAAGAGCTTCACATAACATTAGTGGCAGTAGTTAATGTTTAAAGTATCGGTCATATTGCGTCCTTAAAGACATGTGAGTTTTTGATTGATGCACTAACCCTCTAATGAGATTTACTTTGAGTTTGGTGTGGCGGAAGTTTTCAAGGGTCAAGGGAGAAGAGTGATATAATAGGATTAAGAAGAGTAAAGAGCTTAAGTTTGGGGATGCTCCCATGGATCTCCCCAGCATATTTCAAGAAGACTCAAGCGTCTAAGCTTGGGGATGCCCAAGGCATCCCCTTCTTCATCGTCAAAATTATCAGGTCAGTGAAACTATATTTTAATTCTTTCACATCATATGTGTTGTTCTTGGAGCGTCTGTATCTTATTATTTATTTATCTTAGCATCAAACACCGGTTACATTAATAAGTTTATCGTCACATATTTTATTTATCCTCTATTCTCAACGTTTACTTGGTTAATGGATTATTTGTTGAAACTTAAAAATGATGTGTGGATGATATTGTTTAGTAGTTTATGTTTTCTTATGGTTAGTGATACGTCCATTTTGCATCACTATTTTATATCATAATTTACTGTTATTCATTGATATATTTCATATTTGAATGTGATAATTATGTTAGTTTATCTTATTTTGCATGTTTGATGATTATTGGAGAATTAACTGCCGGAGTCAGGATTCAACTTGAAAAAGCATCGTAAAGATACCTTATTTCTGAAGATCGACAATTCACGGAAATTATACAAATGTTCCTATTTTATCAGATACCGGAGGCAACCAAAAGGGGAGGCTGAGATGGGCCACGAGTGGCCCACACCACCACTCGGTGCAGGGTCCACCCTGGCCGTGTCGGAGCATGGTGTGGCTGCCCTGGCCCAACTCTGACGCTCCCCCCTTTGCGTACTTCCACCCCCATAAACCCTAAAACACAGAGATCCATCGGGGAAATATTCCGCCGCCTCCACGAGGCGGAAACTACAGAGAGAGAAAAAGCTCTCCGGCAGGGAGAAATCTGCCGGGGAAATTCCTTTCCGGAGGGGGGAAATCCTCGCCATCGTCACCGCCTTCACGCCGGACTTCATCGGGATCATCATCATCATCTCCACCGCCGTCACCATCATCTCCACCACTCCACTTCCTTCCGCTGTAACATCTAGGGTTAAACTTAGTGAAGTTCATAGGGGGAACTTTCCCGGTGTTGATTACTACTTGTGGTTGATGCTATTAAGTTTTATCGGTGAATTAAACTATATGTCCAGATTGTTATTCATCATTATATCACCTCTGATCATGATCCATATGATGTCTTGTGAGTAGTTTGTTTAGTTCTTGAGGACATGGGTCATGCTGTTAGTAGTGGAATTATGTTGAGTAATATTTAATAGTTTGATATTTAAGTTGTGGTGTTATTCTTCTAGTGTTGTCATGTGAACGTCGACTACATGACACTTCACCTTTATGGGCCTAGGGGAATGCATTGTGTATTTGGCTACTAATTGTGGGGTTGCCGGAGTGACAGAAACCTAAACCCCCGTTGGTAAACCAGTGCACGAGGGAGTGTAGGATCTCAGAGTTTAAGGTTGTGGTTAGATTTATCTTAATTACTTCCTTTATCTTAATTACTTCCTTGCAATGCGGATGCTTGCAATGGGTTTAATCACAAGTATGTATTAGTCCAAGTTAGGGCAGTGCATTAGCATAGGTTCACCCACACAACACTTATCAAACAATAAAGATTAATCAGCAGTATGAAGCGAAAGCACTTGACGAAATTCCGGTGTGTCCTCAAGAACATTTTGCCATCATAAGTAAACCAACTAGCTTGTCCTTTGCGCTAAAAAGGATTTGGCCACTTGCTGCAATTATTATTACTGTCTTTTATTTACTCGTATTTTATTTATCTGCTATATCAAAAACCCCTAAAAACTTGTCTGCTAGTTTTTACAGTGATTCCTTGATCAAAACTACTTGTCAACACCTTCTGCTCCTCGTTGGGTTCGACACTCTTATTTATCGAAAGTACTATGATACACCCCCTATACTTGTGGTCATCAAGACTATTTTCTGACGCCGTTGTCGGGGAGCTTTGTGCTATTGGTAAGTGGAATTGTTAAAGGAAACTTTTACTGTAAGTGCTATTTTTATTTCTGCTTGCTGCTTTATTTTATTATGGAGAGATCTCCATTCGAATCCCTATTTGGGAATACTACTGCCACTGCTAAGGTAGTAGATGAACCATCGCCTTCTATATTAGATCCATTTTAAATATCTATGAAAATTGTTGAACGTGTTATGGATAACCGCTATGTTGGGGATGGAACCATCCATCCTGGTGATCATTTACTTTTTATACATGAATTATGCGAGTTGGTCAAGTGTGCAGGTATTTCAATGGAAAAGGTCAAGAGGAAGTTATTCTCTATATCACTGAAGGGCCGAGCTGCGGAATGGTATAAGATGCTGAAGAATGGCCGATCTATTGGCTGGGAGGAAATTGTACCTCTCTTTTATTCTAAATTCTATCCTCCTAGTGAGATTCATCAAGATCGAAATCGCATATGTAATTTTTGGCCTTTTGCCTAAGCGTGGGGGAGATTGAAGTCACTGATGCTCAAATGTCCCATTCATGAGCTCCCAAGTAATATTGTTATCAATAAATTTTATGCAAGGCTTTCTCTTCATGATAAGGATTTATTGGATGCCTCTTGTTCGGGATCATTTACACGTACTGAAGAAGAAGTTAACTGGGACCTTCTTGACCGTATTCAGGAAAATACTGAAGGATGGGAGAACGACAAAGGTAGAAAGTCAGGTATAAATTATGATAACGAATGCATTAAATCTTTTATGGAGACTGATGATTTCTGTAATGTTAGTGTTGTTTATGGTCTTGATTCTCAAGTTGTTGCCAATTATTACAAAGCTTTTGCCTCTTATATTGATGTGCCTAAGAAGGATTTGAACAAATATCATGAACCTTATAAAGATAAACCCAATTCGGCCATTGTTAAAAGTATTGAAGTTAATACTGTTGATCACATTTTGCCAGAACCTTATATTGAGAAAATACCTTTTCCTGTTAAAGTTAAAGAACATTCTCTGATAGCTAGTGTGGTTAATAAAAGTGCCAAGAAAGCTTTAGAACCTGATGAACAAATAACTGTTGAACCTGCGGTAGCAATAGTAAAGGATTTGGTAACTGAAAATTTGGAAGGAGAACATATTATCTTTTGTGAGGATGCTTCTAATATTGTTTCGCACCCTGGTAGATCTAGGAAAGCAAGTGTACCTGTGCTTTCAGTTAGAATATGAGAACATTGCTATTATGGTTTATGTGATATTGGTGCAAGTTCTAGTGCTATTCCTTTTGAGCTTTACAAAGAAATTATGCATGAAATTAGTCCTTGTGAACTTGAGGACATTGATGTGGTTATTCAGCTTGCTAATAGAGAATCTATTTCTCCTATCGGAATTGTGAGAGATGTTGAGGTTTTATGCGGTAAAACTAAATATCCTGCTGATTTTCTAGTACTTGGTACTAAATCTAGTAAAACTTGTCCTATTATTTTCGGTAGACCTTTCTTGAATACATGTGGTGCTATTATAGATTGTAAGAAAGAGAAAATTTATACTAAATTTAATGGAGAATCTTATGAGTTTAATTTCTCTAAGTTTGGTAAGAAACTTTATGAAACCGAATTGCCAAATGAGGATTCAAAAATTGAACAACTTGCTACTATTGCTATTGCTCCTAACAATGTCTTGCAGCAATACATGGAGGAACACGAGAGTGAGGTCTTTATGGAAGAAAGGAATGAAATTGACAATATCGTTCATCATGAACCACCATTACTTAAACATAATTTGCCGGTGGAGGATTGATAACCCACAAGTATAGGGGATCGCGTCTAGCCTTTTCGATAAGTAAGAGTGTCGAACCCAACGAGGAGCTAAAGGTAGGATAAGTATTCTCTCAAGTTCTATCAACCACTGATACAACTCTACGCACACTAAACTTTTACTTCATCTAGGAAATAATAGTAGAGTAACAATACGGGTATGAGAGATAGCTTTGCAAGATAATAAATACAAGAAAGTAAATGTTAGTGCTGCAGCAATAAAATATACTAAGTAACCATAAACTAACAGTACCATGAGTGTGGAAAAGTGGTGGTAATTGTGGTGGCTTTGTCCAAGATTAATTAGTGAAGATATTTAGTTCATTGTCTTCGATGCAGTTTTCTATGTGGGAGAGGCTAAATATACATGCACTCCACTACTTGGGATTACAAGTACTATATGATTGGATTGTTAGCAAACATCCGTATATACTAACAATGCATTAAGGTTTCCCCAACCATAGCCTTAAGTTTATGATCCTCTTACTCCCATACGTGTAACTAACCGGTTCGCATCCTTAGGTTTCTGTCACTCCGGCAGGACTATCCCCTTCCTTTACAAATACTACTAACCCCGTGATGTTGATCCTTGCGCGCACAAGTATAATGGACACCAAAGAACAGTACCATATCAACATACAACTCTAATGAATTAAAGACCTTTAGCAAAGCAATCAAAAGACAAATAAACTACACAAACATGATATAGATCATAGGATAATAACTTATAGCATCAAACACCATGTTTATATAGGACGGTACAGAGGTGTGTGGGAGGATGAACCACTATATACAAGGAGGAATTGGCGGTGGAGATGGTGGAGCAGGCAGCACGAGGCGCAGGGCGGCGGCGGCGCTGGCGCTGGCGCAGGGACTCCTCCTGCGCGCCGCCGGCATGGAGGGGAGCGCCGCCCCTTAGCCTCCTTCCTTCATGGCTTCTTGGGAGCCCTCCCCCATGGAGATAAGGTCCATGGGGGAGGCAAAAACGTGGCTTTGATGGCTGGAAATTCGTGGGTATGGGGTGTCCTCCACGAGTTAGGTTTCCTCTCTTTATATATCTTCTCGGATTTTCGTCACCCCTTTAGGGTTCCACCAAAACGGGCTTACAGGCCACGTCCGAACTCCAAATGGGCCGAATTTTAGGTCTAGAAGTAGTAGAAGAAAATTTCCCACAACTTTCTAGTTATTAACTTTTCCGTTTGACGTTGTCTTCGAGGGTAAAACTGACAATCTCCGTAAAAAGTTCTCAGGCAGATTTTAGGAAAGTCCCAATTCGACTCCAACAAGGTTTCCTCTTATATTCTTGATAATTTCTACACATCAAAGTGTAAAACAAGAACATTGTGCACTTTTGCAACTATTAATAGGTTAGTCCAAGTAAATCATAAACTTAATATAACAACAAATGCCAAAGGCATAATATTAACATGAAACAATAAAAAATTATAGATACGTTTTGAACGCCTTTTAGCTAGGCACTTAGTGCAATACTTAATATTTCCAAAGTGCTGCTATTAAACCAAATCAAATTTTGTTTCTAAGTTACAGAGAGGTTGCTTAAATGGCCAACTTCTAAATTAAATGTAAGAACCATTAAGAATCAAATAAAACGCAAAGAAGCCACTCTTGCAATAAAAGTCGAAATCTGTCTAGAAAAACAGCAGCTAGAAAGCGTAATTTTTAGGTGCACTTAAACATGTCTGAAATTTTAGCCAATTTTTGTGCATTCATAGAATTCAATACATCATCAGTAAATTTTATGTGATTTTAGAGTTTCCAGTAAAATATGAAAAATCGTGCAATGGGTAATAGATACCGAAACAGAAAATAACTTTTTACATATGTATCAACTAAGCTAAATGGGTAAAACTTGGTACATTATTTTTGATAAACTAAAAGATCAGAGGCTAAGCAAGAACTAAACATGCTAGCTACAACAAGTAAAATTCTAAAGGAAACCAAAAATAACAACCAAATAAAGAACCCAACAAAGAAGCAAAACAAAAGAAAATATTTTTGTTGTTTTGAATTTATAAGTGAAAGCAAAGAAGCAGTAGAAACCAAATAAAGAGTCTAATAAAACTAAACAAGGTAAAACCAAGACATATAAAAGAAATTATAATGCAAGTTAAGACAATTCATATCATGTGGACGGGTAATATAGAGTATGAACGAGATAACCTCATGTTTGTTGATGAATAGGGGGTGCCTCGCGCATCCCCAAGCTTAGATGATTGGATATTCTTGAATAATATTCTTGGGGTGAACCTGGACATCCCCAAGCTTGAGCCCTTGCGTCTTCTAGTTCATCTTATATCACCTTATTGATTAGAACCTATAGACTATATCCACATAAAACTTCACAAAACTCATTAGTAGGGTTAGTACTCATTAAATAAAATCCACTCATGTTCAAACATTGACAAATTTCATAATATTTATTTAACATTAGCCACTGTATATACCGAGATTCTTATTATTTCCGTTGTCCATCGAGAATCTAAGGAAACCAAGATAATCTAAGTACAATATTAAGTAAATAGAATAGAAATCTGTCAAGACTGAACAGTCCGTAAAGATGACACTTAACGAGATAATTACGTAGCTCAAATGACAAAACTCAAAACTAATGAAAGACAGATAATAATCTCAAGTTTATGCACAAAAATTTCAGGTCAAAAGACTATTCTGGGATTTATCACGATTTTATTTACAGAGAAGCACAAAAATCTGTCTAAATAGAACAGTCAGTAAAGATCGAATTATTAGACCTATCTACATAGATCAAATCAGAAAAGTCAAAACTAATGAAAGAAAGATAATAAGCATTAATTTGCACTCAAGAAATTTCAGATCAAGATCACGTTCTGGTGATTTTAAATGTTTTATACGGTGGAGCACAGAAAATCTGTTTCTGAACAGCAAAGCAAAACTATCAACTTTCCATTAACTACAGACCACAATTAGCATTTTATTTTTATGTACAGAGGTGTATACACAATATTTACATGTTTTTGGATGAGAAGCTTCCATGGAAAGATTTGCTTTGATTTCAAGGTCGACCCCCACTTAACCATTGCTCATCTTTCCAATCTCTCTCTTTTTTAAAAAGTTTTTAGATAACATGTACAACTAATTTTTTTATAATTCGCATTCCCTATCCATACTAAGATAGAAAACAACTTAAAACTGAAAGTAAAAACTACTTAGAGAGAAAGCAAACAAGTGCACACAAGAACATTAACCTACGCTATGTCTCCCCGGTAACGGCGCCAGAAAATGTCTTGATAACCCACAAGTATAAGGAATCGCGTGTAGCCTTTTCGATAAGTAAGAGTGTCGAACCCAACGAGAAGCTAAAGGTAGGATAATTATTCTCTCAAGTTCTATCAACCACTGATACAACTCTACGCACACTAAACGTTTACTTCATCTAGGAAATAATACTAGAGTAACAATACGGGTATGAGAGATAGCTTTGCAAGATAATAAATAAATAAAACTAAGTGTTAGTGCTGCAGCAATAAAATATACTAAGTAACCATAAACTAACGGTACCATGAGTGTGGAAAAGTGGTGGTAATTGTGGTGGCTTTGTCCAAGATTAATTAGTGAAGATATTTCGTTCATTGTCTTCGATGCAGTTTTCTATGTGGGAGAGGCTAGATATACATGCACTCCACTACTTGGGATTACAAGTACTATATGATTGGATTGTTAGCAAACATCCGTATATACTAACAATGCATTAAGGTTTCCCCAACCATAGCCTTAAGTTTATGGTCCTCTTACTCCCATACGTGTAACTAACCGGTTCGCGTCCATAGGTTTCTGTCACTCCGGCAGGACTACCCCCTTTCTTTACAAATACTACTAACCCCGTGATGTTGATCCATGCGCGCACAATTATAATGGACACCAAAGGACAGTACCATATCAATATACAACTCTAATGAATCAAAAACCTTTAGCAAATCAATCAAAAGACAAATAAACTAGACAAACATGATATAGATGGTAGGATAATAACTTATAGCATCAAACACCATGTTTACATAGGATGGTACAGAGGTGTGTCGGAGGATGAACCACTGTATACAAGGAGGAATTGGCGGTGGAGATGGCGGTGAAGATGGTGGAGGAGGCAGCGCGAGGCGCAGGGAGGCGGGGGCGCCGGCGGTGGCGTAGGGACTTCTCCTGCGCGCCACCGGCATGGAGGGGAGCGCCGCCCCTTAGCTTCCTTCCTTCGTGGCTTCTTGGGAGCCCTCCCCCATGGAGATGAGGTCCATGGGGAGGTAATAACATGGCTTTGCTGGCTGGAAATTCGTGGGTATGGGGTGTCCTCCACGAGTTAGGTTTCCTCTCTTTATATATCTTCTCGGATTACCGTCACCCCTAAACCACCAAAATGGACCTACGGGCCGCGTCCGAACTCCAAATGGGCCGAATTTTAGGTCTAGGAGTATTAGCAGAAAATTTCCCACAACTTTCTAGTTATTTACTTTTCCGTTTGACGTTGTCTTCGAGGGTAAAACTGACGATCTCCGTAAAACTGACGATCTTCGAGGGTAACACTTTTGCAACTATTAATATGTTATTCTAAATAAATCATAAACTTAATATAAGAACAAATGCCAAAGGCATAATATTAACGTGAAACAATCAAAAATTATAAATACGTTTTGGATGTATCAAGGATTTGGGTACCCCTGCACCTCCTAAAGAAGATCCTGTTTTTGATTTAAAACCTTTGCCTGATGATCTTAAATATGCTCACATTGATGACAAAAAAAATATCCTGTTATTATTAGTTCTAAACTTTCAGGTAATGAAGAGGCTAGGTTATTAGAAGTATTGAGGAAACACCGATGAGCTATTGGATATACTCTGGATGATTTAAAAGGGATTTCCCCTACTATATGTCAACACGCCATCAACATGGAAGATGATGCAAAACCTGTTGTGGAGCACCAGCGTCATTTAATCCCTAAAATGAAGGAAGTGGTTAGAAATGAGGTATTAAAACTCCTCGATGCTGGTATAATTTGTCCTATTGCTGATAGTAAAGGGGTAAGCCCTGTGCATTGTCTTCCTAAGAAAGGAGGAAATTACCGTTGTGCCAAATGAGAATGATGAACTCATTCCTCAAAGAGTAGTTGTTGGATATAGGATGTGCATTGATTTTTGAAAGGTTAATAAAGTTACTAAGAAAGATCACTATCCTTTACCTTTTATTGATCAAATGTTAGAATGGTTGTCTAAGAAAACTTATTTTTGTTTTCTTGATGGTTATTCTGGATTTTCACAAATTGCTGTTAGAGCGAAAGATCAAGAGAAAACCACTTTTATTTGTCCTTATGGAACTTATGCTTATAGGCGTATGCCTTTTGGTTTATGTAATGCTCCTGCTACATTTCAAAGATGCATGTCTGCTATTTTTCATGGTTTTTGTGAAAAAATTGTGGAAGTATTCATGGACGATTTTTCCGTCTATGGAACTTCATTTGATAACTACTTGCAAAATCTTGATAATATTTTGCAGAGATGTGAGGAAACTACTTGTTCTTAATTGGGAGAAATGCCACTTTATGGTTAATGAAGGGATTGTTCTGGGACATAAAATTTCTGAAAGAGGTATTGAAGTGGACATAGCTAAAGTTGAGGCAATTGAGAAAATGCCCTGTCCCAGGGATGTTAAAGGTCTTCGTAGTATTCTCGGTCATGCTGGTTTCTATAGAAGGTTTATTAAAGATTTCTTTAAAATTTCAAAACCTCTTACTAATCTTCTCCAAAAAGATGTACCTTTTGTTTTTGATGATGATTGTAAAGAAGCTTTTGAGGCTCTAAAAAAGGCTTTAACCACTGCTCCTGTTGTTCAGCCTCCTAATTGGATTTTACCTTTCGAAATTATGTGTGATGCTAGTGATTTTGCTGTAGGTGCTGTTCTCGGACAGCGAATAGATAAGAAGTTGAATGTTATTCATTATGCTAGTAAAACCCTCGATGTTGCTCAAAAGAATTATGCCACTACTTAAAAAGAGTTTTTAGCAGTAGTTTTTGCTTGTGATAAGTTTAGACCTTATATTATTGATTAGAAAGTTATTATTCATACCGATCATGCTGCTATTAGATATCTTATGAAAAAGAAAGACGCTAAGCCTAGACTTATAAGATGGGTGCTTTTATTACAAGAGTTTGATTTGCACATTGTAGATAGCTAAGGGGCTGAAAATCCTGTCGCTGATAACTTGTCTAGATTGGAAAACATTTCTTACGACCCCGTTCCTGTTAATGATAGTTTTCCAAATGAACAATTGGCTGCAATTAAGGTAAGCTCGCGAGAAAGTCCTTGGTATGCTGATTATGCTAATTTTATTGTTGCCAAGTATTTGCCTCCAACCTTTACAGCTCAGCAAAGAAGGAAATTCTTTTATGACTTGAGGCATTATTTTTGGGATGACCCACACTTATATAAAGAAGGAGTGGATGGTATAATGCGAAGATGTGTTCCGAAATTTGAACAAAGAGAAATATTGAGAAAATGCCATGGGAGTGCTTATGGAGGACATCATGCTGGAGATAGAACTGCACAAAAGGTTCTACAATCAGGTTTTTATTGGCCTACTCTTTTTAAAGATGCAAGAAAATTTATTTTATCATGCGATGAATGCCAGAGAGTTGGTAATATAACTAGACGCAATGAAATGCCTATGAATTATTCTCTTGTTATTAAACCTTTTGACTGTTGGGGATTTGACTTTATGGGTCCTTTCCCTCCTTATGATGGTTATACTCATATACTTGTTGCTGTTGATTATGTTACTAAATGGGTAGAAGCTATACCAACATCTAGTGCTGATGGTGAGACACCATTAAAAATGCTTAGAGATATTATTTTTCCTAGGTTTGGTGTGCCTAGATATCTCATGATAGATGGTGGTTCGCATTTTATCCATGGTGCTTTTAGAAAGACCCTTGCTAAATATGATGTTAATCATAGAATTTCTTCACCTTATCATCCTCAAACAAGTGGTCAGGTAGAATTATCAAACAGAGAGATTAAATCTATTTTGTAGAAGACTGTTAATAAATCTAGAAAGAATTGGGCTAGGAAACTTAATGATGCTTTGTGGGCTTATAGAACTGCTTATAAAAATCCCATGGGTATGTCTCCTTACAAAATGGTTTACAGAAAAGCTTGTCATTAACCTCTTGAATTAGAACATAAATCTTATTGGGTCATAAAGGAACTTAATAGAGATTTTAAACTTGCTGGTAAAAAAAGATTACTTGACTTGAGCTCTTTAGATGAATGGAGAAGTGAAGCTTATGAAAATGCTAGACTCTTTAAAGAGAAAGTTAAACACTGGCATGATAGGAGAATTTTAAAGAGAGAATTTAATGTTGGTGAGAAAGTTCTATTGTATAGGTCTCGTCTCAGATTTTTTGCAGGAAAATTACTTCAAACTGGGAAGGACCTTATATTGTTGAAGAGGTTTACCGGTCAGGTGCCATAAAAATTACTTCGCTTGATGGTGACAAATCTCCAGTGGTTAATGGGCAAAGACTTAAGCATTATATTTCTGGGGATTCTTAAAACGAAGATGTTGATATTATTCAAGTAGTGACTCCGGAAGAGTTTATTAAAAGTCAAATTCAAAAAACTGCAGAGTCTGTTTTCGAATAGGTAACCGTTTTAGTAAGAAAAAGTTCGCGTTCGACTTCTCAATTTATATTTAGCTCTTTTTATTAAATATGGAAAATTATGAACCGAAAACGGGGAGGAAACAGTGCCCGAGGGCATCACACCACCCCTCGGCGCGGGCGCACCTTTGGCCGCGCCGGGGCATGGTGTGGGCGCCTCGGAGCCCGCCTCCGACCCGGTTTCAACCTGGACTTTCCTTTTGTTGTAAAACCTTTTGCTATATAAGCCCCCGGATCCCCTGAGGTTCGTATATTGTTTTCTCGTCGTGTTTTTGTTTCGAGCTGTTTCTGCCAGGAATTGTTTTCAGATTGAGAAACACCATTGTCTCCTCCAACAACGACAATGGCAAGGAGGCTCTGGAAGATGATCTCCAAGACCCCGAGCTTAAGAGTGAAGCTGAAGATGAAGTAGAAGAAGACCCGCGTTCATACCCGCGCGCTACCATTGCAAGTATCGGAGTGGTGGCGAATCCATTCAACCCAAAGAGGAACGCGCAGATGAGCACAGGGGGGAAAGTTCCACGTCATGGGTTAGCTCCAAGGACATCTTCTCCAGGCATCAATAACCCTTTCCACACTCTAATCCATAAATATCAGTTTGAAAGAGTTCCTGAAGCAGAACTACGCACTAGTTGGAATATAGATCGTTCTAACAATGCAGGAAAAGAAAGCTCTCAGCCTGATGAGAAGTGGGGAAACAATTCCAAGAGCTGGGACTCACAGTCTGATAAGTTCATGAACCGTATTGAACACAACACGGAGTTGATTCGTATTCTTACTTACAAGATGACGAGTTGAAGGAGTTGGTTGAGAAGCTTATTAGGGATTCACCATCACCACCGAAGGAGTAATTCATCATTGGTATTGGCATCCCCTCAGTTTGTTCCAAGCTTGGGGGGAGTGCCGCAGTATCATCACCATTATCTTTTACCATTTACTTTTCAATCGAGTCATATCATGAGTAGAGAAGTTATCATATAGGATGGTTTGCAGTATGGAAGTATCTCTCTTTTAGTTGGTTATCTATGTATCCCTTGGTGTGAGTTGCCGATACTAGAATATTAATGAGAAGTTTTATCATTTACTTTCTGCACACTTTATTTTAGTTTGCTAATTTCAGTCATATGAATGATCTTGTTGTTAGTATTGGCATCACTTTGGGAGCATCAAGTAAATCTATTTGGTTTTGGCAAACTTAGCATTGGTCAGTAGCAACAATACTTTGAGGCTTAAGTAGAAAAGAGGGGATTGCATGTAGATATATTATCTCATTATCTTTTTTTCTTGTTGGCTCATGAGCTTAGTATCCTTAAGTTAAATAATTTTGTGCCTACAAGGAAGATTACATGATTTCGTCTGTTATATTTATATTTGTTTGTATCCCTCCACTCTTATGCTTGCTACCCAGCCTTGCTAGCCTAAAACCTGTACTGAGAGGGAATGCTTCTCGTGCATCCAAACCTTAGCCAAAACCCATGCCATCTGTGTCCACCATAACTACCTATATGTGGTATTTCCTAGGCACTCCAAGTAAATACTTCATGTGCTACCTTTAAACTATTCAAAAGCTATTACTCCTTATTTGTGTCACTGTTTACTAGCTCATGGGGAAGTATGTGGGTTATTCATTATCTAGCTTGTCAGACAGACTTTCACCACCAGACTAGCGGCATATACATCCGCTTATCTATTAAATTTGCAAAAAGAGCTGGCAAATGGGGTGCCCAGTCCCAATTAATTACAACTTTAACCGCTTAATTCTCTTCACATTTTTGCCCTGATTTCTCAGACAAGCAATCTCTGGCAGCTTGGCGTTCTTCCATGATAATCGCAAGGAGTTGGGCGGGGGTTGGGTTCGGTGGTGGTGGTGGTGGTCCTGAGGGTCCGCCCTCAGCGTTGGGGGTGCGACGAGTTTCCACCATCCTGAAGCATACCGAGTATAAGAGACAAGGCAAAAAGGTTTCGACTAAGGGGAAAGATGATTTCTCGATGTGGCTTGTTAATTAAGAGTGATATGGAAAATATTTTCACAGATCAGACAAGGCTAACATTCTTATATATCACACAAGCATTACATCAAGAAGTTCACAACATTTAGCTTATAAAAGTGCTCTACCTCGTCTAAGGTACATAACACATAGTCTCCAAAAGAACCACTACTCGACTCGACTTGCGATAAGTGGTCAACCTAATCCTGCGATAGTACTCAAGTCACTCTCCTACTGAGATGGAACCTCCGGCTCTGCTGCATCAGCATCGGAGTGGTAGGGTGGCTCCTCTGGGTCTTCCTCCTCCTCGAGAACTGTCTCGAGTGGGTCCTCGTCCTCGTCAAGTAACTCCTCCACGTCGTCCTCCTGGTCATAATCCATCTCCTCCTGGTAGTCGTCATCATCACTAAGGAAAGCGACGTTCTCCTTGCAGAGATCGTCGCCCTCCTCCTCCATCTCGTTGGCCTGATGCTCCATGTCCTCGATCATCTCGTCCTGCTCCTTCACTCTCTTGCGGAGCTTGGCGACGGTCCTCCCCAACATGATCCTCTTCTTGCTAAGAGTGACCTTCTCCTTCTTCAGCTCCTTCTCACGCTCGCGACCCTCAACGAGCGAGACGTGGTCAAGGTGAGACCAAAGTCTAGTGCGCATCAGATCATCCTGGGTGCGCTGAAGTAAGAGCTCCATGTTCATGAGGTAGTCCCCAAACATCGGGTGGCAAGGTGAAGGTGTAGGGTGTCCGTCGCTGTTGCGCCTTCCGTAGAATCGGAAACGAGATTCTGCCAGCTCCGCCTTGTGCTCCTCACAAAGCCGGGCCAGCATCCTCTGTGTGGCATTACAGAGACCGTCGGTCCAGGTGGAATCCTTGGTGGTGAAGACGATCGTCCTGGAACTGGGAGACTTGAGGTTTCGGCGAACCGATGACTCCATGAGCCAACTCAGTCTTCCGACACCGTGAACGTCAACCTGAGCTCCTCTAAACTCTGGAGCGGGTCGACCTAGCATCTTGCTCAACTCGAACAAGTCTCTCTCAAACATCATCTTGCTTTCCTTCTCAAGCTGAACGAACTCTGTGAAATGGAGTGCCATCTACAAATTTTTAAGCAAAGTTTTAGGTTAGTGAGTTGATAAGTGTATCAAAATTTTAAAGGTTGTGGGGCAACAAGTGAGCAGAATTTTAAGTTTAATGAGGTGACAATTGTGCAAAATTTAAGGGTACAAGGAAAATGTAATATTTAATGGGAGTCTATTTTTGCAGAAGTAAGAGGATTGGAGATAAGCAATTTTCGAAAATACTTCACTCTTTTCTTTTAGAAAATTAATCTTTTTGTAACATTTGTCTAACGACCATGCTAACTAAGGTTTCCTAAAGTCAGGATGGCTCTGATACCAGCTCTGTGGGGACCCCAGACTAGCTGTCTGAAATACCCGATTATGCTTACCACAACGATCTCGTGATCAGTCTGTCGTTGCACATAATCCGAACTGAATACCATAGTTATCATCCATTACAAAGTCGAATAAAAGTCTTACATAAACGGTCTTTTAGACCAAGTCTTACATAGGTGCCTTCATGGGCCAAACCAAAATAATCAGCGGAAGCTAAGGCGTAGTAGACCTCAAACTCTAACGACGACCCGACAGACAGCTGACTGATGGAGATCCTTAGTTCGCATAGAAGTCGCCATACTCCTCCTCGGCGTAGTGCTCCTCGAAATCTGGCTAAGACAATAGCCAGGGACGAAACCAATATGAGTACATTTGGATGTACTCGCAAACTACCCCAACATGAGTATGCACTAGTTACATTTTTATTTCAAATTTTCTTTCAAACATCTCTATTTTTTTGTTGAAAAAGGTAAGAAGGATATTATAACTATCTTAAGAGAAAACACCATTTTTATCTGTTTCTCCAAAACTCCTCCTTTCCCGACCATAGTCCATCATGGCCCACTTTCCTTAAACAACCTCATACCGATCCATTGGTAGAGGTGCATAGTTCAACCTCCACTTTACTTTTCTTCAAAACTCAACTCTTTTATAAAACTTGCACATAGTCTTAGGACAGCCTCCCAACTGTCCATATCCGAGGACTCGGCTATTCGAATAGTTTGAACCCTCTGCAGAGGTAGCACGCTTTTAGCCCACACCATCCGGTAACTCATCGTGTCAGCCACATCCCGCCATACAAGGTGTATGCGGAGTTGAGCCACCGGCCATAGCCTCTTATTTACTCATGCTAGTATAGGATCCTTCCCATATGATTCTTTCCACAACACTCAGTCCAGTTTCCCGTCAGAAACCCTAAGTGTGAGGACTCATAGTTTTGTCCGGCGGTCTATCAAACCTTCTATCCTCCCCACCAACTTGTGAGAGGACCCGGGTCAGAGGGTGGGTCCTCGGACCATCCCCTCATGCATAACGGAGTTATCTCCGTCGATGAGGTATCCCATACTAATAAGAGCAAACTACATGACTAAGCCCCGTTCCCATATGGGGGTAAATGTGGTCGCACAGGGTAAGATTGGTCGTCATAGTACTAGGACACTGTTCATTTTTCTTAAACATCACCACTTTCCATTTCTCCACTTCAACACCGACATCTCGGCATTTCATAACCACATAAGTACTTTCAAAGGAGTTTTGAATAAACCAAGTTTACTTTTGCCCATCCTATAGTTTTATATACTATCTTCTATTTCTACATAGGGTGGCAAAATAGTATCCATATACTTTTTAAAAAGGGTTTTATAAATCCTTGCTAAGAGTAAAACATGTGATGAAAGTAGATGCATATATTTGGGGTGCAAGCTCAGAGAGTAGCTTGCCTTGCTCGGCAAAGGTCTCGGGTTCTTGTGCTTGCTGATCAAAGTATTCCCCCTCCTCGTGGACTTCGGCAACGTTCTCGTCTACGAGTCAAACAATCAATACAAACAATCACTAAACTACTCAAGCATTGGTCACAACATGACAATCATAAGCATCACACATAGCTACTGCATACACCAAGCAACACAATTTATTTTCACTTTAATTGGATTTACCATTATTTATTTATGTTTCCATTATGGCAGAATTTAGTGTAACATGCTTAATTGCACAACTTGAGTTCTGTTTGTCACAAAAATACAGACTAAAATTATATAGGAAGCTACTGATGTGTAGAAGACAACACAATTGGATTTGAATTGATTTGATTTACCAAACTCCCTACACATTTTATTTTGTCCAGAAGCTAAATAGTCAAGTTTTAGCTACAAGTCAAGTTCTGTATATCCTAAAATTAAATCCTTTTAGGGGTAAGTAACCAAGCCTAAATGTGACCAAATTTTTTTTGTTTCTAACTCATTTGGGTTAACCATTAAACATATTTAATCATTTGAGTGCAGAAGGGTTTTTATTTAATTTCACAATTAATATTGCTTAATTAATTCTACCAAAATTAGGGAAGCTACTAGATCACAATACCAAGCAAACAAAATTGGTTTGGAATCATTTGAACTAATATTTTATCAGAAACAAACAAGTTTAGGTTTTAAACCTTCTGTGGCATTTTCCATAATACATTTTTATTATTTATTTAAATGCAGTGAGACCACTTGGGTTGGTTAGATAATTTCATAAGCTATCCAGAACAATTTAGTTTGATATATTTGGAGTTGTGAAACTCGAGATATTAATTTTACAAGTTGATTCCAGTACTGAGTTTTAATATTTCAATTTTAAACAGAGAAATTGAGTTGTGGATAATGTTGAAGAATCTGACGAGACTCGTCAACGTCTCAACTCGAACCGTTACGCGCGCGTGGAAATGTTTAAAAACCAACGGCCCACGATCAAGCGCACCGGCGACGACCCAGAACGGGCGGCGCTGTGCAGTGGACGATTTGCTCACCTAGGGGGCTCGGGAGGTCATGGAGATGGTGCGGATCGTTGGCGGTGGCGTGGGGGAGCTTGCTGGTGGAGCGGCACGAGCTGGGGCGGCTCCAATCGACGGCGGCGATCTCCGGGCCTTCCGCGGCGTCGTGCGGGCGTCTGCGATCTCCTGGCATCTCCCCTGTGCACGATTCAAAGGGAAAAGTTGTGCGGGTGAGTGCGGTGTCCATGAGGAAGAGAGCACGGGCCAGGGGGAAGAGAATGGGAGGCAGAGGCGCTGCGGCCATGCTCGACCTCGACGGCGGCAGTGGCGCAGCGTGCACGCCCTCCTGGCGATGCACCGGCGAAATTGGAGCGGGGGAGAGGGAGTGGGGGTGGTGTGGAGTGTGCAGAGAGGGATCGGGGGGGGGGGGGGGGGGGGGGGGTTATAGGGGTGGAGGCTGGCGTTCGTGGACGAAGCGCACGGGCGCGTCCATGGCGTTCCCGCGGCGATCGAGACTCGAATCCGAGGCTGTGGTGCGAGGTACGCGTCGACGCGGTGTCCTCCGGCGTCCGGACGGGTTCTAGAAGGTCTGGGGCAGCTTGGCGCGTGTCGGGGAGCAGAGGGGTGGACGAATTTGGCTGGCGCCGTCCGTTCTATCCACGGTGGGCAGAGGGGGACAGGGGCGGCGTTGGGGAGAGGGAAACGCTCGAGTGGCCGCGGAGGCTGCAGAGGTGGAGCGTGGACGAACGCGATCAAGGGGGGCCAGGGCGCGGCGACGGGCGCGAGGGCGGCACGGCGACGACGGCGTGCAGCACAGTGAGCTAGGGGAGAGGTAGGGGGTGATCTTTTTGCAGAAAACCCCCTGCCTATTTTCCTTTCCCTGCTTTCTTTTATTTCATTTCAATACAGTAGCACTTTAGGGATTTATTTGGGGCACTTAATCTATTTAGAAAAATTCAAGAAAATTTGTGAAGCCATCCCATAGCATGCAGAAGCTCCACAAAAATTGGCATTTCAAAATAAAATATTTTTAATCATTTTTGTTCATAGGGTTTTAATTATGGTATTTTGGTTTATTTCCCCCGAGCCCTCAGCCCCCGAGCCACTGGTGCTCAGTGACACCTTCTTTGTAGATGCTTGCTCTTGAGTGAACAGCTGCTTCTTCATCTTGGGCCTCTCGAGAGGCTCCATGTCCTCGTCAGCGGGGAATGCCATGGCAGCGGCTTTGTAGGCGGTCTCGACAGCGCGCGTGGCGTCTTGTACGTGACCATGGATGGTGATGGTGCCGCCGCTGCCAGGGATCTTGACCATGTTGTAGGCGTGGTGCGTGACGGCCATGAACTTTGCGAGGGCGGGGTAGCCGAGGATGGCATTGTAGGGCAGTCCAATGTGCGCGACGTCGAAGTCGATTAGCTCAGTGCGGTAGTTCTTCTGCGTGCCGAAGGTGACCGCGAGCCTCACTTGACCCAGAGGCGAGATCGAGCCACTGGTGACCCCGGTGAAGGGCCTGGAGGGCATGAGCCACTCGTAGGGCACTTGAAGCGTCTCGAAGGTCTCGACAGAGATGACATTCAGGCCTGCACCCCCATCGATGAGCGTCTTGCCGACGGCGATGTTGTTGATGGTGGGGGTGCACACCAACGGGAGGGTGCCAACAGTCTTGGTAGACATGGGGTGATCTTTGGCGTCGAAGGCGATGGTGTACTGGGACCACTTGAGGGGCCGGGATGTCTCGACACTGGGGAGCGCCGCGTTGAGCTCTCGAGCGAACTGCTTGAACTGGTTGTTGGACTTGGGCGCTTGGGATCCGCCGAGGATGCATGCCATAGCACCCTTAGGGGCCTGGTAACCTCCATCCTCTTCGTCGGGGAGATTGTTGTTTTTCTCGGCGGCATTCGCCTGAGTCCCCTGAGGCTTCTTATAGTTGCCTTTACGTCCGCCCCTGTAGCGGCCACGGCCTCTGCCGCGGCCGCCGCTGCCTTCTTCTTGCTCGCGCTTCTTGCTTAGCCGCTTGAGGTCGAAGCAGTTCTCTGTCGCATGGCCGCGCCTGTTGTGGTAGATGCAGAATGGGCGGTTATCCACCTTTTTCTCGTCAGCCTCGGGGGAGTCTTCACGAGCGTGCTTGGCATCGGGCTCGGCCGCTAGAACAGCGGTGGGCTTGCGCTCTGCCTCGTCACGCTTCTTCAGGGTCTTGGATCCCTCGACAGGGTCGTCTGCTGAGCCCACCTTGACGAAGAGGAGGCCCTCTTCAGCCTTGGTGCACTTGTCTGCGATGTCGAAGAGCTTTACCACGGAAGGGAGGGTATCGTGGATGCCGAGCTTCTCGAGCATCCTGCGGTTGGTGACGCCCTCTCTGAAGGCAGCGATGACGTGCGAGTCCGGGATGTTCGGGATTTTGTTGCGGACTTGGCTGAAGCGCTGGATGTACTTGCGGAGGGTCTCGCCAGGCTTCTGGCGCACAGCGCGCAAGTCGTTGTAGGTGAGGGCGCGCTCGTACGTGCCCTTGAAGTTTGCAACGAACTGCTGGCAGAGCTCCTCCCACGAGTCAATGGAATCCTCGGGAAGGTTCAGGAGCCACGACAAGGCAGAGTCTTTAAGGGCGTGGGAGAACCAGTTGGCCATGACCTTGTCGTCTCCCCCTGCAGCTTGGATGGAGG
The DNA here is from genome assembly GCA_026929855.1 of Poa annua. Taxonomy (NCBI): domain Eukaryota; kingdom Viridiplantae; phylum Streptophyta; class Magnoliopsida; order Poales; family Poaceae; genus Poa; species Poa annua. Next base: position 3,697,400 of record CM049427.1, on the reverse strand, counting down.
TGGAGTAGAGCTGCAGGAACTCGATGGGGTTGTTCGTGCCGTCGTAGCCCTTGGGTAGGTCAGGCCTGAACTTCTGTGGCCAGACGACGCGACGCAGGTTGCGGGTGAAGGCCACGCATCCTGTGGCGTAAGTGGAGACGCCTCCCTGAAGAGCTCGACGGTTCTGCCTCCCCGCCTGGCCGATTTCTTCGACGATGCGCTTCTGGAGGTCCTTCTGGCGCTCCATTTCCACCCGCGCGTCCGGAGGAGTCCGCTGCACGATTTGGCAATCACGAGGCCCCTAAGGGTGGGAGGCGCTCCATTTCCACCCGCGCGATCGAAGACGCGTGGGAGGCGGCCTTGTGGGCCGCAGCCGGAGGTGGCCCTGGCAGAGGCGGCGGCTGAGGCGCGCCATGCGCAGCAGTCCCCGCGCGCCCGGAGTTGTGGTGGACCAGGGAGCGTGACGCTGCCGGGTCAGGTCGTGGCGCCGCCGCGATGTCGACGAGGTGCTAGAGGCGCCCTAGCCAGTTGTCGTGTGCCTCGGC